>OX465432.1:9775330-11162792 GCA_950005045.1 Agrotis exclamationis
ATTACAACAAAATAAATTGTTCAACGACGGGAAAGAAGAAAAAATAACAAAAAGAAATCCTTAGCTACAGCAAAAAGTAATATTAGCATAGCGTGGTTTCGATCGACGATCGGCGATCGATCGCTGTCCGACCATGGACTCATGGACTATGCCTGGGTCGACGGCGCGTTGTGTTCCACGCGCGCCTCAAAGGGCGTCAGCATGATGACGGAGCCCCCCTCTAGATGGCCAAAGCCTGCCGTGGTCGCGGGACACACGTATACCGCGACTCCGGTACATAAAGGGCTACTGAAGGAGACCGTGGATTTTAGTCAGTACGAGTCTGACAGTCCATCACGCTCTGCCCTGGGTGGGAGGACTGAATGGTGGGAGGACGATGATTTTACCACGTAAAAAAAAGCACGCTTCCACTGCGCCACTCTGCTTGTAACGTAGCGGTGCGAAATAATAGGCCATGAGAAATAGCTGTTGAAATAGTAGAAAAATACTAATTTTTGTCTAATACCACAGTTAGAGGCTATGATGATGTTAAACGCAACTTTTGGGGCATAGAAAGGGCATAGAAAGACACCCTAGCATTTTGAAACAGCTCCCGAATTTTAACCTAAAACGGCCCAAAAAATATTATAACCACTGAAGTTTACATTTACTACTAAGTATTACATTTACGCCATTTGAGTTTCTGTTAAATAAATCTCTAGCTACAACAAAATGTAATGTTAGCAGAGCATGGTTTCGATCCACGGACCTCTGGGTTATGGGCCCAGCACGCTTCCACTGCGCCACTCTGCTTACGATATAACGCGTTGAAATACTGATCCAGTAGTAACATCAGATGTAATAGTAGGAAAATGTTGAGAGTCTCTAGTAACTAATTTTAATATTAATACCAAAGGAAATACACAAAATATAATTTTAGCAGAGCATGGTTTCGATCCACGGACCTCTGGGTTATGGGCCCAGCACGCTTCCACTGCGCCACTCTGCTTACGAGATAACACGTGAAATATTGCTCCAGTATAAAAATTTCTGATGTGGGAAGGAATATTTAAGGAACTGTTTCATATTCTTTTGTTCTTAAATATTCAGCTTCACCAATAGTCACAGCGTAATTAAAAAGATTTTTGTTCTTAGTTTTATATAAATAAAATGATTAATGACGCTATCGCTTTGCCTTTTTGCTTGCAGTAACAATTGGAATGCAAACCCAAAGGATAAAGAATTAAATGTATCCAATGACTTTTCAAAAAAGTCATTAGACAGATAATTCTATTTTCTCTGTAACATCATACAGATCAAGTGAAAGAAGCAATAAAAACATCTTACAGCTTCGCATAGTATTTAAAACAATAAATAAGACAAGCTATCTGTTCTAGGCTCGCATATGGCAAAGTTCCAAAGTAACCGAGCTGAACCAAGATTCCGTAACTTGAAAGTTTTTCGTAATGAAACGCTGGAACATGCTAGCTTGTAACCCAGAGGTATGTGAAACGCAATCACGTACTACTAATATTGTATCTTGTATGTTGGTAAAAATAATACACACATCAAAAGTGTCTAGGGATCAACATATATTTTTGCAATAACTTTTCTCCTGATTGATATTAATTAAAATTTTCTTTAAGGATTCATCAAATAAAGTGTTTTCGTTTGTCACAGTAACGATAAACCAAGTCACCTTTGCATTAATAAAGAAATTTGCCATTTTCCTAATAAAGGGATTTTTGACATTTGAACCACTAACACAAAAGTTCGAAAAAAAGACTGAAATAACAGTTTTCTTTAAAATTTTATTGGGTAACTTAAACAATTAATAATCCGTGTTTCTACCGCGAACACTAACAACACAAGAACATCGGTTTGGCATACTCAAAATGAGTTCATCCAAATCACGCTGTGGAATGGCCGCCCATGTTCGTTGCAACAACAAAAAAAGGTCTTCTTGCGACTGGATACCCTCCATATTCGGCAGAGCTCTTCTCTGTAGCATATCCCATGCATGCTCAATCGGATTCAAGTCTGGCGACTGAGCAGGCCAGGGCAGGACATTGATGTTAGCTGCGGCGAGAGTCTGTCTTACAACTCTTGCGGTGTGCGGTCGTGCATTATCATGCATTAACTGAAATAAGGGACCGATTTGCTCTTGTAGAGGAACGATGACGTCTGATACAATCGTCTCAGCATAAATTTGAGCGTTGAGGTTGCCTCTGATCCAAATCAACTCAGTTCTTTCGCCGATCCAAATACCCGCCCATACCATGATGGTTCCACCACTATAAGGATGGACTTCCTGGCAGGATTTGAATCGCTGTTGGCGTCCAGGGGTTCTCCAGTGTCGTATACGTCTTGTATCCGGTCTCATACCGAAACGAGACTCATCAGAAAAGCACACGAAACGCCATTGTTCTTCTGCCCAATTTCTGTGTTCAAGAGCCCATTGATATCGAATCCTACGATTGTGCATTGCTATAGGTGGTACCCGTAGCGGTCTTCGGGAATGAAGGTTCACTTCATGCAAGCGGTTTCTGACTGTTTGGTCGCTAATTAAGTTCCCTGAAGAGTGATGAAGCCTCACGGCTAACATCATGGCGGTTATTGTTGGAGCTCTTCGAGTTAAGATTTGAATGTATCGGTCTTATCTCCGTGTGGTGCAGCGATACCGTCCTCCATGGCGCTCAGCCACGGTACCAGTGCTTCGGTAACGTGTCCAAAGTCGACTGATAACACTCTGACTTGTATTCAGAGCTAAAGCCACAGTACGTTGCCGGGAACCAGCTTCTATCATTCCCACGGCTCTGAGCATTTCTTCCCTGCTTAAATGACGTCGCCGCTCCATAATAACGTTGGTTTTAATCAGTAGTAGGAAACAGTAGCACTAATAATGTCTTCAATGCGTTGTATGTTTTATAGGGAAAATATTGACAGCTGATTTTCATCTTTTACTCGAATTTGATTCACAGTTCCTGATTCAAATTATGAAATGCACCAAAAAGGATCCATATAAATTTATAAAATCATAAATTTATTACAAAGCCACATCTCAATCTCAAGAAATCCGCATAAAAATGCTTGATCCCTAGACACTTTTGATGTGTGTATATTCTAAACAGAAGGTAATATCGGTTAGGGAGAAGGGACGTTATTGTTACTGTTATCTCTTGATTTGAGATTATTTTCCTTTGTTGTAATTTAGTTCACGTGTATGGAAACATAGCTTTATTTGTAAAAATGTCGTATTAAAACTATGATGAATAAAAGGAGACGGAGACAAATTGATGTAATCATATCGAAACCGGAAATTTCAATTGTCGTAAAGGACATTTTGCCGAAAATGAGCTATAATTACATAAGCAGAGTGGCGTAGTGGAAGCGTGCTGGGCCCATAACCCAGAGGTCCCTGGATCGAAACCATGCTTTTTTAACATTACTTTTTGTTTGTTTTTTTGGCTTTATTATTGTAAATAGTTACTAGAGTAGAGACTTTCTCAACAATTTCCTACTATCACATCAGATATTATTTCTACTGGAGCTTTATTTCACCGCTGTTTCTCGTAAGCAGAGTGGCGCAGTGGAAGCGTGCTGGGCCCATAACCCAGAGATCCGTGGATCGAAACCATGCTCTGCTAACATTACTTTTTGTTTACGTCTTTTGTCATTATTGGAAATAGATACTAGATTTTCTCAAAACATTCCTACTATTACATCAGATAATTATTTGTAGTGAAACAGTATTTCAACGCTGTTTCTCGTAAGCAGAGTGGCGCAGTGGAAGCGTGCTGGGCCCATAACCCAGAGGTCCGTGGATCGAAACCATGCTCTGCTAAAACCAACTTTTTGCCATCAGATTCAGAACAACGTATCAGAAAAAATACTTTGTTTGTTCAAAGTTCAAACTTAGAACAAACTTGACAGATGAAACAGCAAGGTGAGTGGCATAATTCTGTTATTTTCCAATCACGGAATTTCTATGTTCGTATTTTAAAACTTTTGTTCGTTGATTTTTGTTATTCCAAAATTGATTTGAGGCCATTGGCAACCCAATTACGTTCAGCCGTACCCGTTGGACTGTAACTTTCTGTTATTATTTTGAACATCTGTCAATTTCACGGGACGACGCTTCGGGTCGAAGGAACTGTACCCACGTTGTCAGATTGTCTTTGTTCAACGCTAGTTAAGCGGAAGAAAATAATTATACCGACGAATCGAAAACGACAGGCATTGGATTGGATGAAAAATAATTATCATTTCTTCAATTTATTTGAATCTATTATTAGGTCTACAAGGGAAATAACTTGTCCCTTTGATTTCATTGGTTCGGTTTGAGATAATGGTACTGGTAATTGAAAAAAGGAAAGTCAAGGAATGTCACTTGGTTTCTGTGAAGTGTTTTTACTACGTAACTGTATACGTTAATTTTATATATTTATGTAATAAAGAAGACAAATGCTTGTTTAAGATTTTTATTCTGACTAAGCCTCAAGTCAATAGCGTTTGAAAAAAAAATAATTTGGAATAAAACGAAACTTAATCCCAAGTTGTACTTACTCTGAGTAAACTGGTCCAAGTATTGTTAGTTTTTTTTTTTAAATAACTATTAGAAAACGAAACATGTGGTATTTAGCATAAATAAATAAACTTAAACTGTTACTATAGATGCATGCATGTTTTTGTAGAGCCTAATTATAGATATTTACAGGACAGAAAAGCTGTAACTTTGAATATCACTGTAATTTACTTTTTGCAAGACATGAAGTCAATTAACTAAGTCATTTTACTTTAAAATTATTAGTAATGACTCCTATATCATTATACGGTATTATTTTAGTGTTTAAAATGGCTGTTTCATTGCTATGCAAGTTAAACCATATAGTTAGAACTACTTCCCATAATAAAATGAAGTAGTTATTCATACATATTTTAACTGTGCATAATTGCAAAGTGCAGTAGTATAATTGAAATTATTTTTTAAAACCCGTGCTTCTCGACATATTTTTATTATTTAATGATTTAAAAAGATAAATTGGTGCTGATAACGGCACATGCTCAATATTCAACAGCATTTCTCATGGTTATTGTAACGTAGTTATCATAATTAAGAGCACTCTATAATATATTATTTTTATAATCAGAACTAAGTATAAGATCTTCTCACTTTAATTTTCAACACTGCAATGCTTAGAGAAGCTGTGTAATTGGTAAATTCAAAGTAATCATTTTTGTGTTAATTTATATTCCTTCTGTTTTTTTCGTCGTCGTTATCGATATCCAAATTAAAATATCGCCCTTGCAGAGTCCTTAGAATATAAATTAATATTGTAAAAGATCTGTACAACCTACAATATTATGGAATCTATAGATATACATAAATCTGATGATATCTATAATCTACCTATAAATATTGCTTTACAAAGATCAAGTCTTTACGTAAATAACAGAACGCCTAAGATTGCTTGACGCTCTTTGGAAGTTCTCATTTCTCATGTCTTATTTTCTTAAAAACGAAGTAACATGTAAAGAGAAATGCAAAACATTTGAACACGATGCGAAATGTCCAACTTTTTCGCTTGTAATTTAGGTCCATAAGCGGCGTTTTTGTTTCGTACAACTAAATTGCTCTACATAAAATAATTACGACATTCTGTTTGCTCAATACCTTCGTAAGGAGGTATGTTTTACGTGTGTAATTTTCTTGTTAACCTCTGGACATCGGGTCTTATTAAGTCATCAGAATTATACCACACGGTACCTCAAGTGCGTGTTTTGTTTTTAAGCAAAAAGCTGACTTGGAGGCGTATTTTTGAAAATTAAATTGTTTGGAGAATTTTCGTGAGCGTATGTTTATTGAAACATTGACCAAAGTTGAAATAATTACATTTCAATTTACAAAAAGTAAAAAAGATTTAATTTAAAAATCAGACAATACTCCGCCACAATTTTATTTATTGAAATCAATCTACAGTGATGATGACATTAGTTATTTATCAATTATATATTTCATAATTAAATGAAATACTAGTAGACCGTGGCTAATATTACGACAATGACAATCATTTTATTGTTACGAAATCAATAATATCTATTGCGTACCGATTGCTAAGTTCTTTATTACAATCTAAATTTTAAACAAGTTTTGAAATATGCGTAGGTACCGTAAAAAATTGTTTACTATTGACAAAATAAACTTTTCATTCCTAGTAGCAGTTTCATTATTAGTAGCGTCATCATTTCGAGGTGCACCCAGGAGAAGCCACTACCAGTAGCTAGAATTTCAATAAAACCACTCCCTTCTAATCCAGTGCAAGCTTCAGCAAACATTTTCAATTCTACCCGCATTCATCTAAAAAGCGTAGTTTTCGTTCACTATTGATCTGCCATTCGTCTATTCTATTGCTTTTGTTTTTATACACCCCCATGCGCTTTTATTGCGGCCTTGCAATTTGCGATGCAGCTGCAATAGTATGTACTGTAAATAAAATGGAACGGGCGTTTTCACATACCTAAAGTGTAAAATACAGATTCATTTGTTTACGTCACATTTACAAGTTGGATTGGCGAACGATTCCAAGTTACTTGGATCAAGCAATGTAATCATATATACTTGTCGAAGAATCGATATCAGAAGGGGTCGCGATATTGGAAATAACACTCACAGAACCTTCGTTAACACTTTTAATTACTTGCTAACACACACTGAATACAAAATAATCAAGGATGTCCGAGATATGGCTCGATTTAAAAACTTAGGAACGCGGGAAGTTTATCGTGGACGACGTGGCATGACCAAGATGTCTACACAGCTTGACGGACCGATTCAAAGTGTTCACTTCACTCAACCGTCCGTCCAAGTGGCCTACCCCACACAGGTTTGCCAACATATCTGTCAAAGTCAGTACTTGTCAACGTCGAATACCTGATCAAACTTCCGAATCGATATTCGACTCGACTATTCGCTTGGTGTTGCCATTACTCCACGCTAAGCATCCCCAAGTTTAATAACTTGGCATTCCTAAACGTTATCTGTCAAATCTAACTTCATAGTTCCTCCAATGAGAGACAGATGGCGTTATTCTAAATTAACACTAATCAATAAAGATTCTAAATTGCGTTTCTGTTTTGATTCCACACTAACGATAATAGATGGCGTTATTCTAAATTGACAATAATCCATAGAGATTCCAAATTGTGCTTCTGTTTTGATTCCTCGGCAATGACAATAGATGGCGTTATTCTAAATTATTGTGCTTCTGTGTTGGTTCTGCGACACGGCCATTCTGACAATTCACACGACCTCGTGTGTGACATCTGGAATGAGAGAAAATTCTCGAACAGTAACCATTCTTACCGTTCGGTCATTCCTGACCCAAATGGAAAAGGTATTCTCATCAAAATAATTACAGGGTCTAATGAAAATCACAACAAACTCTTACTCTCAAAGCTGACATGTCGAACAACACCCATACTCATTCAAGTAATAAGAAACTCATCAAAATATTGCAGTGCTCATACTCTGACCTCCATCCGGTCTTCATCATCACACATTATAACCTCCATCCGGTCATAAGCATGAAATCAAACGACCTCCATCCGGTCTTCAACACGTAACCATCCGGTTACAAACTCAATACCATCAAGATAATCATTTAGAGCCTTTATCAAAATAATTCTTAAAGTAGGTTTGTTCAACATGTTACCTTATTTTTCCTATAACGTTACAGATTATAAATTCCATAAAGAAAAATATCACATGAACTACTCAAAGTCAAACACAAAAGACATCACAATTTAGACTGACCAAAAATCCCAGAGGAATCAAGTACCTTTGCAATTGTATCATCACAATGCAGCAATCATATTATAATCAAAACAGTAGGAATCAAATTCGAGGCCTGTGGCTAACACTAGCCCCAGCAACAAACCTCTGTTTGTTGCACACCGTTCACCATGAACGCACAATACACGACCTCCGACAGTGCCATTCGCACACCGCGCATCCATGGACACCAGGATGTCAAAAATTTTCGGAAATACGGACTGGCTACGAAATGGCTACTGGTACGGTCTGACCAGCCGATCTAAGATTCCACACTATCATTCAACTCAACACCTCTACTTAAAAATTGTACTTGAACCTCAGGCATTCTCCCTCAAATCCACAGCACTTGGCCAGCACCATGCATCACTACTTACCCAGCAGTGTAAATCACTGAAGTACTTAACCAGTACTTAACATTGTAGCGCTTAACCAGCGTTACAAATCTTATCACTTACCCAGTGATAATAATCTTAACAAGCGATGTTAACCCACTAACGCTTAACCATCACAACACGCACCAGCGATTAAACAGTTAGCTGCCGAATTTACGTTGGTTTTCGCTTAACCAGCTCAGCCAACGCAATCCGCTTAACCAGCGATTACACTACTAACGCTTAACCAGCGATAGTCGAAATAACTCGCTTAACCAGCGATTCAACAGCCAACGCCCAACCAGCAAAAGCACACATTATGACACGCTTAACCAGCGATTCAACAGTTAGCTGCTGAATTTACGTTGGTTTTCGCTTAACCAGCTCAGCCAACGCAATCCGCTTAACCAGCGATTACACTACTAACGCTTAACCAGCGATAGTCGACATAACTCGCTTTACCAGCGATTCAACAGCTAACGCTTAATCAGCGAAAGCCCACACTAACACATTTAACTAGAGATTACACTACGAGCGCTTAACCAGCGATAAAACAGCCAACGCTTAACCAGCGAAAGACCACATCATAACACGCTTAACCAGCGAGTCAACAGTTAACGCTTAACCAGCGAAAGCCCAAGTAATCCGCTTAACCAGCGATTACACTACTAACGCTTAACCAGCGATAGTCAACATAACTCGCTTAACCAGCGATAAAACAGCCAACGCTTAACCAGCGAAAGCCCACATCATAACACGCTTAACCAGCGAGTCAACAGCTAACGCTTAACCAGCGAAAGCCCAAGTAATCCGCTTAACCAGCGAAAGCCAACATAGAGGACACAAGGACCAAAGTCGTAAACAAAATGAAAATTGCTCACCGGATAGGGTCCCAGTTGACGCGCTCAGGAGGCACAGGTCAACCCTCTTTTCATTAATAGGCTTTGATGACCCGGAGTCGGCGTTGCTCCTCTCACTGCGCCGCGGCAGGTAAAACACTTCAGAGGCTTCACAGCACTTTTCAGGGGCATCGCAGTCATCGCTAGGTAGCTTTCTCTTCATAAAAGAAACCGCTTGCAGCTCTTGTTGTACCTGGCCACGTGTCTGGATATCCCACTGAAACACAAAACAGTCCACGACAGAATATTGTTTCACTCGGTCATTCCTGACCAAACTCTAGATTCAGTTCGTCGGCGAAAATAAGGAAATTCCAGAACTCTACTGTATCATTAAAACCTTCAATTAAATGAAACATCGGGAAAAGGTTATTGAAAATACAACAATCACTACCCTAGGCCACTAAAAACCCTAGGCCACTAACTACTAACCTAGGCCACTAACAATTACCCTAGGCCACTAAAAACCCTAGGCCACTAACTGCTAACCTAGGCCACTAACAATTACCCTAGGCCACTAACAATTACCCTAGGCCACTAATAACTACCGTAGGCCACTAACAACTACCCTAGGCCACTAACTGCTAACCTAGGCCACTAACAATTACCCTAGGCCACTAACAATTACCCTAGGTCACTAATAACTACCGTAGGCCACTAACAACTACCCTAGGCCACTAACAACCCTAGGCCACTAACAACTACCCTAGGCCACTAACAACTACCCTAGGCCACTAACAACTACCCTAGGCCACTAACAATTACCCTAGGCCACTAACAACCCTAGGCCACTAACAACTAACCTAGGCCACTAACAATTACCCTAGGCCACTAACAATTACCCTAGGCCACTAACAACCCTAGGCCACTAACAACTACCCTAGGCCACTAACAATTACCCTAGGCCACTAACAACCCTAGGCCACTAACAACTACCCTAGGCCACTAACAATTACCCTAGGCTACTAATAAGTACCCTAGGCCACTAACATCTACCCTAGGCCACTAACATCTACCCTAGGCCACTAACAACTATCCTAGGCCATGTACCACAGTCGTTCGAATCAACCTTCACACGGTCGCACACAACTCTACGTTCGTCTACTGACATCCTATACAGTTGCCGCTGCACTGAGCTGGCCTGTAGTCACCCGAGCAGTAGACAAAACGGTAATGAAAAACTTAGAAAATTCTTTAAGTGTTTGCAAAAGCCTGGACTTGTCATAACCGTTATAGCCGTCACGATAACAGTTAAATCCAATTGAAATGCGTTGTCACTATTATGCCTCACTGAATTTACACAAAGGACTTTCGTTAACTTAAAAGCTCAGTTGCCATGCAAACATGTCGGATGTTTACAGAAAAACCCTGATTTGAAATCTCGCTACCTAACATGACATCACATTGCAAATAATTGTCGGGCAAAAATGTAACAAAATTTCAAGAGGATGATCACCCGTTAATCACTACACAAGATAAAATCTGTTCTGGACTGAATACTCGTGTCTGACCTATACCAGTCTTAACAACAACATTACAAACACATTCACCATAAAATTTCGATGCAAAACTTTCTTTTACCAACGAGCATTCAGCACCAGAGTCGTAAGTAAAAATGAAACAATTCACCTGTGTTGTATCCTGCCTGATGGTGGTTGCACAACTCAGACATCGACGCGTCGCGTCGCGCCGTGCCGTCGCCTGATCCGCTGCCACAGCCGCCACCACTGCTCGTACAGCGCACGGCTATGTGACCTGGCTAGCCACATTTGAAGCACACCAAGGTCTCCAATGCCGGCTGCTGCGTCACTTGGCTCGATGATGCTGTAGGTGTTGTAGGTATTCCCTTCGTGTCCATCAGCTTACTTCTTAAATTCGGTCCATGTCATCCCAGGAAACGACACGGTAGATAGCCAGGTAGAAGCTCCTCCCTTCAAGGCGCGGCTTATAGTGACCATAAGCGGGGCGCCATATTAGTCTTGGTCCATCAAGCACATCTCTGCATTCGTCACCCAAGCACGTGCATCCATACCTTGTTTCGCAGGATTGAAATCCGGTAAACGAAAGCGTCGTCACATGGCTTTAGTAGGTGTTTTCACGGCTTGAATCAGTGTCAGAAAATTGCGGTTCTGTTTTCCCAATAAACACATCCATTTTTCATCACTATAGTCTTTATTTCGAACACGTGGGTCGTCATGGTCCATCCCAATTCTGATGTCGAAGAATCGATATCAGAAGGGGTCGCGATATTGGAAATAACACTCACAGAACCTTCGTTAACACTTTTAATTACTTGCTAACACACACTGAATACAAAATAATCAAGGATGTCCGAGATATGGCTCGATTTAAAAACTTAGGAACGCGGGAAGTTTATCGTGGACGACGTGGCATGACCAAGATGTCTACACAGCTTGACGGACCGATTCAAAGTGTTCACTTCACTCAACGGTCCGTCCAAGTGGCCTACCCCACACAGGTTTGCCAACATATCTGTCAAAGTCAGTACTTGTCAACGTCGAATACCTGATCAAACTTCCGAATCGATATTCGACTCGACTATTCGCTTGGTGTTGCCATTACTCCACGCTAAGCATCCCCAAGTTTAATAACTTGGCATTCCTAAACGTTATCTGTCAAATCTAACTTCATAGTTCCTCCAATGAGAGACAGATGGCGTTATTCTAAATTAACACTAATCAATAAAGATTCTAAATTGCGTTTCTGTTTTGATTCCACACTAACGATAATAGATGGCGTTATTCTAAATTGACAATAATCCATAGAGATTCCAAATTGTGCTTCTGTTTTGATTCCTCGGCAATGACAATAGATGGCGTTATTCTAAATTATTGTGCTTCTGTGTTGGTTCTGCGACATACTTATCCAAAGTATTGTAACCAAAGCAGTGGGAAGATTTTAGCCTGACTATGCAATGTTGAGAGTTTATAACCACTACCAGCCACTGTGATTTCGATTTGAGATGATTACAAACGGCTAAAAAACATTCACATACACACGTGACCCTATATGTTGTGCCTACAACAAAATTCCGCTGCTCATATAGGTAAGTCAGCTCTAATAGGAATACGCCTAAGCCTCTTACGAAGCAGACAAACACAATGCATTCTAATCGTAATAACTATAAACGCAAACGCACTCTTTCTTAAGGGGAAAGGAGCTCTGTCAGTTCTTAAAACATAATTTTGGTTAATTATTTTCAAACTGATTCATAGTTGTCTCATATTATGTTTACGTTGGTATTTAAATATTTTAAATTTTATTTAACATTACATTTAAATAAAATCGAAACCATATTTAAAACAGTTCAAACTCTTATTCAATTTTAATTGCTTGACTATTTCTATCTTTCTACAGTATTTAATAATGACTGAATTCTTAATTTGATCAACGGATAGCGGGATCAAAAGACCAGAACCCCATTTTTGTGGAATAAAAAGCAGAAGTGTAACTAATCTTTATCGCCACTTAAACCCGCAAAAACTGTTAACAAAAAATTTAACAAAAAAATACACAAGGTGTGTCTGTATCTCTATTTCGAAGTTATTTATAGTTTTATCGAAGTTTGTTAGTTAACAGCTAATGGGTACATATTGATTGGCTTTAATTATGACATTCATTAAGATGTCCAAATATGGGGGTGTCATAATAACTTGCTATGTAAGGCGAAGTTGATGAACAGCGCTTTCTAAAGAAATAAATTAAAAATATGAGGTTGATTTGCGAAGATGGATAGGTTTATGACATCTCCATACATAGAGAATTTGATGAGAACTTATTGAAATAGAGGAAGATTTTATTGTAGACTGGGAGTAAACATTGGACGGTTAAAGACAAATAATAATTACAGACGAGAAAGCATTGATATTGTTATTGATTGGGCTGCTGGTAAATCCTTACAAGGAATACAAACAATATACTGACCAATCCTTAAGATGGGTACTTACCGCCTTGAGTATATTAGTAACATCTACAGAGAACCTGCAGGGGGAATCAATCAAACAACTAAAATTCTCTAGAATATCGGTGTACAAACAAAAGGTGTTGTACTCTGACGTATCGCAGAATAACTTTGGTGATTTACCCATGTAATCTGTGTTAATTCTGCCGGTACAAACAAATACCGGCACGGTTCTTGAGCGCTCGGCGTAAGAGTGGGGATCGCTTTGCGCATCGTATACTTATCGACAAATGAAACGCACAATAAAACAAATAAAACGCACAAAACAACGATAGAACGGGCCAATCACTACACTTTCCTCGCCCCCGTTCCTCACTTCATCTACCAAAGGGACCTAATAACTTACTTCTGCGCAGGTGAAGGTCAGCGCTCAAGATCCATGCCGGTAACTTTATACTTGTTAAAGAAGAAAAGTGCATTATTTATGGGCATTTTTTTATCGTGGTAAAATCATCAAATGATTCCTCCCACCCAGGGCAGGGGCGGAAGGGACTGTCAGACTCTTACTGACTAAAATCCACGGTGTCCTTCAATAGCCCTTTACGTTCCGGGGTCACGGTAATTCGTGAGTCCCGTGAATAAAAATGGTAGATATTAAAAAAAAAAACTGATTTTCAGCTTCTCACAAGCTCACATTATACAAATCACTAAAATATCTGAAAACCAGGTCGTGTGTAAAAGTACTTACTATCCAAATGGCCTTTTTTATCGAGGTAAAAGCACCTAATGAGTCCTTTCAGGGCGGGACGGAAGGGACTGTAAGACTTGTACTGACTAAAATTTAGGGTGAACCTTCAATAGCCCTTTACGTTCCAGGGACACGGTAACCTGATGAGACAGCCCCGTGACCCCAGACAGTCCCGCGACCGCATATTAAGGGCTTTTACAGAAATACTTAAACAAACAAAGATAAAGCACAAAGCAAGAATTTTGCTAAATAAAATCCGAGTTGGTTTTTCAAAGTAAACGGATTAAAGTGTGGTAGCTGGACCCATAAATCTGTAGATTAAACCAACCTATCTAGAGATTGCAATCTTGCGGCCGCCAGTGCCCCGCCATCGATAATTGTACGGATAACCGATATTCTCGAAAAACGTCTCAAAAAGGTCTAAGAGTTTAGATAGACCCTCCATTGTTGAAGTTATACAACTTAAAGTTGGTAATGTTTATTGAAAAAAGTTGTTTGGAGTCTGATGTGACAACTTTCTGAACTTTGCTCTTGCAAAAGTAGCGATACTAGAGTCATTTTAAGAGTGGCTAAGTAACTTGTTTAGGTCTATTTAATTTAACTTGGTTTACCCTTGGGTTTTTTATATTTTGTCAGATAGAGTTGCATAAAAATATACAGGGTGCCATGTTAGAGAATTTAACTTCAATCTCTATGCATTGGTTAACTACCTACGTGAACAAGAAATGTGTTCATAACTTTTGAACCGTAAAAAATAGCACCACAAGTCTCAGAACCACCTCCTATTCAATTTGTTACATATTTCCAGGGACATTATTGACGCATTTTTTTCCTTTTTTGACATTATTCCCTATATATTATTAATATTTTTTGTAAGAATTTCTAATACACCGCAGACCTTTGAAATTCGATCACACCTATCTGGTATTTGGGCTCGTTGACATAATTACCCATGTTGAATATTAAATTACTGTCATTGCTCATGTAAGATGAACTTGATATAGCTAATCAAGTGTCAAATTGACAGGTTTTTGACATTCCGAGGTAAATCATTCTAAATAGCTTTTGACAACTCTATTGGACCATACCTCAGTGACATGCGAAGTTAAATTCCACGGTGACATGGGATTAAATTCATCCCTGTGCATATGTTTAATATTCTAATGAAATAAAAGGAAGGAAAAGTAAATAAAATAAAAGTTTGTCGACTATAAAATGGTCTCCTTAAACAATCCGAGTGCGTTCGTAAATTCGATTGCCATATTGAAATAAATTGCTTGTAATCTTATACCCAAACAGCCAGAAAACAACTGAATGAGCAATATCAGGTTACCCAAGAGGAAAGAATGGTCTCACTTTTTGTCCTTTTGTATATTTTGTCATACGATTTACCTAAGGAAATACGAACAACGTGAATCGATAACATAACTAACACAGGCCTAATATGTTGGTTATTTATTCCCATAAATTATATTACGTTTCTCCAAAATAATCAAAAGAACTTAGTTTTATGAAAGCATTTAAAAGCTTTACGATGGAAAAAAGTTTACGAGTGTAATTTTCATATGGAAGTCGATTACCACCATTAGTTTCACTAATTACACGATTTTACAGCCACAATTTAGTTTTATGACTATTGGAACATTTTCTATTGGAGGGCTGCAGTACACGGCACCGATGAACCATCAAGAAATTATCACGGTATCCTATAATTTTACGTTATAAAACGGTATTAGCGCAGAATTTTGGTAAGTTTTCAAGGAAAAGTTAGGGATAAAGCAAATAAAATACGAATTTACTCGCATTTACTCGTATAACGATCCTGTGCAAGAATATTTAGCGAGTTTATACGAAGTTAAATAGAAATAAAATATTTGGAAACCTCAAAGCTCCAGGATTTAGTACTGAAACATAAAAATGTACGCAAAATGCGGCAAATAAAACACTTATTACCGAGTATTACCGACTGACTCCCGGTGAATATTTAAAGAAAAAAAACCCGCAAACTTTGAATAAGGTAAACCGTGGGCGTTCCGACAATGAGCACGTCACTGACTGGCCTTTGAGCTGTCAGACTCTTGAAGAAACCGGGGCAATTACATTGAAAACTCCCGCAATGCTATCTTTAAGAAAAATAATACTAGCTTTGAGTCAACTGACGTAAGGGGCTTATTAGCACGCCCGCTGTGACGGCCAGTAGGCTCCGCTTTGTCTTAGACTCCGCTACTTTATATAAATGACTTGTTTTCATGCTCAAAAATAATAAAATATCCAAGTAATAGTCGACATTTGTAACTGACAAGACTAATGTTATTTGCTATGAAAACAAAACAACTTCTGCACAGCAATTTCTTAGATCAAAGCAGGCACCTAATGAAGGGGAAATTCTATATTAAATTACTGACGTGAGCTTCTGTTTTATGGAGTATGATGAGCGATTATCAGAATCGTCTAATGAAACTTTGATTAAACATGAAATAGCGAACGTGAGTAAATTAACACAGAATACCAGCAAGTGTTAATCACATGATGAATCAGTGAAGCCGTCGAAGCACCAAAGCTTGGCGGTCGTGATTGGTCAGTGCGGAGGAGGAGGTATGACCAAAGCCGCAGTAAACCCATTAAGATCTCAAATTACCTAGTACGCCCAAACCCCGGATCGTGTGACTAATCGGTATTAAAGGTGCTGTTATGTCTTAATTAAATTATTCCCATAATTTCGTGGTAATTCTGTTGCGGTCGAAGAATTTTACTACGTTACAAATTTTGTACAATGGCGCTGTTTCTGAGGCGAATGGGAGATCGACTGCGTTAATTAACGGAGTTACACACGGAGTTACGTTTTAATGGAACATTTGGGATTACGTTTGCTGTTTGCGGAGGAAAAAATGGATGCTGTTAATAAAATAATGCCTGCAGAAATCACGAGCGGTTTTAAAACGGTTTGAACATACTTCTGAGCGTTATGCGAAATGGAATTATGCGGGTGCGGCGGTAGCGGTTAATATTTTAGTGGTAACAGGCTTTTTCTATTACTCATAAAGGAGATAGTTTTGCTAGCTCAACCACGTGAATAGCCGGGGGAAATAAGGATTCCTTCGACCGTTAAATTTACGACTTGTCCCAAGGAAAGCCTTGTCTCCTTCGCGGGATCTCTTTTTATAATTTATTTGGTTTGTTACGACCGCACTTCCCCAGTTACTCTCATGAAAATGTATGTCCCGGAGGATGCACATTGAAATTTGTCATTCATGAAAAATCTTTTTAAATTATTTAGTTGGAAATTCTCGTTTCGCGGGATCTGAATAGCTTTTTGATTGCGTTTTTAAAGTCATGTAGTAACTTCAGCACTGTAATAAAGGTCTCCTATAATACCTATCATGTGGTCACGTCCAATCTTTTCGGATGGTGACTCTGCTCACGGGGTGTAAAATTTATGGAAATTGCATTTCCGCATTATGTCCGATATGAGGGTGAAATGTAAGTTCGCGGCAGGATTTTCTTTAGGGAAAAACTATGATACTATACAGCTTTTTTTATATCTTCACCTAAAATGTTATCTTTGAAAATAAGTTTATTTGGAAGCTTAAAAGCTTTTTAATTTAAATCTTCAAAAAAGAAAGATAATTTAAAGTATAAACGGGATTTCACTCGTGTTACAACTTAAGCGATTTGCTTTACACATAAAACAAAATAACCGATTCTCATTAAGGACGTAACTAAAAAATTAACCCTTACTCTGCTGGTGCAATCTCTTTAAAGTTGTAACAGGATCATAAACACAAAGATCCTTGGGGTTAAGACTCTGTCGTAATAAAAGGGAAACTTCATTAAACTTGGCCAAAGATACCGGCCAAGTAATTCCGGACTTGCTACAAGATACCGACGGACAACGTCGACTTTTATTAATATAATTGTAAAAATCTTAGAGCATACTATGTATGAGCAATTTTATAGCGAAAGCTAATCTACACGTTATATTTCGCTTAAAATTTATATAGATACTAAGATTATATTGCGTACACAGAACAAAAAGATCTTTCTTGTATGAATATCTTAAAATTCTCTTTAAATATTAATATGATTCATGATATGAATAGAAAATTTTATTCGAAACAAAAGCTGTGTTCGAAAATCCAGAGAATATTTAAATGAATGTTTCTTGGAATCGCTTTCTAGGGAATTGAAACACCCAAGGTTCTATGATACATAAATAAAAAATATTGCGACTTTCAACATCTACATAACTATAATAGAATATGAAATAAATGTTAATTAGTGGGTGTTTTATGTTTGCCTGCATGTGTAGGGCAAATCTCAGAAGACGCAATAGATAGGTTTTTTTAGGTTTGACTAGTTCAAGAAAACTAGAAAGTTTTTCATTTTTTCATGGAGCTTTTAAAAATAGGAAAATACTTCAATTTCTTTTTTTCTTTTTTTAATGTATGTAAATATTTGCAATAAATGTATAGTGTGAATAATAAAAATATCTTTTTGTTTTCTTGTGAACTTGTCAAATTATTTCTCCAGTTCTTTGTAGAGTTGAAAATCTCACACTGATTAGCTAGCCTTAATATAATATCAACTATTTTCATTATAAACTATTCGTAGAAACAAAAATAATAATATTTTTATTGATATCAGTCGACCCCGACGATTTCAAGCTACAACAGGCAGCCAGCGAAGTTCTAATCAAAGTAACGACGTGAGCTCATCCTCCTTTGAGACCAAAACTCTTTTATATCTTGCAAAGAATAGAACGATGGAGCAACTCGCTAACTTTTAAAACTTTTTACTCTAGGGTTAATTTTTGTAAGGACGAGGGCTGGACATTTTTGGCACTTTGCAGTGAGATAATGTTAAAAAGGAAGGTCTTGTTATTCTTAAATGTTTGATGGCCGATTTTTTTGTTGTTCAATTCACGATCACGATGTTTTTTTTTCTAAATGTTTGCCTTGTTGATATAGAAATAGTACAATTGTGGCAAAAGTTTGATTTTTAACATAGGAAAATGAAAGTGCCTTAAGTATCGCTGCATTACCCGTTTTTGTAGTGGTAAAATCATTAAATGAATCCCGCCCTGGGTGGGAGCGGAAGGGACTGTCCGAGTCAGAAGCCCTTTGGGTTCTAGGGTCACGATTACTTTCTTGGATTGTCCCGTAACCTCTGCATTACCCTTCGGGACTTACAACCTTAGTATAATCGGGGTTGAAAATAGTAGAGCATTTCAAAATACTAAATGGACCACACGCATACTTTAACCAAACAGAAAATAATCTAACCAACTTCGCTCACAGACGAACCAACAATAACAAATTCCATTTCAGAAGCGATGACAAATTATTTAAAGCCAAAGCTGAAGGACAGTTTAGAGAGAATTTTGTTATTTTTCAAACGTTACCGAGGACGCCAAGAATAAATACACCCTAGAAAAAGATCCTTTCAAGATTGAATCTCAGAAATTGTAAAGACCTTTGACATTGTCATGAATATGAAAACTACAAAACTCATTTCATTTTAAAAATAATGTCATAAAAATAGTTAAATAAGGAGAGATGGCTCTGTTCTTCCTTTGGTGTAACAGCTCCATCTTCACAACTGTACATTTTTGTATAGAGTAGGCTACGAATGCAGAGGCCCATATTTTTCTAATTCGTCGATTTTTTTTATAGCGTTTCTTGCACATTTGAATGTATATAGTATGCGTGTTCTTTTAAAGGTAGAAGGTCTTTGATTAAAATAAAATAGCGGAAGATATGTCACTACACGATAGCGCATGGACGGCATAAATTAGGCCAAATTGGCCTAACTGTCCTCAGTCGCAATACGAGTAGATTTCAATTGAGACGTGCGTACGTGTTTATTTCATTTTCGCCCCACCACACTCTCAGAAGAAGAAAAAATGTTTTCGTGTGCCTTCACCGGGTGTACGAACTATTATAAAAGAAAAAAATAAATCACATGGCCTCACATTTCATTCGTAAATACATTTTTCTTATAATTTTCTATTAAGATTTGACGTATCCGTTCTTTGTTCGCCATTTTGTAGAGCGTGATAGAAACATACACGAGTGACTACACGAGTACCAACGAAGTAATACGAAGAGCGTCATTATTCTGTTTCCCTCTTTATTGGCGTGTAATAACAACGATTGTTTGTGTGAGTAAATGTGTCTGTGTGCGTATAAGAATCACAGTTCGAATACTCAACGCAAGAACGTAACGTATCTACCGCTATTTTATTTTAATCAAAGGTGAAGGTTGAAGATGTGAGAGCGAAAGATGTTAAATAAAAACCAATGTAGTTTTAAAGAATGTTACTTCCACTTAAAAAAATAATTTAAGTTGTAGCTTCCTACAACTATATTGGAAAACTGAACTTAGAAAACAAAATTGAATTTAAATAAATGGCAAAATTCAAGTTGTTAAAAATTTAAAATACCAAAATAATAATTTGCGTCTTTATTTAGGCATCAGAATAACGTCAAAAAACAGTGGAGAACCGTCCACTAACAGATCAGTAATCGACAAAAAACATAATAAAGAAAGCACTCTGAAAACAGGTAATCTTAAATGCACAAGACAAGACATTAACTTGCTATCAAATGCCAAAGCTTTTTACTCCAACAATGGCACAAGAAAATGCTTCCAATACGGGAAGGGATCCAAAGCGATAATTGTCGCAGTAATCTCTGTTGTTTTAAGAGCTGTAGTTGCATAGCAGACAGAACGAGTGAAATAAAAATGCTGAGACTGAAGAAATAAACGAAAGTATGCATTATTATGATGACGATCCCGAACAAGAATGCATGGAGATTCCTTAGATGTACAGAAATTTAAGTTTAAAAATACACCGTCTAATATTCTCGTTATCTCTTAATATAAGTCGGAGAATCTTAATTGGGATTGTATAAATATCTGACATTGTGCAGTTAAAGGGACCGCATTGAAATTATACAGTGGTAGACATTTTTGAATATGGTTAAAAGTAAATTGATCGTAAAAATGATTCTTTGTGTGGTAGCGCCATCATTAACGACACTTTGTTAGATTTATTTTATTACCTTATCTTTTGACTAAATAATATTTATAATAAATAAAATAGAATGTTACAAAGACAATATCAGTTTACTTTGGTCTTCTTCTGTAGTTAAATTAGTTATTAAAACATATTTTGACAGCGGCTTCAATAAATTATTTAAAGACTTAAATAAATAATTATTCTATGTAACTTGACAAGTTAAGACCTCAATTTGTCAAAATTAATAAGAAATTAAAGAGGACTAGTACTACTTCTTTAACACTAATCTCCTAGACTTTTTATTTAAACGTCGACTCAGCTCCATTCTTAGTACCTGTAAAATCAATGAAGGAGCAGAGAATTGCGGTCCCCTGCCTCCCCGCTTGCAGGTTTTATGCATACTGGATGATACGACGTAAAAACATACACAACAGTAGTTATTTTTTATATTTGTTACAGTAAGCGTGAAAATTTACGATCGGCTTTAGGGAACTCATATTGGTTTTCCGCAAATATACGAATGAAAATTATTGACGATTGCTTTTTATGTTCTTCTGTTGCGAACCACGAAAAAATACGTAGGAGTTGCTTTTAATTTGGATGAAAGTTCTCAAGGGATTTGTAGTGGATGAAAATTTTTAATAGAAAAACATACGGATTCCTGATAATGGGCACAGATCACAGGTATGAAAGTAATGTAAGATTAGGAAAACGAAATGAATTTTGATAATTAAACAACTGGTTGTTTAATAATAATAATAATAACCCCACCGCTGTATCTCCACGTTGACGTCGTGGTGGGGCTTATGTGCTCCGAGCGCTAGGTCTATACCAGAAGAGTTTACTTTGATGGGATGGGTCTAGGGTTAGGGGCCAGACCAAGAGAGATACAATCCAAGCCAAGGTCGCACACGCCGAGGGCTGCATGGCTAGAGGAGAGTCTAGTCGCTAGTGTGCCAACTCTGGAGAATAGGGGACCTCCAGTTTTATTCACCCTTGCCACAGTGAACGCAGGGCTCTGCTGTGGTCGACTTTTTAAGTCCCTAGCTACTCGTGGGAACACTATGAATACTAGATCAAAAACAAAAAAACAACTTCAGGCAAAGATGCCTCAGATAGATGACGAAACATCACAATCATCTCAGTCATCTCCTTCATCTCTATTTTCATCCATTGCATCATCATCCTCATCGTACCGCGCCACTCCGACGCAATCATCCTCATCAATCAGCGTACAGTCAGTGGATGTTGTACAGGAGACAAACTTTGTCGACGATACTGTACCCGCCACCAAGACTGCAGCAACTCGTAGGAAATGGACCACTGAAATGAATAAATTCATCCTACGCACATATCTTCATCTAACTAATTTAGATACCGACAAAAATGCATATCTTCCATCGCTTCACACTAAATTCCTAGAAAAATATCCAACAATGCAAGTTAGCCGACAAAGAATAGGTGATCAGCGAAGAGCCATAGTTCAGAAAAAATTATTACCACAAGACACAATAAACCAGATTTATGCGGAAGTTAGAGCTGAATTACAAATAGTTCACTCGGAAATACAGCAATGTCAGCAACACTCCACACAACCTAGTACGCAATCCGGCCAGCGTATGAGATGGACTAACGAATACAACGAAACATTAATGAGAGTATATTACACTACTACACAGTTAGAAAAAAATAAAACAGCCTACAGAAAAAATCTACATGAGAAATTCATAAACGTATATCCCGAATTAGCCCATTTAACAGAGCAAAGATTATCTGACCAAGTGAGAGCAATTATAAATAATAAATATGTACACGACAACAGATTAAAAGAAATAAAAAGCCAAGTGGCTTTAGAATTAAGAAAAAGTAACATCAACACACAAAATATTGAAGACGAAATCAATGAATACAGGAATCTAGAAACACAGAACGACTTAGAACTACCAGATACAAATACCTACATTTCAGACACACATATTAACACTCTGACGACAAATTTATCCATAAATAGTAACAGCACCAACACTGACGCTGTATCACAGTCACACGTGAATATAGTTAACGAAAACGAGAATTTCCTGAATAATATAGATATCGGCCAATTTAGACCTACGCAAACTGATGAGAACCCAGAAACCAATCCAAAAATTGAATCTATATTTGAACAAGCGCAGTTAAATTTTAGCAACACACATCCCACTAATAGGCCATACATTCCAAAGCAGAAGACTTCCCGAAAGTTTTCTTCCATAGTCTCTTATATAAACACTGTTATTCTCCCTAAATATGTAAATGCCGACACGGAGTTCACCCAAATGCAGACCATGATCTATTGTGGTGCATGGACGGCAGCTACATGTAACGGAGCAAAAATATCAGACCCTACACAAAATGAACGCCGCCCATATATACAGAAGAAACCAAGATGGCAAATCAGATTAGAAAAGAAAATTGAAAATCTTAGAGCAAGTATAGGAAGGCTGACCCATTACATTAACGGTAGTAGAAGTAATAAATTAATAGCTGCAGTAGAAAAAATAAAGATAAAATACATGCAACTTATGAAGACCCAAACACACAGTTACCACACTTTTTAGACACTATGAAACAAAAATTAAGCGCCGCATCCAGTAGACTCAAAAGATACATAACATGCACAAATCGCAAAGTAGAAAACTCTAAATTTATTAATAATGAAAAGATTTTTTATAGGAACCTGTCGTCTAATGATAGAAATTCCACTAACCAAAACCTACAGACACCTTCAGCTTCAGAACTACGACATTTTTGGGCCAACATTTGGGAAAATCCAGTAAATTATAATAACCAGGCAAACTGGGTTAACGAAGTTAAACCTGAAATTCCAGAAATGGAATTTGAGTTTATACTTATAGATACGTTTATAGACGTAATCAAACGCACCCATAATTGGAAATCACCTGGCACTGACAACATCCATAACTATTGGTATAAGAAATTTTCTAGCATACATCCTTACTTACATAACCATTTAAATATATTTATTCAATCACCACATTTACTTCCACAATACATAACACACGGTGTATCTTATATGATACCAAAAGACATGAATGAAACCATGAACCCAGCGAAATACCGACCTATCACTTGTCTACAAACCTTGTATAAAATCTTAACTGCCTGCATAAGCGAAGTAGTATACGAGCATCTAACTAAAAATAACATTTTAGCTGAGCAGCAAAAGGGCTGTCGTAAAAACAGTCAGGGATGTAAGGAGCAACTTACCATTGACGCCATTACTATGAACAGTGCTGTCAAAAGCAGAAAGGATATCCACACAATGTTCATCGATTATCAAAAAGCTTTTGATTCAGTCCCGCACAGCTGGCTATTGCACGTACTATCCCTGTATAAAATTCACCCAAAATTAAAACAATTTCTAGAAATTTCTATGCAGAATTGGCAAACAGTACTTAAAATCAATTCCCCCTCCTCAAACATAACTACTGAGCCAATCCGTATAAAACGAGGAATTTTTCAAGGAGATGCTTTAAGTCCTTTGTGGTTTTGTATGGCACTAAATCCACTCTCACATTTGCTAAACAATACAGGCACGGGATTCACATTAGAAAACAATCACACACAATATACACTAACACACCTTATGTACATGGATGACATAAAATTATATGCAGCTGACAAAGAAGCACTCTTTCAATTAGCTGATACCACACAAACATTCTCAGACGATATTTGTATGTCATTCGGAGTAGATAAGTGTAAAATCTTGTCTATTGTTAAAGGAAAAACCCAAAACAATAATTATACACTCTTATCAGGAGAATTAATTGAGCCAATGGACGAACAAAGTACTTATAAATACCTGGGCTTTAAGCAGTCTAGACAAATCCAACAAAAAATGTCAAAACAAGAACTGCTCAAAAAGTTCTCACACCGCCTCAATCTTATCTTGAAAAGTAACCTCAATTCCAGAAACACAATAAAAGCCATCAACACCTTTGCGCGAGGCGTGCGTTGCCGCGCGACGCCGGTACACCAGATTCCGCAGGCGCCGCACCCGACCTCCGGATGCGGCGACTGTAGAGGCGGAGCTGCACGAGGGCTACAGGGCAGCGAAGGCCGTCCTCCGCGACGAGATCTGGCGGGCCAAGGAACTGGCCCGCGAGGAGATGCTGGGGACTCTGGACGGGGACCCATGGGGCCGCCCCTACAAGTGGGTGCGAGAAAAGCTCCGCCCCTGGGCTCCCCCGTTGACGCAGAGTCTCCAGCTACAGTTCGTGGAGGACGTGGTGAGCGCCCTGTTCCCATCGCGAGGGGAGCATACTCCCCCGCCCATGGCTCCGTCTCCGACGGAATCTGAGGATGAAGCTGACGCAAACGCGGACCACAGCGACGACGACGTCTACGACGCTCCGGAGGTGACCGAGGTAGACCTGAGAGTGGCGGTACAACGGCTCAAAGCCAAAAATACCGCCCCAGGACCCGACGGCCTGCCAGGAAAAGCCTGGGTCCTGGCCTCGGGGACTCTCGGGCCTCGACTGGGGGGGCTCTTAAGCGCATGCTTGGAGAGGGGCCGGTTCCCGCTTCGTTGGAAGACGGGAAAACTGGTCCTCATCCAGAAGCACGGGCGCCCTGCGGACTCTCCGTCCGCATTCCGGCCCATCGTGCTGCTCGACGAGGTGGGCAAGTTCTTCGAGAGAGTCATTGCAGACCGCCTCGTCGGGCACCTGAATCGGGTGGGGCCGAACCTTGCGGAGAGCCAGTTTGGCTTCCGCAGGGGGCGCTCGACGGTGGACGCCATCATGCGCGTGAGAGCCCTCACGACGGGGGATGCAGTAGCCCGGGGCAGGGTCGTCTTGGCGGTGTCTTTGGACATCACCAACGCCTTTAACACCCTGCCCTGGAGTTGCATCAGGGAGGCACTCCGGTATCACCGGGTGCCGACCTACCTCCGTCGCATAGTCGAGGACTACCTGACGGACAGAGCCGTCATCTACCCCGGTCACCGGGGAGAGTGGAACCGGCGAGAGATATCGTGCGGTGTTCCACAGGGTTCGGTCTTGGGGCCGCCCCTGTGGAATATCGGATACGATTGGGTGCTGCGCGGCGACCTCCCTGACGGCGTCAGCGTAATATGTTACGCTGACGACACGCTCGTCCTGGCGGAGGGAGAGTCGCACCAGGCGGCGGCCGACCTGGCGACGCAAGCGGTTGCGACAGTCGTCGATAGGATCCGGCAGCTGGGACTCGGAGTGGCGCTGCACAAAACGGAGGCCATGTGCTTTCATGGCCGCGTTAACGCGCCACGGTCCGAGTCCCACATAACGGTGGAGGGGGTTCGCATCGGCGTCGGGAGGACGATGAAGTACCTGGGACTCGTCCTCGACAGCCGGTGGAATTTCAGGGAGCATTTCCTGAGTTTGGCCCCAAAGCTGAACCGGGCAGCAGCCGCCCTCAGGCGACTCCTGCCTAATCTCAGCGGGCCAAACGCCTCCTGCCGTAGGCTGTACGCCGGTGTCGTGCGGTCCATGGCCCTCTACGGGGCCCCCGTGTGGGCCCTGAGCATCCGGACGCGACCACTGAAGTTGGTCGCATGCCAGAGGGTCATGGCTATCCGGATGATCCGGGGATACCGCACGATCGCCGGCGAATCAGCCAACCTGCTTGCCGGATTACTGCCCTGGGATCTGGAGGCGACTGCCCTCCAGCGCGTCTATGAGTGGCGCGTGGAGGCGCAGCGCCGGGGTGTATCCCCGCTGCCTCGAGAAGTCGAGGGCACGACTGTCGCTACCGAAGGCCGGGCACGCCGCAATCGCGGCGGTAAGACCCCTCTTTGAGGAGTGGCTGGATAGGAGTCACGGCGTCCTGACCTACCGCATGACGCAGGTCCTCACCGGACACGGAAGTTTCGGGAGGTACCTGTGTCTAAGGAGAAAGGAGGAAACGCCTGGGTGTCACCACTGCGAAGATCGCCCGGAGGACACAGTAGAGCATACGGTGCAAGACTGCCCAGCTTGGGCAGAGCACCGACGTGTCCTCACGGCGGCGATAGGCGGAGACCTCTCGCGCCCGGCATTGGTTGCGGCCATGCTGCGGGGCGAGACGGAGTGGGAAGCGGTCGCCTCCTTCTGCGAAGCAGTAATGCTCGCGAAGGAGGAGGCGGGCCGCGTGAGAGAGAGGACAATGTCCTCCCTCCACCCCACCCGCGGTGGTGGACGCCCACGGCGACGGACGTCGCAAGACGATCTCCGGCCACCGTAGGCGCGGGCATGCGGGCGGCGAGTAAAGGGCAACTCGCAGCCCGACCACGGACCATGCCCGGGTCGACGGCGCGTTGTGTTCCACGCGCGCCTCAAAGAGCGTCAGCATGATGACGGGGCCCCCTCTCTAGAGGGCCAAAGTCTGCCGGGGTCGCGGGACTTATACCATTACCGTGACCCCGGAACATAAAGGGCTATTGAAGGACACCGTGGATTTTAGTCAGTACAAGTCTGACAGTCCCTCCCGCCCTGCCCGGGGTGGGAGGACTCATTTGATGATTTTACCACGAAAAAAAAAAAAAAAAAAAAAAAAAGCCATCAACACCTTTGCAATACCCATTCTTACGTATTCTTTCGGGATCATACGATGGTCGAAGACTGATATTAAAAAACTACAGCGCACCGTTCACACACTCTTAACTAAATACAGAAAACATCATCCAAAATCATGCATACAACGACTAACACTACCACGCCAGGAAGGAGGAAGAGGATTAATAGACATTCACAACTTACACAATAAACAAATACACTCACTCCGATCATATTTTCATAACAAATCAGAAAACTCACCACTACACAAGCAGATAACCGAGACAGATAAGAAACTAACACCGTTAAATCTACAAGACCGAAACACACAAATAAATGAAAACATCATAACTACACAGCAGAAAATTGCACAATGGTCAGAAAAAGCTCTGCACGGAAGACATCGAGCCTACCTGAGCCAGCCACACGTCGATAAAACCAAGTCGAACGAATGGCTCAAACGAGGCGAATTGTTTCCAGAGACCGAGGGTTTTATGCTGGCCATACAAGACCAAATAGTTGCCACTCGTAATTACAGGAAATATATTATAAAAGATCCAAATCAGCCGACTGACTTGTGCAGACATTGCAACAATGCCTCCGAAACTATACAACATATAACTGGAGCATGTAAGTCACTAGCACAAACGGACTATAAACACCGTCATGACCAAGTTGCGGCTATCATACACCAACAGCTAGCATTTAAATTTAAACTTGTA
Source organism: Agrotis exclamationis (assembly GCA_950005045.1). NCBI lineage: Eukaryota > Metazoa > Arthropoda > Insecta > Lepidoptera > Noctuidae > Agrotis > Agrotis exclamationis. The sequence goes on from OX465432.1 coordinate 9,803,399, forward strand.
AATGAAATGATACCGTATTATAAATATAAACCAGAAATGTTACTAGAAAACAACGATCAAAAAATTTATTGGGACCGAACAATAGTTACAGATAAAACAATTCATTTTAACAGACCTGACATTACCGTTTATGACAAAACAAGTAAAACAGTTTATTTAATAGACATTGCTATACCTAACACACACAACATCCAATCTACAATTTCCGAAAAACTTAGTAAGTATCAAGACCTTGCAATAGAAATAAAAACTCAGTGGAAAGCACAAACTGTCCATATTGTCCCAATAGTACTCTCATCTACCGGTGTAATACCAAAATCACTCATTCAAAGCCTTAACACTCTACACATGCCTTCAAACACATTATACATGCCCCAAAAGGCTACAATTCTCAACACCTGCCGAATCACCCGTAAGTTTCTGACTTCCTCTACATTATCATCCACTTTTTCTATTTAAATTGACTCCCCTTACATCCTTGGCTCCGGCCCGCGTGTAAGGTTATATTCTCTCGAAAGAGAAGGAAAATAAAGAACATCAAATAATAATAATAATAATTAGTATTGTTAGGAGGTTCCTCTCTCAGGAGCCCTGACCACCGGCGGCCCGGTGACGGTCCTGGTGGACTGCTATTTTTTATATTTTTAAATGTTTTTTTTATTTCTTTTTGTAAAAAATATTTAAAAATGTAATCAATAACAAAAAAGAAGAATAAAGAGATAATAATAAATTTATTTGCCATAAAACAAAACTACAGATGGAAGCCTAGGTTCCTTATGATATTATAGGTAGGTACAACACATTGTATAAATCAGGTTCTATGTTAGGTCTAAACTCAGTATTATAACCCTGCCTCTTAAACTAGGTAAACCTGTATCTTAAGAGACAGTGACCAGCCATTTAGCACAGTTAAATGACAATAAGTAGAGGTGTGTCGATCCATCCTTTACAATAAAATTTAATAAAATCTTAGAAACAAAAGAAAATCAACAAAAAAACAAAGAAATGAAAAACCAATAAAGATTTATTACCGTTTTGTATATTCGGGATGCAGGTCGCTTCCAACCGGTATAATTATGGAGATCTAAAGGGGAGGCCTATGTTCAGCAGTGGACGTCCTATGGCTGAGATGATGATGATGATGATATTGTATTTTCTACCTAAACAGTAGTCCTAATATCTAGCAGTGAGTGAATGTGCAAAAAATCACAAACCAGAACAGACACAATATTATTAACTTATTGTAACGAGTAACTCTCATGTAGGTTTCTGGACCCCATAATAATATTTACAGAGGTGTGTGCATAAATGAACGAAAAGGAAACATTCTTTAAGCTTTACCAAGATGGGGTGCTAAGACAGGAAACCTCCACGCGCGCCCGTGGACTGGAGTTCCCTCTCGCGGATACGTCCGTGCGATGCAAAAACCGATGCAAAAACCGTCCGATGCGGGCAAAAACTCTTCCTTAGGCACTGTGTGCCTAAGGGGTCTCTTTGCCCGTATGCGAATAGCCTGTCGGGTGGACGCTCCAACGCGTGTCCCTCTGATTAGCAGAGGCACAGCGGTGGAGCGGGCTTGTGGACGGTGAGTAATGGGTAGCTCGCCGTCCGACCAAGGACCAAGCCCGAGTCGGTGGCGCGTCGTGTCGTGTTTCGCGCGTGCCTTCGGGGAGTTGGTCCCTTATGGGGCCAAATGCCTGCTGGGGTCGCGGGTTTTTCTTAACCCAGGATACCGTGGCCCCGGAACGTAAAGGGCATCCGAAGGAACACGGGTGGATTTTAGTCAGTAAGAGTCTGACAGTCCCTTCCGCCCCACCCAGGGCGGGAGGACGGACTCATTTGATGATTTTACCACCTAAAAAAAAAAAAGCTTTACCAAGATTAATACAAACACACAGAAGGTATCGGTATCAAAATGAACCTACAACGTGTGAAATCAAGCGATAACCACAAACACAACATGACGTTTGTGGTCACAAGTCGGAATATAAAGTAAAAGTTCACTGGTGTAAAATTGCAAGTAGAAACGAGTCACAATTCTAGATTACAAATGCGTTCAGTTCCCCTCGAGAATAAGAAGCAAGCAGATAAAATTTTATTTAACCCTCAAATGGAATTTTCATTCCCAGTAATGTTCCCAAATTCTAACAGAACTACGGCATTCTAATTTGCAACAAAGTAACCCAAGATGTCTAAGCCAGAGAATTTACAAGGGGTATTTTAATCCGGTCGGCTTTTTCGGGCACAAATCGTGGGTACTATGTGAAGGAACGGTGGTACAAACACCTATGTACCTACATATTACATAGATTGTTATGTACTGTGGCGTACTGTCGCGCTAATGCCACAAGTTGTTCCTAAGCCCTCACTGTTAGTTACTCCGACCATCTTACAAGTTCTAATTAGCCCCCTTGTTTCTCGAAACAGCTACCTACAACGGTGTTTGGTTATTTTAGCTACATTTGCTTGGCTTGCTTTTACTGGTATGAAGTAATGTTTGTTACTGCTGTTTCTTGGTCCCAAAGATTGTATCGTAAGTTTTATTTTAACCATCAGACATGGTTATTTTAGGCTTTCTCATTACCGCCATCGCGTGTATGTCATTATTCTGAATGCTCAGTCTCTCATCAAAGGACTAGAAAATACATTCAATTTGACCTAAGAAGAAAATTATGTAAGCTATTGTTCACTCGGACAAGTTTATCGTTTCTCATAAACCATAATTATGATTAAAAGACTTTAATGCTTTGTTTCATATTCTGTAAAAGTTACCTAGTTGCTTCAACAAAACAACTTTTTTATGGGCCTCGCCTGAAATGAAAGATTTTATTTTTATTTTATTTAACGAATTGCTATTGTTCGTCGGCTTTGCTTGAAGCAATTAGTCGTGTACTCATTAGCACAACCAGCTCTTTCATTCATGGAATGAACGAAAAACTCGCCATTCTTCGTGACTTCCATCTTAGCTTAAGGAAACCAGGTTTCCGAGTAGTCTTGTTATTTAGAGCTCTTATTTATCGTGGTAAAATCATCAAAGAGTCCTTCTACCAGGGAGGAACGGGGGTACAGTCAGACTCGTACTGACTAAAATCCACGGTATCCTTCAATAATCCTTTCCGTTCCAGTTTCAGGGTCACGGTTACCTGTAAAGACAATTCCGCGACCCCGGAAGGCTTGGGACTCTAAGGGGGGTTATCAGGGGTCATCAGGTAATTTAGAGCTAAAGGATTTAGTAGTCTTTTTATAACTGAAGTATGTATTTACTACGTGGGTGTTCAGATATCAGTTATGTAAGTCACACGTGTAAGCTTATTACAGGAGCTTTTCACGACACCCACGTTACACTGAAGTCTTTCTATAAATAGCAAAGACGATATCCTAATCTGCCAAATAAGTAAACACGAGTTCTGTATGTATAGAGATACTCTTTGTCACGTTTGTAGTTTTCAATCGCGTTTATCTCTCGTGAGTCTCAGAACACGAATCTGAAAAGATAAGATTACTTCATTGGGAAGAGTTAAATATTATTTTTGATTGCTACAAAAAACCCATCACTTTCTTCACTCTTAGCTGAATAACTTGTCACACCTACAGGTTTCTGGTGACAACGCAGAGGTCAGATAAATTATAGGATTAAAGACACAAAGAACAGGTTAGAATATTATACCTTTATGTCCCAAAACCTGCTGTCCGTATATCGCCATCAAAGCTGTTGTTATAATATGACTCTTCGCAATGCAATAGATTTGCTTGAAAATGTTTTCATTATAACAGCAGGATAGGACACATCTTGTCCCCCAAAACCTACCGCCCGTATATCAATAAACACCTCTACCAAATTGGTCATACATCATTTGGTGACGGTTCAGATCATTCTAGTGGACCACGCAAGATATGGCCCAGTTGGAACATGTGTTAGGCTGTGGTTCCACTGAGGCCTAGCAGAGCAGAGCGGAGACGAGCTGTGCCGCGATTCACCAGTCACATAGCTTGAAATCCACATCTCTTCTCCACTCCTCCATGTGATTAGTGAATCGCAGCACAGCTCGTCGCCGCTCTGCTCCGCTCCGCCTCAGTGGAACCGCAGCCTTACAACCCGTTCATGACCTTGCCGCTGTGAGCGGTATCTTAGCGCGGGGCGGCTAGCGGTAAGATCAAATAAATAGAAAAGTTAGAAAGATGCCACGAGGCGCCCGCTGCCAGTGGCGAAGTCGCGTACTTCCATGTAATTAATGTCTTATTCCCGCCGGGGCTGGGTTGTGAGGTGGAGACTTTCCTCTCTCTCACGGCGCCCACCACCTCCTTCGCTAGCATGACTGCTTCGCAGAAAGAGGCGACCGCTTTCCATGCCATCTCGCCCGCAGCATCGCCTCGGGCAAAGCCGGGTGCAAGAGGTCGCCGCCTATCGGGCGGTTAAAGCCTACAGTAGGAATTTGATTACCATCTCTATCATTGACACTCAAATTCACCCACTAAATCTTAATTCGAAGACCAATTACTGCATAATCGTATGTCGTAGATTATGCTAATCTAACTAAATCATACATTATTGCCTTAGCAATATCAAAGTCGCACAATATAGTTTCAGACCTTGATATCGCTCGCAGATCTGTTTACGTCGTAATTTATAGGCTCCTTTCACTGACGCTTTCCTCTTGTAAAGGGGATAATAGGCATACATGTAGCGATAGCAAACACTCATGTGTACTGTATTTATTACCAGATATAAAATATATTTTGTTCGATAAAAAGTTTCCATATTTACTCAATTGATATAAGGAAATTTCAGATACATAATAACATAACGTCTTGCGCAGTTGTTGGCGCAAGGGCTGAGCGATCGACTGCTGCGCAGCATGTTGCGGGTTCCACCCCCGCATTGAACAAATATTTTTAAGCTATTGCATAGCTTTTATCTCGGGCTCTGAGCGCGCCGGCGCGACTGCGCGGCGCGGCGACCGAATCAAAAAAATTCCAAAAACCTAACCTAACGAAAATAACTGACACCACGCATCGTCTAACATCGTTTCAGTTCGGGAGACTTCGGAAATCATAAAAATATCCGTCATAAAAACAATTTACTTTTTCTTACTGATTCTAACCGGCCAGCTACAAAAGGAGTTTTCACAATGACACCTACCTACTTAAAATTCTCCTACAACAAAGAAGTTCTTTATTACAGTAGTGCACCACAAACATTTGAAATAAATTATATTCTCGTTAAATATACGCGGTAGGCGATTTTATTTTTTCAAAATTAAAAAAAAAATGTTATGCAATAGCTTCACCGCGGCAGTCTCCGAGTACCACATGTATTTTTATGACCTGCATGTAGTTGTTCCGGGTCTGGGTGTTTGTGTATGGGATTTTATATCTTTGAAAACGCACGACACAAAAGAAATCCCTAGTGTGGGTGGGGTTGGGCAACTCGCCGCCCGATCATGGATCATGCCCGGGTCGACGGCGCGTTGTACAAGTCTGACAGTCCCTCCCGCCCTGCCCTGGAATGGAGGACTCATTTGATGATTTTACCACGCTAAAAAAATTTAAAAAAAAAGTGTGGGTGGGGCAAAGTTTTTTCTCTAAAAATTGGGCTTAAAAAAACCCGAAAAGTTACGCCCTGGTGTGCTTTATAGTACACTAATATTTCATTAAAATCAACTGGACTCCGTGGCTCATATAAAGAAATACGAGTATAGTATAATTACCTGTGGAAAAACTCAATATAATTTTGCCCGATCTGGCAATCAAACCCATGACCTAGTACTCAAAGAGCTGTCAGCATTTTGACAGTGCCCCCATGTACTAGCTGGATTGTCTTATCAGAAAACCGTTATCCTGGAACCTGAAGAGCAATTGTAGATTTTTGTCAGAACGAGTCTGAGAGTCCCTCCTGTGCCACCAGCAGGCGTAGCATGGCGCCGTAGAAAGGGGTTTTGTCGACGGAAGAATAGACAAAATGACAGAACGTAGAAATAATTTTAGCGTTTTAAGCATTGTAATGTAAAAAATATAGAAAATAAACCTTCTATTCTTCAATAGTGTACGAATGGTGTCATAATTGTGCAAAAAAACAGTCGATTTGTTTAGAAATAACGATGAAATAACTTTGTCTTTTCTTCGTAGAATAGAGATAGAATCGCCATGCTACGCGTGCTGGACGGGAGGACCCATTTGATGATATTACCAAGTAAAAAAAGGACTTAGTGCTGAGCAGTTGTACTCGTTGAGTAACTAGAGTAAACAGGCAGTCCAATGTTTTTTTTATCTTCTCTATAAAAAGCTTTGAGGTCAGCTTCCATACTTACTCAGAATAGAGCATATCCAATTTATTACAATCAATGTTAATAAGAACACAACATTGTTGATCATCATCATAAATGTTATTGTTAATCTGGCTCTATTGGCAGCTAGTATAATATTAGTTCCCGAATAACTAAGCCAGCCAAGATTATCAATACTAACAAGTTTAGCCTGCAAATTGACCCCAATTTGTCCAATAAAATCGATCCTCCAATGAATTGTTCTTCGGCAAACAATCAAGCAAACTTTGACCTCCCAAAAGCGAACACTTGTTTTTACGAGGTCGTAGTAAAGCTTTCAGCGTGGTTGACAATGCGTTGCCTGTCATGGCGAGCTATAAACTGCCGACGTGGTGGACGGATCGCATTTGTCAACAATATAAACTTGAGACCTTGCTGGTGAAAGGGATCCAGCATCGCAGATAAGGGTCCATTCATCTTTTCTAGTATTAGCTCGTGAGATTTAGTTTTATGTTGGTAGAGATTTTTGACATAGGTTTCTGCTGGTTTTCTTCTTCTTAAATTCTTTCTTTATTCTAGCTTATTGAGAATTTAGACAACTCTTAAAGCTTACCTATTAACTTTTCAATTTGTTTACACTTTTAAATGGCAAATGTGTGCGCATATTTCAAATTACTAACCTGAGACTGTAAGATCAAGATCATTAAATAAAATATATTATATTCTTTTTCTAAAACTGATTGAGCTGTTTTGGGTTAGATTGATATCAAAGATTATCATTATCAAAGTAACTTCGACCACAAGTCTTAAAAAAAAGTCTTAAATTTCGAAGAATTGAACTGCATTGACCAATGTGACAGTTAAAATAGTTAGCTGAAGAGTTGCAAAGAACAGAATTTCTTGTTTCCCTTAAACCTTATACTAAAACGCAATTACAATTCCTCTGTCTTAAAACCGACCTAAGTCTCAGCTAAACCATCTAGTTACAGTGAAGTAACAGTAAAGCCTGTACATAACTGTACCTCTTCAGTAAGTACGAAACTAATAACTTAGGTCCGACAGAAACATTCGTCCTGGCTCGGCCGTATCGAAATTGTGCGCAGTTACCTCAGGACGGCCTCGTCTAGACAAAGTCTGCCAAGAGGCTGGGAGATTAAAGACTGCGAGATGAATAGAACGAGCCTAGATTCTGGAGAAAGAAAACGAAAAATGCCTTTACGTAAAGGCTTGTGCGCTGTCACGAACACTGTATTCTTATTTAATCTTTTTGCTCAAGGGGTTCTGTACACAGCTTCCCTCTCCAAATGTATTGTCTCCTCTGCCATCAACATTCGACGGTGAAATATTACCCAGTATTTTCCAGATTGTTATTTATGGTCAGCTTAAGCAAGCATAAATTATCTAAGTTGCCCTTAAGGTTTTATAACTCAATACTTTTTTGACGAAAATTGTTTCAGCTGTCCTTCATAAAACCTTATATGACCAAATAAACTATTATAAAATTAAGAATTAATAAACACCACCATTAAAAAAGTTGTATTAATAGCTGATGCGGCAGCCATTAATATTATTAATATGGCTTCACGATGCAAGGACCATAAAGTTGAACAAACGAGAGAGGCGGGATACTTTTTACCGTGTGGGTTCCCATAAAAACGCAAGCCCTGAATTAGCTCGATTCTTTGTCACCCCTTTTGAGCAACCCTAAAATTTTTACTACCACCGTCTTTGTCTAACAATAACCACTACATTCCCATCCGTTAAACTGCATCAAGGAAAAACAACGTGAAACCGCCCGAGATGAAACGAGATAGAATAATGTATATGCACTAGTACAGAGAACAGAGAGAGCGGCACACGTAGTAGTACGAACGTAGCCATGGATGGGTGCTTTGTGCCGGGAGGGACGGAGACTAGGGAAAGCTAGCGTGTGAGCGAGACAGATGTAAAAATTAACCAACAGAGGGGAGAGGAACCGAGCTTCTTCAAGCGGGGTGGTTAGTCCGCATTCGACCGCGTCGGCGGCAACGTCGACTCTCGAGGAGTATTCCGCCGGTAACGATTCGAACTGTGAAAAATATTTTCCAAGTGCGATTTCATACTGTTAACGTTTTGTGTTTATTTTAAGTTTTTTAACTGATATGATACGGCCTCTACTGAATTTTGGATTTCGGTTTCAACATTGAAGCAACAAACTTTCGTAATACTGTAAAGTACGATGTTTTTGTGACGAAAAACTTGAAAGATTGGAACTGTAAACATTGAAGAAAATTCAAGAAAAAGTTATGAGCGATTTTCCGTCGCTTAGCTTAATGTGCCGGTTATGATAAGCTCGGAGCTTTGACCAAACTTGGATTCGTCAAAAGAGGAATTACCAAAGAAAATGTGTGCCAAAATGTTATTTTATTGTTTCTCCTTGTTTACCCTTATAATGTCTTGGATTGGAGTGTCGGCTGAAGAGGAAGTGTCATCTCCGTTGCGGGTAGCACAATGCAGAGCAACATGTTTACAAAAGGTAAGGAAACGATAAATTTCGGATTCAACGTACCTACCTAAATCGATTTCGTCTGGTGTTTAACCCAGTTTGCTTATGAATAGCTCAAATACAATGCATCTCAGATCTGAAGTCAACTTTCTAACAAAATTGGAGTAGTTGTCAGAAAATTGTGGGCTCTTGAATCAACTTTCATGTCGAGGGCCTTCAGGGCATCCTTTGATCCTTTGACCGAGCGCCGTTTTCCGGCGTATATTACTACCATATCTACTCGTGCGTTAGAAATTTCAGATTCTATATCATAAAAAATATTATAACCTATATTATGGTATTGCCCGCCACTGTATATGAGATACGCAGTATACTACGAGTAATTAATAGTGTGCCAATAATCAAAATGAGGGAATTGAAATTGCTACAAACATTGAGCAATGAGTTTGAAAGCAAGAAAGATGTTGCTGATACAGCTGTCAAAGCTTCTACAAATAGAACTGAAAGAAAGGCAAGAGATGCAATTACAGAGCTCCCCCATTGTTCAACAACTGTAATAATTGAAGGCATTTGAAAGAAAACAAGACAACAAGGCCGTGATCCAGTTTGATTGTGTATTGACTTTTCCAAATTACAATCTTTGTACTTATCGATAAACCAGATCTTGAATGAACTTGTAATCAAAATCGAATCTTGTACGAAATAAGAATATATAATAGAATGGAAATGCCTTTTTGTTCGTTTGTCCTTCGTCAAGCGACTTCATTTCGACTACCTGTTAGGCATTTGAGGCCACGTTTATACGTTGTCAAATTTCACGGTTTCCATTGTGCATCTACGATGTTTAGATCCTTAAACTAGTAACACTCGTAGGATCGTTAATGAAATCATCATGGTTGTTGGCAGATAATCTCCGAATCCAAAGCACTACTGACATATGGTGTAGTTGATTAAATGTCAAACACATTGCATTGACATGCAGAAGGCAGATCCAAATTTATCTTTATTATCGTCTTATTGAGAATTTCTTCATTTTTATAGATTTACTGCATAATTATATTATATGGCTTAGCTCTCCAAGATTCTATCTTTGGGACAGAAAATGATTTCTATTCCAAAAACTGCTCGTTGAAAATGGATTTAAATCAGATTCCTGGCCGGCAATAATTTGAATATCATTCATAACCAATTTGAATTGTTGATATTTGACATGTGTAGGTACCTCAATATTGATTTTGTAGTACTCATCTAACAGTTGGTTTCCAATGTAAAAATGCAATGCAATGTAAAACTTTAAATTATGACTATTTTCTAAGGCTCATTTTTTCTACTATACCAGTCAGAGCCATCGAACCAACCAAGAAGAGCATCGTGACTACAAGGATTTCTTTAATAATAATGTTTTATTCAGTTATCTTTACTATTTGTGTGTTATTATACCCTATTGCTTTATCACCTATTAATACATGTAGTATTCATACATCCTTCATAAACAATATCATCAATATAGGTTAAGTTACACTTTGATAATCCATCACCCGCCCAGCGTAGGCCTATTTGCGGAATCCAGCAATCATTGTCCAGATTAAAATTTTTGGCAATATAAACCGAATGAAATGTGCATTTTTGCTACCATTAGGAGACGTTTAAACATCAACTAAATTGAATTTGTTGGAATTTCAAATCTTGAAGATTACAAAATGAAAATATCAAAAAGCGCTACTAATTTTAGCCATTACTTCAGGTGGCGCTTAGTGTAAATGAGCAACTATATCTAAATCGTATAGAATATGGAATTTTCAGGGGAAAAGTATAAAAAAATGAGCATGTCTGTAAAGGATGGCAAAATTGTGAGCGATTTAAGACTACGATGTAAATTGTTTGCAGTCAAAAAACTTTTAAAATAATTCTGATTACAAAAGTAATTTCACTGTCATACCTACATAAAAATAAAATGTAAGCCAGATGGAAGTTCAACAAACATCATCACTTTTCCATGAGTTACAAAATTACAGATGTTAAGTCTGCATTTTTATCAATCATCAATAAAACCAAATTGTTCTCTTCGATGCTATCAACATTCGAAAAGCATACCAATAATATATCGATCAGTATTTACAGATAGGATTTATCTAAACTGGTCGCATTATTTATTCGAATCATTCAGAACAGGTTGCCTGCTGGTTATCGGTGCGCGGTCCATGCGTCCATAAACGTAATTTGTATCGGCTATCCCCCTTTAAATTGGAATAAACCTATTTGTTTCAGGTCTCCACTAAGAGATTACACCATACAATATTACGTTTGTTAATCAATTTCTCTGGTTCAGTAAATTCTCTGGTTCAATATTGTCTTATGAAATATGTACTATTTATGAGCTACGTAATTAAGTATATACATGGTTGATCATCCATCAGTTAATGGTCAAAAAAGGAGAATTTCTTAAAGTTCGTTAAATCGAAAATCACATACACTGCAATTATGTTAACAAATTTTTGTAAAATATATGTATTATTATTACATTGGAATAACAAACTACATACATCCTTTTACACGCATTTTTAGAATTTTTTATGTCCAAATTAATGGACTTTAACTAGCTTGTCCATTGATTTAACTAAAACTGCGTGTTGTATTTAAAAAAGAATAAAACGAAGATATAATTGTTCTCCGAGCCCATATCAAGGAATGTTTAGATAGTGAAGCCATAAAAAAATCTGTTTAAAAAATAACTTAGGAGCTACCAATAAATAGCTTCGAAGTCCATTAACTTTATCAAACGAGGACCACGTTTCAAATCAGATTTCAATGGAATCATAAATTAGTACCTAGTGTCAGCAACGTTAACTTTTAAAAGTATCAACGAATACCTACGTGAATCAAAAATCAAATTACTTGAGTCGAAAATACCGTCTTAATCGAACCTTTTGTTAGAGAAAATTGATCACATACTTGTGTCGGTATCATGAAAGCTTTTTAGAACGTAATGCAGTATGTAAGTTAAGTTACATTCAGTTAAAGCTAAATATTAAGGAAGCAATCTTTAATTATCTATACCACCATTTAACATGGTCTCAAGCAGTGGAATTTTGAATTATAAGTAAATATTACTTTGTTGGAACGTTTCATAACTTGATTTCTTCTCATCTCATAAAATAAATACTGTCCAAGCACGCAAGATTTTTTGTCTGAGAAATTCCTTACTAACCGTTTTGCTAAATATAGAATTTTTGTTAAGCGAAGCAGCATAATCCTTTATCCCAAATTCGCCATGAGACACGCACACGAAACTTTAATCTATTCAGTATTGTATTATTTGTTGAATTTTAGCGAAATTATATTTATGATTTCAGGTAAGATCGCTAAAAAAATATTTGGACCCATATCATGCACATCATCTACATTTTAAATATCGACATCTGCTGCTAATCCGGGACGTAGTTACTACGATCACGCTTTCATTTTTTGCAGAGCTAATGCTTTGCTTTTAGTAGGCGTTTTTTATGCGATTCTACCTGCGACAAGGGCACAATGATCACCATTTTTTTCTTTTTGTTTGTAAAGGGATGTGCGTGACGTTGCCGGAGGCGGAAGGATAGGTAGTTTCTTTTTAACATTATTAGGGTACGTGAGGAAATACGCAAATTACTTAACTACAGGCTTAGAAATTGGCCGCCTACCTGCCTTTGTACTAAATTGTAGGCAGGAGTGATCTTATAAAATTAGTTTTTTTGCCCTATGGGTTGATGTGTGAAACGGTTTGCGTTATTAGCGATCCACAAAAAATGTATAATCGATTCCATATTGGGATAACTGCAACACAAAAGGCTGCCTTAAAACAATTGGGAGCTTATTTTAAAATTTCTGACTAAACAGTAACTGTGTCTGTAAAAAATGCAGACACTGACGGGCCTCGCTGTCGCCAGAAACTATTTTCTCCTATTATGCCTCATTGAAACATGGTCCTTTTAAAATATATTGGCTTGTGTTTTTTTGTTTCTTCTTTTTTTGGGTAGCCTTTTCGTTAGAAGCGTGCCTCTCTCGATGGCAAGTTGGACTTTGGGAACACGTGATGAATTTTAAAAAGTACTTTAAGTGCCAAGATATAGATATGGTTATGACTACATTATGGCATGTAAGTTGACTTGTCATGTAAATTTTATGTGTCGTTCCTTTATAAAAAAGCGTTTTGAATACTTTCATGTTTGGAAAATTGTTATGGCATGACGGCATGTATACGCTTAGAATCGGAATGAGGTCTTTTATTATTTATTTTACAGTCTTGTTTGAATTTATTTAATTCAATACATTTTTATTCGCTGACCTGGTTTTTTCAACGCATTCTGTACGAATCGTTGTGTCAGCCAACCTTTGATTTTTGAATGAAAAAAAAAATTATAATATTACACACGAGTAAGACCTTCGGGGACTGTGGTTTCATATCCGAATAAATATAACCCATATACACAAAATTTTAAATCAGGTCATACCATTTTCGGTAACAATTTTGCTGAAACCATTAGCTGATTGTTGGCAAAGTTTCAATGTTTTTGAATCAACAACTTTTATGACTCCATTTTGCAAATTTTATTGCACAAATTTTAAGTACCCCAAATATTTTAACCGTCGCCGACGTACTGTACTTAAAAAAAGAATAATGCCGACTTCACCTTGAGACCTAAAACATTGCAAAAAGAGACCATAAAGAACGGGCCGGGTGATCGTGAAATAAAATCTCGATTAGAAATTTAGGAACGTTCCGGCCTTCCCTTACGGTCCCTTTTTGAAGTAGTCACTACGACTTGGAGCATTATTATTTTATCGTTGTTCAGCCATGCACAAGAGGTAGAATAAAAATTTTGTTCGAACTTAAAACAGGAAAAAAAGATCTCAAGGCTTCGGATGCACGTCCTCGGGCCACGCAGCGTTTAGAAAAAATAAACGAGAAAGTCCACGCCGAAATGACCTGCGTTTTTGTCCACGATTTGTTTTCGTTTTTGTTACGTTTGAGTTCATTTGGAAGTAGCCATGTCTGCTGCTTACTGAATTAACTTAAATTGCCTTAGCTTTTTTGTACTGGAGAAAATTCCTTTAACTTTTGTGGTCACAATTTTGGTAGTGTTTGACACAATTGAACCGGTTGGGCGGTAATTGCTGTAATATAGTTTTAAGGATATTAAACAAATGCAATCATGTAAAGCTAGTAACAGATAGCTAAATAATCAAAATTAGAAAATGAATGCAGTTATAACATTAAGTTGATGACACTTCTTAGTTACGTAGTACAATCAAATATTCTGTTGTTCTCTTTAGAAGGCACTAACTATGATCAAAAATCACCCAGAGTGAAACATGGACTTCGGCGTCTTCAAGACGAAAATTTCATTGCTCATAACAATGTGAAAAAGGCAAGCGTTGCTCGCGGCTCGGCTCGCGCTCGTACGGCCTCACCTCGTGAAGGGTGGCTTATCCGGCAAGCAGTCGTAATAGAGCCGTATACCAGAGCAGACGATTAATGATTCATGACCCCTCGTAGCGCAGTGTCATCAATATTATTCTGTTTGTATCCAGCGTGTTTGGCCCACCCTCGCCCGCGCCCCGTTCATACATAAATAAGCGCGACACGTCGTCTTCTCTGATTACATCGCACCGATGTAGTGAGAAATAGTGTAGTCGGATGCTGAGCCCGTCTTTTGTTCAATATATTCCCTAGAGACACCGAATGAATAGTTAACACTGTATGCTCAACGTGCATGTTTACGGTTTCGGGTTTCTCTTAAAGATTCAAGATAAGGAAGGTGAAGGAATTTATTCGTTTGGTGGCAATAAGCTGATGTTACAATCGGCTTCGGTGTAAAGTTATAGGTTTCATGTGACTTTGATGCGTATCGCGCGGACCATCGTCGTTCTCTCTCACTGAAACGGGCAAGAGATTTCACGGAAAGAAACATAAAAATTCAACTCAAACATATAAAATAACCTTAAAATAATATATCTATTTTCTTAGCCATAAACTCCGATATGGCGTTTGCGGAACCGTAAAATATTTTACGTGTTTTTTAGTTTCCCATGATGATGATCTCTACTACCAGTTGAGAGACAAAGACAAGAAATTATAGCTATAAGTTTCTCCCGACACCATGGTTGCTTATTGGTCGCACATAAGTCAATATTTTAATATTCCAGTGCCACGTGACAATAAAAGAAACACGTCGTTACTAGAAATTACATGACGTTCCGTTAGTTCTAAAGTTGACGGAGAGTCTGTTGTCACGCGATATGGCGATAAAGCACGCTTCGGACTAAACTAAGTAAAACGTGGAATCTAACTGGATTCTAACACAAACACTGATTGATACTGCCTTGTGGACTCTCTTGATAGCTTACTCGATAATAATTTCCCTGATAATTAATTAAGAGTCTTATCAAAGCCTGTGTCAACGGCGGAATTTCCATGAAACAACAGAACGCTGAAATCAATTTGTACAACGATTATTGGATCGAAGATAATGAATCTGCAATAAATTGTATTGAAGTAACGATCGTAAAATTACCTTTGGCGATATTTTGCCGACGCGTGTGAATATTGTAAACATTTATCAAATTGGAAATTTCAGATAGTAAATGACAAATAGTCTGTGACCTCTTGATTACCAAAAACAAGTCTAATTTATTGGACATATCGGATATTTTTAATTTGAGCCAGAAATGGTTGGGTAATTTGGTTCTATATTATTTGTTTTGCCGGGTATCCATCGCCGTTAAAGCTCGTCGCGGCCGCCTCGACTTGTTCTGATAAATGATGCGTCCGCTACTGCTACACCGCTTCGCTTTTAATCCTGGCTCCACCATTGTGTCCCCGTCCAATTTTTGACGTTAACCGTTTTCTTCCACAAACGACACACACGTTGTTTAGCTCGGTAAATAAGAAATTAATGATCCTTTCCCATTTATCTCTGTACACAATCAATCAACCTATGCGTGCTATCTAATGACTCCTATTTGCTTATCGTTTAATGCGGTGCTTTCCTACAAAGGGACTCAAGCTGTCAAATATTTCGTTTTGTTCGTACACATTTTTTATTATTATGGCTATTTTACGTTTTTAAAATCCCCTGAGGTTACAAATTACAAATTATGAACTCTCATAAACAAAGAAGTTAGATAAACATTACAACAGTGATGTGGAGATTAAAAATTATGAAACAGTTAATCAGTTTTAATGGTGTAGTGAGGTAGAGCGGCAGTTTTGATTACATATTTAATGTTTCAGTAAACTATTTTACAACGTTCCGTAATAGTTGATTGGGATTCGATTAAAAGCAGCTGCCCTCTCTAAAGGCGTAGACTAAGCCCTACAGGCTGCGATGAAATGGAGATAGTTTTAATGCTCGTAAATTTCATTCCGAGACTACGACGTCCGATCAACTAATCACTTTCGTACGGGTATTTGCGCAAGTTTCAAAACTAAAATTTACACTCTACGTATTTTGCTATTAGTTGGTAAGTAGTCTGCCACGTGCCTTATTCTAGCGGAAACTTGAACCTTCCATATTACACTGAAAACTCAATGTAAAGTTTTTGCAATCTTCCTTGTTAATATTAAAAACAAAAGTGACACCTCTCTACATATATTGCCCGAATATAGACTGTAAGCAATAAATTACGATTACATTTAAAAGGGGCTGTAATAACTAATTTTGATATAAAATTACGTCATTTAGTATGATAAATAAAAAAAAACATAAAAGCTTCATGGTTCAAGAAGTTCGTTATGAAACAAAGCACAGTAGGATGGATGTCTGCGATGGGCGGAGTCACTGCGTACGCGCAAGCAAAAACGGTTTCCGTGGGGTGGGGATGGAATTAAAGAGGGGGAGTTCTTATTTCTACCCTAATTAATACATTTAAACTTTAAAGACTTAAATCGCTAACACAAAAAGTAAAAAAGGGATAATTCCAAACCATTTGTTTCCCTCAAAAGTAAAGGTGTCAGAATTTATCGTGTCCCGAAAATTCCGGTCCGTCAGAACCGCCCCAAATCTCTTTATCTCCGCATTAATCTTTTAAAACCCATAAAACGAATCTTTGGATCTTACCAAATATTTTGTACGAAATTGATGGGGGACTGTCTTTTATCTAGAGCTCAAATCTATAATACGACGATCAAAATTCCTAGAGGTGTCGATACAAGCCAAGAGTATGTCACAGATGCAAGAGATTGTATTCATTATGGCTTATTTTTTAACTTTATTTAATGTTTATACGAAAATCTAAAAAATCGTTGCGAAGAACAGTTATTAATTTTAATGCCGTTTTTATTGCTCTGAAAGACATTTATTTTGTGAGGCCCTAATTAATTTTACTGTCGTCTTATAAAGGTAGAATACTAAAATATTTGCATAAAGTAAAATATGGTCGTTTGTCGGTTCGGCAAGTCATTAAAATAAAAAAGTTTTAAAATGAAAAAGTAAGTAGAATACTTATTTTTTTACTTTATGGTTGACTACAATCCCACGTACAAAGTTCCTTCGTCCTGTAGTTGTTTTAAAAATAGTTGGGGCATGTATATCACTACTGTACTGCCACTTAAAGTGTGAAACGATCATTGGGGGCTCGCGTGGGCCGCCTCGCAGTTGGTATTCTTCATACAAAAAACACGAGGCACCCCGTTGTTTTAGAGCTAAAAAATAATGAAATATGCCTCTTTATGGACTTTTTTATGTAAAACGTTGAGAGTTTTAAACGCCTTAGCTTTTAAAAAGTACAACCCGCGGCGATCGTATTTGTATTTAGTAACGAATTCAGATAGAGACTTTTTATGTTGAATGTTTGTTTTAGAAAATTAACATTCAATAATATAGGTATAACTGAATTTTATCTATACATATAATAAATCTGTAGAAAATTCATTTTTGTACATTGAAGAAATTGAAACAAAAAAAGCCAGCGTGTGAAAAGATAAGTAACAGAACCCATCTCCATCATTTTTGAAATTTTTGTCTGTTTGTCGGTTTGTCTGTTTGTTTGTGCGCACATCACGTAAAATCTACGAATTCAATGCTGACAATGTTTATATACAAAAATTATACGCAACTTGAGGTTTAACTTAGTTTTTGTTTCATCGAAATCGGTTCAGTCTATCAAAAGTTATTTGAATTTAAAGTGTTTCAGAAGTAAAATTACGGTCAGTTCACACCAAGACGTGTAGTTTAGTAGCGCGATCTAGCTTAGAATAGCAAAACTACATATTCAAATAATTCATCTAAACATAAATGTACTTCAACGATAAAACGGTAGATGGCGTTAAAATAAAACCTGAAATAGAGGTGTTTAAATTGAAGAAACATTGTTTTTTTTTTTTTCATCGTAATCAGTTTACATCTTATAAAAAACGTAATTTAATTATAGCGATTTTATGGAATCATAGGATAGTCAGGACGGGACAGGACGGGACAGTACGGGATAGGACGGAACAGAACGGGACATGACGGGACAGGACGGGACGGGACGGGACGGGACGGGACGGGACGCGACGGGACGGGACGGGACGGGACGGGACGGGACGGGACGGGACGGGACGGGACGGGACGGGACAGGAAGGGACAGGACGAGACAGGACGGGACAGGACAGGACGGGACGCGACGGGACGGGACGGGACGGGACGGGACGCGACGGGACGGGACGGGACGGGACGGGACGGGACGGGACGGGACGGGACGGGACGGGACGGGACGGGACAGGACGAGACAGAACGGGACGGGACGAGACGGGACGGGACGGGACGGGACGGGACGCGACGGGACGGGACGGGACGGGACGGGACGGGACGGGACGGTACGGGACGAGAAAGGACGGGACGGGACGGGACGGGACAGGAAGGGACAGGACGAGACAGGACGGGACAGGACGGGACAGTACGGGACAGGATGGGACAGGACGGGACAGGACGGGACGGGACGGGACGGGACGGGACGGGACAAGACGGTTCAGGACGGGACAGGACGGGACAGGACGGAATATGACGGGATAGGACGGAACAGGACGGGACAGGATGGGACAGGATATTTATGTACGCTCCAGAATGATGGTTCACAGCTGTGTTAATATGTTCACAATATTGTTAATATTAAATAAGCACTATAGTTCCGCCAGATAAGTATGGAATAAAATAAAATAAGATACGTTGACCCCCGTATTTTGCAATATTTCAAAACCATTCGAAAAAATGTAGAACTACCAAAAGCAACGCATCGTGGTAAGACGCGATCTTGACCTTATATTTTATTTTGTTTGAACGATGGTGGTATGAAATTCGAACGATGCATTATTAGGATCAATGACCTTTATTCCAGACTTATTTGGCGGGGATTATAGCTTATATAAAAGATTGTATCGGTATCCTCCAACACCGCTTCGCACTAAAAATATAGATTGTTAAGTTCCGACATCCACGCGAACGAAGTCGCGGGCACAGCTAGTATTTACTAAATTTAGTATTTTGTGTGCATTTATATTTAATAGTGTAATAACATATTAAAATAAATTCTCATTTATACATAAAACGCGTGAGGCAGCGTTTTAAATTAAAGTTTTATGAATAATTATAATAGATTACAGTCTGTCATACAAAATGGGTTGCCTCAATTTGGACAGAAGACGGTCGTGTGTGGAAATTAAATTCATTCATGTAAATGAACAGGAAAGGACCATAGAATTGAGTCGGCTCCAAATATTATACTCAGTTCCTTAATCTATTTGTTTGTCTGTAGGCTAAATATAAATTATTCAAAAGAATTTGAATTGTAAAAATTCCACTTTGACATTACGTCATCGTCATAATGTTAACTCTTGCAAACTTAGAACAGGTGCTAAACGTGTCACCAAGGTTTCAAAGAAAACTAATTCCCGAATTCTTCTCATGTAGATCCACTAAATCACCTCCTAATTTTAAATTTCCGACTCATCTGAGTAAACACGTCCCATACGACCGGTTGGAACGTCGAGTAGACTAAAATACCGGGGGTTACTGTTCAAAGCCATTCGTCTTAGACTTGCCTGTCATGCCCAATAGCACCCATCAATGTTCCGTGTATTTGGCCGAAGCACGTAACACACTTATTTTAGAATCTTAAAATAATATTGTTCTTTTTCTTCCTCTCCAGCTATTGTCGTATTAGCATCTGGAAGTTGACACGTTGCGACACTGACGAATTGTAACTTTGAAAACGTCGCTTCTCTTTCTTTTTTATGTCAGTAACGTTGTTATACATAATATATTATATGCCCATCGTTTTTTTTTCAGCTATTATAATTCTTACAAAAATGCGCAAAGAAGCGGTGAGTTGCATTTTTGCTATAAATTTTCTAAGATTTTAATTGAAATGTATTTGAAAATTGAATAGCATTCTTCTTCCTGCCCTTATCCCATTCTACTTGTGATGAAAATTGAATAGCAATATTATGTATGCTAATTGATTTTTCTATTTGATTAAGTCAACATTACGTTTTTAATATTCATTAATTTGTTTATTTACTTAAAGTTTCATTTATAATTTCATATTCTGTGAATATCAGGAGATCTTTGAATCAATTTAATATTCAGCGTGATAAGTTGATAACTGATTGGACTTTCGGCAAAATTAATTTTGAACAGGCATTTAAACAGCTGAATGCAAAAATACCAAAATATACACGTCTTTATTACCACATAAATATGTATGAAAATTGAAAATACACACGTGAAATCTACATTCTTGGAAAAGAAACGTAACGAAGTATATACAGTTTCTAAAGTGTGTAGGTATAAAATCGATTCTGAATCGAATTAGTTATTTTATCCCAAATAATATCGATTTCAATGGTGTATTTATTAGTGGTAGAGTACATGGACAGTTTTATTATCACGACCAAGATATTTTAACGAACCGAATGTAAGTCTAAAATAAAAGAGGAACATGTCGGGACATTTTTTGTTCATCGGACACGCCATTTAAGTCACAATCGTAAATTTTATTGAAATGTCGCAACAGCGATCGCCGCACGAGATGTCTTGTCTCCGGGGACGAATTTATGCGTAATTCGTAAACAAATTGACGTGTTCGGGACGTACTTTGAAGGGGTCCCCGACTTGACGACTTGACGCGTCTTTTTGAATATTTACGAGATGACTGTTATACATTCTGTAAACTTTCAGCTTTTATTAACCGCTACACTTGCGCTTTATCAATCATTTCTTTAAATTATTGTGAATTCGACCGTCTTTAAAACCGATTTAACGTATCGTTTGCGCTTTAAGAAATGACACCTCAATGCTCCTTCAGTCTGCTTCGTATGGCTTCTTAAGTCGTAAAATGGTATCACCTTACACAATAGATGCTATTGTCTTTTTATAAGGAATACTGTATTTTCATTTCAAGATTAATTTGATCTTTGTGTTTTGCTTGGTTAGTTACGATATTGAGAACTGAATCGTCTGCTTGAGCTTTTATTTTTATTCTACTTGCGTAAGCTAACTTTCCTTTTTAGCTGCTAGTTTGCTAAACCATAAAGTATGCAATATACGAGTATTTTTGTTAAACGTTTTGCTACAGCATAGTATCTGAGAGCTCTTAACTTAAATTTACGTGCTTCGAAACTCCGAAGGCGACGGTATTGTAAAGTTTATTAACGAACGCAAAAAACCTCGAGCGAACTTTACAGAATGGGGCAATAAACTTTTTAATTTGTGGCGAATTCAATCAATAAGAACAGGAGAAGTGTCGTAAACACGGCCGTGGTCGGCGGCGCCCGCGGTGCAAGTGCCACAGGTTTTCTCAACATGGCTTCCTGCTGTTCAGTGTTGCCATCTAAACGGCTATTAGTTACGTTTTACGCGAGACGCGCCGGGCGTTCCAACGTGTTTATTCTTAATTGACTCCTAAATATCGCTGTTTTTGGCCATGAATCGTGTTAATCGGACATATTTATTTGAAAAGCATGGAAGCGCACTCCCTAAGTGAGCCATTCGTACACAGTTTTATAGCTGCGGACACGACGCTCGATACAGTTCCGTTGCTTGTTAATTAAGGATCTGCGGCCACGCTTTATGGTAGGCAATAGTCACAACAATAATACATCTCGAGCAGCAGTCGCGTTTCCTTTCTCAGTTGCCCGAGGACGCTTCTCGGCTTATCTGATGTCGTAAGGAGTATCGGGGGAGGCTATCGGGCTGCGTCAGACGTCCGTTGTGTTGTTCGTACTATCCGTACACTAAATAAAAGCTTTCCCGCCGCTCTCGTCGCAGTTCTCACCGCGGACACCCAAGTCTTTCTTCCCGCTGTCCTGGCTCTCGTTTATCGCACGTGACGTGACAATTCTTTTATCCTCGACACTTTGTTTCCACATAAATTACTCGACTGTTCAGTGCTACTGAGGATTGCTTCGGCTAATGTCACAACTCGTGGATTTCTCCCTTTATTCAGTTTCGTTTTGCATTCCGCCAGCTGTGTTTGCTCATTGTCTCTTCGCTTTAAATTAAAAAAAGATTTTGTTTTTATTCGCGCTGTCTTCCTCGCCCACGACTTTATGTGACGTCAAGTTTGGAATGAAGTATTCTTATTGTTGTGCCGTGGAGTCTTTACGCAACGTTGGATTGCATAAATTATTTAAAAGGTTTTTATTTTAATTAAACGGGTAAAGGGGGTTTGATCTGCGTATTTCTTGTTTGCGTATTCAATTTGCATAATGTGGGTTGCAAAGCTGCAACTTTGTACGTTGGATAATCAGGGAGTCAATGACTTGATATTAATATGGTGGTGTGGCCGTTCAATGGCTGGTTTGTATAATTGTCATACAATCCGCTCATATGCACGGTCATGCGCAGGTGGCGCGCTCGGACACGCGCCGCCGAGGTACCAGTACAACTTGCACTGCACACACTCCAATGTTGTAATGCAAGTTGACGTTTTATTTGATAGATGATCGATTGTTTAGAAACGTGAGTCGTAAACTATTTTTTACTTAACCTAGCGTAAAATTACTTATAGTTTTCCAAGATTAATTTTCTCTAAACTAAAAGAAGCTTGCTGTAGTTTCAAGTGGTACTTAATAATGAAATATTACCTTGTAGAGAGAGCCGAGTATTTACTGGCAAAGGTATTTGAATATTGTTCAACCTGAAAGCTCTGATGACCACTAATTCCGCATTCAAAGACCCTTTACCCGACACATTATTAAGGGAATCTGTCCCAGAAGTAACAAGTGCCTAATCTCCTTAGTGGTTACATCACGGTTCGATGTCTCATGAAAATTAGATCCTTTACTTAGTTGAACTTTGGGCGCCCTTTCCAAGGTATTTGGGTGTTTCCTAACTACTCACAATAAAGGAAACTGATACTAGTACATGAAATAATTCTGTTTCAGTTGTCTTTCATTTATTTACCTAGACTTGTTTTAGTATTAAAACATTTTTACTGTTGATTTTTTAAACTACGATCAAATTACGTACAAAAGACCATGTTTTTTATGCACAAAAACAAACAACTTCATGGTGGACAGAACCTCTTCTAGATATATGCGCATGACCACAATAATGAGTACCTCTAACGATAATCAATAGACACATGGACTACCAAATGATAGACTTCACCTAATGATAAATGATCACATACAAAAGATCAGGCAACTGAGCTGATCACTGGACTATTGTTACACTGCGTGGACAAAAAACAGATGTTACTGTGCGTCTGGCATAGTTTATTTAGTGATTAATCTTCTCATTAGGACCTTTGTGGTTGGCTGGATAGTTATCTACCATTTTATGAATAAAATAAGCTAGTTAGATAAGTAAATAGGTTCTTTATTGGGAAAATGTACTTTAGTGTCCGCAAGTGGAATTATTGTTGTTGAATACAAATCAAATGAAATATAGGTATTTTATTTTGATTGCCAGACTGCCTTAAAAAGGCATCACGTCCCTGGAATGTAAAGGATAATGATACGGCAACCTTTAAAAACTGTATGATTTTCTTATAGCTCTTGTAGAATGAAAAGAAGGACGGCCATTCCTTTATATATGCTTTCTGATAGCGAACAAAAACAAAGCTACAGCAATAAGTAGCAAGTCCATACATCATTGCTGTCAAATTTCCTTGCAGCTAAATATTTGTTCAGTAGGTGTATCGTGACCATTAGATATGTATTATTACAATCATCAATCATTTTAACAGAACGATCTGCTTTATAGTTGAGATAATTGTAATTAAAGCGTTAGTTTTTTTTTTTTTTGAAATGCTTGATTTTATTCTGACTTTACTTTGTATTTTTTTGACTGACATCCTTCCTTTGTCATGTAAGTTAGAATTTCTATCTAGTATCATAATAAATATTAGTTATAAATTATAATATTAAAGTAAAGACTGCTATCAATCAATACTTAAATCTATCATGTCCTATTCATCATCAGCCGAAAGACGTCCACTGCTGAACATAGGCGTAAGGCCTATGTGTCATAGAATTTATAGAACTACCATTGAAAAAAAATAACTTTGGTAAAAAAGTTACAGTTTTAGGTTTAAAAATTAACAATGACTGGAAAATCTTTCGTTTGCTTTTATTTGGTGGTCTTCTTATTGAAAGCCGTAAAATTGTTAGTTTTAACTCTTTATGTTAGCAAGTGACACAAAAAAAGAATACCCAATATATTTTGAATACCAAATCTCCTCAGAACAGACAATCATACAAAGCAAATTGCAACTAACTGTTACAAAAGCGAGACTCTGACAATACTTCATATCTCATTCAATAATCCTAATCCCATAACCAGTGTTAGAATGGGTCCTAAGATAACGGTACAATAAGTGCATTGACCTGAACAAGCCCAGTTCACGCTGTAAATGAGTACTAATAGATGTTCTATGTATAATGGCTGAGTCCAACTTGTATCCACTTCCTAAGTAGCAAAACAGCACATACTGAGTGTCCTACATGCAAAGTGGGCTTTAATAATACGCCTCCGAATATAATTCGGATAATATTATGGCTGAATTTAATTCGTTCTTTTTTCGACGTAACTTTTTTTTGTATTTTTTTCTAACGTTTATTTGCGATACATCTGGCCGTTTCTTCTTTATGTTTGGTTATGCGTGCGGGAAGTACCTATGCAAAAGCCTTCTCAATAGATTTTTTGCGGTAGTATAGAATACCAATCGTCGGCCTAATTCGTTAACCTGCTAAATACGTTTTTGCAAAGTTTACAGGACGAAGAAAAAACTGAATAATATCTTTATTAGTTTAGCAATCAAAATTTTGAAAATCCCGTTGGCGTATATATTTTTTCTTGATATTTTAGAAACATAATATCTAACAAAACTTAAACACATTTTACAAAATTAAGGAAAACAATAATTAAGCAGTTTTTCGAAGTGAAGTTTTAATTTGGTTGAGGACTTAGCAGTTTTTTTAACTTTTTAGTATGGTAAATTAATGGTATTAATGGTGTATAGATAATTATTTTAACTGTGCAGTTAAAAGAATTCAATCAGTAATCAAAATATTAATTATTAAAAATTTAACAATCAGTCTTCTTTAATAGGAAACAGGATTAAAATATCTAAGCTGAACTCTTCATCGGTGGGAGGGGTTCGCATCGACTTCGGGAGAACGATGAAGTACTTGGGACTCTTCCTCGACAGCCAGTGGAACTTCAGGGAGCACTTCCTGTATTTGGCCCCAAAGCTGAACCGGGCAGCAGCCGCCCTCAGGCGACTCCTGCCCAGTCTCAGCGGGCCAAACGCCTCCTGCCAGAGGTTTATGGCTGTACGGATGATCCGAGGATACCACACGATCACCGGCGAATCGGCCAACCTCCTTGCCGGATTACTGCCCTGGGATCTGTAGGCGACGGCTCTCCAGCGCGTCTATGAGTGGCGCTTGGAGGCGCATCGCTGGGGCGAACCCCCGCTGCTTCGACTTCTCGAAGCGCGGAGGGAAGAGCTCCGGCGCGATCTCAGGGCAGTATGGAGGGAGCGACTGTTGCAACCAAGGTCCGGGCACTCTGCAATCGCAGCGGTAAGACCCCTCCTTGAGGAGGCTGGATAGGCGTCACGGCGTCCTGACCTACTGCCTGACGCAGGTCCTCATCGGACACGGAAGTTTCGGCAGGTACCTGTGTCGGATAGGGAAGGAAGAAAGGCCTGGGTGTCACCACTGCGAGATCGCCCGGAGGACACGGTGGAGCATACGGTGCAGGACTGCCCCGCTTGGGCAGAACACCGCCGCGCCGCGTCCTCACGACGGCGATAGGCGGCAACATCTCGCGCCCGGCATTGGTCGAGGCAATGCTGCGGGGCGAGACGGAATGGGAAGCAGTCAGCTCCTTCTGCGAAGCAGTCATGCTAGCGAAGGAGGAGGCGGGACGCGTAAGGGAGAGTACAGCGTCCACCTCACAGCCTAGCCGCAGTGGTAGACGCCCACGGCGTCGGACGTCGCAAGACGATTTCCGGCCTCCGTAGATGCGGGCATCCGGGCGCCGAGTAATGGACGACTCGCTGTCCGACCATGGACCATGTCCGGGACGACGGCGAGTTGTGTTCCACGCGCGCCTCAAAGAGTGTCAGCACAATGACGGCTTTGGACCCCCTTAGAGGACCAAAGCCTGCCGGGGCCGCGGGACTTACGAATACCGTGACCCCGGCATGTAAAGGCTATTGAAGGACACTGTGGATTTTAGTCAGTACAAGTCTGACAGTCCCTCTTTCCCTGCCTTGGGTGGGAGGACTCATTTGATGATTTTACCACGATAAAAAAAATGCTAAACTCATAAACTATCAGTAATAGTTTTAATATACGTTATTATAATGTGTTGTCTGTCTTGTAGTACGTGTTGTACTCCTAAGTATTTTATTATTATTAATGACAGCTATTAAATATTGTTTTACTACTGCTTCTGTATCACAATCAATTAATTATTACAATAATAAAATAAAATAATCAATTTTCCCAAACGGCACGTGAGTTTGGGAACGTTGTCAGTGCAAAACTGAGGCCTCAACAGGATTTAGCAGGTTTGCGTTGTGGAGATTGGCTAGTGATAAGAAAGCAGTTTTTCGGGCATAGCATTTGTCACCTTTTTAGGCTGATATCGCTGTTATTTCTTAAATGCTACGGTAGATATTAGGCTGAATTTTCGAACTGCATCAAAAAGTCAATTTTGCCAAAAATGGACTTAGCAGGTTAACGAATTAGGCCGACGCAATGCCAATAATATAAAGAAGGGTGGATAAGTTTGAAAGAAAGCAAATAACTTAAGGATATTGTACCTGATGTTTCGATTGAGGAAGCAATTTTAAAGGCATTAAACTTCCTTATAAGAAAATATTTAACTCAGTTTCAACCTCTTATCGTTCATGAAATCAGAACCATGAGAAGAAGACACATCAAATAAAAGATTCTAGGCAAAAGCAGGTACTGGAAAGTACCTCAAGTAAGTTCTAATTAAAGGAAATGTGTTAGCTAGTACCCACAACGGATGTTCTTCAACCGCTTACCGCTATGGCCGTATTTAAACAAGATGTGTTCCTTTACATGTGGTTTCAATAATACCAGTGCGAGTGTTGCTTGATCTTTGTACATGTGTCGGTACAATAGATATGCATTGATGAACTGTAGAAGCTTCTACTGTCATGTTTTGGGAATAAAAAACAGAACTGCGGTCTTCTGGTCATGATCCCGACTATTATAGACTGATCACCGTATGCAAAATCATGACATTCTTATCAATATTGACATCAGCCCATAAACTATGGATTTTAACACCACTTTAAGCAAGATACCTCATTAATCTAATTACCTTTTAAAGTGACACCTCCATCTTGAGCATAATTATTTAAAAACAGTTAAATAAGCATTGCTTTTTCTATCGTCATTAGCCGCACAGAATCTGATCGATAACATATAATTGAGAAACAAATAAAGAGACAATCAGGATAATATATTAGAATACCATATTTATTACTCCACCTTTTGCCTTAGGCAGGGTAAACTTTAATACGGCAGCCGAACAAGATACAACTTAATTTAATCGAAAGGCTAAATCAAGCTCACATAATTGATATAAATCGGCATACATTGAACTCAATCTGGTTTTAGAATCTGAGTTCTATTACTAACGGTATGATACAAGATCTTTGCATTAAGAGATCTATCTTATTTGATTCTTTTTCTTCCAATTCTGATGGACCGGAATGCATCAATCACAAAGAAATCAGTTCCAATATAAATGTATTATCTATTGGATCTGATATGTCTGTCAGAGTTCAATCTTCTAAATGGATAGCAATATGTATGACAGCTCTAGTTTTTATATGATCTACATGAGTGTATTACGTCATAGGTTGCCTCTTTTTTGGTAGCAGCCTAGATTTTTGTATTTGAAAAGTGCACTCAACTATATACTTAAGGTTCGACCATATTGAATTTCAACCGTTTCTCAAAACTGATAGTAATCTTTGATGCAAGCTTTTAAACCAAAGTTAACCCTACCCTTCGTATCCTTTGATGTACCCTTTACCTAAGAATATTAACTCTAGAGTGGCGCTGGTTTTGGAAAATATATGAGACATGCATAAAAGCTCTCAGATGTCAACTCAAAGATCTACATTCAGCGATCTTCAAAAAAGCTTGGACAGAAATTACATAAATAGGTTTTACCTACTATCCGAGCTGTTACAACGGAAATAAGCTCTATTTTGCTTTAATTTGTCAATTTATGCTTAAAATATCTAATAAAATTAAATAATGTATTCTTGTTACAGGTAATTACAAACGACTTCCTTAGCAACCATTGATCACAACTTATTGTGAGTAAGTAACCACATTCATGAATGGACATCAATTATACGTAACTGACATAAGTCAGAAATAAAACCTCTTTGTAGAGGCGGTATTGGACGCATTCCTTGTAAGTACATCGGAACCTTTTATAGAACGGAAATCGTACGTACTGCTAGCAACACAATCGGGCTCACAAAATAAATCGTGTCCATTGAAAGTTGGCAAAAGACACGTTCTAGCGTCATTTCAATAAAAGTTATTGTATTGAAAACTGACAATAGGTAGAGGAAGTGATGTGTCCTGTATGGAGGCAAGTGGACTGTTTATAATTTGTCCATTGTGGGCATGTAATGGAACGTGTCCAGTGGCCGCCATGGCTATTGTTCGCACACAAGCGAGCGATGCACTTCCTTTCTAATTGGCTTTCACACTACGCACAAATATCCAGATAAATAACGTAATTGATGGAAAAATTGTGAATGAATAGCGGTTACTGATACGGTTTTTATATCGTTTTGGGGAACGGCCATTGTTGACGGATAAAAGAGTTCGCGGTATTACACGCGGTAGACCGAATATCCGGACATTTGGATACCATCTGAACCTTGTCAGTCACAACATTTTAGAAGACGTTGTGGTTAAATCGATCGACCAAAGAATTGCTTACAAAAGAGGATCTTAATTTGGATTTTATTATTTCGCTTGCTGTTTGTTTTGATGATAAATTATATTTTGCCATGACTGTTCTTCATTTATCTTGAAGACATGTGACAGTTTCTCCATTACAAACAATAAAGCCCCCTGTTTATTAAGAAGATTTGCATAACAATAATCCCTAATGCGCAAAATAACGTCAAAACATTTCCCCTTATGGTACTTTCTTATAATCTTTTCTCGGTAGTCAGATTACAATGGCTACCGCGAGAACGCGCGATAGCTAATCGCATTACGTCTGTTAATAATTAATTCTCCGATATTTCATACGGCATGATAGACGTTATCTTCAGTCCCATCTGCATCTGATACATCGAGTGCCTTACTGCAACCAGTCTACCAAGATCTTCCATAGCCAAACAATAATTATTCCGGACAATGTTGGTCCGAAAGGTCATCATAAACTGGTCAGTTTTTACTATCGCCACAGCGGACTCGGGACCTCCTAGTGGGTCAATCGTTAACTGTTTATGTGATTTTTATTGCCGTTTGTGAACTATATTAAAATGCTCTATTAAAATTCTAAGCACGATACATGATGTAAGTTTTACGATCTGTATGGAAACTTGCTAAATGTTCATAATGGCTTCATTTTGAATTTGATGGCGTTTATGGTGTGTTTGGACATTTTAAGATGCTAATCATTGAACTCTGTCGTTAAATTAGTACATTACAACCTTTTCTTTTTCGAACTACATTAAAATTAATTAATTAGCCTGGCCTCCTTTCCTTAATCAATCACCCTTTTATAGGCAGTCAATCAGACAACTCGATGTTTGGGCATGCAGAATTGATCACTGTAATATTTAAAAAGAAAAACTTTACGTTTCACATATTTTCTATTTCAATCTCAGCCACGAATTTTCTGAATCCAATCCAAAATTCGTATCAAAGCGTTCGATATCGCTGTCTTCCGTAGCTCGAGACGTACTCTGACGTCACAGCACCATTTGTCAAGCTGAGCCGGCGTTGCACTGAGCTCGACTTATCTAAGAAAGCTGGCTTTACTTCCATATCACACTGAATATCCTGACTCGATACGGCATCGAGGCGCTATACAGATTTATTAGTCTATAATTTATGAGACCTACTTTATAGCCATTTTGACGTTTATTCGAAAATAATATTGAACGTGTATTAACTATGAGAATAATGCAAGACAAAATTGCAAGCTTTTAAAATTATATTGGTTTAGTAAAGGATAATAAATTGTGGGGAGCGATGTATTCACTTATCTTTATCTCGACCTTAAGTAGGCAGATAAAATTAAACGATTTTGTATCTCCGCCTTAAATGGACAATCTTTGCTTTACGTTCACTTTTTAAATTATATACAATTTGAGTTTCGCTACTATTCGTTTTACTGGTTTGTAATTATGGGGGTTTTTGAGTTACGGTTAGCAGCTAACTGTTTAATTTTTAAATTGCAATAATTGTATGGTGTAACTTCCTTCTTTCTTAGGTTCAAAGAAAGAAAGTTTATCTAAACCGGATTAAAAAAAAAGATCGTTGAAATATAGTACTAATTACAGTTCAAACAACGACATTGCCAAAATGTAGTTGCATACGGCTGTACCACATTTAAGACAAATACGTTGGATGAAAATTTATATAACTGGGTTATGGCGCTTTGCCAAGTTACCACCCATTTACTTGCAACACCGACCCTTACCCCCAGACGGCTTTTACAACCTGTTTGGGATGGTAAGCAACTCATGTATTTTATGTCGGGTTTTTACTTAGAAAATAATGTAGAGGGAAGCTTGAAATACTAGTAGGTCGTACTTATACCTTTTTGCTTCGATCGATAATATTTTAGGTAAAAAACCCTTTCTACTACAAAGAGAAGTGGTCAAATCTAAACAAAAACGAAGTATATTTAGGTAATTGCATTGAGGCTGATATACTCGAAAACAATAACACCTTTTTCGAAGTACATTCATTAAGAACGTTAACAAAAATGCAGAAAAAATACTATTTATTTCGATTTACTATTTATCGTGAAAAATCTTTCATTATTTTTTCGTGAAAGATGACATGTGACTTGGAATCCCGAGTCACAAGTCATCTGTTTAATTTTAACACCAGACAGCAATTATTAGAACGCATCATTATAGATACAGGAAACATGTTTAGACAAAAAACATGACGCGTAACGGAAACTTAAACTGCTGTTCATTTTAACTTTAAAACTCTTAAGTACTCGATTAGTACAAGTTTAACAATAAAGCCTTTTCATGTTGGTATTAGAAGCTTCACTTATTTTTATGTTCAACATTTAACGGGGACTGGTAATGTGACAGTTATGTGGTCGACACAGTGACGTTATTGTCCACAGGAATGACTGTCTACAGTATTTGAAACATATGCCCATCGTTTAAAGTTTTATGACCTGTTTTCAAGTGGTGGAGTAATTGTCATGGTTTAAAGCGCATCACACACGGCTAAGATACGATAATATTTTATCTTAAGATGTTATATTAATATTTCTTAGGCCATCACAGACGACGAAGATATATATCTTACGATATATTTTACATCTTAAGATACGAATATCGCTCTCTATCTTACGATACGAAAATATGAAAGATAGGTATCTTATCTTCGTCGTGTGTGACGGTCCATTGAATAGTGTGGCGAGCGATATGGTATCTTAAGATATAATATTATCGTATCTTAGCCGTGTGTGATGCGCTTAACAAACATTGGTTGTAAATAAACTGACAAAATTTTATTTTTCTCGGACTGAATCTACACAAATAATATCTTCTATAACTATACTAATTAGTTTATCAACACACAAAATCTAGCTAGTTAAGTCGAAACCTGACACACTGTTCCTAACCAGTGCAATTCGAATCAATAGCGACGGTCGCCAGAAAATCCCAGAACTTACAACTGGTACTTACGCCCTTCTGGTATTCAATAAGATTTCCTGTAAATAATTGAATAACACACACAAGTCTTTACAATACGTCTAGATGACCCCATGACCCGGTGAAGACAAGGAATACCAAAGGCAGATAATCAGGTGTTATGGCATAATATAGGAGAGGCCTATGTCCAGCGATAGGCTGATTGATTACATCATTAGCCATTGCAAGTACCTACTGACGATATAATCATTTATTTGCTGTTTAGATGCAGTTGAGTTACGTAAGCTTTAGTTCATTGAAAGGGCAAGAGGCCTAACGTTGTTTCTTCACTGACAATTAATTTCGTATGAACTCTAGCACTTTACCTGGGTCTTTGTACACGCCTATGGTCGTCGATAACTGCGGGTTTCAGAATACCTATCCTATAATTCAAGATGAAACCCTTCATACACATTTACAAAAGAACATTTAAATTATTTAGGTCGTTCCGGAGGCAATAGTGTAGAAAAAGAAGCAGTGCATGGCACTTCATCAATGTTTGTAATCTCGTTTTTCTATTTTTGACATTTTTTGGGTATGCATGAGAGTCTCATCAGAGCCGATAAACGTGCCCATCATATCAATGATTTCATCTTCTAATCTTAGAAAATCGAAACATATCAGTCTTGTTTTAGCTTGCTTTAATTTGTTTATGAGAATCGCTTTTCAATCGCATTTTAAACTTGCAGTACTAACAATAAATGCTGCAACACCTAAACCTAGTACTTTCTAAGATAAATTTGGTCTAAACCCGTATAGTTAAGCATAGGATACACAAGTACAAAGTGCTGGCGCTAGGCAAAAGCATTTACTTAGTCGGCTTTTGTTTTTGCTGATTTAAGTACCGTTTATACTTTAAGTGGCTAGTCCGACTCGGTAAGTACTTAGATAATCTTATTTTTTCTCTTTTGTTTCCCTAATGTTCTAAAGGAAATTCTCTCAAAAGTCTTTGTCCAATATTTATGAAAATTCTTCGGAAAGAAATTGTATTGCTTCACAAATTATATTCTCAGTTATTATTGCATGGAGTTAAAGTTGATTTATTTGCTTAAGAGAAACAAAGGATTAACAAAGGATGAGTTTTCCATTTGTTATTAATTTCTTACGTGAAACGTGAAAGTAAGTACTTATGAAATAATTTTATAAACAAATGTATTATGTATTACGTAAATTCATTATTGATGTAAATTGATTATTATATCTTAAGTTAAATATTCTCAAGCGAAAATAGTGTTAGATAATTATAAACCTATTTTGATTAGCTTTTGTAGACCCTATTCTCGAAAATTAACTTACTGTTTTCAATTTTCTCTCACAACAAAGCAAGCAAAGAAATTGTGACGTAAGTTAATTAGCAAAATGGCCTAAAGCTGGGAATTACGTGAGTTATGGTTAAGATCTTCTACTTAATGACTAGCCTTAGAGAGCTTATACCTGTATGAGTACACGCTTAATGTACCCGAGGTCTTATGTAAGCGAGGTTACATGTCCGTGACGCAACTCATTTGACATTTAGCTCTGGCGCGCTTACATGCCTCACCTGCATTTCTATTAAGTTCAACCGTCCAGTCTCCAACGCAATCCAATTTATTCTCATCAAAGTCATCTCATACAAGTTTTTTGTCCAGCACGATATCGTCTCTCGAATATTTTAATTTGAAAGTAACAACATAAATAAGAAGCTATTACGTTTACAAACGGGTCGAGCCTCGGCTGGCGTGACCATGCGACAAAGAGTCAGGTAGCATCGGACCGCGGCAACTCCTAAGTAAATTGGATACCAATCGAAGCGTGACGATTTTATCTTATAAAAAAAATTCTTACCCTTTCTTTGGTATCTTTACGTAATTCTGAGTACACAATGGACAGGTCTTGGCGGTTCTTTCTTCTCGTAAAGAATAATATTATGATATTGTGAATAAATGTTACGATACCGACGAACGTCTGCTTTTATTCGCTTTTCTGGCATCAGACCGTTACGTAGCTCCAGATTCGCTATAAAAGGAAAAGAAACGTAACCGCTCCAATTTCTGAAACTGTTTTTAAGAAAAGTACTCGTAAAATAAAGAATGTAATGTACTGAATGAAAAGAACGTTTTAAAATGAAATTGAAGTGGATAAGAAAACAACACACTCGGATATCGTTGACCCAGTCGTCCTATCTTCGGCAACAGTTTGTAGGGCACCGTGTTCTATTACAATAATGATTAGCACTTCCATAAAGTCAGGCTACAAAGCGTGCTCACCAAAGATTTATCGCCTTGCAAGTAGAGCGAGTATACCATCACCGTAAATATCCGCCTTACGCTTCCACTTCCTCTGAACTCCTTTCTATTGATTTATAGCGAGGGTTTTAAAAGCTAACTTTTTATAAAGCAACTCCGGCCAGTTGTTTCCAACTGTCTGCAGCATCTGGCTTCTTTAGTTCAGTTTTTACTTGGCATTTTAAGAACTTTGTCATTTCAAACTTTTTACGTAAAATGATTTTAAGGGGTGCTCGGAAAGTTGAACGCGACGTACTTACCTGATGGCAGTCTACGCTGCGCGATATAAATCACAATATTCAATAGATTGAAGAACAAATACTCACCGCGACAGATGAATAGTAAATGAACTATATTTAATCGACTTAGCAATAGAAAGTTTCATTCTGTTTCTGCGACCATAAATCCTTATTAATCCTCATTTGGAAGCCGATTCAATAAGCAATAATGAAAGACAAGACCTATAGCAGTACCAAGGGGCACTTTCTAGCTCAGTGGTTAATATTATAAATCAAATAGTCGTGTTCTTGTCATCAGTGCCGCAATATCAAAGCTCGTTGTAGATAAACCGGACTATTTAAAATGTTGGTTTGTCGACAGCGATTAAACGTGGGCCTACACAACTTGTTGGTTGTGTTAAGCGTCTAGGGGCGGGTATTTTGTATTACGGTTACTTGTGCTATCTTCATGTCAGTTTATTTAGCTTAACACTAACTTAATTGGCTATAAATTAAGCGGCTGCAAGTTAGCCAGTTACTGAGTATACGGTACGCTTTCTCGTCTTGTTAGATTTGCCCATGGAACTGGGTAAATGTGGAAAATTTATGTATGTATTGTACGTCCCCACGGTAAGCTATAATAAATACTCATTGTTTAGTAAGCCACTGGTTAGTTCGGATTGTATGAAAATTTAAGGCCGTTTCAAGTTTCGGGACATTTATGTGACTGTTACGAGCGCGTAATTTCGTGCAACTTGAGACTGCATAAAAATTGAGGCCAGCGTTGAGAGAAGTATAAAACCAATGTCGTACCTATACTTGCTTTTTATATTCATCATTTTCATTTGAAGAAGTTTTGACCATATCAAGTCTCTTCTTGCTAATCCTTTAATCCACATCAGTAGTCAAAGGGGATTTAAATTAAGTCGGGTTTTCCCGTATCACCTCACATAATCACGAGTACTTTGCACCACTGTAATTGGCATTTCAAATTCATCGATCAAATGCCATTTTGCAAATCACGTCAAAGCTCGATAGAACTTCGCATTCACACGCATAGAAGCCAATGTTCCCTATACATAGTATAAATGATTCATAAGGACATGTGCACACTTGCATACTGATGCCTCCCCTAGGCACTTGCTTACACAAGATTGTTCCTAGTCGCTAGAGCTTAAAACAGGTGGAGTCACAATTAGCGGCAAAACTAGAGTACCTAAGTGTGTGATGTACGCCCACCTTTGCGTCGCATGGCATGTTAGTGTTAAGGCGCAGTGACAACAGAATGCACTTTTATTATTTCCTGTTTTTTTTTTGTTTTTCAGTTAAGTTCCAATTTGGCATTTTCTTCCTTTGATACTTACAAGTACAATCTCGTTTGGTTAATTTCTCTGAAATGCACTGTTAAGCAAAGTATTTTTAAGCAAATCCAGGCCCAACAAAGTGTTTACGCTCGCCGACACATGTGAAGTGTTAAACTCTGCATTACAAATAAAAGGTTTTTATTGTGACCCATTGACAACGTGTATAAAATTACCATACCCATGCAGATTGCAGCTTAATCCCCTAGAGAATTTCTAAGTAAGCCATTTACATTTTGAATGGAGGTACTCGGCCTTAATAGATCTACATAGCTTTAGCTACACCTAGGAGGGATTTCCTCACTTCACGCACTTCTGTTTACCGTACACGAGAGAGAGGCCTTTATGGTGTTTGTGTCTCTCTCCTGTAATTCTTTCAGCCCTGTTTGTGTTGGATTAACGCATGTCTTTGCTTTTAACGCTACTGTTTGTTCGGCCGCCTACATAAATATTTGTAATACTATGCGGCCATTTACTAGCCCGGTTATGACCGCTTTAATTGCTCTTCTTATTTTATGCTTTTGAAATATGGCCTTTGATAATTTTAAGTTATGCCGCCGATCGTAAACGTACTCGTAAAAAATGTGTGCTCTGGTTTAGTTAAAAAAAGTGTAGCGCTAATCTCATTAGAGATCATATTCGATTTGATATATACGCGTTACCGTTCTCATCGGTGGCTTAGATCAAAGGAAGTGCCCTTTAGATTGTGAGATCGGCCTAAGTGTTTCGTGCAACTGTACATTCGGACTAATGATATCTCTATGGTTCACGTTTCTGATCGATAAGTACGCTCGTGAAGAAAATACTAACTACATTATGTAACATAGTCATATAATATCGCCCATCGGATCGGGATCGGGAGTAAGCCATAGTATTAAGCCCCTGTCTCAAAATAAAGTACTTCTCCGAATTATTTTTACGAATCAGTATAAATAATGTTAGTCATTCGTGATCGGAATTTACAGACGCACATTTTGTTATTCCAGGAATGTCGTCTTTTTAATTAATTTCTCACGTTACTGTAATTTCTACCTAATGTAATGCAGTAAAGAAATATTAACGCGTTTATGAATAAAATGCCACTAACTTCTGTTCAACGTTACAGCGAGACTAATGTAGCGAATGTAAATAAAATAACATCATAAGCGCTAACATAGTGAAGTTTCCTGGCATTATTTTAGTTATATTTGACGTGGAATAACCATAAAATAGGAATAAACTGATCGCATCTAACTCAATGTAAGCAGTATAAACGACACGTCACAACTTAAATCAGATACATAGCAAAACATAACCATTTCTGAGACCTCTTTACGCCTCCACTGTACTCTACGGTTGCGGATAATTTTCGCATTGCGGCAATCGGATTCGGTGCCGATATCGCTTCGTAACGGTCCTTGCATCGAGACTGCATTCTACACGATTTCCTTCTAACTTGAATCTTGATTATACTTTGCTTTATCTGAAATGAGTTCTAAGAATGTATTATGTCTGTAAAACAACAAATAAGACTAGATGTTTTGATCTAAACCGTTCCCGATCGATTAATGTAAGTTATTGCGATTTGTTCATGGTTTAAGATAAAGACACTATAAGAATTCAAACTTCGGAATAGAAAGTCAATTTGTCGAATAACGAATGAAGAATGCAAAAATCATCAAAATTATTTTGTCAATCGATTATCAAAGAAGCAGGCAGCGGTCAAACAATCAAAGATATTTTATATTATAGATTATTCCGATTGAATCATGGTTCGTTAGCAACCGCAACCATGCGCACATCTGTCGCATGCTCCACGGAACTTGAGAGACTCACAAAAACCGACAGCCTCTGCCCGAAAAGGATAGCTACATATGATACTGCCAATGGCTGGAAAGGGACAACATTGAATCATATTATCCTCACTGATACAAGAATGTCCTTCGGATTCGATGAATTCCGAAGAAAAATCTTGTTTGGGTTTAACAGAAATTGCATTAATCAGAATTCATAAGCTGCCATAAGCTATATTGTCAACGCATTTTCTTTTACTTCTTGTCTTCTACTGATTAGTTATTTTTATTACACCCACACGTTGTTTATTGTGTGCCCGTATTGTTTTATGAGCTTCCAAATGTTCCAAAATTAGTCAGAAATCCGGACATCTAAACCAAAGGGTTCTCCGAAACTAAACACAACATTATAGTTTCGTGTAATCCTTTACACGTCTTTATCTCAGGGGGAGTGATTTGTGACCGGGATTTGATACGAAATAGATTTGGTATTAGTTCGTAATTGTTAGTATAAGACAAAGGGCATTGAACTTTAAGTTATTTCTTTGATGGCTTTTACGCAGATTAGAAAATGGCTAGTGCGTATAAGGGGTGAATTGATGAGTGGTTTTAGCGATTTGTCCATCAAGTCAAGCTGTTTATAGCCTATTGTGGATGACAGGCTTAATAAATTGGGGATTTTATAGTACTAACGAAATATTGTTTTGAACACTACTAATTTTAAAACGTTTTACTATGCCATAAAAGTAGCCTATTTATTTTACATAAAGTCATATAATTTATTGTCGTTGTTTCATCTGTCACATAGAACGACGTCGTCTATAAAATCAGTATGTTTATGATAAGGTATCGAAATAACAAAGCGTTTTTAGATAATACACTCCATCATTAGAGGTTCATTCCACACATAAATCATTGATCGCTATCTGATTTGGAATATTTAATAACATAATCGTTCAAGAGAGCAATACCGGTAGACCGGGGCGAATATTGAAATGCGGGCCCACGACCACTTAACGTACGGAGCCAGTTTTCTTGTTGGAAATGTATGCTATTGTCTCCGGTGAGATATAAAATACCGATATGACCCTACGACGTCTTCGTTGCAAGAAATATTCAAGGGATACGGCCCACACTTTTAATAGCGGTTACATCATTTCCACACAATGAGAGCGCCGTCCACACCCATTCTCTGTCCGTATGATTTGAAATTATAGCACCGTTTTATTTGCTCTCAGCGCATTTATATGCGGTCGCGGAGCCGCACAATGTGCCACAATATTATATGTTAAGGCACCTACATACATAACGCGCATCGGTCGCTGCAAGCGATGTGTCGCACATGTGTCGCAACGCCCGCTCGTGTGGGAGGCAGAATGAAGCAGTAATTTAATCCTTGATTGTGTTCCCATTTAATTTATTCGCTGCATGATCAAATTTGGTACGTGTTTGTGACCATTTATATCATTGTCAGGTCGACAGTGGCAGCTTGATTTAATTCTACTTTCTACGGACTCTACTCAGACTTTCAGGACGCAACGGCATTGTCCCTTATTTAAATGCACGTCTGCATGAACTGTTAAAGTGTTCGTTTCTCTGCAATCATCGCAAAATTACAGAGTAGATGCAAATAAAGATATGCTTTACACTGTATTCAGAAAGACGTTTGTTTAACATACAATTTGATTTCCATACGTAATTATTCTAAGGGTTTAATGGCATGTCGTTTTTCATATTTTAAAAACCAATTGTTTCAAAAGCCTTAAACTGTGTGGCGGGCGCCAATCAAGATATCGACCTCATAATATACATGATCCTTATAATACTGGGGCAGATTTTTAGATCGTCTTGGTATAATTTAAAAATAGTTTAAGGACCGCGGCCTCGTATCATCATAATTATAGGCGGCCCGTCAGAGAGGCATTGGGTATAAAAACTTAATGATGCTATAATATAACATCAATAAAGTAAATTGGCAGGATGTGTTCATAATAAGTAAATGGGTCAACACTTTGCTCCGAGTATAAACATTTCTGTTTTAAACTATTCTGTACAGTTTTGTACAGCAAGGATTTTATATGTGCTTTGTTCCAAAAGTGAATAATGAATTCCGCCTCACGTTTTCAGACGACTTTGAAACATTTTATGGTCTTGTTCTAAAGGCAAGATAAAATTGTTGTGGTCTGTCAGGCAATCGCAAAAAGTCGTACAACGAATGGAACTGATGGAAATAATAATGTTGATACCCTCGCTCTCTCTACTGGATGCGACGTGCGAGAGTTCTGCGAGTCCATATTTCATGAAAAATTCATATCTTCGTTGGTACCTAATGATGTCGATGCCATCTTTTATTGCCGTTGGGGACATATTTTTCATTAATCGTATATTATGATACTACATGCTCGCGATACGTCGAGTACCTGATGCCTTGTAAAAGAAACTAAATAAAAATAGGAGTATCACTAATTAGAAGACAGGTTCGTTGATGTATGGACGTTGACCGTCTAGACCTTTAGAAATTGTAAAGTTATTGTTTTTTTGTTGTATCAACGCAGTTTTATAATTATTTTTTATAGAGCTTTATATCCTGCTTAGCTTATTTTACAAGGACATACCTACTTAATCAATTTCAACAAGACGGTCTATCATTTCCCAAATCAATTTGAACCCGGAAACCCAGACCACAAGAACAATTTGAAGAAAAACCGTATGTTTCATCTAATATTTCATTTATTTTTATCCCTCTACTTCGACTAACCTACTTTCCACTAAGAACCTGAAACCGAACGGGACTGAAATTGAATTTCTACTTGTAAAAACGGACCGGTAATAGAGTTTACCTACAGCAGATCAAATAAAATACCAACTAGAAGGGAAGACAGGGAACACAGATGCCTCAGTATACTTACCCATTCCACATACGGTATTAAAGTCTGATAGTTTTGACCAACTTTTATTGGAAAACGTTAAATTGAATTGAAAACTGCATTAGAAATGGTGTGGTTATCTCGAAGGTAAGTGTCTATTTCGATGGAATTGTAACTTACTGGGGTTAGTGTTTCATTCTACGTTTTGCTACTTGATTTAGATTGATAGTGTTTTGACGACACATTTTATCACACGAGATAATTTGTGTGAACCACAACTCATATATAACCCACGTGAATACAACTTTTGATATTCAAAAACAAATAATTATATTAAAAATATTTACAATAGTGATGTCAAATCGCGACATCCACTACATTTCCATCTAAATAAAGAAACAGTCCAGTTCTACCCGGGCGTATTCAATAAATTCTTTTGCTCCATCAGTTTAATCGTAATCCGCATCAGGCACTAGCTTCTACCCTTATTTCTTGTTACGCTCTTCAACTCTTACAATCTGTTCTGCGGAGAAATTTCATTTTTTCTTCGCCATTTGGCGCGCTAGCTTAGATTGTATTTTATCTTTATGCGAAATCATAATTCATGCTGTTTTTGCCTCTTTCGCCAACGGAGGCTGTTAGGTGTTTAATGTTTTCCTCCTATCTAACTTACATGCAAACGTCGCACTCTCCATTGTTTATTGTTGTTGATAAGATCACAATTCCTGCTACACTTTAATTGATGCTACCTCTTATTTTAATAAAACTGTCTTCTATTTACAATTTCAATATCTCTTTCGCAGTTCAAATCGATAAATCAAAAGTTAATCAACTCCAAACTACCGATTGCACAAGTGATTAATCTCGAAGATGTGTCGTTAGATTAAAGGAGAAAAAGTTGTTTACATATCATATTTCGTAAGTCACTGGCATTTATTTTGTACGGACCTCTGGTTTGACCCCCAAGAGCGCGCGCTCGCTACCCACAAAACAAAATGATAAATGAAGATCATCGGTAGTTGCGCGTTACATAAACGCTGATGGATTGATTGTAAACGACCGTGTGTGCCCATCGATCGATTAGTTCCTGCCCGGCCGCAGGGGCCTGACTTATTGACGATTATCTTTAATGGATTTCGTAAACTCTTAAGTGTTGGTATGCAACATCCTGGCTCGCCTTCAAAATTTAATACATCCTTGAACCCTAATTTTCTATTCAGATTAACGGTTGACTCGAAGTAACTATTAAGACGCGCGTTAGAACGTTTATCGGTTCTCCTTTTTTTGTTCCTCGATTCAATTTATTGGTTTGAACGATATTTAAATTCTTTCTGTAAGTATCTAGCGTCCAATCTCTAAGTGATCCGTTGTGGGGGACGTTATCCGAAGTCAAATACGAAAGATTAATTAAATATTATTCAATAAGCGTTGTTTGATTAACAAAAGGGTAATCTGCGGCGGCATCTAACACAAATACTCGCCACTCGACGAGCTGTTTTCAATCACCGTCATTCGTTATTCACTCACATCCCTTTGCAGTTGCCGAAGTATATTCACGTCGTTTTGTTTTGTTTAACTTTCATATTTCAAAGTCTCTGAGGCGAAGTCGTGCGATACAATACTTGTAATAATTGAATTGGTTTAAAGTTTGTTGTTTGCTTATTTGGTAAGACGAAAGTTGATTATCTCTTGTTAAATAAAAACTTGCTCGAGTTTTAAAATAAACTATTAGTCTAGATCAGAGTTGCCTTCAGCAAGGTATCTGTTTAATTCGCTTGATTTATGAGGTCTATTTTGAAGTCCGGCGAATAAGAATGTAGGTACCTAGTAAGTGTAGCGGCCGTTTTTATTGTCGGCGCATTGCGTACTCAATCTCGAGTATATTTTTTGTTGTCATTAGTTGACGTGAAATAACACTCTTGAGCTGTAGTATCGTGGTAGAAAAAAATAAATTGTGTGAAAAATTACGATGATTACGTCTAATAACGGGTGGATGGACGGAGTCGTTTGATGGTCTCTGCCACAGATTGGCATCATTAGCCGCAATGATAGTGACCTAAAAGAGTAATTTTGTTTTCCTTTGCTACTCTTTGTTCGCTACTTGCTTTCTAAAGCATTTATTATGGATTCGTTCTAATAATTACAGTCGTAAATAAAAGCGCTTACATTCCGGAATTATCGTTCTTGTGTAGACTTATCTTAACGTCTATAATAGCATCCGGCAAGGAAATAGATTATTTTAATGTCTGCCATTTAGATAACACATGAATAAGCAATCATTTTTGTAATTCGTTACGTTTTGAAAACAACAAATTTCGTGAACAATGTTAAGAAATATTTCTTTTTTTAACAATGGCTTGAAAACGTGAAGGGATGTCGTGCCAAGTAAATTACAAAATCAGCGTTTTGTTTTGACTTTGTTGACGGTCGTGTATAATTCAACAACTAAATAAAAATTCATTCACACTTAAAGAGCGAACGACATAGAATCTGGCACTGTGCACACTGAAACATTTTTACGAGCCATGAAGGACCGATAGCAGAAAAAAAAGCACACAAATCTTCACACTCAACATAAACTCTTCATCACGACATTAAAAGATTTGACATTTAGGCCACTGCACAGTGGTTCAACCTTTCCCAGTCATGGGCTAAAGCATATCAGGCAATTAAAGCGACCGTCCACCCGACGGTAAGCAGATGCCCGTCACTTTTATCAAATACATTAAACTGGTTGGTCGAATCGAACATTTATTTTCTCTTTTTTTTGGCCCTCACATAAAACCTCTCGGAACACTGTTCAGATAACGAGTAATGTATTGGTCCTCGGTCGAATAATTAAATGTCCCTTTTATATTGAGTTTGGCCGAAATTAAAGTGCGATTGAAGCGCTAATTAAGCGCTTTAGGATTTGTTTAGTTGTTGGATGGCCAAACAGTTGGGCGATGATGACAGACCCTATTACATGGATTTTGTTGTCATTAGAAGTTGATTTGATTATAAGAGGATTAGTTATCCTTAATCGCAAAAGGTAGATAAATTGGATGGAAAAGACTAGGCTTAAACAAATGATGGTTTCAATTTCAGCAGATTTGCAATGTAACTTCCTATTAACTGTTATTTTATTTACTTTAAATTTTGAAAATTTTTGTTTAAAAAATGCTTTTTTTTATCGTGGTAAAATCATCAAATGATTCCACCCACCCAGGGCAGAGCGGGAGGGACTGTCAGACTTTTACTGACTAAAATCCACGGTATCCTTCAAGAGCCCTTACGTTCCAGGGACACGGTAAGTCGTTAGTCCCGTGACCAAAATGGGTACCTGCAGTACTTTCACAATTATAACGGGTTGTTGTCTTGTGACTGGGACTATACTATATTAATTCTAAAGCAATTTCATATCTCGTCTTTTGACCAAAAGTGCCTGAAACTGGCCAACTTGGAATAAATAAATTCTTGGATTTTGATTGTTTTTTTACTGAGT
Source organism: Agrotis exclamationis (assembly GCA_950005045.1). Taxonomy (NCBI): domain Eukaryota; kingdom Metazoa; phylum Arthropoda; class Insecta; order Lepidoptera; family Noctuidae; genus Agrotis; species Agrotis exclamationis. Next base: position 9,847,555 of record OX465432.1, read on the forward strand.
CATCACAACTTGAACAGTACCTAATGACAATAGTAGATTATTGCATCGAGCACAAAGTAATTTATGATTGCACCGAGTACCTTCAGCGAGGGCTCTAATCTAACAGGCACGAGGGCAATATAAATTACATAAGGCGAGGTGCATAATCTGCTTTTCTTTCAACTATTATCTATAAGAATAGTAGATAAAATAAACTCATATCAAACAATTAAAATACAAGTTTAATTATTGAAATTAAAAGTTATACTTGAGCAATTATTAAACGTAAGGTTAAGAAGTACACTAATTATAACTAATTTCGACTAAGAATACACTCTCTGAGAATGACTTTGCTCCATTTCTATCTTTCCAATCAATAAATTTCTCATAAGATTTTACATATTGTACTCGAGATTTTAAAGGTAAAAGATTTTCTAAAACACTGTCGGCTTCATTTAGAATGTTTTCCGGAGTTAATATGTCGCTAGATGATTCCATTTTAATTCGAAGCCGAAGCACTCAATAGAGCTGAATAGAGCTAATCCATTGAGATTGGCACCTTTTGGTGCGATTAAAAAAAACTGTGCAATAATGATAAATTTTTATTGCTCTACTAGGGCATTAAAGACTCGCTTTGTACTGAGTTTTTAAATTAAAGCATAGTTGGAAGAAAATGTAATTAATTGTATTCTTATATAGCAATCTTGTCCAGTTTCTTTACACGGCAAAGAAAATTACTTTCCTTTTCAGGATTAAACGCATCAAGAAACTGCGTATTGTAACCATAATAGTATGATTGTACCTAATATAAAGATGATAATGAATGTCCTTTGAGATTTAGTTTCTCGGTTCGATGATCAGATGTCTAGATTTGTATTTAACTACGCAATAAACAGTGTAAGGCGATATTTTATAGTTTCTTCAAGTGTCGTTGGTACTATAAAGTTGCCGGGACATATGATACCTATCTATTATCACAAAAAAAAAACTAAACTATGAATATAAACAGCCCACTCTACATATTAAACAAAAGCAATAAAATTATATTATTGAGTAATAAAAAGTCTATAATCGTAATAAAATCGCCATATTTTTGTTAATTTTAGCTTTAAATTATAAAGGTTGTTTTTGAGTGACATTTTAAATGTTTGTTCACAGTTTGCAACACCACGGCCTGGTGGGGAGTCTTCGTGTTTGCAGGGTCCCGACTGTTTTATGGTAAGTGTTCAAAGGAAATGATTCCAGCAGTTTTAAAACTGAACCCAGACGTTAAACCTAACCTAAGAATTCTAGCAATAACATGCAAGTTACCCTGTGTTGCTTTCAATAGCAGTATACAATAAGAAAAGTAATTGCATTTCCAATCGTTAACCATTGTTACTTACATCCAACTAATATCTGTATGTCAAAATGGAAATGATGTGGACATTTTCGTGGAAAATCTATTTTCTATCCAATGATACAAGGATAAAATAATTATATTGAATGAAACAATTGAATAACATAGCATAACCTATCTTAAACAAGCACTTTAATAGTCAGTTCAACAGTCAGAGCATTAATTAATTAATCAATATCATAAGTACGATTACACAAAGCAATTTCTTGGACTAAGAAAGTTTTCAATTAGTGAACAAACAATCCTCAAGGCATAGCTACTTGAAGGCACCATCATATTTTACCATCTTCACAAAAATAAAATATTAAAATCTCCAGCTCCTAACAATTAGTAGCTGGTATTCAGGAAACTCGTAAAACTATTCCAATTGGTTTTGCAATAACATTTAATTACGAGTTCTCCCTCGAAACATAATATTTTAGAATGTATACTTTCAAGATATTCCTCACGGTTCACGATTATTTTATGCTTGCAGAAACTAGTTTCCTAAATTAAAGGCTTGCAGTAAATTTTAAACTAAGCAGTGCATCATGGATGATTGTGTACAACCTCCTTTCAAGCGAACCTCTCTTTATGACACAAGCTGTAAAAGTTAACAACAACCATTTTTGAAACCCATTTCAATTTTAGTACATAGTTCTTATGTTTTTCAATCAGTATTTATAACATCAGTATCGTGACGAAGCTCAACGTTTTCCATGTCACTGAAACACGAAAATAAAATGAATGACTTTTTGGCTACAAAACAGCTGTGCTAAAACCAATAAATTCTCGCTTGGAATGTGGATTCCAACGGTACCTTTTGTCAATACCAGTAATTAATAATCGTGGTTCGCCCGTTCTTATAATTATTAAAGCTTACCGAGGCGAGAGCGGGCGTCAAGTTAACGTCAACTCGAACTAATGAGCGTTTCCAATGACAAATGCTGCATTCGAAGCGACGGAGTAGTCAAATTTGGCCGTTGTCCTCGGGATTAACAGAACTTAAGTTTTGCTTAACACATAAAAAAGAATGTAGAATTTTAAAATATTCGTTGTAACATTTTCATAGCATCTGAAGATTTAGATACAAAGTGCTGGTTAAGAAGTGATTAATTTTTAAATATTGTATTTAGTTGATGTTTCAGAATAGAATCAGATATATTTTTATCACAATCCACAATCAAAACAGTTTTTGCTCCAAATGTAATCTCCAATAATTGCTCACCTGTTCATAATCACACGTTTTGGCGAAGCTATCAGAACATAATTATGCCCTATTCACATTGCGATGTCCGTGTTTCTATGTCAGTAACGAGCTCGACCCAATTCCGAAAGTAATGACGACTGTATCCACACTCAAGTCGACGACCACCCGATAACGCACACTAATTTGACAAAAAACACTCCGTTTGAACACACTCTGCCTGTCTCTGGGATGAGCATTAACTTTTAAATTTATCTGTGTCAGTACACTCTCCTCATCCGTCGTAATGACCGCCACGATAATAAATCAAAGGAGTTCAAAGACTAGTTTAATTGTGACGAATTTGTGATGTGATGGTTTTGTACAACATGCGTTTGTTGTTGCAGTGTTGGGAAAATTGTGAACTTCTGCAGTCCAACTACCAGGTTTGGGGAGCCATCTGCGACGAGAAAGATATTTGTGTAAGTTGACAACTTTGTATTTACAGCTTCTTAACTTTAACAGCAGTTGTTAGTAGTTTAAGTAACGTCATCTTTGTTTACAGTTCCCCGGATGCAAGATCGCATGTGAATTCCATTCGGAAGCGGCGCGCGCGTCGCAAACCCAGCCTGTCATCCACACAAAGGGCGAAGGGGTTATGCGTGTGAGCGGAGCGCTCGCCCGTTGGCCCCCTCCGGCCCCACGTGCTGCATCCCGCCCCGTGCCCCTCGTCTACGTCGTCATGCGTCGTGCGGCAGAAGGCCCCTGGCGGCAAATCATACAAACTCAAGCACTAGCAACGAGAGTACCCTCAAACAACGAAGGTGCCCTTCTTCGAGTACTTGTTGTCGACCCATTAGGACTAGTCACCATCTACAGTCCTGATGAAACTTGGGTAGCCCATGATACAAACACTTCCAACCACGATGAACATAAGTGGACACTCAAAGAGATATCCCTCATTCACCAAAAAGTCCTAGTTATTGGTGAAATTGCATGGGAACCTAGAATAGCACGTGGTGTCTATTTAGTTACTTGGGAAGTTGACGGTGGAGGCCTTAAAGGCAATCTGTTCACTGACTCCACCAGAGTTACTTTATCATTATGGCCGGATACGGTCTACCACATACAGGTAGAGCTCGTATCTCGCACACCGGGTGTTGACAATGAACGGTCAGAAACCATGACTATCGATACCAGCAGAGCTCAACGCGTTTCAACCGAAAGCGTTCAGGATGTTCAAGTGAGTGAAGGAGACCGCCTGATGTCCGTTCTTGTCAGCTCTATGAGAGGGGAACGTGTGCCAGAGCGTTCACCTGACTATGAGCTAGTACTAGGCTGTTTGTCAGCTATGATCGCGTTTGGATTGGCTGTACTAGCCGCAGTTTTATGGAGGCGGAGACGACGAGGAACCTTTCCTGGAACCAATGTGTACATCGGTTCGTCTTCTGTATTAAAGCGAAAGTTGGTAGAAGATTTCGCCCCAGCGGCGCACTGTTTCCAGCCAGTGCTGGTGCCAGAGACACCGACCAACGACTCGGTGCCACGTGACGTGGTCGTGTGACGTCACAGCTTTGATATGCTGTCTGTGGAAGACCGCGTCTTCAGTTCCTAAGCATTTGGACGAACTCCCTAATAGACAAGTAGTTCGAGTGGAAAGAAGTGATGTTTGTGATACTCAAAAACTCTAAAAGAGAGATAATAAGTGAAAGTTAAATTGCATTTATTGTGGAATGTCGTGTAACTTGTTACGTTGTAAATTGTAATGGACTTGGAACACTGTATGTAAATCCTGCTGTAATAAAAATTACTCGTGTAATTTTGTTTGTACGTAGAGTTAGGCGATTGTAAATTAAAAAATTACTACTTATAAATGTATTTATGAAACACAGTAAGGTTAACACCAGAAAAATTAGTTATGTACATATGTTAAGAAGAAAAAATAGTACCTAAATGATAATTTTCTAAAATACGACTTGATTTATTATATACCGCTTGTAAATAAATAACTGTAATGCGTGTACCGGATTTCGATGTTCAATTTCAATTCGTTTTGTAATTCTAAGGAAAATATCGTGATCTACTACAAGAGCACGAAATATGAAGTTTCATTTTAGATTCCCTTGAGTTTTTGGACCGAGATCAACAAAAATGTTATCTTTTAGAATGGAATATGAAATAAAATTTCAATTTGTTTCGTGTCATTGCAGTTGACTGTTATACGAAATCAAGTTTAATAGACTAATCGGTATAAATATCTAGAACTATTTTTACAACTAGTCCTTATCATCGTTTAGTTAAAACATAGTTATTAGATATATTTTACGATAATAGTTTTGATGAGGTTCTTACTCATTCTAGTGAACTTTATGACGTCTTCTTCAGCAATAAACAATATGTATGTATTTGTAAATAATGGAAACATTTATTGTAAAAACATAACAGAGAAATTATATTTTTCTTGGCCTATGACAGATATTTGTAGAAGTTACGGGTGGATGTATCGATAAGGGTTTTTTCCAGAAAGTTTAGGTTTTGTTTCCAATGCGATATGCCCATTTCCTTGATATGTGTCTCTCCGAATCTCTTAGCCATCTGCGTAATATTACGTATGTCACAGTGTAGTGTCATAATTATTTGTTTAAAGTTGATGTTAGCCTTTAAACACTTGTACTTAATAACTTAAGTTTCGTTTCGTAGTGCAAAAGTGTAAAAGAGACCAAAATTATATATAATTTGAAACAAGTTTTGGTTCTGTGACAACCAAAATCCGTGTAGGAGGTAAGTTAGGAGGTTAATTAAATTTATTTATTTTTGTGATTTATTAGTACCTTCACTCGATTTTGTAAATAAACGAATTGCTATAAATGACGACGCTGATCTTTAACGTGTATAAATAAATATGTCTGCCAAATTACAACTGTGTTTTAATTTATCGACATTGTTTCCATTGAGGGAAAAAAATAGATGTGCTATTGTTCTCATCGTCTTTTGTTTCAAAATACTGCAGAAAGAATGTTTCCATTGCTCCCGGAACGGCATCTGTATAAAAACTAAATACTTCGGTAATTTATATAATTTAGACTGGACGGAAAGAATGACGGCTAACGAACGGTTCTGACACCTTAAGCGTGATTACCAAACTTTTTCATTACATTCTCGAACTTTCTTGACGATTTATAAACGAGTGTTGAGCAATTACTGTTTTTATACGATGGTACTTTAAAGGCATCGAAGATATCAACATTAGTTCGTATTCTGGTAAGTGCCAACGAGCAGATTTGCACACTGTGACGCTTTTAAGTTTTTTTATAATTAAGAAGTGATTTATAACCAACTTAGAAAAAAAAAGGTTCTCTTTTTTACGTTTGTTTCCCAATTTCTTTCGTATAAGATTTGTATCTATGTAAACAAAGTACCAAGTGTAAAGTTACTAATATTTACGAATAAACATAAAAATATTTTACAATCACACATCTATAACAAAAGGTTTGAAACATTTATTCATAGTGCGCTTGAGCGTTAGCAATAAATGTCAAAAATACAATATAACTATTCAATATCGATATTAATTTTTAATACTTTGTGGGTTTAGCGGGGATTTGTCGCTTGAATAAACATCAATCATTTCAAAGAATCCTTTAAACAAACATTGAGATTTAACTTCGGTTAAAGGATACCGTTGGGGCCGTCTAGCCTTCCCCGGATAAAACGGTACTATTGTCAAGGGATTAACGTCAACGAATTTGTTGTCAACAAACGCCTGATCATACAAAAAGATTTGTGCCTCTCACAATTAAGGAACCCCCATTCCTACTATTGTCGTCGTGTCCGTGCCAGCTTAAATACTTTACCAATATTTTTTTTCGAATAACGGGACACAACAATGAATTCTGTTTTAAAATGCGTCGTTCCAAAAAAGTCCGTCGGCTCCGACGCACAGAAAAAAACACCGAAATAAAGTACGTAAGTAATCGTAAATTCCGTCCTATCTTTTAAAAACCCAATTACGAAGTTTGAGTTTCATTAAATTGAGAAATCCATTAAGCTAATCGCTAAGTTGGGAGCCACCGACGTGACGATTATGAAAAGGTTATTCCGGCATGCAAATGTGAAGGCATCTTAATGTAAATTACGTGTAAGTGGAAGACAGAGCCGGCATTCTGAACTATTATAGACGACTGCTTTCACGGATTCCCATAATTCACGTCGTAAGATTAGATATAAGCTTTTTGTTTTCACATCGTTAAAGTCGAATCACGGTGGCTTTTTAAAAAAAAAAGTTAGTATAGATATCGCCCTTTTGGTATCAGCTTCCAGTTTTTCTCATTCGTTTTCATTAAGAAAAAACTTATTCAGTTTGCTTTGGAAATCTATGATTATGGTAACGTAGGGCCATTTATTTTAGTTACCCATTTTATTCTTGGCCCGCGGTTCTAGTATAAAGCATAGGCTCATAAATAACCAGGAAAATAGAAGGTGAACGCTTCCACGAGTATCCTTTTGGGAGCGGGCAAAGCATTCTTTTAAGATTTATTACAGAACTTGAGCACATTACTTATTCCTTATGTGCCTTTGGAAACGATAGTCCCTTAAATGTAGACATTTTTTCCGTTCATTTTAATTCATACTGATTGGTATTAATTCTATGACATGAATGGCTTTGATTTACTGTTTCTATCTGTGGCATTCTCATTCCATCTTCAATGATTAACTAATGAACGAACACATAAAAGATATGATCGAAAAGATTAGGCCTAAATATAACTACAATCATGATTCATCTGGTTGCTCTTTCTATCTAAAAAAGATCACATAAATAATTCTACCACAAAAAATAAAAGTACAAAAATCTCATAAGTTACAAGGAAAATTGCGTGATATCAGCTCAGTCCCGATCCCCAATAACACAACATGTTATGCTCCATGATCTGGATTATCCCGCGATTACAAATCCTTATTCCACGTCGATAGATAACCTAACTTATAGTCGGAGATATTGCAATCGGGATATTTTAAGTTGATCCTATCTAAACTGCCGATGCAAAGCGAATGTGTGGGACAGACTTTCTTGTTAACGACCAACAGTACAACTATCTTTTATGTAACTGAAATGTTGTCTGATACCGAAGGCTACAATTTAAAAGCTAGATTTTAAATTTTATCTATAAGACTAACACAGATGAATATTGTTTTGATCTAACTCTTGGTGCACTACACTAGATTAAATGGAGTTAGTGAAAGTAATTCAATTATTTTTTCATCGCTCCATTCGATAACAGAAATTCCAATTTATTGGTCACTGGAATAATGTAATTGAATTTCTATTTTTGAGTCGTCTTAAGATGAAATCTTTTGTAAGATAACGAGAACGTAAGCAACAAAAGCTTGGTTAACCGATTTGACATAAAAAGCTGTGGACATAAAAAATAAATCGATGTAAGTAAATAATCCATACAAAGGAAAAGAAACCTATTTAAGGCTCACAACGCTTTTTTTTCTGATAAGATTGATCGTAACAAATCTTTGTATAAAATTGTAGAATAACAAAATAATCTGTAACTGGCTCGGTAGGTAAGACAGTAGGTAAGTAATATTTGATTCCATATAAAATATTATAGATAGAGAAGAAATATATCGAAAACCTATCTTCTCAAGTTTTCCAAGGCTTTTTTTTTGGGAGGGACTGTCAGACTCTTACTGACTAAAATCCACCTGTGTTCCTTCGGATGCCCTTTACGTTCCAGGGCCACGGTATCCTGGATTATTAACGACTCGCCACCAGAAGAGTTTTTGCCCGCATCCCAGGGTGCACCGGCCCGAAAAACTGGTCTTCCCCCCAGGGCCGCGCCGCCCCTGTGTGCGATGTGTGCGGCGCACACAGGCGCCAGGGTTATAGGGGCGCCAGATGAGACGCCGAAGCCCAATAATGAATTATTTTTTTCACATAACATACATTAAACCTTAGTATCGATAAGTAAGTAGATACAAGTCTCCCAAGACACAAGCACTATTTGAATTGACCCACTGTTTATATTTCGGGTATGAGTTTACACGAACTTCAAGCGCTGCGTCTGCGTTTTAAAATCAAAAGAAGCGCCGCAGTCAATACAATAGATAAAGCCGAGCAGTAGATCATGAGTTTATATTAAAGGAATATGATGCGACCCGGAGACAGCGGCGGCGAGAGAATAAGTATAAATAAACAATTTTAAATATTTCTTCCAAAGTGGGTGCTAGGTGCGCATTGAATGAACGTCCCGTGCTTTATACACCGTGACTTTTTAGTCGTCTTACAAAAGTGGTCCACTTAATGTATCCGACATAAAATACCTCTAGGCGCGATTATTATTTTTTTATCATTAATTAAGATAATAGGTACGAAAAAAAAAATAATACATTAGAAATATGAAACACCCTGTTAAAAATGTTTACGTATCAAACTGTACGTACTTACCTACCTAGCGCACGATTCGAGCAGATCATTCCATCTCCATTTTCAATGAGACAAAATATCGCAAGCCAATCTAGCATAGTCCACGTGGACTGTCGTCGTCCAATCAGATTGTCCAACGCTATCCCTACAAGTGCAGCGCGTGCGACGCCCCGCCCCTTTCACTTAAAAGTAGGTGAAGGTCAGTCTTGCTTACTTTAGTTGCGTCCGAAACCCCGGAAGTGGAAGTGTGCGCGCGCGCTACCGGGAGTCAAGCGTTGTTGTCCGCGATCGATACTTAGTGAAACGACGAGTAGGTAAACCTACCTAATAATAAGTGATAGTAACTATCGGTACTCGAATATCGAGTATCTACAAATGTTGCGCCTGTACGCAATAAGTGGTGACAATTTACTCGAAATGTTACTACGTAAGCGTGAGAGTGTAAGAGTGACTTTAAATAAATAATTAAAAGACATCCAAAAACGTGCTCGTTTGTGCATCGAACAAGGTGGTAGACAATTTGAACAGTTGCTACAATACAGGTAAAGCCGCTTAGGTCTACTTATCACAAATAAAAAGTGATCATTAATTGTAAATACGAAATTAGTAATTAGTGTAAATATCAGTTCATTCCCATTCTCTCAATACACCGCAAACAATTTACATACTACTTATTTCAATAACTATCTTTTTGATTGCTAGCTAGGTATTTATCACGTTATTAATAGTAGGTAATTCTGGATTTATTTTAAATGTACTCGTAAGTAGGATGTGTAGAAACATAGTCGAATTTTATCTTTTCTTCTTTTAATCAAATTTTGATCAGTGTTGTTTGTTACTGATATCGAACATTTTTTGTTAACGCTAAGACGACCCACTGACCTAATCTCCACTTATTAGGTACTTACGTACCGTACATCACTTTGTTTCAGTTTTACGAGTATTATGAAAAATGTGTTTGACGGTCCTAACCCCGTAAAAGAATGAAGGAAGAATTGGAATTAAGTGGCTTTTAATGAACAAACTGCTACATACTTACTGAGAATATTAAGACTGCAATAGGCAATAGTAAGAAACCTATTTTGCGCTAGGGCACATGGCTAGGGTGAATGAACTGTGATAATACGCCGCGCCGCCGCCGCCGCGCCGCTGCCGCTCCAGTGAGACAAGGCTCGCGCCGCGCTCGCTATAGGGTGTTTCTAAAACTGCGCCTTGCATCATAATAATGAATAATATTTTTAATTTTTATTTATTCAAATCTCATAAATACCTATTTTTTTATTATGAACGTTTACTAGTCATTGGATACATGAACTGGGCTGCTTTTGTAAGACGACTAAAAAGTCACGGTGTATAATATTAAAAATAAGTTTAAGTTCTAACACTAATGACAATAATAATAAGTGTGTGTTACGGATTCTTTTAATGTGTATTCATGATGAGTGGTAGTGAACAAGAAAAAAAAAGAAATTATCGATAATTATAGGTACCAGAATTTGTTGAGGAAAAGAAGACTAGAGGAAGAATGGGATAAAAATATTTCTAAAATAATTCAATATTTTACGGCTCTAAAAAAACTGGTAAAAGTGATAAAAATAATGCTTTAAGCAGGGGTATGTACATTTTATGTAATATCCTATACAATATGTTACAAAAGTCCTGACGATTATTTTTTATTAAATAAAAACGTTGCCCCACGCTAGGAATTTCTCTAATGTCGTGGGTGCGTTTATTAATATAGAAACTCACATACACAGACACCCAGAACAGAAACAACGATTTGTAGGTCATACGAATATTATTTGTTCCGTGCGGGATTCGAACCCACGACACGCTGCGCATCAGTCCAATCGCTCAGCCACTTCGCTAACCGTTCTTTCTGCATTTTAAATACAATAGTATTATAGCTGTTATCCTTTATAAAATTATACGAGCAACATTTAATATAGCGAATACGGTTGGCGTAGTATAGTGGCTGGATCGCTGATGATCGGCTGCTGCGCAGCGGGTCACGGGTTTGATTCCCGCACGGAACAAAAATTGTGATCTGCAAGTAATCGTTTCGGGTCTGGGTGTTTGTGTATGTGAATTTTAATTATTGTAAATGCACCCATGATAAAATGTGGGGCAACGTTAAAAAAATATACATGTATTAAGTTTATAAAATCAAAAAATATTAAGAAAAATATTTAAAATATTAGGGGTGGGGTGTCTGCGGTCAACAGTTACTATTAAACAAAACTGGAGAAAATATAATTTTTCAATAAAAAAAAATGTCGAAACGCGACCAAAAAAGAGGCGCCACAAAGAATTTGCACACAGGCGCTGCCAGGGCTCGGCGCGGCCCTGCTTCCCCCCGGACGTATCCGAGAGGGAACTCCAGTCCACGGGCGCACGTGGAGGTTTCCTGTCTTAGCACCCCAGTTTTCCAAGGCTTTACATTAAATTACATAGGTATTCCAAAATACACCCCCAGCCTGAAGTTTTCAGGACAACTGTGCAAGACGCATTAGCAGTTAAATACTTAAATTAACAGAATATCAATGCAGCCACACGGAGTATTAAAATTTTAATACGTCCATTTGCTAAAGTCTCGTTCAGATAGGACGGAAACTCACGTTATGCGATTACCACTAGTCTAAACTAGTCTTAATGACTGTCAGATGGACATTTCAAGAGCCCGAAGCGTGGCTGCTTATCTAAAGTTGCGGTTTGAATCTAAATATTAGCAACTGTTGTATTAAATGTAACTAAGAGATTTTATATGTTTTGAAATGAAAATGGTTACCTGTAAGCCGCTAAGTGCCTAACCACTTTGGCTTAGAAATACGAAGCAGAAATTAAGGAAAAAACTTGTTTATACTGTGCCAATTATTTCGTAAGTATTTGCAAGTGTCTTTATTTTTATACGAGCTTATTTACTGCTCACTAGAAAAGTCATTGTACTCATTATTTTAAGCAACTGTATCATACATTTCGACGTATTACTGAGCACAAATGTATGAGATAGCAGACTTTGTCCCATAGTAATGGTAACTAGTCCCGTAATGTGAATTATTAGTATTATGAATTAGTGACCCAATAAGAAGCATCTGGTAAATAAAAAAAACCCGTCAAGGGAAAATTACTGAAGAAAACATAAAAAAGTTATTAGCGCAGTGACTGAGCGACTAGACTGCTGCAAGTCTGTGCGTTTGTGTATGTGAGTTTTTTATGTTTGTGAACGCATCCACGTTACAGCAGAAATACGAAGTGTAGAGCAAAGCTTAAAAAAAAGAAACTGTGGAAAATGTAAGTTCAACTGTCACTAAAGATGTGCTAAAGACAGCTGAAATGTAGGAAGAAAGTGTGTTCACTTAGATACACTTCCCTTCCTGTTGAAAGTTATTCATAATGTTTATTCTAATTAGAGACAAAATCTTCAATCCATCAACAGTCGAGTCAAGTAAATCATTTGTAAAATACTCTCTTGAAAATGTCAGTCGTCCTCTCAATCAAACACGGCAATTAAGGATTGGCAATATTAAGAAAGGTCGAATAAATTCTTAAGAATTGAATGTTAATTGATGGCAGGCTCTCGTGGAGCAATTACCACTAGTCTTAGGGACTGTCAGACGGACATATCAAGCGCTGGATGTCTGCTTATCTGAGCGCGAGAGTGCATTTATCAAAAGGAAGCCGTTCCACACACCACGTTTAGTTGGAATAAGGTTTGTATGGTTTATTGGGTTTACTGAAAAAGCTACCTTAAATGGCTCTAGATAAGTTAATTTTCTAACTTTGATTGAAGAAGGTTACTTTCTTTCTTTAGTTAAGTTATTTAATTCTCCGTAGGCTGAATAAATACTGACTACATCCTGATCAAAGTTTTTTTTTTGTGATAAAAAAGTCGGAGTTACAAGGTTTTGTTTAGTTTTTAATATCAAAATGAACACAAAGGACTTAAGAATGTTTTTGGAATAAAAACAATAAATATTAAAGACAGAACCGATTAAAAATAATTTATCGTATAACATACTGTTTTATGGCTCTATTTTGAAGAAGGTTGACGCGGATAAAACTGAAGTCAAACAATTTATATTCAATCGTTCGAAACGACATTTATTTTATTGTTTCCATGAATCTTAAACTCGCGGATCCTGTAAACAAAACCATCTTGTCTTCTTGTGCAAAAAGTAGTTTACATTTTATTAGTCCAACGTTGTTTTTATTTTATCTCGATAGTTGATCCTAACCCTAGGGAAATACCCGTAAATTGGTACATGATGAAGATTCTGTCGAAACAAGCGAACAAAATTTAATTAAATGTAACATTCAGTACAAGTGCTCAATTTGTATAGCTGCAAAGCCTACAAAATAGTGTTGTAGTTTTTTTTGTACAAGGCCCACTTTTAGTGCAAGGTAAATTGAACAAACAACATTTGACATTTTCAGTGAAAATCTGAACACTTTTGTTATTTGTACTGTACTAAAATAAATGTTACGTAATTTATGTTTAGTTTTATTTTCGTTACATTTTTAGTGGCTGCTGAAAGCATAATGGATCTTCATAGAAATTCTGATATTTTATGATATTGTGAAAAAGTTGACATGACTTATTCCAATACCTCCTTCACGTTTGAAACTTTTTCTTTTTCTAAAAACCCCTCAACATGTAATTTGCACTCTATTCAGTAAATATTTCGTCATTTTGAGAACAAAAATATGAGAGCATTCAAAAAAATGTTCATTTATCTATTTTACAAAACTCATACCAATCGAAATAAACAGAATATTAATTAGCTCTTTCAAACTTTTCCATACGCACTCATTTTAACACAACATCCTGAACATCTGACAGTTTGATACGAACAAGCTAGCTAATGTGAAGGGGCTTAAGCCCTCCGGTGCGCCTGCGCAGTAATGGCCGCCTGTCAACGCGTGGGCGATCGACTAAACATCAGTTGTAAATACACGGTAAATATTTGTCTTCGATATAATTACTGTAATTGTACGAGACGTTGACGGGAACTTCATTAAATTAATTGAAGTGTAAATTAGTATAAGGTGGTAATGGCCAGGTATTATGGCTATGCGCAAGAGAAAAAAAGATTTTTAAAAGGGCGTTAAAAGCTTTTAACAGCCTCCTGATACTATAATAACTTGAACGATATAACTTGTTAAGTTTTTGTAGCAAAAATGGGAAAACTGCCTCATTTTATTGGACTGATTGGCACACTCCAAGTACTTATACTTGTATCGAGAAATACATTTATAGGTTTAGAATGGTTTTTTTTTTATTGGGACAATCCCACCACACTATTCCCAAACCACTGCAACTCCTGAGAGCCAGAATCAACAGTGGCAACCACCAGAAAAGCGCCAAGACAATGAAGCTCGACGTGTCCCGGAGAATGAATACTGCAGTTTAGAATGGTTACTGCAGGCTCGAATGTGAATCGACTTGACCACTTTAACAAGTCTATAAACCCTTAACATGATGTTTAACTTATGCTGTACTTAACCCACTTCACATTATCTAAACAAGAATAACGAAGTCTACGTGTGTTCGTTCAATGTGTGTTTTGTTGGAACACGTCAACATCGTACCAAGGACGTCTGGTCTAGTGTTTGGAAAAGCCCTTTATGTGAGACTTGTGTAATTAACGGTTTTAGAATAATAGAACAGTTATAATTAATGATTTTAGGTATTGTATCACGTAGGTGCCTGTTTAAATTTTGATATAATTTAGATTTTACGCAAAGCTTAAAATAATTAAACAGAATATTCCATCATTAAATTAATGAACAGTACGGATCACTACGCACTGGTTGCTCAAAAGTCGAGAACTAAATTTGTAGAAAAAGAAGACGTCATAGTACAATTTTCATGATACCTGTCTCCTCCATTGCTTCTTTTTTAATCTTCAGTGACCTGAAACAGAAAACCATCAAATAATATTGCTAATTCATTTACATAATTTACTCACTAGGTATCTTAAGAAAAGTGATAACATTTTGCGCTTATCTTATTTCATTAACTGTCAGTGAAGAATGTTTTCTTGAAAAGATGCTTCGCCGACCGTTGGAAGAAGAATTCCATGAGAAGTAAGAAAGAAGAAGACTATAGCTTCGCCGACCTCTATCGCGACAAACAATAAATTAATGTGACAATTCCATCTAAAGCACTGACAGAACTTTATAGCGGAATTCGGTTAAGCAACTTTCTTCTTTTATGCAACTCATAATTGTGTCAATTGAATGCATAGATTTGACTTTACTATCATTTTATCGCAGACAGAATATCATTTCACACATTAGTCTCATCTAAACCCAAAACACAAGACCGAAAACGTCCACTTCCCTATAAAAGCACGTAACATATAGCTTCCACACTATTACCCCGTCACTCGACGAGGGTTAGCGATTATATCAGAAGAACCTGTAGTCCCATAGCCATTACTCTTCTAGATACCGATTCTAGGTACCGATATTTGCGGTCTTATGAATAAACACTTACCGATATTGAATGCAGGCCGTTTACGCCTATCATTGGGGTTGCAAGCTGCCATGTTCGATTTACCCAACACTCAATGTAACTGGTAAGTTGGTGAAGTCTTGAATAGATACAGTGATTATTACTTAGATTGCTTTGCTTTCAATGGCATTCAAGTTGTTAGGATCTGTGTGGAAAGATGTTTTCTGTTTCGAAGCAATTGTATATTCAGAATTGGATGTGTTGTTTAAACCCTAGGAAGTGACAAAGGTCGTGTGCGTTGTGGGACTGTACTTATGTAAAGAAATTTTAGTGTTTCTTTACATGTAACTTATTTTTTAAGAGCTGCTCCATGCATTTATGTTTTTTGTGAAAAAAATACTTTATTATTATTATTATTTACGGTGGCATAAACCTAAAAATGTAGGGAACACTAATTCGCAATCTCAAGATTGCTTTTATTGCAGAAGTTTTTCATAATTGAATGGCCCTATCAAAAGTCTTTAGTTAATTTAATTACTACATGTATCTGAGCGGCAAAATTGAATGAGTCCCTTGAATGAGTTCTAATGTCAATTAACTCATTTTTAGACAAGTCCACACATCACACACAAATCATACCACCTCAAATTGTGGGTAACTTTCTGTAATGCGGCAACCCACAGCAAAACACTGGCTCCCGTTGCCAATCAATCAATAATTCGCGGAAGCCGGGAATTATCTCGAAATAACTGTTTATAACCATTTAGAAATTACATACTGTTGCTAGATCAAATACAAGGGAAGCTTCGCGAAGTTAATTATCGTTGTGTAGATGGTACACACACTTTGGTGAAGTTCTTGTTCTTCCATTTTGAAGATTTTCTTAACAAACAAAGTATCGATATTAAAAATAATAAATGCATAATTATTTTTTTATTTAATTACAGCTAGCCTGTTGTACATCAACAGTAAGACTGGAAGTCGAACCCAACAAAGTTAGGGATAAGCTAGGCAGATGCACGTATTTAGCAATTCCTAAGACAGACATAGGTACAAACTTTAATGAAACCATTGGTCTTATTACCATAAAATTTAACATTGATACAAAATGTAATTTTTGTTCACAATAACTTATTTTAAGAAATGTTTTAATTATTTTTTAATTAATAACCATGTCAGTTTAACTCCTTTTTTTTAGCGTGGTAAAATCATCAAATGATCCCGCCCACCCGGGGTAGGGCGGGAGGGACTGTCGGACGCGTACTGACTAAAATCCACGGTGTCCTTCAATAGCCCTTAACGTTCCGGGATCACGGTAACGAGATAAGTCCCGCGACTCCGGCAAGCTTTAGCCCTCTAGAGGGGGCCCCGTCATCATGCTGACGCTCTTTGAGGCGCGAGTGGAACACAACGCGCCGTCGACCCGGGCATGGTCCATGGTCGGACAGCGAGTCGCCCATTACTCGCCGCCTGCATGCCCGCGCCTACGGTGGTCGGAGATCGTCTGCCGACGTCTACCACTGCAGCTAGTGTGGATGGAGGACGCTATCCTCTCCCTCACGCGGCCCGCCTCCTCCTTCGCGAGCATGACTGTTTCGCAGAAGGAGGCAACCGCTTCCCGCTCCGTTTCGCCCCGCAGCATTGCCTCGACCAATGCTGGCCGGGCGCGAGAGGTCTCCGCCTATCGCCGCCGAGAGGACACGGCGGTGCTCTGCCCAAGCGGGGCAGTCCTGCACCGTATGCTCCACCGTGTCCTCTGGGCGATCCTCGCAGTGGTGACACCCAGGCGTTTCTTCCCTCCTTATCAGACACAGGTACCTCCCGAAACTTCCTGAGGACGTGCGTCATGCAGGACGCCATGAAGCCTATCCAGCCACTCCTCAAAGAGGGGTCTTACCGCCGCGATTGCTGCGTGCCCGGACCTCGGTTGCGACAGTCGTCCCCTCCGTACTGCCCCGAGATCGCGCCGGAGCTCCTTCCGCCGCACCTCGACTTCTCGAGGCAGCGGGGATACACCCCGGCACTGCGCCTCCACGCGCCTCTCATAGACGCGCTGGAGGGCAGCAATCCGGCAAGGAGGTTGGCCGATTCGCCGGTGATCATGCGGTATCCCCGGATCATTCAGATAGCCATGACCCTCTGGCATGCGACCAACTTTAGTGGCCGCGTCCGGATGCTCAGGGCCCACACGGAGGCCCAGTTGATTGCCGTGGACCGCACGACACCGGCGTATAGCCTCCGGCAGGAGGCGTTTGGCCCGCTGAGATTGGGTAGGAGTCTCCTGGGGGCGGCTGCTGCCCGGTTCAGCTTTGGGGCCAAACTCAGGAAATGCTCCCTGAAGTTCCACCAGCTGTCGAAGACGTCCTCCCGACGCCGATGCGAACCCCGTGTCAGTTTAACTTTTACGACACAATTAGTTGTAGGTAAGTACGCTCCTGAGTCTGCAAATATCTACCACCTCTGTACCTTTCAAATGAAAATAAAGCAAGGCTAGGTGTACAAGAAAATATAACTAGATCTAAATGAACACATTTCCAAGTGTTGACCATATAGTGTTGGCTTGAAATCACGCAGAGCAAAGCCATGTTAGGTCTAAACATCGAGCAGAGACGAGACAAATCGCTTGCCCATCGCTTGCGATCACGATACTAACTTGTTTTGGTTGACTTTTACAAGACTTATAACTTGCACAGAAATATAAAGAGGACGATTTCGAGTAGGCGTGAATTAAATTAAAACTAGGAACTTGTAGGTGGTTTTATTTGAATGAATGTTAAATAATGCGAAATTTACAGCCGCAGTGCTTAAAAAAGTCGATTAAGTTTTTTAGCTAGACTCGTAAATCATAACAGACAGCATAAAGTAAAAGGTATAGTGAATTTAATGGACTTTATTGTTACGATCAAAACTTCCAATAAAAATCTCATCGGATCCATTGAAGAAACTACTTTAAATGAACCGATTACCAAGTTTAAATTAATACCTTCGCTACTCGAATTTCTAACAGAAATTAGCATTCAACTTCGATATCCGATAGCTGAACTGTTGCTTCCAAAGTTGCAATTACGAATAGTTCGTATGTTGTTGAATGAGTACAACAGGTGGCGTTACCGGTTAATTACGATAAACAAAACCGGTTATAATAATTAGTGAGGGGCGGCAGTGGGAGGAGCACACGGCTGTCCGTAAAGGCGTGGTCGCTTTTCGGCGACTTAACTCATGTATAATTTAACACATGGACTATGTCGTAACTGTGAGCTTTTATGGTGATATCCGATTTTGTTTGGCTCGAGGATTTTGTGGGCAAATGACCATAAGTGGCGAGGACAAGATGTAAGACCGAATGTTGAAAGTTTTGCGCACGAATAGAAGACTTAAACCAAATATAGGTATTATCAATTTTACTCCCTTGAATTTAATGTATCCCAAAAAGTTGACACAAGATGATCAAATTGTAAATACGTTGAAAAACAATGAAATACTTGGATCTTCAAACCTCAACCGTCATCGCCGTCATACAACTTGTTATCAAAATTGTAACACACAAAACCTCTTTTTGTCTACCTATGTACAGGCAGTAGCTTCATGTTAAACCACATTACTTTGCAGTAAAAAAACAAAATAATAACTCCATATCACGTAGCAATCAGCGCACAATTTACTAAACTCTACTTAGCTTGCGCTGCGCGTGCGTTGATCGTGCGTACTGCGCGTGACTCAGTGGATGCATTGTGGACCAACGTTGGGGCCAACATTTGTAACAATTTTTAATGGATACTGTAAAGTAAGTACAAAAGCAAAACTATTATATTTATCAAGAAAATAGGTTTTTACAACTACTTTTTTTTCTATCTAGGCTCATAAATGTCATGTATTAGCTAAAGGCGAGAATTAATGTTTGTAATAAAATTTCAATAGGCACTTCTATCTTTCAGCTCTCTCAGGTGTCTGTCTGTCTGTCTGTATGTGTCTGTCTTACGTAACCTACATTACCTTTCAGTAATGTTTTGTTCCGTAGTAAGACTCAAATCAGTTTGCTTTATCGAAAAAGTACTACAGGTGTAAAATTTTGTTTAACTTGTAGGATGTATGTCCTGGAACAGGATGAAGCTCTTCGATGTTCTAGTGAAAAGAGAGTATCCCCATATTTCCTTAATTAATACCGATGAATCGAAAGAATAAAAGAATCTTCTTGTCGGCGAAAATTCCCTTGTTATAAGAACCTGTCTGTGTATGGGGGAAGAACAAAAATAAATTGTCCTGTCGATCAACAGTCCAACGATAAGCGATCATCGGTGAAGGGTTGCTGAATCCCGACTTCGGGTAGTAAACAACAGGGTATAAACTCAAACCTTAAACAAAACGTTGAGTGAGCCAATACCCCATACGTGAACCAACCCAAAGACCAACATTTGTACCAACCTCATGTCGGCTTACTACAGCTTTAATAGTCTAATTCACTTGCAAGCCCCGGCGGCGGAGTTTTTGTGACAAACTAACGTTCGTGGTGAAGTTGTGAGTTTTATTGTGTACGTGACGGGGCATCTGATAGCTCGCATGCATCCTGTATACACAATGTGTAGGTAAATAACATTGTCGTGGGTCATGGAGATAGCACTCAAATATAAAATGGATGGTTTTTAGGGTTCCGTAGCCAAATGGCAAAAACGGAACCCTTATAGATTCGTCATGTCTGTCTGTCTGTCCGTGTATGTCACAGCCACTTTTTGTCGAAAGTATAAGAGCTATCCTATTGAAACTTGGTAGAAAGATGTATTATGTGAACCGCATTAGGATTTTCACACAAAAATCAAAACAAAACAAATTTTGGGGGTGCCCCCCATACTTAGAATTGAAACTCAAAAATTTTTTTTTCACCAAACCCATACGTGTGGGGTATCTATGAATAGGTCTTTAAAAATGATATTGAGGTTACTAACATCATTTTTTTCTAAACTGAACAGTTTGCGCGAGAGACACTTCCAAAGTGGTAAAAAGTGTGTCCCCCCCCCCCGTAACTTCTAAAATAAGAGAATGATAAAACTAAAAAAAAATATATAATGTAGACCTCAACCAAAACTAGCAACGAAAATTGGTTTGGATGAGATACAGTTAGCAGTTTTTGAGATATAGTACATTTTCAAAAACCGCAAATATAACTTTGCCATTCATACAAATACTATGAAAAACAAAGTTATTTTTATTGTTTGTGTATATTACTTACTAATCTCAATATAATTATATCTCTAATCTATGCTTGCTGCTACGGAACCCTTCATAGGCGAGTCCAACTCGCACTTGGCCGGTTTTGAATGTATGATGAAGTAGAAGAAATAGGTAAGGACATAATAAGTTGGCGCTCTTTGGGGGAGGCGTACGTCCAGCTGTGGACGGCAATAAGCTGATGTGAAGTTTTAGCTAAACTTGTATAGGTTTGCCAAGTGAACTACAGCCTAAGATTAGAGTTGCGAGTGCTGCTTGTGGAGTCTTTAGTTTTGTCTAAATTGAATTATGCGGATACAGTGTACGGTCAGCGACTACTTTCAAAAACTGAGAAACTGATCCAAAGACTTCAAAATGCCTGTGCTCGTTTTTGTTTTAAAGTTCCTTTTAGAGGACATGTCACACCTTTTTTCAACGAGCACAGTATCTTAAAAATGAAAGCAAGACGTAAACTACACTTAGCCAGTTTACTCTTTGGAATTATCAGAACTCAAACTCCTTTTTACTTGTTCGATAGACTGTCTTGGACTAGTAAGCACAGAATTGGCGAGGGTAGAAAATGTTCGCAACAACTTTCCATCCCACAGCATAAGTCGGCGGCTTTTAGAGGCAGTTTTCGCTATGCAGCTAGTAAGTGTTGGAACAATATCCCTCCTCCTATTAAATATAGTAAAAGTTACTCGACTTTTAAATCAAAATTGAAGGTATTTTTGCTAACACATCAAAAAGATTTTGAAGACATTCGAGCCGACATATCTGCAATATAAAAGAAACCGTTATGTTTCTTGTTTATATTATTAACTGAATAGCACTTAATTTATCCCGGTCATGTAGGTAATTTTCTTTATTAACTTTTATTGTTTTTGTTGCAATCTCTGTATTAATTTAATTTATTTTTTTCATTTTGTATTGTGTACTGTAATGTTGTATTTATATAAGTATTTGCGTATTTGATTTCGAGCGTATGGCACTCGTGGGCTGCAGCTGAAAATCAGCGTCAGGTGGCAGACTTTGTTTTGCCACTTGGCATTATGCTGAGCTGAGGCCCTTTTGGCATTAAAAGATTTGTTTTGTTTTATTTTTTAGTTTTAAGTTTTAATGCCAATAAACACAGTTTTCTTTCTTTCTTTCTTTCATATAATATGTGGCGTCCTAATATATCCTGAAGTCGCAGACCTTGCAGAAGAAAATCTTAATTAACCCAGGATCGAAAGAGCTGTAAGTCATGGAAAGCAGCGACAGACAGCTTTGGGAAAAAACCGGCCAAGTGCGAATTGGACTCGCCCATGAAGGGTTCCGTAGTAGCAAGCATAGATTAGGGATTGTATTGTATTGTATTACGGGCTGGTATCCGCAACTCCACGTCATATGCGCGTACTTTGCGTGCGGGTAGATATAATTATATTTAGATGAGTAAGTAATATACACAAACAATAAAAATAACTTTGTTTTTCATAGTGTTTGTATGAATGGCAAAGTTATATTTGCGGTTTTTGAAAATGTACTATATCTCAAAAACTGCTAACTGTATCTCATCAAACCAATTTTCGTTGGAAGTTTTTGTTGAGGTCTACATTATATATTTTTTTAGTTTTATCATTATCTTATTTTAGAAGTTACAGGGGGGGGGGACACATTTTACCACTTTGGAAGTGTCTCTCGTGCAAACTTTTCTGCAGTTTAGAAAAATTTTGAGTTTCAATTCTAAGTATGGGGGCACCCCCAAAATTTGTTTTGTTTTTATTTTTGTGTGAAAATCCTAATGCGGTTCACATAATACATCTACCTACGAAGTTTCAACAGGATAGCTCTTATACTTTCGACAAAAGTGGCTGTGACATACGGACGGACAGACAGACAGACATGACGAATCTATAAGGGTTCCGTTTTTGCCATTTGGCTACGAAACCCTAAACAGCAGGCAGGCAGTACATTACACTGAAACAATAGGACATGCTCTCGGTTCTACCAATACCTTGAATGAACCGGGAAATCCCGATTCTTGCCGATTCTTTTAAGTCTATTTGAAAACAAATTAAGATTTTGTTATGAAAGTTAATGTGTATTCTGTCCATGCAATAAAGTTGAAAATATCATTGTTGAAGACCTATCAATTGCATCAACAAGATTGTACTCTCGAACACAATCATGTTGATGGATTTTACGAGGATCTTGTGAAGACAATGACGTTCAATGTACCCATTGAACAATGTAGTAGAAACAACAGAATTTAATCTTTCATACCAGAATATTACACCAGGGTAAGGCAGAGGTGTATCTAAATAGTGCACCCACATTTCAGCAGTTGTTGTTGTCGTTTAAGTCACATATAATAAGGCCTATTGCTATCAATAGGGCACTAGTCCAGACACCATGGTTGCTACTGAGAAATTCTTGGAAACTAAAACTTAAAACTTTGCCGAACTCGAAAATCCAAAATAAGACTTCTTGCTCAGAGTCACGCTTATGACCGCTAGACCAACAAGGCAGTTAATTAAACATGAGAATTTTTCAAAAATCACCTTTTTCGCTTTCTATTTGAGCAACCCCCATTATGAAACTTCAAATAAAGTAAATGACATTGCAGTAACTACTAATAATTGTCGAAATTGAGATTGATGGCTTCACAAAAGAATTTGCAAATGTGGGTTTTCGTTTATGTATTAAGTCATAGGGGAATACAAGTGCCTATTAGGCGATCAATCACCCCATTCCCAATAAAGACTGACTTTCAATTACAGCCATAAACTTGTCCATCCACTATCGTTTAATTTGAAACGTAAATGCTAAATGGAATCATTAACTAGAAATTCTATTAGGAACATGTTATCTCGTAGTCAGAACAGACATAAAACAAGGCAGTATATTTTTCACCTCATTAAAACATTCGTACCGAGGGTACTCATTTCTCACAATGTTGCTGGAAACATAAAATCAATTACTATTAGTTTTAGAACCAAGACGGTTCACAGATAAAGCGTAAGTAAATTGCAATACGCAGAGAAATGGCCTACACATTTTTCAGAGCTTACCCGTAGATGGTATCAATAATTGGCATATCTGTGAACCGGCACACGGTAGATCATTTAATTTTCTTAATAATTTTCTATCGCAGAGCGCCTGGGGCAACGCGCGCCGGTCTAGCTTGCTTCTCGTTTTATACTTTTTAGTAATACAGTATAATCAATCTCACTGTACGGATGTTTAGGCCTAGATGTAGTACATGCGATAATGCGAGATAAATTGTTTTGATGCGACGGGAACGGTGGAAATAGAAAATTGTTTTTAGTTCTAATTGACCACTTTGGTTGACTATCTCAGTGGTTTAAAATATTTGAAAGCAGAAGGTTTTGATATACTTTCGCAAACATTTAACGATTTCTACTATTTATTATACCTGGAGTCATACATTGTAGACTAATGAAGATAAACATCAAAAGCCGGAACCTAACTCAGTACTTTGTAACATATGCTTAAATTACAGAGCAAAAGCCAAAGCCAACATATCACATGTCGCAGCCAACCCTTGCATCTCACCTCACAGTTTACTGCACCGGTAATCTGAATCAGTTGCGTCGACCGGTGATTTATAGGAGCCGCCCGACGTCTAAGCATTCCGCTTTGTCTCAACCCGCAATAAAGGTAATTTCGTTACAAACTATGGACGTCCGTAGACCCTGTACCTTTCTATTAGCGTTACGAAAATTTATATCTATTCCTACCTGTAAATTAACCTGATTTTGTTTGGGTTTTGTAACAGCTTCTTTATTGAAACATGCTTTTAATATTTCTGAAGTTTCTATTTTAACTGCCGTTAGGTCTATATCTTCAGTGACTTCTGTATCATCAATAACTTCTTTATTAACATCTTTCCATCCAGTTTCTTTAACAAGTTGAACTAAATTACATGGAGTATCTATTGCAAGTGCGGCAGCATCATTCAGACTGTGTGTAGCAATAAGTACTTGCATCTAGATGCTGTAGCAGTGACAGGTTAGTAATCCATCGCTTGCGAGCATCACAGAACTGGTTTTTGCAATTGACTCTTACAACTTGTGCGGGTTAACAACCATTTGAATCAGTGCTTTCTTTCGTTTCTAGATTGGCAGTATTAGGATATAATGTTTTTTTTTCTTTTTGCTTTTGCATTTATGTTAACGAGTACTGTTTCTTTTTTAAATGTAGCAAATATCAATAATATCATAAACTGAATTTATTAGTGGTATTAACCCATTCTCTGTCCCATGAATCACATGTGGTTCAGGACTATTGTTTAGTTATTGTGTCTGCTGCGCGAACAGTGAAACTGTTAAAACATAATTATGCGTACACTGGCTACCTAGGCACTGCTCATTATGTCCTGTCAACACTTACAATTGATTTCCATGATTCATGTAACTCTAGAGAGTCCTTCAAAATGCCTGTCATATTAAGAGAAAACTTCTGCGAGAATGTAAAATACTGTATGTTTATGGTCAAAGGACATTACAAACGCACCCAATGAAACATGTTCCTATTTCTTCATAATGCAGGTGTACCTATTTAATCCATTATGAAAATTATTATCTCCGCTTTATCTATTACAGGTGCTGCAATAGACTGAATGACAGTATTGGTCTATTGGTAAATCGTATTAATGTCAACTGTTGCAAGGAATTGGCATTTATGAACTGATACAATTATATAAATAGCGTTTCTATGACAAATCACGATTTACCAGCCTTCCGTTTGTTTATCTGTAAAAGGGATTTTGTTATTGCACGTTTCTTAGGAAACTGTTTCAAATAAGTCTCTTGATGGATTTAATACTAAATAAAGTTATTGTATTTAAGGAAATTTAATGTCATTAAAAATTTACTTTTAAATGTCGAATATTACAAGAAAATACAATTAATTTTAGTTGGACATAGTCAATTTCGTATGCAAAGCAATGGGTATATACACTAAGACTTCATAGTTAGGAAGTTTTTTTTTTCTGTGTGTCTTAATTTCATTATAAAATTTTATGTGAACATATTTTATCTAAAATAGATAATGTTATCGTGACTTAATCATTATCTCCTTTAATATCAAGCAAATGGCTTCTGTTCTTCTTATTTGCACAAAATAAACATGTTTCTTAGCTTTTATACCGTCATTAAAATAAGTTTAAATTTTATTGTTGAAATCCATTAAGATAAAAACAATTAAGACTCACGCTAAGGTATCAAAAACAAACACACACCCAAACAATATGATATGAAAATAGACTTAATTACGCCTACGGTACAAAATTAGCATAATTAAGGATCGATGAATAATGGACTCTACTAGCTAGGCCTTTAAGATAGGAATAAAGTTGAAACCCTTAGCTAATAACCTAACATACAGGATGAATCATTTGAATCCAGAGAGACCAACTAGCATAGTGTGCCATTTTTTTTTACAATCTGCGATTTTCAACGATAAACTTCAAAAATCGAATAAAAGATGTATTGTGAAACTTGGTCAAGCTTTGGAGCTTTTTGGTTTTCATGAGCAAAGTCACAGCAAACATGGATTGCATCAACAATTTTTTCCCAAAACGTATCATGCTTGACTGACACCCAAACCGGTTTTTTTTTGTAAAGGTAAAAGTCAATCAAAGAGTCCTTTTTACAATTTAGGATTCTGCATCAATATACAGCTCCCTCGTTTAAACCTGCCACGGTTTAAATGCGTCCTGTATATATCAGAGGAGAATGTTTTATTCAATGTATTGAATCACTACAACCTAATCTTAATTGGTATGGCAATTCTCAGCATAATTGACATTAAACGATTTATAGACCCCGACATCATTTAATGCCATACTATAATGAACATTTCAAAGAATCTGTTAGTCGGTATTTTAATTATTATCAAACTGTTTATGATTAATACTGAATTTAAAACCAGATTTTTAATTTAATCGAAATATTTGTTGTTTCATATAATGCTAATTAGTCCAACTCTAGTTTACGATCTTGATTTTATTACGTGATGCAGGAAAAGTGATAAATTATAATTATGTTGTAAATAAAAAAATCTGGCATTAGTAATCTTAAATCTTAGATCTTTCTACTGATTAAATTGTATTGTAATTGTACATGTTTTTTTTGGTGTCCAAAATTGCAATCATTAGAATAAGGATAACAAATTAGATTATTTTTTAAACAGACGGACATAATAAAAAAGCTTATTATTTTTTATAAAACATCTTATGCATCCAGCATACTACTACGTAAAATCTAAATTTTGAAGTAAAGCCCTCGACCTATAAAGTCAGGCTTCTTGAAAACAGCTTGCAAAGAGCATTACAATTCCGTACCTAGACGTACTCTTTTTATGTTACTTTTAGATGAAGCAACGGATAAATCCGGTAATCTTCGTTCAAATAAAAAAGCAGACCAGAAACACGTGTAATAAAGCTATAATCGTGCCCAAGTAATTTACGTAATGTTGAAAAAACCTCAATTATTTCGGAGCCATAAACGGAAAATAGTGGCACTTTAATTAACCTATACGGTGGGCAGTAATTACACATGCACCAATTTCACTGGATTAACCGAATTTGAATTGCTTATTAAGGTGACTGACATGAGCTTTAATCCCTTACAGTAAAAGTTTAATCGAATCACCCGTGAGGCGGTAGTAAGGAAATTTAAATTTATATATTTTAATCGTGTCATAATAATCAGAACTATGATCTAATCATGATAAGAGTTGGATTGACGCTTTTATGCCTATATGACACTCTAATTTATTCCAGTGATCCTGTTTAGTAGAACCGACTCAAGCTTGACCGGATTAGTAACGCATATCACGAGCGTTAATTAAAAATTGATGACTCATTGCAATAGCCTGAGAAATATGACACTTTGAGAATCTTGCAGATTAATCTTTCATCTACGTTTCTAATGAGCATCTCAGTCAAACGATTTTATGATGCCGTAAAAAGCAAAGATTTTTAAAATTCCCGAATTAGCATAGATATAAAAAAACGCATTAAGATTACGACTGAATTTGCAACAGGGGTAAGACGTCTATTATTAAACTTTGGAGGATTTCCTGATCCTGACTGTAACGACTTTGTAATATCGCTTAAAGATTGGTGAAATCTATCCTCAAGTCAAATATTGGCTCTACATTTTTAATATTTGAAATTTAAGTTTGCAGGTTCTACTGTAGCTATTAATTCTGGAAAATTATGATACTATTTTGGGTCTCTGATTTCATTACTTTAATATCCAGTCAGCAGTGTACGAACAACAAACAAATTATTATCATTATGTGCCATGATCCCGGTAATATTATTATTATAATCAAGTTCGTAATATCGGAAAATTGTGAAAATAAGCGTAAATAAGCATAAATTGTAGGGAAATGCTTATGATATTCCATGAAATGACGATAATAATGTCATAGATGAACCACATTTGTTTACATAATTATTGAATTTATGAAACCAATTACATAAATTGGCACGCAAAAAAATATTTCTGCTTGCAAATATCCAAAACCGTGGCCGTAAAAAACTAGTAGCGACATTGTGAAAAACTATTTTTTCAGACAAGCCGCGAGGCGCGAATAGTAATTTTATCCGGAATTTAAACCGACACACACAATTTTTCGTGCACATCTAACAATATTTTTTGTTGTTAGATGTGTTATATAGGTTCTAGCACTTGTTTCCACTTCGTTTTGCATAGGAATATGTACAAAATTTGTTCACCACGATTTATACGAACATTGGTTAGGTACATATTGTATGCTTGTATCAAAAATGCAAAAACTTTTCTTAGAGAACGACAACGACAACGCGCGTTTGCAGCGCGTTCTGTTATAATTTTGAGAGATTTCAAAGGTTGTTTTATAATTTTGGCGATTGAAAAAGAGTGTCCATGAAGTTTCTTGCCCGTTCTTCTCCATAGAGATCAACGGTTTGGAATGGGCACCTACTCGCGCCTTTGGGAACAAAGGGTCACTTCTGTATTTTTTTCTAAAAACGACTTAAATATGCGGAAAAAACCGCGATAATCGACTTTATAATCTCAGTAAAAACGGTGAAAATTGCAAGAATCACATCGTTTTGAGGGAGGAGGCCGTTACATTAAATCGCGTTTTTGGTCAGTTTGCTTGAAACGTAACGTCTCATCATGTCAGTAGTGTTTCGAAAGCCAAATTGTGACCTTGCGCATTTGTGACGAAGAGGCACTACGGTAAGTAATGATTGCAACCAAAACGTCACTTCTGTTTACATGTGACATTATTTTTGTCACTTTTATAGCCTTTCCTCAGTTTATGGCTTGTTTCTCAAAAACCCCTTCTTGTATTTATTTTTTAATATTCAAGATTGTCCGTGAAAAAACTATCGATTGAAGACGATAAGAATGGCCTTAATACTCTGAAACAGTACAAAGTTATTAAAGAAATACGTCAAAATTAATAATGCTTCTCCTGTAAAGTTAAAAACACACAGAAGTGACCCTTTATTCCCAAAGGTTCGTACTGTACTTTCACAGTTTTCATGTCTTGTGATCTGAACTATTTTTAAACTATTTTATTTTACTTTTTGTCTTTTGACAATTCAAAAGTCCCTGTAACTTGAAACGATGTATTAACCCGTTTATAGCGATACAAACGCAAGGATCATGTGCAAAGATAACAACGTGACTTCAGTCTTGTGTTTGCTGAGCATCTGAACTGCATTTTACGCGTGTCGTCAATGCTTAAAGGCTTTTCGAGATTGAACTCAACAAGGGTATTCGGGTATCATAGTTTTACTTGTACTAATCGTAACCCTGATTTTAAGAA
This sequence comes from Agrotis exclamationis, assembly GCA_950005045.1. Classification (NCBI taxonomy): domain Eukaryota; kingdom Metazoa; phylum Arthropoda; class Insecta; order Lepidoptera; family Noctuidae; genus Agrotis; species Agrotis exclamationis. The sequence continues at coordinate 9,877,028 of OX465432.1, forward strand.
CAAAGATTTTACCTAGAGACAACTTTTTTGTTAACTTATTTAGTACTAGCTTCCGCCCGCGACTCCGTCCGCGCGGAATGTTGGTCTTCGCGTGGATGGTTTATTTCTCCATTTTGAGTAACTCTGACAATGACATCTTATAAATATCTATTGGACCCAAATACGGCTAAGCCTATAATAATTAAGGAGATCCCTCTATTGAGCTACTGCTGTTGAGCTCGCGTTCTGTAGTAAGTATTTTTTTCATAGTAATTCCGACCTTGTATTTACAAATAACTGATCGGAACAGTAATCAAAAAGGTCGCACTGAAAAGCACGGTGTAAAATTACACGCATACAATATTAATTCCACGGACGACCGCTCGCCACACTGGACACGTCCGCTCGCATCAAAATTCAGAATTTATATGCATCGCGCGGCGCGGAACGCGGCTCCTTATATAGGAGTCGGGGAGGCGTGGCCCGCGTGTGCCGCAAACGGTTCAAGCCAAATCCGACTTTCGGCGCTACAGGTTACGGCGCTGAATCCACTGCGGGTAATGCAACGTGTGTTCGCGGTTCTACAGAACAACGTCTATGAATAAAACTGAAAAATAAGATTTTTTTTTCTACGTATTTTTCCAGGATAAAAAGTATCCCATTTTATGCCCAGGATAATAAGGTATAATTATACCAAGTTTCATCGAAATCGAACTGTTAGTTTTCACGTGATGCCTGTATATACAGACAGACAGACAGACAAAAATTTTTTAAATCACATATTTGTGTTTGGTGTCGATCCAGCAACACCCCCCGCTATTTATTTTTTCAATATTTTCAATGTACAGAATTGACCCTTCTACAGATTTATTATATGTATAGATTTGACAGTTTTAATAATAGCTTCATCTTTTATTAGCAGCTCCTTCTCTAAATACTTACACAATTAATGAAATAAAGATAAATGTAGTTCGGTAAACGATCCAAATTCTCTAAATATCAAAACTAATAAAAAGACGACTGTAATTTTGCAATTTCACAATTTTGTTATAATCGGCCAACAAAGCCGCAAAAACAGTTAGAGAATCGCTTAATAAGCTGAACACAACAATGTTGTTTTGTTGACATAAGAAAGAGCACGTTTTTCATTGGCTTCGGAGGAAAATAAAGGCCGGGAGGTAGCCTCAGGCACGTGACAAGGCGACAAAAGATCGTCCGACAGGTATTCGGCGCGTTCAAAATTGGATAGTAATCGATGCGTGAAACTATACTTATGTCATGGGACATAGGGCTCGATAATGTTGGGAACATGTGGTCGGGAGATGAGCAGGTTTCGTTTTTGATTTAGAAACCCATACTATGTTATTGTTAATCGTTCAGCGGTCCTTCTAAATAAAATATGCTTATTTTTTGCAGTGGCTGAGTGATTGGAGCAAATGTTTTTTTTTTATGATTTGCAAGTAGTTGATCCTGGTCTGCGCGTTTCTTTTTGTGAGGTTATATTATATTAATAACGCACCCGAGATACAGGAGAAATTCCTAGAGAAAGATCATCGTAGATTTTAGTCAGTACGAGTCTGCCATTCCCTCCCGTCCCCGGAAGGACTCATTTGATGATTTCACCACAATAAAAAAGATCAAAGTTTAAAAAAAAATGCCTTGATGCAATTTCAAATTGTTGAAACTTAATATGACTGTATCTGTACTGTATCTTTAAATCTGTGAAAGTAACAACGTCTAATTAAGCTTGTGGACGTTTTCTCAGTAAACTATCAGTACCCAACAAGCAGTTACCGGTTTTTTTGTAGTTACTGGAAGCCGAGCCCACAATGCTTGGGAAAAAGCTACAATGATACAGAAACATATTCCTGAACACGAACATAAAGTTTGTTAGGGTAATTTTCAATCATTCGCTCATTATATTGACTTCGACAAACAATGGCTAATTGTTGGCTATTGCAAGAGTTAACTGAGAAACGGGTAAGTAACAATGGACTAGCGATCACTACTTATGCACAATTAAATGTTTAAGCTCAAAACGATGTAACAGTGTGGTGCATAAAGCTTAGCGAAATAACCGCATTCGAAATGTTGTTCGTCGCTAAAAAAAAGAAGTGACTGTAACGTTATGTAGAAGAAAATACGTAAAGCAAAATTTTAGGAAATATTTTTATTAGTTAATAGTTAAGCCTCTTCGGTGCACAGTAGGTGTTTTTATTGCAATGTAATTAACACTAAAACTACTGGCGGTTATTCGATGTGATTATAAATACAATTATATATTTAACACAATTTAAAAATATCCATTTTACAGCACATAATTACACTCAAAAAACGGCAACTCGTTTCATCTATTAACTCGTTAATTAAGAATGTTCCATCATCATCTTTCTCATTTGCCTGGTGTTTGCAAACCAATTCGTTTCGCGAACTTTTTTGTTTCGTCCTCGAAATGGAAACTTTCGATTAAAATGATAATTTATTCAAAGTAATTAGGGTTTTATAAGCGGAGAGGCCGTGTGTCCCGAGTGAGGGTAATAAGAAGTTGGACGGCATCCGCCTTCGGACTCGCCTTTATGCACAAACGAAGGTCATTATGATCGGATATTCAATTTACCATTGCGCTGACTCAGCAATAATTTACTTTTAAATCGAATTGTGGCGTTTGAATCGAATTTTATAGCTTAATACCTGCTGCTTGTTTTATGTGTTTCCACTCATAACTTAAGGACCCACTGCTATTCTAATAAAGCTTCGTGCTTAGATTACTTGACTTAGTAAAATATGCATAATCGCTCTATATGAGTTTCCTAATTAATTAAAACACTTAAATCTTCCTAATAAATTGTCTAAATGTAAGCTGAGACTTTGTATTGCCGAATTTGATTATAAAATCTCAAATTAGTAGGCTTACAAGACTATTTTTTAAATTAAATCACCACTTAAAGTTTCTGGTGTTAAATTAAAGTGGATCTTCCCGATAAGAAAAATCTGATACTTTTAACAAATAGAAACAAAAGTCAAATCGAATACGAACACACGCGTAACTCGATCGCGTCTTTAAATCTCCTAGCAATTGGAATCTTCGTTTTCTACCTCATTCAGAAGCGTGGGCGTATCTCCGTATCAAATTAAATCTGTAACGTTTTATGCAAAACTTATTATTCATAGCTTAGAGCAAACGGTAATAAAAATGCTGTTTTTCTCGTGTTGGTGACTTCATAATTTTCTTCGGAACATTTTGTTAGCACCTCACAAACCTGATTGAGCGTCAGGTTTTTGAGCAAAATGACATCAACATATCAGAGTCCGTCGGCCGACTCGTATCTTAACATAAATCGAATGATTTTATGACTCTAGCTGCCTATAAAGATCTCCAGTTTTGCCGTTTGACTAATTTTAATTGCTTTCCGGTTTTTACCCTACGCTTGATCGGGGCACTGTATTTCACGTACATTTTATCGTTTTAAAACTCAGCCGGTAATAATTTACAATACAACGAGGCTTCGATGTGGGTCGTAAATAAACAAAGATTTAATGCAAAAGCCACTTTACAGTCTGTTTGAATTCGCTTATTTGATGCGACGCGCTGTGACTAAGCGTTTATTTGCATTAACTATACGTTTACCGAAATATCACCGTTACCAGTATCTGGAAATGCTTTTATTTCAAGTATAAATAAATAAGTACTACACTATGGTTTTGTAAACATGGTTCACGTTGTTTATTTTTCCAAACATAATGTTTGACTTAGGTATCCAAATCCAAAGGTGTGAATCTGAATCAGACTTAGAGGCTAAGTCAAGCACAGCCTCGGCGTCGCTCAGTATTTGGGGTCGATTTATATGTCCTACTTCCGTCATAAAGCCAGCTCTATAAAGATCAAAACGTAGATTATGGCGATGGCGACGGCGACGCACACAAAATATTACGACACAGTCGGAGCACAGGTCTTAAATGGTTAATTTCAATTTGTTACCAATCAGACACTCAGTCGATACAAATTATGCGCATATATTTCACTTGTCATAACGAGTAAAATCTCTTGCAGTTTGTATGGTGGGCGTGGCTTATCCGGCCCATATCGACTGCTATCGTTTTGATATGACAAATTCAAAGAGGCGATTCATATTTTATGCATTAGGCGTGTTGGATATGCGTCTGTACTGCCACGGATGTATTCTTGAATTTTGAATGTTGACAGCAAATGTGCCCGTTTTCTTTACAGCGCATGTGTTAGATCTTTGAGTTATGGTACCGTTGAATATGATTACAATGGTCGTCATAATATTGCTTTGAAGTTCGGTACTGAAGAATATTTTACACAAACCAGACTTAAAATGTACTTACACGAGTGAATATAGGTCGTAGGTGTTTCGAATTAGGTACTTGTTGGCTACCTGCAAAAGGGTTAGACAATCAAATAAGCCAAGAGTAAAAAAAAACAAAAGGTGCAATAGTCAAACCCAACACTGATTTTAACCCTAATCTCGAACTGTGACACTCAAAAAATGGAGTCCAAGAATAACCTCTCTAACAAAAACACAAGTAGGCACGTACGGGGCTTAAGATGGCGACCGGATCTCTGTTTTGATTCGAGACTTTTATAAATCGTTGTTTTACTGTGATATATTGTTTCTAAAACGTAGATGTTTGTTTTCTATATCACATTGTATTTTATAAGCAGATGGTTTGTAAGATAAAAGACAGATGAATGTGATTTGCCAACGCCATGACAGTTGATTCTGAATGTATATGTGTGCGGTGGATAACAATAGTCAAGACTATCTTTCATTGTCATGCACGTGTCGTTAGGATCAGTAAATTCAATTATAAGTCCTCAGAATCGGATAGTAATGCATGATTCATAATACGCACGTATGGTCACGATTTTTATAGGTAAGAGCTAGAAATTTATCACGATGCCCGTACATTGTTCTTATATGCAATTCTTGTAAATTGCCTTTTTATGCTTAGTTTGCTTAGAACAGACAGTTTTATACAGCTTTCTTCGAATTAACTTCCAGTTAGTTCTTGGCACTTATTTTTCTGTTTCCTCTTTTTAATATTACCCACATGACTTTTTTTTAATTTTTGATGAAGATTTAATGCGCTGCACCTCGTTCCAATTTTGGATTTCAAAGTTTTGGACTAAAACAAAAAAAACTTCTTTCCAAATCATTGTTTACTATTAAACACAGTAATTTGTCACCGCTTCAAAACATTAATTTGTGAAAGTTGCGCACAGAAATTCAATTTTAGTTCGCTATCAACTTTAGAATTTCGAACAACCGATTTTATCAATTCATCGTTACCGCAAAGTTCAACGGAATCTCGTGGTCTTTATAAAAATAATTACACTTCACAACAACGAACTTTTAGAGGTTATAAGTATGAGTAATCTGAGATTTTTAAAACGAAAAGCTCATTTTTAAGCTATCAATTTCATAAATCAGTTTTAAAACGCTCAAGAATGATTGATGAATCAGTTTTGATGTAAAGATAGTATAATTTAATGTGATATTACAAGACTTTATCGGACTTAATAAAGTTCTTAGAAATGACACATGAACATTAGATATTAAAATATGACTTCTAATAACTTCATCAGTTTATGTGGTTTTATTTCCAGTCAAGCTGTGATACTGGCTATTAGCTTTGTCAATAAATGTTCATAAAATATGGAATTAGAATATTTAAATAGGTACCTAGAGATGCGATTCTAGAACAACAGCATTAATTTGCGAACTCGTTGTATCTGTTGCGTCATACACTAACGCCTAAAGAACATAGATTGACGCCCAGATAGGTCCTAACAAACCTCTACAGTTGCATGCCATGCTCATCATTTATCACGGATTTATCATAAGATCGACGGCACTAAGGCTGAGATAGACGAGTCAATCCAGCTTCACAAAATATGACGTAACTTCATACAATTTACGAACGTCAATATCGAAGCACAGAAGCGGAAAATTGTACGTTTTTTGTACGCCCACATTATTTTAGTATATAGCTTCAATTCGATTAAGTATCTAAATTGTATTATTTTATATACTTCCGTGGTAGTAATGGCAGGTGAACTGATACGGGTAATTGATGATAGGAAATAATAATAAAATATAGGTTTTCACAGCGCAATTTGTAACAGTCAATTGAAAGCGATGGCGGATTCGTGCTCATAGAGTCGGAGGGAGCAAGCATCTTGTCATTAGCAATGCACTGTGGCAATGTTTAAATCTAAAGCGTGTATTTTCAACCATTTTCGTTAACATGTTTTATGCAATGAATTCCAGTTCGTGTTTTACCTGGTCACTTTATTTCCCACCAGTATACTTTAGCAATACTAAACCTGCAAATAGTTATAGTGGTTTTAGCAATTACAAAGCTTAATAAAATAAATGAACCGTGATGGCGTATAATAATATACATAAAACTTGTGAATGGCAAATGAACGTATACCGCAATCCTCTAATAACGACCAGAAATGACGTGAAACGTATCTAATTAGGGTAGCAATTGTTTATTGTGGAGCTCATTCACACAATAGAGGCGTGTAGGTAAAAGTTGGTCCAATCAAAGCGGAATGTTACCACATTAAGATTATAATTTCGCTTCATTCGAGAGCAATAAGTGGCAATAAGGTCGCACTCACGTATTGCTGGGAGGGCTGAAGGCACGTATTTTTCGCATTATCGGCTAAATTATTATAAAGGGAACAGTTGAACAGACGTGTGGTGTGGAAGTCTAGGGAAACTGTGCTGAGCGAAACAATTGCCGCGGAAATAGCACGTTCTACATTTTAAAACGAGGCGAAATGAGCTGCAACTTTGTGTCGCGACTGTATGTTAAACAGTTGCTGTTACAAGTGTTACACAGTCTTAATATGGTTTAGTTCTTGTGTTAACCAAAGAAAATACTGGTTGGTTACCTAGGGTTGGTAAAATTTTTTTTTTCGGGTCGTACCCAAATATTCCCCGACTTCTCGTAAAAATATGACAAGCCTAAGTATATTTATAACAGAAACATTTTATGAATCTGGGGTACCACTGTTTAAACAATGAATACTTTTCAACGAGTTTAATATGTACATTATATTCAGCACAAAATATCATTCTAACTTGAAACATTGTGTACCAAATCTAAACAATGGTAGGTTTAACCATTTCCATACTATAACATCAAAGTGACAAGAGTGAATTATTAATATTTCTTGTTTGCCATCACTCGCTGATGTAGACACGTCCAAATCTTGTAAGATCATTGTAGAACAATGACTGTCCAGAATAAAAAACATGTTTCGATAAGTTAGTACACGTTGCCCTTTTTTGTAAAAGAAATTTCGAATAGACGAGTCCACAAATCAAGTTTTTTTTTATAATGTTTTTGTGCACTTAGCTATCATTCATCTTTATGCTGTCTCAAAGGAAAGCATTCCTTTTGCTCTTACAAGCTTACATACATATAAAACTACTTCGTTCATATTCAACAAAGCTCTCATAAGTCCCGTCCTGTCGTTTCAAAATTTGGGATTTTGAAAAAAAGTGCATCTTGGAAATTTTCACCTCTCCGTGTTCCGAGTTAATATTTATGACCGCGACACAAACAAAACATGGTCGCATTAGTATTCGATCGTGCTTTAAATTTTAGATTCGTAAACCGCTTTATCAAAAGCAATATCGTCTATGTATTAAACATTAGGTACCTAAGTTTTAAATGCGGTCGAAGTAGGGGCGTTTTACATCGAAAAGTTTGTAAGAACCTCGGAATTTTTGAGACTAATAAGTGTCGTAGCGAAGCCCGCATACTAAGAAGACATCCCGTGCATCGTAATAGGAACTCGGAGGGAATATAAAATGCCAGTATCTACCTACCTATCATTTGAGAGGGTGCCGCTGTCAGGGTGTTTAAGATAACCCAGGACGTGACACCTATATCAAAGCGTTCAAATGTACCTAACGTGTCAAAATTCTTAAATAAGCTCAGACGATGCGAAAAGTCGGCTTGTGAACTTTTAACCCAAAGTTCCTGTTAAAAATATTAACGGAGAACATGATGAGAATTTTATACAAGCAAGTGACAGAAAGGATATGAAAGTATGAATATGAAAACGTTTTTCATTAACAAGATTTTCACTGTCGTACAATAGTAATTACAGCCTTATATTTTTAATGCAAAACGAATTCAGAGCCAATTCTTGCGACGGTCCTTCACAAAGGACGTTATTATATTATAATAATATATTCACCGAAAGGGTCATAAAAATGGCGACACAATTAGTTTCAAATAACCAGCACTACGTTTGTTATATCAATCTACATCATTAGGTACTCCTGAACTGGATCATGTTCTTAGAAATGGTCAATTTGTGCTGTAACAAAAAATATCCTGCCATAATGGGGTCTTATCGCTGGCGCTGATTACACCTCTCCGGCAGCAGAAGGCGATGCTATTAAATTGTCATTAAAGTCACCTCAGTGTCATCTGCGACGTCCGTTTTCGTGGGACCAACTTTTTGTTGCAGTTTTTAGTTTTACACCGCTTCCAAATCTCATTTAGCGCGCCACCGAGTATTTTTATAGCATTTTAACCGTTACCTCAAAGAAACAGAGTCTGTTAGGTGGTTTCTGGAAGGTAAATAAAAGTTTGTCGGGTTTCGTTAATGACACTCGATGTAATTTGATGTAAATTGACCGCCCCGACCGACAGGAGCGGCCACGCAACATGTCAACTATGAAATTGTTACCTGACTAATGTTTAATTTTGGTGTGATTGATGTTTCAGACCTTTACTTATAAACTTGATATTACAGATTAGTTTGATCGTAGAATAATTTGAATTTCAAACCAAAGCGGCAGTCATTTTTCTCAAAAAAATAGGGATCGTGAAAATTATCTTTTCCGAAATCAGATTAAGAAAATCGATGATCTCGTTGTTCGCAAAAGTTGGGAGAACGGTAAAATTTTATTGATGACTGTCATGGTAATTCTGCGGGCTGATATTACGGGGTAAAGAAATTGCCTTGCCAACCTCCTCCATTGCGTAATGGTCGATGTGACCGCGATATCTTAATAAGTGGTTCTTGATCAAGTACCTTCGAAGAAGCCTCAGGCTTTGCATAATTGTTAAACGTCTCAGCATCGTTTCAGATACGCAGAGATGGTAACCATTTACCCTATTATCGGGCCTTTGAAGAATTATCACGATTCGATTCTTGGAATAAAATTGTTATGTTAAAACTTCAAGTTTCGGCCATTATGTTATCTCAGATATTTTCTTTGATGTTTCATAAATTATAAATTCCGGATATGGCCAGCTTTTATCGACGTTTTAAACTATATCTTATAGCTGTGCTATGTGATTCTATCATAGGGATATTATCAGAATAAATTAAAAAAAGGTCCGTTGTATACAAAGTTTTGTTCTACTAAAACGCGATTGTGTTCTCAAGTTGGTCCCGAAGTCATTTGAATTTCAGAATATCAAGTAGGGGTCTTCTGTTTAAAGTGGGATAAAATAATAATTCAGGATAGGTTATTTATTACTTACTTAAAAAGGTTCCGATTTTTGATAAGGAAAATTTAATTATTATGTATGGGTACTAATGAAGGAGAAATGATAAACACATAAACCAAAAATATAAAAAAAAACAGAAAAGTTAATCTAATTCGCGCTATATTCTATATTGGTGACAAATGCACACTTTTTGGAATCTCTTCATCTTGAGGAAATAATCCCTTGAAATCTTAAACCAATAAAATTAGCCACGGTTTAGACCGATCACAAAATCTCACGGTTCTTTCTGCTCTCGTAAACCATAAATAAAGTTACCGCTCGTGCATGACTGAGTTTTTGCTCATTACATCGCAAAACTGAATAAACTTCATGGTTGGGGCATAGACAAAAAAGTAAATAGATTGCATGAAATATGTACATTATAATAATATCACGAACAAAGAGGCTGGCCATCATTACAGCCAGATCTAAAAAGCTCGATTTAGCCCCAGATGAGATCGAAATGTACTTATGTTGTAGTTTTCTTTTAAACTTTATTGCCGATTGCAAAAAGGTTCCGTATGATGCGATCCTCGCTTCGAGAGTGGACTTCAGTTTTTTGACTGTTATGATTAATAACTACAAGTGAAAACGGGTTCTGCAGCGTGTCGTTAAAAACAGTGGCACCGGTTGTGTCATTACCGCAGTAATTAATGATAAATATAATAAGATTTTGCATTTATGGTTTATTTATTTGGGTTAAGTAGAAACCTCGTATTATGTTAATTGACGTAGTACCCAGGTAAATTCTCTTCATGTCGGTACCTATCAGATTTCAAGTTCCTTTAATTTATTTTCTGTTTAATTTTAAATTAAATTCACACGTCATTTTTCAATGGTTTCATCCCCAAAATGGCGGATGTGAAACAATATTTTTGTGATGAATACTTAGTATATTCCAAAGAAGTCGATTAAAAAACAGATAACGCTGAAATAAAAATTATTAACTACTTAAAAAAAATAATTTGATTCCTCCTTAATACCTAAAGGGAACTATATTTTCTGTCACCAAAATTTAGATTTGTCACCAAGTTGTATCACCTAATAAATAGATCTATCACCACGAAATATTTTCGCCCTCAGATAAACAAAAAGTGTTCCCAGGTATGAATTACCAAATTATATAATTATAATTATTTTCCTTGTAAGGTGGTAATTAGTAACAAAATAAACAAAATCTTGAAACGATGACGACAGCATGACAGGTAGTTATCAGTTATTTGACCTAGGCTGCAAGAGCGAGCGAAGCGAGCTCGGGACTTGGGGCACCCCGACACGGACAGGTTAGGTTCGAAGGGGATGGCGGGGTCTGAAAGACCCCGCCATCCCCTTCGTGTTAGGTTACTTTAAACCTTTCACGCAGAAATAGGAGCCCCGCGAAGCGGGGCTCCGTCGAGCCATTATGAGGACAAACCTATTATATTACATACAGAAATATTATTTGGTACTAGACCCTATTTCTTCAAGATTTCAGGTGATTTATTATGGAATTGATTTTATATTGTTTGGTGACTACAATTTGGTGACAAATCTACTATTTTGGGGACAAACTCTATTTTTTAGGAGACACAAAACGAATTAAATTGGTGATAGCTTAAATCATACCCATACCTAAATATTATGATTCACGTAAAAGTTTAAGCGATAAAGCTTTTAATATTTTAAACAATAATGATTAAACCTGAAGTGTTTGCCTATTATAATTATGCACTGTAGGTACTATTACTACAAAACTATGCTATAAAACTTAAGTACAAATAACCAGATATAACATTTCATAGGAAATAAAATGTAATACCTACCGTTTACAATTATTACCTTGAAAATAATAATGAAAATTTAATAATATTTTGTTAAAGTAACTCTAGCCAAGTTACTTTTGAGATAATAATATTCAATTGGTTCGTAAAAGTAAGGTTGCGGGTACACAGGTAAGGCGACAGCGATGCGGGCCGAAACAATTCAAACAATAGTCTTTTTTGTTGATACAGTATGCGTAATTACTTCTGTTTCATTGTTCTGGTGCTGTGTCGCGTCGCATCAACGCGTCGCCGTTGTCTCGTCGGGGTCAGCGGGTTCTATCGTTTTGGTAATGTAGTCGCAGCCTTAGTCAACAATAATAAAGTTATGAAATTCAACTTTTGTAAAACAATCGTAAACTAACCGTTTCTATTTCTGAGTATTTAATCTTTATTTCAGCTTATTTGATGATTGCGAAGCTCAACTATCTGACAATATTTAGGTTACAAAGATTTTTTGCAAACCTTTGTGGCATAAATAATAGAAAGAGTAGTCTCGTATATAAATGAGGAGCCAGATCAGGTAAAACGTCGCAACGATTGTAACTAGCTTGCCAGAAACAGGCTGGTGAAAAACGTTTTTTGGTTTACTTCTGCGTCATTGCCACTTCAAAAACTCACTTCAACCAGAAAAACTGAACGGAAAGAACGTCCATTGAACGTTATTTGTTTATAGAAAATATCCGTTATCGTCAGAACAGTCCGCTCCCGTCGGTCAATAATAACAGCAATTGTATGCCGCCCCAAGACTTCCCGCAAACGAGCCCGTGTTTGTTATTACCGGTAGACTAACTGTTTATCTCTATTTTATTATTCTAAGAAGTCGATCATGAATTTATGTGGCGCGTTTAAGGGTTGTTGAGTAGTTATGTCGGGCCGGAGGCTTCGTTAGTACGATTACCTCGGAGTTTTACTTACGGTAATGAGTAGGAAGTGTTTTAGCTGTTAAAACTGCAGGTGCTATTTACACGGAATAAAAATAATTGCTGGGTGAAAATAAGCTGAAGGTTTAATGCCAATACACGGACAGAACTGAAAAGGAGCTTTAGGCTAAGCAATGACAGTCGGACAGGCCGATCTTCAAGACTAAGCTGTTGGATGGGTGGCCAAAGCTATTTGTCCTGGTTGTTATTTGTAGATCTTTGACAGCCGTTACTTTTAGTAAGAAGTTCGAAAGTATGGCCACCATTTTTTCCAAGGGGTATCGTATTATCTAGTATCTGGTGGAAGTCAGATAAGCAGTGGCTCCATGTAAAATATTGATATTCAGCTGCATCCAGTTCGACTGGAAGCCACCCTAACATAGTTGGGAAAAAGCTAGACAGATGATGATGAACAAAAAAGGCCAGAAATCTTCGCGTCAGAACTCCTAGGAGATGGTGGGATGATGTTTGATACAACAAAAGATCAGTGGTCTACATAAGTTCTAGTTTATCGGAATCGGAAGTCATAAAGAGTGCCTTTACCAAGCAATGGGGTGCGATACAGGCTAAAAGTGACAAACCGCACGCATGATAAAATTAGTACCTACGCTACCATTGGAATAACCCTGAGTATGTTCAAAATCTTGGTGGGTAAGTGGTACGCAGTAAATATAGACCCATGCAATTCCAAAGCAATCTTGCCATGCAGCTGACATCTAATACTTTTCAAAAAATTACCCTACTCGCAATATTGGCCGTACACTTATCCAAAATAACTCATAAACGAATATAAAAGGGTGACACTGATACACCCCACTGTTTCTTTATGTTTAATGTTATTAGGCCGAAATGGTTTCCTTTGAATCGGATCAGGACAAGCCCTTTTCATTGTAAAGCAAATGATAATGGTAATGGTCGGACACCATGTTGCGCTTTATTGTGAATCATGGATATTAGAACACATGGAAAAGGCGTCGGCCAACAAATAAACGCCATAGAGGAATACATATGAATTAATTTTAAAGCAAAACTGCCCGTATACCAGTTTTTGGTCGTAGACAACCGACCAGAGCCATATAAAATTTTATGTTGATATTATTTCCAACGAGAATTGATGAATGGCCGATAAACTTTGCCTTTTGTGTACAAAGATAATCGTGTAGTTAATAAATTTACACATAATACAACTACTGACAAGACCACAAAAACTTTATATTTCTTACACATGTACTAATGGTAAATTGATGTTGATTGACATATCATGCTATGAAAAAATGTATAGATTAATCTTTTAAGAACCGGTAACATCGTGTGCCCTTATCGAGGATCGGCTAGCTAGCTGATGTCCTTGATAGCTGCCTGTCTCTACTCCGTATATAATTGGATTAAAATAAATGTGTTTTAATTGCTCAATTGTTTTCAGTGGGGATTTTTTTTGCTGACATAAATGTTAATCAGACTTCATTGTTAGTGACATTACATTGACTATTAATATCAATACCTTGAAATATTTTTTGTTTAATATTACTTATTGAAATGATAATAAAAGCGCGGGAATATTTTAGAGAATGCTGTACTAATGTAGTACCCTTTTGTAGCCGTTTCAATTATCTTTATTCTCTACACTTATGTTGTTTTAATTGAATAAAGAATAACTGCAAATATGAATTCCACGAATAAAACATAAATTTTCAAGAATATGCGCTTGTCATATAACCACTACTCCTATGAACATCACTTTCCTTGATTCCAGTATTTTCTTTTCCTGTTACCATTGAATAGTATGCCATTTCCAGAGACAAAACATCTTTGTTTCCCTGGCATTAGAGTTGGGAGTCCATACAGCACTAACATTCGAGATAGGGCGGTCGTTATGTCGATAATTTACTGGGGAAATGACTAAATAAACACAGATACGAATGATAGAGCCTCCTGTCGCCATCTCTGGAACGACTAGACTAGACTGGACTCTAGAGCTGATTGAGTGGGGATTTTGATACTAGAGATGTGAATTAAAACAGGGCCTAATAATGTCGATAACTAGTGTGTGATTACTGTTGTAGCAAAACAATTACTGAATGATTGTATCAACCTAGTTATGGTACATTTAAAACATAAGCGTAGAGTGCTTAAATATTTCAGTGCTATTGCCACGTAATTTACTACTGTTTCAGTAAAAATCAACTCAGACTCTTGCTTTCCATCTAATTATAATAAAAGTTTTGCATCCAATATAGTTTTGTCAGACTTTACTCCAATGGAAAATGAATTAACTTCCAAATGCTTGCAAATAGTCACTGGTCGAGGAGTCAATTTGAAAATCACACCACAGAGGTGTGAATTCTATATCTCTGAATTGATTACTCAGTTACCTTTAGGACCGCAGGTTACAGGCAAAGCTATACAATGTATCGACGTACAGCCTAGCAATAACATTGTTACTGGTCGAATTGTAAAGCTGAGAGCGGCATGTCGCCTGCAGTACAGTTGTGGTTAACCGATGCGGGCAGACGGAATTCTGAATTCTGACATCTGACCGTCCATAATACTTTGCAAAATCTGATTATAGGTGTATGTGTTCGAGGAATGTTATTCTATTGTTATTTTGATAAGGAGTTTGAAGCGTGAATCTAGTTGAAAGGGTTGAATTTTTATTCCGCGTTCAACCCCCAATAATTTCTTCCCTCTTTCGCGTTCGACCCCTAAACGTTTCCACATTCAACCCCTGAGGGTTGAACGTGGAACTCAGTACATTGGTAATCTTTTCTTTGTCCAGATTCAACCCCTACTTCTTTCTGCAAAAGTGTTTAGCCATTTATTTTCTTTATTATTAATATTTTGGGAGTGCCTCCGCTGCCGGCGCGGCGCCGGTTGCTGAATAGATTGCCGGCGCTGCCGGTTGCTGAATAAAATGTCGACGGAGCACCGCTCCGCGGTGCTCCTACTTCTGGGTGGTTTAAAAAAAAATAAAAACGAAGAGGATGGCGGGGTCTGGAAGACCCCGCCATCCCCTTCTAACCTAACCTGTCCGAGTCGGGGTGCCCCGTGTGTACGAAACGGGGCACTGAGAAATAAAAAATGTCGTAGAAACGACTGGGGGCACCCCGACTCGGACAGGTTAGGTTAGAAGGGGATGGCGGGGTCTCCCAGACCCCGCCATCCTCATCGTGGTTTTTTTTTTTAAACCGCCCAGAAGTAGGAGCACCGCGAAGCGGTGCTCCGTCGACGTTTTCTAACATTTTAGGTACTAGATTTAGTTTAGTTTTAAATACCACAGAAAAGAAATTTTTGTCGTTTCACTGAACCG
This sequence comes from Agrotis exclamationis, assembly GCA_950005045.1. Lineage (NCBI taxonomy): Eukaryota > Metazoa > Arthropoda > Insecta > Lepidoptera > Noctuidae > Agrotis > Agrotis exclamationis. Next base: position 9,892,591 of record OX465432.1, read on the forward strand.
ATTTAGGGATTTGATCAAATCACTAGATTTGATCGACGGAGTTATGCGCGAACAAACATAAAAAATACAAACATCCGAATTGAGAACCTCCTCCTTTGTTTGAAGTCGGTAAGAAATAAAAACGCGAAATTCTTTTCTGCTTCACTGTCCAATGGGGGTTGAACGTGGAATCAAATACATTCAAAAATAAAATTCCACATTCAACCCTCAGGGGTTGAATGTGGAAACGTTTAGGGGTCGAACGCGGAAGAGGGTAGAAATTATTGGGGGTTGAACGCGGAATAAACCGAAAATTCGACGAAGGACTGAATATTTTTGTGTTTTTTAACCTAAATCAACTAGACTGCCAGGCAGTTATAATAAGACTTGAAGCGCTAGCATGAGTGCGCTATGTAAACGTAAAGTAAATATTTTTATTTTAAAAATGAAAATACTCGTTTCCCATAAAATATTACTCAATTTTATGGATTCATTTATGAGAAGAAAACTGATGGTAAAACCATCAGTATTGCTGGAAATTTGGGCCTAAATGCTGAGTTTATGTCACACGCTCGCTCATGCTGTATTTTACTAAAACAAAATAGTTTTACACTCATGTGTAGCTAAACCATAATTCTTTTCATGATTATGATTTTTTTCTTTGATGACAAATCAGTACCAAATTCCAGTGAAGTCCAATTTATACCCATTGAGTTTAGTATCCAAATTACAGACACACACTATATTTAGGTACCGTACGTCACCTCAATTTTCATCACTTAGTTTTAAGTGACAATCTTAAAACGCGCTACTTCAAAAGGAAATCAAATAAAAGAAAGAAATCAGAACACACTGAGTAATTTAAATTTCAACGCTCGAGATTTTTTCAGATTTGCAATTTGACAAAATAAAACATTCACTTTATCATGTCACGACTTTATGTACCTAATTTAACGACGAAATAACTTGAGGTCTACAACCTGTGTGTATGAGGATTAAAAAGCTAAGTTTTGTCACTAGCATGCCAAGTGAAATAATCAATATTTTTAGAGCTTTTTTAGGGTTCCGTAGCTAAATGGCAAAAACGGAACCCTTTCATTTCTGTCCGTCTGTCTGTCTGTCTGTCCGTCCGTATGTCACAGCCACTTTTTGTCGAAAGTATAAGAGCTATCCTGTTGAAACTTGGCAGGTAGGTGTATTATGTGAACCGCATTAGGATTTTCACACAAAAATAAAAACAAAACAAATTTTGGGGTTGCCCCCCATACTTAGAATAGAAACTCAATTATTTTTTTTTCTCACCAAACCCATACGTGTGGGGTATCTATGGATAGGTCTTTAAAAATGATATTGAGGTTGCTAGTATCATTTTTTTCTAAACTGAACAGTTTGCACGAGAGACAACGAAAAGCAAAGTTATTTTTATTGTTTGTGTATATTACTTACTAATTTCAAAATAATCTTATCCCTAATCTATGCTTGCTACTACGGAACCCTTCATGGGCGAGTCCAACTCGCACTTGGCTGGTTTTTTTTAAGTGGTAAAATCATCAAATGAGTCCTCCCACCCAGGGCAGAACGGGAGGGATTGTCAGACTCATACTAACTAAAATCCACGGTGTCCTTTAATAGCCCTTTATGTTCCGGAGTCACGGCAGGCTTTGGCTCTCTAAAGGGAGGACCCCGACATTGTGCTGACACTCTTTCAGTAGCGCGATCTAGCTTAGAATAGCAAAACTACATATTATTCCAATAATTCATCTAAACATATTTATGTACTTCAACGATAAAACGGTAGATGGCGTTAAAATAAAACCTGAAATAGAGGTATTTAAATTGAAGAAACATTGTTTTTTTTTTCATCGTAATCAGTTTACATCTTATAAAAAACGTAATGTAATTATAGCGATTTTACGGAATCATAGGATAGTCAGGACGGGACAGGACGGGACAAGACGGGACAGGACGGGACAGTACGGGACAGGACGGAACAGAACGGGACATGACGGGACGGGACGGGACGGGACGGGACGGGACGGGACGGGACGGGACGGGACGGGACCGGATGAGACGGGACGGGACGGGACGGGACGAGACGGGACGGGACGGGACGGGACGGGACGGGACGGGACGGGACGGGACGGGATGGGACGGGACGAGACAGGACGGGCCAGGACGGGACAGGACGGGACGGGACGGGACGGGACGGGACGGGACGGGACGGGACGGGACGGGACGGGACGGGACGGGACGGGACAGGACGGGACAAGACGGTTCAGGACGGGACAGGACGGGACAGGACGCAATATGACGGAATAGGACGGAACAGGACGGGACAGGATATTTATGTACGCTCCAGAATGATGGTTCACAGCTGTGTTAATTTGTTCACAATATTGTTAATATTAAATAAGCACTATAGTTCCGCCAGATAAGTATGGAATAAAATAAAATAAGATACGTTGACCCTAGTATTTTGCAATATTCCAAAACCATTCGAAAAAATGTAGAACGACCAAAAGCAACGCATCGTGGTAAGACGCGATCTTGACCTTATATTTTATTTTGTTTGAACGATGGTGGTATGAAATTCGAACGATGCATTATTAGGATCAATGACCTTTATTCCAGACTTATTTGGCGGGGACTATAGCTTAAATAAAAGATTGTATCGGTATCCTCCAACACCGCTTCGCACTAAAAATATAGATTGTTAAGTTCCGACATCCACGCGAACGAAGTCGCGGGCACAGCTAGTAAATAAATAATGGTTGCGACGTCTGTCGCCGTGAGCGTCTACCACTGCAGCTGGAATGAAGGGAGGACGCTGTCCTCTCCCTCACGCGTCCCGCCTCCTCCTTCGCGAGCATGACTGCTTCGCAGAAGAAGGCGACCGCTTCCCACTCCATCTCGCCCCACAGCATGGCCTCGACCAATGCCGGGCGCGACAGGTCGCCGCCTATCGCCATCTGGAGGACACGGCGGTGCTCCACCTAAGCGGGGCAGTCCTGCACCGTATGCTCCAGTGTGTCCTCCGGGCGATCCTCGCAGTGGTGACACCCAGGTGTTTCCTCCCTCCGTAGGTATACGACACGATATTTTTTAGAGCTTTATGTTGAATTTAAATATCTTGTGTTGATACAATTGAAGTAATCCAGAAGGTTTATTCCCTTTACGTCGAGTCCCGTTACGTCGAGCCACGCTTTTAATACCTATACGTCGAGTTTAATTATATCATATTTTAGAATTTCAGTCACGTCCAAAAGGATATTAAGAATTTCAATGATGGTTCCTCTGGACTTTGATTGTTTGCCTTCATGATTGGAATTGTTATTAGGAGAACTTGGGATCCAAGAGCGAGCGAAGCGAGCTCGGGACTTGTGGGCACCCCGACACGGACAAGTTAGGTTCGAAGGGGATCTTCTTGTTAGGTTACTTTAAACCATGCACGCAGAAATAGGAGCCTAGCGAGCGGGGCTCCGTTGAGCTTCCTTCTTAGGTAATCTTCATCTGTACCTGTTTTAATAATATATGTTTTTATGCCAATGGCTTTTAATTTACATCCCTGACTGTACTTGTTCACCAAACTCGACATAAAGGTAAAAAAGCCTAAAATATCAATACTTTGGAGGACAATAGACTTCCAGACTCGACATAACGGGACTCGACATAAAGGGAATATATCATCCAGAATGGTATAAAAATTACAAAACCTCAAGATATGATGAAAGAGAAAACGAGGGCAAAAAGTGATGAGTTTGTCATTCCCATCATTGGTTGGATCGGAATTACAGAACTGTGTATGATTTAATTCAATTAACTTTCGTAAAAATAAGAAACTTAATCTAAATAATTTTGATACTTGGTATCAGTCATCAAGAAAATCGTTGAATTCATCGCTATTAGATCTTGCATCTGACAATTGTGAAATATCGGTCAGGTAATGATTGCATTAATTTCAGTGATAATCAAATTATTATTCACGATCCATTATTAGGAAACGCAAGACCGCAGACAGATCTCTCGCCAATGACAGTTACAATAATGAAACTTGCGATTACTCGAGCTTAAATTTACGAATGCACTTACAAAACTAAATTTAGATTTGCCACCTTAATAATTAGACTTAAAGTTTAATTTTGTTCGCGTTATTCGTAAATTAGCAATCCCACGGAACGATAAATCCGACAGATAAGAACTATTAGCCGTACCAGCGACATTTCCAGTATTATGAAATTGCAGAAAATAGTGGAAACTTAACTAAGTTCCTGTCCGTAAATGTTGTGACGTTAAAAATTTATAGCTTCGTAGACTGCAGGTGCATAAATTATTCAGGAAATTATTGGACGGCAAAAAGACGCCCACACTTTCATAAGTAAACGGAAATTGTTTGTTTAAGTCGAAAATTACGCTTTAATTTTGTCTTTTGACCTTTCTTCGGCAATGAGACGAATTTTCGAAGGCAAACAAACTGTTTTGTATTTTTATGTAAATAAAGTTTTGAAAAGTTTATTCACATTACGAATAATAGAAAATTTTATTGGTTTCCGTCCAAGAAACAAATTGCTTTTTATGGGCTTTCAGTTAAATAAACGCAATTCAAGAATGGTCGGTAAAGTCGGTAAAAAATATTGAATTATCTAAATTAGGAACAATTTGTTACCGCAACCATTACAACCAATCACAACGCCCACCGAAGCACGTTGGTGCGGTGCACTGCCCACTACTTCTACCACGTTATATCTAAATGTAATACTTGTAATAAATAATTTGATAATAGCTTTATTTGACCTTTCTCTAACTAAGCATTTAGGCAAGAAACGTGGCCTATAGACTAGCTAACGACTTGTTGTAACGAGTCGTCTCGTACCTAACATAAAATTGAACTAAACAAAAGTATATGTATGTATACAGCATAATATGAAAAAGGTGATTTATTTCTACCAATTCCAGACATGCTTGTTCAACAGATCTGGCAACCATGACTTTACTATTTACAATTTCGATTTTGGTTTAATGTACCAAAATATACTTTTAGTTCGAAATTCCATTTAGTAACTTGTACATAATCATTGGCTACGAAATCCCTGTAAACACTGTATTGCAGATATAACTTCAAAATAATCAAATATGTCGGCCGGACGTCAGCGGCTGCGAGGCCGACGTACTGCCAACGTGACGTCACGTGCAGCCTACCCCGCTCTCCTGCAGTTGGCAGATGGTAAAATTGTACTTAATATAGTAATAACGTCTGTCCGATGCCTCATTCTAACTGAGCTATTTTAGTAGCAACTGTACCGATATTTTTATTAAAGTAGACCTAAAAACCAATTTAAAAATGATCAGTTTCTAAAACCTGTTTTATAAATCAACTTTGAATCTACAAAATATTTTAGAACGGCGAGAGAACTACAATGATTGATGACTCTGGATCTAATGATAGTTTAAGAAAATAAAAAAAAGAGATTCTGATGCAATCGTACAGTTAAGATTTACCTACTCATAATAAAACGTATACGTATGCGCTACACATCTCTATTTTGAAACGTGGAAAAAAGAGCAAAGTAATATTAAAAGCCATATTAATTATTCATTTAAATAAGATAAGATTAATGGAATGTTAGCAGCCGATAGATATACAACGAATGGTGCTCTCTACTTCCAACCTTTGCATGTCCGTATGACGTTATTGGCTCCCGAATGATTACGTTAATGGATACCACGTTTTAACGATCTTTTAGCTCTTGAATTGACTATAAAGGAGATACGACTAAATTTATGACCATTGAGACGTTACCTTTAATCTGCTACTCTATTAGTCCCATGCGAATTCTAATGTATTTTATATCACGGCCCGTTTTAAAGATCAAAGATTATCTCGTTCATTAAAATGGATATTAAGCTTAAAAGTTTTACTCTATTTCTTGGGATTTTATGTTCATGGATTCAGAATTTGGAACTCTGAGCATGACAATATTTAATTGGATTTTATCTTTGCTTGCAAGGCAAAGTACCCAATCGGATTTCAGCATCAATAACAACGAAGCTAAAAATTTGCGAGAATATGAATTCATGGAATCGTCTTACTTGTTTTATGTCAGATGTAGAAGTACAATGATGCACGGCACCCTGTGCAATACTAAAATGTGATACTTCAAAAGGAACTACGTTGTTAAACTTCGTGATATCTAAATTGCAATTTTAATAATCACAAAGCTAAAAGCGTAAACAGTTCCCATTTTTCATCATCAACCAACTTTATGTGGCCGCTCTAAGCTCCAGTTAAATAAATAACCGCAAAATTCAATTCAACAAACCGTTATAAAATAAGCTGCAGGCAACAAAGTCAAATCGTTTTGCGCGGTTAACCACAACGCTCTCTGTCAGGTAAACCATGGATTTGAAAGTTTACGTTTAAACTTAAAGTTCTCGGTATGTAACCGAAACCCTTCAATATTTCAAATAGCACATCAATGTTTTTAACCAACTATTTGCATACCTGTTGAACTTCGGCTGAAAATTCTCGCCATATTGGTTCTCTGGGCGTGAAACGATTTGTTTCACATTATTCCTTCTATGTTTGGAATGTGCTGTCGACACTTCACCGCAATCGTATCCAATAAATATTATTGAAAACAGTTTCGGGATTTACATATTCGTCATCTTCTATCTCTTATATATAAAAATCAATTGCTGTTCGTTAGTCTCGCTAAAACTCGAGAACGGCTGGACCGATTTGGCTAATTTTGGTCTTGAATTACTTCTGGAAGTCCAGGGAAGGTTTAAAAGGTGAGGCGGTACGAAGTTAGCCCGGTCTGCTAGTCAAAAATAAAAATTAATTTGCAATACATTCAAGCGAAGTGTTATTGAACGGTCCCGACTTACGACTAAGTCATTACTCTGTGTAATAAATATATTATGTTTTCATCACAAAGTTGTGATCATCATTATTATCAGCCTATAAATGTTCCCACTGCTAGGACACAGGCCTCCTCTCTCTGTGAGAGGGAGTGGGCCGTAATCTACCACGCGGGCCCAGTGCGGATTGGTAGATGTCACATGTCTTCAAATTTTTGGATCTAGGACATGCCGGTTTCCTCACGATGTTTTCCTTCACCGTTTTGGGAGCAGTAGTGTTAAAATAAATTACACAAAGTAATGCGCCTGACGGGGTTCGAACCCACGACCTACAACTCGTAAGTCGAGGCCGATACCACTGGGCCACCACTGCTCTTCCTTGTGTTCAAAGTTGTGATGAAATCATATAATTCTGCTCTCAAAACGGTGGAAGAAACATTGTTAGGAAACCGATGTCCGAAAACCAAAAATCAGCAAGCTGCACAGGACCCTCACGGTGGATTACAGCCCACTCCCTCTAACCTAGATGAAGCCTAGTGTCCCAGTAGTGGGAACGTCTAAGCTATACGCTACGTTGGAGCTTAATAGGAGGTTTCTCTACGAGTTTTAGCCGTCAGTGGCGCTACAAGCGCATAAGGTAAAGAACGTTCAAGTGTAGCTTCGAGTGTGTAGTTATATTATTATTATCTGTGGTGTAGTGTATGTCAAGTTAATCATACAGAAATACAGAATGACATCATGCGCTGGTAGCGCCATCTGAGCCGAGCTTTGCGTGAAACCTCCCATTAGTTGCAATATTGTTTGAAATTGTTTTCGTAAGTCGAAAGGTCAGTTAGTAGAACGTATGCATTTTTTTTGCAATTTCTTAAATGTAATTAAAACTTTTTCACTCAGGCGCTCCTGCTTTTTGTTTTCATTCAATCACCGCTGTAGGTTTTAACTGACATGGTCTGTCGCCCTCTGACAAAAAACTTACTTTAAAATGATTGCCCGCTATATGTTGCTGGGCTCGTCTTGAAACGTCCCCCGGCTATCCCTAATACCCGACGAAACCAATTTGAATTCAATTTAGCTTTTTTTCGAGCAAGCTTTTGTTGCCTCCGAGTTGTGTTTACCTTATTCGATTTCTGTAATTTCATTCATAACAAACTGGATTTGGGGTTCGAAAAGCCCATCGGGGTTGACAGGGGCGTTTGAAATAATATTCTCTTTGATAAGAACCGGTTTGCAGCGGGACAAGTGGTGGGGCCCATGCTATCGGGACATAGATTCGAATGGGATTTGTCAATGTGAAGTGACAAAAACTAATTATGTCCCACAATGAGCCGGCTTGGGGTAAGGGATCCGACTGGATGGATGCGATATCGATTTCAACAATTGATTGGGTTTCATTGATGACGTGTGAATCGAACGGGAGTTGATTCAGACTGCTTTTATCGAATCGAATATTAAATTCAAGAAACAACATTAGGTAAGTGATGCAATCGCCGCACTACAAAGAACGAACCATTATTTTAGATTGAGGATAACTAGGTTAGTAAGTATGTTGTTAATAGTTATTGTACTTTTTGACCACAAAGTAGAAGATTGGTTTATTGTAAACAAACGTTAAAGAGAAGCATCTTGGAAACACAACATTTGGGTTTTAGTACGATGGCGTAATAAAATTGGAATATCTGTAATGCCCTGAAAACGTCTGTACTTTGGAAAGTAGCTATTGGTAGATAGTATTCACACACTTAATCTTACAAACTGTTCTGTAAAAAAAAAACATTTTTGTTTCGTTTGTATGATAGTTAAAAGTTATCTCTAGATAAAATAAATACTATTATTCTGGTGATAGAGTATAATAATATTTTTGTGGTAAAACAAGTAATTTAACACGGACGATGTCGCCAACAGAATATGTTTCATATTGTATGTTAGACTGTATATACTTTCCTGCAAGCTATTTTCTCGAAACTACATATTAAATTACAGTAAACATGCAGCACCTAGCTAGAGTTCAACAAGGCTAACATTTCGAGAATTTGAATAATTTAATTTCAACTCATATGAAACGGCAAATATAGCAATAAATATACTTTTACCGTCTATGTAAATATTAAATAAATTTGAATTGAATTATAATAGAAAAAGTGTCTAGATTTACACTATTATCCAACTATCACAGCAGGAACAAGCTCTTATCAAGTGAAATCACTATAAAGCGCGGACAAAATTGTAAAATTCAAATTAGATTATCAATAATTCTCGTTATAACGTTACGAATAGCGTTATAATATAATCATTGGCGCACAAACATCAGCATTAGCATTTTATAACACCATCAAATATTTATAAAATATAAATCAGGCATGTGTGGACCGTTACAAATACTTACCAATATGTTTGTCAATTTGTTCATAGTAAGGTTTCCCGCTGGGAGTTTGGGACAAGACAAACAATAACGGGCGCCCTACAGGATACTTATTGTTTCGCCAGAGTACTGATTATATCTCATCTCGCCGCTAATAGACCATTGACAGGCGGCCCTTCAACATTAATTGGAAATAACAATGTATTGTCTTTAGTTTATTTGTGTTTATGTGCTGGTGACAGGTTTGGATTTAATTATAAAAGTTGATGGCTCCTCGAAAAAGTTCTGAAGATAACATTTTGTAAAAAGATTTTCTTTCTTAACTGTTTATAGGAGTAAGATATTTATTAAATGTTACATCTTTTCGAAGCAAAGGAATTCATCTTGTTATTATAAGAATGTTTTCAAAACCCTCAATTTAATTTCAAAGTCAGTAAGTAGACCGCAAAATAAATAGTACTCAAAAAAAAAACAGTTTTATTTTTTACTCAGTCATACATAAATTAATTATGAACAATAAATATAAACACACAAATAACATTGAACAAAAAATACTTATAATATTGGTAGTCACAATAATTTATTTCTGCTCGCGGCATGTTTTCTATACCTACATGTATTTCGCAAATGGGTTTTTTAACTATGTCTCTTTTATACGTCTAATTTAGGGTTAATCCGGTTCTTTGTACCCCATTGCCTCGAGCACCATATTGCCCTTCTATTGTACTCTTTATTATAGGAACCCCATGATAATTTTCGTTTCCCGTCTTACGTAAAACGAAGGGTTACACAAGATGCTATTGAGCATCGGAATCTCAATTTAGTTACTAAACAAGGTTTTTTAATACACAGAATATTACAGAGGGGTGACTTGAAAGGCTCAGTCCATTGCACGGCAAAGTCGTTATCTTATTGCCTGTAAACTTGTTATAGGCTTTACCTATTGAAATCTTTCCAGAGATTGCGTCTAGGTTTTATACCGCCTAGACATACTCTGCACTGCTTTGGATCTATGTTGTGGATTGGAATTGTGGAAATAACATTAATTTGAACCTACTTAAAGTTCTGCCGGGGTCGCGAGGCTGTCCCACCAGGTAACCGTGACCGTGACGTACACGCAGAGAAATGTAAACGAGAACTTCTGGTTGCAACCGTGACAGCAAGACTCACTAGTTGACTTTACAACATTTCCAGATAATACCTAAATACTAAGTCCTTGTTATCTCTACTACTTACTTAGTATTTAATACTAGAAATGTTGTAAAGTCAACTAGTGAGTCTTGCTGTCGTGGTTGCAACCAGAAGTTCTCGTATAGGTAGCCAGACATTTCTCTGCGTGTAAAGGGCTATTAAAGGATCACCCTCACGTCCCGCCCTGGGTGGGAGGACTCATGTGATGATTTTACCACGATAAAAAAAAAACCTACTCAGATGTATTTTGCTCAAATCTAACATTTGTGATTTAATTACATTGAAGACTGATATTTCGACAAAACTTCCTATCATAATTATTAATTAGTTATTTGATTGAGCAAAACTGAGTACAAATGGTGTTCCTCTACATTTCGTGTAGTTTGTAATCTGCATTGTACAAAGACGGCTAACAAGACGTAGAAGGCTCAAATAGTTCCAGGATTCTTGTTCTAAACCACCTTATGAAACATCTACTCAGGAAACTAACTTAGAATTACAATAGTTCTAGTCTTCGCCAATTTCCGTGAGATAGTTTATTTCAAGCAAATGTAAATTCTCCCGTAGTCCCAAGAATTTATCCGTAGATAAATAATCTACGGGCGAACGCTTACTACGAGATCGGGGGTCTACTTGCTTAATCCGTCAACGTCTAGTTACTTTCGGGCCCGTATTTAACGGGCCCGTACAAAAGTAACTAGAAACATTTGAGTGGAACCTTCTCCCTACTAGTTCTGAATTTATAAGTTCTGACATCACATCGAGAGTCGGAACAACTGTCCAATCATGTTGTCATCAAAATTTCGTAGCACCAACCAATCGTATGTCAATATTGTCTGTCAGTGACAAAGAATAAGAAACGCCCGAAACGTCGTCGGCCGAAGGTACGGGTTTCGTGCTTAGATAGTAGTACCCCAGAACCGGTCCGTAATATACCTGAGTAATATAAATAAACGATTAAGCTTCACAGCTATTAAAAGCAAACATTATAAATCAAATGGGGAATAATTGTGCTTTGTTTCGCCCGGGGTCAGTGTAATCAGCCGTTTGCTCTTTATTTTGTATCCGAACCTCAGAGTCCAACTTATTACACATTCATTTTTATATGTATACACACGCTATAAATTACTATATGTAGACATTTGCCTCTGTTAAATAACCAAATTGTGTAGTAAATTAATGATTAATAATTGTAGACTTTAAAATTGATTGCTTTTTTCTTTGATGTTTTAATGAAGTTTGAGAACCGAATTTTCTAGTTTAAATAGCCACTGGGTGCTAATTTCGTTATATTTATTGCTTTAGACTTGTAATATTTTATTATTTGAGCTTTGCAAAGAATTATGGACTTGAAGGTCTGTTTTGATTAAGATCCTCCTTTGTACCTCATACGTATCTGCTTTAACAATTTTGTTCTATGATTAACAAAGATCTTAACGGCATTTGGTAGAATAGGCTCTCCAGCTGCTTTATTAAAACACCTTATCATGTCACCTGGGAGTCATTTGATCCGTCTGGAACCCTGATATTAAAAAATTCTTTGCGATTCGTCTTGAGATAGCTTGAATCCAAAAGTACCAAGTGTTTCACGGAATGATGAGAACTATGTTTCATAGATATCTTGTCACGCTATAACGAGAAATTAAAGTTAATCAACAAGTGATTCCCATTTTGGCATGTTTTTAATAAAAAGCTTATAAGAAGTATTAATATTGCAAGAAATATTTTCCTACAAAATGACAAATATAGCACATTTGTCATTTCATGCCAATTAAAGACAAAAAAATAATTTGATAGTCTACACATACCAAACTTGGATATCAATTGAACGGCATCGTCCTAAAAACTAACGGTATACCTTTCATACACTGCTAATAACTTCTAAACTACTCCTAACAATCCAGCAGACAGTAAGTGTATACCAAGCCACAATTTTCGCAAAATCATTACTCATAGTACCCTTCACCATCAAAAGATAATTAACGTGAACAATGCACCTCTAACAAGACAACTTTCTAATAGATCCAAAGGTGTTATAGTTTCACAGGAATAGTTAATTAATTCCCAAGTAATCCATAGCGTTGATAGACGTTATCCACTGCACTATCTATTATCGTATCTTGATCCGATATTGAGATTGTTAAGTCAATGTAACAAGTATAACAGGCGTATAACGTGAAATGCCGTCGTGACGTTTATCGTACTTGATGGCTTAAATTGTAAAGTGTAAGAAGAAAATTTCAAGAAAACGGAATAAATGAATTTGTTCAACCTTATCGGGGGAATGTTTAAGAAGAAAAAAACTGTTGATGAAAATATTATGCTTGTAAATGATAAGGAGGTGACAAGAATAGTGACACTATTGATAATATCAATAATGTAACTGTATGTAGGAATGTAGTTACATCGTCTCATTCCCTAAACTCGTTATTCTAATTCTTGAAACATTGTAACTAAAAAACAAAAGAAGTGATATTGAGAATAGATAAGATACATATCGTACAAAACACGGTCTGTGTGTGTCCACTGTCCATTACATCAACCAAATTTTCCACTTTGTATCAATATTTTTGCTCGTAAATAAGAAACTGACAGCAGCATCCTCATCAATTTCTTTTTAACGAAATTAATATTGATTCTTAATTACTTAACGGGCAACTAATCAACCATCAACTTCCAAGTTATCGCCGCATAATTGCCACTTTTAGATTCACAGTAGCACTACGTTAAGCCGAGGCTATCTAAATGTCACCTTATTTAACTTTAACACCAGGTTAATTGACCATAAATTAAGTGCTGACTTAAAGGTTCGCCAACTCGCTTGTTCCTCCTTCCCTTACATTTAGCTACCTTTAATTTAACACAACACTTTGTGCTCTAATTACGCCCATGTTCGTTTTTGTTTTGTTTGGAAACCATTTTTCTTTTTTCGAAATTCTCTTCATTGTTCTCGGGTTTTATTTTTGTTTTTCACCAGTACTATGACGCGTCATTTTTTTCGTTGCTTACTATTCAAAACTCTTTTTTGTTTATTTGAGCAAAAAAGTTAATTCGGGTTTTATGGATTGTTTGTTGCGTATTTTCGAAGTGTTTCATGTCCCATAAATAATTCAAATTAATGTATCGTGTTATTCGTATAAGATTGAAAGCATTAATCACATAAGTTGGCATAAAAAATAAGTCAATGCGTTCTGCATCACCATTTTGAAACGATTTCTTGGAAACGTTTCATTATTATAATAATGTTTTTAGTGTTTCGACCAAAGTCAAAAGGTTATTCTTGTTAAGTGTTTTATGCTTCGTTTATACAATGTTGTATTTTTTACGATACCTTATAAGACGGTTTTTATTATCTATTTGCCAACGTGATTAAAAAATACCGATGTCCATTATTGGACATAGGGGTCTCACCCATCCCAATTTAAATATAAGAATAATGCGATATTATTGTTGGCCTTCCGTTTGTTCATTCCAATTTTTTCCTTCTATGGTAATGAGTTAAAAATAGATTTTCTAAATAAGGCCGTTACAAGCTAAATCGACATCAATAGCAACATCCTAAAACAGCTATTAATAAGCTTTAGACTAACAGAAGCACATCTACACAAGCTAATACAAGCGCTCGCACACTAATGCTTCTTTCCTGTTATCTACGAAAGCCACCTGTCTCTAAGCATTGACTTTGTTTGTGTCGCGACCCATCCCATTCTAATTAGCTTCTGTAACGAGCAGAGACACTCCATTAATTATAACACAAAACGCGGTTTGATCCGTACAAACGATGTTTGAAAAAAAGTTACAAAAGTTGAACTTTACAACTGAAAATTGGGAACTTTGGACAACATCTGCCGCCGACTTACAAGCGTGGTTATTTCAACTTTTTGGCGTTGCATTTAGTTTTTATTCGTAGAATTTTCTTTGATGTTGAAAAACTGACCATATTTACCTCTATCAATGTCTTGCTAATTCTAATTATTTCAACACGTTTAAAAACTTTTCAATGAAATAGTTATGACCGTATTGACCGCGAAGTCCAAATAATTATATTAGCATCAGTTCTCAAAAATCTTTTCGCGCAAACATTTTTATGTCAACCTTTAAAAATGTTTGCTCTCGAAATAGCGTTCTCTCGCTGATTTTATTTTCAGTACAATAAAACACTTAAGTGCTACCTGGAAGACGCGACAATAAAATCAAAAAGGTATCATATCGTAATTAAAACTGACACGTGAATAAAAAACACTTTATTAGGCGGTTTTATTACAAATATGGTGGTTCATGATGAGTCAGGACAAAACTTGGTAACGGTTAGTACGCAACAAAATTAAGTTAATCGTTTTCATCGTCATTGAGAAGAGGAAAGTCATCTGCCTTATTAATTGCGTTAAGGAAGCGTTCATCATATTTGTCTTGAGTTTAACGAAGTTCGTCTTATGAACTAGGTTATTTGAGGTTCATCAATGCAGTCAAATTAATTGACTAAGGGTTGTGGGTAACCGTGGCCCTGGTACGTAAAGGGCTTTTGAAGGATCACCGTGGATTTTAGTCAGTACAATTCTGACAGGCCCTCCCGTCCCACCCTAGGCTCGAGGATTCATTTAAATTTAAAAAAAAGGGTTGTGGTCACAAGGTTGACTGCTAAGCAAAAGATCACGGTCTTGACTCCTAGGTACGGCAAAATTATATTGAGTTTTCCACTAAGTAAGTTTATTTTTTGAATGATAGTCTCGCGTTTGGCCACTATCTCACCTGATGGTAAGGAATTACTCAGTAGCAACCACGGAGTCTCGGTTTGTACCCAGTTGATGGCAATAGGCCCACCCTATTACGTGGGACTTAAACATAACTGGAAAAATGTTTGTGAGTGAGTTTCTATGTTTGTAAATGCACCCACGACACTGGAGAAATTACTAGTGTGACTTCTTATAGGTTCTCCTATAATCTCAAAGTAGAAAACTAATTTCTGCATTTTTTTTCAAAATTTTAGGTTCTGTATGCTCGGAGATAAGGGGGCGGAATGGTCAATGGAAATGGAATGACAATGGAAATTACAAAAAAATACATTAAGATCTTCTCAACAAGACCTTTCATTTGTATACAACACGATGCAGTTTTCAATTATGTATTTTTTTTTTAATTTTCCCCTTCCACCCCAAAAATTACCTCCCATATACAGATTTAATCTATTTACGACACACTTCTGTGCTTGGGTCACAAGAATTGATATGTGTACCAAATTCCAACTTAATCGATCTAGTAGATTCGGAGATAATTGACTATAAGCGACAGACAGACGGACACGAGTGATCCTATAAGGGTTCCGTTTTTGTATTCGGACGTACGGAAACCTAAAAAGAAAAGAAAAATGTGGGTGTACTATTAGGTACACCTCTAACTAACCCTTCGAGGATATTACTGAGGCGTGATGTTATGTTATGGATCACAGTTTTCAATGACCTCTCGATCATTAAGATATGAAACCGTATTTCAGATTTATAACAGATTCTTTTAAAATTGATTATATTATACAGGCAGAAATGGCAGCTTTGCCTTTATTTATGAAGCAAACAATTTTTTGCAGCTGTGCAACTGACGAGCTAAATAGCTATCTAACGGCAGCATGTTGTTTTCCATTCACAATATTTACGTTTTTAACCCAATTAATTCCCACCTCGAAAAACAGGCAGCGCACCAATTTATTCGTGCATTTCCACAATTTATTGTAACACCAGTTACGCCACTGTTTCCTAAAAAAATATGGCCGTATATAAAATTGTGACAGCTGGTGATTTACGCCCGAAACAAAATCTCTCATGAGTTATGTCCTTTTAAACGCGACACTTGCTAACAATGCAGCTTTCTCTTTGTGTCTGTACGTAGGCGTCTAGATTGTTTAGCGCCTTATGCTGGTATGATGTATGGAAACCCGACTTTTGATGTCACATCGTTATATTAAAAACATAAAATGGGTTTTAAATAAATTTTGTGCAACGCACAATGTGAAAGACCTTTTATTCATTTTTTAAGTCATTAATTGTCTTTCTTTTATTCAGTCAGTAACCACCCACTGCTAAAAGTGTGTTTAATTCTGACACGTCATTGTCCCTTCAATTGTGCCTTTTTATTCCTTTCTGGTGACAGGGATAAAGGTTATAGGTGATCTGAGAATACAATGTCTTGTACAGTAGCCAGACAAATTTCAGAGAAAAGTGTTGATAAATTAGACAAAACCTCTTTTGACGGCACCGTTGGCGCAGTGGCTAAACGATTGACTGCTGCGCTACGTGTAGCAAATTAGTTTTATCAAGTTACATGATGTATTAGTAATAATTTTAATATATAATTAGGAATGTACCTAGTTTTACTGGCAATCATTACTTGGGAGAGTTTATGTCATTCAACGTCAAGATGTCCTTTTTTGTGACAAAGCAAGGAGTTTAAAAAAGGCAAAGGCCACATGACACACAGAATAAAAAAAGAATAATTTAAACGAACTGTCACATCAGTTACCTCGGACGCGACATTTGCACTCGTAATCATTTTATTTTCTGAGCGCAGACACAATCGGATCTACGATCAACGACATATCGCGCTTGACGTTCGAAATTCAAAACAATAATAAGTTGGAGTTCCTTTATTTTTTTAATGATAAATTATTCATATCATAATCCGAGTGATGGGAGCGATCGCGGGCCCGCGTTCCGTCGACTCATCCGACAGGTCTAATTTAATGCGTGCATTTATTATTGGTAATGGAATTAACCGAGCCCGATTATCATATGATTTGATGGACGCACTATCTCCCGATCGCTGGTTCGTGCCGCCCACTGCACTTAAAAAAACCGTCCGGGCCCCACAGACGACGTGGTCATTACGGCTAATTATTGTTATCTTTATGGTAGCAATCGGTCTGCCGTGTTCATTTAGTGCCCGTCTTCGATAAAACGCTACTTTATAACGCGAATTCGTTGTCATTTTATGTCCCCAAAAAGGTTGAGAGGTTTTTTCGGGCTAACTATCATTTGTGTCGAATTTAGTTTTTGTTTTATAATGACAGAGCGGCGTGGAGTGCTCGGCTCGAATGTACGTTGCCTTCATTATTTGCGATGATACGGATATTCCTGCTTTTTTCATTAAAATGATCTAGTGGGATTTTTTTCCAATTATAATCGAATTAGGCGTTAAAGCACCTTTTCTTTGTGTGTGCCCGGAAGTGTAATACTTATACGTGTTCTTGTACTTGGCTTTGAGATGTAAAACCAACAAAGTGTTCGTTTGAAACATTCAAATGTTTGAACATTCCAGTCACATAAAGTAATCCGTTCCAGCAAATCCATTGTTCATATTAGTGAGCGGAGCGTATTTAGTCACGTAGCTGTGCTCTAAAACGGTTTCATTATGTACGCGGATGGCGGAAAATGCGCATAATCTTAGTTCCACCTGCTTCAGGAAGATAATCCTTTCTTTGACTTCTTTTGCTGCTCTGAACACACACACGACAAAACGATTGTAAATGTCGGGTACACCCAATAAAACCGTAATAAACTCATTCAATTAAATATCAATTTTTACACTTTCTCTCTGGAGTAACAGCACCCTAGATTTGACAAGTTTTTCGTCGTAGACCCCATTTCATTTTAGAAACATACCAACGCGCAGAATACCAAAATGACAAAATCTTAGAAAAAGTCCGAGTTTTTACGTTCCATTTTTTTACACCAAAAAGTACATTAATGTCAAACCAGAGCAGGGTACCAGGTACAGTCGTCTTCAGTAGAATGTAAATAAGTGGAACAATGCTCAATTTGGCTGGCGCAGCTAAGCCGAGCACCTGCGCTAGACGTGACCGCTCTTGCATCGTACGGAGGGCGCAGGTTGGAAAGGAAATTAAAAAAGAAAGCCTGTTTAAAGAAGTTATCCTTTATTATCTCGAAAGTGCTTTTGAAGTCACGTACAGAAAATACGTTTGAGGCTTTGTCCTGGGTGAGCGTTCGAGCGACACGATACGATGCCTTTTATAAGCAAGCAATCAAACAATATTTTTTGCAAGCTTGAAGTCTTTCCTTGTCTTGCTTGAAGTCCATGTTATCAGTTTATTTAGGTGTGTTTGAGAAGTATCTCTGAGCACTACTAGTCACAAAGTCGTGTTGTTCAATTCAACGAAATTGTCACTCACAACAATCACTCATTTATAACCCATAAAATCCGATGCTGCAATGAACGATCGCCTCGATCGCTGAGGTTTTGTGGCAATCACCACTTGAGCAAAGCTCCTGAGATTTACTATCGGGATAATTATGAAAAATGTACTCATGACTTATTCCCTAATAAAACACCATTCCAGACCATATCGTCTGTACAATTTATAAGAATCACTTCTGCAAGAGCTTGCGAAGTGGAAGAATAGCTTTAGAAGTTCTTTATTATTAAGAACTTTTATAGAATACACAAATTAATTACATTAACTGAGCTAGGTACTAAAAATCAATCAAAAATCCCAAATCAGCATTCACTAAAAGCGATAGGTCAAAAAATGGACCATTACACTCCTAAACATTTGGTAGTTGGACGCCAGTGTGAAGTGATTAATTGATGTCGGCGCTCACACATGCGACGGGGTGTTATTTCGGAAAGAATGTGAGGAACGTGCTTCCTCGCTGACCCCCCAATGACCCCCATTCGACCCCCCTGCGTGAAACAAATACGCGATGCGACCATGCTGGCCATTCGTTACTGCGATCTCCCATTTGAATGGTGTAGTGTCTCAATTCCGTTTTGTTTTTGGTTCGACAGTTTTGGGTTCGTTCTGTTGTGAGCTTTTTGGTTGGAGTGGCCTACTTCAGTGTGACAAAACGGGGACGGTTACTGAGAAATGTGTGGTACGCGGTTAGGTGTTATTTTGAATGGCACCGTGAATCCCTCAATAAAGTTCGAGCATAGAGTAGAGGATAATATACATTCGTTTACTCTGTTTTTGCTAAACAACGTAGAATACTTCTCTCTCATACATATATCACTGTCTTTAGAGAACATTACATTTCTTCAAGGAATTATTCGTAGTTAAAGTTGCAACCTTATTCCTTTGAATTAATCTTCTTGATTTGAAACTCAACGTTTTAATCTAGATGGTGCTTATCAATTTACAGAATCTAGTATATAACTTCACACTACCATTTCTGCGAATATCACCGCTATAGCATTTTGGAGCCGTTTTTTAAATCACCACACACAATATCATCTTTCACAACTCAACGAGCGTTATTATATCTTCCAAAAAAGGGGAATTTCGCATGAGAATATTTATAATTTTAGTCCGAAGGTTCCATTGTGCATGGTACGAGGAAACAGGAAACCATTACGGCACCATGTGCTCGGTGTCATACCAGTTTCGGTGATGCCTTGCGTCATTTAAATGTCTTTTGTGTGACTTTTTTTTAATATTCGCGGAATATGGAAGACAGGATCCTCAGTGATTTGTGAAGGTTTTGGGGTTATTTATTGTGCTGACGAGTAGTTGAGGGTTAAGAGCCACACGTGGTATGCATGATTAATTTGGAAAGGAAGTCGTTTTAATGATAATTCACCTATTATATCATCAAAATTACTGTCCGAACAAGATACGAACATCCGTTCCTCAGACAGTTAATATTAATATTTATAGTTTTAGACTTTTTACTTTTTTTTAACATACTTATTACTTTGAGACTTCGATTATTTTCGTTTTTCATGTTTAGTGCACGGCTTCGGTTTAAGGCGCGGGCCACATAGAAAAGACGTAAGATGCAGACGGGGCTAAGACATATGTCTCTACGGGGCGTCTCTTTCATACAAAATGTATAGAAGCGTCGCGACGAAAACACACAGAAGAGCCGGGACGCGGGCGCGACTCTCATACATTTTGGCACGTCCGCGACGCGTCGTCATCTTAAGTCTTTTCTATGTGGCCCGCGCCTAAAAAGCATCATTAAAAATCACAGAATCGCCAATGTGAAAGATTTTTTCCACAAATTGATCATCACCCCTAAGTTTATTGAATACCTTTTTACTACAGATTTTAAGTTTTTTATTGCACTTTTAATATTTTTCAGCTTACGTGCTCTCATTCGGTGTCTAATGAATTTGTCCCAGACGATTTAAAAATAAGCCCCGTCATCGAGTCACATGTTTTATATAAATCGTGCTCTTAACGACGTCGGCACATAATAAAATTTATTTTTTAACTGCTTTATAGGCTTAGATTTGTAACAGTTTTAACACCTCAACACATTTAGGGCTCATTTCAATACATGCGTGTGATAATGTCGTAAACTAGAGTTTATTGCGTGGGTATAGTGTTATAATTAGAATTTGTAAAATAATTATAGTGCTCAAGTTGAAAGTCGGTTTTATGGCAACAAAAAACTCAACTAAACTTATTATTTTATTATTTAAACTATAACTTAATTTTTGATTAAAAATCAAGTTGGGTATTAATAATCAAAACGAAGAATAAACTTTTCAATATGTCCTAAAATTAATATAACCCAACCGTTCCTTTGAAACTGAAACCAACTTGTTTCTTTTCAGTACATTATAGGGCTGAAGAGTTTTTACAACTCTAGTTTTTTTCTAACCCAAATGTTATTTTAAAAATCCCTTCCAAATTCAAAAACGCACAATTAAAACACTGTTATTATTACACTAGTAACATAATGAAAACAATTAGTTCCCTCCACCCGGTCTCACGTCAGTACAATGGCGTACAAAAGTGATAGCAACCCGTACATCCGGACACGAAATAGTTAAATATAACGAGTCATTACTACAACCCCTTCGTACACACCTTTTGTGTCACGTTGTAAAGGTGACAATAGACTGCCCTAATAGCAGGTCAACAAAATTGCCACAGTAACATAGCTAGTAAAAATAGATGAGAGTACTTTCTTTAGTGGCTAGTGCTATAAAAGTTGTTGTAGTATGGGATAAAATTATATGTCTTTGAAAGGTCATATTATTACAAATATCAATTTATACTTTTTGCTATCGAGCTTCCAACCTCAGCTTTGCATACTCCTTTTGCTTCATACACGTAGGTTGCGGGTAGTATGCATTTATGAGCTTTCTGGAACATCATCAGTGATCAATTCATTCAATCATTTCGAGATCATCATCAGAAATCAATTGTAATATTATGTTAGATCATACATACATGTTAAACCTCATGGTATTCCGAAATATTACTACTTTTACCACGATTGCGAGATTCGGTCACACTTTCTCTTCTGACGCGTTTCTAACAGAAAAATTGCACCTGGAATATATAAAAATGAAGGTTATAATGACCTACTTATACGTATTAAAATGAAAAAGTTCAAAGTATATTAAACATTTACCTCAAGCTGATATTTATCAACACTTGTTCTGGATTGTATTAATTAACACCACAAGCATAACTTTTTGGATCGTGTTATTTGTGTATCAGTCGATGTATCAGTTTCATGCAGGCACTGCGTTGATTGACATTCGATTAAATATTTTATCTGCTTGCGTGGAAATATTTACTTGAAATTTTATTTAAACATTGAATATGGTTGTTACCAATGAATAAAGTAGTAGCAATGAATAAAAATATGGTTGTTACTAATAATAAAGGCCAAAAAGAAGTTAAGCCAACAATTCTTTTTTTTTTCTGTTATTGAATACTCTTGCCATAAATAAACTCAAATAACCAGGTAGTTAATTACAAGTCTGTTGTAAGCATTTAACATTTCCAGAGCCTCTATGTCATAACAAGAAGGTTGTTTTCACAGTGATGCTTAGTTAAGTGTACATTAATGATAATCCTATAATGAGTTCACAGTTGAATCATCCAAAAATTTCATAGTAGCATAACAAATGCCCCACATTAATTGACTCGTATCGTAATTTAGGACGCAGCGGGAGGACAAAAAAAGATGACTGGAGGCTTAACGTGATCGCTGCGTAAAAGAAACAAGTGTAAAATCGTCTCAGCATTGGCTTGGCTTGGCTGTAGTGTTGTACCTCGCTTCCGTGACCAATCGTGACGGATAGGGCTAATTTATCAAAGCGTACTTCAATTTTATAATAACTTGCAGGTTGCATGTGTGACTGAATATTCTATTACTACGGCCGTTCGATTAATCTTCAGCAGTACGTTATTAGTGTCTAAGCTCGATTAATGACTGTTTGTTAAGTGATCGAGTGGTGTTTTTTTAAAGTTTACCATTTCTGTTTTAGCTGGAATGTGGTTTTTATGAAAAATGTGAATATGACTTTATAATAAGTCAATTTTGATAGATCGTGTTTGTTTAACAGATCTTTCGCAACTTTTAGAAGTCACACAAACTTTTTCAATTAAAAAACAAAGCTAAATTATTTTAAAGTCCTTTGAACTTCTATCTCATTTATAAGCTCCAGCTTATTGGTATTTAATAAGAAGAAAATAAAAGAGATCATCGTCCTACCGAATTGAACTTTCTCGTTTTATTGCGCTAATATATAATTATACTGATGTCATAATCCGTCGTAATGCTAGCGACGTATACCATTAACCTTTGCTGGTAACTACAAGTTCTTACTGCATTCACACACTAAAACACATTGCCATAGACAAACGAAGAATCAAGGAAAGGACTTGAGATACTGGAAGTTACTTGAGTGAAGTCATAAGAGATTTTCTACGCTGTGGTCGTAAGTGGCTTAAGTTGTACTCAACCGTATGGTAGCTGCATTGAGATTGTGGGTAATGGAATTAACTCGGACCGATTATCATATAATTTGATGGACGTGCTATCTCCGGCAAGCTGCAATTGAAGAAAAAACCCGGGGCTATGTCTGGACCGGCTATTAGATCTAATTACTGTTATCTCCCTCTCTGCGGTTCTCATTTGTTTTCATTTTCCTTCAACGATAAGTTTGGTTGGTAGCTAAAGCAATAATAACTTAATTGAAGGAATTACGTAACTTAGGTTTTCTAACTTAATTGTTATGTAAAGTATAGGGCAGGTCGGACTTGTTGGCCGGCATTGTGACATGTTGTAATTTTGTGACCACTTATTTTACTCTATGTGTGTTTTGTTGGAACGACATTGTTAGGCTGAGGCTACACTAGGCAGCGATTTGCGATGCGATTAGAGGAGCGAAATGAGATAAATATGGTGTGGCTTCATTATATGGGAAAATCCCGCAAATATTCGGCGGAGCGGCTACAGTATGCATGAAACACGATAAAATATGATGAAATCATCCATTGCGATTCACTCTACGCATAATGAAGCCACACGTTACTAGTAATATTGAACTATTTGTGCAAGTGAGAAATGTAACGATACCGTGATTACAGAATTGTTTCTATAACATAAAAAATCAAAGATCATTTGTAATATTTCGCCCTTAGGTACGTAGCCTCAGCCTTACTTTTAAAACATAAGCAAAATTAGCACAGAAACATGGCATATTTCGGAATTAAAATCATGTTATATCGAACTAGAGTTATATTATTATTTATTAGTGCTATAATGAGAAATGAATGGCCAAATCTTTTATTCATTCATATAAAAAAATACTTTTCAATCAAGCCTTCTCTAATCAGAGTCACATAAATTACTGCCAAAAAAAATTGACACGACTGAATCAGTCGACAGTCAATAAAATTAAATATTTTGATCACAATCACTGTCAAGTCAGTGAAACCAGTCCATAGCTCCTAGCTATTTAAAGACTCCAACTTAATTACAAAACGAAGTAAACAGAATGAGTTTTTGTGCCGCTTCCAAATGAATCTCCGAATATTTGAAATGAGTTTCATATTTTTATGAGTCAGAAAACGTTTAGTTGGGAATATTTTTGTTGTAATTTATGGTAGGCTAACGAATTTGTCAATAAATAATGTCTGTAAGCCCCGTCTCGCTCTCTATATGTTATTCATAGTTTGTATTAACTTTCATAGAAGCGGACCTAGTCTATGGTCGGGTTGTTTTTTTTTTGTGGATTAATGATGCAACGGTAAGTCTCTTTGGAAAGGTTAATTGTACCTTGGGATCATTTGGAATCCATTAAATACATATTTAAGTACATTGTGAATTTACAACTTTAAAGAAGATTAGCGAGAGACAGCTGTTAAATATGATTATCATACTTATCCATGATGACAACTGCATAGATACCGTGCATCCAGAAATCTTTATAAACTCAGGTTATCAATAGACCCTTACAAGTTAAAGCTTTCATTTACTTGAAAGCTGGAATTCATACTTATGCAGCTGCTACAGAAAGACCCATAGTGCAAAAAAATGAGATGAGAGAGAAGGCTAATAAAATATCACAAGTGCAATATAAAACAGGAATTATAAATTATAGATTCTCTCTAGCCCCTTGAAGGTTATTTCACCTGGGGTCGCGGGATTGTCTCACTCGGTAACCGTGACCCTGGTACATAAAGGGCTATTGAAGGAACACCGTGGATTTTAGTCAGTACAAGTCTGACAGTCCCTCCCGCCCCACCCTAGGCGGGAGGACTCATTTGATGATTTTACCACGCAAAAAAAAAAAAGAAAAGGTTATTTCACCTAATATGCTTCCACGAAGATCTTTTTTTTTATGCGTGGTAAAATCATCAAATGAGTCCTCCCACCCCGGGCAGGGCGAGAGGGACTGTCAGACTTGTACTGACTAAAATCCACGGTGTCCTTCAATAGCCCTTTACATTCCGGGGTCACGGTAATGAGATAAGTCCCGCGACCCCGGCAGGCTTTGGCCCTCTAGTGAGGGGGCCCCGTCATTATGCTGACGCTCTTTGAGGCGCGCGTGGAACACAACGCGCCGTCGACCCGGGCATGCTCCATGGTCGGGCAGCGAGTTGCCCTTTACTCGCCGCCCGCATGCCCGCGCCTACGGTGGCCGGAGATCGTCTTGAGACGTCCGTCGCCGTGGGCGTCCACCACCGCGGGTGCTTTTCGGAACCTTACGAAAATAATATAATGTTCAGTAGCAAACTCTAAGATATTTGGTAATAGAAAGTTGTATTCCAAATGCCTATAACGACGCATAAATCTTCAAAATACATAAATCTCCAAAATAGTAATTCAGAGGAGGAGTCACCGCAATCTAAACACGACACGTTAATAAAAAGTTATTAGATTTGATTGTTTGCTCGTAAACCGGCTTTCTTAGTAATTAATACAAGCCGATATTTGCTCATGCATAAAATGAACATAAATATTTCTCATTATGTAACATCTAACTCGTTAGATGTGTAGCCGGTAATATATTTAGCCTACGCTACATGTTTGTGTTCTGTGTGACCTCATCCCACAGGCCCCGGGGTTCTTATATCGGACATATAGACATACTGCAAATTACGATCCATACTTAGCGGCTTTTTCACTTATTCGCACTAAGCACTCCCAATCTTCCGTCATAATGCGAAAAACAAAAAAGTGAAACTTCAGCTGTTTTCCTGAACGTTTACAACCCAAATCTCTGCAAAGTTAGAGTGAACAGGGGTGCTAAGACAGGTAACCTCCACGTGCGTCCGTGGACTGGAGTTCCCTCTCGGATGCGTCCGGGGGGAAGACCAGTTTTTCGGGCCGGTGCGCCCTGGGATGCGGGCAAAGACTCTTCCTTGGGCACTGTGTGCCTAAGGGGGTTTCTTTGCCCGTATGCGAATAGCCTGTCGGGTGGAAGCTCCAATGCGTGTCCCTCTGATTAGCAGAGGGCACAGCAGCGGAGCGGGCTTGCGGACGGTGAGTAATGGGTAAGCTCGCCGTCCGACCAAGGACCAAGCCCGGGTCGGTGGCGTGTCGTGTTTCACGCGTCACCGACGGGGCCCCTTATGGGGCCAAATGCCTGCCGGGGTCGCGGATTTTTTCTTAATCCAGGATACCGTGGCCCCGGAACGTAAAGGGCATCCGAAGGAACACGGGTGGATTTTAGTCAGTAAGAGTCTGACAGTCCCTTCCGCCCCACCCAGGGCGGGAGGACTCATTTGATGATTTTGCCACCCTAAAAAAAAAAAAAAAAAAAAAAAAAAAAAAAAAAAAAAAAAAAAAAAAAAAAAAAAAAAAAAAAAAAAAAAAAGTTAGAGTGAACAGGCTTCTTCTGGGTAAGCTCGCTCCATCGTTAAATTTTATATAATATCACCTTGACTGGAGTCAAGAGCAAATAACCTATCTCAAATTAAAAATAAAATCCACGAGTTTGATAGCCATTTGCATTATATTAATCCTGAAAAACAAAATAGACCTGCAAATATTTTGTTTGCGTTTTTCAGATTATGTAGTTTAATTCTGTAAATGTGTATTGCAAAATATTGGACTGCCATACATATCTGACCGCTTTTGGTCAAGACGCAATTCCAAAATGTAATTTTAAATTAACTCAAACAGAAAACTCCGTTTTATTCTGTTGTAAAAGGTTTTTTTTCGATAGATAGCCTGAAGAAACCGAAACAGGCAACAATATAATACAAAACTGTTTACCTATCGATATTCCTTCAATTCATTATTATTAAACTGAAACCGATCAAAGTTTTCTTTTTAATATTCGTTTCATGTAACGTAATACTCAGTAGGTCTTCGGGCAAGACATTTTTCGTTTAGACTCATAAATTGTAGAAACTTGTTTGTTCGTTGTATCGCCTCGGACCATTTATGACTTTATGACAATCATAATTGTACAGAATTGGTAGTCTTTGTGAATGATTGCGATGCAATGTAGAAAAACAGGAAATGCTTATAATTAGGAACTTGGGAGAGTAATTTTCATAAAAGTCGAGCAATAGACACAAGTCCACTCACAGTAATAGGTACCTACTAGTGTTAGGTTAGAGAACTATACCTAATTACCTACGAAATAAGAAGACACAAGATAAGCAATAAGAAAGGATCTCCCTATGAAAGTTATGATAATGTGTTTTTGGGAAGGTAATATAAAAAAGTTGCAAATGAAAATAAGTCAATATGTAAAAAAGTCATCATCAGCCTATAAATGTTCCCACTGCTGGGACACAGGCTTCTTCTCTGTGAGAGGGAGTGGGCCGTAATCTACCACGCGGGCCCAGTGCGGATTGGTAGATGTCACATGTCTTCGAATTTTTGGTTCTAGGACATGCCGGTTTCCTCACGATGTTTTCCTTCACCGTTTTGAGAACAGTGGTGTTGAAATAAATTACACAAAGTAATGCGCCTGACGGGGTTCGAACCCACGACCTACAACTCGTAAGTCGAGGCCGATACCACTGGGCCACCACTGCTCTCTTGTAAAAAAGAGAATTACGGCAAATAAAGTTAGCGTTATAGCTAATACCAGTAGTTATCTATATATATAAAAGCAAAAGGTCACTCACTCATAGGACACGGAATCTCGGAAACTACCAGTGCTAGGGGTTTAAAATTTTGCATAGGGGTTCTTTTTAGGACGTAGGCGCTCGCTAAGAAGGGATTTTGCGATATTACACCCCTAAGGGGTTGTTTTTGGGGTTGACAGTTTGTATGAAACTTTGTTGCAATAAGTACTAGGAGTTTTAAATTCTGCGTGCGGGTTCTTTTTAGGAAGTAGGTGCTACTTACGAAAGGGGTTTTTCGAAATTCGACCCCTAAGGGGTTGTTTTTGGTGTTGATAGTTTGTTTGAAACTTCGTTATTATAAGTGCTAGGAGTTTCAAATTTTGCATGGGGAATACTTTTAGGAGGTAAATGCTCACTTGGACGGGATGTTGCGAAATTCGACCCCTAAGGGGTTGTTTTTGGTGTTGATAGATAGAGCTCTCAAATTTAGCATGGAGATTCTTTTAAGGACAAAGATACTCACTAAGACGGGATGTTGTGAAATTCGACCCCTAAGGGGTTGTTTTTCGGCATGGATAGTTTGTATGAAACTTTGTTACTACAAGTACTAATAGTTTCAAATGTTACCTGAGAGTTCTTTTTAGGACGTAGGTGATACTTAAGACGGAATGTTGGGAAATTCGACCCCTAAGGGGTTGTTTTTGGTGTTGATATACAGAGGTCTCAAATTTTGCATGGGGATTCTTTTAAGGACAAAGATGCTCACTAAGACAGCATGTTGTGAAATTCGACCTCTAAGGGGTTGTTTTTCGGCATGGATAGTTTGTATGAAACTTTGTTACTACAAGTATTAAGAGTTATAAATGTTACATGAGAGTTCTTTTTAGGACGTAGGTGATACTTAAGACGGGATGCTGGGAAATTCAACCCATAAGGGGTTGTTTTTCGGCATAGATAGTTTGTATGAAACTTTGTTACTGCAAGTACTAAGAGTTTCAAATGTTACATGAGAGTTCTTTTTAGGACGTAGGTGATACTAAAGACGGGATGTTGGGAAATTCAACCCCTAAGGGGTTATTTTTGGTGTTGATAGATAGAGGTCTCATATTTTGCATGGGGATTCTTTTAAGGACAAAGATGTTCACTAAGACGGGATGTTGTGAAATTGGGGTAACCCCATAGTTTGTATGAAACTTTGTTACTACAAGTAGGTAGTAGGTACTAAGAGTTTCAAATTTTACATGAGGGTTCTTTTTAGGACGTAGGTGGTACTTAAGACGGGATGTTGGTAAATTCGACTCCAGAGGGGTTGATAGTTAGGAGTTTCAAATTTTGCAAGGGGGTACTATTTAAGAAGTAGGTGCTACCTAAGACGGGATATTGCGAATTTCAATCCCTAAGGGGTAGTTTTCGGTGTTGATAATTTGTATGAAACTTTTTTATTCACAAGTGCTCAAATGTTGCAACTTTGCTGGTCGTTATTTTTAGGGCGTAGATGTTCACTAAGACGGGATTTTGCGAAATTCGACCACTTAGGGGTTGTCTTGGGGTTGATAGTTAAAGATCTCAAATTTTGCATGGGGGTTCTTTTTAGAACACAGGTTTTTAGAACTAAAAGAGGGTCTTGTGAAATAAGACCCCTGAGTTGTTGTTTTTGAGGTTGATAGTTGAATCTTCGGTACTACAAGTTTAGTGCTAGGGAGTCTCATTTTGCATGGGGGTCATTTTTAAGATGAAGATCAAAGCCCGTGTCGACGGCACATCGTGTTCCATGCGCGCCTCAAAGAGCTGTCAGTAAAATGACGGGAAAGAGGGGGCCTCTTAGAGGGCCAAAGCTTGCCGAGGACGCGGGACTGTCTCATAAGGTAACCTTAACCCTGGAACGTAAAGGGATATTGAAGGATCACCGTAGATTTTAGTCAGTATACATGTCTGACAGTCCCTCCATCCCGCTCTGGGTGGGAGGAGTCATTTGGTGATTTTAGCACGATAAAAAAGGGGTTGTTTTGGGATAGTTAGGAGTCTCTTTCGCATAGGTTTGTTCTTTTTAGGACTTTTTGTTTTGGGGTTGATAAAATTTTTGTCGGATATTGATTTTGATTTTCCAAATAGTTTTCAAGAAAGAGGGTGGCCGGGAGTAGAAATTCACAGAGGCAAAGTTCGAAATACGCGCGGACGAAGTCGCGGGCGAAGTGCTAGTTATTACATATTTTAAACATTTAATCAAATATATTACGTACTCGTATTTCATAATACTTTATGTGTTGAATTAAGCAAAAACAAATATGTCTAGCTTTTATCCAATGTAACAAAATAATCATACTAAACATTACAATTAAAACTATGCCCATTTTGTAATAAAATGTATATTTGTTAATTTATTATCAGAATTCCTAAAACGGCCGCCCATCGCCACTTTCTAATGTGGACTGAGAACAGAAATCAGCAAGTTAGTTTAAAAAAAAAATCATTTATCCATAAGTTACGAGTACTTTGTCCGTAACTGAATAATCTGTTATGAGACAGATGTTTGTTCGATACTCGGTGGCGTGCACACTCGCAACTAACGAGACTCGTGGACAAACTAGAAAACATCTATTGTATTTTGGTTTGATTGAAGAGATTTTTTATGTTTGTCCAAAGATCAACTTTTAAAAACCATTATTTTTAAACAAAATGCACCTTCCGCGAATCCAACTCATACCTGACAAGTTAAACTGTTTTTTTTTTTTTGTATCCGTTTAGCACCTCGTTGCCATATCTCGTATCAACACAAACCTTAATCTGGTGCCTTTTAACAAAATATTTTATCTTGATACTGAACACACGGAGGCAAATAGCGTTCTTAAGTTACAAACGGACAAGGAATGTAACACTATACAGATAAAGGCACACTACTACAACTGCACATAAACATATTAAATAAGGATTATTTTCTGTTAAATACCAATTCAGAGCATCTCATTAACATTTTTAGATTAGCATTTGCGGGAAAGCGCTATTCACTGACAAATTTATATTATAATACTGCGTCCAAATGAATCGAATATGTAGATTAGAACAACTTTTTGCGATGTCATAAACTTGGCTTTTGTACGAGGATATTTAAACCCTAGGATGTCCGTTATTAAACTTCTATTAATTTGTAAAACGTGGTTTACATTTTAAATCGGTTTCTCGCAGAGAAACTGTAATAATCAGGCAGTGAGCATCACGGTTAGCTCTTTTATTTTCTTGCTTTTCAGGGAAATAAGAACTACGATTTTAACTCAAAAATTTTGGTAATCTAATACAGTTTAAAGCTAAAAATTGCTTGCCGACTTTTTAAATTCCAGCTGACGAAATATTACGTCTGAGACTTTAACTGGACCAAAACAAAATCTCAAAGTATCAACCTCCGTAAATTAAAAGAACAACCACACAAAATTCTTTACAATAACTAAAACAAAAGAAAAATTGGAAAACACATCCCTGTACAATGTGCATCGTATATCGAGCAATCTCCTGGGAGGCAGAACTTCCCCTGTAAACTAGTCTGGTCTGGTCTCTGGACAGAAATAGGTTTTATATTCTTGCAACTCTGTTTGTTTAAAAGATAACCAATCTCTTTTTCAATTCATACAATATTCGTCGACTAGGTTTTCTATTTAGATAGACCCCGTACGCCGCTGCCGCTTGTGCAAAGGTTATGGCATTCGTCAGAACGCAAATTCTTGTTGACATAACGCAGTATTCTTAATATATTAAATCATAGCGACAATTTAATGTAAGGTTATCTAGTAGTGATTGTATTGTTGACTACGAGCTTTGAAATATGGATAAAGACAATGGCAATAGGGGTATGATTTGCAATCGATTAGGTAAGAAATTATTTGAATGTCAATACTAGGTACTAAAACGTGCTAAAACTGTCAACGCCCTCGTTTGCGTAATATGTTTTAAATGCCTCGTTATACCCTCCATTATTGGTTCTACCATTACATTTTACTTGTGAGGTTACAATAAAAAACTTTACAATCGATTGAGTCGACAAAAGTATCAATTTAAATCGAACCGGTGTCACACCTTCAACGCAAAGCGTCACTTTTTTCAGCCGATCTATGGTCTGTGCGGTCCCTCAAATTCACAACAAAAGACAAGACAATATAACCCTCCAACGGTCGCGTGGATACCTTTTGTTGTGACACCAATAAATCCGATTTAAATTTTGCGTGTCACAGTCGCACGCGCGTCGACACCGTGACATTGCCGTGACAAGCTATCGCCCGGTGACTGCGCGGGGGTTAAAACATTGTAAAGCTATTGCTTGTTTTTCGCGTGCATCGCGTGTGAAATAAGCACCTTTTTTACAGACTACTCTGTCTTATTACAATCTACGATTATCGGTATACGATAGTCCGGGTACAATCAGTAGCCGTTGCGCCCAATACTGATTTATGTGATAAATGAGTGCATTTGACGTCGTAAATAAGACAGAATAATTAGAATATATTGCTTTGTCCGATAAATAATTCATAACTTGTTAGTTGCAATGAGTTTCATGCAAAGAGCACGAGTTATCTTTACGATAATAGATGTCGAACTCGATGCTGATTGTACTCAGATGTATTGCTACGAGTAACAATGAACGAAGGATCGTGTGTGGGAAGTAAGGACATAGTCAGAGCAAAGTTACGCGCTAAACATTTGTGCGTAACGTGAAGCCGAACGTGACGTCGCGTGATGCGAGTGTTAAGCGTGACGAAGAGCTCCTGTAAGATTGATTGACAATGTAGGCAGGTAGACTAATTAAATACTAAAACGTTAGTTTTATAAAAAGCTATAAATATCACCGACTTTTCGTGGCAACTGAGCATAAGACGTTTATTCCTTGCCTTGAACTAAACCATGACGCTAAAGCATTGGTAAATATGTTTTGTATAAGATTATAATTATAACAGTTGATAATTTTGGCATTTTGTTTGAATATTAATTTATGACTAGATTATCGGTTAACGGAATGATAAACGTCTTATGGTCAAAAATCGCTTTCATCCCCCTCAGCTTTATTTTGTCAAAATTCCTGCAACACTGCATTATTTTCATCAAACAAAAGCTGCTACGCAAAAATAACCTCTACACATGAGTCATGTGCCTATACCGTGACGTTGACGTGGCCACGGTGCTACACGTGCGTGTTTAGCGTGACAACCTACCACTATGCAGATTGATTGACAATGCGAACACACAGGCCAGTGTGTTGCTTTGTTAAATTGCTAATGTACCCACGATTTTGCAAATTATATTTCCTGTCATTGTTGCTGGTTTATAGTGTGTTTAGAGTAATATGAATCGCATTGTTGAATGTCACATTGTATTAGGAAGTTCTTTGTTGAGTCTAAATAGTGTAGTTTAGCATATTGAAAAGCAATCAAAAACTGTAAAGAATAAGAGACGAGTCTAAGGCCGCGGTTGGATGGAAAATTGAAAGTAAAGATTTTGATTTTATTTATATAAGATTTGTTTGTAAAATGTATTGAGTCACGTAAACTTAAGTTTTCATCGTCTTCTTGATTGATTCATATAACACAGAGCGCAACATGTTCTATTTTTTACATTCTTTTCTGTCAGGCCAATGAAAAACTCTTTCATTCCTTTTTTGCAGACATTAATATATTTAAATAAAAAAATTAAATTGTGTGATAGCAAGTCAGTTCCATTTCCCTCAGGGTAAACCAACGTGCCCCACTATTCGAAGAATCGAAATAATAAATCGTTTTTTGTTCAGAACATGTTTCTGCCTCAATTGGCAAACAAAAACTAAAAAATCTTCTAAAATATTGTAAATAAAAATAACTGAGATCAACAATTTTGTGAAACTTAGGGTGGGGCACATTACAAGGATAGATCAGTCTTATGTGCCCCAGCAAAAACTCTCATTGAGAGGTTCTTTTTCCTTTCTCTTTCATTTTGCCTTTACTACCACAGTTGTTGCATTTCTCTGTATCACTTGTACAGTCCTCATGTAACCAGCCAGAACACGGCAAATACCCCGAATCCATTCACTCTTCTTCTTGGTACGATAGTAATCCTCGTGATATCCGCCACCGCCTTCTGCATATTTTCTTCCGTCCATTTTCTTAGATCAACAACTTTATCCTTTCCCATTTCCTAAAAAAAAAAAATAATATTAAAAAAATCAAAATAAGAACTCAGGAACAATATCCAAATGGGGCACATTAGCCGAAAAAAATCGGGGCACGTTAGACGATGTACAGTGTAATGTGCCCCACTTAAATAATTCTGATTTTTGTAACAAAAAACGGAACGTAATTATAGGCAAACTAAAGTTAAATGAGGTTAGTTTTCGATAAAAACACGAAATAATATCGAGCAAATACTTTTAATCAACGTGAAAATAGATATAAAACAAATTCATGTAGTCTTCACCTTTAAATTACTTTTTCTCACTCAAACTAAATAAAATCCAGCACTGCGTTGTTTACATCGCGGCCTCACTTGGATGGGTTATTGACCAGCTAGGATCAAATAAGCGCCAAAATGAAAATGCATCACTGAGTTTCGCGAGTGGGGCACGTATCCGACTGGGGTACGTTTGCCTGGTTTACCCTATACCTAATAGTTTTTTTTTTTTTAATTATTAAATTGCTCCAAAATAATGTTCACGAGAAATATGATGTCACCCTAACTCTATCGACGCACCGCGCATTTTTATCGGATTTCAATATTCCGAATACAGACAAAATTAGGCAAGATTTTCATAAAAACGCGTGATCTGAATAAATGTTACCTTTACGCATCTTTTTATTACAGTATAATTTCCGTTAACTAATGGGACCACCCCATTGCTTCCCATGAGTGTCGTAAGATGTGATAAGGGATTTCAGAGTGGGGACGGGCAGTCACATCCACCTGTGCGCTAATGACTTCTTATTGCCATTATCAACGGTACGAAGGTTGGTGATTATTGCAAGGGACCAAACCGTTGGGGGAAACCCTTGTTTAACACAGAGTGTCTTTTGACTACGGTAATATTGTTTTAGGCAGCTTTATCGTCGTTATTTCGTCTGACAGTGAAAAAAGTTTTATGTAGATTACGATTCAAGACTTTTTCTCTGGTAAAGTTCTCTACTAACAGTACTTTATGTTGTTGATTTTGATAACTTATTGAAAGGAAAGTTCGCTACACCTTTTCAGAAGCTGCCAGACTTCACAGTAGTAGCCATCATAAACGCTCTCAGTCAAGGTTGAGAACCGAGAAAATGTTTGTGTAAAATAGACCCATACAATCTAATTATTTACTTTAATGCAAATATTTGTGAGGATGTACTCTTTCATTTCAAAATATTAGTTATTTTGAAGAAAGAGTAAGAGTCGGATACAATTTGGCAAAAATATGGTGTATAACCTAAGTCTACCCCTATCCTGGTATTACGATCCCGTGGTATGAGTACCAAACATCCCGCGAGCAACACCGCCGGCATAAGTTAGTCTTAAACATAAAGCTTGTTCACCTACCTACAAACCGATAGACCCGCCACACCCACACCGGAACAGTTTTATTGTATAAATATTACAAGTACCTTCCGCACTCAATGCGCCTATAAAGGCATTTCGATTTGAGTCAATATTCAAGTATTAGTACTCACTTTACACGGAAACAAAGTGCGGCCATAGTTCCGCAGACCCACGCAATGTTCTTAACGTCAACGTAAATAGGTAACAATCTTACCACAAAGTACTGAACAGACAATACTGAAATACGATTTAAAATCATGTTTTGACTAACTGGGCTTCATTGTTTTTTGGTAAAGAAAGTAAAAGATTTCAGTTCCAAGGGAAACAATGAATAATCACCGAGAGATACAAAGACAGATGATAGTGTTTCATCAAAGTTCAACCCCTTAATTGGTCGCGCTAAAAAACTGTCCAGATAAATGTAAAACGAAACACATACTTTAGGATTAGGTATGCTCGACACTTGACCATAAAGAAGACATGTTGTGAACTTCGGTGATCGGACGAGAACCGTATTCAACGTAGTATGAACGTTGGCGACATGTTGTGAAGTTTTCTTTTTTCTAATGGAAAATCGACAAATGAGTCCTCATGTATTTATTAAGCTAATGGAAATTTCAGCGAGCAAAATTCAGAATTTAAGAAGTAATAAACACCCAAAGATACACTTAAGGTGTGTAGCACTCACGATACCAGTTGAGTTTTACGAATAATTTCTAAAATTATCAACAACAGGAAGAAAAGAAACCTCGAAGTAATAAATAAAATCATCATAATCAAAGACAAAATTATTATCTCAACAAAAGCGTATTCTTCACCATTGCTACATTCAGCAAAAAAGAACAGAAGTTATAACCGTAAGCTTATAAGATCCGCACATATTTCTCCATAAAGAGTCCATCTACCAGCATTGAAAGCTATCTGTTCTGAATAATGTTATTACTAAGGGTCACAGTCAATGACGTAGAAAATCTTTACCAACGACTTATACTATCGGGAATAGGAAATGGAAAACAAATATAAGATATTACTGACTTGACCTACCTACCTATACAGAATCAATTTAGTACTGATTTTCATGTTTGTTTCATTTGTTTTTGAAACGATTCTGAATGAATTTGGTGTTTGATTGAAATTAAACTGAGACTATTCTAGCTTCGATAAATAGACTAAGCACTACTCCAATATGCTTTTTAATCATGTGGCCTAGACAAGTGGTAATTGTTTTTCAAAGAGTTTCACATTGGTATAATTTATCCAATGCCAATTCAATAAAGCCTCCTGCAGACACACGCGATTAATCGCGCGGGGCGACATGTCGCGGTCCATTCGCAGTATTTTTAGAGTGGAAATTAGCTTGGCTCGTTGTTGCAGCGCGATTAATCGCGTGTGTCTGCAGGAGGCTTTAACCTTTGGCATTTACGTTGTTTTTGCTGATAAGATGTCGTCTGCTTCATCAATGTTAACGTCCAATCCGCTCAATTTTACTTTGAGACATCAGTTCCTCTGGTTACCAAGATGTTACTTGTCTTGTGTAGCTTCATTTTCGATGGTACAGTTTTGGCACAAAATGGCGATTTAGGACGCCAATAAGTCATCGAGTTTTCAGAAGTGTCTGTGAAAATTGATTCGTGGCATTTCTTGAATTTAGGAAGTGGACCTATGTTTTCTTAATTATTTTTTTTCAAGGCAGACTATCTTCTTCTTAGCGTGTCGATGGCAAATGATTTTATATATTTTGTTTAGCCCAAAATTCAGCTAATCGAACCCCGCACGTTGATGCAGACTATTGGTCGCGTCGAAGAAACAAATAACTATTATTGTCGACATACCAAGCACGTGTATTCTTAATACTCTGTTTGGAACACTGAAATCCTATTTCTCTATTTATTTTATAAGCATCATTAAAATGACTATTTCTATGAATACTTCGGAATTGAGTATTCCAAGCATTCGTGATTGCTTGATATTTACTTAATTCAATATTTTCCTTTAAATGACATTAAGTTAGGTTTCACACTCTAAAATTATTTATGGGCCAATTCCGGCATGCTAAACATACATCAAGAATTTAAGACACACATAAGTAAAGGTGTACGTGACGAATTTCCTGTTACACCCCACAATAAAAATATCCTTGTTAAGTTTACCTACTTATGTGACTTAACAAACACCAATTAACATAATAAATTAACCCGTTGGTTTCGTGTATTATAAAAATAATGTAAGAGTCGCGGTCGGTGAATAAATTAGTGAGGGCGATGATAAATCATGGGACTGCTACTTGTACGTGTGACAAGGGCTTAGGCACTTTTTATCGCGGCCATTATAAACATTTTTACATATCTTTATTTAAGAAGAGAAATATGAACGAATGTGTTCTGATAAATACGTGTGATGATTTTGTACGTTTGTCAGTTAAGTGCTACTGGTTTTCGGTTTGATTATGTTGTTTGATTTGAATGACAGGAGGGTAAACCCTCTGTCATGCTGCGTCGTGACTCAGGTATGCAAGGTGTTTATTTGCAATGACATGGTATGCTATCAATGTACAGATTGATCGATGGAATGTTCGCCAGAATGCGAGGGGTCGGTAGTTATAAAACATGCATTATATACTTTCAAAAAATTTCAAAGCCTCTAATTTAGAACATTTTAATTATATTCAATTAAACATTGAAACCAAGAAGCAGTTTGTAAAAAAACTTCATTCATGACTCATAAGTATTCATTTAATAGCAAAAGCTTGATGATCTAATTCTTAAGCTAGTCAAAACTTCATGCACGACTTGTAACGATAAAAAACGGTAGTAGCTAAAAGAAGTTATGACTAAATTACATTACATGCACCTATAATTAAAGAGGCCGCTTTAATCTAATACAGGATGACGATACTATTCAGTCTTTAATTTGAATTAACGGCCGGATTTTAATCTAGACTTCGATCAATCTAGACAGCAATAAAAGTCGACCTTCTAAAGCCGATTACATTTTACGAATCACCATAAAATCGTAACTAAAATTACCTCTACAGTAATTTCGAGTGAACTGAGCTATATCAAGTTTAGTACAAAATTCGATACGAACTAAACACAAGTACCCAAGTAAGTAGCAAAGTACAAAGAAAGAAACAGAATGGATAAAACACCCGGCACTGGTAACGAGCCAGTCTTCGTGTACCATTGCGAATGTACCTACACTACTTGCCCGTTTGTTATTTTATTTGCTCTCTACTCAGTAAACTCTATTACCCAGTCGATGGTTTTGATTCCGAGAAGTCGATGTTTACATTGAATGTTAAACTTATGTCACTGTTGTCACAATATTTTACTTTCAACCGTTTCGTCCGTTGTGAGAAAGTTTATGAACGTCGAATGCTATGTTTGTTTAAGCTTGTCGATAGCGTACATCAGATATATCGATATAACCTTCTCCTGCCTCTATACAATACAATACTATTGTTTTTAGCCTTCGTCTGAACTGGAATCGAATTATCGATACTTAGTGATGTTCGCAGCACTAACGCGGCATTGACTCCTCTTGGGTCGAAACAACTAATGGACTACGTTATTACTGGCCACCTCAACGAAAAAGTGCATTAGCGTACCGTGAGTGGGATAAAAGTATTTGAATATAGAACTTAAGTAAAGTGCGCTGTGAGTGCTTATGCCACTTAACAAACAACGATTTGCCTCATTTACCGTAATCGCTACAGTTTTATTTCACTCCGCTTTCGGTAGCCGACGCGTTTCATATGAAATGTTTTTATGTTTATAGCATTCGATATTCAATCTGATTTCCCCAAAATTGGATTTTAATTTTGGCTTGTATCAAAACTTGGCGTTTAATTTTCGAGCATGCTTTTAATATTTTGTGATTTCGAAACATGAGTGATATTTACGTTTATGACCAGTGAAACTAGAACTGCGGAAACTTTGACGAAGTAAATGTTTGAATTGGCTATCAGAATGTTTCAGTAGGGAGATATGGATCTTTCTGAACTGGGCGGAGATTTAGTTTGTGAAGTTTTTGAGTCCCCTTCTTTGGCTCTTATCACGGTTAGTTAGGTGCGCCCCGGGAGTAGCTTTGGAAGTATGAAAATAGAGTGCCCTTTCTAAGAATATTGCATTTGACATCTGAGAGTTTGGCATATCAAACCTTTGTGTAGGGAGGCAGTTGATCTTTTGTTTAAATAAAATATTCTCGCAGAAATGTTAGGTGTCTTAAAAAGAATATTCGCATTCATTTATGAATTCATTAAACTGTGTGAATGTAAAATCATTTTCAAAAGAATTCATCACCTCGCGCAAACGTGTTCACATGCTATAAATTGAGTCATTAAACTGCAAAAATTATAGATCTCAAGACTTTGAAGTTAAATAAGCGCTTAGTTTGTATTTATGAGTGGTATCTGCAGATTTACAATTTCTCACTTAGTTTCAATACAGTGTTTCAGTCAGCCGGTTAGCCAGACAAAGAGGATGGACATAATGAATTTTCGTATGTGAATTGGCAAATAAATAATTCATTGTGAACGAGACGCGAGTTCCTAGTAATGTAAGAAAGCATATTTTAGCTCATATCGTAAAGTGCAACGAATGACAACAGCCGTAAAATTTTATGTTCTGTACCATGTCGTCCTGTCTCAATTACAATTACAAATTATTACAAATTTTCAACTGAGCCCGTCAAACGTCGTATATAATATGCGAAAACCGATGCTTACAATGTTTTGAAGTACATTCTTGTTATATTTCATTCAGAAAATTTTATGTAAAGTATTTTTAGTCGTTTTAATCGGTGTAAGATTTCGCAGCAGGATATAGATTGGCAGTTCGCCTTGAGTCAATTTAAATTTAATAACTTGTGTGAAATCAACGGGTCTAACAAATTTATAAAACCTACTGAGAAATTTAATTATAGAGCAATAAAGTTGTTTGCTTTTCAATGTAAATGATTTATTTGTTGACATAGTAATCTGTGGCACATTATGTTACAATGTAGATTAATGTGTTGCACACAAGTGCGTTCACATTCGTGACAGTAATAGCCAGACAATCGTCAAAGAAACAAAGTAAAACATGTGGCTATATTTATGCTAAATCAATGAATGCTTCAATAAACTTCACATTTGATTTGTACACGCTTGGAATGAATGACACTCTTCCAACATTGTGTGTCGAATGCATTACACAACAAAAACAATACCTACTTCAAACCACATCAAATCAGATATCTGTACTCTTCTTCGTACAGACTGCACATAACAATACTCGATATACAACCGACCTGTTTCGATCCACGGCCACACATAAGCCACAGCGGCGTCTCCATTAGGTACAGAAAGCAATCTGGAGAGCGCTAGTCTGCCCGAGGCACATCTAGGTACACCCTGACCTACTATTAAGGATTGTCTCACAGCACTTTGCCCACATGCGCTCCTCGAACTCTGTAATCTCCGTAATTTGTGACAGCGATTTCTGATTTATTTACATAAACAATAGTCTCGAACGTTTTGAACCACTTATTACTGATTCCAGTCAGCGCAGTGTCGATTTAATTGCGAAGCGCTAAATTATCGTTGATATTGTCCGGGTTTTAGTAATTGCAAAGTTAGTGCACGGTATAATAAAGTGTTCTTGTGTGTAATTATTAATTAACTCCGCAATGGACTCGGGAATGAATGTTTAATGCCACACATTCAGTCTGCTGATTGGTAGTTTAGTTGGAAGCTAAGGTTGTACTTCATGCGCTAACGGTTTTTTGTATAGGGCACGGGTGTACTGGCGTAGTCGCCATGTTGGACAAACTTGAGATTGACTTATTTAAAAGTTGAAAATCATGTTGTCACAAGAGTGCTTGTACTACATCAAGAAGATGAAAAATTTGATAGGTTTTTAGTTTATTCGGAAAAAGAATAGAACTTTATAATCAAAATTGCAGAGTAGAAACAAACAAGCTACGCGGATTTAAATGAACATGAACTCAGTCTAATAAAAATTAATCATCAGAAATGGCTAGGATTCTTTATTAATCTCATAACTTTTAATGTAGATAGGTATCATAAATAAATTCTAATCCCATTATGATTAATAAAACTTTACTCCTTACAATTTTAATTACAAAAACTCCCATATCGCCATTTCCAATCATAAATTTTAAACATAGAATGTCACTTAACATTTCATTTTAAACATAACTGAAATACATTAAAGCCATGAATGTATTTTATTTAAAGCAAAAATAAACACAAGACATAAACAGAAAAACAAACAATTTATAGAGTAATAAATATTTCAATTGGGATTTTATATTTAGGATATAAAATCTAATAAAGATGTGTAATAATATGCTTCAGCACTTACCGTTCGGTCAATAGACATGTCCGTATAGAAAATACTTATGTACAAGTAATTTAGATCAGTACCCTGAGCACGAGTTTTCAGTATTTGAGACGTAAAGTAAACTGGAACTTTGGCAACTTCAAATTGACAATTTTCAAGGAAAAAATTAGTTCCTTCTTCGCACACCAGAGGCG
Organism: Agrotis exclamationis; assembly: GCA_950005045.1. Classification (NCBI taxonomy): domain Eukaryota; kingdom Metazoa; phylum Arthropoda; class Insecta; order Lepidoptera; family Noctuidae; genus Agrotis; species Agrotis exclamationis. Next base: position 9,934,318 of record OX465432.1, read on the forward strand.
CTGTTCCATTTTTTCATACAAGAAACGCTGTAAATACTGGAAAGACGCTGTAAAGTAAAAGAGTGAAAACTCGTGCTAAAGGTACTGGGGGCCTACCACCATAGCATTACTGCCTACTAGTCGACCCGAACCATCATCTTATGGTTAAAGTGTTTCATATCAACTCCTTCAGCCGCAAAGTGATGGATTTTTGGAAAATTCTGTAAATCCAGGCTTGCAGCAAATATTTGTACAATGTCGCCTACAAGTAAATGTTCCGGGTCTGGCTGTTTGTTTAGGTAAGTGAGTTTAAATTTCCATTTAATTGCACCCACGATAGAGAAATAATTCATAGTGAGTAAAGCTTAAAAAAAAAACTAACTTTTATGTTATTTAAAGCGCAAGTGATCGATGGACGATAGACGTTTTGTATCAGCTATTATACTGCCATATGAGAGGTTATGGTATAGGCTGTTTTTATTTACATAAATATTTGGAGAAATCTTGACATTAAGTGATCTCATTTATTATTTTGTTTACTATTTGCGATATGTCGGTGATACTGTTTTCTTTATTCAAGTATAGGGGGAAGTCCCCTAGTGACGGACACCTAAGGTTTTTAATGAATAAAATAAAAAACATTTTCAGGAATGTATATTTATTTATGAATTACAGTAGGTAACAAAGATAGAAATCAGATAAAAATTTAAAAAAGCAACCTTTTCTCAAAACATAATTAATACAATAAATCAAACTTGGGCAACAAAAAATATAATTTTAAAATGTGGCACCTAGTACCGGACGGGTGTTTGTGCCATACCCCTAGCACCGGACATGTCAGAAAAGTCTGCGTCGATCACATATGTAGCCATCTCCACACTCTGGGACGTGTGCACATGCTTCATGTGCCCACCCAAGACACGATGAGCATTGGATCCAGTCATCGATATAGTCTTTGAAAATTACAGGAATTGTTGTGTCTGTGTTAGATGTTTGTTCTTGTAGGCTCCATGATTATTTATTTTTCTTATCTTCCGTTTCGTTTCTCTTCTTTTATCTATACCTTAAAAGAAAATTTAATAAATTAATAAAATAACGTAACCTGTTACAAGAAATAAATAAAAAATCACTGTCCGGTGCTAGGGGACGGCTTAGTGTCCGGTACTAAGGGACAGACAATATCGTACATTACGTAGTACCTACCGAAATGGTTTCAAAAATCAAAGAAAATTCTATCGGTTTACGGATAACAATCAAGTGCTACTTCAATTATCGACTACCACTAAAATATCAATCCATAAATGTGTGAGAACTACTTACATCCATCTTACGAGAAGCCGCGCGTTTCCGCCAAAAACAACACACACCCCTCCTGCTGCGGAGTTGCGCGTCCCTGACGAGCTGCTGTGCGTGATCCTGTAGCTATGTACCACCCGCACCCCTTTCACTAGTAGTTCGAATCGAACAGGTTTATACTTGCTTGGATAGTACGACTGTCCGGCGGTAGGTGCCGTCCGGCGTTAAGGGACTTCCCCCTACTCCATAACTTTCTTAACGTTAGGTATGTAATCTCCGAATCCGTTATATAATTATACTTTAACTGAGGAAATGTATTTAGTTTTTTTCTAGCGTCTATAAAGTTTATTATGTTATATATATATAGGAGTAAATGATACTGTGACGTCTGATAGGGGAGAATGGAAGAAGAAAACGTGTTGCGCCGACCCCAAATAAAATGGGATAAGGGCAGGTAGAAGAAGAAGAAGAAGAAGTTATAAAGTTTATTATGTGGTGGATGTCCCCCTGTAACAATCATACAAAAAAGTAATAAAATGGAACTTAATTTCATAAATAGTATTGTGAAAGAACGTTGCTTTATCCAAAAAAATTGTCTCCTTTCTACTTTAACATTTTTAATCCAACTTCAAGAAACTTCTTTGAACACATTTAAAATAGTAATATTAATGAACGTTTCACTCATTTCCTTTCCAGTAGATACAGTAAATATCTGGGTATTTAATCAGGTGTAAGGTACCGTGATCAATTGCAAGACTAAAGTCGTTTCCGCACCGGGCTGATAAAATTATAAACAGATAAATAATATTTCTACTCCTATTTATAATTTCCTGATTCTATCTAGTGGATAAATACCTTACAAAAGTTTATGATGTAGAGTTAGCACCAAAAGTGATCACCAAGATAGTCGTATTTATTTTATATTATTTGTTACTTAAATAAAGTATAATTTTGCGTACTGTTATAGATTATGCTAGAAATCTTTAATCTTTAGTAAACAATTGACAAAAAATTCAAGTTCGTTTATCGTTTGAGTTTCTTTGCAGACTGTACTACTCGTATAAGTAATAACCGCTCTTTCACATCTAACGGTTAAGCACAGCTACTGATCATTCTGTATTTGATTTATAGGAATCAAACTAAAATACCGGGTGACTAAGTTTAACAGTTAGAAAGATGTGGCCCTGGGGATATCAATATTATTTTTTTAAAAATGTGAAAGTTACTCTAATTGTCTGTCACTTTTCAACGCCGGCGCCGTAACTGCTAAACGGGTTTTGGTGCTACTGCATACCGGTATAGTAAAATACTTTGTTATGACATAAGTCACTATCCAGGGTGGTGCGACTGTTGTAGCAAGACAGGGTGGATTTTTAGTCAGACAGAGTCTAACAGTCCAAGCTTCACCCGGGGTTGGAAGACTGGTTATTTTACCACCCCAAAAAAGGACATCGGTCACTTTATATCCTGGTAGTTCATTTCTCTGGAATCGGAGAGTCGGTGGCAACCGATGGATGCAAAGGGCGGATCGTCATTCGCCTTAGTGGTCTTAGGGAAGGCCCGATATACATCTACTGCTCAACTAAGGCCTCCCCTCTTTGATCAGCAGTAGAAGTCTTGCTTCATTGATTTTGATGAAGCTAGAAACTAGATTTTATCATAAACAAAGACCACACACTATCAGCAACAATCTTCTGATGATATTGAATATTCCATCTAAAATTTATACGTACCTATTGTTACTGTACATGAGCAGAATACAGCAAACGTTGTAGCTTCAAAACAATGAGTGTCAATTATAGGCATGAAAACTGACATTAAACGGTTTCTATACCTAAGGAATACGGTCTTGGAACACAACCTTAAAATATTACATGGTACTTTATGTCCGCAGTCTTATAATAATATTCCAGTGAGCTCAGCTCGCAAAACTAAAATTATTTTCATTGCAAAACAATGTAATATCGATTCCATGGAGCCGTATCACAGCATATCATATGAAGAGGATTTTATTACCTCGGAATCCTAAGTAATGTTTGAAATGTGAAAGTGAGTTTGTTTGGCAAGCATTTTCTCCTTAATGGCTGAACGGATTTTGATGAAATTTGGAAAACGCATTTAACCTTGACCTGTGTTTTTTTTTTAGTTGGTAAAATCATCAAATGAGTCCTCCCGCCCTGAGTGGGGCGGAAAGGATTGTCAGACTCTTACTGACTAAAATCCACCCGTGTTCCTTCGGACGCCCTTTACGTTTCGGGGCCACGGTATCCTGAACCTTGACCTGTGTTAGCGATAGAATATAATATCTTATTCCTTTAAGATGCCTCTTTGTGGGATATTTTTTACCGGCAAAACAAAGAGCAATGGTAAGTGAACTGATACGATCGATTCTCATTACTTTTGTGGTAAAAACTTTGCGAGTTAATGCGCTGTTTTAAATTAATCGTTATTCCGGTCACAAAATTTTGAAATTATTCCGTAACATCGTGGTTTCGGATCGGATTATTTTAATCTCATGGGAACCTTTAGTTTGCGGTGAATTTGAAGTGCTTATGTTTATTTTGTAAGGGTATCTGTTTATGGGGATTAGTTGGTGTAGACAACTATTGGTTTAGTTGTGAGTTAATCTGCGATAATGGATCACTTTTGTGTATAACTAGCTTATCGCTTAACGGGATCGTGAAAGTGGGATGAAAGGTATCCTATGTGTTAATCTATACTGACAGGCCTGTTGGTCTAGTGGTTAGTGACCCTGACTGCTATGCCGGAGGTCGTGGGTTCGATTCCCACCCAGGACAAATGTTTGTGCGATGAGCACGATCATTTGTTCTGTGTCTGGGTGTAATTTATTTAAAATATGTATGTATTTAGAAATATATAAGTATCTTTATCAGTTGTCTAGTACCCATAACACAAGCTGTGCTTAGCTTGGGACTAGATGGCGTTGTGTGATAGTTGTGGAATATTATTATACTAGAAAATATCTGTATGCCAAGTTTTCAAAACGCTCTACCCGTTTTTGCATGATTAAGTAATAAACATGCAAACGCACATTTTATATTATTTTTATAATATAAGTAAGTACCTACCAGAGTTTTAAATAGGCTTCTAAATATTCTGTTTCGTATTTGTTTGTTTGCCAACCACTAAATACAAGTGTACCTATACAAACAGTAAATGATATTAATTTCCTCTTAATTTAACATCGAAAACGCTCATTTTAGCTGTAAATATTTACCAGTACCGAATAAACACCACTAAAAAGTCGATTTTATACATTTTATACAGGTTAAAGTTTTATTTTAACAAAGGATAAATAGGTTGGCTTTCGGGACAAAGCTTTGTCCGACCGCAACTGAAACTATGTAGCGCAAATAAATAAGGAAACGGACACACGATCGGTTTTCGGAAAACCATTTGTTGTGTTAATGATTAAGGTTCTTCATTTTGACCAACGAGCTGAATTCGATTTTACTTTTCGGGAATTTATTATTTACATTTTTAGTTAAGTATTAAGTTAGCAATAAATATTACAATTATATATGTAGTTATTTTTTATAAAAAATTAACCATATAATAAGAAAAAAGTGGCCGACTTTCTAACAGATTTTTTTTAAACTGCGTAATACGGAACCTTGCGACATAGTCTTGCAGTTTATCGGGTCAAATCAATCAAAACGTTATTAACAATCAAACAGTCAGTATTGTACATCATCTGTCCAAGCCCTAAGTGACAAAAACGAAGGTACACATACGAACACATAAAATTTATTTATTACAAGCGAACCCGCACGCACGTCTATTTCGTGAGCAAATTTATTGTATGCCGATTTTGCATTACGGCACGGTACAGTCTGCAATAGTGAGCTGTATTTAGAGTTCAGTTTTGCAGATTATTTATGGTAAATTCCTGGTATGATTTTCATAGGCCACTATACCATGGTTTTAAGGATCAGACTCATATTTCTGTGGGCTCCTACAAGTGAAAAGTGATGGCTCAAAATTAATGTTTTCCGATAGTCATCTGCATTGTCTTTTCCCAAATATGTTGTGTTCGGCTTTCACTAGAATAGAACCGGATGCAGTGGAATATTAGTATTTTAACATAGACCGAATGCCATAACCCAATCAACTAATAAGTACAACTGTTTCACACACGTTACCCATTGTTGTGCTTTGTTGGCTTATGCTTAGATGTTCACCCATTCACAGATTAACCTCATCAAACGCGAAGTAAAGGCTCGAACAGACACACGCGATTAATCGCGCTGCGACAACGACTTAAGCTAATTTCCACTCTAGATGTACTGCGAATGGACCGCGACAAGTCGCCCCGCACGATTAATCGTGTGTGTCTGCTCGAGGCTTAACCTTTAAGATGTGCGGATATTATTATTAAGCCATGCACTCCTCTGAAATTCCGATTATTTAACTTATATATATATTTAAATGAAACTTCTAAGTACTTCTTCCGAGGAAATATTAAGTATTTTGAATTGAGCAAAAGGAACAAAAACCCAGAATTGACGACCTGTCAAACTGACATTCACTTCTGGGCATGAATTTCCAAAACAAACGACTCTATGCTCCTTGCTACCAACGCCACCCCGTGGCTCTTACCAGGTCATCTCTACATCTGACACGGCGCCACCCACGCTTAGCCTTTTGCTCTATAGTAGGTAGCTATTGAACAACCTTTGATCCATAGATTGATGTGTTGCTGGTGAAGCTTCCTATTGGCACTTCAACTGACTAATATTATTGTTTCTTTTTTCTATACAACGTGTAATGTTAAATGCGCAAAACCTCTCGTGGGGTAACTCAGCCCATGTTACTGAACAAAGTTTGTTCTAAGAAAATGAAAAAAAAAAAATCCATATGATTTTTCATACTGCCGATCAATTTCTCATTTTGTATGAAAAACCAAAATTTTTTTTTGCGAATTTCCAAAAGTCTTATAACAAAAATTGTTCAGTAACATGAGCTGAGTTACCCCACGAGAGGTTTTGCGCATTTAACATTACACGTTGTATAGAAAAAAGAAACAATAATATTAGTCAGTTGAAGTGCCAATAGGAAGCTTCACCAGCAACACATCAATCTATGGATCAAAGGTTGTTCAATAGCTACCTACTATAGAGCAAAAGGCTAAGCGTGGGTGGCGCCGTGTCAGATGTAGAGATGACCTGGTAAGAGCCACGGGGTGGCGTTGGTAGCAAGGAGCATAGAGTCGTTTGTTTTGGAAATTCATGCCCAGAAGTGAATGTCAGTTTGACAGGTCGTCAATTCTGGGTTTTTGTTCCTTTTGTAAACTTGCCCCACACTACGAATTTTTCCTGTATCGTGGTTGCATGTACAAACATAGAAACACACATACAAACACCCAGACCCGGACAACTACCTGTCATACAAATATTTGTTCCGTGCTGGACTCGAACCCGTGACACGCAGCGCTGCAGTCTATCGCTCACCCACTGCCTCAACGGTGCCGTCATTGAGAGCTTTCATTCGGATAGCAATAGGTTGTTACAATTTTTATGAATGATATTTGTAGTTATACAGGGTGACTTTTTTAACCGTCCAAAATTTTTCTAGGCATTAAGTATCAATCACTAACCCCATTTTTGAAAACAAATCGATACCATAAAGGAGAATGGGCGTTCATGGTTTCGCTTTTTGAAGCGTATGGTCACTTAAGCAAATCTATAAATCATGTTATTATTTTTTATTTGTTTTAGCATAAATTCACTTAAAACATTTGTGGGGTTTTTATTTTCAATATTATTAGTAATTACTGTTATATTTTTGTTCCGGTATAGTGAAGGGCTACGTTACCAGAATCGATCGATTAAACAAAGAACAAAATCGTAAAACAATTAAAAAATCTACTAGTTTCCCTAAAGACCACCTTAAAAGCCATTATTATTGCTTTTCTACAAACTCTAATATGATTTATTATATGATAACACATATTGAGGTCTTCTAATAAATGTAAAGATATAATCGATTATGTTAAGATGTCGTAATTGACTGATGTGTCACAACACTATTCCATGAAATGTCATTTGTCAAAGTCAAACCAGTCAAACTCATGAATTTAGTGTTGTTTGGTTTTGATTTCTTTATTACCGGCGAACTACTATTTCTTGCTTTTCTCTGCTAGTAAACTTATATTCGTGTCGAGTAGAGTTTTAGGATACCTCCACGTTGATATACATCGAGCAATTGGACTCTTTTTGTAGTGCGCTGTTATAGTGAATTTATACGTCTACGTTGATTTCTACTGGATACTGTGTCGTGCTGTGTGAACTGTGTTTTATTATTATCGCATCCACTGCCTAATCGCCAAATAAGAAAGGCAACGCATGCTATGGATAATCTTTTAATTACATGTTGCATTGTTTTGACGCCTAATAATATAACCTCAAACAAAATCCTGAGTAAGTAATGTTTTTTGGAAAACCCCTCAAAATATCAATCTGTATTTAACTTTGCTTTCATGTATGTCAATAACCCTTACTTGTGGCCAATTTTCTCTGCTATAAGTGTCAAAAAGGAGCGCAACCAAGTGCCATAGTCGGCTGCTCATGCTCCTTTTCATATTAAATCATTTTCTCATCGCTCTGCGTGGTCACCAAGCTAAACGTTAATAATACTACACTTACCGGCGCACGGTGGGCTGAAAATCGGCTTTCATAGACTTAGGCATGTTATTTTTCAAGTGCCAGTTTTTATACCGGATATCACTTCTATTAGTTATAACAATATACAAAAATGACACCAGAATTGATTCTGCACAAAAACGAAGGAATTATAATTTTTTTACGAAAATTTTGTATGGAGCTAGTATGAAAAATCGAAATATCTCTAAAACGGCAGGGATAACCGTAATATCCTTATAGGGCGTTATAGTACTAATTATTTATGATTTTTTGACATACGTTACATAACGGTTGTAGATGCCGTTTTTTTTTTAAAAATCGTCAAAATATTTTTATTTTGTTGTATGTTTAAGTTGAAGAATTCAGAGCTTTAACAACTCTTAACATAAAATAGCATCACCCCTATAGACCTGAAGGACTAGACAGAGCATCTCCATCTGTCAGTTTCAGTGGCACCAAGGAGGTCATGAAAATGCTTGAATCATCATGCTCGCCGTCCATTTTCTGCTTGTATCGGCTTTGGTTGGAAGCACCATCAAATCTCTACTTCAATATCAGTTTTAACTGCTTATTTTCCACATTATCAGAAAGACTTTGAAGAATCCGCTTCACCGTGATGTCAAGTAAAGCTTGAAGTGTAATTCTAGCTGATCAATCCGTAACTGATACTGATTGATTAGGAGGGTAGCATGCAAGCTTAGTTTGTTGCAGTTTATAGTAGGATGGGTAAATATCCTTAGATCCTTTCCGAATGGCAGTCTCTCGCAACGTAATATATTGCCATTTTGAAAGTTTAAGTGATAGAAGCAATCCAAGTGCTTTCTCTGGTGTAAATATTACTGTTTCACTGGTTTCTTAATGCTCTCATTGATTTTAACAGTTTCTGTATTTTTGACCATATATTCGATTACAGATGCGATATCTTCATACCCTTCTTCTTTTAAACGTGCTGCAGCTGCATCTCTTCTTCTTCTTCTTCCTGCCCTTATCCCATTCTATTTGGGGTCGGCGCAACACGTTTTCTTCTTCCATTCTCCCCTATCAGACGTCACAGTATCATTTACTCCTTTTTTCTCCTTTACTCCAGCTGCATATGCCAATTCAAAGGAATCGTCGCCTATGTGCTCACTAGATCTTCTCTTTTTCTGTTTGCTTCCCAGATCTTTTAATGGTTTTCGGGACCTTTTTGTCATTGTTCCAACAGTCGATGATGTCGAAGGTTCTGAAGAGACAGAGCATGCTCTTGGTATCTCATCAACAGTTGGTTCTTGATTTATTAAAGGTTGCACGCAACTTGAAAAATCAATATTTGCTTGCAGCCACTCTCCGTACGCATTTCTAAACTTATCAAAGAATCGTTTAGATTTCTGCCACCTGTTTAAAGCAGCTCGCGTGAATCTCCGGCAAAATTCTTTGAGTGTTACTTGATCTTCGGCAGAAAGGCAATCGCCTATGCGGGACACAATTGCACTAAACAATACTTCATGATTAAAAGAAGGACACTCACTTTTTAGAAGAACAGACAAGTCTAAATGTTTGTTCTTCTATAAAGTGAGTGTCCTGTAAGTTGAGTGTTCTTCTAAAAATTAGTTAACTACCCTCGTTAAATTTATAAAAGATATGATAATGAAAATTTATAATCGTCAAAAACATTTCGTAGAACCCATAGTACAACTAATCAACAAATTAGCTCACTAATTATAAAAAGGTGAATGCGGTTCTTAGTTGGTGTTGTTGCGAGATATTTCAAATCATTTAATCATATTATTAGGCTCATTAGCATGAGAAGACTACAACCATCATTCTAATTACTTAATTACTTGCCATCAGACTCATTAGATGACTACACAATATGTTATTTTGTATTTTGATCGTATGCAAGGTTTTAAAATTCCTTTTGTGTCGATATTTTTTATGTGTCCGGTTATGTTGTATACATACTTTTAGGGTGTGATCAATAAACAATTTAATTCCCCTATATTTCAAAAAGAAGCGACAACATGGGCACTTTGACATTGATATTCAACTATTTGGTATTGTTGGAAGTCTTACAAGATTAACAAGATACTACACACCTCTGTCTAGTCCTTCAGGTCTAGTCGGGGTGATGCTATTTTATGTTAAGAGTTGTTAAAGCTCTGAATTCTTCAACTTAAACACTAAAAAGAACGTTTCATATGTAAAAAAAAATATAAATATTTTGACGATTTTTTAAAAAAAAACGGCATCTACAACCGTTATGTAACGTATGTCAAAAAATCATAAATAATTAGTACTATAACGCCCTATAAGGATATTACGGTTATCCCTGCCGTTTTAGAGATATTTCGATTTTTCATACTAGCTCCATACAAAATTTTCGTAAAAAAATTATAATTCCTTCGTTTTTGTGCAGAATCAATTCTGGTGTCATTTTTGTATATTGTTATAACTAATAGAAGTGATATCCGGTATAAAAACTGGCACTTGAAAAATAAAATGCCTAAGTCTATGAAAGCCGATTTTCAGCCCACCGTGCGGCGCATGAAACGGGCAGAGCGCACCTCGCTTACCCCCCAGCCCCGCCCCGCTACACCTGAGCGACACATCACAGCGCGGTGTCCAGATTCATCAACTTTTTATAGATAACATTGAGACGTGATATCTCGATATTTTTGTATTGAGTGATACAAAAAGAAAAAACACGTATTCAATTATTTTCGCCAAAGATTAAAACATTAAAATTTGGATGGTGACTGAAAAATCACCCTGTATAATATATGTATACAATACTTATTTATAGTTAGTTTCCGCACGCAAAATACGCGCATATGACGTGGAGTTGCGGATACCAGCCCGTTATACAATACAATACAATAGTTATAGTTACTATAAAGTCCTTACTGTTCATTCTCTTTTCCATTATCTTTACTTTCATCAGTTTTATTTCCATTCTAGACTAGTGAGCATTATTTTCTTCATAAACTTTGCCTTTCACTATCGTAACTTTCACTTAATTAACACTAACTATTTTCCTAAAGCCAATAATGATAATCAATGTATTTGAATACTCGGAATCGAAATAATATTACTATTCCATTGCTGTTTTATCGAACATAATTAAATTATAAAGTTAGTGATCAAATATCAGGGTTTCTGACAAATCCGTGGCTATGCAATGATTACCTACTAGTTAATAACTGTTTAATATTAAATGGAATTAGCATTTAATTTATCTATGACGAAATAATTATAATTTATGTATGATTTGATAAATTCATATCTAACGCACAGATACAGGTTCATTTGCAAGCAGTACCTACAGTGTACATTAAATATTATATGATCAGAACATTACTGTTTTGCCAAATTAATTACAATACCATTCAGGACAGTTATATGATCTTCCGCTGATTGAACGCAGAAGTAAGCCAAGAAAGCCAATACGTCTTCAGACAATATAATTAATAAACAATAACTTTATCAGCGTCAAAGAAAAAAATGTATGATTGGAAAATGTAATGAGCTGTATCACTAATATTTCGTAGAATGGCTTTACAGATTCGTCAATGAATGACAATGGATCAAGTGCTTAAAATATCCGTAAAAGATGTAATTTAAACAGACGAAGAGAAGTTGATAAATTAATAACTGCAGTTAAAACTGTTAATTACAATTTAAGGCACTTTGATCCAAAAGTGTCATTGCAAAAGAAAAAACTAACTCATCAGAAATTAAAAACAAAACCGGCCAAGTGCGAGTCGGACTCGCCCATAAAGGGTTCCGTAGCAGCAAGTAACATAAAAGTTCTTGTAGTTGGTTGTAAATTTGAAAGGTAAATTGCGGTTTACGATTTACGACGAATTAAAAAAAAAACTAATTACTCGATTTCTTTCAAAACTTCAAACCAATTTTCGCTGGTAGTAAACTACCAGCGAAAATTATCATACATTTTTTTTTGTTTTATCATTCTCTTATTTTAGAAGTTACAGGGGGGACACACTTAATTTACGACTTTGGAAGTGTCTCTCGCGCAAACTGTTCAGTTTAGAAAAAAATATATAATGAGGTTACTAATATCATTTTTAAAGACCTATCCTTAGATACACACGTATGGGTTTGGTGAAAAAAGAAATGTTTGAGTTTCAGTTCTTAGTATGGGGGGTACCCCTAAAATTTGTGTTTTTTTATTTTTGTGTGAAAATCCTAATGCGGTTCACATAATACATCTACTTTCAACAGTATAGCTCTTATATTTTCGAAGAAAAGAGGCTGTGACATACGGACGGACAGACAGACAGACATGACGAATCTATAAGGGTTCCGTTTTTTGCCATTTGGCTACGGAACCCTAAACAAAATTGAGATCATGATCTTGAAGAATCTGTGATTGAAAATGGAACCTAAACCAACGATAATAATAGCAGCGAAATATTTACTGACGAATGATTTACTGATGACTGGCCTGTTGGTCTAGTGGTTAGTGACCCTGACTGCTATGCCGGAGGTCGTGGGTTCGATTCCCACCCAGGACAAATGTTTGTATGATGAGCACGATCATTTGTTCTGTGTCTCGGTGTAATTTATCTATAATATGTATGTATTTAGAAATATTTAAGTATGTTTATCAGTTGTCTAGTACCCATAACACAAGCTCTGCTTAGCTTGGGACTAGATGGCGTTGTGTGATAGTTGTGGAATATTATTTAATATTTTATGCAGGTAATATTAAATACATTTATACAACATTGTCAGAAGAAAACATCAAAGAAGAAAGAGTGGAAAGTTATAGGAGATTTGACACAGATCAAAAATCAAAGTAATATAGATCATGGTCTTGAAAAGTCTGTGATTGAATATGGAATCTAAACAAAATATTTAAGATACAATAATAATTCTTTTTTGTCGTATTAATACGATAATAACAGCAAAATTGTACCAGATAAAATACCAAGAGAACACCAGAACAAAGTAATACGAGACTTTATAGATCTGACAATGAATGAAGCTATTTATCAAGCTCTTAGAATACAAGTTGTAAGGTCAGCTCAGGTAAACTGGCAAGTGTGATGGTGTTACACGATAGACGGCCAACAAGTCATTATTCACTACAATCTTAAACTTAGAAATTTGTTTCCTTACTCAAGTGATACTTATGTTTGCTGTTTAGAGATGTTCATTGATGTTAGTCGTGTCCTCATGTTTGAGATTTTAGTTCACTTTGAGGATATGTTGCTCATGACTTGGTATCAGTAGATATCGTGTTTCTACACAGTAAACATTTAGCTTTTAAATGTTCATTTTAAAATTCGCAATTATTTCAAAGTACCTCATTAAAAATCTACGTTAATTGAAAAATATATTATATTCACTATCAATGAAATCATGACCATCAAACAATTACTTGCTACCTTAATTGAAACTTTAAAAGTAATTGCCTTCTCATTTCATTGAACAGTTTTTTCTCTTATGACGTCAATAGCAATCGGTGTCAAAGGTAACTCCATCGATTTATTATCTCAGTGACCACACAGCAAGCCAAACAAACTTACTCATTTATAACCCCCACAAATTATAACTAGTACGGAACATAAAATATCGTTCATAATAGTTTTTCCAAAGTCGAAGCTTTGTTCTAAACAGCCAGAGAATTTATTACAATAAAATGCAAGCCTGCACTCGGAAATAAAGAGGGTTGTGCATCGTAAACCTCAATGATACACGGAGGCATCTGCCAATAAAATAAAACCTATGTGTTGGGAACTTTCAGTACGTCTCTATTTCCCATCGCAACTTGCTCCAGTAAAATGGACAAATTCTTGGATGTCATTTTTTGTGTCGATCTTCTGATTTATTTGTGAATAAAGGTCATTTTCGCTTGTACGTATGTTTTCATGTATCCTACCATCGACACTGACATATTCGATATTCATCTAAGTACCTATCTGTCTACATCTTCTCAAGACTGCAGTTGATCATTCATTGTTTTCTTGTATTATTGCCATATTTTTTTATAAAACTTCCCCCATTAGGTAATTAAAAACCCCATTAAAATAATTATCAATTCTGTCACAACTTTTTATCAAGCGTGCTTATTATTCTTCCCCATTTTTTTACGAGCAGCGAATACCGAAGTTATTTTCGTTAAATCTATAAACGCGATTAATTTGAGGAAGGAAGTAGGTAATAATTAGGTTCCATGAAAAAAGATATCGGTAATAAAAGTGCTTCAATATAAATAATTTAGTTGGTTTTACGAGGTAATAAAGTATCTTGAAAATTTCCTACTCATCTGTTGGACATTTCTCTCACAAGCCGGGTCGAGTTTGAGTGTAGGCGAGGGACCTTTTGTAATAAAATATAATGTCAATGTATTATTGTTTCTGAATATTTGATATTGTATTTTATTGGTGTACTGTTTGACGAACAAAGGTACGATGTGCTTCCTTCTGTCTTGAGAATTGCGGGCTTGTGTCAGAAATATACTGACATTTTGAATACGGTCTATGGGTAGGGTATACGTACTAATGTTATAAATACAAAATAACTTATTTAATAAGTCTGTGTGTCTGTTTGGCACAGTACGTCTCATGGTCTAATTTTCAACTTTAATACCTAAGTATTATTAATTTAGACGTCAATGATTTGGTTATAACTATCAAAAATAACTAAAGTTCTGTCGATACTTAATGACGTTCAAGATCATGTCAAACAGTCACAATCGAATCACACTCCCTATCCATTTTTTATCTCCGATTCAAAATAAAATCCAGTATTTATTTATAAAATAAAACTTCGCTATCACTGAGCCCATCTCCATCTATATTGGACTTTGTTATCATGAAAAACGTGCTTAGAAAACTAAAATTTGTTGAGAAAACATAAAAATAAAAAGACTAGACTATCAAACTCAGCAAAGCGATGAAATATTACACTTTTATGTAATACTTTTAGCGAATATAAAATTATAATTGAATAACTTTATTTTTGTTTTCTATTTATTTTGATCGTTAAAAGTTAGTTGGACGAAGTAAATAGTGTCTTTTTTTCGAATTTAGTGTTTCTTTTATAAGTACGTGAAAATATCTGTTATTTACTTATTTATTAGATGTTAACAAGGTTTAACGTTGTCTGCTTTACTTATTGCATATTTTAATCATAAAATCCTGCATAAAGAGGCTGTATTATAATATTGTTGTTAAACTCAAAGTTCCATCTACTTGAGCACTAGTTTCCTCTCATGCAAAGTTTCAAATAAGATAATACAGTTTTTGAACGTAATAACCGTCCCCAGGGATCTGCAGGCACACTCGCATTTTCTGATGTTCCGTACATACGGAGAATATTAATGTGCTACGCTATTCTTTGAGAACGCTTTCAAACGTTCATTCTTACAAAATTCCAGCCAAAGACGCCGCCTGTTATGATAATCCGTCACGTATTCGGAAAAATTACCTAAAGTAGTGGATGTTCGGTTAATGTGGACTAAATCCGCATCTGTAAAAATAATAGGTTAGACACACAGACAAGACTGAATACATAGACCGGGAAAATTAATTGGCTATTATTTTTTTATACGACTCTGTATACAAAAATATATAGAAACTGCGTTTCGACAAAGGAACTTTTGAGGAAATAATAATTTTGCAGCGAAACTAAACAACGACAAAGAGGTTTTATGAAAGGCAGTATACTTCATGTAACAAATCACTGCTCACCTATAATTTATTTCCGCCATACAGCCACAGAGATGCACTACCTACAAATTATCAAATCATAAATCTTCGAACACACACAGACAGTGTCCCGCATATCAATACGAAACTGTAAACTTAACAACTATTTGCAATTCAATTCATGCAAAATTTATCGTTGAGCGTCGAAACGCTTCATTGCGCGTCTATACCGAATGTAAATACCAAGTACGTAGTGCCTAGGACCCCACTAATGCTTTAGAAGACAAGCTCAGAAGCTCACTTAGTTCGCATTTAGCGGACCTAAGGCCACCAAGCCTCTGAGGTTAGGTTCTTAATTAGCCATCGCTCGCAGCTGACCGCTTGGAAGTGCGACCTAGGTGCTCTTATGCAAATACCATTATATTTTCTACAAGCAAGAATAAACTCTATTACCTCAGTATACGATTGAGTATTTATGAAAGCTCAGATTTGTGTAATCCTTGCGGTCGGGAGATGGGTGACATTCACATAGAGCATGTAGTTCGAACTGTTCGGAGGCAACGAGCTATCGATAGGGAATTGGGTGCGATCTTGTCAATATTTTGATTTATAAATTAAAAAATTATGTTTAGTTAAATTTTAGTTTTATAAGTACATTTTGTTTGTAATTTATAAATTGAAAATAAATAACCATTGTTCAGGTTTACAGTGTATTTTATTTAAATATTATTTTTGATTGCGTTGAATTGTGCCAACAATTAATTTGTCAAACAGTGCCCAGAAACAATTTGGGAATTAAACTGAAAACACTAACCGCTAAATTTATTGTATAGACAGTTCCTGAATTAAATGCGGTTGATTTGGAATTAGCGAAAATGGCATCAAATTGAGGTTCCGCTAAATTAATCTAAAATAATAAACTAGCACCTGAATTACGGTAGTTGATATTTTGACTAGTTAATTTGATGAATATGAAAAAGCGAACTGAACAAAAGTACTGATTCTGACAAACGCTTCTACTGAACATGAAGATTGATTCCCAAATCGAGTGATGTTGTTGGGTTTTCCATAAGGAATTTCTCAATTGTAGCCACATACTCCAGATTTGTGTTCGATTCAGGGGACGACCCACGGTGAAATGTAGGTGGACCTTATGTAGGGATATATTCAAAAACTTTTGGAGATAACAGTGCTGAATGTCACTTTGTTATACCTATGCTATAAAACATAATTAGTTACATCAAAATCAGCCTTTAATTGATGAGTCCGAATTTTACTTACCTTTCTCACCTAATTTCTGTGAATTGGGCTTTGGACCATTACTCAACTTAGCAGCTACGCAATACTTTTTTGAGTATAAATTTCATTACTGAGAAAGTAAGATCTGCGGGCCCTAGAATCTTGCTCTAATAAGAGGTAGCTGCAAGAATGAACAGAGCTACAAATAGAAAAGATAAATAATAAAACAATGGCGACACAGTTTGTACATGAAACTGTTTATCACAACACATTTCTCCGAAGAGCACTAAATATAAGATTAGCTCTCATGATTTACGATACAAAACTATGCGAAAGAAGAAACAAACAGAAAGTGTAATATCAAATGTATTTCTAAGCATAATTACTGAACAATGTGAACAAAATTTATGCTCGAATGAAATCTCTATGAAATACGGTATGTCTGCTCCGTCAGACTGTAACAATGAAATGTTTATTATCTTTTTGTTAGTGATTTATACCATACATATTGTTTCCTTTCTAGTGCTTTGGTGGACGACTGAATCTAATTTGCTTAATGTCTTAATTCTGCAGGATTTAATTAAACTACAATTCTTATATTTATTAGTGTTCATTAATATAAAATCTTGTTTTCTTTGCATTAGACAGTCATAATTGGAATAAAGTAAAATCAACTTTGAGATCGTGAAAAAAAAAAACCAGCTTTTCCATATCAAGTCAGTCACGTTTGTCACTTTCGCTCCACTTAAAACTGAGGACTCATTTGACGAAATTCGAACCCCAAAATGTTGGAAAAATCTATTTCTGATATCAGAGTTGGCTGGTTCTTTGTTTTCGAAAGTTTCACCCCTTAAAATAAACATACCTAATGAAAAAAAAATAAAAAAAAAGTTTCTTTAACAAAAGTTTTAATAGTAACAATATTGCGGTTGACTTCTCCTAATCATAATTAGGTATCTCGTTACATTTATTTTGTAAATTTTATTGTAATATACAATGAGCTGTTGATTATTTCTTCATTTAAACATGAGTGTTTTGAAGGTTCCCTTCAAAAGGCCAGTACAACAGGGGTGATAAAACCAGTACCTGTACAGATAGCTACTTATTCTTTTGAAACTCCGAGCTAAGGAAGTGAGATTTGCAGTACATTAGGAGTAAAAAACTTATCAATAAATTATCTGACATGACTGACATGTTAATTTGGTTACATAACTTGTCCCTGTTACAAAATACTTATTGGCTTTTAAATAAAAAGTAAAACACAAGTTGGGGAAAAAATAATGAAACTTGACAAGTGCGAAGCTACTCGTATTAAGTTAAATGATTCCGTACGTTACCATTAAACAAATCGTCACGGTTCTATTTTTATGACTTAATGGAAAAGTGGAAAAAGGAATATAATTGTACGTATATGTATGACCAATATATTATGCAAGCTTAAACTTATAACTTGCAGAAAATAGTGATTAATATTATTTATATCAAGTTAAGAGGAAACAGCACGGCCGTTTTTCCATACAAACGTAGTCCCCTGTTTTCTCCCTGAATAATGCCAGTAGAGCAATTATTTTTTTACAAAAAATCTATGACCACTATTAGCATGTCTTTATGTTTTCCCTTTTTCTATAAATTAATTATTAAAAGAGATATATGAACATTCAAAATCCTAAAAAAATGGCCAGATTTTCCGCTGTGTTCAAATATCCAGAAAACAAATTTGACGAAATTATATAAAAAAAGGAAAACATAGGAACACGGCCAATGCCTTTCTTTATTTTTTAAAGAAAAAAGTAGTGAAATCGGTTAAGTTTTGGAGGAGTAATCAGGGGACTACGAATCGTTGATATTGTGCCATTTAATAAGGTATTTTTGGTCCAAGCTGCTGTTGTCTCTATCGCGCTCTGCGGGGGAAGGCTTCGGGTTGCGCGATAGCAATAGATTTTACAAATACCTATTTTTCAATTCTCCAGCCCTTGCTGTTTCCTCTTAAGTAGGTATGTCTAAGTATTGAATAGACTGTATCATTAAGTTAGTTTAGCCGCACTCACGTCTTGTACTTGTGTTGTACTAACTTGATTGATAACACATATTATCATGAAGTACCTATTTAAAGATTTGCTTTTTAAATTTAGTCTTACCTAAAACCTCAATGAATTGAATGCAAAAATCTAAAAACTAATGAACTCTATTTCATAAAAAAACGCAGTCCCCTAATAAAAGATTAAATAAAATCAACCGCTACTGATTAATTCAACTTTTATACCTAAGCTTTAATTTATTAGTAGATTACATAATGGTCAGGTATTGCTAAACAAACGCCTTCATTTATTTTTCTTGCCGTTACATGACAGCTGAGATTATTAAGATGCTAATGTATTTTTTATACTCTAAACATTATTACATTTTTTTATATTCCTTCTATATGAGGCAGGCTCGATTGATTTTTTTGCTGGAACTTTATTTAATGACTTGAGAATATGTCGCAATTTTTGAGTAAAAACTTATTCATGTAGCATCAATCATTTTTTTCTGATGCACGATGGAAATGAATTACGGTCTAAGTGTGTTCGGTGTTGCGTGGTAAAAAAATGTGTGAAAAATTACCGCGATTACCCGTAATGACGGAACGATGTAACATGTTTCGGTAGTTACAGCAAACATTAGACTAAGCGTATCGCTCGGAGCTTTGTTACCATTTCTCACGTTATTATCGCTTATTCTTCTTCCTACATCATTACACAATTATCTTTCCGAGAAACAAAGGGAGATTGAGCGATTACGGACAAAAACTCTCTCCGTATTTCAATTAACAACTAATTGTTCATTTATAAACAGGTTCTGATTAAAAATCGTAATAATAAGCACCAAAAATTTTAAGACAAATGAAGCATACGTAATTAGCATTGAGTAAGCGAGATTGGGAGCAGGGGCAATACTAATAAACAACAAGATAAAAGGGCGGCCTATAAAGCCGCTTGAATAAATATTGGATCGTACTAATTATCATAAAAGTACATCCTTGCTTCAGTCGTGAGCCCATTACCGAATAGCTGTCATTAAAAGCGTGCTTCGATAAGCGAAGACTGAGTAAACGCCACCCACGGAGCATGCATGCTCCAAGCTTGTAAACTGGAATTATACTACTGTTGAACATCCTAGGAACGGTAAAGTTATCTTATCTGATCACCAATGAATACATATTGGCATTAAGTGGCCATATCGTTAATATTTTAAACCAATTACGGTGCACTATAAACTTACAACCATTAAATATAATGGCAGTATTCACTAAAGACACCTTTTAATTTTACTTTTGCAAGAATGTGAGTAATATATATTCATCAATTTAATTTTGTGGGCAATAATTTCTTAACTTTATGTCACTAGTTGTGTAGAATAATGCATCCCGAACGGTAGCTAATGGCTATAGTTTGGATCGTAAAATAAATGCCATCAGTTGGAGCCCTTAAAGACATTCAATATCAAAGTTACTGCGTGTGTGGATGCGGTCTATGAATATTCACCGGTTCGATTCAAATAAGAGGATTTAACGGTTTGAAACGCCACTAAAGAGCGCAGATTACTGGCTCAAGCAAACTTGAAGATAAGAAAAAGTGATGTGCAAAAGTTAACGCATAAATTTCTGTGTGGAACGTCTGGTCTCCTCTGCCACCGATCCACCAGATTATCCTACTTCGACAGTTTGACACAAGTTTTTCGGTTGAACTTTGAATTATGCAAGAACCTTTACTAGATAGAGTTGTTGGGACCTCTGACGACGTAAAATGGTTTCATCAAAACTTACTTGTTTTGTTATCAAGAATGTTCCTTTTTTGTTACGAGTTGTGACCCTGTTGAAAATGGGCATAGTGTTACGATTTGTGAAATGTTGCGATTATGATCACGACTCATTGTTGCAAGTAGGTATTACTTTAGAGATGGTATGCAAACTATTTGATGTCAACATCGTAACATAATTCAAATGCAACACCGCCCTACGGATTCTTATTTTCTGTTACTTTATGTTAAAGCACTGTTGAAATCTAATCGGAAGATAACATTCATATTTTTACCTTTTCTGTTTGCTTCTTATCTTACACTTAAATACAAGGACAGTCCCAACACTTCACGGTTATCTCAAAGCTCGTAATCGTCTAAAAAACAAACTATTCGTTGTACCAACAAAGGAATTCGTTCAGGCCGGAGCGATTTGCTGGTTAAATATTAGTTTAGTCAATAGATAATAGATTTTTTATTAATAAATAAAAAATAATTATAGACTGGGAATTTGTTTTTTATCAGGTAAGTTTTGTAATAATGTCGTCACGATAAAAATCAATTGCAGAAGTGGCTTACCTCGGGAGCTGGTGTAATAACAGTGCGGGGAAGCCGCGGGCAGCGCTACTTCGGGATTACAACCATGGACTATTCTGAAACAATTTAGATAGGAATATTTTCACACGGGTACAATATTTCCTAGAATTATTGATTTCACAGTATCAGCAATATTTACCAGCGGTAGTCAAAGATTACATTACTGAACTAAAATTGCTACAGTAACTGTCAGAGCACATAATAGAAATAAAGGTTGGTGTCGATTATTTTGATCAAGGATTAGATATGCAACTATAATAAATAACTTGCAAAGTTTTGCATCGTGTAATTCGAAAATAATGAAGACAAAGGTTCGAAGTAACAATTATATACTGTTTGAAAATTAAATATCTTATATTTAATATTAGTTACAACAGAGAATAAGATAAAATTATGTTACACTTATAAATGGCAACTCGTATAACATGATATCTCAAGTAATTATTTCACCAAATTACACATTATTCGCCTAAATAATTACTCAGATCCCTTTCTAAATTATAATTATATCAAAATAACTCGGATAAATTATATTAGTCTGTCTGAAAGTTTTAACGAAATATACCAGCCTAACAAAACTCATTACGAATTCCTACTAAATCACAAAAAAAAAACCTTTAAACTCGGTTCAGATCTCTGATTATCGCCATAAAGTTTGAAGAAGTAAAAAAAGTGTTGCAGAATAACGCGTCCGATCCGAGATTAAAATCGCTACGACTTTAGCCATCGATCGGACAACAATTAAGATGGTGTAGGTAGGTAAAACTTTTAAATGCGACGCCTTTTTAAAAGACCATTCGCCCGAACGCTTTCGGTGTTCCAAAATTACCGGGTACGATTTTACGGATCAATTTTATTTATGAGTTTAATCAATATTTTTTGAGCCTACGACATTTAGAATAGTCGGTGTCGTAAACATTGCTTTGTTAAGAGATTTGTGGCAGTGATCAGTGACATATTTGTTATTCTTAGAAACCCTTGTAAAAGTTCAATGATTTATTTTATGAATTTCGAACTTGTTTTTTAATTTTAACTTGGCGGTTTTGAGATCCTTATCGACGTGTTTTAATCTTCCTTAAATAGTCGCGTTGTGGTGGTCACTTTATCCATAGTTACAAGGATTTGTTTTTATTTTTATTAATGTCCCTTCTCCTTTTTCCCAGCCATTACAGTAATTATGTTCATCTAAATGTACGAATTAAATTCAATTAAAGTATGAACACCATAATTTTGTATTTATGATTCAATGTATATGGTAACTGACTTTAATTATCTTACTGGTTTTTAGGGTTCCGTAGCCAAATGGCAAAAACGGAACCCTTATAGATTCGTTATGTCTGTCTGTCTATCTGTCCGTCTGTCTGTCCGTCCGTATGTCACAGCCACTTTTCTTCGAAAGTATGAGAGCTATGCTGTTGAAACTTGGTAAGTAGATGTATTATGTGAACCGCATTAAGATTTTTTACACAAACATAAAAGTAAAACAAATTTTGGGGATACCCCACACGTATGGGTTTGGTGAAAAAAAAGTTTCACTTCTAAGTATGGGGGGTACCATACTTAGAAATGAATTTTTTTTTTCACCAAACCCATACGTGTGGGGTATCTATGGATAGGTCTTTAAAAATGATATTGAGGTTACTAATAATATCATTTTTTTCTAAACCGAACAGTTTGCGCGAGAGACACTTCCAAAGTGGTAAAATGTGTGTGTGTCCCTGTAACTTCTAAAATAAGAGAATGATAAAACTAAAAAAATATACATATATATAATGTAGACCTCAACAAAAACTTCCAACGAAAATTGGTTTGGATGAGATATAGGTAGTTAGCAGTTTTCGAGATATAGTACATTTTCAAAAACCGCAAATATAACTTGTCATTCATACAAACACTATGAAAAACAAAGTTATTTTTATATTGATTGTGTATATTACTTACTAATCTCAATATAATTATACCCCTAATCTATGCTTGCTACTACGGAACCCTTCATGGGCGAGTCCAACTCGCACTTGGCAGGTTTTTTATACTTATTTACATTTTTAATAATTTTGTGGCAATTATTTTAATATCTGCTGCAATGAACTTGTTTAACGGGCATGTGGGTAAACGGTTGATTATATTAGCATATAATTCTGTTGCAAAAAATAACTTGGCTACCTGATGCAGTATTGGAGTTAAATTAAATTACATGAACTTACGTGCCGAGAGTTTTAATTTAATTTTTATGTTCAATGTTCTTACAGTAAATCAAAATTGATAACATTATTGCGGAAGAATAATTTACTTATTTCTCGGAGTTTTAATTAACAAATATCTCATAGGTGACGCATTTCCAGAGCTATTATTGCTCTAAGCAAGGCAAAACAAAATACCTACATTTACGGGCAACAACAGAAACAGCTGCACTCGATCAATACTTGCATAATGCACTCTGGAACTAAACGCAGTACATCTAATAACCACATACGACACGTCAACATCCATCGAAATAAGTAGAGAGGCGTGAGTGAATAATTTCCCCTGATTTATGTATATCGTCTCTACGCAAGCGAGTCCTGGCTCATTACAGCCTGACGTTGAATGATGATCAGAGCACGAAGAAAAATGCCGTGTTTAACCATCACACGTTTATGATTTAATTCCTATTGGCAAAAAAGTGCGACGAATCGAGGGTGAATGAACTTAGGACGGCCGCAGACTGTTAGATTAGATGCGATTGAGGGCGCGATAATCTTATGGAGATATATGTAAGTCCTTAGGACTGTACTCGGTAGGTAGTTTGGTTGTTTGCACAGCTGAGGGGTCCCACACCTTCGGATTAACTATTCGCAATCTACATTTAGTTTTGTGACTGAATAAATACCTTCGCTGTATAAATAACTGCCTATTTGAAGATACAACTGCTGGAACTCCTTTTAGTATATTTTTGAGTGACTCCTTGTGAGTAGTTACTGTACCTACGTGTAAAGTTTTCTGTTACCAAAATATACCAAAGTTACCTACAACTTAGGTATATTTTGGTAACAGAAAACTTTTTAATAATTTAAAACCAATTATATTAAACCTAAAAAAAATAACAATGAAAGCTTTTCGATACATACATTTTTCATAATTATGTATAATACGGTGTAATATTTTTTTTAATGTTTTGGTAGAACAAACTGATGGTGATCAACAATGTTTTTACTTAATTCCAATTTTACCGGGGGCAATTTGCCAGGATCCGCATAAACTAATTAATAATCTAGGTCGGTTGTGTGCGTAGAGATTATGATGTGTGTAGGTACAATATACCTATGAATAGGTGTGTTATATTTAGAACAACCTGTATATTATACACCGTGTTCTTCACGTTATCCATAAACTTTAGCAAATACTTCTATGGCTTTTACAAATCAAATCCAACAAAGGAAGTAGTACTTAAAAAGGCTTCGTTACAAAGATATTTTTTGTAATTTCATTTAATGAAATTTAATTGAGCTATGCAGTGAGAAAGTATCTTAATTTGAAATCTATCAAATACTATTTGCATTTCATTTGTTTCAGCCCGCCAAATGTTATGAATGACGTTGCCAATTCGGATAAAGAGGCATGCATATCGGGTTATTTACGTCTAGGTATTTAGTTTGTATGAAAATTAACAAAAAATAAAAAATAAGAATTTATTAATGTGTCCATAATGAAAAATGCTTACTTCCGTGGTTTGAACATCTGGTCGAAGTTTAAGTATATCGTCCGGAACACGGTGTATAATAGGTGCATTTATAAATATATATGTCAAAAATGGTGTTTATTTACTCTCATATCGTTAAATTCAAAACAAAAAACTCAAAACGAGTTTATTTTTTTATAGTTTTTTTCTTTTATAGACGTACTTTACAAATGGTATATCGAAATAAAATAAAAAAAAAAATCATTATGACACTATTTCTATAACATTTTTTTTTGTGAAGCCCTGACTCGCAGAGCTAGATATTATATATCTGTTGCTTATATTTTATGCAATAATTAACAGATTAAAATAGATTTTTTGATAAAATCTTATACTATTTCTCTTTCTTCTTCAATAGAGAAACACCTTTCCTAAGAGCTTGCATTTCGCAACCCAAAGTTCAATCTTGAGAAGTCTTATTCACTTCGTCTCTAAAAATGTTAAGGCCATTTTCCAACTTCTCTTTTCACACGCATTAACAATATAGCTAATTTACTATAGATTGATATACGCTAGACAATCGCATTATAAAATCGCGCGTCTAAGTCTCCATGTGTGCGCTCTCCCACACATTCTAGGGTCGCCCCAACATGGGTGTGATAGTGTTTTGTTTCAATTTAATGCCCTGTTTGCGTTAACAGTTTGAAATTGAGTCTATTCTAAAACTAATTTGTACACGAATATATTTCTTGATTTGTTTTTGGTGTAGCACGTTAATATTCTATTACGTGCCTCTGTTTGGATTTCATAATAGGTCTATTTATTTCATTTGCGTTTCTATTATGTCGGGTTTGTTGATACGGATGGACAGTGGGATTCGTTTGTGTTTATAATTAATTATCGTACCTGTCTCATCACTTATAGAGTTATAAGTAACATAAAAACGAGTTTATATTCTTAGAAACCTATATTATAGTACATCTACATTTAGCCATTTATGTTCGTAAGCAAGTCTCAGGGGTCTCAGCTGTCTGTATTTTTGCCCAGTTGTTATCAGGAGGATCCTCCTGATAACAACTGGGCAAAAATACAGACAGCTATAAGTAATTGACAAATTCCCTATAGAAAAACCCAATAACAGTTTGCACGACCTGAGAATATAACCCGAGACCTCATTCCCAACAGGGCTGGAACATTTTATTAATTTTATTATACTCCAATTGCCAGTAACGGTGTCACTAACACAAATAGATCTTTATAGGTCCCAAGAGTGTCTTTGGATTCTCTTTTTTTTTCTTAAAATACGATATAGCCTACAGCAAAGTTAAATCGGGTCGCACGCCTCCAATGGCCCTAGGTTTGAATTCTAAGTAGTGCCTAATTAGCTTTTTATTTGCTATTGACTTACACTTAAAGCTGAGCTTAAGGCAACTAATTAAGCTCAGCTACCGTCCATATCGAAAGATCCAGGCGAAACGCAGACCGACTACTGAATGAGAGCTGTGGTTTATAATTCTTCAAGTTGTATTCGTATTTGATTGGTTGATGATGTAGTTTATGAAAAGAAAATATTCTTTGTGTTTATTTATATTTAGTAACTGTACAAAAAGAGATATTTTTTTAACTTCCCATACAGAAAACTTTTCTTTCTGAGGCCTTATCACGAGATTTTTTTTTATTTACAGCGTTCTTATATTTACTTCGTTTATTGTACGGAAAATTAAAAAGCGCATTTAGTGTATGAACGAGGAGCTAATTTTTTCCATCAAATTAATGTCAAAGTTCCTGTTTCCTTTACGTCACAAAAAAAACGTGAAAACGTCAAGCTAGGGCCTCCGGTCCTACTAAGGGCTAGTTCAGACACGGCGGGAACCGCGCGATTTCAAAATCGCATGGAAATCGCGCGAGTCTTATATGTATGAGTTATTAACTAATCGTTCAGACTTAATAACTCATACATAAAAGACTCGCGCGATTTCCATGCGATTCTGAAATCGCGAGGTTCCCGCCCCGTGTCTGAACTAGTCCTTAATGGCTTACTTTAGTTTTGAAATTCCAACTGTTATTAAAAATAGTAAGCATTACTTTAAGTTTTACTTAGTTTTATTGTTATCGGAGTTTTGCTTAACAGATAACTCGTAACGTCTATCTCATTCAATATCAATCATGACTGTATTTGGATTGGACCATTTACTATCCTAATTCAAAAATAAACCTAACTATCCAGTTAATCCGAAAACCTTACACAAATACGATTTCTTTCTTAATCACCACATCGAACCTTTTTGTTGCGACGAAAACAATAAAAGTGAACCGTTTGCAGTGTCTGCCATTTTCAGGAACCGGATGTTAGCCGGGCGTCCGGTATCGTTGGAGGCACTACGCCAACAGGCGCCGTGACGAACGTATTGGCCACAGAGAAAGAAAGAAACGTGTAATTAATGTGGGTATTATTAAGGATGCTTTTTGTTTGATAAGTTGCTACTTTCCTAATCATTGTGCTGATGAAGAAGATGTTTTTTTTTTCGTGGAAAAATGGGGTATACATTATGGACGGGACGGACTGTCAGTCTTGTACTGACTAAAATCCACGGTGTTCCGTCAGTAGATCTTTACGTTCCAGGGTCACAGTTACCTATGAGAGTCCCACGACCCCGGCAGGCTTTGGCCCTGTATGGTATGGGGACCCCATAAGACTGCTGACAGCTCTTTCTTTTCTAGTGACACGACGCGTCGTGAACCCTACCATGGTTCATGATTGATTAGACGGCTAGTCACAAATTACTCACCTTCGACAAAGATGGGTTAAATCGGTAGCCGTCATAATATTTTTTGGGAAGGTGACAATATACTGTTTGTGATAAGTAGGTACCGAGTTTTCTGACTGACCATAAAGTCAGCTAAACTACATTTTCATCTAAAATAGGATTAAATGTTTCAGAAAGGACCAAAAGATTTTCCTGAGAAATCTGGGTACGATTAAGGGACTGAAGTGTAGGCTTTAAGAAAAGTAGGCCTGGCCTAGACAAGTTGTAAACGGTTGAGCTTTTCGGCAGATTTTGTCATTAAAATAATAATAGATATTATTTTATTAATTTGTAAGCATACGGTTCGACTGGAAGAAAATCCCAACATCGTTGAGAAAAAGCGAGGCAGATAGGACACCCATCCTGCTCCGGGGGACGCATTTGATGATTGATTTTACCACGATAAAAAAAACTTAATTATTTTGAAAAACTTACTTATCTAACTGACATAATATCACAAAAATTCACACTAAATAGAGAAGTAAAAACAGCAATTGTCATTTATAGAATCGTCTCTTAAAATTGTCTCTTTATATTGCCCAAGACAACTTAGATTCCTTTTTAGACCCACTCACCTAAGTAAATAAATCCCTGGCTTTCTGCGAAAATCTTTTCTTCTGAGGAAAAGCACATAGATAGGAACAGGTTTCTAAATAGTAAGTATAAAACAAGAGTCGTTTTTTGTGTCCTTTGTGATCATGTTGTTCTTGAAAATTCGTAGCAAGGATTTTGATGTAGGTATATTTAAAAAATTTTTACATTCATTTGCTAATATTCACTTTACGCCCCCAGACGTGGGACTTGAGCAGATCTGATGAAATAGAGATGGACTACAGGTACACAATGGAGAAGCAACGACCTGCGAAAGGCAGCCGGCAGAGACTGGATGAGGAAACTTCAAGACCGGGTTCAGTGGCGTACATTGGCTAGTCCTATATCCAGCAGTGGAGGTGAATACAGGGTGATGATGATGTTACAGGTAAACCTCTAGTCTTACAAGTATCCATCAAAATTATATCTGTATGGAGTGGAAGGAACTCTCAGACGTCACAAAAAATAACCAACATGTTCCTTTAATTGCCCTTAACGATTCAGTCAAAGTTTTAAGACTGTTCCACGACCCCAGAAAAAATGTCGTGTAAAGTTTTGTGTATAATAAAATTTAACACTATACAGTGTGTCCGGACACCAGTTAGCGATACTTGAAGGGGATATAACCCTTCCTTAGCGCATGTACCACGAATGTTACAGAAGCTGCATTTTTTGGGCTAGCTAAACCGTTTCAATGTAACTTTATGAGCTGGCATTATTAACCACCATGTAAATGATCCCAACGAATCACCATTAAATTGAAATAATAGATTTTTTTTTTACTTTATGAAATCAGTTTCTTTGAATAAATTCAAAAAATGGGCCATTTCAGTTTATGGGTGATTCGTTAGGACCATTAACATGGTGGTTAATAATGCCAGCTCATAAATTTACACTGAAACGATTTAGCTCGCCTAAAGAATGCGACACCTGTAATATTGGGGTACATTCGCTAAGGAAGGGTTATGTTCAAATAAGAATAACTCCTAAAGTACTGGACGAAGAGAAATAATTTTGATACCATTTTATAGCCTAACTCAAATACTTTTAA
Source organism: Agrotis exclamationis (assembly GCA_950005045.1). Lineage (NCBI taxonomy): Eukaryota > Metazoa > Arthropoda > Insecta > Lepidoptera > Noctuidae > Agrotis > Agrotis exclamationis. The sequence goes on from OX465432.1 coordinate 9,963,630, forward strand.
TTTAATGCAAACACTTCAGCAAAATACAGGGGTACTTTTCGTGCTAGAGTATAAAATGTGAAAATATTCAGTAATTTTTGTGTACAATTTCGCGTTTGCCCACGTTTTTTGGTTCTTTTTTCATATTATTTAGAAAACTTTCGCAAGTTTTTGAAAAGCCCTAACATTTAACTTTGCAATAAAGTCATTTGCATGTATGTAGGTCTCTTGAATTTAAAGATATTTGCATTTTATTGTACATACCCAAGTTCGACAAATCAAAAAACTAAAATGGCCGCCATTCGCGAGGTGTTGGAGTAAGAATTTTTTTTAAAGCAGTTTTGTCGATGAAAATGAGTCTATAATATTCAAGTGAGAATAAGTCTTAAAATACTTAACGTAGAGTGATAATTTTGATATAATTCTAAAGCATGACTCAAATACTTTTAATTTAATGCAAAAACCTAAGCAAAATACAGGGGTACTTTTCGAGCTAGAGTATAAAATGTGAAAATATTCAGTAATTTTTGTGTACAATTTCGTGTTTGCCCACGTTTTTTGGTTCTTTCTACATATTATTTAGACAGCTTTTGCAAGTTTTTGAAAAGCCTTAACATTTAACTTTGCAATAAAGTCATTTGCATATAATGTAGGTCTCTTGGATTCAAAGATATTTGCATTTTATTGTACATACCCCAGTTCGACAAATCAAAAAACTAAAATGGCCGCCATTCGCGAGGTGTTGGAGTAAGAATTTTTTTTAAAGCAGTTTTGTCGATGAAAATGAGTATATAATATTCCCTTAAAGTATCGCTAACTCGTGTCCGGACACACTGTATAAAAGCAAAAAAAAACTAGACGTTTTATCAAGTCGCGCGAAACTGGGGTGGGTCGCTAGTATTACATAACAAACATTTCTGGAATCTTCCGATACACCTAGTTGTATGGTATTTCAACATTGTTGTCGAAGCAATGAACCGTGCCATACTATTGTGTTTTCTTGACTCTAAGGAACATGCATCATATCTATCGAACATCTTGTTCCAAGTTTTCACTTCAGTTTGTATTCTCGCGTTAGTTGGTTTCTTTTATTTTGTTCACAATAACAAAATGTTATGTAAGAGACTAAATCTTCTTAGCTAGTTTCAAAAGCAACTTTTTGACGTAAACATATAATGAAATATGAATAGAGGTAAAAACAATCCCTATGTAGGATTATCGCTGAGGTTATTCAGGAAGATAGGTAGTATGTATGTACCGGCCACCCGCGGTGGTTGGCGCCCACGGCGACGGACGTCGCAAGACGATCTCCGGCCACAGTAGGCGCGGGCATGCGGGCGGCGAGTAAAGGGCAACTCGCAGCCCGACCATGGACCATGCCCGGGTCGACGGCGCGTTGTGCGCGCCTCAAAGAGCGTCAGCATAATGACGGGGTCCCCCTCTAGAGGGCTAAAGCCTGCCGGGGTCGCGGGACTTATCTCATTACCGTAACCCCGGAACACAAAGGGCTATCGAAGGACACCGTGGATTTTAGTCAGTACAAGTCTGACAGTCCCTGCCCGGGGTGGGAGGACTCATTTGATGATTTTACCACGAAAAAAAAAAATGTATGTACCGGCGCGCTATGACGCCGTAGACACAGCTGGTTTTGTCAACGGAAGAATCGACAAACTAACACAATGTAGAAAGATTTCTACGTTTAAAATGTAGAAGAAAAATATGAGTCTATTCTTCAGTCGTCTACAGGTCGTTCGATATTCGGGCAAAAAAAATACGAATTGTATAAAAATAACTTTCCTAGATACTTCAATAGATGTAAAATCAGTCATGCTACGCGTGCTGGTGAATGAAGGCGAAAAGAGTGTGTAAGGATCGTAGCATTTGACGTTTAGCGGTTTCTGCCTACTCCCATATTGAAAAGGCGAGAGTTTATGTATATATGTGTGTATAAAAAAGCACAAAAAAGCCTATCACTTTATTTTCATAGCCATTTAACCTATTTGGCGTTGCTATACTGGGAGCGTTAGGAACACTATCTCTTTGCCTAGTCAAGCAAAACAAGGAATGCTCTACTAATATATGCATTCTTCTTCATTTTTCAAATGGATAGGCCGAAAATCTCGTGGCTAATAATAACAACCGCTCAGATCATTCTGGTTAAGCCGAGCTTGGTTAATAGATACCGAGTTTCCTCCGTGCCTGTGAAAAAACGGTAAGCCGTCCCTTCCCTAGACGGTCTCGATTATCATAAGTAGATAGTGTCCCAAAAGTCTGACAACTAGTCCTTACCAAGAGATATTCTAAAACCTAGTACTGAGTTGTGGAGACTAGATATTAATAAGTCACTCTATGTAAAATACTGATATCCTGCTGTATGCGGTTTGACTTGAAGCTGACCACAAAATAATTGGGAAAGCACTAGGCAAAGCTGGAGGTCATGCTCCATGACAGATGAATGACGCGTTAAAGCTTAGATATGAATATCTTACAGGCCATTCGACCGATACTCTTTTAAGCTTCGAACAAAAAAAAAACAGCCAGCACCGAACCTCTTTGAGTAAACGTCACGTTTCGCAACACTACCGTCATTTTAAAACCTCGCTTCCCCACAACTGATAACAACGTGTGATAGATAACATTCCAGCATTACCATCCATCGCGATACTCATATCTAAGGGATGTTTTCTCTAAACAAGTCACGTATTAAATGAGAATATTCGGCCGAGCCTCCGCCGTATTTATCATTCTCCTCGCTGCTACACCCCATGAATTTTATACAAGATTGAACGATTTACTGAACAAAATTGATGGTACATCTATTGTGTGATGTCAGCGTCTTATTGAACAGTGTTGCCGAATTACTGAACAGTTTTAGTAACGCTCGTCTTTTCTTTCTTGAGATTTTTCCTTTAGTACCCACTCAGCTGGAATGATATTGGATTCTTGTTTATATTTTTTTGGCTCTTGTGTGTAATCATGTTATTTCGTGTTACGGGCTCACAAACAGATGGATGGATAACGCCTGGTAGTTATTAGCCCATGTGAACAAGCAAAATGGAATTTTCAATATCTTGCAGACCTCGAAAAAATCTCGTGAAATCGGAAATTCTCGTGACATCTGTCATTCTACTGAACGTAGCATTCATTCATCAAGTTATGTTATTATTTTAGGAGACATTTTTTAATTTTAAATGTAGTTAAGTTTTGCAAAAAAATTGAGGAAATATCCAGCAGAATAATGGTTAATGTCTTTCTTGATATCGCTAACCAATATTGCAAATGCAGAACAGAAAATAAAATCGAGTAAAAATACAAAATCAAAAATTGAGATACAGCCAAATATCTACGCTCCACTATTTAGTTCTTCGTCGAACATCATAAATAATGGTGACTTGAAGAAAAGAAAAGCCCTAACAAAGCCCCAAAAATGTTTTCTCTGATAGGCCGAAGCTATTAGTACCTTCGCAGGTTAATCCTCGGAACCTCTCAAGTCCTATTTATGTGAACGCGGGACAACGGATGCCCCTCAACTGCCACGGGCTGATAAAATGCTCGTCCGAAGGGAGCCGATCAATCCCGACCTATTGTGAACGATACAAAGTCTTTTCATACTTATGTGGGTAACATATTCTTTGTGAGAGATTTTCCTTCTATGTTTAGATAGGTATTGTATAGAGTATCTATTTACGTCGGGTCAAAAGGGTGAGCGGTACTAGTGCAACCTAAAAATTGCTTCTATTATTCTTACCAAGAAGATCTAAATTGTATATTTTTGTGTGAATTCTAAATGTCTATTGTAGACATTGCGTTAATGTTTTGTGGACGCTGTACAGACACCTGCATTAATTGAGTGACCATTACGCATACAAATAGGATTGCAAAAGAGGTAACCAATTAAGGTCCGAACATTGTAACAAACTACTTGTGTTGACCGTTTTGCTACTTCATTTCGTTTTAAAGGAGATTGGCCACAAATGTATTGTCTTTAGTTTAAAGAGCTATGTTCATTTTACAAACCTTAGGTACACTTGAAAGAACATTGCTCACTAAAGTCTATGAATTCTGCACAATTTATCATGCACTTAAAGAATGCAACCATAATAAGTCGGAAGTCCATTTCATAAAAGACTTTAAGCCACCCTAAAACTCTTTTCAAAAATGAGATTTCGTTCAGCTTCATAAAATGGAAGTCGGTTAAAAACCAGAACATTGACCAAAAGTAGGACAAAACCCCAGTGAAATATGGTGCAGTTTTAACCCAGAATGATAATAAATGAAGGTAATGGATTTCATATTAATGGCTAAAGGTCACTTTTCAACACGATTTGAATAGGATTATGAAATGTTAGGTTAGGTTAGTCAATATTTAGTACAAAGTATTTTTTAACGTTACTACGAACTAGTATTATTTTTCAAAAGCTCTAAGGAACTACAATAATTGTTAATTCTATTCTTTTGTGTGATTGCACTTTGCTTTAATGCACTACATAAGTGATGATTTTGCACTACATAGTAAAAGTTAAGTTCTTCGAACGAAATATTCTTCATCTTGATTCTTTATTTTAAGTTTTAGATTTATTGCGGATGTCATGGTGTTATTGACCATGTCATGACATACACAGACCATGTAGACAATAAGACAGACAGATAGTCGCTTTTCTTTGTATTTTGGCTCTTACTAACTTTACTAAAAGACGACTAAAAAGTCCTCATGCCATGCATTTTTTTTGTCCACGCTAAGATTTTCTCCTGTGTCGTGGGTGCGTTTACAAACATAGAAACTCACATACATAAACACCCAGAGCCGGAACAACTACTTGTAGATCATACAAATATTTGTTCCGTTCGGGAATCGAACCCGCGACACGCTGCGCAGTGCTAATTTTACTGAACGACGACGAAGAAGTCTTCATCTTTCTATTGGAGAGTCCATTATCTTTGCTGACATTTGATTCCTGCTGCATTCAATTAAAACCCATGGGACATAAAAATGCCACATTAGCAATGTTTCTAGCAATGTTTCTAATAAATTGCGATAAAAGTGTTCTTTATAAGTATCTACTATCTTGCTTGAATATAATATAATACACTATTTTATAAAATGTCTCGCAAATTGCTAAAGTGGCCTTTTAGGCGCCGCAGATTCATTCACCGTTAATTTATGTTTATCTTCAACCGCTCTAGTTAAAATAAACATCTATATTTTATAAACTTAGATCGCTCCAGTTTTAAAGGTCATACGGCAAACAAGTTAGCTCAAAGGTAGCTCGGTTCATCTAAATCACTCGTCTGCGATGCCAGCCCGTTCCTTACAGCTGACTGTAAAGCCTCCTGCAGACACACGCGATTAATCGCGTGGGGCGACATGTCGCGGTCCATTCGCAGTATTTTTAGAGTGGAAATTAGCTCGGCTTGTTGTCGCAGCGCGATTAATCGCGTGTGTCTGCAGGAGGCTTTACCGCTTCCGCAGTTTTGTAACTTGGCTTGTGCTTGCAGATCTACATTATTGATTGGATATAATTAGTTTTTTTTTATATAATATACTTTTATAAAAGGTAGTTAGGCTAGGTAATGTAACTATTAACTTAAATAAATAAAAAATAAGGCTCCCTAATTAATTTAAGGATTTTTCTTAGGCCAAAGAATTAGCATTGCCATTTTACGTGGTAATGCTGCCTGTCTTCTGGGCACGTTCCCGGATGACAATGCGATGCAGAGGAGTACTTAGACACCTAAGTTTCTTATTTTCTTTGTTTTTTTTTTTTAATATATCTCAATTAAAAAAGTTTTAATAAATAAATACATGTTTTTGAGAATTGGTTATATTATGCCTATATCACATTTTTTATGTCTCTAGAAATGCTTTTATAATTTCACAAAACAAATAATTTAATATTAAAATGATTGTTGTAGGTACGTTTAGAATGTCTGACAATGAAATTCCTTGTAAATTGCAATAACACTAGATACTCGGGACCTGGGAATTAAATAAGGACCTCTCAATAGAGACGCTTGTATGTAACCACTGCACAAGAGTACTTCAAAATACCTGTAATGCTCTCACGTAGAAAAAACAATGAGTCAGATTTAGGCATCAACTATTATTGTTATGGCGCTCAAAAGTTCTAAAATCCTATGTTTTTGAGCAAAAAATGTAAGCATCCAAATTATTTTAACAATTTAATGTTTTTTAACTATCAGTAATCGTTTACATACAATATGGTCCTATGATATATGGCGAATATTTATTGTTAGGCAAACGTTTTACAGACTACATGGTAAAGGTCAAAAAGAAACATTTCGTTGCATAATTAAAATTGTGTGCATACGTTTACATTTAAAAATGACAGCAAAATAAACATTGCCAACAATACTTGTCTGTATAACACGACGACTTGCGACTGGACACTCGAGCATTTTTAATTTAAGGATTCTTCAACGATCACCCTCAGTTACTAAACAAACAGGTTTAGATTTTTCTGTGTTGTGATAGGAATATATACAAAACATAATAAAATTAAATATGCTCCCAAAAAATAACAAAATGTTAAGTTTTCAGTCGTCAAGGTCTGGCAAAGTTACCGAGTACATCGGAACGAACGTATATTTAATGTCGTTTACATGCCTATGCCAAAGTAAGATAAATTCGCTCAAGTTCCACACGAGTTCGATAAGTAGCTAACTTACGGAGTTATCTCCATAGGGTAAGTCCGGGGTAGTTGGCCATAGTTTTCCTTAAGCATTGCTAAAAAAAAAGCTTACATATTATTACAGAAATTTTTATTTATTATTAAACTTTGAACAATCAACTATAATATACTTAGCACAAAAGTAACAATTACTAATGAGATCGCCCTAAAAAAAACTATTTTTTTTAAATCACAATTGGCCATCTCTCCCGGGGTATCAGGGTGTGATGACCATAGCATTAGAGGTAAGATAGCCATAACTTAAACCTAGTTTTAACATAGTTTTTCGTCCTAATTTTTATAGTTAATCAGTCTTTTCTTTTCCTCACCACATTTAATTATTATTTAATTATTATTTATTTCTGAATTGTCTTTTTTTGTGTAATTTTTACTGTGGACACTTTTAACTTGCTACATCGTTCTCACATTTTGCACCATCTCAAAATGAATGATGTAACAAAGGTTTTGTAATAATTTTGGCGATCTAAAAAGAGTGTCCATGGAGTTTCTTGCCCGTTCTTCTCCATAGAGATCTACTTCTTGGAACGGGCATCTACGGTACTTTCACAGTTTTTATGTCTTGTGACTGGGACTGTAGCACCATAACTTTGTAGTACTTAATTCTATTTTCTTTGTTATTGACAATTCAAAAGTGCCTATAAATGGTCTACTTGAAATAAATGATTTGATTTGATTTGATTTGGAGCACATGTCATCAAATTCTGTGCAATTTTCGTGAACCCAAAACTGGGCCCCATTGCATAGGACCCAATCTTCCACGAGCTGTGTTTCATAATAATTCTCTCCACATTCGCGACAGTTGTCCTTTTCGTCGTTCTTCTTATTCTTTTTCATATCTTGTGTTAATGTTAACGAGGCATCATCACTGCTATCAGAAATTCTTGGGATGGCTTTTCTTTTCTTAACAAATCGATCAGTGCATTGTTTGGCCGCTTTTTTCATTTTCCTTCTTAAGTTCTCCAACTTTCTTTTTGTTCTCCTTCTTCATATTTTTCTCTGCCGCAATTTTTCTGGCTTCGATATGATTTTCCGAAGTCAACAATGTTCCAACTTGCTTTGCTAGTTTACGCATCTCAGTTAATTAAAAAAGATTAATTAAGAAAAACTATCATTCTGCACTGCACTAATAGCTGCTTTCAGAGATTCTTTTGACCAATTACCTCTGACGGCTACTGCCTTTTCTTGTATGTATTAGGCATCTAAAAAAATATTTATACTTATAGAATATAAACTATCATTTGAATAAGACTTCATTTCTAAGCCATCGGTATAAGTTGGCCATATGGCCATCACATACCGATTTCAACTGGCCATCTCTCCTTTTTTCCGGGAGAGATGACCATGCCTAATATAAAAAGGAATCAAAACACAAGACGAGTAATTTTGAGGTTAGAACAATAAGTTGACTGTTTATTTGTCAATAAATGCAAAAAAACACTATTATTTTATGAAACTAATATCACAATCTAGTAAAACACGAAACCTCTAATAAATTTTTAAACTAGTTCAAACAATAAACAACGTTTTTGCTCACTTTTAGATTTTTTTTCGCCGAAATGGCGGTCGTAGATTAGCTCCCGCGCACGATGCCAAGCGCACTGAACTGTAACTGGCGACATCTAGTCAACGACTCCTTAAATTATTTGAGCGGGCCATCTCTCCCTTATGGCCATCTACCCCGGACTTACCCTACATTTGCTGAATATCCCAGCGATTAACCAATCACAGTTATGTCAAGATATTATACGAAGTATTTATGGCTTTGACAAGTTTGACACACATTACGCTTTTGGATATACATACAAGTTATTTACATATTGAGCATACTTTCGCTTTATTTACTAAGTGTGCGAGTTTGGAACGATGTCGGAAATCACGAAACATGATTTTCTGGAATGTTAAAAGATTTTGTTATAAATGTTTATTAACGAGCTATTTACGTCAAAAGTTGGCAAGATTCTTCAAAATAACTAAACCTTCTAAAGCTAAACAAACATTAGTTTTAAATAGGAAACTTAATGCACTCAAATTATTCTCTTTACTATTGAAACAAGTCGAGGTGATGTGAATAAAGCGGACGAGTATTAGAAAAAGATGAGCATCGTTCCTCACCTGTCAAGTGGATTCGCATAAATATAAAAGTGAATGATGTTCACCGTGAACCTGTCAGTGCTCTGAGCAAAGCAATTAATTACAATTTTAATTGAAGCCGTCGAGCAGTCGCTTATGCAAAATCATTATTGCAGTTTCCTGCCTTAATACTGGCTTGTAATTTAAAAGAATTACTATGACATTCAAAGCATAGAACTCAACGCTTACAGCAATAATTTTTATTTACCCTAGGGATTATTGTATTTTATTATTATGAATATTGTACTTTAGTAGTTATTGCAGCTGGATATTGCCGCGCTACGATTATGTCCTTGTGCAATTTGAAATGTTAGATTTAAACTGTAAAATATGTTACGTTGATGTCTGAAAAGTACTTCAATAAATTCTATTACCATGTTTCTCAGTAACTAACACTTAATCTGTAAGCGAAACTTTATAATATTATTGCCATAAGTTTTGTTGTACAACTTCTACTGCGAGACTTAATGTGAATTTACTACATACATAATTTTGAATAATTATGTGTTCGAATTTCCAAGATTTAAATCTGGTTTTATTGAGTCATAATAATGTTATTGTCAATCACAGTTTAAATTTCCGATCTTAAAAAAAAAATCGAAATATACAAGTTGTGGGTCAGTTTTCTGACAAATAAGTATTTGAATTTAGAAAAAAAAAATTTTTATGTAATTAGTAAGTCCACCACAAATAAGAACATTTATAGAAGAGAAAAAATCTTAATTCTTTTTTGATAATTAACTATGACCAATTTAAAAGTGAAAAAAAAATTAACAAAATCTACGTGAACACAAACGTGCCCCAATTGCTCGCCTCGGTTATGACGTCACTATGACAAAGAATTTCCTTAGCAATGTGTCAACTGGCTTCTACAATAACAATTTCAAAGTTGCAACACGTACTTACTATCGATGTATAGAAATTGTCATAATGACGTCACACCACCCCGTCGGGCACTGTCGACGTGTTTTCGGCTCGGAGTTCAATTAACGATTTTGAATAGAATAGAATAAATAATAAAATAATTGTTTATTTGCACAGAAAGTAGGTACAATATTGAGATGTTACGTATTAACAGATGATCCTTATACTTTCTACCTTAACTAAGGCATGCAAAACAGTTTAACACTACAAATACAGGCATAAGAACACAGACACAAAATACAAACACAATGTCAATATAAATTGTTAGTCAATTATTTTAAAGTCATATTATTAAGTATGTCATGATTGAATTATTTATGTCAGTTTTTGAATTTAAGACGCGGACTGACTACGATTTTAATCGCTTATGACCGCGTAAGCTATTGTCACCACTATGGAGCGTCAATAAGATTGAAAATTGAAAAAATGATATTTGTGTTGAAATGTGACGTAAGCTGCGAATGGGCATTTATTTTACTGCTTTTCTTTAGATTATTTAAAATATAGACATAAAATTAAATAATGGTTCGGTTAAAGTTTTAAAAAAATGGAAAACCTACTAAATTCTTAAAAAAAACTGTTGTTATCGCTGGAAATACAGAGATCTTCGACGTCAAAGTTTTTTTTTTGTGCTACAACTTCCCAATTTTTATTGGGAATATCAAACTCTTATTTATTATTCTGTTCGGTTTAAATTCTTCTTTATACCCTTCTCTGTTCACTGTATTTCGCGTTGCTTATTTTTATTACATTACGTCATACTCGACGTTCTAAGAAACCAATTTTTGGGAATATTGAGATAAGACCGCGCCTTAATATAACTTCATAATTAGAGCAAATAAAAAAAAAACTAAAAACAGTTTGTTAGGAAATAAATATTATAATGATCTTTCCATTAAAGACAAAAAAAAATCATTGAAAGGACCAATTATTTGCACGTACGAATGTAGGTCACCAAACAAAATTTAGGAATTTGTCATAAAATCGACAGGCACAAAGGGATGTCTAAAGCCTAATTTAGACGGAGCAAGAACTCGCATGCGAGTTTCACTATATTGCGGTATTTCTTTGATCAACTAAATTCGTTGTACCTATAAAGTCCGCAATGTAACTCAACTCGCGTGCGAGTTCTAGCATCGTCTAAATGAGGCTTAAATAATTTGCGCAGGTTGAAGTATTTTTGCTGTTGTTCAATACAGTAGAAGTGCTTTCAGAACACTCGTATAGTGAAGCCTCCCACAGCCCTAGTCAAGCAATTTCGATTTCAATCGGCGTACCATTTATCGATTGAGGCACTTACCTACCTAGTTACAGCGTTTCAGAGCTGTTGGACTACTCAATTCATGAAACTACTTCAACTCGAAAAGCTTACTGGCTTCAGGCAACGAACATGTTCAAAATAAAAGCAGCTTACCTAATACAGGAGTTTACCCAATAACAGCACCATTCTAAGGTCCGATCACCATAATATCTGACAGCGTTAAATTACAGTTTTGTATTAGAATATCCTGAATGCAGGATTAGAGCTGTGATTATGATAAACAGCGATAGGCCCGCCATATATCAAGTTAAGACCTAAAACTGTCATTGGCCAAATGTGGCTGTGTGGGAGTTCGCCTTTGTCTACTTCGCAGGGAATCACTGACTTACGGTACTTACATTTTAATTTTAATGTGTGTATAACACAGTTATTTATAAGTTAGTCACTTGTACAAGTGGCAGTCATTCGTAAAACGTTTCTCCACAGATCATTATTCACGTCTTATCTTTATTATTTCTCTCTGTAAAAGAACTTTAATTGGTGCCACATGTTTCAAACGAATGTTCTGTTGATGTCTGCGCCAGCGCACATTTGGGGACCGAATGACTTTGTCAACGAGATACAATAATTAATTTCTCCAAGCACTTTTTTTAATGAACGTGTTATATTTTTTATTGCATTTGAATTAGTTTTATTTACAGATCTGTTAGTTTACATTTTTATTAGCGGACTGGCGCCCATTTTTTATCATAATTTTTAATGTTGTCTGCTTATTTATTTATTTGATAAGCATGGAAAACTTACAGCTAAAATAAACAGAATAAAAACAGTACCTATACCCATTAACGGTTTCTATGTAAACTTGTAGTTATTTAATTTACCTTAGTAGGTAGTTTTATTAATGGGATCGGTACATTATTTAGATCTTTAAACGGTTGATTATAGTCAATAAGAGCAAGATAACATGTTACAACTGAAAGAATCCACGCGTACTTCTTTTAAGGAAAACATAAAAGCTATTCTCGTTTCAAACGTCAACTGAAAAATAAAAGAGTTGTAAATTTTTTATCACCGATACATAGCTTAAGTAACGGAAGTTGTGTAAGTAGAGGAAATTGAAATCCACCACAGATGCTACAAGTCATTCACAGGCTATAAAAAGTACAGAAAGAGTAATAAAAAATGTACTCAATGCATCCTGAAATAGGTACAAGTTTGTAAATATTGCACTCAGTTTTACGTGTTCAGTTTTTCATGGGACTCCACGTTAAATAGTTTTTATTCATGCATATTTTAGCTTCCCCCTTATCGTAGTGGGAGATGAATATTCGTCTAACGTATTTTTTTCCTTTTCTTTCCGTTTCCTCTTAGATATTATTATAAATGACCTGAATAAAGGACGTCGCGATTTTCGCATATTTTTGTTCTCTTATGAAAACATTCAGCTGAATGCATTTTGTTTTTCAGCTGACTGAAAAATCCAAATTATTAGGTGCTCACGACGTGGAAGTTTAGTTCCATACAATACAAATATATTTCCGGTCCAATAAATCGAAAATTATTCGCGTCCTAATTATCTAAATCGAACATCATCGGCATAAATAATGTTTGAAAATGAATTGTGAACTATTATCCTAATCAGAATAATCTGCCAATTTCACTTGGTAATGCTGCGTCAATTTGTTCGTTCTATTATATATAATTAAGTACTTTACGCCCTTGATTACTCTCGTATTTATTAAAAAAATATTTCACGGCAATGAATATTTTTTGAGATGGGTAGGCACCACCTCTTAGCGGCCCACCCTGGGCGATGGCACTGAGCGTAGTCACTGGCGGATAGCAGATACACAAGCTTCTCGTTTTTTGGTTTGTAAAAAAAAAATGTTCTTCCGACTTGGGTGGGAGAAAAGGGAGACTGATTATCAGATTTTTACTAACTTAAAATTCACTGTGTTCCTTCAATTTACCTTGGCGTTCCAGGGCCATGGTATACTCTAGCTTCCTCAAGTGTTTCCTGAATTTCAGGTCAGTACCCCTTTTTTATGGTGGCAATCATCAAACCAGTCCTCCTGCTCATGGTCACGGTTGTTTGTTAACACACTCTACATCCAAATGAACCCTATACCAAATTGACACGTCTATTTAATGATAAGTGAGCTTATAGCTATTAAGGCTTGAACAGTCACGGGGCAGGTAATCCAAGCGAAATAGGCATTTAACGCTACCAAGAGTTGCCCGCGATTGCCGCAAAGCGAGCCGTGCGCTTACGTCGCGGGGACTCACGGGGAGTGTCACATTACAGATAAGCAGGCAGTAGGTCAACTTGTCTTATTGATTTATTTTAAATATAAAATAAGAGATTTGATTCATTAAAAACTTGTTTTATTATAATATTTTGTAGTAATAGCGAAGTCTTTCTTTTTTTTGTAATAAATTAATTTGAGTAGATATTTTAAATGGAATAAACTCTGAACTATACTTATTAAATTAATTGATGTTTTAGTTTCTAGATCGGGTGTTCCAAATGCAATAGGTAACGCAAGGACGATAATGCCGTAAAAAACGCATGAAATCACATTTACGTAAACCTTGAATTTTCGCTTGCCACAATCTAAGCTAAATAGTATTCTAACAGCATTTGCCTCCCCCCTATCACGTGGCACCACAGCGCTTTTCAAATGAACTTCGTTGACCCCGTTGAAAAACTTACCATTGAGCTTATGCTAGCCCAAGCCCAGTATTTTGGCAGGTCATTTAGAGTTACCTTACCCCCACGCTGCATGTCACGTGGCGCGAGAGCGCAAAAGATACCACCTTGATCTTATACTAGCCTAGTACTTTTACTGATTAGTAACACGTGACGTCATTCTAAATCCAATATGGCAAACCATTCAATATGGCTGAATAGTTATTTTTAATGCATTTCTACAGGGAACCGATCAATTTACCGAATTTTGTTTGTTCGAATTTCATTACACCGAAAACTATTGACCAACATCTCTTTTGCTATATGCATTATTTGACATATTTTCAGTTCATCGAAGTATCATTAGCCATAAGTATTATTTTACCGAAGTATGTTCCGCCGATTAACAAAATAACTTTTTACTATTGACCGAAGCCTCTTTTAAACTTTTTTCAATTGCCAAATGATTTATTTGCCATATTTTCACCATACCGAAATAAAATTTTACCAAAAATTAAATTACTGTCATAAAAATTCAATATATTCTGCTACAAAACTTTGTGGCGGAAACGAAATGCTGCAAAACCGACTTTACGTAGTCTTGTCTGCCCTACCCCTAGAGTGTAATTTAAAATCGCGTAGGCGCGGAGGGGTGGGGTGGCCCGCGAGCTGAGGAGTAGGTGGTTGGAACGGCCGCCGCCGCGGCTGAGGCTGGCCGGCGAAGCCGGCCAGTAAACCGAAGCTGCGGTGGTGAGCGTTCAAATTATCTGCGACGATAAGCTCGCGTGGGGCCACCCAAAACCCCGCAGCGCCGGAGCCATGACAGAAACAATGCTTGTTGCATGTTGCATGCTTGCTTGAATGCTGCGTGTTTGCTGAATGTTGCATGCTGCGTGCTTGCTGCATGTTGCATGCTTGCTTGCATGCTGAATGCTTGCTTGCATGCTGCATGCTTGCTTGCATGCTGCATGCTTGCTTGAATGCTGCATGCTTACTTGCATGCTGCATGCTTGCTTGCATGTTTTTGTGGTGCTTGTTTGCATGTTGCATATCTGTTTTTATGCTGTATGCAAGTGTATCACGATACAAACCTTTTTACAAACACAAGAACAAAAGAGTATCAAGAATCACACAGAATCCGCAAAAAGATTCGGACACACGTGCTAGCCAGAACACCCCTAAAGGTGAAACCTATGATTCTGAGAAACTTTATTATGTGTTATGGAATTCACAATTGCTTTTCGCATTAACATTATTTTTACATTGGTCAGCGTTTTCCGATGTGCCAACATATATTTAGTTTCTGTGGTAAGTCCACGTAACTTTTTGCAGAAATTACGCAAGATATGATTCCGGCACTCGATTTTTTCAACCGTCAGATTTTGATTTTCGTACGGTTTGGCGTTGAGAATTTTAGCGTAGGTTGACGCATCACCATCTCCTATCATTCTGCCGTATATAAGTCCATACATTGGAATCGAGGATTTAAATCCTTCGACTATAATTTGAGTTTCCATTGAGCTTGAAGAACCTGTGTAGTTTTTGAAACAGACATGCTGTTTCGGATCGACCTTTCTGTTAGCGGCTCTGGCACACACCAAGCAATATTTATTTTTTACTCCAAGATATAGAACTTGGCCAGTCTTTCTGCCAATTATTGATGCCGTACCCGATGAAGATTTATAATTTGTTCCGTAAGACCTAGTACACCATGAGCCATCAACATAATTATACGTCAATGACGGGGTAACCGTTATTTGTTCTTCCTTCTGCGAGCGCTATTTCTTTTTCTTTTGCTGCAGCAGCCGCCAAAGACTCACTAGCAGTTTTCTCCCATTTTGCATAAACATCATTTTGCAATTTTAAATAATATTTTGAAGAAAATGTCGGTATATTCATGGAAGAACATAATTCCTCAAATGTAGAGTATCCAATGCCTGAAGCTATGATTCCCGTGGTTGCAGCTATATTTAAATTTACTTGCTGCGGATCCTTGTAATCTTCAGAATGGACCAGACAAGTTTCTTGGCACATGTTGCACTGGAATTTAAAAACAGAGATAAGCCCTAGACTTCTTTCGCTGATTAAACGAAAATTACTCATCTTGCAATCGAATAAATTATTATGTCGCCCTTTTTCTTGCAGTTCTTTAAGAAAAAAATTTATATCAACGATTCGACGTCCTGTAACAGGATGAAAATCATCTTGATTTCTAGCCTCTTCTTCAACAATAAATGTATTACGAATATCTTCCATTCCACTGAAACAATGAATGAAAAACAATTAGGCTTTTATAAGATATACAAATACAAACTCACGGGTTGACTTTAGACTAGCAACTCTAACATGAATACAGAGGTTTCAATTTTAGCTTGGTTAATTTTCTAACGAAACTTATTACTGTCTGTTTTAGCTGTATGTCGTCCATAATGCTTAAATAAATTAAATTATATTCTGCCACATTTTTCAAAATCATTAAAATATACTTTTTTTTTTTTTTAGCGTGGTAAAATCATCAAATGAGTCCTCCCACCCCGGGCAGGGCGGGAGGGACTGTCAGACTTGTACTGACTAAAATCCACGGTGTCCTTCAATAGCCCTTTGTGTTCCGGGGTCACGGTAATGAGATAAGTCCCGCGACCCCGGCAGGCTTTGGCCCTCTTGGGCGGGGCCCCGTCATCGTGCTGACGCTCTTTGAGGCGCGCGTGGAACACAACGCGCCGTCGACCCGGGCATGGTCCATGGTCGGGCGGCGAGTTGCCCTTTACTCGCCGCCCGCATGCCCGCATCGTGGTTTTGATGCACTGCAACAATAAAAAAATGTTCATGAAAACGTTATCAAGTTATTCTACTGTTATGATTTTACTATGTATTATGTTGGTATCCGTCCTTGAGACTTCAATGTCGGTGCCGGTAGGTACCTACCTACATATATCCGCAGAAAGGAACAGAGATCCCTAATTTCCTACTCATATTATACCTTTGCATCTACCTATGTATGTAAGTATGTATGTATGTTCCGTTTTCATGTCAAAACGGCTGTTTTTGATAAATTTTGGTACAGAGACAGGTGGGACACTAGAGCCGGTAATAGGCTATATAGGAGAGGGGTTGGCTGGCGAGCGAGGCCGGGGCCAACAGCTAGTAGGTAATAAACACACACAGGTGCGGCCGGCAACGCGGCGGCGGCGCGCGCTGCACTTCTATTGTTATTATAATATTACCTACCTAGGTACCTAAATAGAGATAAGAAGCGCACTCTTATTGCTATTTCTTAGAAATGATGGACAGGTTTCGAAAGTAAAGGTAAAGATAGACCGAAGATTAGATTTAAAAATCAAAAGACAAATAAGTATTTAGATAATATTAGTATGTGAAAAAATAAAATTGTAAACAAACTTACCTGATTTCTCGTCTAACCTTCCGGACTTTGCACCTGGCTACTTTCTTGTTTTTATTTTTATTTCCCATACTTCTGTGCACTAATAAAAACAAATAAAGAGTAACTGCCTTCTTTACACTATGTGATAGCCGCGCGCTAGAAAAAGGGACACAGGTCTCACCTCGACAAGGCCTAGCGGGCGACTGAAGTGACGAACGCGAGCCGCTGTGTTATATAATAATTTATTATTAAAAAAAACAAGCTATTTTGCAAAATGTAACCACAAATTACTTTTCTCTACGTTATTACCTTTTTTAAGATATGGTTTTTAGTAGTAAAACATTTATAAGCTTTGAGAAAAACAAGAAAAACATGAAAAAAATATCGATTTAGCCTGTTTTTCGGATTTTTTTTTTATCGAGTGAAGTTTTCGATATCGTGTTTTGAACCACAAATTGTCAAAGTACATAGAGTAAACTAGAACAAGTTCTTTTTTTGGATTTAAAAAATCACGATTTCTTTATTTATTGTTAAATCAAAATGATGTAAAATTGGGAATACCTGGCGCTGCGACAACGAGCCAAGCTAATTTCCACTCTTAATGTACTGCGAATGGACCGCGACAAGTCGCCCCGCGCGATTAATCGTGTGTGTCTGCTCGAGGCTTTATGGTCATTGCGTCATTTCATTTCTCCTTTATGTAAAAAAAAAACTTTAAAAAAATGTGGCCAACAAAAAGTTTGTTAAACCTTCTTTTGGTTGTTTTTATTAAAAAAGCCCATAACAGTCTACAGGGTCCCATCGATACCTCTACCAAAATTATTTCAGCAGTTTTGGAGCGAAAGCGTAACAAACAAATAAACTCGCTTTCGCATTTATAATATTAAAGTTATGATAGATTTAAACGTGACTACTTCTGCCTCGGGTTTACGAGTTATTTGCATTATAAAGCGTTGTGACATATCGTGTGTCCGACTTGTAATTTAGACGTGTAATGGTGCGTTCACTACAATATGAGGTACGATCCTCGACGAAATGGGATCACCAGAGCGATTTGAGGAGACAGCTTTATTAGTAAGATTTCATTTTGAGCTTAGGTTAGAGGCATTCTGTTTTTTTGCGTCTGTTGTGTCTTGAGTTATGATTGGCAGGATGTGTTTATAATTAAGCTCTATAAATATGAGAAATTAATCGGTTTGAGTCAAAAAGGAAATCAATGATAAGTCAGCGCAGGTGCAGTGGCTGAAACATTGACTGCTGCGCTTCATGTCGCGGATCAATATTCGCTCTGAACAAATATTTGTGTCATCTTCAAGTAGTTATTACGGGTTTGGGTTTTTGTGTATGTAAAAAATGTTTATAAATACGAGTACATCCTCACAGGAGAAATTCCTAGTGTGTAGTTAAATGATTGTCTAAAAAAAATCCCGCCTGAGCTCTGAGCTGTGGTCCCCGAAGTTTCAGACGAAGGTGTATTTACTTATTATTAGTTCACCTACTTTTCTCCAAGTATATTTTTATGTCTCATGAAATACGAGGTGGGTGTGCTAATTGCCATCAATCACAAATCCAGACCCCGTAGCTGCTACTGAGACTTTCTTAATAACACTATCCGAACTGGTAATCGAACCCAAAACGTAATCGCAAGTAGGTACCACATAAATACACCAAAGACGCAGGATATGATTTTTTTCGTTAATATATATATTTTTAGCTAGCTAAGCTATATGCTATGTGTAAAATTAGCTGTATTTTTTTCCATAAAACAATGTTTATTTTAGGCAAGTAAATATATCACTATTTGTCTTGATATGTAGACAGCACACAGTCACTTATACGTTATTAACTGGGCGTTACGTTGCTACAAACATTTGGACGCCTGTCCTTATTCAGTAGACCAGCTATTAAAAGAAAATTATTTGGACGACTGACCTTGTTAAATATTTAAGTGGCTTGAATTCTTCATGAGGACTTTATTTAGACTATCAAGTTCAATTTACCATCTGGATCCACTTTACTTTATGGACAAAATTATTTAAAATTGCTCTATAAACTTCTTTCCTTTTGAGGAAATGTTATCATTACGAAAGTTCTAGCAAAACACATCAGATGCCTATCTGACCTCCACAACCAATTGAACCGAATATAATCCAGTTCGACTGGATGCCGACCCCAAAATAGTTGGGAAAAGGCACTTGATAAGTTTTAATTTACTTATAGCAAAACATAAATAAATCACGCAGTAATCATATGATAGCTTAACCTATAGTTGTAGGTATAAAACTATTAACCAACAACCGTTTTCCAACATATTTAGCTGCTAGCTGCTTCCCACATAATAATATTATTCACCCAACATTGTTTCAGCTTTTCACCAGCAAAAAAAGAACTGCGAATTGAAACTATTCTTCGATCCACACAATGACTTTACAAATAACATTTTCGACACGAACATTTGCTTCACAGACCCCAGAATACGTTTACGAATGCGACATATTTGTTATAGTGTGGATTCATTAATCACTGGGGGTAGCCTTGCGGTGCCTTGTGGCTGTATATGCTCCTATATATATTTCACTGTTTTCCTCCCCGTCTGACCTAGACAATATTTGTGCCAGAAGTGTACGTAATCTACTGAGTGATTCCGGATAATTTTATTTATTTTTGTTTGTGCTTATTTGTCATTTCCTAGATTGCGGTTTTTTGTCATAGTTTTTTGGGGTTTGGTATTGTATGATTTGGTGACATAAAGAGAACGACAAATTAATAATGTTTCGTTTCTGGTAACCACAGCTCTATTTTATTTTTTTTATATTTCACTACTATCACACAACGCTATTTAGTCCCAAGCTAAGCAGAGCTTGTGTTATGGGTACTAGACAACTGATAAACATACTTATATATTTCTAAATACATACATATTATAGACTAGCTTCCGCCCGCGACTCCGTCCGCGCGGATGTCGGTCTTCGCGTGGATGGTTCATTTCTCCATTTTGAGTAACTCTGACAATGACATCTTATAAATATCTATTGGACCCAAATACGGCTAAGCCTATAATAATTAAGGAGATCTATTGAGCTACTGCTGTTGAGCTCGCGTTCTGTAGTAAGTATTTTTTTCATAGTAATTCCGACCTTGTATTTACAAATAACTGATCGGAACAGTAATCAAAAAGGTCGCGCTGAAAAGCACGGTTTAAAATGACACGCATACAATATTAATTCCACGGACGACCGCTCGCCACACTGGACACGTCCGCTCGCATCAAAATTCAGAATTTATATGCATCGCGCGGCGCGGAACGCGGCTCCTTATATAGGAGTCGGGGAGGCGCGGCCCGCGTGTGCCGCAAACGGTTCAAGCCAAATCCGACTTTCGGCGCTACAGGTTACGGCGCTGAATCCACTGCGGGTAATGCAACGTATGTTCGCGGTTCTACAGAACAACGTCGATGAATAAAACTGAAAAATAAGATTTTTAAGGGATGTAAGTCACCGTTGCCAGCACGAAGAGAAGTTCGGTTTCTTGACAAAGATTTATTGTCCACAACGTACAAATTATTTATATAAAATAGGACAAGTCCCGACCACCTTTTCCCAGGGAGGACGAAGGCAGGGGTTTTTGGTCCTCTAAACCAAAAATAACAGAATTGAATTACTGTTTAACTATATGATAAAACTTAGTAGCCTAGCCGAGTCTTGTGTAGCTATTCCAATTAGGAGGTAGCCCGCAACTGCACTGTTAGTTAAGTCACACAGAAAAATAATAAAGTCGCGGTAGTCATTAACTCTCGGAGAATCTTAACACCGCGATTCAGAAATGCGCGTCATAGGCACAACGCCATCTAGTGGTGAGTGGTGGAACCTTTTTAGAAATCAATGGAGGCAGGCGTGGCGTAATGTTCTACTTGATAATAGGTGTCGCCAGTGGTTCCATAATAAGGCTTGTTACACATTTTTTTTTCTACGTATTTTTCCAGGATCAAAAGTATCCTATTTTATGCCCAGAATAATAAGGTATAATTATACCAAGTTTCATCGAAATCGAACCGTTAGTTTTCACGTGATGCCTGCTTATACAGACAGACAGACAGACAGACAAAAATTTTTTAATTACATATTTGGGTTTGGTATCGATCCAGCAACACCCCCCGCTATTAATTTTTTCAATATTTTCAATGTACAGAATTGACCCTTCTACAGATTTATTATATGTATAGATAAATTACACCCATATTCACTATAGTTAATTGCCATTTCATTTACATATGTATCTATTCAATTACAGTGTCCATATAGATTTAATCGAATATTAATAAAATTAACACCTCCATTATGAATACATTTCGACAAATTCGTTAAACATAATGGCCACACATACATCACTGTGACTAATAACACGGCTAACGTTAAACTGAACTATTTTTACAACGTCATCAATATTAGGGAGAGTCTACAATTTCTATGGCAAAAACTTGTCAGCTTTCATCAATAAATCCTCACATTGATTTATTGACATGCCCGTCCTATTCTTAACAGATTCGCTATAATTTGTTAGCCAAATAATCCGGGATTTCGATGCGAACCCCACCACGCTATAAATAAAAGCGTTCCAAATAAAAGAACGGAGACAATTATTGCAGGGTGTACGAAACGAGCTAAATTTCACCCACATTATAGCAAATAATGGCTAAACAGTAGGCGAACGCGCGTCACCCTCCGTCGCTTTGCATCGATATGTTACGCCCCGATCCCCTTCACATCTAAATGCACAACAGGAGATCGAGAAAAAAATCGCGCAACGTTAGGGCAACGCAATAATGTGAATATTTATGTCGGAGGCACGTGCTGATTTGCCATAATGGTAACATGAAATTCGCATATTGGTAATTACATTCCAGGGGACTGCCATTTACCTACATCCGTTTATTATTCTTTTGCTTCAATAAGCTCTCGTTAAAACTTGCTTTACCATACTCTGTGTTTTGGATATTTTGCAACTAACTCTAACTTTTGTTCGGAAACTAGGTAAATTGAAGTTGTGCCATTACTACAAACGTTATTCCCAGTTTTCCACTGTTTATGACCCGAGCTACGTCGTTAGCATATTGTTTATGAATCCTAAAACGTTACACTACTCACTAGTTAATGCAACAAAGTACGAAATAGTTAAACAAAGGAAACGCTTCACATTAAAAAGAGATTCGTTTAAGCTACGGAATTACCCGAAATGTCTCCAGATAATCGAGTAGAGCTTCACAAAAGAAGCTAATCTTATTTTTTGATGGTATAGCCATAGGGCGGGATGGGGACACATTAGCCCCGAGGGATGCAGTCTACGGTAGGTACGTCTCTAAGTCTATTAAGACGACTTGCCTCTCCCGAGGGAGGGTGGACGGTTCAGAGCAACACGATAGAAAAACATTTTATTCTGGGAAACGACACCTGCTCGAATAAAAAGAGAAATCCTGGTCAATCCTTAACCACCCTCGATTGTGCACGAATACTTAATACAGATATCTCCTTGAAGAAAACAATTAGCTTCAATATTAAAACGGAAAACCCCATTGAAATAAAGTAAGATAAAACAATAGCAACGAAGAAAATGAGGCTGCAGTTTTTCAATTGCAATCGGCCGGGATCCTTTAGTTGCGAGCTTAACCACCACGGAACAAAGAGATGGAATGAGAGTCTTACTCATCATGGTTTATTGTACAATATCTATAAAATGAAATTGTTGATTGTGAACTATGGTACAGTTTTATAGTGGAACAGATGTAGGGACATTCAGCGCCTCCAGGGACGCAAGGGACGGTGTAACAATGTTACCGAAGTTCAAGCAAGGCCGAGGGGCATGGCTGGGGCAAATTGTGACCGTAGGGTCACCGCTCGTCTGTTTGCGTGGCCAAATTACTATAACCGAGGTAAATACTGCAGATATTATTTAATAACGACTTAACTACCTCGTTAGTTTAGTGACCGCAACTGCTGAGTTTATGGTACGGGATTCGAATTCGAGTTTGAGCAACGTGCTATCGAGATTTTCCATCAGGATATTTTCAGTAGCTGTCTAGATTTATGCTCAGTTTATAGCAATAGGCTCGCACCCTATTTATAACATGAGACTTAAGCAAATCTGGCGAAATAAGGATGAACCTGCTATAGTTTTATCTCTTTCTAACTCTTTGATAACACCTATTTCGAACAAAATAATATCGAGGTTTTGTTTCAAAAAAGTTAAACCTCAAAGAGTCATGTATCATAACAGTGGAGTATGCACCATTAAGAACCAAAATTATTGCGTGGCGCGGGACACTGCCGTGTACGTTAATCTATTTTATTATAGAAATGTGTTGTAAATCGAGTGGTGTGCCGGGCACAGAATTGATTTAGACTGGCCGCTACAATAATTAGAATCGCATGATGTATGGTCCCCGCTATGACGCTCTGTTTGCATTTGCAGTTACATTATTAGTAGTGATGTATCCACTAGTTGCCGACTGGACGGGAAAGCCGACTGATGATAAAAATTTTACAGTCGGTAACAAGTCGATGAAATGCTCTGACCACAAACTAGTCGGTTCGAGTGATTGAAATAAAATTTTGTGTAACCTATAATGTATTTTTTTTTATGACTTTAATTGATTAGGAACTGTTGTACATTTTATAATTTATCAGACCATCCAATAGATGTGAGCAAGTGCATTATAATTATACTTACATAATACGAGTGACTCAGTTGCACATGAATCTAATTGGTAATGGATAGATGACATATGCACATTTCTGATGCTCCACGAAATCCACCAAAAGCAATGATAAATAGATAGATAAATTTAGTAATCTTTATTATGCACATGCACACCATACAAATTACAGGTATTTACGAGTATTTCCAATTCAAGTTATATTTTTAAAATCAGGGAGACACAATAGGCGGACTTATCGCTAAAAGCGATCTTTGAAATACATACATACACGTACAATGATCAGCCTGGTCGACTAGTCGGCTACTCAGTCAAAACCATACTCAGCCCATCTCTAATTACTATTAGTTATTTTCGACTGCTACAATACCTACCTGCCGTTTGCCAAGTTACATTATAATGAACTAAATAACGTCATAATGACGTTGAATTATTCATAGTTATTGTTGCGAAATATCAGCTAAATTTTGCTTATAATGCATTCAGTTAGAAAATCAGTGATTTATGTTTTATAATTGTTAATTAGAAATCATTGTTATAATGCGTATTTATAACAAAGCGCATAACATTCTGCAGTAAAATTATAGCTGACTAGTTTATGCCCGCGAACGCAGCTTCGCCCACGTTTGTGTCTTACGGAATTGAAGAACCTGAATAAAAATAAAGCCATTTGTTAATCCAACTCAGCGCATTGGGCGACTCGCTGTTCGATCATGGACCATGCCGGGGACTAACGAGTAACCGTGGCCCCGGGACATAAAGGGCTATTGAAGGACACCGTGGATTTTAATCAGTTCAAGTCTGACAGTCCCTCCAGTCCTGCCCTGGGTAGGAGGACTCCTTTGATGACTTTACCACGTTAAAAAAAACTTTGCGCATAAGTATTTTTTCTTAATCGGTACTGCGTTTTTACGTGATTGAAGGTGCCTAAAAATTTGTCACAGAGCTGAGCTGTAGAACTGGCAGAGATGCTGCGCAGAGGCAGCGCGAATATACTCGTAGCGTTGCAATCAAGCTTTTTATGGATTTACAAAGCAGTAGCAGAGGAAGCGTTGAAGTCGCGAACCCCCTCGTGTCGAAGGCGTTGAGTAGCTAGCATACAAACTAACACAATTATAATAATAGTAGAATTATATTAGGTAGGTACAAATACCGGCACGGTTCTTGAGCGCTCGGCGTAAGAGTGTGGATCGCTTTGCGCATCGTACACTTATCGACAAATGAAACGCAAAATAAAACAAATAAAACGCACAAAACAACGATAGAACGGGCCAATCACTACACTTTCCCCGCCCCCGTTCCTCACTTCATCTACCAAAGGGACCCAATAACTTACTTCTGCGCAGGTGAAGGTCAGCGCTCAAGATCCATGCCGGTAACATAGAGCAAATTCTTATGAGGACCTTCGTACACAACGCGACGCAAGATCCGATTCACTTTGGTATAACAACCATGGATTTGTATTGCTATAGTCGCCTGGATTCCAAAGTCGTAAGGTATCGGAGACTTGCGTGGCGTTGTGTACGCGAAGAAGCTTAGACTGATAGCGCACCTGTCACATGCAGCTGTTGCAACTATGACCATAATAATAATATGTACATTCTAGTAGATATTGCCAAATGCCTATTCTTAGCTTCACATTCAACCATATGCTTACAATAGTACTTGCTTGCCACTGCCAAGTCTTTTTATTCTTGCTTTTATCAAAACTTGTTAATGCCTGCCAAAGGCTTTTTTTTATCGTGGTAAAATCATCAAATAAGTCCCACCCAGGGTAGAGTGGCAGGTACCGTCAGACTTGAACTGACTAAAATACATGGTGTCCTTCAATAGCCCTTTACGTTCCGGGGTCAAGGTAATTCGTTAGTCCCGCGACCCCGACAGGGCCTGCCTTAGATTAACATAAAAATATAAATAGACACATAATAAAACAACAGCACACTTGTTATCCCGGAAGGGATAGACAGAGATGTAGACTTACTCAAATTTCTCGAGTTTTATTAAAGACCCATGGGCTAGTGATGGTAAGTATATTAAGTAAGTGTGCTGATTTAAATCCATCACATCACCAATACAGGTCCAGTTGAAAACCAGCATCGAGCACTAGTTGCTCGACATTTTTCTGAACTGGGCCTATTTGGTGCAACCGTCTACACAACAAATCTTTTATTGCTTTTTAGTTTTAAGTTTCTGTCTTTATTTTATTTTGTTGATGTTTTGCATTTGTAGTGGCAAATAATTATATGTTTTTTGTTTCTTCTTTTAAATCTATTATAATTAGCCAAGAACAAATCTAGGTTCACTGGCTGCTACTAAGTAGGTAATAAAAAAACTGTAATCCTTAATCAGGAAATGATGCCCAGGACATGTTTTTTTTGTGATGTATTTGCTATTGATTCTAGTCTAGGTCCGAACTAGTCATAAGTGACAAAGTCGACAATGCTCATTGATACCGCCTTCAACTGTACTCGCGAGCAAAAGTATGGAATCACTCCGATTCCGCGCGATCTTGAGTACTTATTAACTAGTTCAGAATAATAAAAATGGTACCATTATAAAGGTCTAACTGTTAACTTTAAATTGATACCAAATTCAAACAAATCACGCCATTATTTGAGGAGATTTCCCGGATCAATTCCAAGTACCTAAGTGATTCCATACTTTTGCTCTCTAGCGTATTACATCAACGAGACAGTCACATAAATAGAAAGAAACAAGTTTTTAGAATGACATGGTCACTATTAAAAATATTTGGATTTAAAACGGGATATTTACCATGTTTATTATTTAAACACTAACTTTATTATCTAACCCAACCACTGGATTGAGTTACATAACCCTCAGGTCATCTCGACAGAACGCCACTACATACCTAGATTGGTTCGAGAAGCGATCGAAATCACTAAATATAAAAATTACAATCGTAAGTATGGGTTTCAACTGTCGAGGGCCTGGAACCCAGTGGTCCAATAAAATTGTGTAGAAACCGAAAAAACACGGTAACAACTTCGCGAGCGGATACAGTGTGTTTTGTATGTCGGGAACAATATCGTGTTGTGAGTGAGACGAGTAGAGCAGTGGTGGCCCAGTGGTATCGGCCTCGACTTACGAGTTGTATGTCGTGGGTTCGAAGCCCGTCAGGCGCATTACTTTGTGTAATTTATTTCAACACCACTGCTCTCAAAACGGTGAAGGAAAACATCGTGAGGAAACCGGCATGTCCTAGAACCAAAAATTCGAAGACATGTGACATCTACCAATCCGCAATGGGCCCGCGTGGTAGATTACGGCCCACTCACAGAGAAGAGGCCTGTGTCCCAACAGTGGGAACATTTATAGGCTGATGATGATGAGTGAGACGAGTGACAATATTACTTAGTGGTGTCGAACGCAAAAAACGGACGAGAAGGAGGGTAGACCGATTTGTCTGCTCATAAACATCCACCCACAATAACTCCAGTTCATCCGTGATCATAGCGCTTGTAACAGTGCCGAAATATCGGAAACTCGAAACAAATAATAAACATGGTAAATATCCCGTTTTAAACCCAAATATTTAGAAAGAAACAGTTTTAAAAAATCAGGTCAACGTCTACGCGGAACACTGAATCCCATCGATTTACTAAAAGCAGAAAAAACTAAGCTCGTTTATCATTCGAAGCACCCTTTTGCAAATACACTGTAACTCTAAAATTAATTTGGACTGACAACAAAATAAATGACATAGGATTCAAATGTTCTTTCTGTTTGGTTCAAAATGGTTTCATTGGACGGGATTTTTTAGTATAGAGTGGGTGGCTTGACTATTCGACCCGGATAAATTGTTAAAATTTTAAGTTTAATTAATAAAGTTGACTTGTCCGCCTCATTTCTAAAAGCGACAGAATTTGCTTTTTGCTGCTCAGATATCATTCTAATGATAATATTAAAATTATGTTTACTTTTTATTCTTTTTATTCGTTAAACTTGTGTTTTAAGTGCTATCAATAAATTTTATGTAAATACTGTTAAACATACTATAAAACAATAAACAAGGATAATTTGTGTTGTACTTCCTAGCATGACCGTGAACATCATCATCATCAGCCTATAAATGTTCCCACTGCTGGGACACAGGCCTCCTCTCTGTGAGCGGGAGTGGGCCGTAATCTACCACGCGGGCCCAGTGCGGATTGGTAGATGTCACATGTCTTCGAATTTTTGGTTCTAGGACATGCCGGTTTCCTCACGATGTTTTCCTTCACCGTTTTTAGATTCACTATAACTATTGATGGTAAAATTGGTTATATGAGTGCCGCGTTTATTGTTGAGACGTGCGGACGTCTTACTTTTGTTTCCGTGTCGCTAATATAAAAGTACCTCCATGTTATTTAATCGCTTGGATAATGGATAGATTTGGAAGATCATTAAGTACGGAGTCGAGTACACCAGAGGAAAGAGTTATTAGTGAAGTGATGATGGAGAATGCGAGGGAAGAAATTATCATTGAAAGTAATACAATGGAGGTAGATGAAAATCATAGAAATGTTGAGAAAAGAGTGAGAGAAGAAATAATCGATGATGATGGTTTTACCACCGTCACCAAAAAGCCGAAAAAACAATTAATAAGACGTAGTGATTCACACAATAACAATTGTACGGAAATTGTGGGTAGTTGTGAAAATAATACACATCAGCCACAATATTTTGAGGTATGTCTCACATCTAAGACAGTACTTCCAAAAATGGTTGGTATGGCCAAATTATTGAAGTCTCAAAATATAAACGACATTCTTAAAATCAAATATAAAAGTCCCTACAAAATGTTTATCCTATTAAAATATATTGAAGATGCAAATAAAGTACTTAATTGCCAAAAGTTTAAAGAACTAGAATTTAGTTGTCAGAGAACGGATCAATTAAGTATTATTTATGGGATTGTCAGAAATATTGACTTGGAATTAGAGGAGAACGAATTATCGGAAATATTTAAAAGTGAAGCTGATATCTGCGCAGTCAAAAGACTAAAAAGATTAAATGAAGATGGACAATGGGTCAACAGTGAGGCTGTTCGCATTGCCTTCAAGGGAGCTACATTACCTACATATATCCATGGATATGGGTGTCGTTTTAAGGTTGAATCTTATATGTTTCCTGTTACTCAGTGTTCAGGATGTTGGAAGTACGGCCACATTAAACGATTTTGTCCTACCCAGAAAATATTATGCCCTAAATGTGGCAAAGGACATGATAATTGCGAAACAAATGATTTTTCTTGTTTAAATTGTAAAGGCTCGCATATGGCATTAAATAAAAGTTGTCCAGTGTACCTCAAAGAGAAAATGATTCGAGAAATAATGAGTAAGGATAAGTGTTCCTATAAGATAGCGCTCGACTCATATTTGAAACAAATAAGAAAAAGAAGTGAAATTACTCCTGTCAATACTGAAGGCAGAGGAACATTATCCTCAATGTCGTCTTCACGGAATAGAAGCTATAGGGATTCTCTCACACCCTTGGAAGTACTAACTCATCCAGTAAATACCTGCATGGATTCAAATGCTTCGTTAGAAGAAATCAGTGAAGATGAAGAAGAGGCCTCCGAAAATAGAAACACAACTAAACGAAATAACAAGAAAAACAAAATACAGAATGAGAAGAATAAAGAACAAATAAAAAAGGGTACAAAAAAAAACGAATATGGTGGACAGGCAGGAAAAAGTCACAAAGAAACAGTGGAAGAAAATCCCAATAAAACCGAAAACGTATCCAAATTGAAGATATTTTACAACAAGGTTAAAGAAATATGGTTGTCAGATAATTCGACGACACAAAAGGTGAAGAAGGGTGTTAGATTAATACTAGAAGAAATAATAATGTATATTGTAACTTATTTTAAAGATTGGGATATTGTAAGCAACTTATACAGATTACTTAGAAATGGATAATAATACTCACGTTACCACCAAAATCAACATATATCAGTGGAACGCTCAGAGTCTGAAACCTAAATTAATTGATTTAGAAGTTTTACTTAACAGAGATAATATTCATATAGCTATTTTAAGCGAAACATGGTTGGATGCAGACAGACACATAAGTATCAGCGGGTATAATACTTATAGAAAGGACAGGTATGACTCATACGGTGGAGTTGCGATATTTTCACATAAATCTTTAAAAACCTTCATTGTTCCGGTAAGTGTGACTAATTCAGGTATAGAAATATTACATATTAAAATCCTTAATTGTAAACTAATTCAACATATTATTTCGATCTACTGTCCGTCCTCTGTGAGAACTTCGCAATCCGATTGGGAGGATATTTTTTCAAGGTTTCCAAAAAATGCTGTTATAGCGGGAGATTTTAATGGTCATCATGCCTGCTGGTCCAGTAGAAATGATTCTAGGGGCCAACAATTGTTTGAAGCTGCAATTGAAAATAATTATATATCGTTAAATAATGGTGATCCCACTAGAGTGAAACTCGTGAATGGTTTTTTACAAAAAACTTCCCCTGATGTTTCGTTCTGTACCACAGACATAGCAATTAATGGTTCCTGGAATGTTAGTAGCGAAAGCTTAGGTAGTGACCACCTTATTATAAAAATCGTTTTCAAGTATCCCGACTCAGCTAATATTACTCTAAAGCGAAATTTTAAAAAAGCAGATTGGTGTACCTATCAACAACTTATTCACAGTAATTTTATACAGAACCCTCCACTTTCAGACAATGTACAATATATGTATGACTTTCTTACAAACCAAATTAATGAAGCGGCTGATAAAACAATTCCATTTATAAAAATATGTAATAATCCGATGCGTAAATTTACACCAAAACCATATTGGAACCAAGAACTTTCTAAAGTGATTGCCGAGCGTCGTTTAGCTTTAACAAAATTTAGAAAAAACCCTGTGCCTCAAAATTTAGATTTACTTAATACCAAAATTAGTGAAAGTCAAAAGAGTATAAGGCGAGCTAGGTCTAAGTCTTGGTATAGTTTCTGTGATAGTATTGATGAGACTACAACTTCATCAACCATGTGGAGGAAAATGCGTTGGATGAAGGGTTTTAGGCAGTCGAAATCTTATTCATCGGATAAAAAAAAACAAGAACTGCTGAATTCGTTGGCCCCAGATTTTGTGATGACTTCAACTCCTGTTATTGATAATAATGAGTCACTTCTTAATTGTGATTTTTCGACTCAGGAAATGGAATGTTGTTTTAAATCTAAAGATACTTCACCTGGTGTTGATAATATTACATATTCAATGATTTTTAATTTACCTCTTATAGCTAAAACACATTTACTGAAAATATATAATTTAATTTTTAAAACGTCTACGGTTCCCTTCCAATGGCGAGATATTTGCATAGTACCGATCCCTAAAATTAGCAGCAGTTCCGATGGCAAGCTTCGTCCAATCGCGTTAATATCTTGTCTTTGTAAAATATTTCACTCCATGATTCTGAAACGCCTAGAATGGTTAATAGAACATAATAAAATATTATCCCCTGGAACAACAGGTTTTAGAAGAGATCATTCCTGTCATGATAGTCTGACTCGCCTAGTTACCAAAATACAAATAGGCTTTACCAAAAATACCCCAACTATTGCTGTATTTTTAGATGTGGAAGGGGCATATAATAACGTTATTATTGATCGGGTTGTGGATACACTAAATTATTTAAAAGTTGGGAAAAACATTTGTACTTACATTTGGGAATTTTTAAAAGAAAGACATCTTATTATTAAAGCTGACGAAAGCAACAGTCAGTATGTGAGATGGACTGGCAAAGGAATTGCACAGGGTGATCCTCTATCCCCTCTTCTTTTTAATATAGCTACAGCCAATATTTGTCAAAATATCAATAACGTTTGTGTTAGTCAATACGCCGACGATTTTGTGCTCTATTGTAACAACACTAAAATAATGGACAGTGTAGATAATATGCAGCAAGCTTTAGATTTGTTTATATCTTCAATAAACTTTTTAGGGCTAGAATTGTCAAGTAATAAATCTAAAATATGTATATTTACCAGAGGTCGCAGAAGAGTTTCAGTCGATATTAAAGTAAACAATAATACTTTAGAAGTTGTCGACCACATTAAATATTTAGGGATGTGGCTCGATAAATGTTTAAAATGGGGGAAGCATATAAATGAGATAAATGAGACATCACAAAAAAAAATCCAGTTACTCAAAGTTCTGGCCGGATCGTCATGGGGTGTCCACCCTATTTACATGCGTAGACTTTATATGGCCCTCATTAGGAGCAGAATTGATTATGGATCTTTTTTGTACGATAACGCTGCAATTAGTCACACTTATAAACTTGAAAAATTACAAAATTTAGCTCTACGAACAATTGGTGGTTTTATTAAGTCTACTCCCATACATGTTATGGAGAGTGAGTTGAGTATACCTCCTTTACAAATAAGAAGACAATTTCTGTCTCTAAAATTCTGTCTGAGGTTGCAATCCAGGGCAAATGACATCACTACAAGTTCTATTAGAGATCTTAGCAGTATGAGTGAAAATAGGTACTGGGATAGGAAGAGGAAACCTCTGCTGATTACTTCACATAGAATGATTAGTGAGGAGGAGATTTCATCTTCGTATCCTGTTTTGATGTTTACTTTAGAGACATGGGTGTCGAACATAGATATTAAGGAAGTAATTAAATGTAATCTAGTAAGTATCACGGCCCCAAAATCACATTATGATATTCATTCTTTAAAGTATTCTACGCTTAATGAATTACGGGAAACATACACTGGCTGGCATGTTATTTATACAGATGGGTCCAAAACAACAGAAGGAGTAGGGGCAGCCTTTTGCGATGTAGCCAATAAATTTCACAGAACTTATAGTATGAATAATTATATTTCTATCATGACTGCTGAACTATATGCCATTTCTGAGGCCTTGAGATACGTACTAGAACTAAATTTGCAGAGAGTGGTGATATGTACTGATAGTAAGAGCGCTCTACAACATATTTCTAAATGTGTCCTCAATGGATCAAAAGGTTTATCTATTACATACACAATTTTGAAGCAGATTCAGTCTTATAACCAAACTGGCAAAAAAGTTGTTATTCAATGGGTACCGTCCCACGTAGGGCTGTGGGGTAATGAGGAGGCTGACAGATTAGCCAAAGAGGCTATTCTCAGAGGCACGCAAATACGGGATATATTACCAAATTATTCAGAAATCTTATGTAAATTTAGAAAAATAAACAATTTATCTTGGAAAGAACATTTTAACGAAAGGTCAAAAACAAAGGGAATCTGGTATAAAAGTATACAATGTGAGCCTCCTCATATACCTTGGTTCTCCGGGACGAAACTCAATCGAAGTCAAATTGTTGCGGCGCATCGTTTGAGGTCTGGACATATTCCACTAAACAAATTTGCTTATCTCATGAGAAAATCGGACTCCCCTAACTGTGAGGTGTGTGGTAAGATAGAGGATGCACAGCATGTGTTGGTGGAATGTGTCCGATATGCAAATAAGAGAACTGCACTTCTCAATTCGTTGAAATTATCGGTAATGGATGTTGGATTGTTCCATGGTATACTAGCTAAACCAACCTCTGAGGCAGCAAAAATATTATATACCTTTTTATTAGATAAGAAATTAGATTAAGTTAATGTAAGTTTTGTACTACTTTGATTGATTAAGTTTACTCCTGTAAAAGCACGATGGGATTGACATCGTCACATAAGTGTACAAAAATCCCTTAAATAAATAAGATAATAAAAAAAAAAAAAAAAAAAATTGGTTATAAACAATTTTTTTCTAAATTGTCGGAGTCCTTCGTTGACTTATTTAGCTACAATTTATGTAGAATTTATAAGTCAAATATTTGAAGAGACACAGTTATACCTTCAAGCAAGCCGATTACTGGCTTGGACAGCGTGGTCGTCAGAAGTAACGCCTACATGAGAAACACGTGCACTAACCGACCTACATCAACGAGTTGTAAAAAATGAGGATACTAAAAGTGAACAAATAATAAATAGAACAAATAATAGCTTCCAAAATCCGAGTTTCCTT
This sequence comes from Agrotis exclamationis, assembly GCA_950005045.1. Classification (NCBI taxonomy): domain Eukaryota; kingdom Metazoa; phylum Arthropoda; class Insecta; order Lepidoptera; family Noctuidae; genus Agrotis; species Agrotis exclamationis. The sequence continues at coordinate 9,997,461 of OX465432.1, forward strand.
TTAAATATCTATTTCGGCCATGCCTTTCCTTAAACAACCTCAATCCATAGAAGATCCAAATTATATTTAATTTTACATATCGTGTCCACATCACGATGTGATTTACACCTCCTCTTGGAAGCACCTACGTTCGTTACTGGGGTAACCAATTGATGTACATCTTATTCTAGTAGGCAGCTTCATCGCATCAGGAAATTTACTTTTTTTTTACTACAGTACTAGCAAATAAATTAATGTAAACAGCATTAATTCCACGATAGCCTAATTCCCAGAACCTTCATCACCCACATTTTCTATCATTTCCCTATAATAAAGAAGGTAATAAAGTTCACGTATTGCCGTTCCCATCCGATACATTCGACATGGCAAGAACAATACTCTTTTGTGCCATCGCAATGGTCCACTGGTTGTGCATTGTACTCCTTCCCAACCCCCGATCATGTTCTATTTTCCATTTATAAAGCAAAAGGCTGATTTATTTTTAGTTCTTTTTGTCATTCGCTCTGTTTATCTGCAGTCTGATACTGACTATGGGATGCTGTTGATCGATAGTGAACGGAGCTAGATACTAACGAGTGAGCGAAATTATTTGGAATTTTTGGGCACTAGTCTCTGTGTGACGGATTTCGTTTTCTGTCTCGAGTGACTTTTATTTTAGTGTTGCGATGTGATTGAATGTTAGTGGAATATTTTTATGAAATATTGGAGATATTTTGTTGTCACTCGTTACCAAAATCACACCTACAACCATAAAATAACACTAAACAATAACAATAAACCACCGCAATTGTTCTTAATTAAATTTTAGACACTATCAAGAGTGAAAATGGAGAATTTTCCGCCGCGAAGCGTTTTCATAAGACGATTAATTAAAGTACAAACTTCACGGCAAACATTGTTTAATGCTTTATAGTTAGAGCTTAGTGACAACGGTGTAATCCTGATAACGGCACGACATAAATCAGCTAAAACTGTTCGCGTCAGCATGGCCGCCGTGCCACTGCGTCGAAACACCCTAATTTACTATCGTATTAGGTGGCCGTAGCAACGATTATTTTATACTAAATGCGAAGCTTAAAATTAACGTACCGGCCATTTTAATTTACAGCAAACGCCCAATTAATTCCATTAAGTTCCCGATATCTCTATTTATTGAGGCGGAAGTATTAATTACAAAACGCATGATCGTACATCCATACATCAGAAATTATAACCGTGTATTTTGACCGCGTAACTCACATTGAAAATCGGTGCAGACTATACAGTATCACTTAGTGGGTACTTATTGTGCATGAACAAAGAAAGACGGCGTATTTGAGTGCATGGCAGGACTCGGGCAACAGGCGAGGCCCACACAGTTAGGCTCAATTTTAAACAATTACCGTCTTATTACAAAACGCCGACTAAATATAGTACTGGGATTAGTTCTAGGTTTAAACCATGGACTAAGAAAAACCTTATTATAAAATGAAGTTTATCACTAGTCCTTGTACTATCTATGGTACTAAAGATAAAACCGCGAGACCCCTAGTTTATCCATGGTCTAACTTTGGTACTATTGTCAAATGTCAATTTCTACAAAAATTTGAGGTTACGGTGGCTTTAATTTTCTGTGTTTATTGTTTATAAATCGTTGAAAAATGGATATTAATATGATTGACTTGATCGACTTAGAAGATAATTGAGATGGTTGAGACTTCTCGTCGATCTGTGATACGTCGTCATCGTGGAAATCCATTTGAATTGAGTGACGAAGATTTTAGATACAAATATAGGTTCACAAAACGTTTCGGTGCAAAAATTGTGGATCTTTTACGTAACGATTTAGCTCACGATCCTCGAGGATGCCCCTTGAGCCCTGAGCTCCAAGTAGTTTGCGCATCGCGCAACTGGGCTCGCCATGAAGTAAGTGCTATTTGTAATCTTGGTCATTGCCTAAATAACGCTCAGCTAATATTCTAATACATATTATTTGTTATTTGTAGATTCAAGATGATACATCTGACTTACATGGGGTGTCTCAACCAGTTATCAGCAAAACGTGCAAAAAGGTGGCAGAAATTTTGTCACGAATATCACGAAGATATTATATGAAAATTCCTACCAAATTACATGAACAGGAACAAGCAATCAATCAATTAACAAGCAATTGTGTATTGGATTGTAATAATATTTATTTTAAACTATTGACCTTGCACCCCCACAACAGTTTGTTCTGGATTTTCCTCATTTATTATTTCTCCAGTTTCTTCATAAATGTCATTGGATATTGCTGAAATTAATATGTAAAGGAATTAAATATGAATATTTGAATAAGACTTTATTAAACTTGTGTATTTTTTTTAACTATGTACCTTGCACCCCCACCACAGTTTGTTTTGGATTTGTTTCCCCACTTTCTTCATAACTGGGTCCAGGTTTTGGGTCAACAAACATATCGTTTGTTGCTGTAGCCACCATAGTAATTGGAATCTAATACAAATAATAAGTAAATTCACTTTCACCATATGTTTCACATTGTCATAATAATGGAAATCAAGGTAGGCTATTTTTAGTAGTTTATATAGTTTATTTATCCAAACCTAATAAGGAAGATACTTTATATATATATGTTATGGACAGAGAGCATATACAAGAAATTTTATTTACCACCGCGTCACTGTTTAATTTGCAAGTCCTCTGCAGAAGGTGATGGTGGTTTTTCACCACCGCCCGTCTTTGCTTGCTCCCTTCTATGAACAGATATGTTTAATTTGGCTGACAACTTCATCCTTTTCCAAGCCAACTTGAGTTCCCCAACTGATCGTTTCTTTCCTGTTATCTCATTAAATCTAGAAATAAGCATCCTGATTTTAATCTTACTACTATTATAAATATGAAATTTGGATAGATGGATGTTTGTAACTCAATCACGCTAAAACGGCTGAACGGATCTGGATGGAGATAGATTATAATCTGGAATACCAAATAAGGTACATTTTTATCCCAGTAACAGTTTCCTGTGGGATAATTTTAGCTATGGCGCGGTCGAAGCCGCATGCAAAGTGCTAGTATGACATAAAAAATATCGTAAGTTATACACTAGTAAAAGCGATTAGTAGGTACTTACTTGTTTGATAAATTCTAATTACGCGCCGCGAAGCTGTACTCCGTTTCACGTTCGTTGATAAAAATATAATTTGATAAAAAAACGCGATATGTGTGTTTGTTGCGCTCGTTCAAGAGGTTGGAACTTTGACAAAGAAATTAAATGATTTGTTTGTTACGAATAAATAGTTATTATGCATTTAAAGTATGTAGTTAATATCAACATTAGGAAAAACGGAATTTCATATTGAATGAAGCCAGTGTAAAAGAATGAATGATTGCCCTTTTTTCATGTTTTATCTGTGTCTAATATTTAAACCATGGATGATCTTTGGACTAACTGGTCTTCAGTTGGTCTTACATTTGTAATATGAACACATTTTAAGCCTGGTACTAACTTTAATACCGTAACAATCCTAGACTATTTAGTCCAGGTTTAAACCAGTACTAACTAAATTTTTTGTAATAAGACGGTTACTGTTGAGCGAAGGGTAAATGTTTGCGTTCGACTTAGAGCGGCCGGTGGAGCGGTGGAGCGCCCACACGCGCGCTTGACAGGTATTCATTACATTCACGATGCACACGATGCAGCATGCAGCCTTCCCGGTCAACCAAATGCAGAGATGCCAGTTTTTAACTTTTTGAATTCTTTCGCGATGGGAAATATCGTTTTTGTGTGATCGAAAGTCGAGACTCGCTAAATGATCGTCAGAAACAGGAATAAAGCCTGGAGACAGTTTTATTTTTAATTTCAAATAGTATTCGTCCCTTTTCGTGTGAGAACATAGTCAATTGGCCACCTTCGGGTACACTAAGCCGCTTTTAGGAACCGCTGAGGCCGTTGACGGTTTTAGAGTTACACATATTGAAATATATAATATTCAAACGTTTTCTCTATATTACTCTCGATCCGTAACAGAATACTTTAAACCTATAAACACGTTGAAACATCGCAATAACAAGTTTAACTAAACCCAAAACTGTAATACTGTTCCTAAGCACCTAGTTTGAAGTTTTCAATTGGGTAATTTAATCAATATGGCAAGTTAATTTCAGCCTTTGAACACCAACGCCCATAAAGTACTCAAACAGATTTAGAATCGTGGGTTTATTAGAAATTCATTTCAGTTAATTGTACGCATAAATAACTTGGCTATGCTCCTTACACAAACCGCAGAAGATTCATAAGCCCTAATACACGCCACAAAGCACTCTCGCCTATCAAATTATATTTTCACATGGTGCAAATCACGGCTGTCTACGTAGCAACATCATAGTAAAATATTTACCAACACGACATCTTACAGAATAATCTATAGAGCAAAACAAATGTTTAACATTGCTTTGTTATGTTAGCGCTCGCCCACGGACGCTATCGTTTATCAATCTCCTTACACTCGGACACAAACGTGTTTACAAATTACAACATTGTCTTAACGCCGTCGAAGTCTCCTACATACATAATCGATAATCGTTTAAACTAATAGGATTACTCGATCACAAAACATTCGATACGCTCGAGACACGTGATTAAAAATGAGCTTTAAAGATTAACATTCCTTCCAACCCTTGGACGATCCGACAAAAAGAAATAACAGAAGGGGACTTTACTTTAGAAATTCGACACGCATTTTGTGATTTATTGAAATATCTCAAACATCTTGGTGTTATATAAATCGCGCTGGAGGGGGAGATAAAACCTTCGTTTGCTAGCTCGTCTTACTGACAATTAATCATGACGTCATCCGGTAGAAAAACGATATTTAGGTGTTAAGTTGTGAGCGTCATAAGATAACTGAGCTTAAAACGAGAAGGGTTTGTTTTTATTTAAACAAAAAATAATCTTACTAGACACCTCATAAATATTCATAATTTGAAGCGAGAGATCCCACTTCTTAATATTTGAACCGAATTAAATCTAATTCGGCGAAATACCGTGTGTAAGATGCACCGTGTTTGTTCAGCATACAAAGTGTAAGTCAATATTTATAGTCCACATTCGTGTAGTACCAACGACCGAGAAACAAACTCTTTTAGCTTTTTTATTGACCTTGGATATTTATATAACAATGGTCGCAACCACAATCTTAACAGCCTCAGCATGAATTCAAAACCGCCAACGAAGCATGTGGCTAATTATAATTGATAATTTGCCACATTTTTTGCATTTTTATTAGCCTCCACGAATGTAGGACGACGGTCGGACACAGCACGCCGTGCTCCCACATAATTAGCGAGGCCCGTATCTCCCTCGCCCGCACCTACTTTGCATATTTTGTTTGCGCAAACATCGCCACTGTTTGACTGTTAAAATCAAGGATCTCTTCCCAACTTCTGGGACAAACAACCAAAGCCATAGGTCATCCCGCTACGGCGAGTAATTAAACATGTGTTACTTCTGTTTTACGGATGCGTAGGCTTTCATTTGTTGAGGGCACCAACATAATTAGGTATGTCTGGATAGATAACTTCCCCGCTTGCACGCCGAACAAATCATACGCTTCGTAAATTTGAAAGAAAATTGCTATTAACTATAGTTTCTGCTGCATAATTTGCACATACATTTAGTGTTTACAGCTACATTTGTCAAATGAATCGCATCCTTAACTTCAAATAAGTCTAATATATAACTCCCGTCGTTTAGCTCCGGAGCTTTAATTTTGTTCAAATATTATGAAAATCTTTTATAACCCGTATAAATGGTCATCCACTCCTGGCTTCCTCTATTCAGTTATCTTGGACCGTGTCAAGGTAAAAAGGACGGACGGTTAGAAATGAGGGAGGTTCTATTAAAATGGCAAGCAAAAATGTAATTTCAAGAAAAAGGCCGAAGAAAATAGTATTTTATTTCGCGTTGTTGAACGACAACAAAGAAGCTTTTAGGAAGATTTCATTGAGCGAGTGGAATAAGGCGATTCTCATCGGAATTAGAGGTTGGGCAATCCCGTCCTTTCAATGCTTTAATACGTGGCTCTTTGACGGACACGAAGGGATTGTGCTCGTGTTTGTTAGAGAGGATTTGCGTACTATTACACGACAGAGCCTGTGAATGCGTAAAGGTTTTCGGCAATACGCACTTCACACACCTTACATCTCAAAAGGTAAGATTTGCAAATACATGTTTATAGCAAAAGAATCCTCTCGAGATCCGTTGCGTATGTATTTAGGCTCCTTTTTATCCCTTACATTATTTGCGTAGGTCGTCTTTGTATTTCAATATTTAGGAATTGTCTTTGTTGTTTCACGTCTGTCGAGAGAGCTCGTCGGAAAACGTTTCTGTAATGGTATTTATACTATGATAATATAAAACTGTGGTCCCATTTTATTTCCCCTATCAAGGAATAATTTTGTCGGAAAACTAAAAGTTAGGTACGAGTTTATTGTGCAGGTTGTAAAGAAAGTGCTAACTCTGGTCTGCCCTTTCCTTTGCCCTAATAAAATGTAGGGGTAGGCATCTAAAGAATTCAATGTATCTTTCTTCGTCAATGTCACGACGTCGTTTACTTCGCCCCGAATTCTTGAATTGGAATGCCAGTACATGGCTAGATACATAGGTTTCTTTCAATTTGATCCATTAGATGTAGTTTCATAGGGCTTATGTGGAGCTTAACTCGATGGCTCAGACTTGTATAGTGATGCGATTCGTCCGATATTCATCTCAAGTGAATCGTGTATAATCGACATAAATGATCTGAAGCAAAAAATATTCACGATAAAATCTTTGCAGAACTCACAAGTGTGAATGAGGGTGAACAAAAGTCACCTTCATCAGAAAAGAACAATTAGTTAAGTAGTTTTGAGATAGACTTTATTCGTGTAGTGTAGCATACTTAGAGAAAACGTGACCTTAGTAGCACTATAATTAAAATGTTACAATAGATAGGGTATGTAGTATGTACTTTAATATTGAAAGCCCAATCACACAGTAAAGTAAATACTCGCAAAGACGAATCGAATTGATAAATTTGACTCAGTACGATAAAAAGTATAATCGAATCGAACGCATCGATAGAAGGACAACACTACACTAGATATATCTAATGCCCATTGATTTATCGAGTTTAGTACTTACTTTTACAAAGGGAGAAAAAAACGAGGGTAGATAAAGCCCGCAATATAAGACAGAACACCGTTACCGTTAAAACTTGAACCGTATCCCTATCGGGAACTTTCACTCGAGTTTCTACTCAAACTGTGATATGAGAATATTTATGGAACCATTATGGTTTAAGAGATATTACAGCTAATGATCCAGTCTTAGATAATGTTTGATTTTAAAGCGCGTAATTATTTTTAAAGATGTGATAAAACTGAAGAACTTTTGACATAACTTAGATGGTGTAATAAGAGAGAAAAGGACTCTAAAACTAAATTTGAATTCAGAAAAAAATAAAGTTATTGGGGCCATTCGTTTAAAATTCACATTATTTTCTTTTGATAGCTCTGTGTAGCATATTAAATTGTAAAATAACAGAAAAATAAGATACCTAGCCTTTGTTAAAAACTACACAAAATCTACAATAGATAGCTCATTATAAATTCGGTGTAATTAAAAAAAAAAAAACTTATCATATTATTTTAATTGGTAAAGAAAGACTCAAGATAAATATGCAAATTTGAAAAAAAATGAATAAAAACAAAAGACAATCGAAACAGATACGTAATTGTTATTCAAAACGAGGTACAGTCCATCAAAAAAATCCATTACCCATCTCTTAATATTTAAATTGGACATTATCTATATGAAGGAATCAGACTACTATCGCTTTTGTTGCAACATAAAATTACTGTTCACATTATCAAGAGCGCATTTCCCTGGGGTAGGGCCGCCCATTAGCGCCAACTGTTCACATTGGTTCTCCTTACTATCGTAGGTAATATATTGTGCATGCGGCACACTGTGTGGATATGCTGACTTATGATTAATAGTATTCCGCTTGCGGCCTCAAATGTGTTGAAATTGGTCACAGCTTTGATAGCTGTTGCGTTGTCTTCCCGTGATTTAGTACTTAATGATTATTGCTGGGTAAGATGATGAGCCGAAGCGTATGTTTGTCATTTCTGTGTTGGCCTCAATTTGGTGTGGCTGAGTGTATCATTTTTAGGGTTCCATAGCCAAATGGCAAAAACGGAACCCTTATAGATTCGTCATGTCTGTCTGTCTGTCTGTCCGTCCGTATGTCACAGCTACTTTTTGTCGAAAGTATAAGAGCTATCCTGTTGAAACTTGGTAGGTAGATGTATTATGTAAACTGCATTAGGATTCTCACACAAAAATAAAAACAAAACAAATTTTGGGGTGCCCCCATACTTAGAATTGAAAATCTTTTTTTTTTTTCACCAAACCCATACGTGTGGGGTATCTATGGATAGGTCTTTAAAAATTATATTGAGGTTACTAATATCATTTTTTTCTAAACTGAACAGTTTGCACGAGAGACACTTACAAAGTGGTAAAATGTGTGTCGGTGTAACTTCTAAAATAAGAGAATGATAAAACTAAAAAAATATATAATATAGACCTCAACAAAAACTTCCAACGAAAATTGGTTTGGATGAGATACAGTTAGCAGTTTTTGAGATATAGTACATTTTCAAAAACCGCAGAAATAACTTTGCCATTCATACAAACACTATGAAAAACAAAGTTATTTTTATTGTTTGTGTATATTACTTACTAATCTCAATAAAATTATATCCCTAATCTATGCTTGCTACTACGGAACCCTTCATGAGCGAGTCCAACTCGCACTTGCCCGGTTTTTTAATTTTTTTAGGTTCCATAGCGGTGAAACTTACAACCTTCTAAAAGCTCGGTACTGTTGAGCACCTGTTGTCGACGCCATAAGTGCCCTCATGGGCCTATGTGAAATAAAAATATTTGATTATGATTTTATTTTGACTGATAAACGCAGTCTGAGCCCTTATGACAAGTTTTCACTATTTTACTTTACAGCGTCTTTCCTTGTATGGAAAAAAGGAACAGCGCCTCTGGTGACCGAAGAAGGAACTTATTTTTTCCTTGAAATTAAATGTCAAAATTCCAGTTTAGTTCGCGTCACAATAAGTGAAAACTCATGATAAGGCCTCTGAAACAATGAGCAATCATGGTAAAATTATCCCATTGATCGCCAAAGAGGATTTAGAGGTCAACTAGGATTGTCGAGGTCTACCGGAGAGAAATCAATGTACACTTTACAATGGTTGTAATAGTCAATGGTTTGCGGGAGAATAGAACATGCCACGACAATAATGTAGTGTTAACTCCATTTGTGACGAACACAAAGCAGCCATACTGTACGGTCAAAACAATACGGTGAATTGAAATTGGTCATAGATTCCTAAGACCTGACTAAAACAGATGAAAACCGCTAACCGACACACTTCTGCATTTGTCTTCTTTATTAATTGCTCATAAATTACGATTTCATTGCATGCTTGCTGTTTTATGACCGACTGCGGCTATACGGCTAAGTATATCTTAGACATTAATCACTCTGAGAAATGAATTATTTTTGCCGTAGGTCAGCGGTTGATACGGCCATTCACAACCTACGCGTTAACAGGATATATCCTTAATGAATGTTAGATTGTATTCATCATATCTTATATTCTCAGGGTAGTAAATTATTTTATGGAAAGTACGCAGTAAACTAAATGTATTCAGGAGCGAAAACTAATCGACTAGCCAACTTAACTTTTACGAGGTATGAATCAATTTTCAGAACCTAATTATTTTTTCAACATGAAAAAGTTGACCGTATTTTTTTAATTAAACCGCTGAAGACAAAGCCCGTTACTTTTTATAGGCCATTTCAACGTAACCTAGAGTCCACTAGCGGCATGCAAATATTCACTTAGGAAGGAATGGGAAATAAAGTGACCGGAATACGGCAAACTGATAACGTAAGTTAGATAAGCAAACTTTGATAGTTAATGTTAACAAAAGGGTTACCATGACTCATGTATACAAACTAAACAATACAAACTAAAAACATATGAAGAACCGTGTTTTTAGGGTTCCGTAGCCAAATGGCAAAAACGGAACCCTTATAGATTCGTCATGTCTGTCTGTCTGTCTGTCTGTCTGTCCGTGTATGTCACAGCCACTTTTTGTCGAAAGTATAAGAGCTATCCTGTTGAAACTTGGTAGAAAGGTGTATTATGTGAACCGCATTAGGATTTTCACACAAAAATCAAAACAAAACAAATTTTGGGGGTGACCCCCATACTTAGAATTGAAACTCAAAAAAAAAATTTTCACCAAACCCATACGTGTGGGGTATCTATGAATAGGTCTTTAAAAATGATATTGAGGTTACTAACATCATTTTTTTCTAAACTGAACAGTTTGCGCGAGAGACACTTCCAAAGTGGTAAAAAGTGTGTCCCCCCCCCCCGTAACTTCTAAAATAAGAGAATGATAAAACTAAAAAAAAATATATAATGTAGACCTCAACCAAAACTATCAACGAAAATTGGTTTGGATGAGATACAGTTAGCAGTTTTTGAGATATAGTACATTTTCAAAAACCGCAAATATAACTTTGCCATTCATACAAATACTATGAAAAACAAAGTTATTTTTATTGTTTGTGTATATTACTTACTAATCTCAATATAATTATATCTCTAATCTATGCTTGCTGCTACGGAACCCTTCATGGGCGAGTCCAACTCGCACTTGGCCGGTTTTTTATAAACAAAACACATAGGTATTTTACCGATAATTGGCAATTTGATACCCATATACCTAGAGTCTGCTCCGATAATGTGTTCAGTTGTGTACGTAATTAGAATCGAGAACGCATCCGGTTTTTGTGTGATCTCCAACAAATCGAATTGGAAATCGATTATGTGTATTCACGAATCAACTTCAGAATCAATTATGAGACACTCCTCTTAAATCAATGTTTGTTGCCCTCGAAATCTCGGAAGCAAATAAGATTTTAGTCAAAAGAAACCTATTTTTAAAATATTGAACCCAGATTTCTTACCAATATTTATACAATCAGCTTAAATGCTTGCTAGAAAGCTGTTGAAGTTGGTCGATAGCGGAATAAGTGTGTTTTGATACCCTTAAGAATGTCAACAATATTTGTCCAGTAGTACACATAGAGCGACTGATCGGCTCCGTCACACTGAACGCGTCGCGGCGCTTCACAATAACTTCCCTTTCCGCTTCGCTTTCAGTGGGACCGTTGTTCATACTAACCCATATACCCATAGAAAATAGCCGGTGTAGTTCGCTCTCCATATGGCAGAGCCTTCCAGGTAGTATAGGACAGATTTAGGACGCGATAGGGATGTCATCACACGTGAGGCCCGAGTGCTCTATTAAACGCCCTATTTTCACACCAACACCCTTTGAAATTGGTTTTTATAGGTGTTTTCCGTTTCGAGCATATGAATTTTAAACTCTCTTTCGACCTTTTTCGCTTTCCATTATCGTAAAACTTTTACACCTTTCGCCGAAAAGGCGTTACATTTTGTGACGAAAACGTTTTCTTCGGAACCGTTTTCGGGAAATGATTCATACATAATCAAGTACCACAATGTTGGCATAATTATTCGAATCTGAATTGATATAAAATTGTCTCCAATATTAACAGAAAGAATAAAATATTACACTATTCTAAAACACTAATGCGCCTACAAAAGGTCAAAAGGAAGACTGCTATAAATATGTTTTATTACCTATCTCAAAATATCCGAGGGACAAAAAAATATTCGGTAAAGTAAAACATTATCTTATAAAAAAGACATCAGGGAATCGTGGCCTTTGAAACAAAAAAAAGGACCGGCCCCTATTGTCGGACCTGCGAATTGCCTTTAACAATCAAAAGGGAAAAGCTTTCAGTATAAACTCCTCAAAAATTATAACGGCTGGATTCTCTTGATAAAATTGAGACTTATCCTCGAAACATAAGTTGATGCCTGCCCCAGGGCAGTGTTAAAGACCGCTGTCAATCTCCCTTTATCCTTTAACCTCCTCTCAATTTATTATGATTTGGGCCTCGGATGTATTGAACGATTCTAAAAGTTACGAGTATTGCTTGTAAACATTTTTAGTGTTTGTTTTATGTTTATCCGTATACGCTTTTTTCATCGACATCTAAATAATGATTCTTTAAAGATTGTGTTACAACGCGTTTATCAATATTTCATATTTCCCTTTTATGTTTTCCTCCGCTTTGTGCCAAATTCTTTAAATCCTTTTAATTTATGCGTGGCATATTTCCGTTTATGTTTTTATTACGATTTTGTTTTGCCGTTTTTTGTTTATTCGTTCTTTGTTGTGAATATAACGTTCTTAGTATTTTTTAAACTAGATTTAAGTGAAGAATAATGTGAAAAGTTTGATAACTCATTAGTTATCTAAACTACCCTATGTGAAGAAAGTATGTAACTGGTTTTCTCACTACATAATCTCACTTTGTTTATGAACAGTAGATAATTTACGAGGATATTATTTGAAGCTGTCTTCGTTTCTGAAATCTTCTTTTTACAGAAAAATCTTCGAAAAAAATCCTGCAGATATAAAAGTACATTTCAGTTGCATGCAATGATTACTAAAACAAACAATTCCAAACAACAATACTGCATTACCAATCTCTGAAATATGCAAAAACCCCACTGCACTTCACAAAACTTAAGTTGCACGCTATAAAACACGATCATAACCGATCGTCGCATTGCATGCTGCGGGTGCAATTAATATAGCAAAGTAAACTTTATAAACCAGGGAATGATAAAGTAGAAAATTTTATAATGTTTTTAACATTGGCGGCAAAAACAAGTAGGTTACGGCGGCAGCTGTGGATAACGACAGCACGCGAGAAAGCAATATATTGGCACTGAAGACGCCATTTTCTATGCTCCATCGTGGCTTGTTACTCCGATACAGAAACATTTTTGTACGTAAAACTTTTTGTCGTGATTTAATGTTACAGCTTGTACGTGTACAATATGTCTAGGTATTGGATGTTACAGATTGTGTAATAGTATCATTATGGTTGTTATTTCTAAACAAAATGGCACAGAATCCTGCGGGTCGTGCTCACTTGTTGGCAACTGCAAATTGCATTTCAAAATTATGTCTTTGCAACTATTGAACATATGACGCTTTTTAATCTATAGTATAAGTAACAGTATAGTCTAAAAACTTTCTTCTTTCTTGTAATATTTTACTTATGCCGAAGGCAACTTGGATAATATGCTGTAGAATTCTTAAAGAAGAACACCGTATTATTTCCCACTTATACGTTATTTAGCGACCACAGTTCTGTATACAGCTAGTTATAATACCCTTATCCAGTATGTATAACATGAAACAGCTGATGATTAGCATTCAACAGAAGTGTGGCATTGTCAGTTACAACAGACATTCAGCTAATCGGCTGCACATGACAGCTTGACAAGACATGGTTACAATGATAATGCAGACAGATATGCTTTGACTATAGGTGCTGATAAACTTGAGCATTCACTTGTAATGAACAAACCATCTTAGCGAGCATTTTAATGAGCGTGCCGGCGAACTTATGGCCGAGTTTACTGAAACACTGATTTCACAAAATTTATTTGTCTGATATATCTCTGATGTTTTATTATTATTATTTATTTGAAATACTGATAGATACCACACGAGATTGTCTATTAGAAATCCAAGGGGAAGATCCATATTACTATTATATCGATGCAAGTACTAAAATAACTCTACCTAATTCCGACCTCTGGTTATTACAGATCAGCTTTCGCGTAAATATGATTATTTCATCCTATTATTCATCTTATTATATTATCCTATTTAGTACCTCTGCAAGGCAAATAATTTTTAAATAATTGCTTGAAAACACAATGCATTTACAAGAGACCGAAACTTACGAACAGGCAAATGATATAGCTCAATTAAGGATGTTTATTATAATTTTGTTAGGATTTAGAACACTGAAAAATAGAAAAGGATATATCAAATGAAGCAAATTTCTCTGATACGAAAAACTGTCTGTTGTCTGGAAACGTTCGATCAATCTTTATATTCTCCAAATAAAATGCGACAACATTTACTTACAGACAGTCTTTGCAAGAGCCGAAGAATATGGCAAATAAAAAGGGAAAGTATATTAAGCAACGGGTGGAAAACCCAACAAGTTATCACAAGTTATAGGTGTAACTTAATAATGCTTGTAAGCGATGAGTTAGAAACCTATCTCATAGAACATCTGAGAACTTTGACCTCCCTATGTATAGTGCCCTGCTCAACGGATAGATCATTATAGTACTTCTTGGAAGTTTACCTTTCATGTAAGGCCATGCACACACGACGGCGATGACTCGCCGTCCGATCAACGACCATGCCAGAGTCGACGGTGGGTTCTATCCTGTTGAAGAAATGACAGAAAGAACTGTCAGCAATCTGACGGAGCCCGTAAGATGTCCAAAGCCTGCCAATTTGCCTGAGGTCGCGGCATTGGAACGTAAAGAGCTATTGAAGGAACACGGTGAATTTTAGTCAGCACGAGTCTGGCAATACATATTATGGTAAATGCAATGACAAACAAACAAATGTCTTTATTTAAATTTAATTTTTGTTCTTGTATGATTTTAATTTGACATTTTGTTTTAAATTTAATTTTTGTATAATTTTAATTTGAGATTTTGTTTTTTTTTTTTTTTTGATATATTTTAATTGAATTTTGATATTATGTATGATCTGCAATTGATTGAAATAAATGGAATTGAATTGAATACCTTCCCCTCCACACAGGGGAAATACACACAAATTGTGCGACAATTTTTCTAGTTAGTCTAAAAACAACTGCGAATTTAAATAAAATGAGTAGTGCATGCATGGTCTAATGAGATGTTGTTCTCGATGTTAACAAACGGCAAACTAAAAAGATATCTATGTATGTATGTTGACTATTTATATCTAGATATACGTGTGCGTTGTTAAAATGCTTCTAATTCTTATTTCAACATTCTCTGCCTGAGTAAGCCTTATTATTAAAAAATCTTCAATTACAGCGTGTTTCAAATAAATAATCCGCTATAAACAGAGAATTAATGGAGATGAATAAGATAGACAGTTCAGTTAGATAGGTAAGTTATTTCTATTAAAATAATGTCATGAAGAAATTAATTCCAAAATATTACTCACTTATAACTTTTCCTTACAGGGTAGTAAAATATATGAAAGATTTATAGCAATAATTACTAAAGCTTGTGTACAAATTTATTTCCGGCATTAATCTTTGAACCGACACAAAGCCAGACAGAGAAACTTAGCTTAAATTAGTTTACATTAAATTATACCAGTACAAGTGACATTTAACCGTATATAACACTCAAAATCCATTAAAATGAATACGCGTGTGGCGCAATATAATTATTCTAACGTACAATTAGCAAAACCGACGCCATTACGAGAAGGTACCAGTTAAATTAATGTTGGGTTACAGACACTCGAAAGTTCCATTATCGTTAGAAACACGATAATGTTTAGGTGATAAGTCTACTGTAGGCATATATTAAGGACTTACAAATGTATAGGAATGTTGTACGTGAAATACGTTTCCTAGTTTCAAGTGATAATGGGAATAGGGTTTCCATGTAGTGCGTACGGTGGGACTATACGGGGTGTAGTTAGTTTTAATGAGCTAATATCTACCTCAGTGTCAGTGTACATAGTGTAGCAATATTTTGGATAAAGGATAAATATAAACACGTCTACTTTACATTTCAAAATGTGTGTATAAGTATCTCGCTAAATTATAGGTATATGTATTTATAAGCAATAACGTGTAAAACGTTCAAACAACGGAATGACAGATTCAGAAACGAAACGAGTGTGTTGCTATGGCCTAATTGGTAAGGCGTCTGAAGTACTTATCTAGAAAACGTAGGTTAGAGTCCCACTCACATCTGAAATTCGCTTTCCTCACAAATCTATACGTATTTTATTTTAAACAAAACGTTGCCCCATCTAGGAATTTCTCCTGTATCGTGGGAGCGTTTACATACATAGAAACTCACATACACAAACACCCAGACCAGAGAAATTATTTAGAACAAAGCAAAATTGAGTGAAAATTATTATTTCATTGACCATTGAGGAACATCGATTTGCTCGTCAAAACAATCCGACGTTATATTGAAGTCTATTTTCTGGTGATGGTCCGGAATGACGAGGAAGGCTTGCATCGATTCTGGAAAACAGTCGAGCCTGCCGAGCTATTTTCGACCGCAGTAAACTTGCATATTTGCCTGCGTGAGGCATTTTGTTTGGCTTTTTGATAAAGCGTTGAGGGTGGTTCTGGGTACACGTTAGATTGGAAGATTGCAATTACATAGTGTGTATTAAATAAAAACGTTAAAACGACTACGTGATATTAATGTATTATGTTTTATGTAACCATCCGTTATCAAATCCTAAGAGGAATGTGTAATTACAAACGCCGAAGGAAAATATCGTGAGGAAACCGGCATGTCCTTGCTAGAAACAAAAATTCGAAGACATCTAAATGTGGTGGATTACGGCCCACTCCCTCTCATAGGGAAGGGGGGGACCAAATTCAATTGGTTTTACTGAATAGTTAAGTTCATGATTCAATCATGGAGTAAACATTAGATTATATAAAAATAGCGCCATCCAAAAACAATTTAAAGATACATGCAACTTGGAATTCTGTTGGCTATTTTATTCTTACAGGAAATCAGAAATCAATATGCAATATTTCTACAAAGAAACAAGCTTTATAAATGGCCAGAAGTAATGAACACGCATAATATAAAGGTAATAATTTTATCACCAACCATTGTCATGAAATGTGCAACTGTGAAAAACGAATTAATGTATTCGGATATTTATACCAAATCGATTCGTTCAAATGAAACTTGATTATCTCTCGTTTATTGTTTTCGCGTGTATTCGTTGAGTGGGAGATAAAAGGAGGGTTATATTTTTCCTGTTATGGCACAATTTTCTTTTGTGTATGTGTGTGTTACCTGCCGTAAAAGCCCTATAAAGATAATCCTGGGATTTATCGAACAGTATTAACGCAATTCAATCAACTGAGTTCTATGGAAGTTTTACTGGTCAGATATAAAGGCCGTTTTAAGCTCACATAGAAGTTTTAATAATTATTTATTTACTACCAATTTTATCGACGTAATAATATGAATCTGATGAAAATACAGATTTGTTTTTTTGTTTGTTTGTTTTTAAAGTGTGGGGTAACGTTTTTAAAAAAACAAACAAAGAAAAACAAAACAAATCTGTATTTTCATCAAGCAAAAATTGTTGGACGCCTTGCTACAGCAAAATAGTAACAGGTACCTACATATACAGGGTGTCCAGTAATGAATGGATAACCTTAAAATGGGTCATAGTAGAACTAAAGGCGATTCAGAAAAAAATACAAAAAAAAATCAATACCAAGTATTTCCTAAGTTATGTCACTTTTAAGAATATTGATAATTTTTGGTACCCTACTTTACATTCTTGCACACCACGACCACAAATTGATGAATTCCATCATTTTTTTATTGATAAAATAATCTACATTAACTGTGCTAATAGATGAGCAGTAAATAGTAACACTGCTACTAAACAGCTTTTTAAAAAATGAACTCGAATTAGTAATTTAGTGAAAAAATTGAGAAAAATTTTCATTGAGACAAAGTTTAAGCAACCATAGCATGAAAAAAACGTATGGCGACACAGGTGAACAATAATTTTAAAATAATATGCACATAATGCAGATTTCAAAAAGGTATTACTTATCATTGTACCTAATGTAAATAATAAATTATTGCTAATTGAGTTTGAAAGGAGAGAAAATTGCTGCTGAGAAAAGTTTGAAATAGTCAGGTATTCCAGGTAAACCCCACACATTTTAAGAATTTCACCGAAGAAAAAAAAAGTCTCATCTTCTAGACGCTTCGAATGACACCTATTTCAAATCTGTTGGATACCTTCACCCACCTTCACCCAGGTTAGGTTAGGTAAGCCAATTTCTCTCCTTTCAAACACAAACAGCAATTATTCATTATTTTCAGTAGGTACAATGATGAATAATACCATTTTGAAATCTGCATTAAGTGCATTTCATTTTAAAATTATTGGTCACCTGGGTTGCCATACGTTTTTTTCGTCATTGTACCTATTGAAGATAATGAATAATTGCTATTTGTGTTTGAAAGGAGAGAAATTTGCTAACCTAACCTGGGTGAAGGTATCCAACAGATTTGATATAGGTGTCATTCGAAGCATCTAGAAGATGAGACTTTTTTTTACTTCGGTGAAATTCTTAAAATGTATGGGGTTCACCTGGAATACCTAAATGTTTCAAACTTTTCTCAGCAGTAATTTTCTCTCCTTTCAAAAACAATTAGCAATAATTCATTATTTACATTACGTACAATGATAAGTAATATCATTTCAAAATCTGCATTAAGTGCAGATTATTTTAAAATTATTGGTCACGTGTGTTGTCATACGTTTTTTTCGTGCTATGGTTGCTTAAACTTTGTCATAACGAAATTTTTTCTCATTTTTTTCACTAAAGCTCTAATTTGAGTTAATTTTTTGAAAAGCCGTGTATTAACAGTGTTACTATTTATTGCTCATCTATCAGCTCAGTTAATGTAGATTATTTTAACAGTAAAAAAATGGTGGATTTCATCAATTTGTGGTCGCGGTGTGCAAGAATGTAAAGTAGGGTATCAAAAATTATCAAAATTTTTAAAAGTGACATATCTTAGGAAATACTCGGTATTGATTTTTTTTGGATTTTATTTCTGAATCGCCTTTTGTTCTACTATGAGCCATTCCAAGGTTATCCATTCTTTACTGGACACCCTGTATATAAAATTATAGTCCTAAATAAGTAATACAATATAATTAGTTTCAGTATTTCTTACAATTATTATAAATGCGAATATTATAATGTTTTGCGAAGTTTGTGAGGATGGAAGTATTTAACTCTTTCTCACAAAAACTGCTGAACGGATTTGAGTGACATCTGATACACAGATAGTTTATAATCTGGATTAACTAATAGTAAACGTTTTCATCCCGATATTACGACAACACGAGCGTGTGATGTCTTCCACACGCTATATCAACCACTCGTCCAATAAGCTCTGTGTTGATTAGTGTATCCCTCATTTTAATATTCGCGTTTCCTTCGTCCACATCTCCCCAATGCGCGAGCCTGCAGCTCACAGTCCTTTTAGGCGTAAACTGATTCTTCCACGTCTCAGCAGTTTGTGTCAATGGTGTATCTCTGGGCATGGATCCCTAGAGTCTATGACACCGATATTACGATTTTGTGGAATTTTTTTTAGTTACACGGGGGTAAAACCGCGGGCAACAGCTAGTGTAAAATAAAAATAAGAAAAATAATTAAATGTCCTCCATTTTAAAACAGTCCCTTGTTACCAAAAATTACAACATTACGTCGACGTTAAGTTTGGTGACCCTACTATAACCATAAGCAAACGAAATTAGGGGACACATTGTACACAAATGTACCATTTTGGGTACCAACGTAAGTACAGGAACTGTGTTCAAAATTCAAGTACAAATGTCTCCTGGGATCATCTATATGTAGAATGTGTCACAAAATTAAACATAAGGCTGCTTTCTTCGTGATATCTGCACTTATTTTTTAGAAAGTAAACAAAATAGTGTTCGAAATTTTCAAGACTTCAAACTTGATTTATATTTTTTTCTTATGGAACGGTCTTCCTTTTTCTTTCATATTAAAAAAAAAACTTATATGAGGCAAAAAACCGAATGGACTAAAAACTATGTTTGCCCATTAATTTAGCATATGATGTGCTTTTTCTTTAATTGACACTTATGCAACGCGTGAGGATACGTGCAGTAGCGTCAAAATGCGTTCGGATACACGCAACGTTTGTTGTCTGACTTAAATTATTATAAGGGTATTTAATGCATGATAAATGATCACTTCGAAACCGAAAACAAACCCTTCAACTGGTAGAAGGACGCTATTATTATCTATTCATAGTTCAATTCATGAAACTGATGTGACAGTAAAAGGTTTAAAATTTATCGAGAAAGTCAAACCAAGTCAGTCAAATTCATCTGAATAATAAAAAATCTTCAACCTGACTGCGATTCGAATTAACTTTTGAAAAATAAATCATCTCATTTTCTGGGGAAAATGAAGAATCTTTTTCAGAAAATCAAATAGCTGAGTTTTAACTTTACAGGTGAAGACCCTTTTAAACTTCACCTTAATTTAAATTAACAAAGCATTGCACTTAGAATAGAACCTATTATTTTAAAGGCGAAGAACATACAACCCATTTTGTACGTGTTAAAATCATCCAGTGAGTCTTCCCACCCTGGTGATGCGGAAGGGACCTTCAGACTCGTACTTACTAAAATCCAGGGTGTTCATTCAATAGCCCCGATGCCATGGACGTCGCTAGCATGACTGCTTAGTAGAAGGAAGTGACTGCTTCCCAGTCCGTCTCGCCCCGCAGCATGGTTTCGACCAATGCCAGGCACGAGAGATCGCCGCCGCCTATCGCCTCCGTAAATGTCATACAATCTTCAAATAATAATTGTATGTTTTATCCTTCCATACTTCTCTATTAGTGACCATCTCATCAGTCACTTCCTTTCTAGATAATATATCGCTTCACATAATCTTTTCATCGTTTCTTTCCCTCACCACCATTTTCCCATTCCTTTGCATCATGCACATGACAACCGATTACCAATATAACTTTTTATTCACCAGCTACTTTCAGACATTCTCTTGTAAACTGTAAAGAGTAGGTACATTACCTTCTTGAAACTGGAAATATGGTATCCTCATCATTTTCTTGCCCTTATACCATTTTACTTGAGGTCGGCGCAACACTTTTTCTTCTTCTATATTCTCCACGTCAAACGTCAAAGAATCATTTTCTCTTTTTACATTTTTACAATTCCTCACACACTCCATCCATTTTTTCTATAGCCGTCTTCTTCCTCTCCATCCATTAACATGGAAACAAGTAATGATGAATAGTAGCTGACAATTTTAATGGCGTCAACCAATTCCTTAATTACCATTGTCTACGCAAACAATCTTACTCGATTATTCAGTTATTTCAGTTTATTTCATTCGTTTTTTCATTGCGATCGAAAACAATTAATATTCATTGATACGGTCTTCGGTCCATGGCACTGTCGATTTGAATAATTGGCTGATTTTTATGCAGTTGAATTAATGCAATTGGTACAACGATTTTGTTTCATTTTTTGTTGATAACTACTTGAATCAGTTTGTTGTTGATAACAACAGTGGTGTTGATATTGGTTTTGATTTCAGTTCGTTGATAAAAACCGATAAATGATGGTCGTTGGGGTAGACATGAATTCCGTGAATTGGCGTACGTAGGGTATCACGCCTTCAGACAAGGTGGAGCGACGTTCTTCGCAAAGTGGCTGGTAACAGCTGGATGAGAGTAACCAGTGATCGAGTGAAATAGAATTCCGCCCTCGAATTGCAGGAGAGAATTACAATATATCCAGCAGTATAGTGGACTGAGTCTGATGATGATGATGATAAAAAAAGTTTTAGAATCATTTAACGGCTGCCTAACGTAGGATCGAATTAATTTAATCGACTTTGTTTTGGGTGTACGTTTGTATAACTTCCAGGGACTATGGCGTTATTTCAAGTTTCAAATGTTAAAATTTTCACGTATACATTTTTAATTTACCCCTGCAAATCTTTTAATTTTCAGTTTATCTCTGTCTGTAATTGGTCTGTATGAGTCAGACGAAAATGGAAGAAGCCTGCGCGGTGTGATCATAGAATTGCTAATTATTCAAGACTAGCTTTCCCCCCTTATTGCGTATGTCACTCAGGACCAAAGCAGCTTTTGACTGGTGAAAGAATTTTTGAAATCGGTCCATTTATAGTTTCGGAGCCTATTCAATACAAACAAATAATCAAATCTTTCCTCTTTATAATATTAGTATTGTATCAACTAAAAAAGGGTTGTGAATATAATACAAGTAGGTATGTTACAAGTCATAAATATCCAACCAACTTTTATATCTGCACTAATTTTCAATAGGCCCTAAGTCCAAAAAAGTGTCGTAAAATTTTCCTGTTTTACTACTCATAAAGCTGATTTAGCAATCAAAGTAACTTCTCACCAAAACTTAAGCAAGCAAGTTTTAGTAAGAAAAGAAAAAAGTAAGCTTGATTGCCGGAAGTTCTTAGTCACGGACATACAACATTACAAGTACATAGTTACAGAATAAAGAAGGAAATTCCATTTCGTTCAACATACTAAAGATTATAAGACAAATTGTCTCGTCAATGAACCTGTCCCGTTATGAAATTGAAACAATATTCTCGGTATTAAACAGTACTAGTTTATATCGTACAATAAGCCTAGTTACTAAACAATGTAGCATTATATTATAATATGATGGTGACAGGGCGCTAAGCTCGTCTCTCCCCTGCCGCGTCTCAGATCGTAATTATGTTAAAGTAAATTATGTATAGAAGATAATTAAGGCTAAAATTATCGTGTATCATTATTTTGTAAGTTAATCCGGTGAAAATTTATGGACAGGGGAACATTTATACAGGTTTTTGCTTTTTTATGTTATGTAATTTATTATATTGTGCGGTATTTTGAGGCTTAATCTACAATCATTCATTCAGTTATAAAATAAACATAGGTATTGTTTGAATCCGGGCGTAATTATTTGTAAAATATAAAGCGTTTTGAGCACATTCTGTTAACATTGATATAAAATCTATCCAATAATGCTTGTTTGTAAAACTGCGAACACTTCAGCATATAAAGTGCACTTAAACAATTACGCTGTTTAAATATTTAAATGTAACGATAACGGGTAATTGCATTAACGGAAACGGTGATTCGTATGCAACGGCAACATAACTGGCGGACTTTCGACCACACACCCGTTTATTCTACTTAACGTTAAATAAAATTAAAATATTTTCACTATATTGAAATGTTATTTCACTACGGAAGCCTCATTAAGCGACATTCACTTGTGTTATACGTTTTTAATTTTATTATAACAGTGCCAAATTTAATTAATTTCGTCGGATTCAGCGTAATGTTTGGGTTCCGCAAATTAATTTGCGTTTTGTTTAAACCAGCAATTCATTTAGCATAACCAGTCATTACGGTTTATGGTGTTAATTTTCTACGTTTCTCAATTTTACGGTGAGTGCATCAGCAGTCAGATTTGCAATTATTTATGGGTGATACTCTTTTTTTTATCATCATCATCATCAGCCTATAATGTTCCCACTGCAGGGACACAGGCCTCCTCTCTTTTAGAGGGAGTGGGCCATAATCCACCACGCGGGCCCAGTGCGGGTTGGTAGATGTGACATGTCTTCGAATTTTTAGTTCTAGGACATGCCGGTTTCCTCACGATTTTTTCCTTCACCGTTTTAAGAGCAGTGGTGATGAAATAAATTACACAAAGTAATGCGCCTGACTGGGTTCGAACCCACGACCTACAACTCGTAAGTCGAGGCTGATACCACTGGGCCACCACTGCTCTCCACTGCGCTCTCTATGACGTACACATTTAACTAATTTATACATTAGTTGTACTAGTTTTGTTGGACATAAAAGTAAAAAAAGCAAAACTAGTCAGTTTAAGGTAATCTGTGGTTTACGTTGAATGGCAATCACTTTCAAAACAACACTAAATTTTAGAATTGTCATTTACTATTCGATATATCTTTTGTGAGTTTCACAAACGTTTAAATTTTCCATTATTTTCTTAATAAAATGTCATTTTATTTAAGTCTTCTGATACAAGTTCCAATATTATGTAGGTACTTGCAATTTCCTCCACATACTTGCTTTTTTATTTTTCCTGCTTTCTAGTCCCGTGTTCTAAGTGACAAGCTACCCACTGCGTGTTCACATAAGGCGCTTTTCACACAATACCTCAGCCTGCAGCTCCATGCGACATTGCGATTTTAGCGTCGCATTATATTGTATTAAGTCACTTACACCGCCGCACAACGCTATCGTATTAGTGTCGCTTGTCACACCGACATGCCATCGTGTGATTACCGCCTTAGATTTATGTAAGTACATCCATCTTACCACTGCATACTCAGTCATCATTATATCCTTGTCTTAAGTTTTGATACGATACGACTTCGTTATGAATTTTAAATCCGCTTCTGTGAATATTATGAAAAAAGCGCTTCTTGCAATCTGGAAAAAGAAAGGCTAAAGGAAAAAGGAATTTATAAAGGCTCTGTCAAACCGATACGGACACAATTCGGACGCGGCCCCGGGAAGTGGTCTTTGACAGATAATGTACTTAAACTTACGTATTTTTCAATGTCCGTTTTCTGCACTCAGTCCAGTCAGTTTGCCTTCACTCTAACAACACAAAAAAATAAAAGACATGATATTTTAAATCGACTTCAAAAATGATAGAAAAGTGTGAATAACAACACGAAATTTCAACTCAAACTATCCTTCAAACAAACGAGATACATCTGTATACTTAATTCTAGATCCATTGGTATGTGTATATGTATTGACGCATACACTCAAGGGATACAGATCGAGATATAAACACAGAATAATCATGATCAGAGCCAGCGGAAGGGTGCATATCAAATCGGTCAGTATGTGTCACGGCAGCTGCTGCCGCGGTGCATCCCTAGATTGCTGGATGCAAAATTAATTCGGTGTTGTTTGGCACGTCATGTACATTGTAGTGATTAAATTCCCTTGCATTATTTACCTCGATAATACCTTTGTAGTGAAATTTGGGCGAAATTGTTTTATGGGAAAATAGACGCTATGGATTTCAGAGAGCAAATATTTGAGTTTTAACGTTATTTTTAATGTTTATTTAGTAGAAATCATAAAACAAACCAGTGATTATGTTTTTGGTTTTTGGGTAGAATAACAATAATTTCAATAATTATTGTAACTAGCTCGCAGAAGGAATATGTATCAATGACACCTACTCAAAATGAAACAATCATTCACTTCTCCAAATTCAGATTTATCTAGAAACCTCTCTGAAAATAAAATTCTAATCTTACGGAAAACTTAACCCCCTCTTGCTCGGTGTCTCATAGTTATTGATTTTATTGCAGATATGTGTAGACCAGAATAGTAGATAGGTAATTGAATTGCTAGCTAGCGCGCGTCGACGTCACGTGCGCGGGGCCTAAGGGACCCGGCTCCGACAATATTTTGTTTTATCTATTTTTAATGGCGGCTGGAGGGTTAATCATCAGTGCAGATTTGATGGCTTGCGGTTCATTTTTGTTGCTATCGAAAAAATACAGGGGCGTGGTTTTATGATGCACTTCAACTAAACCGATTAGGACCCTTTTTATGAGAATTCAACAGTGATTTTTAAGCTATTATGATGGTGCTAATGTTTTGTTTTCTGATATTGATGGGCTATTCGGTATATTCTAAAACTAAATATAAATTAAAATATTTATTGATTTGTGCCTTTATTTATACTCCAAAACCTATTGCAAGTACATATTTCGCTCCGTATTGTTTAGACTTACGAAAGTTATATCAAATTTTATAATGTTCGATAACAATGAAAAGAAAACCACCTCAGCTGCCAGGCCGCCTACGAAACAGTATGTGAACCGGTCAAACAAAGGGCTAACACACAAAAAATAGCAAACCGAAATCAATAAACGTATCTCATACATTGAAATAACGTTGTTCCGACAAAAAATTGACTAGGCCGCATAAAAAACTCAACTTTATTATTTAGTTAGAACATCCAGGGTTATGCTACAGTGTTTTGATAAGGAAAGATCAGTGGCCGGGAGCAAGTTTTCTTACGACGTCGTCGGGCAGGCAATATAGGCGTAAAGTAGTGTACTTAGCCCGCCTCACTTGCCAATAAAAGACGCTACTTGCTATAAGAAATATAGGGGAGCCGCCGCGGAATCACTACAAACCTTTTAAGCTGGCGTTCTAGATAAAGTTGGAAACTTTTTAAAATTGTATTTTATCGTAATTTGATCGGAGCACGTTCCATACCGAGAGGAGTTGGCTGCGATCTTATTTATACTTTTAATGAGAGAAAAGTCACTGAACTGGACGCTTTACTCTTGATAAGGTCGACCTTCGTAGGCAGTAATTAATTAACACCACAATGTAAACACACTTAATACTTTAATCAATAAGTTTCCGAGAAATCTTGTGGCCTTCAAGAATATTTCGAATTTTGTAATAACCGTAATTAGGAGATCGTCTTTATAATGTACAATTATGGAAAAACTTGAGAAGCTACCGAATTCGATAAATTGCTTCCCTTCACATTTAATTTCAATAGGCAATAGGTCTATTTATTTTTGATAAAGGTAACAATTATCGTATCAATTAAATTGACAGAATAGAGTTTTAATAGGAATAATAAAACTGGAGTGATGAACAAAATTGATTTAAGAACCATAGATCATAGCTTACTACTGGTTTGTAATGTTAGGTAACATGAACAGTAGAAGCAACAAAAATAAATCCTCTAAAAAAAGACGAAAAATGAAGAAGGTTAAAAAATACGTTGGCAAAATAAACCCCGATACCAATATACATTTAAGTGTAGTCAACAAACGACGGTCCCAACAACATTTGATATTTTGACGTCAGCAGTTAAGGTCCAGCTCCAGACGTGGTAGCTGTCAAACCTTTCGTTCAGATAACGTTACAAATTGGATAAGCCCTGTCATTACCAATACCATAGACGATATATTACTAGACTCCTAATCACAGGCGACCGATGTCTGTCAACACATTAGGTTCAAAAAATCTTATATCCGTCGTCACCATTCGTCACTCACCGAGTTCGTATTAGTTTCGACCACTCCTGTGAGCCGTAGATGTCGCACTGACCTTGAGTTAGCCAATCAGAACGCAGTACCCCGTCCCCCTCGCTTACGTCATACCTCAGCAAGTTGGCAGAATAGTTTTCGTTCGTTAAATCGTGCATGAGGTGTCTAGTAATATATCGTCTATGACCAATACACTGGCCCGATGCCAGGGACACACCGCCCGCTATAATTTAGATTGTTTCGTGTATCATTTCAGCATCGAAAGCGATAAAATTTTACGGTTATAGCGTACCATATGCTCGTATACCTCCTACTGTATAAAATACTGTGTCTAAGCGCGGTGCCGCTCGTGAGTACGTGGGCTATATTATGTGACTTGTTTGTCATCCGTCATTATAATACGGAGCGGTTTATACCCGTTGCATTGGACGGGTTATGATTTTATGTTATGGCTCGCTGTTGCGAATGTTTTTGTATAAAAAGTTTTATTGCCGTGCACACAATGGCCGTTGTTGGCCGCTCTTCTGTTTACATTGATGGATAGCTCCGACATGCGAGTGTATGAGGTTTAGTGATACACTGAAGCCCATTACGGACTTTAATGTTCTGATATCATGATACGAATAGATCGATAGTACCGTAGATTACTATATGATTATGTGGTGACAATAGAACAAAGAGGTTAAAAACAGTAGGAAATAACGTAACTATTCCATGTCATGAATTCAAAATTGAGACTCGTTTCAAAAAGGTCCTATTTGATAAGGAAATTAAACAATATTATGAACATTCAAACAAAAGCACTGAAATCACAAGATTCAGAAGACGTTTGTAGTTGAATATTTGAATCCATTTTGCATGATCGCTCCAGTCTAATATTATACAATGTAAATGTTAAATTAAAAGCTAAATAAACGAACGGTACATTTAACTATGAAACAGATTTCTCCTTAGTTCTGGCAAACAAACGCTCGTTGGCATTTATTGGCATAATAAAATAAAATAATAATTTAATTCTCAGCTTAGGAAAAGACAGCCTAAGTAGAAGCTACTTCTTAAAGTCCTCTGAAAAGGTCCACTGAATTTGAATTAACATTTTTCTTCAAAAAATAATATTACATCACTAAAAACGGAAACATTGTAACAGACCAACCATTACAAAAGTAGGTACTACAGACCACTCAACAACCTCAAAAACATCAAACCCAACAATATCACTTTCACATACGAGCTGACCAAATAGACTCGAACACAATAATATTTGTACAAAACTAACAGAAACTTGTCTAGAAATACCCTTAAGTTATGCATTAATAGTGAGCTAACTTAAATCAATATTATTAGAACAAGCACAACTTTCTTCGGATAGGTATGAACAGGTAATAATTGTTAGCCTATACGTAAGTTCCAAGTCGGGGAAGACAAACATTAACTTAGTTTCTTGGTAGAGACGGGACCGATGTTAATTAATTATTTCAGTGCCAGTTCAAATTTTATTTACTTTTTGAATCCAATTTGTAAGGATTTGTTTGCTTTGACTTGATACAATAATTGTGGGTTCTTCACGTTAAGTGGTAGTATTTTAGAATTGGGAGTGATTTATTTGAGGACATTAAGTACAGTTGTCATGTTATGGAAGTACCTAATAGACTTTACCAGTCATTTTATTTTCAGACCAGTACCCTGAGCACGAGTTTTCAGTATTTGAGACGTAAAGTAAACTGGAACTGTGACAACTTCAAATTGACAATTTTCAAGGAAAAAATTAGTTCCTACTTCGCACACCAGAGGCGCTGTTCCATTTTTTCATACAAGAAACGCTGTAAATACTGGAAAGACGCTGTAAAGTAAAAGAGTGAAAACTCGTGCTAAGGGTACAGTACCCTGAGCACGAGTTTTCAGTATTTGAGACGTAAAGTATACTGGAAATTTGACAATTTCAAACGAATTGGTTTGGAATGGTTCCTTCTTCGCACACCAGAGGCGCTGTTCCATTTTTTCATACAAGAAACGCTGTAAATACTGAAAAGACGCTGTAAAGTAAAAGAGTGAAAACTCGTGGTAAGGGTACAGGTCTTCCCCGCAGTTTCACCCGCTGCTCGGCTTCTATTTATCGTAGAGTCATATTACATATGTAGTAGTAGTTCCTGAGATCAGCGCCTTTAACTACACAAAATCTTCAGCTTTATAGTATTAGTATTGATAACTGCAAACTGTTATTTGCCTCGAAAATAATTATTGTATAAGATTATTTTATGTATTATATAATTGAGACCCCATAATAATCTTACACAATAATATTTTAACACCATATCAAATCCTTCTTACTTTAGTTCTATAGATTACGATCGACACCCTATAATTGAAACAGATTGTATTAAAACTTTAAAGGACATGACCCGAAATTTTCTCAATCTCTCTCTTCATAACAAATTACAGTCAACAATATGATAGCCAAGCTTCCTGGTCTAATTTAGCACAAATTAAAGCAAATTGCTTCTAAGACCCAATTAAGATGATGAATTTTGGGGTCTTACTCTAAACGTTCTATTTAACATTTGATTTTGATTTTTAGAATAGCGAAGGCAACATCTATCAAAAAATTAAGCTCATAATCTTGTTTTGAAAATGTAAAACTGGATCCATGCAATTTCTCCGTCTTACACAGTGATGCAAATAATCAAATTACTTAGACTTTCTATGGGGAACTTCAGTAACCGAGTTAAGATACTCAAGAATATGTTCCCGAAGCTAATTCATTCAGTATTCCTGTTTTCCTTTATCCCTCGCCAGTCTCCGCCTTAGAACTTAAAAACAAAACTAATTAAAATTCTAACTTCAACGCTCTTCGGAAGTGTTGTAAAGTAACGAAATAATGTTTTCATTAAATTGAAACGAGGGCACTTAATAAAAACGCAGCGTAGCGTTGCCGTAGCGTGGCGTAGTGGAGGAATGCGCGTTTGTAGAAAGTGTTAACTAAAATTTGCATAGTTCGACGGAAGTTTGAAGCTAAAGTTGTACATCAGGGATCCGCATGCGCGACCATGTCGAATGAGTTGGAGTTTTAATAGCTATGCTTGCCCACTTTTACATTGATGAAAATGCACTCGTGTAGGAGTGAAATGGAAAGATAATGTATGATAAATAATTAGACTGAACTAAATTTCAGCAATAATCATTTATTTTAAGGGTTCCGTACCCAAAGTCTGACAATTAGACCTGACAACTCAGGCTCTCGCTGTCTATCCGTTATTTTTTTCTGTCATAAGATTATATTAGGAAGACACAAAATTGCTTAAAAAAATTAAAACAGTTAAGAATATATCTCATGTCCGATTTACACTCACACTTTCATAAAGCAAGTTACACCTTAAATTATTTTTTCTTGATCTTAGACTTTATTTTATTTATTTGATTCACGTGGGTTAAGGATTAGCCATTACACAAATCAAAATATTTACTTTAGAAAATTGTTTATTTATATACAAAAACAACCCTGTGGAAAAACTATCACAAGATATACCGAGCAATTACAAGAGTATTTCAGGATTTTTGGCATCGGTACTAAAAGCCCCAATTTTGGCCCCGGTAACAACAGAGTACGGTTTGTCTAAAGTGAATGAGCAATAAAGCAAATCCCGAATAAGCCCGGAGGACCACGCGAGTGGAGCCACGCGAAAAATATAGTACCCTCCGCTATTTATATTGCTCTGCTATGCTTAACTTGGAGTAAAAGAAAAATGGAGAGAATATCAGTTTATGACCCGTAAACATAAGGTTTAACTGTGGAAAAAGGTTTTGTTTTGAAAGCTATAGAACAATATAACAGCCTATTTAAACAATTACTATTTCTTTCTGTAAAATACAGGCAGCATTGCGCCAATCATACCTATTCTTTATTCCAACCCATTTCTGCATTTGTAGTCTTATAAATGTAATGAAAATGTAAATCTTGATCAAAGAAACCATTTATTTAATATGGAAAGTTTTCCATGCCTGAAAGAAGTATTTATTACAGTAGCTTACTGTAGCTTACTATATCTAGACCGATGAAACACTAAACCACAATCTTACAACAATTTTACGACATATTACTAAGAACAATGTGATGATACACCCGCCGTTAAAACAACTGACATTTACGCAGGCCAGACAATTTGCACACATAAATTATTTTAATTCCACAAACAGTAATCCTAACAGTCGTTCCGCCAAAGGGTACGTAGGCTCTAATACGACAATGTAACATCAACTTTAATTAAAGCCCATAAAACGAGCCATGCAAACTTCCTTCCGCACGCCCCAACTTTGTCGTGTGGTCAAACGTATTTATTCTTACAGACACATTTGTCAAGTCCATTGAAGATTACACGAACCTAAACTCGAAACTATGTCATCCACTTTTAAGAGGATCATAAAACATGCTAGGTTGCTTTCATTAGCTTCGCATTCGTGTATAAAGCAAGTTAAGGGGATACGCCAACTCGAGACGTAACCTTCACTTTAACGACAGTTATAAAATTTCAAATTTCGCTACTCAGCGTTGTTAAACTCTACTGCACCATTGTTTATTGTCGATAGCGTGTTTAATTTTTATTAATCCACTTAATTTACGATCTTAAACATACACGTTTTTCTTTAACGTTCCAGTTTCATGGTTCTGAAGACAGGAATTTATGGTATTCGTTTTATGATGTTCAAATATTGAAATAAAAAGGTGACTTCAAGGAAATAGCAATTTTCTTTTCTTTCTTTTTATTTCTTTGAAACGTTTCGATGAAAGTGTAATTTCTAGTAACCAGAAATTACTTGATTGTACGTAACACAAACGGTCACAATTTTGTATAAAAATAAAACGAAAGATTTACTTTTGAACGCAATAGAATGTTCGACAGTGCTGCTCATGCTCCTATACAAAAACTTTCCAAGAAAACAGGAGTATCCAGCATTTACGAGTCAATAGCGGGTGGCCTATTCCATACAAGAAAATGCACGGCAACTTAACTAGTTAACTGAAGCTCAATTTCTCTTCTAGTATGGGCGTAATGGGAACCTAAAGGGTATCGCTAAACGTATCGAGCGCTCCAAGCAATATGCAGCGTTGATGCATTGGGTGTAAAGGTCAGAATGGTTACGACAGTTTACAGCGATATTATGTCTAATCCGCTAACATAACCAGCCCACTAACACTCGAGCTAAGCATTGGGATGATTTATGTCAATATTCGCAGCTGTCTAACGCCAAATGCTATACATATTATTGGATTTATATGCGACAAGCTGTCTGATGTAACTATGAGGTGCTGGATACGTGATTGTTGAATACAATTTATCCCCTTCATGTCTTCTTAATATTGAAAAATAATGTCTTCATCGCAATTAATCATTTTTTCTTCCAAAACCGCACAAACTGTTGATAAAACACGTGAATTTTAATTGCAGCCAAAATTTAACATGAAATCCAAGTGTAGCTTCAAAAGTTTTCATTCAAGGAGTTGGAATCATTTCGAAAATCATTTTAACTGATGAAGATCTTGGTGGCGCTGAGTACTTAGAAATTAAGTTCAAATTAAGTTCAAGTTACTGTTTTTTAGGGTTCCGTAGCCAAATGGCAAAAACGGAACCCTTATAGATTCGTCATGTCTGTCTGTCTGTCTGTCTGTCTGTCTGTCTGTCTGTCTGTCCGTGTATGTCACAGCCACTTTTTGTCGAAAGTATAAGAGCTATCCTGTTGAAACTTGGTAGAAAGATGTATTATGTAAACCGCATTAGGATTTTCACACAAAAATCAAAACAAAACAAATTTTGGGGGTGCCCCCCATACTTAGAATTGAAACTCAAAAAAAAATTTTTCACCAAACCCATACGTGTGGGGTATCTATGAATAGGTCTTTAAAAATGATATTGAGGTTACTAACATCATTTTTTTCTAAACTGAACAGTTTGCGCGAGAGACACTTCCAAAGTGGTAAAAAGTGTGTCCCCCCCCCCGTAACTTCTAAAATAAGAGAATGATAAAACTAAAAAAAATATATAATATAGACCTCAACCAAAACTACCAACGAAAATTGGTTTGGATGAGATACAGTTAGCAGTTTTTGAGATATAGTACATTTTCAAAAACCGCAAATATTACTTTGCCATTCATACAAATACTATGAAAAACAAAGTTATTTTTATTGTTTGTGTATATTACTTACTAATCTCAATATAATTATATCTCTAATCTATGCTTGCTGCTACGGAACCCTTCATGGGCGAGTCCAACTCGCACTTGGCCGGTTTTTTAGGGTTCCGTAGCCAAATGGCAAAAACGGAACCCTTATAGATTCGTCATGTCTGTCTGTCTGTCCGTGTATGTCACAGCCACTTTTTGTCGAAAGTATAAGAGCTATCCTGTTGAAACTTGGTAGAAAGATGTATTATGTGAACCGCATTAGGATTTTCACACAAAAATCAAAACAAAACAAATTTTGGGGGTGCCCCCCATACTTAGAATTGAAACTCAAAAAAAATTTTTTCACCAAACCCATACGTGTGGGGTATCTATGAATAGGTCTTTAAAAATGATATTGAGGTTACTAACATCATTTTTTTCTAAACTGAACAGTTTGCGCGAGAGATACTTCCAAAGTGGTAAAAAGTGTGTCCCCCCCCCCCCGTAACTTCTAAAACAAGAGAATGATAAAACTAAAAAAAATATATAATGTAGACCTCAACCAAAACTACCAACGAAAATTGGTTTGGATGAGATACAGTTAGCAGTTTTTGAGATATAGTACATTTTCAAAAACCGCAAATATAACTTTGCCATTCATACAAATACTATGAAAAACAAAGTTATTTTTATTCTTTGTGTATATTACTTACTAATCTCAATATAATTATATCTCTTATCTATGCTTGCTGCTACGGAACCCTTCATGGGCGAGTCCAACTCGCACTTGGCCGGTTTTTTTTATTTACTTCGAAACACCTCACGAGCGATCGGAGTTTATTATTTTCCACGAAAAATAAATCGGGCATTAATTCTGTTGACGATCTACGTTGAATGAAAATCATAAGTGATTATTGTGGACAAATTCTATACGAAATCAGTGTCTATTCAGCAATCACAATACAATGCAATTTAGCTTTGATGAATTAAATATTCAATAAAGTCATTTACATAATTTACGGGCCGACAAAGAAGCTTACAATATTTCGAAGATAATTTAATTTCAGCTTAATAACTGTAATTATGGGAAAATATCTTCTAACAAATTACAGAAGGCAAGAAATTCTATTCAGAATTAATTAAACTCAACTTTATGAGTTCATCTGAAGCGATGAATTGCCACTTACCTCAGATGAGCTCTTAAAATATACCATAAACTCAGTAACTATTTTGATACTGAGATGAAAAACATAAGTTAAGAAAAGTCCATAGGTTGTTCTCACAAGTTTTTTGCAAGTAACATCACTTTGTGACAGTGTTGATCAAAATACAATAATAATTCATAGCGGACACGATAACCGCATAAACTAATAATGTTTGTACGCTAACATTTGACTCATAAAAAAGTTGACAACGTATCTTGAGTTATTGGTGGTAGTGCGTCCACGTTTTCGGGATTATTGGACAATTTTCACGATCTAATAAAATGGCGAAATCCGCAAATAAAAATCCCGATAGCCAAGTCTGTAATCTAAATTAGTAATTAGAATATATTTTGATTAGAAGAGGAAATCTCCGAAACTACACATTTATGTAACAAAAATACCCAATGTATGTTTTTTCAACAGAGAAAAAGTGTCGAGCAGAAATGGTAAAATATAAAACATAATCTGATTAACACTGGCTAGACCTCAGTCAAACATTTAAGATGAGAATGAAGGTGATAATCATAAAGGCAACTGAGGCATAACCCAAAAGGTGACTGAATTCTAGTGACAAACAAACTGTAACCACTGATCCTTTTGTCCAGGGTGGGTGATAATGGTAATCGTGCTTTTGACAGATGTAGCAATCATTTGAAAGCCCCATGAGCTGTGGTCGCATTGGGCATGCAGCATTAGTTAGTACTCATAGAACGGTATTTCACAGAGGTGTACTTACTATCTTGTTGTGATTTCTCGCTAGAGACGTAATATAAAGTCTTTGGCGAGCATACCCATTAGTCACCGTCCGCAAGCCCGCTCCGCCGCTGTGCCCTCTGCTGTTCAGAGGGACACGCGTTGGAGCGTCCACCCGACAGGCTATTTGCATACGGGCAAAGAAACCCCTTAGGCACACAGTGCCTAAGGAGAGTTTTTGCCCGCATCCCAGGGCGCACCGGCCCGAAAAACTGGTCTTCCCCCCGGACGTATCCGAGAGGGAACTCCAGTCCACGGGCGCACGTGGAGGTTTCCTGTCTTAGCACCCCAGTTTGTACCTACCTACGGAAAAAAAACGGTGTTATTAAAGTCAGTAATTGTGAAATATGACTAAAAAAAGGTTACTTGTCCTGAAAATATACCCTGTTATCTGGGGACCCCGATTGGCGGCCAGAGTAAAAAAGTTTGCCATCACGAACGAATAAGGCCGGAAGAAGTTTTGTTACTGTTGTAAACGTATAAGGATGATTTAGGCGACTTGTAAAAAGTTGATAATATGTAATGCCGAGACTCTGAGATTTATGATTAATCCCTTGCAGAGATATTTTCTAGCTGAGTCCTATCTTATGACAGTTAGGATGAATGACAACAAAAAAGTTACAGTATTTGGAGACTGAATATTATTTATTGGAGTGATACTTGGTGATTCGTATGTACTAATATTCCGGTTCTGAATTAAATTTTTTACAACTCCAAACACGATAAGCTATTTCAGATGAAAGATTACGGAACTTTATCATAAAACTTTTTCTAAATATTCTACAAAGATAGCATTTTTTTGATGAATAGAAATAATCCGACTTCATAGATCACCGAAAAAACCTTAACTTTTGCCTTTAAATCTTATAATAGATGTTCTTAAAACAAGTTCTGTTCCAACAAATACTCATATCGAATATCTTTATATCAAATCACAGGCGGCTATAAAATTGATAAAACGCCACATCTTTCAAAGCGGAGAGTTTAATATGAAGCTACTAGTCGCGCCATCTATCGAACTGCGGGCGAACTAGTCATTGTTCCCATGTGTGCCTTGGATGTAATAAATCGCATTTATCTCAGTTACTGGCTAATGAATAACGCTTAAAGTTTTATTAGTTTCTTCTTAGTGCATTTATCTTTATTAAACGTATTATTCATGCACGTAGTTATGAATTTAATTCATTATTATTTATTTGAGCCAATTTTTATGAACATTCGTTTCCATTGTTGTACCTTTGATTGCAGAATTTTAGGAATATTATAGAAATTGAATTCAATAAATTTATAGGATTTCTTCATTTTCAGGTCCATATTTTTATTTCCCATGAATAAATAGCTTGTTGCATCTTTCTATCAGTGCCACAAATATTTTATTGGTGCGGAAGTATAAATTATTTGAACGTCTATAAATCTATCAACGCGTTGTAAAATGGTCGTAGCAAACTAGCAATATGGATCAACACTAAACGGAAATCCTTTCGACCATCTCACAGAATAAAATTGATTTCGATATTTTATTATCCTGCCTACGTTTTATTTTCAGAACGCTTCATCTTACGACATAACACATTTTCGTAAATCTTTCGTCACTGTTTTGAAAAAATCTTTATAAACGAAGTATTTTAGTTGATTTTTCAGTTGTTTTTCTTTAAGATGCATCTATCTTAAAGAAAAAATACTGAAAAATCAACTAAAATAAGACAATTTAGACCAATTAATTTATATATTGTCGAACAATACGAATGTAGTTCTCATTTCAAATTGATCAAAATTAAATCAAACATTGCCAAGTCATACACTTGTTCAAGAAGGGTAACTACAGCTCGTAATGCTCCATCACAGATCAATACTGTCGATGACAGATGACGCCTATAGACGTATAACCAAGTACCTATAAGTCTAGCAATAATGTTGGTCATATTAATACACACAATTGCATATAACACTGCCATCCCCAGCATCGGTCACGAAGGGTAGCATGCTACATCAGCGT
Source organism: Agrotis exclamationis (assembly GCA_950005045.1). Taxonomy (NCBI): domain Eukaryota; kingdom Metazoa; phylum Arthropoda; class Insecta; order Lepidoptera; family Noctuidae; genus Agrotis; species Agrotis exclamationis. The sequence continues at coordinate 10,034,534 of OX465432.1, forward strand.
TGTGGTTAACCGGCGTGCGACGTCGACGTCACCCTACAGTCTGATTGATGACCTCCAGCGGGCTCTGACGTCACGTCACGTCATATTAATAATTACACTTGACCTTATGTCGGTCTAAAGTGAACTTAAATACGAATCCGGCCTCAAAGTTAAACTAGACTTTGGTATTAATTATTACGAGTATAATTTCTGACAGATGGTTGGCTTACCAAGTTTGTAGAGGTTATGTATTGGGCTGGATTGTTTGTGTAATTAATTTAAGGGTAATAAATTGGGACTAGAATTATGGAGAAGGAGTTTTATAAGTTATGTATGCTTTAGCCATCCGTCATTCATGTTAGGGGTTGCATTGTAATACTGAACTGAACAAACTGAAACACTTTGTTTTAAGAATATTGTTTGTCATATTCTGAATACTGTAAAAAAGAAACAATTGTGTTTTATTTGTATCATCGCTTAGTGCTTGAATCTTGCCCCAAACGCTGTCTAAATGTGAGGGCGTAAGCGTACAATACAATGTATCACCAGATTAATGTGTGCGCCAGTGATGTGTGAGACTCTATGTGTTCCACTAAATCCGCACTGTTCGCTTTTCCCCATTCGCATTGACCACTCGAAAACCTACAAAATTCAACTAACCTGAACCCAAAAAATTCTTTTGCCTAAATTCAAATACCGAAATAACTGCGACCATTGAATTCTAAATTGCATTTCGCATTTTCAAAAAGCAATTCTCTTTCTATCTAGCTGACTCGATAATTGCTTGTGATAATTGGATTTCCGGTCATAAAAATGTAAAAAACTGCTCGGTATCTGAACCGCCCTTTGCGGGCTTTCAGGGGGTGTCGCTTATTTATATGCTAATGCAGCGCTGTAGAAATGCCACGCACGACTTAGGTGTTGCACCTGTCCAATAAGGTAAAAGTACGTATTCCCGTTAGTGTACCAGTACCCGTTAACAAGTCAGTTTTTTTATTATTGCATTTTTCTACCAATTATAAGGTTAAGTTTGCAAATGGCAATACCTTCTTTGTAATGTTTTGTACAATTGTAATGGCAACATTGTCCAATAAGTTTAATGGCGTTAAAACCATGCGATGACAAAAGTTTGCAGTGTGAAAATATTATGTAAGTTCAAAGTTCTGTCAGTGAACTACGAATCCACCACGTCGCATTGATAAGCTAGCCATACTGCGACGGATAACGTTAAGGTAAGAGTGATAATTTTCTAAAATATATGAGTATATTATGTTGCGATAAAACCTATAAATTGAGGTGAATCTAATTGAGAAATAAATTATTTTGCCGTTAACATCTATTGGTACTAACAAACCCTTCTTGACCTAGTACCCGTTAAAATCGTAATTTTTTTACCGGATATTGGTACATGATGAACCCGGTAACACACGTTGTACCGAAACCCGTTATTGTGTACTTATTACCTTGAAATAGGTCTCATTTTCCTTTAAAACTCTGGAATACATTGCCGGATATTGGGACTTGCATTAAAAGTTGCATTTAAACCCGACATCGTCCTTATTGCCTTGTGTTAAGTTCTCTTTTCCTTCGAATCAACAGAATGCAGTTTCTATGTTCCTTGTTTGTGTTGTAATCACCTGGATTCGATTGCCTCCTTAGTTGTTGATGTGTATTAACATCTTTACTATCGCTTCTGGGAGTGATTGATTGATTGGTGAGTGGTGAGTGATTGGTCAAATTGAATAGGTTTTGGACAAAGACATGGACCTGGAAAACTTACATGACTCGATCTGGTATTACTCGACCAATTTAATTTTAATTTTGTGTAACTTGTTCTTTTAATTAACGCTGCTCTATCCATTTTTCTATCATTTAAGCTTGAGCTTGAGTTAATTTAATGTGTTTAAGAAAATTGAGGCAAGATTTTTAATTATAATGCATGCCCTGGGGGTCAGATATCCATTCCACAATTACTACTATGTTTTAATGTACCGTCGTTAAAATATTTTAAACATAGGTATTTATATTTTTCCTATTGATACGAATTCAGAAATTTTCAAGAACAGTGTTATTTTTTTTCAGATAGCCATGTCTGATAGGCAGAAAGCCATATTAAAGGCCATGGAAGTAGTCAAGCTGGCACATCACCGGACGCATGGCACAGGAGCGTGGTGGTATTATTTTTCAAAAAAGAAGATAACACGCTTCTTAAAAACTACCACCTCATTTCACTCCTGAGCCATGTCTACAAGTTGTTTTCGAGAGTTATCTCGAATCGTCTCGCCCAAAATTTCGATGACTTCCAGCCGCCGGAGCAGGCCGGGTTCCGAAAAGGCTACAGCACCATGGACCACATACATACCCTCAAGCAAATAATCCAAAAGACCGAGGAATATAATAAGCCTCTGTGCCTAGCGTATGTGGACTACGAGAAAGCCTTTGATACTGTCGAGACCTGGGGCTGTGCTGGAGTCCATGCAGAGATGCCTCATCGACTACTGCTACGTTGAGGTGATGAGATGTCTGTATAAGGCCGCAACTATGACCGTCCAAGTACAAGAACACAGCACAAAACCAATCCAACTACGTCGAGGTGTAAGACAGGGAGACGTCATCTCTCCGAAACTGTTTACAAACGCGTTGGAGGACGTTTTCAATACGCTTGATTGAAAAGGACGGGGTATAAATATCAATGGTCAGATCATATCAGACCTTCGATTTGCGTCGTATTGTCATCATGGCAGAATCTTTGCAGGAGCTGGAAGTAATGCTGGACAGCCTAAGCGATTCTTCAAGACGTGTGGGTCTCGGAATAAATTTAGACAAAACCAAAATCATGTTCAATGGTCATGTCAATCCGAGACCTGTAATCGTAAATGGTGCTGCCCTAATGGTTGTGCAAGAAAACATATATCTAGGCCAAACGTACGCCGGCCCAGTTGTATAACTGGGCACAACTTCGAGAAGGAAGCAACCAGAAAGATACGCTTGGGCTGGGCAGCATTCGGGAAGCTGCGTCATATCTTAGAATCATCGATCCCACAATCCCTCAAAACCAGGGTTTACAACCAGTGTGTCTTACCCGTAATGACTTACGGAGCCGAAACGTGGACACTTACCATAGGCCTGGTCCACAAATTCAAGGTTACTCAGCGTGCAATGGAGAGAGCAATGCTCGGAGTCTCTCTGGCGGATAGAATTCGGAACGAAGTCATTCGCCAGAGAACCAAAGTAATCGACATTGCTCGTAGAATAAGCACGTTGAAGTGGAAGTGGACCGGTCACGTCTGGAGACGGACTGATGCTAGATGGAGTAGACAAGTTCTGGAGTGGAGACCGCGAATGGGCAAACGTAGTGTAGGACGCCCTGCGAAAAGATGGGTCGTCATTGAGGAATGTGGCTGGCAGCGGATGGATGCAGACTGCCCAGGACCGGGGGTTGGAGCTCTTTGGGGGAGGCTTACGTTCAGCAGTGGATGGCAATGGGCTGATAATAATAAGCAGTCATAAAAGGAGCCTCAATTTCAGCTGCTGCCAGGCAGTTCGGTATCTCACGGTCGACGTTGGATGACAAATTACGCGTATTCATAATGATACTTAGTTTAAACTTAAGTTTAAACTAAGTAACACTATGAATACTTAGTTTAAACTTCGTGATGTTAACTATTATTACCTATAATAATTTTCAATACATTTGAAAATTTTTCATTTATACAAATGTCTTTTCTTTGGATAAGCCCTTCTTTATTTATTTTACACAGATATGCAAAAATAGTATTTCTGTGAACTTTAACGTAAACCAATAGAGTTCAAATTCGCATGGAATATTACCGGATTCAGGGACAATTTAACGTTTACTAGTACAAATCTACCGGGTACTGGTACAATTAGCCCTTTATTTTATATTTTTCTTTTATTGTTAAAGAAAATTTATACTAATTAAAAAAAAGAATATCACAATAAAACTTGTTTAATTTATCTCTCTAGTCATGTAATTATTTTTTTTGTAAGTCTTCTAGTTTTACCATAGCGTACCTGCAAAGTCAATGAAGTTCAAAACTTCACGGTTACTGGGCCGTTTACCTTAATAAGAACAACATTTTCCCCTATGTGCATTTTCATGGAATTTCCTGCATGGAAATTGAGGTAAATTTCACCACGTCTGAACGCCGCGCCACCTTACTGGAGAATATTTCGCTTTTCCACCGGCAGCCGTTTGTGTAAATTATTACTTTAGAGGTAGATTACTGCACATATGTCCACATAGCTTCTACTTTATATTCAGTTACTTTGCATGGTGTACTTTAGAGAGTTTCGAACAAATCTCAGTGCTACGTCTCCTGCGATTCCAGTCGACTTCAAACTAGATAAATAAAATTTCCCCGCACTTACTTATCATTATCACCTCCACAGTATTATCTCCGACGCCATTTGTATTGGTGATGTTTCACCCATTCCCCCAGACATTAGTATTCATGGAAGTCAGTCGATCGAGAAAAGAATTTTCGCGGCTCCGTCCAATCTTGACGGGGGCTGGACTGTGCTGAGTGGTTGCCATTTTCTCTCTCCCTTTATTTTTTCTCCAACAACTTAATGGAGTCGTAAAGAATGGGCTGGTATTTCATTATAATGTTTTAACTTCATCCGCGACGGAGGGTAATTGTATGACATTTTAATATTCTTTTGATGATAAGAAAAGTGTAATTGGTATTGTGGAACGAAGAAATAAAGCTTCTTAAAGTAGCGCAGTCATAGGCACGTACAGTTGAGACATTTTAGAATAAGAAAGACGTAGTATCAAACACTATATAACAAAAGCTATTCTTTAAACTAGTTAAGAAAATAAAGTAGTTTCTCGCTTGCAGCATGTAACAGATGTGGGTACACAGAATAACAGAACAGGGCATCCATTCAGCTCTCGCGCTCCCAACGCAAGAATTTATCTAAAGCAAATCTCATTGTTCAGTGGATCTGCGGATACGTGAGTAGAACTCGCAAGTAAGACAAATTCCCATCGAGTTGATTAAAGTTGTCAGGCAGGAACGCGAGAGATGCAATTTAGCCACAACCGGCAAATATTACGCGTCCCACCATCAAAAGCCGTAGGTACTATGAACCGGATTGTTCCCTCGGCTCTTGTAGATTGCGTATTTGTTAACGTGAATAGACATTCCCTTGATAAGCGGGTTCCGCAAAATTCGTTTGCGACTACGGAGAGATCCGCCCACGAAATGAAGTGCAGCCTTATCTTAAGTAGCTTATCACGACGGTAGGTAGGCCTATTTCTAAAAATATAATTACTTTAGAAGCTTAAAACATCTGTGGTTTTAAAAAAAAACAAATTCTTGGGAAGAACAAATCCCTGTTAGCATTTTTGGAATGATATTGCGAAGCTGTCATCTGTTCACTCTCTTCCCTGAAATTGGTATCTACTATTTAAGTTATAACAAGTCTCTAATCGAAAGTTTTTAGACAGTAAATAATACCTGACGACGCTTCAAGCTACCGCTGAAACTATGCAGCAATCATTTCATAGTTCACAAAGCACAAAGTAAAGCGTAGAATGTAAGTTATACGCTCACAGTAAAGTGGCCTTAAGAGAGCTTATAACACGACTGAACACATTGTGAAGAACCTTTCAGAGAATAAGACTGTATGGAATAAGATAGGTAAGTAGTCTGCAGCTTTGTGGCTCAAGTTGGTATAACCTGTTGTATTTGTTATGAAGCCGCTGCAGCGAAATGCTGTAGCGTATTTCTGATGAGTTTGCAATTGAACTGCAGCTAAATTTCTAGCTATCTGTCACGTTTGTAAATTATAGAGCCTGACTGCGCAAATGTAGCGCTTTGTAGCAAAATTACGATCTCAATTTACTGCAATGGATTTGCTGTAGTTCTGAAACTGTGTGGCCATCTGAAAAGTGCGATTATATTGTGAAATCACATAATATGAGCGTGTACAAAGTTATGACTCACATAAGTAATCAACTGACTTAATTAGTGTCTTGTAGATAATGAGAGGAACTTACGCTAAAAAAAAATGAAAGTAGGTTCTAATATTTTAACAAAACATACTTAGCAAAAACTCATTTAAAATACACAGGTAAAAAGGTAGGTAGGTAGCTAATTAACAAACCACAAAGAACCGAGTTAAGAAGGAACAACAATTTCAAATTTTATGTTCGTAAACTCTAATGGAATTGCTCAAAATACTTCCACATTCCTACTCCACAAACTGGGGAAAGTAGCTGGAAATACAGGCAAACTCACACTGTTATTAAACAGAATAATCAAACAACACTGCGTTGCAAATTTGGCCCAAACTTCGCTGCAAGGCAAGACTGCTCAAGTGAAAAAGCACGTAGTGTACGTATAAAAACGGTTATTGCGAAATATTTCTGAACGTAATGCCGCTGATATTTCTAATCCACAAAATCCTTGGCACGCTAGAGCTAGGATTACACATTCAAATAACGCATGCTAGTCGCTATACAAGGGAGGTTTTCCATTACATACACACAGGGAACTACGCAACACTATGATTCCTGTCACATCGTATGTAGGAGACTCAGTTTTGAGCCGAGTTTGAACACAGTGCTCCCTGTGTTTGGAGTTGGAATCGCACTTAAGTAAACTGGGATTTAGCCCAATTTCGGAGCTTATGCTTCTAAAGGTTTACTTGCACCGGGAGCTGCATTGTTATTTAGGCACATAAACGTAAAGTCGGTATATGTGAGTGCCGAACAAGCCTTCATTTTGTGAGTGAACTTACTTAGTACAGCAACAAAATCCCCAAGTTGGATACTTTAAGATTTTGTTTCTTAACAAGAAGGTTCGTTTAGTTTCTTGAAAATAATTTTCTGCTTGTAGTGTTAACAATATTCTATTACGTCATGGGCCACGGTTGTCTCCAATTTATAATCTGTCGTTAAATAATAATCTATTAACAAAATGCACTGAATGGTAAATGGTCATAATCTGAGTTAATCTGATAATCCAAAAAAACACGAGATGGACAAACCTAGTATACTTAGAGGATTCTAAAAATAAGATTTAGCAAAATCATACTATGAGTTGCTAAATTAATCTATTGTTTAAGCAATATAATTGAAAATTAAACCCCCACAATGGTATAGGAAGAGAATACTGATAGGTACCTACGTATAATAATAATTATACAAACCATGGTACTGAACATCAAAATATTTAAATCGCAACTTTCTTAGGTACTACAAACTTAATAAACACTAAAGAACGTAAACAAATATCTCACAACAATCACGATCTTTAAAGAAAAAAAAAAGCAAAATGTGTTAGCAGCTTATCGCAAATTAATAATGGCGGAGGAACTTGTTACTCCGGCTACTGATTGCAGTGGCGAGTATCGCTTCGAGCCAAATAGAACAAACACTATAAAGATTAGAACACGCAATTATTTTTCTTTAGAATCAATATAATTTTGTGTAAAGTTAAACCTTAAGATTGTGGCTTTTTAGGGTTCCGTAGCCAAATGGCAAAAACGGAACCCTTATAGATTCGTCATGTCTGTCTGTCTGTCCGTCCGTATGTCACAACCATTTTTTGTCGAAACTATAAGAGCTATCCTGTTGAAACTTGGTAAGTGGATGTGTCATGTGAACCGCATTAGGATTTTCACACAAAAATAAAAACAAAACAAATTTTGGGGGTGCCCCCATACCTAGAATTGAAACTCAAAATTTTTTTTTTCACCAAACCCATACGTGTGGGATATCTATGAATAGGTCTTTAAAAATGATATTGAGGTTACTAATATCATTTTTTTCTAAACCGAACAGTTTGCACGAGAGACACTTCCAAAGTGGTAAAATGTGTGTCGTCCCCCCCCCCCCTGTAACTTCTAAAATAAGAGAATGATAAAACTAAAAAAAATATATAATGTAGACCTCAACAAAAACTTCCAACTAAAATTAGATTGGAAGAGATATAGTTAGCAGTTTTTGAGATATAGTACATTTTCAATAACCGCAAATATAACTTTGCCATTCATAGAAACACTATGAAAATCAAAGTTATTTTTATTGTTTGTGTATATTACTTACTAATCTCAATATAATTATATCCCTAATCTATGCTTGCTACTACGGAACCCTTCATGGGCGAGTCCAACTCGCACTTGGCCGGTTTTTTTATGTAGTTGGTGGATAAGCGTTATCAAGAATTGGAGATGAAGATAGCGGACTAGCAGGAGTTTTATGATGAAGAAGACCACAAGATCGCGCTGAACGCGAACCGATTCCAACCGGTCATAATTATTAGAAATCTGTAGAGGAGGCCTATGTTCAGCAGTGGACGTCCTACTGTTGATAATAATATGATGATAATGATGAGATGAATGAATGATGCTTTAGTCATGCAAAACAATGATGTTACAAAAAAGGCTCAGTCGCAAAATGTCCTTTTCGCAGAATGTCCCTTTCGCAACAAAAAAAGCCTGAAAACAAATCATTTTTTTTTTAGCTAAGAATTTAATTTAGAACAAAAAATAAATTCAAACAGAACACGTAGTCTCCAAAGCTGTAATTTAAAACTTTTAATACCAGCGCACCTAAACTGCACAAGAAAAATATTTCAAAAGTACAAGTTCTGCAATTGGAAACGTAGAACTTATAGCAATACTTTATATCTTCATAGCAAGTCTAATTCAAAGTGAGCACGCCAATGAAAAAGGCACAAACTTTGTTATTGATTGTAGTTCCTTGTTCAAAAATGCAAGGAAACTCTTGGAACTAAGATATATACGCGCGTATGCGTCTTGCATGATTAAAAGTTATAAATTAGTTTGCTTTGTGCATTCTTACGATGTTAAACAACAGTTTTCTGTTTTAATAGCTGAAGTATTCCACAGCTAGAAGTAAGTGTTTGCATTCTTTACTTTAATGGTTACATTATAAGTACGACGGTTATTTTCATTAATTTAAATGAATAACGTTAGTTGCAATGTTAAACATGAAAAATCTAAACATATTTAATTGACGACTTGTCTTCAAAAGACAGGTTCCAATTTACAAACCAACTTAATTTAGAACTCAGAAAACTTTAATATCGACGACGGAATCTGATATTTTTCATTCCCGAAATCCGAAAGCTAACTGCCCAATATTTTAGGGCTCTGAACGAAAACCCAATTAAGTCAAATTTATACTTCCAATTCCGTAGCTAGCCGTACCTCGGTACACTACAAGTGAACGTCTAGTTTCCATTAAACAATATGAAAGTTGCAAACTCCAATAAAGTCGTTGACGGCTAAGCGCAGTTGATCTAAAAATCAATACTTTGATAACAAAGTTTGCGCTGCACGATTGCGTTGTCCGTATTCTGATTGCGAGCACGTAGCCATAACGTAGCGATTGAGTGACGTACCCTAGCAGACGAATAATATGTCGCCCCAGGCAAACGTTGGTAAGTTGGTTAAACAAGCCGAGTGGGGGACATATTGGAATATTTACGTTGATTGCAGTTTTCTGGTGTTGTGATCGAGGTGTCGGGTTAGCGTCCAATGTCCAATCGTATAAATGGGAATTATTTTTAGGCGAAATGGAACCTTAATGCTGAAATCTGTATCTTTTGACGATAGGTACGTGATTTTATGAATTTATCTCCAAATAAACTATGACATTTTATGGAATATGAATCAATGTTTTAATCAACATATTTCCAAGATTTATGGTAGATAGCTTCCCGATATCGTCATTGCGTTAATGCGGATCAGTGAGTAGAAGACAGCCAAGAGTACTCGGATTTCTTCCTCTCGAGTTATCTTGTGGCAGGAAAATATAAATACACCTAATACATAAGAATATCATAGAACCGTGTTTTAAAAATTGATGCAGTTAAGTTGTCAACCTTAAAGCTACTTTTAAATTTATTTCTGCGAATAAAATCTAGAAAAATTTCCACAGATTTGTAACCCGCCAGATATTTTCTTCACTTTCATCGATTTTCTCAGCTTTTTCTTCCATGAAACCGACTACAAAAAAACCGACATGATATGTGACTCGTGCTGTCTAAGTAGAAAACTGTGACTATCCAAACTTCCCCAAGTTTCCTGGGAAAATATTACCAGAAATAAAAATATTATGTGCGCACAGCCCTTACTACACTGCCACTAGATTGCAATGACGATCACGCAACCCGCTTGAGTGACAGCCGACAAGGCTCGAAATATTGCATTTACATTACCGAATACGTATTATTAGCATTCGTGTCTAGCACAACAAAATAGTTAATGTATTACGTTTTAAACACGCAACGCAAGTTGTCGTGTTGTTTATTTTTCAACAATTATTCTTTTAAGGCGGCGTTCAACACTTTTATAAAGCTATGTACTACTGAATTCAGACGTAGTTTCGTTTTATTTCTCTGTTTCTCGACTCAAAATGGTCGCTTTCAACACTTGAGCATTTCACTTCTTGCATTATGACGGAAAATTAAAAGGAAGTGTAAAGATATTTCCTTTAGCTTAAAAGTTGACGATATTTAAGTTAGTCTAGGAAGTAAATTAGGTATTTCACGGAGAACATAAATATGGATAGATTTATTCATTTCAGATGTGAAAAGTGATTGATTGTTTAATAAATTATTGGCTTAATTATCTTATAAAGAAAAATTAAAATACTAAGTTTTACATTAATTATGTCGTAACCGATTAGAATGATTGTGTTACAATTGCATTTTGTAACAGTAAAATTATTGTGGTTCAAAACAAAAGGAAAATTCTGCAAGATTTTTGTGAAATATTAAGTTATTATACGTTTAACTGAAAAGCTTAACTTTCCAAAAACTATCCCATCCTCAAATAAACCATCTTAATAGCCAGTAAATCGTCCTTATAATACCGAAATCTTGACCAAGCACTACCGTTTAAAATCCTGACGAATATCCCATTTTACGAGGAGAATAATAAAAGCGGATCACATTAATTAACCGTGTATCTGCCGGCTGATTAAGAGTGCAGTACCGGAACGCTATAGGGTCAACTTTAATTGGCTCGCTGTTGTATTTTAGATGGGTGATACAGCAGCCGGGGGTTAATGAATAGAACAACATGTGGACAGTTGTTGTTGTTGGGCTATATGTCGTTTTGTTTTGTAATTGCGTGTTAGAGGTTGTTTCGCAATGTTTGGGCTATATTAGTTGCGGCCGAAGTTTTGGCGCAATTAGCTCGCCTTAATGAGGTTTTGGGTGCTTCAGGGAAGGTCTCATTTTGTCGGACTGGAGATAAAAGGAAGGGTTGCTACTTTGTTTCCTGGCATAGAAACTACTTTTTTTATTTTCCTTATTATTAGCTGGTTATCTTTTCAAACAGACTGAAGCCATTCAATTATAATTATGTTGCTGTGCCAATACAGTACCCAAAAAGGAAGATTAGGTAAATAAGGGTCTCGATATCATTATCACAAAAATTTAATTAAAATACAACAGCGCCAGCCGAATTTTGTTAATAGAATTAACCTTGGAAAGCCGAGATTACTATCGGTTTCACTTAATTTCGGATAGGGCATGATACCTACTGTTAGTTAATGTACGGAACCCCACCGAGTCGAGGGAGCTCAACTATGTTATTCAAGACGCCACTCACTAAGTCTCTTCGCAGAATCCACTTTTCCGGCGCAGGGATTAGTATACTTTCTCCATCCCAACACGAATTTTATTAATAATTACCAGAGTAACATCCATAAATATGTATGTTATATCTACGCATCGCTGAGCTAAAATCTTTGATTAATATTTCATAACAATTCTCAATTAAATACGTTTCAGCGTATGAATTAATGATAAAGAGACGAGCTAATTTCGTCATCAGAAATTCAGAAAGTGAATGAACAAAAAGACAGTAATTTGGGCGAGAAATTAAATTTTAACAGAAAACACTCGAAACGAGAAAGTGCGCGTTTCGTCGGGTTGTGTATTTAACGCGGATGTGAATTTCGCCGCATCCGCCCAAAAATAAATGAGCTTTCTTCCGCTTACTTAATTTACTGCCACGGCCGAACCGGGCTTACAGTCTGAATATATTAAAATTAATATTTCGCACTCGCTTAATGTCGTCCTTACCTTGGTGTGATTTGTTAACACCAAGCTTTTATTGTATTAGGGTTTTACACAGTATTTGTAATTTACAAAATGCTACTATTACGACCGGAGTCAAAGGTAATTAAAGTTAATTAAAATGAAATGTTCTCGCCTGCATAATTTTATGCAGAGAGGACGTTGACTACGTTTTAAACCCACACATCTGTCAAAACAATTTTATGCTAATGAAACAGAGTAGAACATTTTTGTTGTTGTTTCAGTTGTCGTTTTTTTGCTGAAACAAAGCTTTTATACATTTGAAGTACCTACGTAGGATTAAAAATGTTCTAAAAACCTTTTTGATATTGTGAAAATCAACTTTATCATTCACCAATACCTGGTACTTTTAAGCTAAAACGAGTTTTAATCCAGTTTTACTAGTACATCCAAATTACTATTTACGAAACTGAAAATATACCTACCTAGTAATTTTCAAATTAAAACTCTCCACATTGATTTAACACTATCTAAGTGTTATCATATTAATGGAACATCTGGCGTAGTCTAAAAAAGTATAGACGCTAGGAAAATATTAATAGTAGAGTAAAATCCAAACAAATCTACTAAATTCATACTTTTACTAAAGTTGTTAAAAACTGCAGAAGCAACACTGGCACACAAAGCTACAAAGTTTTTTTGTCACTGGAATGACATTGACAGACGAGTGCTGTCATTCGACCGTTCGATATTTAAAAATTGTATTGGAAAAACAAGATGGCGGAGTTAGTTTTGGTTTTGGTTAAGAGTCTTTTCTCTGCAACACTGAAGTTGGACTGGTAGAAAATTCTCAACGCCTTTACTCCTTTTTTTTTCAAGGTGCATAATGTAGCGTTGGCCATTTTAAAAATAATTGCAGTCTAACCCCGCTACATTTGGCGTCGTCAGCAAAAAAGGCGGGGGTCATTAATCGAACCCGGCCTCATGGAGAAGCCAATGCTTACACACCCGTCGAACCGGTGAAATATGACCGAAACAAACTGTACGATGCATTGCTGTGCAGTGGCAGTGTGCAATCCAGGTACTTTCAACCTTAGGCCACATCTTTTATTTACCTTAGTAAAGACGATTTGTGAGATGAGTATTAGGATACAACTTTATTTCGCGGGACTGCCAAAATAGGTAACCGTGACCCTGGAACGCAAAGGACTATTGAAAGAACACCGTGGATTTTAGTCAGTACAAGTCTGACAGTCCTTTTCGCTCTTCGGGAGAACACGTTTGATGATTGTGTCAAGTTAAAAAAAGGTACAACTTTATTTTTGTGACAATTAAGTCAATATAAAAAAAAGATCTCCAAATAAAATACCAGGAAAACAATATCAGATTCGACCAATTTATATTTCAGGCCCATTCAACATTCTGTCAGCGAAAAAGGCTGTATTTTTCCTAATCCGGAAAACGCACGTCATCCTCACGTTCCGGTCCCGTTCCGTCGTGTCCACGTCGCCGTTCCATTGTATACATCAATGAATTCGTCCGGTCCGGACTTAATCGGACAAATGTACGTTTTATTTGGACAAGAAGGCCATTTAATGGTGCATTTGTTATTTATCGCCGATCATACTGGGGTTAACAGGGTAAACATAAGTAGAAGGTACGGATGGGTTGGATCAATGAGTGTACAAATTGATTGGTTTTTCCTTTCTAGACAAACGTGAGAGACAGTTTATTAGAATGTCACTAATATAATCATTTGACTCTGACAAAAATAAACTTTCCTCGATTTTGGATCAATGCTTTTTTTTTTATTTATCGTGGTAAAATCACCAAATGAGTCCTCCCACCCAAGGCGGGATGGAAAGGACTGTCAGACTAGTACTGACTAAAATCCACGGTAATACTTCAATAGCCCTAAAGTTCCAGGGTCACAGATACTTGATAAGACAGTCAGACAGCCAATGCTTGGACAAAAAATCTATTAACAAACTACACCTGTTACTTCATCCTTATTCATACACTATTACATGAAGCAATAATGACTGGTTGTCTAGTACATATTATGTACGTAAAGTTCAATATCCCAAAACCACGTCCACTGAGAACTTCTTACATAACTCCATAAAATACAAAATTATTTTAAAACAATCCAAGCATTTATCATACCGAGATGAGGAGCTATTACGCAATGAACATTGCGCCAATTGACGCGCTGAGGAGCACCGATTCGATATTGCTCGTAACTTAATGAGTTCCGTTGTAAGACAAACTGTTCGGCTACTGGACACGAGCGCACTTACCAAGATGTCGAGGTATACTAGATGTATTGAGGAATTTTTGCACTCACTGGATTCTGGATTCTGGACTGAATTGCGAAGTTAGATTTATAGAGTAGATAGATAGAATACTCTTTGTTTTTGTTATGTGGGATCCTATCGCTAATATCTGTCCTTTCAAGGCAACCTTTGGATGGATACGAGGAAGTAGAAAAATCAATGCTGCAGGTAGTCTTTGTTTTAGTCATGAAATGCACCATGCCCAAGCAATATGAGTAGAAGCAATAGCGATTTGATATGGACAATATATGGGTAACGTGAATTATGGACATGGGCAGGCTGTATGCGTCAACTCTTTCTTCATCTATCAAATTCTTGACGTAGGTATCTATCATTTGACGTATCATGTAGATCTATTCTAATGAAAATAACCTTGATTTTCAAATACTTATTAATTTGGGCGTAATATCAAAGTAGTAAAAAGATGTTGAGAAACCACACAGCGAATGCACACCTCACTAAAATTCACACTAAAGAATGGTTTGGACCAAAACATTAGAGTTTAGCTACAAACAGAGTTTACAACACAGTTTAAACAAGTATTTTAGACGCTGTCGATGACTTTTAGAATTTTGGCATTTTTATTATAGATTTAACAACTATGTACTAAGATTCTACACAACATCTACTTTTGTCTTCAACAAGCCAAGCAGTAAAAACATATCTATCCTATCCAGCATTTCTTTATCCATGTTCCACTGGACTGGGACAAGTTTTAATTAAGGCAAATATCTCGCACGGGGCTGCGATGTGGACATTCCATTACAGCGTTTAGCTAGAGATAATGAAAATCATGTGTGACTTATCGTATTCCGAGTTTTCAAGTTCACTGTGTCGGTTGATTTATGTGATATAGTAGCCTTCTGAACTTGACTTGATAAATTACTAAGTTATTGAGTGTAAGCCTTTTGATTGAATTTATATTTAAGGCTTTTATTTCGTAGTTGTCTTCAAAGCGATGAAGGAAAACATCGTGAGGAAACCGGCATGTCTTAGAATAATTTGTGAAATCTACTAACCCGCACTGGCCTTGCGTGGTATCGGGAAAACCTCGGTGGATTATGGTCACTCACTATCACAGAGAGGAGGCCTGTTCCAGCAGTTTGAAAATTATAAGCTGATGATGATGGTGCCAACAGTCTAAGTGCTCATTCACACTAATCCGACAAGACGGTTCGTGATTTTGACGAATCGTCTTTTTTCACGAATCGTTATTTTGATTTGTATGGGCGGCTATACGTTTAATTGCCCGTGTTCACACTATAACGGCTCATTCACACTGGGTCCGTCATAACGATTCGTGATTTAAAACTAAAGGTTTTTTTTTGAAAGACGAGACGTTTTTTAAGACCTATGCCTTAACTATTTAAACTGCCCTCTGTGCCCTAAGCTGCAGTCAAATTGAACTTTGCTCTGCCACCGACGACACTGTGTAAGTGGCAAAGTTTTCAGCCAACAATTTTTAAAATGCCATCGTGCACGCGACATCAAAAAGAAAAAATATGTTTGTTATCTATGCTCGTTTAACAAACTTTAATTTGGTTCTTTTCCATTCCTTTCATTTTTCACATCATCTCTATACGCATCATGCGTGATAACAGCACCTCTTAGTGACCACATTATTTGGGGACATAAAACCTCAAAAAATATTTGGTTCATAAATGTAATTGACACCTACTTTACTATGCGGGTGTCCCCGTTAGTTCACATCTCTGTCACAACCACTTCGCACATAGCATAAAGAGCGACCAGGATTTCTTGAAGCTGTTTCAGAAGACGTTAAAGCTATGTCACATAAATCTAAACGTTCTTACACTAGATCAGCTAGAAGATGTATGGTAACTATGGCAACTTAAGGGTTGTAATAAATTCACAAACCCTTCGCCTACGCGTTACAGGAAGAACCCATTTTTCTCAATCAGAATGTGGGAAATGACAACCATTTCCACTTCCAATTTGTTTTCTTGTCACATCTAGGTACTTGACACACCCAAAAATCTTTTAAATTATGTGGTTTTTGTAACACAAGTTACCTATCACCATGTATAATTTTTACGGCTTTCTAAAGAAAAAAAAAACAACAATAATTAAAAACTGGTTTTAAAATAATTAAGAAAACTTTTTAGAAACAACCTATCTGAAAACCAATCTTGCTTAAACATTTTACAATTACCCGCTATTTTAAACTTATTACCCCTTTCGCATTACGATTAAGTAGTAACCGAACCAAAAAAAAGAATAATTAAACAAAAAAATATATATTCAAGACGAAGAAAATCGAAATTACCCCTCCAAGGGAGGGTGCGTTGCTCCCTGGCGGGCTCGTACCACAAAAGATATAAAACAGAAGGTACATACCTACCTACGGCACGTCTGCATCATACTTGTGGACTATTTTGATTAAGGCGGCGCCCACTATCGGCATCGGTACGGCTGAGGATTTTAGGTGATAAAAACATTAACTTCATGGCAATAAATTAGCAATTGCTGATGCAGTAGCCTCAAGCATACCGAAGCGGTATTTTTGTTACTACGATCATATATCATGGTCTACTTGCCATGAAGTTAATGTGTAATTTAATGTTTTCAAGAACTTGTGCAAGTCTTAAAAACAAACTCTAAAAACGCATGCCTGCCAGAGCCATAAAAACTACATCTAGCTATTTTTGTCACCTAATTGTAGTAGAACTTCTGACCCTACTTTCCCCCGGCCATAGCTCCCGCTCGTCATTAGGAGTGGGCACGCAAAGGGAAATTATCCTCACTTAACCCTCCTGAAGGCGTTAACTGGCACCTCAGCGGAGAGCTCTCGCCCGCGATTACTTTATTATACAGATTGGAACAATTTTTCTCTAGCTTGAAAGTATTTTTTATGGTTATGTAGTGTTTTTGGGGATGGTTAGGGTTAAGTCTAAGACCCAAGGATTATAGGCATATACATGTATTTAGAAGTCATATCGATCCAAGTATACAAATACACGCAATATTGCTACAACAGAATAGGTGATACAAGGGGATTCCACCGTCTAGATAATGGCTATATTTTTATTAATCATGACCAAAAAAGTCTATTATTTTAATAATTCCACTTCTTTTGTTTTCCTGAATTACTACACTTTTCCTCAATAATGGATGGCAGGAATGATTAAGACGTTAAAGAAACTTCGCTTGACTTAATTGTGTAAGTAGCTTCTCAAATTATGCCTAAAGATTTATAATAATTAAAACTGATTTGTTGTGATAAACTGAGAACTAGCAACAAGTCTTTGTTAAACATTTTAAACAGATATTTTAAAAGCTGGTAATTTTCCCACGCTGTTTGTTGATTTTATTTTAAAAGTATGTATAAGATTATAAGAGATAGTAAGAATTTGAGCAACTTTTTACTATAATTCTTTCACGATCTGAATAATATTTTCAATAGATTTAACGGTCGCGATTGTTTGTAAATGGAAAAGAGGAATATTTTTTCTTAGCTACAGGCCCCCGGAATCACCGTTAACCGTACCAAATCTTTAATTCTGTCCCTTCAATTCACGAAGCCCGATTGTTTTTCCGAATGAATGCATCAAAATAACAATTCGTTAAGGATCCAGTGGGCAACCCTCTTCAACCCTCGTTCATTGTATCTATCTATTGTGTTGAGCTTGTTACTCCACGTTCAAGAGTATAAAATCAAACGGGACAATAGAAATACGTAATTGTACTTTTTGGTGTTTTATTTATCTGTGCTTGGCACTCCTTTTTTTGTTGTGATCTGCTCAAGCAATTTAGGTCAGTTTTAATTTAGACTTTAATTTATACGGATTGAGTTAGGCAACCATATTACCATACTGAACTAGATTCAACATAAATGTGTTCAGGGATCTCACAGCATTAAAAAAAAATATATACCTACCAACTTTTGTTTCTTTATTGTGATATTGAACGAAAATTCCATTCCCCAAACAAAAAAAAATACGTTTTTGTAAAAATAAATAACACACTTTCAGATGAAATTATAAATGAAATGTTTCTTACAAAATAGCTACATCAAACTTTTCCGAGAAAAACTGACGGTGAATTCAATTTTTCTTGTTGACCTCGGAAAACATTTCTAAACTGGTGCGACACCCATTAAATTCAACTGAACTTAAAATACCAAGTAAAAGGAGAAATTTACGAACTTGGAAATAGTTTAGTAATGTGTGGCAACAGTATTATGGCTTTGTGGTTACCTAATAATTTACCTGAAATTCGACAACTTCGGGAATACATACTAACTCTGCGTGAATTTCAGTACCCTATAGAGCTTCCCACAAGCTTTATGAGGTAATGAAATTCGCATAGAATATTATTACTCAATATAATTCGTGAATATGTTATAATATTTCGATACAATGAACAAGACAGTCCACATACCTGAATTTCCATGCAACGGTATCATCTCATTGGCGCAGGTTTACCAAAGTAGCCTGGTTCACGATCACCATCCGGCGGAGTTGAAGACAGGAGCAAACCTACAAGTAATTAAAAAAATGGGGAATCCCTAATACGTGTACCAAAATAGTGTCATAAAGGTGTGGTATAGAGTAGACCATCAAACTGAACAGCTGCGTGCAACATCGAAATCGCGAAAATATAGTCAGTTGTATCATACATTTGATGTAGGTAGAAATAAAGGTTTACATGGGATAGCTCATTAAATATGACTATTTTTTCTGACAGATGCTATATAACCACACAATCATACTTAAAAAGTCTAAAATGGTAGTCTAATGTCGAGTTCGGTGAAGACTCAGTATGTAATCGAAGATTCACAGATTGACCTAGGCAAGCGCAGCTTAAAGATCAACCGGTTTTTTCGGGGTGGAAAGCCATTAAATTTAATTTTCTTCACAGGCAGCATAGAGCGGAAGGAATTGTCAGAAGTACTGCCTAAAAATCACCATGTTGTTCCTTCCATTGCCTTTTGCGTGCGAGACCGTGATAACCGCTTAAGACATTCCCGCGAACTTGGATGGTAAGATCGAACTATGCAACTGATTATTTGATCACGTCCTTCTCAGACACAATATCAATCTGAATAAATCTCCACTTACGCCTAATCGATAGCTCCAATCAATCAATCAATAATAACGGCAAGCTTCAATGTTTACTAATACTCTTACTAACATAAATGTATAGTTTCCACGCAATGGACTGAAATCGGACCGCACTCCCGACAATCCCATTGACTCTGTGGTTTTGTCATTATGTCCATGCTAATATTTGTCCATCGTCGCTCGCCAATCGATTGTTATGTTCACAACGTGTATAGGGCAAATGTTATTATAGACACGCGGACTGCAGTCTGAGAACTGAGAAAGTTATTTAAATAAAATTTAGTCTACACTAGCATAGTATTGTAATAATCTTCGGAACTCTGTCTGAGGTGTAATCTTTAAGCACAAAACCCGTTGTTTCGGCCTGGTGACATCGAGCCCGAACTTAGAATGAATGATATTACGATTTAATAGACTGATAGCTATGCAATGACATAGATACTAGTGCCGCGTCAAAACGACTTCAGTCGTGGCACAGTTTATAAGTTTTATAAGTCCGTTAATTTGATTTTGTCTTGAGTTACGTTCAAATTGATAATCGGATGTACAACGTAACGTCTGTTAATGAAGACACGGTACGGATTTGTATCCGTATCCGACTTAAAAAGTACACCCCCAGATTCCGAAAATTATTTCAGTACGTTATTCTCGAATGTCATTTGCTATTTTTATTTAAACAAATAATAATGTGGTATATTTTACGAACATTATCAGAGTGAAGTCGCGGCCAAAACTTAGTCATATAAAATGTAGGTTTTGTTTGAAAAGTTGATAATATTGGCAATTTTTTGAATCAACATGTACCTATTTCAAGACAAACCCATTTTCCAGTCTTGTTTAATTTTCTTTTAACGTTAACAGAAATAACAAAATTTCAGTAAGGCGCGTACATTTTCATTACTGTTCCGAAATAATAGGAAAAAATCTTATTTCTTTTTATTATTTGATATCTTCTGTGAAAAAGCTCGTCGTCTCAGAAAAAACTAAACAAGTAAGCCTCTCTTCACTAAACAACTTGGAGAGTTTATTTCGGGAGGCTTACATAAATTCCATAAGGTTTATAGGTACTTGCGAAAACTTGATATTTTTCTACTTTGCTTATCGAAATTTTCGCATCCAGTTACGAAAACAAAGAAGAATCCGAGCCAAGTCATAAATACTTTTTATTTAGATTTGGTCGTATTTCAGAAATATACTTTAAATTTTATATTGGGTAGATTTCTCTAGTCTCATAACCCGAGCCATCTAAATCTTTTTTTTTTAACCCAGTGATATACTTACGCAATCTCACGAAAGGTCAGAAGGAGATAAAAAGCTTTTCTCCAAACCTAGACCTACAATTTATGTACACACATAAATTGTATACTAATCTTACTAATTTTATAGCCTGGTTATTTCTGTACTTTGCTTTGCTTTAGTTCATTTTACTCGACTACGCAAAGCTATAAAAAGGGTTGTTATTTCGTAGTCAGTACATGTGAATCTGTGATTTTAATGTTTTCATGTTCTATCATAGCGTCTAAAGACCTGAGCTGATTTTTATGACTGATGTCTCAATCGGTTCCTTCCTACCCTTACGAGTGGGATGTCAAATGAAAATGGAGAAAATAACATATCACAATATTAATGTATACAGTTAAAGGTATCTACATTTTTAGCTGACATTTTTGTCGAAGTCGTGTTTTATCACAGACATATTTGCCTATATTTTTCGTAAGCTCTCTGAGGAATCTTCCTAATAATGTACTTAAACTTAATAAGCATAAAGTTACACAAACTTCGTTCCCGTCAAAGCACGTTTTACCGAATATCGGAGATGTATCAAAGTAAAAAATGTCGATAAACGCTCAAGTGGCTTCATTTCCCAAAGTGATACAACATTCTGTTCAATCCACTTTTATGTGAGGACGAAACACGTATGTATTACCTCTTTATTTGGAAGACTTTTGGGGCTACCAGGTAACTATATAAAAACTGGGCTTTTTAAAAAAGCCGTTTTCGGAAAATTCCGTATGTTTGGCGCGGGAGTACTTCTTGCTCTTTTATTTAGCTTAGCCATACGTCATTTTATCGCCACAATTTCGTGCTAGTTGCATATAAAATGGATCAGCACGCGTCGCATGACCACCGTAGAAACGAGTTTTATCGACGGGAGAATCGACAAAATGGCAGATTGAAGGAAGATCTCTATCGTCCTAAGCAATAGCGATGGTTGACACGTAGAAAAGAAATGTTTCTTCTCTACGATAGAAACAAACAAGTCTCGGTCCCCCAAGTATCAAAAGTAAAGAAAATATTGTCGGCATGCTTGACGTTGTAGACTTGTTTCTATCGTAGAGAAGAAACATTTCTTCTCTACAAGAGAAAATTGTCTACATCTAGACAAGAATTTTTTTATAATATTCTTGTTGTTTCTTTTAAAAACAAGTAGGGGGTCCTCCCATCGCAATCGCCTCAAAAAAAGTCTGAAAGAAACTTGTTATAAAAGGGCATCAATTTTTTTAATACGAGTTCTACGAAGAATTATAAAATGAGAAACTTTCAGTGAAATAATGCACACTGCGAATATTTCCAATGTGTTATTATTAAACAAAAACATTTTAATTTAACAAGAATCAACGTATCCATCAGTCATAGATATACCTACAGCAGCTTAAATATCTACCTCTCTCTGTAAATGCTGCGTGTGTGCTGGTCCTAAAAAGCAGGCTTTTAAGAAGTAGACAATAATACGAATACGAAGACGTAATTTTTCTCTTCTTATCTAAGATCTTCGTATCTAACTATCTCAGCGTAGTTTTATCAAATTCTAATCTCCCCAAAACTTAATCCTGGTATCACCGAAGCATCAGTATTGTTCATTCGTCACACGTAACGTCTACGTATCGTCGTCACGTAGCGTCCCGTAGAAAACTTTTATTGTCTGCCGTAATTGGGACATCGAAATACAAACTACTTGCGCTAAAACTAAAGTTTCTTAGACAATTTTAGACTGAGGAAACTTTGGAGTTGCTTGGCAATGCAAACAAACACACACACAAAACAGAAAAACAAGGTAAAGGCCTCTTCTAAAACTTTTTAAGCACTTTTTCATGCGTCATCTTGAACCAGCCATCACAATTACGCGTCCAGACCTGCTGGACCTGCCTTGGTGGCGAATTTCATCCTCAGGTATGTACTCAGTTGCGTCGAGACTTTTGCACAAAAAATGAGATAATGCTTAAGCTCGCTTACCACAGACTACTGTTTGTGTTACGTAAACATCGCACTTAAGGTATACTTTTAAAACATAAAACTCAAGAAGTATGCAAAGCTTACCTGCGAACTATATCCCTAAAACCGCAAATAAAAACAAAGTTTCATTTTATTTGCATTCATTGCGAACATCGTTCGACTTCGCCACGAAACCCTAATTTGAAACTTAGTTCGAAAACGTGGCTAGGTTTTACGATCACTACGTTTAAGAGCCCTTACTTCGAGAATCTAAAAGAACTTCACGATTTTCCTAATCAATTTAGAATATTTGTTTTGGGAAGAATACTTTGCGGTCACCGAGCCTATATTTCGCGTGTTGAATTGTTCTTCAAATTGTAAGAAAATCGTTTTCACGGGGGAATGGTTTGAGTGGCTGTCATTCATCGGGAATATTGAAAACCTGGTTCTCATTTTAATTAAGAATGACGAATGGTGAATGTCAATCACGCAATTCGTTATGAGCACCCCAATGAATATCTGTCTGCTTTCAGGTGGTTCATTTGATTTACGTTTTATTTTAATTCGGTTGAGTAGTCCAAAGGTTTATAGGTACCATCTATTTTGTTGTTTGTTTCAAGTTAAAATCTGAACCTATCTGAGACATTATCATGAGTCTTCACGTTCTTGTGACGTAAAGCAAACGGGGACTTTGACTTCAATTTAATGGAAAAAAAATGTTCATCGTTCGTACAGTAGAGGCGTTTTTGCGTTTTCCGTACAATAAACACTGTTAACACTTTAAGTATGCTATAGAAAAAATACGAAAATCCTATGGTAAAGCCTCAGTAATGTTTGGTAGAAGATACAAATATAGAAATCTACCTCTCTAATTGATAACGTAACTTCAGACAAATGTTCTATTGCCATTTCCTGTAGGTAACGTAAAGTTTGGAGGAGACGGCCACTCATTTTCATGTTACGGTTAATTTTCCTTGTTTATGTGTGAACTCCACCAGTTGTAGCTAGTTAAACTGGAGTCGGGTTGCTATTTCGATCAAAATATTGTGTTATAATATTCAAAGTAAGCTTAAAGTTACGTATAATAAGAAATCATGGAGTTTTAACTATACGCGAGCCTACATTCACACTAGTTTTCCTTTTTTCTGTCTCTTTCTTACGCAGTGTTGTACCTTTATCTATGTTCAGACTGGTGTTGGTACGGAAAAACGTAAACTCGTAGCTCGAACTCAATCTACTGTTTCGGCGCGTGTCGTATACGTGAAAATTCAAAAAAAAAAGAAAATAGAGTGGAACTAAAACAGAATAAAATGCGTTAATTGTCATGTTTAACCTGAGACCCCGCTAGGCCATGCTACGGGTACTATGACTTTTGCACGTTTCCGTGATGTTACGGTCACTTCACACCGAGACGCGACGTGGGGCGCGACGTGACGCAACAATACTGCAAATGTGTATCTTATTGTGTAGTAAATAAAGTTGAATTATTAAAGCTGCGTCGCGCTGCGTTGCGAAAGGTGTATCTTTTCGTGTAGGAAATAGAGTTAGATTTTGAGTAGCTATATTGAAATGTGCGCGCAGCGTCGCGTCTCGGTCTGAGCTGACCCTGAAGTGAACGGGAACTTTGACGTTTTGATGGGAAAAAAGTTCCTCGTTCGTAAATTAGAGGCGGTTTTTCATTTTCCATACATAAAAATAAACGACGTAAATACTTCAAGTACGCTGTATGTAAAAAAACGGATGTATGAACCTTTGAACTTTCCCCTACCTAAAACATTTACCTGAAATACTGTAGTCGGTTTACGAACATAATATTACGCTTACAAAACATACTGTAGTGGCAATTGCGACAGTCAAAGTTCCGCCCTAATCATAACACAATACTTAATTGTTTAATAGGATTATTTGTACTGGGAACTAGACAGGTGTTGGCACATAATAAGAGTTCCTTGTATTACATAAAACGCCCCCGTCATAACAAGGAACTTTAGTGTTCAAAGTTAAAATCCCTACACACATTGCCCTATTATTTTGGTTCACATGCTCTGTTCGTAGTATGTTTTTGAATAGTCTTTCGTGTATTTTGATGGAAGCTTAAATGCTTATTATGAAACTCTTTGACTTTTTTTTCATGGTAAAATCATTGAGAGGTACCCAGGGCGCGACGGTAGGGACTGTCGATGATCCTTCAAAAGCCTTTTACGTTCCAGGGTCACGGTTACCGAGACAGTAGCGCGACCAAACTCCATGACATAAGGAACTTTATTTTCAGGGTTACGGAGTCAAATGGTGAAAAGGAATCCATTATCTGATTGGTCATTTGCCTACCAGACGGTCTTTTTCGTCTGCCCGTCTACCTGTTTGTCCGGTTGTGACACAATCACGTTTCTTTGGTACCTACATAAATCGAACTTCTGTTAAACATTAACTAGTAAAACTCAATTGATTTTAGTGTTCATTGCAGCTTGATTAATTTTATTTATTTTCATGCTACACAATTCAACACACTAAAGTATTCAAGCAACAAAAACATACGAACTTCTTCAACATCATATCATTCTTCAAAAAAAAAACAAGAAGCTGCGTACAGCATTAACAGTCGATTCAGCAAACGTCAGCACACTCTTTCAAATGAGATGGCAAGTAATTTCGTGAAAACCCAGTTCTGAAATAAATTATTCATCGGCGACGAAACGCCTCAAGCCCGTATTCATTTCATTTCTGAATCTGAATTCTACTTTTCTTTCGCGTTTTTTGCCAAACCTTACCTTTAATAAATTTTATATAAGCCCTAAGATTAAACAGCGAAGTGGTACTGGGTCTTCCGATAATATTGAAGATTGGTGATGTAATAAAATTGTAACTAGAACCTACTGCGTTGTATAATGAATTGGTAAGTAGAAATTTTTGTTTTGGAATTAAGTTTTGCGTTAATAATTCAACGTTGGTACCTCTAGGAAAATAAGAACTGTTTTAACACCTTGCTTTCATGAACTTCTGTTTTTACATGGTCAAATATAATTATTTTTCCGAAAAAGCAATATTTTTAATGGCACCCCTAGTAAGTTAAGAGTGAATAAGTTACCTCTAGACTAGCGTGCTTCTCCGTCGGCCACGTCTTTGCTCCCCATAGGCAAAATAGTGGTCATACGCGAACAAATATCATCATCATCATCATCCTATAATGTTCCCATAATGGCCATAATCCTCCACGCGGGCCCAGTGCTAACAAATATAGATTTGTGTACTTAATCTTTATTAAGTACACAAATCTATATATTTTGAGCAGTGGTGGCCCAGTGGTATCGGCCTCGACTTACGAGTATAGGTTGTGGGTTCGAACCCCGTCAGGCGCATTACTTTGTGTAATTTATTTCAACACCACTGCTCTCAAAACGGTGAAGGAAAACATCGTGAGGAAACCGGCATGTCCTAGAACCAAAAATTCGAAGACATGTGACATCTACCAATCCGCACTGGGCTCACGTGGTGGATTATGGCCCACTCCCTCTCACAGAGAGGAGGCCTGTGTCCCAGCAGTGGGAACATTGAAGGCTGATGATGATGATGATGATGAAGATACCTACTGACATTTTGTCAATGTTGAGAAGCCATTACAATATTTACATAATAGGTACTATGTATATTTCTGCAATCCCAATCTAGTTGGTTGGGATCCGTCGTACTGTCTGCATTACATACATAGCTGCTTTTCAAATCCTCGTGCACCCGTGATGTATTAAAAAAGTTTTCAATTTTGCTTGCGTTGACCGGTTGCCAGCTCTATTTCACTTAAGGCGCGGTCTTATCTCATATTCCCAAAAATTGGTTTCTTAGAACGTCGAGTATGACGTAATGTAATAAAAATAAGCAACGCGAAAAATACAGTGAACAGAGAAGGGTATAAAGAAGAATTTAAACCGAACAGAATAATAAATAAGAGTTTGATGTTCCCAATAAAAATTGGGAAGTTGTAGCACAAAAATAAACTTTGACGTCGAAGATCTCTGTATTTCCAGCGATAACAACAGTTTTTTTTTTAAGAATTTAGTAGGTTTTCCATTTTTTTAAAACTTTAACCGAACCATTATTTAATTTTATGTCTATATTTTAAATAATCTAAAGAAAAGCAGTAAAATAAATGCCCATTCGCAGCTTACGTCACATTTCAACACAAATGTCATTTTTTCAATTTTCAATCTTATTGACGCTCCATAGTGGTGACAATAGTTTACGCGGTCATAAGCGATTAAAATCGTAGTCAGTCCGCGTCTTAAAATGGAAATGTTGCTTCAATTCGTGCTACGAAAAACGTCACTTTAAAAAAGCTATATGGTAAGACAACTCGTTATAAAGAAGTTGGACGTTTATTTATTGCAATGTCAAACTGATTTTTCCGACCATTGGTTTTGATTGAAACGAGTCGTACCATCTTTTCCGTAACGATAAACTTTAAATTTGAATATTCAAAAGAATGATTATTCAAATTATACTTCTCGCAAGCAGCGCCTGCTAGCATAACCTGGATGTTTGAAGATAGACGATGGCAAAGAGTATGTCCATCGACATACACTTTTGCATGTTAGGATCGTAGTAAGTGGCATTCTGTAGTATCTG
This sequence comes from Agrotis exclamationis, assembly GCA_950005045.1. NCBI lineage: Eukaryota > Metazoa > Arthropoda > Insecta > Lepidoptera > Noctuidae > Agrotis > Agrotis exclamationis. The sequence goes on from OX465432.1 coordinate 10,061,813, forward strand.
CCTACCTTCATGGAAAAAGGCGTCAGATTTGGGCAAACGGTGCCCAACATTACATGACCCATCTTATACTGCAGAATAATGTAAAAGTGGGTCAAGAAATGCTGGCCATCGAATATACTTTGCGTTTTAATTAAGAATTAGGACGACGAGGACGAGAACGGCTTTGGCGCCATGTTGTGACAACAATTACGTTTAACAAAAAATACTTTGTGCAAATAATACTTACCTTTAAGAAACATTTAAAAAAAGATACGTATTTATAAGTTATCATCATTATCTTGTACATAAATTGGATCCACAGTCTCACTCACAAGTCACAAATTAGTAGGTACCTACTTGTGAAAGTACAGTCGTTGCCCAGTCCAAAGCGCAGATCTCTATGGAGAAGTATAAACAAGAATAAAGCGAGAATGACATCCTAGGCCGTCCTATTCTTACAAAAAAGATTTCCTTGGTCTTACTCTAACTAGAAAATAAATCATCTAACCAGACTATAAAATCCCCATAAAATTCAAACTATCGCTGAACAAGAAACTTTGAGCCACGAACCGTCTCATATCAAACTGAAAGTTTCAGCCGTTATCAGGGCCTGTAATGGCGGCGATCGGTTCACGCTTGCAAACTAAACTCATTGGCAGGTCCCTCAAAATATTACATAACGATAGTACAAGATAACTGGTACACATAATTGCTGTTTAGAATGGCTATGAATCGAGTACTACGTGCCAATCTTTAGGAAACTATACAAAACGGCTCGGTACGTGCTTCGCTACGTCATAAAGTGAATTAGTTACAAAAAATGCGATAAATGAAGAACCGTTCCACCGATTTTGTGCCAACTTCACATAAACCATCTACTAAATAGTCTGAACAAAGCCAAAACATTTGGTTTGGATAGGTGAGCCCGTTCTTGAGTTATAAAGTTACAACGAAAAGTGATGGCATTGATTTTTATATTATACTAGCAAACCCGGCGAACTCCGTTTCGCCACCAGATGGCTTCGTTTTATGTAAAATTTCGTTTGGTGATTAAAAGAAGAAGAATTTTTTTCCTGAATTTTCTTTGCTATAAACCTCACGGAGCCCGAGACCTTTCCAACGAATGCAAAACCGTGAAAATCGGTTCGTGCGTTCTGGAGTTATAGCGTCAGTAGGAAGGAAAACCCGACTTATTTTTATATAGTAGATTGATTATCCCTATTAATTTATTACGCGGACGAAGGAGTTTGTATAGTAGGTACATTTAAAGTTTATATGGAGAAGGAATTCACAAACCTGTTATAAATATATGTTTTTAATTTATTTTTAGCATTTTCAGGCCTGCGGCTGTATCGGTTGCGACGCTCGCTTCAGGCATCCATTGAGTGACTATTCTCGATATTTCGATCACTTGTCCCGATCCATTCGATTTGAGGAACTCATGGCTAAATAATTACAGCCGCACAGGCCGATCTTCCTGGTTAAGCCGCGCTTGTCGAGGTTGCTCTGTGGATGAGTGACCGCCGTGCCTCGGAAAGCACGTAAAGCCGTTGGTCCCGGCTGTCATTTGTAGATCTTTGACAGTCGCTAAGAAACTCGAAAGTCTGACAACCAGTCTTAGGGTACTCCCGCATTTATCGAATACCATTCGCATCGGCTCGGCTCGGACGACGCGAGCCGATGCGAATGGACACCATAGTAACACCCTTATTACGTTGATATAAAGGTTTTTTCAACCGGCTTAAGCCGATTCCGCGTCGACTAATGTGGGAGCACCCTTACCGTGGGGTATCGGTATTACCCAGTAACTGGGTTGTCCGATAGGCAGTCGCATGTAAAATACTGATATTCAGCTGCATCTGGTTCCACTGGAAGCCGACTCCAATACAGTTGGGAAAAGGCTAGGCCGATGATGATAATGGTCGAAATAATAATAATAATCGACCACTAGGGGATCTGTAGTCGAAATAAGTACAGCTTTAATGTTCATATTAAGTTTTGTTGATTTTATAAATGAATAATTTTGTACTAAAGTTTAGTTTTAATGGAATGTCGAACTAGATCTGAATTGATACTGGTTTTGTAAGTAATTAGGAGTCTGGTATCTACTAATTGGTTGGCAGCTATGAATTATTATTCGTTAAGGATTAATTTGGTAATTTAAAACAAAAGCTTTTAGGACTAAATATAAACTGAATATTAATATTACCTAATTCGAAACTTTATTTATGTTATGATTCAAAATTAAGTAATAATAACATTTAAATAAATCGTAAATCGAAAAAACTGTAGGCATTTTCAATTCCTTAATTCCTCTGTTCATCTATTTAACAAATCCAAATGATATTTTTCCATTTATATTCCATTATGGATTTGTAGTCTTCGAACAGGAAAACAAATGTACCTAACCTAAATAATTCGTAAAAATAAAATAAAAACCTGTTTCCGTCCGACATCCTCATCCAGTAAAATAAAATATCACCACATTGCGAGCTACTGTTATTTTTTCTCCCTTCCTTACATAATTCTTCGGTCCTCAACTTATTGTTATCCCTCGGCTCTCATTTTCCAACATAAATCAACTTGCAACAGCTGCAGCGTTGCAAAACGACTAAAATATGAAATAATACGGTCCTTTAATGTAGGTAGGTACCCCTTTCTGACTCGGGTGGAAACTCCATCTGAAAAAACTCGAATATTTATTTATGTTTGTTCAAAAAAACTTCTTGTTTCAGGGAGAAGCTACATATTTAACGTGAAATTGACTTGCACTGATAAGAAAAAGCTTGAAATCGACGCAAACTACAGGCATACATAAGACTTTGATGTTACGTGATCCGCGTTGATAAGACCATAACATTATATTATTATGGTCTTTAGGGCATCAACAAACAAATGAAAATCAGAGACAGAGTACCGTAAACCTAAAGAACAACTGAGGGAATAGGGTGGTTTTAGTCAGTTACAGTGTGACAGTGGTCAAGGGACTACTTGCACTGTCATCAATCATCAAATGAGTCCACTCGTCCTTGGTGGAGAGGAAGGCCTCTCCACCAAGGACGAGTGGACTCGTTTGATGGTTTCACACCGCAATAAAAGGAGTATAGGTATACGAGTAACGAAGTGGAATACAATTATTCATGCTCACTCAAATGTCTCGCTGATGGCGGCGTGTGTGTCGGATCATTTAGCTCCCTTCAAAATGGTTGAGCTGAATGGTGCTGATACATGTGTCATGTTCGTGAACGGGCGCCGTCAGTTGGGACTGGTCATCTCTTAGCTGCCACGGTTTATTTTAATTATTGATATATTTTTTTCTGAATTGTCTTTGTTTTAATTTTTACTATGGACACTTTTAACTTGCTACATCGTTCTCACATAATGTACCATCTAAGAATGAATGATGTAACAAAGATTCTGTAATCATTTTGGCGATCTAAAAAGAGTGTTCATGGAGTTTCTTGCCCGTTCTTCTCCATAGAGATCTACTTCTTGGAATGGGCATCTACGGTACTTTCACAGTTTTTATGTCTTGTGACTGGGACTGTAGCACCATAATTTTGTAGTGTTTAATATATTTTATTTGTCTTTGACATTTCAAAAGTGCCTGTAACTGGCTTATTTGAAATAAATGCTTTGATTTGATTTGATTATTTATTATATTTTCTACTTGCTTGTTTGAGAAATAGATCAGAATATTCAATATTACCTCAATTCATATTAGGATTTGTACTAATCAATTTTGGATACAATTTAGCGTTCATCATTGATACGGTTAGATCAAGATCCATCAAATTAATCCGAAACCCATCAATATCTAATGCTCAGCTTAGATTATAATAACAAATTACTACTATGGACTCCGATGGTTTACTTAGCCCGATTTGACTGCCGTTTAGTTCAACCTAGGTTTACAATAACAGAAAGGTACAGTAATATGCGGAAGTACCTATTTCCTCGCTTGGTTCAATATTGCAACTTCTCAGATTTGTTTAGGGATAATTGAAGAAGTATTGGACAAGTTTTCATTATGCCCCAAACACTACCCAAAAATTGCATGTAGCTCGAGGCCCACGTCCAATTTTTTGCTGTTTCGAGGGCCATCAACTACCTATTAATCGTATATAATTAACAACTTCATAACAAAATCACTCAAACATCACACAAACTAGACCTAATTACGTAACATGCACCAACAATTTAAATCTGATCGGAAATTGGATCTATAATTTTATTAAGCTGTTGTGAGTGGCATATTGGTGTGGTTTAATTAACAATTCACCCCAAAATACGGGCGGGCCGGTCCATAACTCAGCAGTGACATGGATTCCTGTGACATACTCGATATATGGCTGCACCTATGCGGCTAAATGTGAGCTTATCTTGAGCGTTTTGTGGACTTTTGGTGGCTTCTGTTTCTGTTTGACGTATGTTTTGCTTCCCTGGTTTTTATGGGAAAAGGGACGTAGTGATTTCTTTCATAATTTTTGTAATTGACCCGTTCCTTTGCTTTGTCATCATCATAAGTCGGAATTAGGTAGAGTTATTTTGGTACTTGCACCGAAATGTTGTTATTAATATGGATCTTCTCGGGATTTATAATCTTGTGTGGAAAACAGTATTGCAAATAAATACCTACTAATAATAAAAACATCAGAGATACGAGTAGATTAGATAGACAAATTGTGAGAACGTAAAAACTTTTTCATTTAATGAATCACAGAGTTTTTCTGCCTTAAAAGTAATTCCGGAAATATCCACTTTATTCTTTCGCTGTATAAGTGCATGAATAACTCTACCTAATTCCGACCTATGGTCATCATTAATTTAATCCCAGTGTAATTAATATTTGAAGGTGTAGCAACGCATACAATTCGATATCCCAGTAACTGGGTGGGTGTGTGGTAAGCTTAAGTTTATGGTATTCAACTGCATTCGATTAGACTCAAAGCACACCACAACATAATCGGAATAACTCAGCAGTTACATGGATTCCTGTGACATACTCGATATATGGCTGCACCCATGCTGATAAATGTGAGCTTATCTGGAACGTTTTGTGGACTACTGGTAGCTTCTGTTTCTGTATGACGTATGTTTTACTTCATACTTTGCTTGTTTGCATTTATTTCACGCCAGTGCAAATAATGCCGCCATCGTCGTCATCCAGAATTTTACATGAAAGGACAGCCAACCTCTGGCAACCCAGTTGCTGGGATATCAGACTACGTAGTTATACGGTTACGAGGGGCTGTTACGAGGCAGTTCTTTACTCCGCGTATTTTTACAGTATTCAGCTAACAGTCGGTAAGACTAAAAATCGATCTTAAATCAGAACATAAAACCATTTGCAGCGATGTCGATGCATTTTCCGGCAAACATCTATGCGACAAACCCGCCATTGGCATACCATGCAATTAGTACCATGACTTCGCTAGCTACGTAACTTCATTTATCGTTCCCGTTCTTCATTATTTCTTTCAACCTCTCGTGTATTTTGTTCAAAAAAATTACAAAAATCCGTTCCAAATTACAACAGTGATTGATTTTCTTTCAAGCTTTGAAGGCAGTGTTAATATTCGCGTCACGTACCTAATAAGAATTTTAAGCGTGCACTAACTAACATTTTTCAAACTTAGAGAAGTTATTTTTGAAATTACAACGCTTACTTAAGTTGGGTCGGAGCTTAAACTTTATAATTACATACCTTTTTGCTTTGAAATTTTAAACTTTGTTAATTTAACTAGAACGCTGAGATAAAGAATAATGATCAAAGTAGATGAATAATTATTATAAAATCTTTGTGGTTGTATAAGATAGTTTTTTATGTTAATTCGTATAAAATAATTGAATTATTCATTAATTAAAAGCGCTTACGTTTGGCTCCAATTAAGCTAAAATTATGTGGGTGCTATATTTTTTTAAATATTTCGTGTCGTTATGAAACAGAGAATTTATGAATGAAAAATTTAGCTAAATATTTGACATTATTGCCTATAAATTGTATTGTATCTCCTTGACTAAATTAATTAATGTCGTTCAAATTATTAAAATTATTTATAATGAGGGATTTTATTTTCTACTCTTCCCTAGTCGATGGATAGATGGCGCTGAACTTGGTATGTTACTGCAATGAACGGAACGTCACGTCATTTTTTTATTTTGTTTCACTTGGATGTAATTTTGAGATCGTAAAAGCGTACATTTCATGTCATGTCATTGTCAGTCACCGATTCAAACCAATGACATTTTGAAAATAAATAACAACAAGGAAAAAGAAAAAACTATTCATTTACCAGTCTTTTAATTTATGAGTTTTCCACGCCAGAAAGAAAATGTCCCAAGAGAAAAAGAAGAGAAGTCTGTGCCTCGTGGATTTGTGCAAAAATGAAGGCATACGTCTTTTTCCTAAAGATGAAAGTCGTAAAGCGCAGTGGGTACAAGCCATCGTACATTGTAAGCCTGGACGTACCATAAAAAAGCATTCGCACATATGCTCAGCACATTTAAACCAAATAATTTTATAATGAACGCCATTATCCGTGCTTTGGCACCTAGTAACGTAGTCAGTTCAACGCCATCTATAGAGTTCTTAGAAACTACTTTTTTTTTTAATACTCAAAAAGAAAACTTCTCATTCTCATGATTATTAATCTAATTCTAATGTAGGATAAATTGATGACCTGTAATCTTATAAACCATATTTGTGCGCCGGAAACGGCAGAATAAATTATGATCGTAATTATACAAAATGCACATAACAACCTAGTACAATATTCTGACAAATAAATGAATTCTATTCTATCCTATTCTTCTACCTTACTACCTTCTTGTAAAGAATTTGAGTTGAAACTGACTATTTCATCATCAGCCTATAAATGTTCCCACTGCTGGGACACAGGCCTCCTCTCTGTAAGAGGGAGTGGGCCGTAATCTACCACGCGGGCCCAGTGCGGATTGGTAGATGTCACATGTCTTCGATTTTTTGGTTCTAGGACATGCCGGTTTCCTCACGATGTTTTCCTTCACCGTTTTGAGAGCAGTGGTGTTGAAATAAATTACACAAAGTAATGCGCCTGACGGGGTTCGAACCCACGACCTACAACTCGTAAGTCGAGGCCGATACCACTGGGCCACCACTGCTCTCTAGTGAACTATACTATATTCTACTATTTAGTGAAATAGTTTTAGCCACACATTTATTTTAATGATATTTTTAAATAGGTAATTAAAAACTCAAAAAAACCGGCCAAGTGCGAGTTGGACTCGCCCATGAAGGGTTCCGTAGCAGCAAGCATAGATTAGAGATATATATATATATTTGCGGTTTTTGAAAATGTACTATATCTCAAAAACTGCTAACTGTATCTCATCCAAACCAATTTTCGTTGGTAGTTTTGGTTGAGGTCTACATTATATATTTTTTTTAGTTTTATCATTCTCTTATTTTAGAAGTTACGGGGGGGGGGGACACACTTTTTACCACTTTGGAAGTGTCTCTCACGCAAACTGTTCAGTTTAGAAAAAAATGATGTTAGTAACCTCAATATCATTTTTAAAGACCTATTCATAGATACCCCACACGTATGGGTTTGGTGAAAAATTTTTTTTTGAGTTTCAATCCTAAGTATGGGGGGCACCCCCAAAATTTGTTTTATTTTGATTTTTGTGTGAAAATCCTAATGCGGTTCACATAATACATCTTTCTACCAAAGTTTCAACAGGATAGCTCTTATACTTTCGACAAAAAGTGGCTGTGACATATACGGACAGACAGACAGACAGACAGACAGACAGACAGACAGACAGACAGACATGACGAATCTATAAGGGTTCCGTTCTTGCCATTTGGCTACGGAACCCTAAAAACAAGCATAAAAAACAAAAGAAGTGGCTTACATATATGAACCAACAATTCTCTCCGAAAATATTTTACTCAATAGCGTTTCCACAAATCCTATCTAAACAAAATGTTTAAGCTGGGTTAAGTACGGCTCTTATTTCGGGTAACCACAAACATTAACCGTAGTAAAAAAAAGTTACTCATAATAATAAATACCAATTTATCCGGCGGTAAACGTCAAGTCCGCCCATAACCATGGTTTTTCAAAACCTCCCTTCAACACGTCCGCACAATCTAGTAGCCTTATATTAAATCCTGTAAATGGGAAAGGAAATGTCTATGAAAATACGTTACCCGTGAAAATTCATGATACTTTTGTAACGTGTAATATGCTACTGTTATTTCTAGTAATAACGTTGTTTTAGGGCTATTGTATTTCACTAATGTACAGTTAAAATATACTAAAACCTGTTCTTCATAACTACTGTTATAAAAACGACCCTCATGCACAGATTTTTCATTTACATTTGTCGAATCAAGTAAAATGAATCAAATGAAATCAAGTGAAGTGAAAGTCAAGATTTTAAACATTGGAAACCGTTCCTACTTACTGAGTAATTCTTTTTTTTTATTTGATCAAAACGCACTTCATTAAAGTAAAGACTTAGTGTAGCGCGTTTTAGTGCGTGTAATATACGACCTACCTGTAAAAAAAAAAACAAATAAATCGGAAAACCGGATATTGCGGAAAAAGCCAACTGTTACGTAAGAATATTTACCATTAATTACTCACCAGTTTAGATCCACAGGGTGCTCCATTATCCTCTAAAAACAGTGTTTATTTTGCTTGCACGCTCTCACATGATTTTAATCAAAAATGTATTAATATTTGCTGGTACCGGAAATATTACAATAAAGCATCGCCAGTTACAAAACAACGAACATGATTCCACATTTCCACCCTTCGCGATAACTTCGCTAACGCAAAATGAGCCTTCAATAGCTAAAGTTAAATTAGGTTAAAACAAAATAGCAGGGGTAAGAAAATAGCTGTTTACTTTTCTTCTTACTTTATATAAACAAATGAGGTTAATACGTAATCAAGATCCGCGTGATTACAAACAGAATTGAGAGGAAGTTCGTGAAGACATTGTTGAAGTTTTTCTGTCTTTAAATGTGTCCCAATTGTTTAGACTCAAAACTTCAAAGTACAATACTAAGCGTTACTCTAAACTTTAAACTACAATATTGTACTTGGAAAGTTTTGAGTATTCTAAATTCAAACAAAACCTAATGTTACCAAGATTAGGTACCATTATATTTTACGTAGACTCTTTGTTCGTACTACATAGATTTTGTAGACATAATGAAGCTTAAGGTGGCTTCTCACGAACCGGACATTTGCCACACAGAGCGGGGCGGTTGCAAGTGCCAGAAAAATGGAGGAAAACAGCTTGGCCACCGATTTTTGAAAATTTAAGAGCGGTATGCGGTAGTGTAATTTAACATTTTTCCTATCCACATTGTAAAGCCTCCTGCAGACACACGCGATTAATCGCGCGGGGCGACATGTCGCGGTCCATTCGCAGTATTTTTAGAGTGGAAATTAGCTTGGCTCGTTGTCGCAGCGCGATTAATCGCGTGTGTCTGCAGGAGGCTTAAAGCATGATAGATAGATATTTGAACATAAATATTCGTAAAATGTAAACCTAAAAATTCTTGAAATCAATCAAATTTTCAAAATTTGTATAATCTTATTTTAACCCACCTTTGTAGGTTGTCAGATGTTTTTGATTATAATCAAAGAACCGCCATTGTCATCCCACGTGGCAATACAATACTGCGGAATACGCTTCAGGGAATACGGATGAATTTTGACATCCTGAACATTATCTATACATTTATAATTATAATAAAACTGAAAAGTTAATTTTTGTACATTAAATAAAAATCCAAAAAATATAGCCAGGGTGTTAAAGGACAACCAATAGAACCCCTTTCCAGCATTTTTAGAATTTTTGTCTGTTTGTATGTTTAGTTGTCCGCGCATCACATAAAATATACGAAAGCTATGTAGATAACTTTAACCGTAACTGAGGCGGGCGCGGGGGCGGGCGCGGAGGCGGGAGCGGAAGCGGGTGCTGAGGCGGGAGCGGCAGCGGGCGCTGAGGCGGGGCGCGGGGGCGGCCGCAAAGGTGGGCGCGGGGGAGGGCGCATTAAACGTGAGTGGAATGGAGTGGAACGGAGTGGAATGGAGTGGAATAAAACAGAACAGAATAGAACAGAATCATTTATTTGCATAGAGCGGGCATTAGGAAAATAGTCATGCAAAAATCTGGAATAGAGGTGTTATAGGATAAATCAAATTTATCTATTAACATAATATCCGACAAGTTTATAAAATTGTTCGAGCGACCTTTTCAAAATCTAAATCTTACCCTTTGTATACCTACACCTACCCATAAGCTGAGCCCAAATCCTTCTTATTTTTGTTACTTAATCATTATTTAGATTGATTATTTTTATCATTAATTTTAATCTTTTTGTATGTCCATTGTAGGTACATGTTTCTCTGACAAATAAATCTATTTAATTTGTTTCGGAGTTTTACCTCTTTTTTTCGTATTTAGTCACGAACACGTTTACGTTCACGAGCACTGGAATAGGATTTAGAGTTCGAGGTTCCATCATTTTTTTTTCCATAGGTACCAACATTAATTTAATTCATTAAACAATATCGAAAATTAAAATCGATAAACAAACTACTCTAATCCCAGTAGCATTTTAAAGGTACTGCCTGCGTCAAATATTCCTGAAAAATCTAAGAAAATTCGAAATACAGGGTTATGAAAAACTTGGCAATTAAGCGCTTAGCAATAAAAATACATTGTTAAGTTCCGACCATCCACGCGAACGACGTCGCGGGCACAGCTAGTTATAAATATTTCTATTACTTTTATGAGGCTACTTATAGTTTGTAAGTAATTTAGATATGAACACATAAAATTAAAAAAATAATAAGTATTAAAAAAGCTAAAAAAATCTATTTCGTTCGAAAATGCTTTGTTTATCGTAGCAGGCATTAAATTTCAACTCCTATTTGTCATTTTGAACGATATTACAATGTAAACATTTTAATAATATTATGATATCATGAAAGAGCTCCCTTGAGTTTTTTCACATTACTTTAATATAGTGCTCTATATGAAAACAACCTAATTTGTATATGAAAAATCGTCGCTACACGCAAGTCGAAATTACACGCGACTTTCGAAAAAAAAAAATGATTTATTTTATTTAGTATGTGTTTTCCTTAAAACGTATAATAAACTTTATTTTTCATGTCAGTTGGTTGCTTACACACCATTACAACCCATTAGCATGGCTGAAATGAGTGAAATTGGTCAAAGCCGTAGTTAAAATCAACATCAATCATGACATCCATTTCCAGGCTTCCACCTAGTTAGAACTGCGACAAATTGTTAAATAACTACACAAAAGCTAGTTATTTTCAAATTCATAAACCATTTGTCACAACTAGCACAAAATCAGGAATCCGCAAAGGTCACTTAATTCGCCGACGCACACCACCGAATAGTAAGTAAAATGGAGTAACCATGTGACTATAACAGTCACTACGTCAAAAATACTCCCTGTAACGCAACTCACAGTGTTGATTCTCCATTGACGTCGACTCCTCCCTTCGCATTCCATACAAATTTGAATCCTCAATAGAAACCATTCCATTAATTCTCTACTCCGTGCCATAAGGTACAGTGGGCGACATTTTTTCGCCACCTCTTTAATATTTTTCACAACGGCTAATGTAGTAAGTGCCAACATCGATCAATCATGGCATTATGTGGGGATCAACGATATTCGGTTGCGTGTTTGCCGTGCGTGACATAGTAGTACTTGCCGACATCGGTTCATATTAGCCGAGTCGACCCACCTAAACTAGACAGATAGGTATAAACGACTGCGTTTATCGAATTATGTTACCCGTTTATTTATTAGGGTATTGAAATATGAATTTCGTGGATAACGAAGGATAGGAAGGCTTTTTCCTTATGAGGTAGGTACTGTCTGCTGTTAGTTATTCTGATGTTCTATTAATGTTCTCTTCTTAACAAATCTTATTTTGTCTTGGAAATATTATACTAGGTAAGTTCTATAACAAATTGGTACTCATTTCAGTTACAAAGGGAGTTAGATTTCACTGAAGCTGTCTGTACTTTTAGTGTTTTCGACTAGATGCCATTTATAGTCTCGTGTTGTCGATAAATACCTATTATTTACTTCAGTAGCAACAACGTGACAACAAAAGCATCTCATAAAACTGTTTTAATGGCCTGAATTTTCACTTTATTGCTATATTACAAATCTTCTTGTCATCAATAAACTTCGTACGAATGTAAAATCGAAGCGAACACTACGAGGTGATCCGCACAGGGTGTTTATTGAGATCAACACAAGTTGATACATGGCAGCGACTCCACGATAAGTGCGGCGCCAAATAAAGAGAACACCTCTAAGAAGGGCATTAATCGTAATCACTTAGCTGAACGGCCACTACATCTATCACATAAAGAAGTCGAGTCACGAAGTGTGTGCGAGGTTAAAGTGTCGGATGCTCACTTGTTTGAGAAAACCGCAAATAAATATTCTCGAGTGCGACTAATTGGTTCCCGTTGGATTCGACAGGCGTCCGGATCCCGGTACTGTGGTCCGCCGCATAATTTATTGGGCTGACTGTACCCGTGTGGCGCGGACGGGACGCGTATTTACGAACGCTCTATTCAGAATCATGCACCTGGATCTAATAGTTACGTATTCTGAGGCTGTTATTAATATCGGGATGGGTACTTGAGGTCGCTGAATAAGAAATGAATACGCGGGGTGTTTATTGTGGAGTTGTTTGTGTGCGGGGATCAGCCCTTTGTGTTGTGTGAGTGTGTGTGTTGGCAAACGTTATTGACAGTTCCTACATATTAATAACGTTTCGCAGAATTTTCTCTTTCAGGACTAATCTAGAAACTTGTGAAAAGGCCAATAAGATCTATGTTAATCCATTCATATCAACTTTCAACAATAATTAAATTATCACTCGCTCTAATTCTGTTATCATTTAGTATTATTGCAAATACCGAATAAGTGGGTAGGTACTCAATTCAGCTGCAAACAAAATAATGACTGCTATTTAAAATGAAAAACCCATTTAGGTACGGCTTATTATATACAGACGTGAAATGTAACATAATGAAAACAATCACAATGAGGACAACAAATGTGAATTTTATTTCCATTCCTTTCACGTTACGCAATCATTAAAAGCTACGATCCGTAATAAATGTTAAGTAGGTGACCACTCCAGACCTCACTTCCGGCAGACTGTTGGTGCCATTGTTAATGTAATATCCACACTGAGGGCCGTCCGCTTTTATACTATACAAAATCCCCACTGAAAAGCTAACTCGTAAAAAATTAAATTGATCTTGAATAATTCCGTTCGTGGAAAATTGTAGATCCGTTTTTCACTTCTTTAGCTCAACGTTTTTGCCCATTTGGATTCCGGAGCGTATCCAACTGAGCCTGTTATCCTCTAACTTTGCCTTCTCGTTGAAAAACTCATGCTATTACCGTAAATATCAATTTGTATGAAACTAGAGGGAGGAGACGTTGCCCCCGGGCAGCACAACTTACTCTGCCACAGTCAGCTACAAATTGAAGTGGCTACTTACAAGGATTTAGGATTTTAAATGTCACATTGGCTTACGATAGAACTTTAAATTGGGGAACATTTCGGGTCATAAAAGTCCGGAGCTTTATTATAGTTACCGAACAGTTTCTGGCTCTGGTGATATGTAAAGTCCAAGTTTTTACTCGTGATTAGGTAACTATTTATGAGGTTTCCAAAGTTCTAACTGCATTCGTTATAAAGTGAACAAAGCTGTTCGCTCGGTGCACTTCATTTCGTTTTGAGCCATATAATTTTATTGTGAGCATTACTATCTATGCATTGAGTAAATAGTTCTGAATAATCTGCTCTAATATCGGTGCACAAACGACTATTCTTATCACTTTTATTGCTACTACGAGTATAACCTATATATTTGACAGTTTAATCAAGCAAAGGTTTTAGTTATGTTGATATAGGTATAATTATGATTCATCGCATTTGACACCTATCCTCCACAATCCAAAAATGAATTCGTTTGCAAAATACTTTCCAGTTTCGAACATAAGATTGTACGAGTATTTTAAATCAGAACACAGTGGCTTGAATGTCCTGACTTGAGCTCGAGTAAGCCAGCTTGAGACGTAAAGTGACTTACCTATGTCTCACACAATCTTCTTTGCAGGACTGCGGAGAAAACGTTGCTTCAACCGCTTCCTTAAAGTCACTTTAGATAGACTGTGGGGTCTGTTAGTTAAAGCGACGTTTCTCCAGGTTTTGGGGAAATAATGCTCAAGAAGAAGGATGCTACTGCTTTTTTTTACTCATGAAATATGTTTTTGAAAGCATGAAGACATTTTTAAGCAGTCAAATAGCTACACTTATCCATCCAACTTGCCTTTTCTCAAGTATGTAGTCCACTTCCAGTCTAAGCGGATGATATGAGGTTGCATAACAGGCAGTGCTTTACAAAGTGCGAATGCCTATCAGATCAATACCATACAGTTACTGGGTAATATAATACCTAATTAAAAAGGTATTATCGCAGGAATGTCTTAATAAGTTACTGCAGCCTTGGACCGTGCAGTGCAATTGGAAGAACAGGGTGGATTTATAGTCAATACAATGACAGTCTGACAGTCTCTTCCCCGCTCCACCTACGGTGGGAGGATTCATTTGATGATTTTACTACCCAAGAAAACATATTACCCAGTAAATGGGTTGATATCAAAAGAAAAGTGGGTGGTTTTGAGAAACGATTGCCTTAAATGTTAAAAGTAATGTAAAAACATTTCCGCAAACCACAAAGTCAGGGTATGTATTCAAATAAATATCTAAAAATAAATAAAATATACAATTCCTCTCGCAATTCAGAACTCCCGATACGAATGAATAAAACTTTTTATGAAAGCATTCTAACTGCGGTTTGGCACTAAATTCTTCCATAACAAAGGTAGGTGCGATCTGAAAAGCTGAAATAGTTTTTGCATACGTTCAAACTACATGTGGTATGGGGAGTGTTGCCTTCGCTATAAATTGTACGTACGATTCCAGTTTATTTTGCTGGTTTTAACTTTGGGAAATAGGAATTGTTTAAGATTTAAATATATTTACGTAATATTATACATTGACTGCTAAAATGACAAGTTATGTAAAATACGGAAGAAGACTTGTTGCGTCGATTCCAATTAAGATTAATTGGAATCGACGCACCATCATTATCATCATCATTACTATCATAATCATCATTGATGATTATGACTAAACACTGTCTTCCGGCCTAGATTATCTTCTTCTCCAAAAGATTCTACCACAGATATAGCTTATTTTAAAGCTAGTAGACGCGCTTTGGCCATACGCACGTCTTGAGATTACCGCGAACACAATATTCGAAATAAAAAAAAAGGTTCCGTTTACGAAATAGGCAAAACTCTCATATGTGTGAGTTGAGTGGATATTGAAATGTACGGCTCAGCTGATTTTATTTTTTTCTGTACCAAACCACAAAACGTGACCACAGATTTCAGGTCCACACTGTATATACAGATCACACACAACCTCTTTACAGCCGAAAATCAATTGCCTAAAAACCTTTTACCCCACGTTTCGGCACTAAATTCTTCCTAAACAAAGGTGCGATAACTGCTTGAATAGTTTTTGCGTACGTTCAGAACACACGAGGGGGTGTGTCGCCACCACTATAAATTGTACGTAAAATTTGATTCCAATTTGTTTAAACAACCATAAAATGGGGAAATATTTGCGTGGTGTTCGTGTGCCGCTTTTTTTTTAGATTTAAATCTAATAAAAAAAGACCTTAAAAATGGAAATACTAGATTTTTTTTATTGGGAGTTATAAAACAAAAGTTGAATAACGAAACTCAGAAAGAAGCGGGAATTTGCGGTGGTATTCAGAGAAATTAAATCTTGTAAATAGACAGGAATCATTCAAAAGTGCTGCCGAGTCCTTCTGGCAAAGAACAAGAGGAAATGTTTGGAAATAATTACTGAAGAGTGTTGACCAACCTTTAATAGGAGTATATTATATACATAAAAAATAAAAACGTCACAAATGTTTCTGTATGTCAGTGGATTTAACATAACAGAAAATTTAGTCTTGATTTAAATTGTTCATTCTCACTTGTTTAACCCGACACACTTGGCTAACCCTTTTCCCATAAACTTGCTAAATCAAATAACTTTCAGCTACCAATTAACATTGTTGTATTCCTAGTATATTAGAACCCGTAATTAACACAAGCCTACAGAAGCCAGCGTGTTTTGTAAACGACAAGAATATAAGTACAATCTCAAACTAAAACTCGTATGCTAATGAAGCGGTTTTCGGAGCCCTGCACATTGAACCCTTGTCAACAAAGTTTGTGTATTATAGTGCAGGCTATATGACCTACTTTCAACTAACAATTAACCGGGTTTAACGGCCTTTGACATAACTATTACATTGAATGGTATGTACTTACATAATCGTTGTGTAATTGGATGGGCTGGTTGGCACGCTATCATTCGTTTTTCTTTTTTTTCGTTCTATTTTTAAAGTCTAATGGGGAAGCGAATGAAGCAATTATACGGTTTTATTCAATGGGAATTAGCTTTTTAAATCGCGTTGAGGTTCTTGCGGCTTTACTGCTTCAGGGAATAACTTAATCAGCCAGAATCACCCTCAGTCTTCATTAAGGTTTCCAGTACATGCCATAGGTACTAGGGAACTAAACTTGAAAATTTTAATTTAACTTGAACATAAATTCATCGCTTAACTATAAAAGTTTGAGCGGAAAATGTGAACCATATACCAAGTATATTTTTTTATCGCTCACACTCTAGATGAGATGAAACTTGCCCTCCGGTGATTCTTTCCGGTCAACTTTTCCACTTCATTTAAGTTCTATACTTAAATTGTACTTAATGGCGAAAAGTTGGGGACTTCACAAAGATTTAACAATGCTTATTTTGAAGGGAACTCGCCCTCCACGTTTCCTATTTATCTGAACGAGGCTTTGTTACAGAAACGTTTATAGAAGGAAAGCCATTTCGTTGCTTAATAATTATAAATTTTACGTACTCATTAATTACTTAAGAAATGTTATTGTTAATGATGAAACTGCGAGATTAGAATGGAGTACCTAATTCGATTTGGTACTAACTCGAAATAATAAAAGACTTGATCAAAGCGCGAACGGGCGAAGTCTCAATAGATGAATAAAACTCCACAAGATTGCCAAGTTTAATTATGAAGTTAATTAGGTTGGTTTGATGAAAAATTTAAATCCTCACTCAAGTTAATTTCCTCAGGAACCCGGGATCCATTTTCTTATTCACATCGCTACGAACAAATTTAATCCAGATGAGGGAAGAATGGAAGATTCTTAGATATCATTATTAATTTACTTAATTATGAAGTTGAGCTGCAGTGCATTCAAAGTTTAATTTGCTTTGTGTTGCAATTAAACAACACTGTAAAGCATGTCTTAGTCAAATATCTCAATGACAATTATAGTTGTATCTACATTAACTATGTAGGTATTTGTTTTATCAAAACACAGGGGGTTGATTTTTAAAATAAGCAACATTGCTATGCTTATCTCTCCATATAGTATTCGCGTCACACCAAAACGAAAACACTGTCGAAATCAAAACTTATACTTACCTATACCTACTTAGATATTGAATACTAAAATCAAGAAAGATCTAAAAGTCTAGATATCCAGTTTACGTGTGAATCTCAAATCCCCAAATACTATATCTAGTGCTTAATTAGTCTAATTTATCAAAGATTTTAGGTCAGACGTGTCTGCTTAAAATTCCATTTTTAAATTAGCCCCACGCGTCTCTCAACCAGAGAAATAAACAAACCAATTCTGGTCACGGCCCTTTTTATTTTCGAAAGACATTATTGTATAAATTAATTCAATATGCGGCCATATTAATTCAACGTAACGACATCTTTATGAGCTGTGACACAAAGTAGGACGTGTATACGAAGAATAAATCTGTCAGTAAAGTTAACGCCCGGTCACAAATTGTAATTTACCGTCACATGTGCCGAACGAATAGTTATATTTCTATGTTACTCATGTCTGATGTGTATGGCGGGCATCTTAACGAGTTCAATAATGCTTAAGCATAATGTTTGATAATATCAATTGTAAATAAATCAATTGTCTGCTTTTTGTGTTTAAAAATAGTTAAATGCTAAGGTATTACAAAAAGTTTTAGTTCTGAAGCCAAACTAGGAGGAACCTGTATTTTGGCTAACAGCGCCAATCCCTTCAAGTTTAGTAAGGTTTAAGTTCTTAAAGCTAGCATTTTACAAAAAGAAAAATGAATACTAATTCTAGTTATAATAATAATCTGCACCTCCCTTTGAGTTATGTGATGGTGAATGAGTGAGTGTGAGAGGGTGTGTATATGTTATAGGCAATGTGTACAATGCAGGCATTCTATACCTAGGAAATGTATAGAATGCCGGGGTCGTTCCGGCAATGTATGAAATGATGTTCAATCTTTAAACTATTTTACACTTTACCTAGGAAATGTATAAAATACCTAGGCATTGTATAGAATGCCAGATGAAGCACAGGCAATGTATGTAATCGATTTTTCTTCTCTATGATTTAGTTAGATAGGTACTGATCTTTTGGCTCTGTCGAGCCACCTTGATAAGTAGTAATCAGTTTTTCGACCTAGGATGCAAGAGCGAGCGAAGCGAGTTCGGGACTTTGGGGCACCCCGACACGGACAGGTTAGGTTAGAAGGGGATGGCGGGGTCTGAAAGACCCCGCCATCCCCTTCGTGGTTATTTTTTTTTAAACCACCCAGAAGTAGGAGCCCCGCGAAGCGGGGCTCCGTCGAGCCACCTTGGTAGGTACCTAGTAATCAGTGACCTAGTTGATCTAGGATGCAAGAGCGAGCTCGGGACTTGGAGCATCCCGACACGGACAGGTTAGATTCGAAGAGAAACATTCACATTTCATTTGATTACGTATTGCCCACTCGATTGTACCATGCGCAAGTTCGGACTCGCGACTATACTCAAGGCGGTCACAAAGTTTGGCGCGGGCTGTACAGGCTAGTCCCGCACGCCGCACACACGTGTCTCCTTCTCGTGGTCGTTCATTATACACATTGCCTGATGCGCTTTGGGCATTTTATACAATACCCAGGCAATGTATGAAATGAATCGTATTATATACATTGCCTGGACGTTTTAGGCAATATATATAAAGCCTAGGCATTCTATACAATGCCGGATTATACACATTGCCTATAACATATATAAGTGAGTGTGCTTTTTTTTTTTTTTTTTTTAGGGTGGCAAAATCATCAAATGAGTCCTCCCGCCCTGGGTGGGGCGGGAGGGACTGTCAGACTCTGACTGACTAAAATCCACCCGTGTTCCGTCGGATGCCCTTTACGTTCCGGGGCCACGGTATCCTGGATTAAGAAAAATCCGCGACCCCGGCAGGCATTTGGCCCCATAAGGGGCCCCGTCGGTGACGCGTGAAACACGACGCGCCACCGACCCGGGCTTGATCCTTGGTCGGACGGCGAGCATACAACATTACCCACCGTCCGCAAGCCCGCTCCGCCGCTGTGCCCTCTGCTGTTCAGAGGGACACGCGTTGGAGCGTCCACCCGACAGGCTATTTGCATACGGGCAAAGAAACCCCTTAGGCACACAGTGCCTAAGGAGAGTTTTTGCCCGCATCCCAGGGCGCACCGGCCCGAAAAACTGGTCTTCCCCCCGGACGTATCCGAGAGGGAACTCCAGTCCACGGGCGCACGTGGAGGTTTCCTGTCTTAGCACCCCAAGTGAGTGTGCTAGCGATTTTTATTAGTTAATATATATATTTGCGAGATACCTACACGAAAAATGTGAAAGACCTAATAAAAAAACAAATAAATAAATAAAAACATTTACAACCATCACACAACGCCATCTAGTCCCAAGCTAAGCAGAGCATGTGCTATGGGCATACTTATATATTACTAAATACATCAATATTATAGATAAATTACACCCAGACACAGAACAAATGATCGTGCTCATCACACAAACATTTGTCCTGGGTGGGAATCGAACCCACGACCTCCGGCATAGCAGTCAGGGTCACTTACCACTATATCAACAGGCCTGTCAAATAATTTTATTGAATGAGCATTGATACAATTTTGAATCATTCGTTACATTTTATGAATTTATTCAACGCAATCGTAAAAGTTGAACTCGTAAAAAATAAGATTGGAAACTAGAGTTTTGTGAAACTTTTACTGAAACTGTAGAAAAATTGCAATTAAATTTTTATCACCAACAAATCATCACCGTGTTTTTTGAAGATTATTATTATTATAATTACTTTATGCTCACAAATCCAGCAGCCCATGTGTCACAAGCCTGAGCTAATAACTCTAATGCGCTTATTACCCTGCCCTTGTTATATTGTAAATTATGTTCCAAGCACATCAAACGACAATAAATCAGTCTAAATCAAAAACAATTACACACGCTTTCATAAAGCAGTGTTCTTCTGTTAATTCTATTAAAACATATTTGGAGTGAGTCGAAGCTAACCTCAAATTGGATCCGCGCCGAGCAGACTTGGGTACCAGTTTGTCAACTTCAATATTTAACTTGTCCCCTGTAGTTTCCAAGTTCTATCTGTCATGAACACAATGGTTGAGAACAGTAGACATACTTCAGTGTATTTTGCGATCTATTGCTTGCTATTATGTGCTCTCCAAAGTTTTAAGTGTTACAGATGCTCGGAAAAACTTTGATTTGGCAAATGTTTTAGTGTGACTATACAAATATGTTTAGGGTGAGCAAAGTTTTAATAAGGATAAAACTACTGCTTCACTGTTTTGTCATACTGTGCTTGTTTTAACCATTCTAGTCAATAATGAAATGAAAAAGAACCTCTTCAGAATACGATAGAATGTAAACGATTTACTTTGATCGTCATGGGGACGCCAAATTGACATCATGATTGATTGACGATAATATATTTGTTGCTTCTACTGTATTTGGCTTTCTGTAGCATAACTTATTTTAAGCAGTCACAAAAATATTAACATCCATTCTAAACCGCAACTCGAATCATCTGCAAAAATTTTCACATCATTGAAGAAAAAAATCAAAAATACCTACCATTCCAAATGACACTATTTGCCAATCCAAAAACTACTAACACAAAAAAATAAACTTACATTTATCAATATCATTTCCGACATCATTTGTCAATACCCTGTATTTTTACACGGTTCTGAAATCGAGGCGGTGAATCGGTTATCCAGCAGTCGATTCCCTGGGCGACCAGCGCGCGACAATCTAATGAACTCCCAGGGGAAAGACGTTGCCTTCCATTTTCAACAGATATCGTCCGTACGCTTATATTTCTGATAAATATATTCACGTAAAACCTGAATATTCTATCAGGGAAGCGTTGGGGATTGGAATCAATTGTCTTATGTTTCAATATCTTTTGCTATTTCTAGGATAAAAATGATATGTGTTTTTTCGTTTCTGTTTTTATTTTACTATATTAGCATATGCCAGCTTGTTATATCTACATATTGTTGGGAGAAAAGAACAAGTGGCTATCCACAAAATCACTTTCTCAACTTTCAGGAGAGCTTTGTGAAGCGTAATCGTGTCTTCATAAAAATAGGTGTAGTTTTCTTCATACGTTTTGTCACGTACACGCCTAAGATATTTTAAGAAAACAAAAAATATCAGTATAAATACAACTAATAATTTTGAATTCAATTAAGTAAAATTTTTTTTTTTTTTTTTTTAACTTAATTCCTATTTTATTTTAGTAGTATTTTTTCCTATTAGATATAATGCTAATAACAATACAATAATAAATTAATTAAACCTAAATATTTACAAAATAAAAAACTATGACATAAAACCAATTAAGTAACAAAACAAAAACACTATTACAGAGCATCGAAAAACTCATCCTCAACGCTGTCAGCTGGTAATGTGCCCAAGAGACTGGCGGCGTTGCCTCTTTGTATGGCTATACTTAGCCTCTGACCAAGGTAAAAGCCAGCTCTTGGGTCACGGGAAGCGTCAACAAGTCTTTTCGAAATGTCTCTGAAGAGGCTGTGAGCACTTGGACCCCATGGCCCTATAGTTTCAACCCCAAACGGCTCAAAAATATAGTTACTACTTAGGTTACTATATTTACGCCGCTTGAGGTTTTCAGCAACCGCAGCAGCAGCGCCAGCAGAGCACGATGAACTTGGAAGATGGGATGGCGCAAGAGTATCGACACAGGTTGCGTCCCACACTAGAGGCCTACCCATCTTCCAAGGAAACAAAGACATACCGTCCGGTCTTTTGCCATCGTCGCGTGCCAAGCCGTTGGGTTCTAAAACAGCTGGAACGCCGACGGTAACAAGAGCTCGTCGAATAATGTCGTTTATGTTCGCGTGCCGCGCAAAACGGCCCGCACTACGGCTGCAGGACAGGCCATGGTGTCCGAGGCTGTTGACAGCTTCCCCACAGTGACAGCGATGAGGAGAACAGAGTGGGGAACCTAACCGGAGGGAAACAGCGAGCCGGAAGGTGGTGTCGTCGAGTAAGGTGCCGATGCTCGACGACGGCAGTGCGTGAAGCCAAAGACCCGACTCCCACTTACCCACAGCCAGCAGGCGCGCACGCTCAGCAGTAGTAGCAGATGTGTCTAGTAGGTTATTCTGAACTACACTGCAGAGCGGCTCATCCCACTGTCTTTGGGAAGATGGATTGCCGGGTAGATCGGTATTCGGGCAAGCGATTTTCCAAGCGTCCAAAGCCTCAGAGAAGCACGGCACATCAAAATCAGTCAGTGTGGAAGCCAGGATATTCCTGACTAATTTTTCAGTGCCGTGGACCGAAGAAATGAACGCCGGTAAGCCAATACTGGAAATTTTGCGAACGCCGAGACCACCCATGCGAATGGGAAGAGTAGCTTGAATCCAAGCTCGGTCGTCCAAAGCCACATTTAAAATGGATGACAGTGTATGTCTGATAATGAGGTCAATTTTGTCCAAAAGATGATTAAGCTTCCATAAATGGGAAGCACGAAGGAAATATATCAATTTAGGGCCAAAACAACAATAGCGAATTAAAGTAATGGCTGAATGCATGTTAATTTCGAGCAATCTACCTGAAACATCATGAAAATTTTGAATTTTTTCTTCAATGAAGTCAGAAAAAGAATTTTCAAAGATTGGTGACCCCAGGAGGCGAAGAGACGTTTTGTCAATTATTTTGATGTCTGGGGCTATTGAGTTAAATTTTGGAATTGTTAATTGTCTGTCGGTGCTGTCCGTTAAAAAAAGTTCACATTTCGAAAGGTTGAGGTCTAAGCCAATGGAATGAAGTTCATTCTTCAAAAAAATGAGGTCATTTAAAACGGTGTCAACATCGCCACCCAAGGTCCCATCATCAAGGTACCAAACGTTAAATTTAGAATTTAGCTGTCGAACAATTGGGTGAATAGCCAAGCTGAAAATCACTGGCCCGAGCGGGTCACCTTGTTGACAACCAACAGCAGATTCTAAAAGGTTGTCCCGATACAGTAATTTAGATGGGTGTCTATAACATTGCCAAAGAAAACTATAAATTTGGGGTAATTCTTTTTTAGTTTCAGCCAACAAGGTGTCCCTGTTAACCGAATTGAAGGCATTCTTAATGTCAACCTTCAGGACGACCTCACCTTTGCCAGAATTTAGGTAGGTCGACAAAGCGTGTACGGCAGCCTCACAGCCCCCTTTAGAGCCGTAACCTAGCTGCAGGGGCTGAAATTTTTCCGAAACAGCCTCACCAAAAAATTTACAGCAAATTTTGGCTGCCATACGACGGTAGGTTGTTCCCACGGCAATGGGACGAATACCGCCATCCCTCTTGCGCAGTGCACATAAATTTGCCCCGTACAGGACGTCGATGACAGCTTCATTCACATTGCCGGAGAGCATGAGGTTAATCAGAGCCGTAAGCTCCTTCAACAACGACTCACCGGCTTCCCCGGCGCCCAAACAAATAAGATCCTTTAGGTGTTGGGGACTTAGGCCGTCGAGGCCGCCGGCGGAGCCGCTCCGGAAGGAGCAAACGGCTGTGATCAACTCTCGACCTGTAACGGTGAGGCAGTGAATGTCCGGGTCAGGAGGGTCGGGAAAGGAAAGGTCATCTGCTGGGGCAGGGTGTTTAGACTCCAGAGCTGCTAGTGTTTCTGGAGAACACGGTGCCACCACATCGCTACTGAAGACAATCCTGGCCGCGCCACTTATGTCACCTTCCCCTAACTTAGATTCCACCAAGTGGGATATATTTCTACCGTTATTATATCTCTGAGTCAGTAATTTGGGATCTAAACTTTGAGCCGAAACATTACAATTTTCTTTAATTTGTGAAGTTAGCGTTTTTTTGGTTGCCAAATTCTTTTGAGCGTGGAGAATTCTATAAGGGAAGGTGAGCAGTTTTTCCCAGGCACTAAGCGAGTTCTCCCGGACGGCAAGGCGGACACAACCGGCCAAATTTTGTGCAACAAGAGGTCTGGCCCCTCGGGGAACTCGCTTTAAAATAGGGACAGAATTTTTGAATTTTGAAAGGATTTTCCAAAGCGGGTCAGAACAGGGTATAGTTTGTGTTGTAGTAGGAAAGGGTAAGACAGGGTCTGAGGTTGGTACATTATGCGGTTTGTGCGCTTTACCAATATGCACGTTCAGACCCCGCTTACCTTTAAAAAATCGTGCCTGGGAACAAAGTGGGCATCTCTCCAGGGAGGTCAGCGATGTTGAAGATTGACATGCACTATCACCAACCACATCGCTGCTGCTACTACTCATGAGATATATATTTTTTTTTAAAGAGCTTAAAAATAAATATATTTAATTTAGTTACCTACTTATAAAAACTAAATTAGAAATAAACACACGAAAATGACTGGTATATAAAAGAACTAAATCAAAAATAAACACTATAAAAGGTAGACGGGAACACTGCACTGGTCAAATCTAAAAGCAGCGGCTGCAGTGTCCTGGACCGGAGCACGGCGGCGCCGCGAGCTCAGCGACACACAGCACCGGCGGCACACACCACAAGTCGCGAGCTCAGCGACACACAGCACCGGCGGAACACACCACAAGTCGCGAGCTCAGCGACCCACAGCACCGGCTGCACACACCACAAGTCGCGAGCTCAGCGACACACAGCACTGGCTGGCCGGCGGCGGCGGACGTCCCACACCGTCTTCCGAGTCGCGGTCTCCACTCAAGGACACGTCTACCTCAGCGGTTATCTGTCCTGCGAGAGATATGGCCAGCCCACCGCCACTTCAGCTTATTCACTATGATGGCCTATCAGTTAATGCAATCCATTTGAATTATAATCAATGTACAATCAGAGTCAATTAAATGACTATTCCATCATCACTTAAGTAATATTATTTAAAGAAATACATTTTATTATTGTTAGGTATATTTTGACAGCTGTATGACATGACAATTTTTTTCTTTTTTTTAAGTAAAATAGTTTTTTTTTTTTAACATAGATGTCTTCTTTTCTGTGGTATCGACACCCGCTACGTATACGTATGTATCTGCCAGATACACGAAACGGTTTTTATTGCATTTTTGGCATCTATATACCTACATTTACCACATATATTTTTATTTTATTTTTTCTATTAGCCCAACATACTTTTTTCTCAGACGTATAATTGTTTATCTGCATAAGCTGAGAAATAAACACAGCGTACAACCATGTAAGTTCCAGTTACATACTTTGATGTGGGGGGAAAAGGGCGCGCGGTGCGGGTAACTGCCGGTCACTCAGTTCTTCGGCGGGCAGCGAGTTGTGCGCAAGAGTGTTGCGTTATTTTTTCCCACGTTTTTTTACCATGTCAAGTCAACGTTATAAATTTATAACTACGTTATGGGAAGATGCAATTAAAAGACCAAAAAATGCTGTGGACCAAATAATAAGCGTAACATCAGACCAGATAGACTCGCCATTAAGTAAAGGTAAGTAATATTAAGTAATAATTTTATAATTATTAAAGTATATATTTTAAGTGCACTCATAAATTGAGATTTCTACCTATACTGTAAATATTTGAACACGTCTTAGAATGAAAATCTATGGTCATGACGACATTACTGCAATTTATTAAATCCCGATGCTTAAGTATGTAACTACGCAGTTACACATTTTTACGTCGGAATTTAGTTTGATTTATAAATGTATCTAGGCACTTACATACTTATTCTACGGAATGTTTTTAAAATAAAATCAGTTAACTAACACATACATTGTTTTACATTGGATTTTAACTTGATTATTAATATCTATCTGTATACTTACATAGTTTTACTTTATGAAATGATGTTGATTATCGTAGAAAATCGAGTGTTTTATTGTGGTTTGATTCCAGGAAAAATGGCTACAAAGGTCGCACGCTAGCTTAGCTTCACAGTTTCAGTCATCTTTAGAGACAGGGTCGCTACTAAAATGTTTTTTTTTACCACAGGAGTTACCCCCCTGCTCTATAAACCAGGTAGTACCGCGGAAACAAAAAACTACAGACCAATAACGTATTTACCGACGGTCTATAAAGTTCTAACATCCATTCTGAGAGCAAAAACTGCTTATCATATTGATAGCAATTCAGTTAATGTCTGCCTCTCAGAATGGATGTAGGAATTGGTCCCGCAATACTAAAGAGCTGCTTCTTATTGACATGGCCGTAAGCCAACAGGTTCGTCGATCCCGGAGGGATTTGTCGACGTGTTGCATAGATTATATAAGAAGGCCTATGACTCTGTGCTGCATGCGTGGCTCATGAGTGTGCTGGAGTTATATAAAATAAATGCAACACTTCGCACCTTCTTGTTGTCATGTATGCGGCAATGGAGGACGGTCCTTCTCTATCCAGGACATCGGCAGATTCTTGAGAACGACGAACCGATTAGGATTGAGCGAGGAATTCTAGGGTGACAGTTTGAGCCCGCTTTGGCATACTCAAATGGACTCAGACAGAACTTGTCGCCCTGGATAGAAAAGTCCGCACACTGCTGACTGCAAGTCGGATATATCACCCACGATCATCGATGATGAGACTGTATATACCGCGGAAGTGTGGAGGCCGTGGCTTCCTCAATGCTGAGACCTTGCACAACCGCGAGGTACGTAGTCTTGGTGATTACTTCCTTGAAGCCAACGTGGCGATGCATCGAGATGTAGTACCTATCTGTGGATAAAGGATTACCCCGCTCTCTTAGCTAACGAGAACTAGCGCAAACCTATGGTATTGGATACTAATGATCGCAGGGAGGTATGGCAGAGCAAGGAGCTACACAGATGGTTTTAGCGGGCCCTTCACGGGCCTGATGTAGACCTTTTGACGTCTGTAGCCTGGCTACGTTTTGGTGACCTCTTCGGGGAAACCGAAGGTTTTGTCTGCGCGATTATGGATGAAGTTATCATGACGAATAATTATCGGAAATATATTGTCAAGGACGGTACGGCTGACATCTGTCGGGCATGCCACCGTCCCGGTGAGTCGACCAGACACATTGTTACGGGTTGTTCTCGTCTTGCTAACGGCGAGTACTTGCACAGACACAATCTTGTAGCTAGGATTATCCACCAGCAACTTGCCCTGCAATACAACCTTGTGGATTCTGAAGTACCATACTACAGGTATGTGCCCGAACCAGTTCTTGAAAACGGTCATGCCATATTGCATTGGGATCAATCTATCATCACTGACAGGACTATTGTAGCCAATAAGCCTGATATAGTGGTGGTAGATAGCCGAGAGCGCCGTGCAATAATTGTTGATATCACTATCCCTCATGACGAGAATCTCGTGAAAGCTGAAAATGATAAGAAAATCAAGTATCTTGATTTAGCACACGAGATTATCGACATGTGGGACATGGACTCAGCAGTCATTGTACCGATAGTCGTTACGGTCAATGGACTAATTGCGAAGAGCCTCGACCAACTCATTGTGCAGCTGGCTCGAGGCTTGATGCAGAAAGCAGTTCTCTTGGACACGGCGCGCATTGTGAGGAGGTTCCTCCCTCTAGAGCCCTAACCACCTTGGACCCTGTTCCCGATGTTGGTGGGCCACTATTTTATATATTTTTTTTAAATGTTGTTACTATTTTTTTTTCGTTTTTTTAAAATAATATTTAAAAATGTAAAACAATATGTAAAAAAAAATAATAAAAAAGAGAATAACAATATGTTACTCTATGACAAGTGAAACGTTTGAAATTTATATTTTTGTGTTTTGAAAATAAACATTAGATAATACAGATATATCCACTGCTTTTATTTCAAAATACCAAAACACATGATGATTTTTACAAGTTTCGAATTCAGTTACACAGGATATTTCAATTGACTTTACCAATCATAAGAACGTATCTGGCAGTTAAAGCAATAAGGTGCCTGAATATTCCAGTGAAGAAATGTGTATGTGCCAGTTAGCTTATTTTGATTGTTTTTTACAACGCAGTATAAGTATGCATCTGTGATAACACAAAAACTTGAAGATATAGAAACAAAATATACTCTTAATTATAAATTTCACTCAAGTTTAAACCCGCTCACCAAATATTATGCTTTAATTCCATATAGGGGCTAAGCTAAGGCGATTTAAAAAAATTGAAATCTTCAATTCGCTCTCCTGTAAAATTTGGGTTTTTCAGTTACTTAGTTGTACGTAGGAGGTGTCGGTATATTATAATTCAATAAAAAACGCAGATTATTTACTTTTATAAAAACTCATAATAATACTATATGGCAGAAGTGTGTACCTACTGGAAACAATAACAATCAATTTTACTTTGTTTTTGATACGAAATCATAATTATTGTCTAGAATATAATAAAAATATCAAATAAATAGAGATAGCATCTTCTACATAATATAATACATATTTAATCTCACCCATTGTCATGAAAATCAACTGAGGAAGAAGAATTGATAATATTGATACTTGTGTACAATGAATTGGAAAATAGGTTACTGCTTATAACCTGATGCCGTCAAACCTAAACAGTACTTATGTACTGTGATAAACTTTAATGACACGAGAAGTCTTTATTATTAAATAGCAAACTTATACCATTGTACATTCAGGGGAATTTTTCGAATGGAACAAAACAGAAGATCCTTATTTATGTATCGGGTGTTTGTGTCTGTGTGTTTCAATGTTTCGAAGCACACTCACGAAACAGGAGAAATTCCTAGTGTGGGTGTGGAAGATTAATTAAAAAAAAACTTGAGTGGTGTCAAGGGACACCCGGATGGAACGAAGTTACTGTATACACTCAACAAAAATAATCGTCGCGACACCACACTGTTCAATGCGAAATAGAAAGACGAAACGAAAATATCTGGCTTGCTTTCTATAAGAGAGAGAGAGAGAGAGACAGACAGAGAAACATGCGCACGCTGCACGGCTTACAATAGCTTACTAAAGCAAAAAGTGTCGTTACAACTTTTCGTCTTAATTTTTTCCGTCTTTCCCTTTCGCAAAACGCGATAAGGAACTTTGTTCCAATATATGTATAACTGAACGTTTTATAATAATATGTAAATAAAAGTGAAACTTGGGTGCATGCTGAAAACCATATCAAAAACAAGCAAAATGTCGTAATGTGCACAGATACGACACAGAGAGAACAGACTGTTGATGAATTAGGTGACACTTTTGGTAAAGGTTCTGATCCAGTACTTTGGACATCCATACTCATATTCTACCTCCCTACAGACAAAGTACCGATTTGATTTCCCAGAGCCCTAGGAAATCGGCTTCACGAATCGAGTGGGATATTTTGACGTATGTATGCTCTTTAATGATTGGCAATTACTTCTAGTTATATTTCCAGGTTAATTGGCGCGTTTATGTGTGTAACGGCATTACGGTACCAGCAATCTTACAGAACATAATAATAATTTATTTCCCTCACCATAATATCTCGGCTGTCTGCTGCGAATTATTAGCTTTTATCTGCAAAGCTATTAAAGGCATATTCAATTTAGTATTAATATCTACTCAAAGGAATTAGTTGAATTTATCATCGCCATGTTTGTAAGCAGATCTGATTTATAAAACTGTTTAACGAACGTTTTAAACGATATTTTGAAGGTAATTGGTAATTAAGTAAATTAGTGGTCTGTTACAAAACAATCAAAGCATATTTAAGCTTTTTTGCCGTGGAAAGGTGCCATACCTTATTAGCCTAATCTTGGCTACGCAAGTTTTGAGTTTTCGATTTGATGTTAACACAAGCTTATGAATTTCACTCATATTGGTCACATTCTGCATCCAAAAAAAAATATAATGAGAGGGACTCGTGACTAAGAGAGTGATAGGTATGAATGTGGATAGATGGAAAAGAAGAATAAGACCAAAGAAAAGATGGATCGATTGTTTAAGCCGACAACGTGATAAATGCAGTACCGCAGTGCCGAAAATAAGGAAGTGCTAAAAATAGGTGAGGGCCAATTACAGTGCCCAGGCACAGGGCGCTGGCCCAGGAGGAGCGCAGAAATGGCAAGACCAGGTCCACAATTGGCCAGATCAGGGCGCAGTCAAAGAAGCTGGCACTGGGCGCATAAGAGGCTAGTGACGGCACTGGATAAATGATTCCACGACCTTCGACAGGGAAGAATGGAAGAAGAAAACGTGTTGTGTCAACCTCAAGTAAAACGTAAACGTATCAAGTTCAATATGATAAGAGCAGGAAGAAGACGATGATAAAATATACGAATGAAAACTTATCTAAGACAGGTGTGCTTCGTAATTTATCAAATTCCCAAAAACAGTTTCGATATGAAATACCTAACATACAGAACATACGACTATATACGAAGACATGAAACTTAGCCATATAGTGACATATCTGCACATAACTAGGAAAGATAGATGTGGCGACTAACTTACTAAACTTAGTCGGAAACTGCAAACAAGATCTTATTGTGGCTGTGGACTGTAGATTGTTAGCAAGTGCATACGACCGTTGATGATTTAATTTAGCTTCTACAGGCTTTATTGAGTTTCTCAGATGTATAAAGTGGTTTGTGCTATGATATTTTCCAATACTTAACATTAGGATTGTGCTACTATTATTATGAATCTGAAATTATATAAAGATTGATGGATCTAAATATGAATGTTTGGTAGTCATAAGGTGCTGAAAGCCTTGAACATTCACTTGTTACAGAACATCAAGCATTCGCCGTACTGAACAATGAACAAAGCCGAGCATAGAACCAAACATTGCTACGAACATTGCCACGATCTTTTTAGCGAACGCTCGTTGATGATTGTCAAAATTTTTTTCTTGTCGAAGATGTCTGACTTGATACTCGATTCGACAAAAAGGTCACAAGAATGCTCGCTAAAACGCTCTCGTTTATTTTTCTGTAATGCAACATTCGCAAGAATGCTCATTACATGTCAATGCTAAACTTTACCTTTCACGCAAACCCACTGATCGGACTTGGATGAAACTTACCATAGAAGTTTTAATTCTAGATTGATCCCTACGTTACATTTAAATGAAAGTTTATAATTTTCTTAGCCACACTTCTGTTGTTGAAAAACTCTTTTGCCAAGTATTTATTACTCCAACTTCAAGTACCTAAATTTACTTGAAAAATGTACGTAAATCAATTCGCTGCAGTATAACTAAGAGTGAAGAGAATGAACTGCGCTTCGTAGTTTCATTTCCCTGGAGGATTCGTTTCCTACCAGCACGGAAACGATCGACCTCCTTTGGCTTTTAATCATAAATGAATATTGCAGTATAAAGCTTTATAAAGGCAGAACGGAAATATGAATTATGAAGTGAATTTAATATGGTGCAATAAAGCACATATAAAATCGAATAACGAGTTAAAAAGAAATCTTATTATTGTTAACCAGTTTGATGAACAGCGGCCTCTGCCTCTATGTAACCTAAATAAAAGGACGATTTTTTCCTGTTTTGAAGTAGTAATATCGACAGAAATCTCAAGAAACAAATTTCGTTTAACCCTTTACGTCCAATATTTTCCGACACAATGATCCCCAAGATCCCTTGCCCATCAAAACTAACGCACCTCACCAAAAGCAGTTTTAAAAAACTTAGGGATTCGCCCTATTACATAAATAAAACAGTAAGTAACGTGCCCAGATGGGCACGTTACTTACTGTTTTATTTATGTACGTATGTTTTATTTATGTAAATAGTTGTTTTAGTACACTATAGGTAGATACCTATAGTGTACTAAAACAACTATCTGAGGAGCCGGTCTATCCATTCTTTATCTTTAACTACCCTATTCCGTCAGCATAAAAAGCGCTTTCTTGCCATTTAGCGCTGTTTTCGTCCTTTTTTACCTCAAAACCGAGGCTATAACACCTCTCCCGGGTGCGGTAATATTTGCATTTAGAGCGAACGACTGATATTCTGACCTTATCAGAGGGAGATTGTGTTTGAGGGACGAATTCTGACGACGCAAGTGGCGCGAATCACTTAGATCGGTTGCAGGAGAAGCTTCCCGGCTTACGTGATAAAAATATATTCAAAATGGAAGACCTTGATGGTACGGAATAATTTTAAATTATAACAAAGTTCCTGAGTAATTTATGCTTCATTTGATTTATGATCCTACTAGAAGAGCGAGCATTTGTTTGAAACTCTAATTAAGATGTATGTTAATTTGATATTCTTCGACCTTATACTTTGTGGGTTTGATACAAGAACTAAGGGTACACATTATGGTAGTGTACAACTAAGAAACTGAACTAAATCAACTTCAAATATGATCAGGGAGCGAATTCCGACCAACTCTAGCATCCCACTAGAGAACAACTCCACACAATGTGAAGTTATCGGATACTGCCGTATTACCTGCTCATGATTATTATTACTTCATGAAATTTCTGGGAAACGAGAAATTACAAGTGCATCAGCAACACTATTGGTACCTACCAATAAGTTATTTAATTAAATAGTACAAAGTGGATTGTTTTCCACTCAAAAGATGTGCGTAAAAAGCAGATCTATAATTCTAATCAACTAACAAAATAATTAACTCACCATAGAATCTTAACCCGAATAAAAAAGATTAGAGCGAGAAAAAAAACTAATTTGCCTGACAAAAAACACGCGAAAACGGTAAACCTATTATCACAAAATTAATTAGTGAACTCGTTGGTAGGATCTAATTCTAATTTAGGTGTTTTCAGGGTAAAACGTTTGAAGCTACCACTCCCCATCCCCTCTCGTTTTGTTCAAAGGCGGCTTAACCCGCGAAGTTTGTTTAACTTTACTGTATTCTTATTTCTGTAATTTAATTTGCAAGCTCTTGGTGCTCGCGCTGAAAGGGCCAAGTTGTTATCGATTGAAGATTATTAAGATTGGTACTGATTTTATGTTTCTTTATCTATAATATTTTTGCTTCGTTATTTTATGTTCTGTTTATTTACATTGTTATTTACTGGTTGTACTAAGTTGGTTGAAGAGCCGATCGGATATTGTTTTTTTATGTCCATTAAAAGCTTTTATGATAAGCTGCCAGTTCCATTTTAGTTCAACATCAGTTTTTTTCTCATTTGAACAAGTGTTTATACCGTTTAAAGCGGCATGTTAGTCTAATATGGGTCAGGTAGTGCTTAGCAGTGCTCGTCCATTATTCAGTAGGATTCCATTCCGCGAGCGAGGCGGTTCTCACCCGGTTATGTTAGGCCACCTTATGTAAGTCTTGTAAAAAATACATTCTTAAGAATGTATTTTTGGTATACTCGGTGGCGGAACCTGTAAAAATAATAAATGAAAACCACTGAAATTACGAAGCGACATAAAAAATAAAAGTGACAAAAATCCAACGGCAAATTCCTAGAAACAAAACACGCATTCAAATTAACCACGAAACAGGATGCTCGTTACGTAGCTGAACAAAAAACAAAAACATTATGAAACAGGTAAGGGGGATACAGCTCCGGAATATGATAATCATATTTCACAGAGTTTCAGTCCACTTGTTGCCATTCAAAATGTTCCCATGCAATTTGTCCTAGTTATATTCTACCGTATTGTTACCATTGTACGTCCGGCGACTACTCTTCGTTGACCCCATTCGCCTTTATTTAAAATTAAACCTCTTTCATTGCTTGCAGCTCAGTTTTTATTACTGCGACATAATTGGTGGTGTCGCATTACTTAATACACCCAATTACGCGTACAAAACGTTAAGTAAAAATAGTAAGTGTATGAAAGAGCCACACGCTGTGATTCGAAGCTAAGAATAAAACACCCTGTATTCACGTGGGTATTGTTTGTAACTGCGGGTCATAACCGGCCATTTCAATCAATATTCCTAATGATTCACTTCGTGCATTTCCAATAACGTCATTGGCTATTATTATTCACGAAGTGAATCATTAGGAATATTGCGAAGTGACCGTTTTATTAGGAATATTGCGAAGTGACCGTTTTAGACTCGTTGAGGTGACTAGGATAAAACGATGTGTAAAAGCCAAACCTTGTTCCTTTCTTTTTGAAGTTTTTTAATGAACGTTCTGACGAATCTTCCGTCATTATATCGTGTAAAAAATTACTTGGTCGGTATTAGCATTTTTGCCTAAATCATAGTCTAGGTTTAAATGAAATACATGCTAACGCAGAGAATCTTATTTCATGGTACAATATTCAAGACAATCTATTTTTCTTTTTAACAGCAACCATGACCCATTCGTTCCCCTTTTTACTGCAGGTTGTCCGTGTAAAAAGCAGGCCCTTGGTCCAACAATCCAAAAAAAAGGATTTACAAATAATAAATTCGTGCTCCTTCTGCATAAAACCGTGTGACACAAAGTGGCATAAACTGTCTGCCTAAGCACACTTGACCCAAATCTAGATTTTTATTATAATTGTTTCCGTCCCTTTCTCGCAAGGGTGAACGTTGAAGCTGCCGGAAGATTAATAGCAACATTTATCAGACTTTCGTTTGTTTTGAGTGTCGTCGGGGATAACCGGAATTAGGTTGTTCACGAAATGTGCTGTGAAAGTAAAATAATCCAATTTAAATTATTGCACGAACAACAGTTGTTGAGCAGTAGAGCAGCTTTCAGTTTTGTGACAAAAATTGTTTAGCTATTTGTTATTGTTTACTATTTTAGTGTACGGAAATGCTTCAGTACCATTATTTACAACTGAGCGAAGCTGACTTCAGACTGTCTGTCCCATAATTAGAAATAATAATAAATAAGCTAGATGCTTAAATAAACTAATCATCCCGAAATTATTTAAAAAAAAAGTCAAGTCAAAAAACTCTTATTTCAAACTTAAATTTTGAATGGTGTCTGGAACTCATCATGAATTCCTCAAGATCACAAAATTATGGACAGATATTTGGTACATTGCCTGCTTTCAGAATGCACCGTTATAACTGGCATGATGGAGTAAAACAAAGAAATCAAAAAATATCGCAAAAAATTACCAAACTACTTAAAAATAGAGATCGAAAATACGTTTTAAACACTCCATTTACTGTTCTTTTTGCTGACGCTTAATTTGATTGCTGTCGACCGAGTCCCACGCAAATAATTTGCATACATTTGCAATCGGGACACCTACTGTCTAAATTAAAAATAAAATTGTCATTGGAAAGACAGCGTAATGTTTTTTACTATTTATAAATGTCCTTTAGTATGTAGGTTAGTGCTAATAAACATGTTATTGCTCTTAGCACTTAGTAATGTCTGTTTGGAGGTGTCGGTTATGGTTTAAAATATCATGACATTTAAATTGAAACTAGTCTATTTCACCTGAGATGTGAGACGGTTTTGAATACAGTGAGCAGCTGCAAAATTATACATCTCATTTTAATAAATATTTCGCCACAAGTAATTGAGCCATTTTGACGCAATCTGTATAAGCATTCACTTGTAACAGAACATCGAGCATTCGCCTTTTTTAATTTTGTCGAACTGAACAACGAACTGTGCCAAGCATAGAGCCGAACAACAACAACAAAAAACCAGAATGTTTCTTCATGAAGATGTCAAACTTGACAGTCGGCTCGGCAGAAATCTCGCCAGAACGCTCGTTAGAATGCTCGCTAAAACGCTCTGGTGTTTGTTTTTCTGTACTTAACATTCGCGAGAATGCTCATTACAATTGAATGCTCAAGTTCATCAGCACCTTTTTATAGAATTATTGCCACACTTTGAAGTTCAAAGTCATACTGGCACAAATAACATTTAACACCATTGACTGCTCTTCTCCCCTTTCTATTTCAAGTTTATACAGTTCATCCAAAGGTTGTCTGGAAGGTATCGCTAACCTTATATTAAGACCGCCATTGTAACCATAGATTTACATAAGGTGTTGTAAAAAAAATATGTTTCAATTTTGATATACAATAATAGTTATTTATGATACTAGTGCGGTAAGTTGGTTTTTACAAACGAGTAGACGAATGTAAGCCCGAGATGAAATCGAGGGCTTACCATAGTCACGAGTTTGTAAATACCAATTTCTGCACGTGTGTCATACAATGTTTTTCAACACATTTGCGAGAAAACAGTACAATATGTAATTAAACAAACTTTATTTAGAAGTTTCTAATATGAAAATGGCGCGAATTTGCAAATGGCGCCACATGCACGTGGTGAAAAATAGAACTAGGTACAACTTTCGGCTCATTTTTTACTCTTTAGTATTAAAATGAGACAACGTATTGAGCAAAAGCGCTTCCAAGGAGGTTCGATCAGTCAGGTTGTTTATTCTCATAATGTGAAACTTTTTGGTGGAGTTCTTATTTTTTTTTATGGAAATTAAAAAAAAACCGTAAAGAAAACGCACGGTGCTTTATAACGGGGCGTGCCGTAAAATAGGTACTTAGGTGAGAGTACCTATTTTACCGCACGTTCCGTTATATGGTGCGTAATTTTTAACTTTCGAACAATGTATACAGGCTTCGTAAACGCATTTTTCGAGCAAAAGTGTTGAAATAGTTATTTATGATACTAGTGCGGTAAGTTGGTTTTTACAAACGAGTAGACGAATGTAAGCCCGAGATGAAATCGAGGGCTTACCATAGTCACGAGTTTGTAAATACCAATTTCCGCACGTGTGTCATACAATGTTTTTCAACACATTTGCGAGAAAACAGTACAATAATGTAATTAAACAAACTTTTTTTAGAAGTTTCTATTATGAAAATGGCGCGCATTTGCAAATGGCGCCACATGCACGTGGTGAAAAATAGAACTACATTTTTCGTCTCATTTACTCTTTAGTATTAAAATGAGACAACGTATTGAGCAAAAGCGCTTCCAAGGAGGTTCGATCAGTCAGGCTGTTTATTCTCATAATGTGAAACTCTTTGGTCGAGTTCTTATTTTTTTTTAAAGGAAATTAAAAAAAAACCGTAAAGAAAACGCACGGTGCTATACAACGGGGCGTGCCGTAAAATAGGTACTTAGGTGAGAGTACCTATTTTACCGCACGTTCCGTTGTATGGTGCGTAATTTTTAACTTTCGAACAATGTATACAGGCTTCGTAAACGCATTTTTCGAGCAAATGTGTTGAAAAATATATTACGGTGCATCCACACCGCCGGTAACATTTGTGGAGCAACAAAAGGCAACACGGTAACATTCGGCAACATTCGGTAACTTTTGTGGCTCCTTGTTACTGTTTGTTGATTATTACTCATCCACACCGCAGTAACATCCGACAACAAATGTTGCTGTGTTACTGTATGTGTGTGTCCACACTGGAAGCCTAGCGCGACGGCGGCGGCGGGCGCGATGGCGGGTGCGACGGCGGGCGCGATCTGTGTCCACACTGCCGATCAAGCGTTTGGGCGACTTCAGGTGTTGCAAACCGGTGGAACAAAGTAGTTTCTATAAATCTTGTTTTGTAGCTTATTTAGGATTGTATACAAGTAAATTAAATTATTAACCATTAAATTATCAACCATTCTACATGATTCTAGTCAAGTACAGTAAAAATAATTTAAATATTTACAAATACCTCCTACGGTAGTTTTTTGTGCATGTCTTGATAACCAGATGGCGCTGACTATAAGACCGAAATGGTTTGCTACACCTGCCACCCGGCCGTTAATCTGTTGTTGCCCAGCAACGCATAGGCTCGCAAAATCGCTTGTAGCCATCGCGCTAGGCCCCCGCCTTAGTCACTTCAGTGTGGCCACGAGCGGCGATTTCATACGTTCTATATTATCGCGCCCGCCGCCGCCACCGCGCTAGGCTCGCAGTGTGCTTGAGCACTATGTCGAGCAACGTTGCTCGACAATCGGTAACATTGTTAGATAATGGGGGTAACATTGTTACCGAATGTTGAGCAACGTTACTCGACTTACACTAACACGTCAACACTTAGTAACATTAAATAACATTTTGTTGGCTGATGTTACCGAGTAACATTTGGAAACGTTGAGCTACAAATGTTACCGGCGGTGTGGATGCACCGTTAAGTACGTCTATCTATTTTCGGACGGTCCATTTGCTTTGGGCCGTTCAGACTAAACACCTACTTTATTACAAAACTAAAAACTAGGCGACAGTTGTATTAAACCAACGGTCACTATAATAGCAATCTAGATCATACTGGTCAACAACACACAACAAAAAGCTTCACCAATCACAATAGGCCCTATTATTCCA
This sequence comes from Agrotis exclamationis, assembly GCA_950005045.1. NCBI lineage: Eukaryota > Metazoa > Arthropoda > Insecta > Lepidoptera > Noctuidae > Agrotis > Agrotis exclamationis. The sequence continues at coordinate 10,100,527 of OX465432.1, forward strand.
TAGACATAGTACTCATTATCCATCAACACATCACTGACCAACTAACCCCACAACCTATTTATGACATAAAGAAAGACATGGCATCCTTACAATTTTCCTTCTATACACAAAGGCTGGCTTACAACAACAGTTGCAAGTACAAGTGGGTACTAGGTACCGGGCGTTTTGTGTGAGAGCTCCCAAACTAAGGCTCTTATCTCCATTTGCCCTTGAGCTAGTTGCACCCTTCTGCTTTGCTCGTGACCTGTAAATACCGTGTGTGCCGGTTTAATTTGGGTTGGAGTTTGTGCGGTCATGTTTTGGTTTATTTTTTGGTTGTTTACGCCATTTTGATGAGTATGGGGCTTAAGAAGAACGATTTATAATGTGTTTGAGTTCGTTTGCGTAGAAGAATGACTTATTATGATTATCAGTGTTGGTGTAACTTTTGTACAGTGAAAGATTTTTTTTACTACGGATGAATAGTTTTGGAAGTTTCTGCACTTCTCATAAGTACATTTAAGAAGATCTATTTGTCATAAATTCAAGCAAAAAGCATTTTAATGTCTTTATAAATCTTTGTAAAGCTAATTTATAATTCGTGTAACTTGTAAGAACTCATGCAGCAATGTAAATATTCTAAGTGCAAATATCAAAGATTTGTAAAAATAAAAAGTTACTTTCATTATTCATTGTTCATTCTCAACTTTCCTACCACTTCTTACGTATGCCTCAAGTTAAAGTTCGTGCAATGAAAAGTTCATTCACATCAATCTTCGTCCTTTTAATTTCTGTCGACACTAAAACGGATGCCGTACTTTTAAAACCACGGCATAATTTCACTATGAAAGTTTATTGAAGGAGATCGTAAAAAATTTACGATCTCCCCTATTACCATAGAAAGGAGAAGCCGTAAGTGCCATAACATTAGAATGTTATATTTTATACCAGGCATTGTTCCTACTTTCAATGCGTCGTTTTATATCGATATTCCAACATATCGATTTTATGACGTATTTTAAATTGCCAGTTTTCATTTTTATTTTATATTTTAAATGCTGAATAAAATCTACTAGTCACGGACTGTTCAAACTATTTATAAAATATATGGTAATGTTGAGGTTTATAATTGACTAGCTGTTCTCCGTGGTTTCATTCGGCTCCTATTAGTCATGTTGAACATATAGCTATAGCTCTGACTATTGGCATGGCAGGTCGAGTAGGTATCGGTACGAGTCTGACAGCCCCTCCCGCTCTGCTCTGGGTGGTGATTTGATGATTGTACCACGAAAAAAAAATGCTATCCTCGTCAAAAGGCCTTTCCAACACGATTTTTTTTCTTCAAATCGAACCTATAGTTCCTGAGATTAAAAATTTCAACCAAATTCTCCAACTTCATTATATTAGTAGGTATCTATACAATATTGACTTGAACTGTAACCCTCGGCTCATCTTGTCTTGTGGGTGTTACGAACATGAACCAAGAGATTACTTACATCAGAAAGATCCAAGCGCTCACCTACTTTTGTAGTCCAACCATCATTTACAATGTACAGGTACTGTAACTAATCCGCCTGCCAAACGAGGTGATTATGGCAATACCCCTTTAATATCCATTATTGTAGCCTACATAAGACCTTATTGAGCTAGGGAAATTAACGAGGTGTGTATGTACCACACTAGCATTGAGCGCGCGGCTTCATTCGCCTATACTCCCAGTTCCCCCATTACTCCTCCTTTTTTTTAGCGTTGAAAAATCATCAAATGAGTCCTCCCACCCTAGCTAGAGAGGAAGGGACTGTCAGACTCGTAATGACTAAAATCCGTTTACGTGTCAGGGTGACAGTAACCTGTTTAGACAGTCAGAGAAAAGCAAGGAGAATGGCATATAACCATCTTCTGAGTATAGCCAAAATCTTGGGGGTCGTGGGATTGTCTAATACGGATATTGTGGCCCTGGAACGCAAAGGGCAACCGAATGAATATGGTGAATTTTATTTAGTTATAAGAGTCTGACATTCTGTTCCACTCCACCCAGTGTGAAAAGACTCATAGGTTAAGCCAAAAATTATGAAAATCAGGTAGCGATTTAGGTCTGAAAACGTTACAAAGAAACTGACTTTCGAATTTATATTATCAGTTAGTATTGTAGTTTCCAACAATCAGCAATAGAAACTAATGGTGTTAGGTGACGATCAGTATAAGGTAAAACAAGAAACGAAATTATGCAACAAATGCATTTAAACAACTTTGGTCGCATTTGCATTAAATGCCAAAACGATCGTTAAGTAAATCGAACAATTGCAGGTTGCAAACAAAATTGTTGGTCTTTCTTAATCGAGACTTGACAAAGGTTTATGATACACTAATAAAAAATAAAAGCTGAAAAACACGTGTTTTTCTGTCCTCACTCTTTTTTGTCCAGCAACAGACATAAAACCTTCTAACAGTGATGAACATAATATGAAGTTCAAAGTTGGGTGAATCTTGAGAGGCTAATTTTACGTTGTCCGAAGAAAAAAAGTACTCGTAGTATTTAAATTAGAAACCAAAATATTTTTTTATGTCAGTATAATGTATGACTGGGGCACGATAATTTTTTTGTCTAATTTGGTACTAAATAGTCGAAAAAAATCTAAAAGGCCTAAAAATTGATATCCCTGGCACGTCCGCTGCACATTTCGTAAACAACATACCTACAAAACTGTAACTTATGAACGTAAACAAAATAAACAATGCGGTCTAATCGTTACCAAGCTTGTTGTAGATACACACATCAAAAGTGTCTAGGGATCAACATATATTTTTGCAATAACTTTTCTCCTGATTGATATTAATTAAAATTTTCTTTAAGGATTCATCAAATAAAGTGTTTTCGTTTGTCACAGTAACGATAAACCAAGTCACCTTTGCATTAATAAAGAAATTTGCCATTTTCCTAATAAAGGGATTTTTGACATTTGAACCACTAACACAAAAGTTCGAAAAAAAGACTGAAATAACAGTTTTCTTTAAAATTTTATTGGGTAACTTAAACAATTAATAATCCGTGTTTCTACCGCGAACACTAACAACACAAGAACATCGGTTTGGCATACTCAAAATGAGTTCATCCAAATCACGCTGTGGAATGGCCGCCCATGTTCGTTGCAACAACAAAAAAAGGTCTTCTTGCGACTGGATACCCTCCATATTCGGCAGAGCTCTTCTCTGTAGCATATCCCATGCATGCTCAATCGGATTCAAGTCTGGCGACTGAGCAGGCCAGGGCAGGACATTGATGTTAGCTGCGGCGAGAGTCTGTCTTACAACTCTTGCGGTGTGCGGTCGTGCATTATCATGCATTAACTGAAATAAGGGACCGATTTGCACTTGTAGAGGAACGATGACGTCTGATACAATCGTCTCAGCATAAATTTGAGCGTTGAGGTTGCCTCTGATCCAAATCAACTCAGTTCTTCCGCCGATCCAAATACCCGCCCATACCATGATGGTTCCACCACTATAAGGATGGACTTCCTGGCAGGATTTTAATCGCTGTTGGCGTCCAGGGGTTCTCCAGTGTCGTATACGTCTTGTATCCGGTCTCATACCGAAACGAGACTCATCAGAAAAGCACACGAAACGCCATTGTTCTTCTGCCCAATTTCTGTGTTCAAGAGCCCATTGATATCGAATCCTACGATTGTGCATTGCTATAGGTGGTACCCGTAGCGGTCTTCGGGAATGAAGGTTCACTTCATGCAAGCGGTTTCTGACTGTTTGGTCGCTAATTAAGTTCCCTGAAGAGTGATGAAGCCTCACGGCTAACATCATGGCGGTTATTGTTGGAGCTCTTCGAGTTAAGATTTGAATGTATCGGTCTTGTCTCCGTGTGGTGCAGCGATACCGTCCTCCATGGCGCTCAGCCACGGTACCAGTGCTTCGGTAACGTGTCCAAAGTCGACTGAGAACACTCTGACTTGTATTCAGAGCTAAAGCCACAGTACGTTGCCGGGAACCAGCTTCTATCATTCCCACGGCTCTGAGCATTTCTTCCCGGCTTAAATGACGTCGCCGCTCCATAATAACGTTGGTTTTAATCAGTAGTAGGGAAACAGTAGCACTAATAATGTCTTCAATGCGTTGTATGTTTTTATAGGGAAAATATTGACAGCTGATTTTCATCTTTTACTCGAATTTGATTCACAGTTCCTGATTCAAATTATGAAATGCACCAAAAAGGATCCATATAAATTTATAAAATCATAAATTTATTACAAAGCCACATCTCAATCTCAAGAAATCCGCATAAAATGCTTGATCCCTAGACACTTTTGATGTGTGTATATATTTTTTTTTTAAATACGCTATGTGTATTTATGATAGTTTTTATTAAGAATTATAATATAAAGTTTGTCCGAGACTAAACAGTGATTCCCGTGGCGCGTCACAAATCTTCATATATCTTAGTAGAATTTTCTAGAAAAATGTCTTCGTGCCGGCGCTTGTGCGCTGCTGGTAGAGCTTCGAACGTCGTTGCGGAAGATTGCGCCGCTCGTTGGTCCAGGACGAAATTACGAACGTAAATATTTGATTCCCCTGCTTTTGTTTTCGCTAGCTCGTTGATTGATCACGTTTTTATATGCAATTTGAGTTTTAAGGATTTGTTTTCGGGTATTGAAAGTCATAAATTCTTAACAAGACCGATTAGTTTTATATAGAGGCTACTTTAAAATACATAGTAATAAAACTTGTTTTTCTTCTACTTTGTTTTGATTCCCCTGGCCAAAACAATTTAAAATGCTATATGTTGGGAACCATCCGGCCAAAAGTGATGCCAATTCGTTAAATGTGTTTATAATACATTACATTGTTACTTGTAAAGAATTTGTTTAAATAAATTTCGCTAAGGGAATCAACTGAATATTCCGAATCTCAGGATGAATCCTGAGATTCGGAATAGTCCAGTTCAAAACTTCTCAGGGTTGCGTATGTTCAAATGAAGAAACGAAACGGTGGTGTCTCCATCTGTCTGTCCGTTATGATTAATTATCTCCGAATCTGGTTTTAAATGTTACAATTTTACATTAAATACCTTCATGACCCCTGTATTATAGACATTTTAATGGCTCTAGATTTTTGGGCAATGTGACTTAGTTTGATCAGTTATTTGACTGCCCTTTGTGGTAAGTATTTACGCAAAGGGGGGGTTAGCTGACTGCTAACGATAACCTGTACATAGTGTACGGTTGACGTCGTGAGGGGTCCATTTAATCCTAGTACATAACCAGGTCTATCTCCGAAGCGTATCTAATAATAATGAGTATCCAAGTTTCAGTAACAGTATGTTCAAGATGGACGATAATGATCAAATCATTATCGACAGTTTGTTGCTCCTATTATAAGGCATGTACTCACCAGGTAGGTGAGTGCAGACAGGCTGTAGATGTGTACTACTCTTCATCAACATTTCCTTTTTTTATTACTTTAATTATAATTGCAGATATTCAGTGATTGAGTGAGTGATTGTGAGCAGTGGTGGCCCAGTGGTATCGGTCCCGACTTACGAGTCGTAGGTCGTGGGTTCGAACCCCGCCAGGCGCATTACATTGTGTAATTTATTTCATCACCACTGCTCTCAAAACGGTGAAGGAACACATCGTGAGGAAACCGGCATGTCCTAGAACCAAAAATTCGAAGACATGTGACATCTACCAACCCGCACTGGGCCCGCGTGGTGGATTATGGTCCACTCCCTCTCACAGAGAAAAGGCCTGTGTCCCAGCAGTGAGAACATTATAGGCTGATGATGAACTGATATTCAGACAGAAACAGAGCTTTACGTTTGTAATTCAAAAAGATTTTGCAGAACTGTACTTATCAATTTATTTTAAGCACCAAAAAAAAAGACAAGCCTATTGTCATCAACCCAGCCACCAACTTAGACTGCGATCTGCGACTAAATATCTAATGGACAAACTCAATATCACTTTGACATCACAGGATCTCATGCTCAGCAAGTTCTAGCTCAACGACCATATATAACTAGACTCCTAATCACAGGCGACCGATGTCTGTCAACACATTAGGTAAAACAATCTTATAACCGTCGTGACTCGACCACTCCTGTGAGTCCCCGTGTCGCACTGATCTTGAGTTAGCCAATCAGAACGCAGTATTAGCCAATCAGAACGCAGTACCCCGTCCCCCTCGCTTACGTCGTACCTCAGCGACTTGACAGAATAATTTTCGTTAGTCAGATCGTGCATGAGGCGTCTAGATATAAATGGTCGTTGTTCTAGCTAGACCAACAAATCAGTCAGGCAAATACCTAATATCTTTAAAAAAACTCTTCGCTAACAACCCCACTTCTTTCTTTTTAATCAAATTACGTCACCAGCATCGGCCGCAAAACTTCCATTATGGACGAAGCCTTAGCTCGGTTGGCCGTGACTAACACGCTTGGAAGTACGCCAAAGCAAACTCTGCTCAACTCTAATATGATTTCAGTTTAGTTTCGAAACAAATCTCGCATTCGGCAGAACGTTGCGATTAAAACCAACTAAATAAATGTTACTGAAAATAGTGTTGCTTTGAAATATTAGTTGTTAAAGTCGGTTAGGTGTGATTTTAAGGTTCTATACAGTTATTTGTGAACCATGGCGTGTGTGTATGATGTGGATTTATGGTTAAAGATTTTGAGGGTTTCTTTAGCTACATAGGCAAGGAAGCCCAGTGAAACTACCATAAAGTAAATGTTATGTTAAATTTCAATATGCTCGCGGGGCGCTGCCCGTGGAACTTTCTGTCATACCGTTCCTATTGTATTAATTCAGGTTAAAAATATTTGTGTACCAAGTCTCATCCAAATCCGTTTTTTAATTTTTGTGCGAGTACATTCTCGATAAGCTTCACATTTTTAATGGAAATATGGCCGATGAGCCTTGAGGTTTTCGTATGCAGACTACGCTCCAGCAAGTGCAGCGTAAGACGACCACCTGCAAGATGGACTGACGATCTGACGAAAACCATAGGATCGCGCTGGATACAAAACGCCGCTTCCAACCGGTCCTATTCAAAATCTGTAGGGGAGGTTTATTTTTAGCAATGAACGTTCTTCGGCTGATATGATAATGATGCACATGTTTTGGAAATATTGCGGAAGCTGCTGAAACTCATAATTTTTTAAATGCACACAAACTAAAAAATTAACATTGCAATGAAAGATTGTGTATAAATGCACGCAGAGAAATGTATACGAGAACTTCTGGTTGCAACCGTGACAGCAAGACTTACTAGTTTACTTTACAACATTTCTAGTAATAAATACTAAGTCCTTGTTATCTCTACTACCTACTTAGTATTTATTACTAGAAATGTTGTAAAGTCAACTAGTGAGTCTTGCTGTCACGGTTGCAACCAGAAGTTCTCGTATAGGTAGCCAGATATTTCTCTGCGTGTGTACGAAATATAACTCATATTTTACGACGAGATTGTTCAATCTTCAAGCCCTGGAAAAATAAAAATTAGGTTTAATTTCCTTCACAAAGCCATTTAAGAGAAAATGAGTAAGTAACTTATTAGATATTTATTTTTAAACATACCTACTGGTAGACTGTTAACATATCTACAGTAAGAAAACGTACATTGACGTCAGAATAGCTCAGAGCCCAAAAAGCTCAAAAAGCACCGTTTCACCTGAAGGCATAACAATATAAAAGAACATTTTATATGGCGGGGTCACGGCCCGGCACTGAACCTCTATACCTAATTTACATTTTGATCACTACAGACTGCTGAATGCTGTTGGGTTCTTCCTAATAAAGTGGGAAAATTTATTTTGGGGTAAGATTGGGTTAGACAAAAATGTTTGGATATGGATATTATTAGGTAAAAGCAAAAAGAATACTTATGAAAATGGAAATACATTTCAGGGTGTAAGAATGTACTCGTACATTATATGAAGCTAAGGTAGTTTGCAGTTTGCGGGAGTGTCCTTGATGAAGCTGGCGCTGGCGCAAGACCGAGGAGCTTGGCACAAACAAAGAGAGCCCTATACCCAGCAGTGTGTGAAGACGGGATGTGGACGATGATGATGAAGGCAGTTTGTCAGAATCGTTCTCATCTAACAGGTAAGGCTCCTTCCCACAAAGCATCCGTCGCCACTGGTGTGATGTTCACACTGTACACAAAGCCTTTGGCAATAGTTAGTAGTTCTATATCTTCTTTTATAAAAATCAATTGCTGTTCGTTAGTCTCGCTAAAACTCGAGAACGGCTGGACCGATTTGGCTGATTTTGGTCTTGAATTATTTCTGGAAGTCCAGGGAAGGTTTAAAAGGTGAGGCAGTACGATGTTTGCCCGGTCAGCTAGTATTATATAGAAAAGGTGTCCTTTGACGGCACGGTTGGCGTAAGAACTGAGCGATTGGATGCTGCGCAGCATATCGCGGGTTCGATCCCCGCACGGTACAAATACTTGTATGTGGTGTTTGTGTATATATGTTTGTAAACGCAGCTACGACACAGGAAATATCCTAGTGTGAGATAGAGTTTTAAAAAACAAAATGTAATTTATTCAAATTACAATAAATTTTTCCAGGACGACATTGTGAAATGACCATTTTTAAAGGTTAGGGACATTATGTTAATCCTACATGCTCTTTTTTACAATTGTCACATTAAATAGTAGTTAGCCGAAGCCCATATTTCATAAACCAGGTTTTGCAGCCAGTCCTTAAAATTATACCTAACGATGATGAACTACCTCTACCCTCCATTTCCCTGAACAGTTTTGATAATTCAGTGAAATATGGCTTCGGTAATTAAAACTTTTTTATTACCCTACTCCCTTTAAGAGAGAAGGGAACTTTTCCGAAAAGTCACATCAAAATTTGACTTCGTAGTAAATTCTGGGTAGTTAAAGGACAATTTCTGAAATTACAGGGACGCTGGATCCAGATGGCCAAACATTGTATCTAATTTAATTTTAGCTTTTCTCTTTGTTCAAGTTATTATTTGTTTAATTATTGGATTCATTTTATCAGCCAGTTGTCTACATCTTCATTTTTCTTCAAAATTTAGACAACTGGGATCTACGGTTGAAGAACAACTGAAGTTCTAAATAATTAATGTTAATGAAATGGTTATTTTATTTATTTTTATTAAAGTGCTGACAGACTTGAGCATTCACTTGAAACACAACATCAAGCATTCGCGGTTTTTATTTTTGTCGAACGAAACAACGAACAGAGAAAAGCTTATCTCCAAACATCGCTACGAATATTTTCATGATCTTTTTAGCGAACGCTCTAGTCGATCGATTTTTTTTTTCATGAATATGTCAGACTTGACAGACAGCATAGCAAAAAGCTCGCCAGAACGCTTGATAGAATGCTCGCTAAAACGCTCTCTTTTTTCTGTTTTGTAACATTCGCAAGAATGCTCAGGTTTATCAACACCTTTAGGATAAAAGTACGAACCAAGCGCATTAAAAGTATACGAAAAATCACAGTTAAACAAGTTCACGACACCTTCATTATAATTTATCTTAATACACGAAAACATTTTCTACATTAACTTGAGTATCCATTGAGAAACAGTTTTTTAATGTTTTGTTAAAAGTACGAAGCGTGGTGCAGTAGCCACACAAAAGATCGCCATATTTCATGGGATAAGTACCCCGGCTCATAATGCACATTTCTTTCACTTATTTGAAAAATGGCGCGGCCATTATTTAGGTCAAAACTACGAACATTTATGTTGTATAAAACTTGTATTTTATTAAGTGTTCAACATGTTGTAGAAATACTGAAATTGCTAATTGCTGATGAATCGAAAACGATAATATTAGAAAGTTTGCGATTCTACGACGAAGTGATAATGTGGTAATGGCTAATATAAATACATAATAATAAAGTTATTTACATTTTCTATGTTCACTGCAAACTAATAAAATGAAGTTTTCAAGGAAAGTATCTTAAACCCACGTGCTTTCTCAAAGAAAACTTTAAAGAGAAATAAACAAGAGAAATGGACAGAGCTCTATGAACAATCTGAGTTCTCCTCAACAACAATAAAGCGGCTGTCTCATAGAAACGACTCTGTCATAGAAACACTACATTGCTAAGATTTTATACCTACTTGGGTTTTTCTTAGCAAAAATCTGCGATGCGTCTAACCTATTAGACGTAATAGTATGGAAGTCATATATACCATTATCTATACATATAATAAATCTGTAGAAGGGTCAATTCTGTACATTGAAAATATTGAAAAAATAAATAGCGGGGGGTGTTGCTGGAACGATACCAAACCCAAATCTGTGATTAAAAAAATTTTTGTCTGTCTGTCTGTCTGTATGTGCAGGCATCACGTGAAAACTAACGGTTCGATTTCGATGAAACTTGGTATAATTATACCTTATCCTGGGCATAAAATGGGATACTTTTTATCCTGGAAAAATACGTAGAAAAAAAAATATTTTTCAGTTTTATTCATAGACGTTGTTCTGTAGAACCGCGAACACACGTTGCATTACCCGCAGTGGATTCAGCGCCGTAACCTGTAGCGCCGAAAATCGGATTTGGCTTGAACCGTTTGCGGCACACGCCGCGTTCCGCGCCGCGCGCTGCATATAAATTCTGAATTTTGATGCGAGCGGACGTGTCCAGTGTGGCGAGCGGTCGTCCGTGGAATAAATATTGTATGCGTGTAATTTTAAACCGTGCTTTTCAGCGCGACCTTTTTGATTACTGTTCCGATCAGTACCCTGAGCACGAGTTTTCAGTATTTGGGACGTAAAGTAAACTGGAACTTTGGCAACTTCAAATTGACAATTTTCAAGGAAAAAATTAGTTCCTTCTTCGCACACCAGAGGCGCTGTTCCAGTTTTTATACAAGAAACGCTGTAAATACTGGAAAGACGCTGTAAAGTAAAAGAGTGAAAACTCGTGCTCAGGGTACAGTTATTTGTAAATACAAGGTCGGAATTACTATGAAAAAAATACTTACTACAGAACTCGATCTCAACAGCAGTAGCTCAATAGAGGGATCTCCTTAATTATTATAGGCTTAGCCGTATTTGGGTCCAATAGATATTTATAAGATGTCATTGTCAGAGTTACTCAAAATGGAGAAATAAACCATCCACGCGAATACCGACATCCGCTCGGACGGAGTCGCGGGCGGAAGCTAGTGTAGAATAATATATATAACTAGAACATGCACTGAAATGACATGCATTTTTACAAAAAACGGGTTTTTTTAATTCATTCTTTCACAATTATAGGTACTCTATTACTTGAGCAATAGAAGAGAATATTCCATGTTACGAATTTTATGGCAATCAATTTTTTGAACTATTTTAGCAACATTGATAATAGCAGCGTTGATTAAGTGGCCATTTTAGACCCACAGCTATCTAAAAGGCATGTTTTCTTTTGAATCATCAACTTTTACCCTTTTCAGCATTTGAATGCTGTTTGTTGAATGTGTATTGACTTAACCCTCCCCCCAACAGCGAGCTTATTAAGAGACGTCAACATAACATGGTTATTTCAGCACCTTTCATGGCACAGTATAATTATTTCGGTACATCACAAGAACCTAACTTCGCGTGGGAACAACCCCAGCTGATGCACTGTTTTTCTTCCATTACGAGACCGCTATGTTCATAATGATTTCATACAATATTTAATACTATAAAAATATACGTAAAGTTAATGAAATGGATGGAACGGTTGACCCGTGGTACAGACGGTTAGATTAAACTCGACGGCTATCTTTCCCTTCGGCGGTAGATTACTGAATTGCAAATTTGTTTATGGATATAAAACTCTGGAATGATAAGCTTGAAAATACTAAAAATATAAAGTGAGTACTAGGTATCTTTTTTAGACGGTGTGTTCACAAACTTAATAACAATAATAAGGAACTAATATTTAAAAAAAATACAGACTAAATATGTTTTCCAACAAAACCTAATGAGTTTCAATTTAATGTTGTTATCTAGTATATTGTCAAAAAGTTGGGGTTGCGGTCAATCAATGCATCATTAAATTGTTTACGTATTAAAATCTTTTCTTTAAGTACCACTTATCCGGGCGGCGAGTAAAGGGCAACTCGCCGCCCGACCATGGACCATGCCCGGGTCGACGGCGCGTTGTGTTCCACGCGCGCCTCAAAGAGCGTCAGCACGATGACGGGGCCCCGCCCAAGAGGGCCAAAGCCTGCCGGGGTCGCGGGACTTATCTCATTACCGTGACCCCGGAACATAAAAGGCTATTGAAGGACACCGTGGATTTTAGTCAGTACAAGTCTGACAGTCCCTCCCGCCCTGCCCGGGGTGGGAGGACTCATTTGATGATTTTACCACGCTAAAAAAAAAAAAAAAAAAAAAGTACCACTTATCACTTAATTATACGTATAAATGCCCCAACAAGTTTTTATAATGATCTACATCAATTAGTTCGAGTTCAAACATATTTCATCTGAGATCGATTGCATTCCCTTCGAACTAACTGAAGGTTGTCGCATCCAGCAAAATACCGCGGTTAGTCGTGACCCATCAGGGTTGGCTCGTGACGGTCGCTTGTCTCAATTCAATACGGCTCACATGCAAATTGGTGTTGATTGTCGTCTGTATCGGCAAATAATCGACCGGGGCACGCCAGGCCCCCTGATCGGGCACGGACCCCGGCACCCGACTGGCCTGTGGAGGACATTCTATTGAGTAATAATATATTCGATGCCAGATTTGGATTCTGTTAACGAATTAATAGCATTAATTTATATTTAAATTCAGAGAGAGTTATTTGTTTTACGCTGAGTGAGTAGAATATTTAAATTGGTGGTAGGAGTTGACAAATTATGGATATTTGCTTAAATTATAACTTACTGAATTTTAACTCACTTCGTATACTAAGCACAGCTAACAGAAGGGCTCGGAATAACTCAAAACCAAATCAAATATTACTAAACCTCACGTAAATTAGCATGAATGAAAAACGGGTTCTAACTAAAATATACTATAATTAATAAACCAATTTTTAAAAATTGAAACTAGTTTTAAAATCCCAAATAAACATATCGCAAGACATTTCTGCTACAGCGCCATCCAAACAGTGACGAAATTACTTTCGGAAAATAACAAAGACGTCACAAGATGATGATAAACCATTTTCCACCAATCAGAGTGCCGCAATATTCCAGTGATTAGGGCTGCTGGACAGAGACGCGTCATTAGTTCCAACCCTTACAACGATGCCAAAGCATTCATCACGTTGATTGACATCGGATTAAGTGTGCCAGTACTTTGGAGGACAAACTGTTCAAATAATATTTGAGTAACCATAATTTAAAATATCGATTTCGAATTTCAATAGGTATTCGTTTGTTCATTTTCGTAATTAGGATTCCGTAAAGATTAATGATATAAAAAAAAACATACAGTAAGTACTGCCAATGATAATAATATATTATAATATAATAATATTCCACAACTATCACACAACGCCATCTAGTCCCAAGCTAAGCAGAGCTTGTGTTATGGGTAGGTACTAGACAACTGATAAACATACTTATATATTTCTAAATACATACATATTATTATAGATAAATTACACCGAATTTAAAATGTCACTTACGGGATATCTTTAGCGGGACGGGTCATCCCGCGATCATGGCGCTTGCAACAGCGTCGAAATATCGGGAACTCAAAATAATAAATAATCACGGAAGATATCCCGTAAGTGACATTTTAAATTGTGAAACAAACCGTGATAGCCTAAAACAGTGTTTAAATTACACCCAGACACAGAACAAATGATCGTGCTCATCACACAAACATTTGTCCTGGGTGGGAATCCAACCCACGACCTCCGGCATAGCAGTCAGGGTCACTAACCACTAGACCAACTGTCCTGTCAATGATGGCTAATCTTCAATCAACTGCAAAGTTAACCGTAGTCTGATCATACTCGGTCGCACGGATCCTGAAATCCCAAGATGAACTGGGTGACGGATGTCTTCCTTGAAAATTGGAAAACAATAAGACCGGTGGAAGTATTAACGAAGACCCAAATTAACAATATTGTGCAAATGGAGATGAATGGAGGGCCAGATGGAATGACAACCTGCGAATGGCAGCCGGTAGAAACTGAAGAGGGAGGCTCAGAACAGAGCTCAGTGGCGCAGGACGAATACAGGTTGATCATCATGATAAACTTGTAAATTCTCAACAAAGAAAATTCTAAAAGCAACCCGAACAGCAATCACAAACAGTCATAATGCACTTCAACAACGTCATCCTCTCTAGAAAGTGCAACCAAAGCTTCCAAAAACAATCTTAAGCCCCAGTTATACGTCACAATATCACTATTGTATTTAAGCCTTGTAATCAAAATGGGGGTGTGTACATAAAGTGGGTGGTTATTATGCACAACAACTTAATCCTCGACACGTGCTTGTTTGCGACATGTATCTCTTGCGAAGAGGATCGCATTCTATATCGCTTGGTGTATGTGAATAGGAGAAGCGAGGATTTATAGGTCGACCATCGTGCGCGGGCATGCGGGCGGCAAGTAATGGGCAACTCGCTGTCCGATCATGGACCATACCCTGTCAGCACAATATCGGGGTCCCCCTTACGGTGCATCCACACCGCCGGTGACATTTGTGGAGCAACAAAAGGCAACACGGTAACATTCGGTAACTTTTGTGGCTCCTTGTTACTATTTGTTGATTGTTACTTACCTGTGCATCCACACCGCAGTAACATCCGACAACAAAAAGTTACTAAGTGTTGCCGTGCTACTGTAAATCGAGTAACGTTGCTCGACAATCGGTAACATTGTTAGATAATGGGGGTAACATTGTTACCGAATGTTGAGCAACGTTACTCGACTTACAGTAACACGTCAACACTTAGTAACATTAAATATCATTTTGTTGGCGGATGTTACCGAATGTTGAGCAACGTTACTCGACTTACAGTAACACGTCAACACTTAGTAACATTAAATAACATTTTGTTGGCGGATGTTACCG
Organism: Agrotis exclamationis; assembly: GCA_950005045.1. Classification (NCBI taxonomy): domain Eukaryota; kingdom Metazoa; phylum Arthropoda; class Insecta; order Lepidoptera; family Noctuidae; genus Agrotis; species Agrotis exclamationis. The sequence continues at coordinate 10,115,535 of OX465432.1, forward strand.
AATGTTGAGCAACGTTACTCGACTTACAGTACCTAACACGTCAACACTTAGTAACATTAAATAACATTTTGTTGGCTGATGTTACCGAGTAACATTTGGAAACGTTGAGCTATAAATGTTACCGGCGGTGTGGATGCACCGTTAGAAGGCCAAAGCCTGCCGGGGTCGCGGGATTAACGAGCTTCCGTGATCCCGGAACGTAAAGCGCTATTGAAGGACACCGTGGATTTTAGTCAGTACAAGTCTGACAGTCCCTCCTGCCCTGCGCTGAATGGGAGGACTCATTTGATGATTTTACCACGATAAAAAAAGGTCGATCGTCGCCTGAAGTACACACGTCTACTGATCAAGTTATAAAATACCATTTTGTCTTGGCCACGCTTTGTGTGATCTTTTCACACAATGAACGATCAGCTAAAATACTGTTTTGATGTGTAGGGGAACAGTGTATAAGACGGGGACACGAGGTATGATGGGAAATCACACACCTAAGGGAAACTTAACACAAAACTAACGTAGCACAAGCGCCAACAGGACGCTATTTCCGTCTGGCCGCTTGCAAATGACGTCCCGATGGCGCTTGCTCTACGTTAGTGTTGTGTTAAGTATGCCTAAAGAGTGTATGTCCCCATTATACCTCGCGATTATTAACGTCCCTGTCTTATACACTGTTCCCCTAACTGTGTGTAACCTTCTATAAATACGTGCTACTAGCTGAACATGGGGGTTTTGATTCAATTATTGAAACGGTCTAAAAATATCAGTATACTTTAACAGAAACCTAGATTAGACTGCAATTAAATAGCATTCTTAAAAATATGTACCTATATTAGGCCTTTGCTAGCCGTGTGACAGAACTAGATTATTGTATAAAAACAAATAGGTACCTTAAAGTCTGCTTGAGCAGACCAGACAAAGCTACAAAAGTTTTTATTAATACTTATTGCCCCACATAAGGATCTTCTGTATTGTGAGCGCGTTTAACAAACATTGAAACTCACAGATCATACAAATATTTTTTCCGTGCGGTAATAGAATCCGCGACTTCCAGCGTCAGCAGTCGCTCAGACACCATGCCAACCGTGCTGGCAAAATTTTGAGACATGTGCATGGCAAAAAACAAGAACAGGACCAGAAAGATCCAGGCAGTAGTGTTCAAGACGAAATTGAAGAAACGACACATAGAATAATACATAAACAAGATGCCATTCTATACTCTACACGTACCTAATAAGATCCTTTATTTCTTTTCGTAAAACGAAACCAAACATGTGTATGTTTTCCACGAAAACCTGCCATACAATCACAATGAGGAAAATCGTAGCGTGTCTTTTCGTCACCTCTTTTTAAGGGTTTCGTACTCAAAGAGAAAAACGGCACCCAATTACTAAGACTTCGCTGTCCGTCCGTCAGTCTGTCTGTCTGTATGTCCGTCTGTCATCAGGCTGTATCTCATGAACCGTGATGGCAAGACAGATGTTTTCACATATGATGACGTATTTTCGTTGCCGCTATAACAACAAATACTAAGAAACATAATAAAATAAATATTGATGGGGGGCTCCCATGCAAAAGCCATGATTTTATTTTGACAGGCCTGTTGGTTAGTGGTTAATGACCCTGACTAGACCGAAGGTCGAGGGTTCGATTCCCACCCAGGATAAATGTTTGTGTAATGAGCACGATCACTTGTTCTGTGTCTGGGTGTAATTTATCTATAATATTTATGTTTTTAGAAATATATAAGTATGTTTATCAGTTGTCTAGTACCCATAACACAAGCTCTGCTTAGCTTGGGACTAGATGGCGTTGTGTGATAGTTGTAGAATATTATTATTTGCGGTTTTTATATGTAATGGTACAGAACCCTTCGTGCGCGAGTCCGACTCTTGCTTGGCCGGTTTTTATTTAGATTAGACGAAATAAGTACCGAGTATGCTTAGGTACATTCATTTGCTAATTATGACTTCTTTACATCATCGTCTGCCCAGCCTTTTTCCCATCTAAATTGGAGTCGGCTTCCAATCTAAAAAGAAGCAGCTGAATATTAATATACATAGAGCGACTGCCTGTCTTACTTCCACAACCCATTAACTCAGAACAGAATCTCGGCAAGCGCGGCTTAACCTTAAATATCTTACCTGTGCGGCTATTATTATTTACCCACAACTATCTAAACATAATAGAGTTATATACTCATACAGCTTATGCTTTATACCAAACACTAAAGAATATCCAGCTTAAAACGAGCTTAACCAACGTGCATTGTGCTGAACTCATCACAGCTAATAGAATTCATGAACGAAACGAATTCTGGCTAAATAGAATATTTAGTTAACACAAAGCTATGTTTGTTTATAAATAACTGGCTTTCCCGCAATGTTATATTGGAGTTTTTGTTAATTAAATAATATTTCACTCGAACTGACTATTTGTAAATTAATCAAAAATACTACGAACCAAACTGAGTAAATAAACACTTTATTTTATTGTGGGTTCCATCTCTTAGCAGTTCACCCTGGGAAACGTCACAACAGTGTGCCAGGTGCCTTTAATCTTTGGTGACAGCTGAGCGATCCTACTGTGGGTGGTAGACCTCACCCAGGACCTGCCTCGCGTCCACTATCCTGTCGGAGTCCGACACCAAAAAGTTTTGCCTATGTTCTGTAGCTGCTCAGGCAGTCCATTCCTTCTGAATCAGCTCGCTCATTTTACTAAATTATCCTTCTGATACGGTTCTCCGTTTCTACTTTCTCTGATACAATCCGCGTGGAATACAGTACACCATGAAATCTCATATTTGCTGCTATGCTAGATTCAGGCGAAGAGCGTTTCAAATAAAAAAATAACTATAGCTTGCTTGTTGTGTCCAGTGTGTGAATGGTAGGTATAACACAATGGCAATTCTCTGATTGTCCCTCCAGGCTTTCTTCGTCGAATCTTAATGCATCCGTAAGTCTATCAACATTTCCTAACAGTCAGTTGTCAACTAACCGAAGTCTAGCTTTGAAATAGTACGGTCCAGTGGAACTACTGAGAAATTGACAGTATACAGGATTGTCAATAAGAATTGGAACTTGGAATGCCGCTCAAATGTAGGCCACTGGAAATGTTTCAAAGGTCTCCTTTTCTTTGTTGTCGCACACTTAGAATTACATTTCACAGTGAAAATTTGACTTTACCTTTGAGCTTGCAAAGTAACGAAACATATTTATACGTAATTCACTCGTAGAGATTCCATTTAATATATCTTTTACAGCGAATTCAGTATTTTGTAAAAGTCTTCTCTACTAGATAAATTCAAGAGTAGCTTACTTTACTGCGATTTTATGCTTTTCCATATCTACCCTAGACTCTCAAGACTATGTTTAGCAAATGACATAACAAAAACAAACACTTCCCGCCACGTTAGCTTACATTACAATATACTTATAAATAGTCGTACAACAAAAAGCGATGCGGTCTGGCCCGGTCGCGACCTTAGCCGTTAGGTACTAGTAGTTAGGCTGTAACAAGCCAGTCCTATAATAGTTCACCGCAAGCTTGTTAGACAAACGAGGCCAAACATGTGTTTGTTTTGCATTTTTTAGACTGGCAACCCTCGCGGCTCGCAAGCAGAGGAACACACTACAAAGGCGGTCACATATCACAGACCTAAAAATCCACGGTAGTGTTTGTATTTATTTTCCGGATAATCACAAGGGATAGAGGATTTATTTTTGTTTGCTTAGGTCTTCTTACGCTTGTGTGATTTGCCAAAGCCTTGTTTGAGTCACCTTGACTTCTCAAATAAGCTTTGTTTTGTCGGGTGTTTTTTCTGAGCAGTCTCGTTGCGCGAAGTATAAATCAAAAGTTAGTCTTATTTCCTCGTAAATAAAAACATAAATCCGAATACCAACAATCTCTACAAAATCCGTCAGACGAAGTAAGCAGACATAACGAACAGCAGCGACCCACGAGCTACACGGAACAAACTAAACAAAAACGTCACAGGCCACAGCACACACAACAACCAGTTCAACAATAACTAACAAATGGCCAGTGGCGGCCTTAGGGGGGGGCGAACCGGGCAACCGCCCGGGGCCTCGCGCTTGCTGGGGCCTCGCGCAACGAACCAAGCAAAAGAAAAAATAGTCATTTTTAATTTAAAACTTTTGATTTTGACCATAACTAAGTACTCATTAGGTCTATAACATAACGGTAAATTAAATAAGATTTTAGATTTAGGAAAAATCGTAATTTTTAAATTTATCGTCTCTCGTTAGTTTTGTAAATCTTTTAAGTAGTACAATAATTTTATCGGTTGAATGTACGGGCTAGTTAACATTAAATCTGGTAGTTCAGATATTTTGCAGACTAATTGTTTGTGATCTTGGCCTAATAAATAGTCCTAGTCAGTGGCGTAGTTAGGCGGGGGCGAAGCGAACCCTAGCCTCCTGCCTCACAACTAAAGAGGCCTCGCGCTCAGAGAAAAAAAAGAAAACATTCTTGACAACGGCGATCACATTCGATGATCAAGTTTGTAACCAGTCAGAAAAGTAGTGCTACTTTAATAAGAAATTAACATGATCTACAATTATATTGGTACTTGTGGCATCCGATGAATGGGAACTGAAATCAAGAGGCTTCGAAGTGCTGATCACATTTAGGTCTAGCGCCTCGCCTGCTTGCGCGAGGCCCAATGTTGCAAGATAACTTGGTTACGTTGTAACTGGAAACTGTAGAGTCAAAGAGGCCTCGCAATGCCGCTGACATTAACCAATTCATCTTACAACAAGGGGGTCTCGCGCGAGCAGCGGAGGCAAGTCATATTTTTCGTCCTGAAAGAAAAGGGCCTCGCAGATGCGTCTGACTCCCTCCTAGATTTAGTCTCGCTAAGCCACTGATCCTAGTTTGAGACCTCAAGCACCAAACGCTACTTTGTAAACAAAAAACGCGAAAATTTCGGTCCTCTAAAAAAATGCGTTTTTGACCCTACAGGACTAAGACTAACGAGATCGAATTATTTCTGTAGATCCAGTAGTTTACGAGGTAGAACTTTTCAAAATAACTACACAATTTCTTGCAATATTTAAGACACATCCTAAAAGTTCCGTGTCCGGGGAGGACTTGCGTCAAGCGGAAGGCGAGGACGGCGTGGCGCCCATCCAGCCACTCCTCAAAGAGAAGTCTTGACCCGTCTAAATCGGTGGCTGCTACTGAGAAACACTAGATGACAGGTTTCCCGACCTATGAATCGAACCCAGAACCTCAAAATCACCAATTTGTCTTTCCAACCCCCTGTTTAGTGGTGGACAGTGAAACATTTCTAAAAAAAAATATCACTGTCCACCAGTGGTGGCCAACGGTAATATTTAATAAAATTCGTATCACTGTCCACCAGTGGTGGCCAGGGGGATTTTTATATAAAATCTTCTTTTTGTCCACCCCGGGGTGGACAGAGGGAAAATTTTGTATAAAAAGTTTCGCTGTCTACCAGTGGTGGACAAATTGGGGGTGGACATCGGGAATCAGCAAGCAAATTTAGTCCACTTTAGAAAGGAGATACGTTATTAACAGAAGATACCTAGGTACTATCAAAAACTACCCCTTTAGGGTTGGTATCGCCAAAGTCTAGATGGAGAAAAACCTCTAGTTCCAATGGGGATTTTAAAGAAGCGATGTTGGAATACATGGACATCTGTTGCTTTGCCTCTTCCACATTTGTTGTAAATAAAATAACGTTGATTTGATATACCACTAGAGTTGCTCGAGATGTGTCTAAACAATTGACAGGATTTGCAAAGTTCGAAAAAAAAATTAATTTTAATAGCTCTGTCTTGGAAGCTTTTGGATCTACAGAAACCATTTTAATCTCATATTGCAGCAAATTTATTCTACTTTCAAAACGTCGTGCTTAAGTTTTATCAAAAACTTGTCCTTTAGTGTTAAAATCGCCAAAAATACCAAAATGTTTTGGTGTTTTTTTTTGATTTTAGAACAAAGTTGCGTTCAGTGCTCGACGTCTCAAACTTGGATTATTCTTTGGACCAACATCATAAACATTTTGACGAGACGGTCGGTTTAGTGGCTGAGCGATCGACTGCTGCGCAGCGTGTCGCGGGTTCGATCCCCGCACGGAACAAATAGTTGTATTATCTGCAAGTAGTTGTTCCGGGTCTGGGTGTTAGTCTATGTGAATTTCTATGTTTGTTACGCACCCACGATACAGGAAGAAAGTCCAGAGGGGCAACGATTTTAAAAAAAGTCTGCAAATGTTAGAACTACCTACTAGATTTAACTCAAACACGGATGTTGAAAGTTCTGTACTAAATGTAAAATGTTTTAAAACTCAAATTGTATTTAATGCTATAACTTCAGCATTTCTCCTCAAACATGACAAATACCTAAACCAAACAACCAGACCTACTTTCGCGTCACATATATACTTTTTATAAACGACAAAGGGCCTCGCAAAGACCTGCTGCCCGGGGCCTCGCAATGGGTAAGGCCGCCTCTGCAAATGGCTTACATCATTTCATTCGTGACAAATTCCCGTACAGATTTAATTGATGGTCGACGTCATCTGAACTTGGTCCATAATTGGGCGATGTTGAGTGGCGCGCTAACGAGGTCCCGAGCAATGCACATGCCAAAACACGTAGAATAGACTTCCTATATCTTGGGTGAAAAATTAAATTAATCGTTTTAGAGTGAATGAGGACTGTTTAGATCAGCTGCGACCTAATAATAATAGACATGATAACAATTTAGTTAGGTAAATTGCAAATGCAATTAGACCGTAAATTTAATTTAAAAAAAATCTTCTTGTCAATCGTGACCACAACTATGAAAAATACACCTAGAAGTGACTTATTGATTTTGTCTCACGATTTATGAGTCAAATAATTACTGATTATAATCTAATTGACGGATCATTTAGATTTTTCAGTAATTTTGGCTATTAGCCCAGTCATCGAACAGTTATTGAGGGAAAGTCTTGGAACACAATTTTTGACTTTCAAACAAAGTTAGAAAGTCAAAAATTGTATTCCAAGACTTTCCCTCTATGCCTTGTTTTGAGCATTCGTTGACTGAGCTATATAGGACTGTCAAGTTATAGTGATTTTGTTTCAAATACAATTTTGCAATAAATCTTACTTTATCAGTTTGTGTGTTTCCACATCTTGAGCAATTTGCTTACATTGACACAATTAAAGGCCATCATAAAACAATAAGTAGTCGCTCTATGGATGCGGAATGTACCTACAGAACCGATCGTCGTGACTTTAGTTGGGAAAAAAAAACCATAGAGTTTTTCCATAGACTTGTGATGATAAAGTAAATTAATGCAGCATAAAAACCTCATTGACCTACAATTAATTAACCTCGAGACTGTGTAAAGCACAAAATCACGTTACTAAAATAGTTAACAACCTAACGAAGACTACACTAAACTAAAACAAAACAACTCCTAACAAAACTTAAACAACTGATCTATACATCTTCTATACATTTCTTCTTCTCCGTCGTTGCACTCTTGGCAGAGTGGTCGTGGTCGCCATTTCAGCTGTTAGTGGCTCGCCTAACAATACGCCGCCATTCCTGTCTGATGGCCGCCTTTCTGGTGCAGACGTGCAGGGAACTGTCCACAGCTGCTTTTATCTGGTCCGTCCATCTCATAGGCGACCTACCTCGTGCTCGGGTGCCTTCAACTTTGCCCTGCACCACTAGGCGCTCGATGGACTCGTCGCCACGCCGGGATACGTGTCCAAAGAATGTCAGGATTCGACTTTTCACAATGGAAGACAGACGCTGCTTTATGTCAAGTTCCTGCATTATGGAGACGTTGGTACGGAATTCATTCCACGATACCCCAAGCATTCTCCTCCAGCACCACATTTCGAGAGCGTCTATATTCTTCCGCTCGTTCTCACGCAGGGTCCACGTCTCCGAAGCGTAGAGGAATATGGGGAATATAAGTGCTCTGACAAGTCGGATTTTTGTGGCTTTCGTTATGTTTCGATTCCTCCATATTTTCTTGAGCTTGTCCATGGCAGACCTAGTAATCGCCATACGCCGTTTTATTTCCTCTACGCACCCGCCATTGTTTGTGATCAACGCCCCCAGATAGATGTATGACTGGACCACAACACAGTTCGCAATTTGGGTGACTTCTGGCGAGTTGTTGTTGGCACGGTCGACAATCATCATCTTCGTCTTCTTGCGGTTAATTTTAAGGCCAAATGCGAGGCTGACACTTTCCAGCTTGCGTAGCAGATCTTCTATGTGGCGACTACTAGTAGCGAAGAGAGTGGTATCATCCGCGTATCGCAGGTTCGAGATTCTCAAGCCACCGATTGCAATACCGTCCGTCCAGTTTTCGAGAACAATTCTCATTATGAGTTCTGTGTATATATTGAACAGAAGGGGAGAGATTATACACCCTTGACGGACTCCTGCACTGGGGTGGAAATGACTCGACAGTACGTCCTCTGCTCTTACTGACGCTGTTCCGTCCTCGTATAGACGCCTTAGGAGGTGAACAAGATGTCTCGGCGTGCCCATATCCAGCAAGGTCTTCCATAGTACGGGCCATTTTACGGAGTCAAATGCCTTTGAGAAGTCAACAAAGCAAATGTAAACCGGCTTGTTGAATTCCCGGGCTTTCTCTATAATCTGGCGCAACGTCAGAATTTGCTCACGGGTACCTTTACCTTTTACGAAGCCCGCTTGTTCGGGTGCAACTTCTTTGGACAAAAAGTTCTTTAAACGCTCATTCAGGATGTGCAGTAGTATTTTGCTTGCATGAGATATTAGCGCAATGAGACGGTAGTTACTGCACGACTTTGTGGAACCCTTTTTGTGCAATGGTATGAAGACTGTGTGAGCCCATTCCTTCGGCCACGTCCCTGTCTGCCATATCTTATTGCACAGGGTATGAAAGATTTGGACGCCATGCTCACCAGAAGCCTTAATGGTTTCAATTGGGATAGTATCTGCACCTGTGGCTTTTCCATTCTTCAGGTGTTTTATTGCAGCTCTTATTTCTTCATAAAGAATGTCTGGCTCTACTTCTTCATCCGTGGGTTCCGTGGGAGCAAAGCATCGCGACTGAGAGTCCTGGAATAGTGACTGACAGTATTCCTTCCATGTCTCGGAAATCGCATCTATTTCAGTGACTGTTTCACCCCGAGAGTTCTCAATAGCCCAAGTCTTAGTACTAAGAGTTTTTGTGATGGAGCGGATTTTCTGATGGAGATCCCTGGTTTCATGTTTGTCAACGTGGGCTTCAACTTCTGCGCATATGTTCTGAAGTTGGGTGTTAAGGTCTCGCCTGCAAGCTGCCTGGATTCTACCGGACAACTCGTTCAGAGTTCTCACATCTGCTCCTAATGCTTTTATTCTCCGTCTATCTTCAACAAGTGCCAGAGTGTTGTCGCTCATCCAGTATTGCCGCTTGCGTATTTGTGTAGGTTGTTCAGACGTTTTGACTGCGCTCGTTAACAAATTCTTCGCTTTATCCCACAACTGATCTGAAGTCTCTGCACCCGGGTCTATATCTGTCCACTGAGACCAATTCTGCTCAAGTGCTGCCAAAAACTTTGGGTTATCCTTTACTTCGATTCTTTTGTGTTTCGCGAGTGTTCTGGCTGCCCTCAGCTTCAGCTGCAACTTGCAGATTAAAAGTTGATGATCTGACCCACAATCGGCTCCAGGTAGTGTGTGACTATTTCTAATTGATGTTTTCCACCGCGATCCAATAAGAATGTAGTCAATCTGGTTGCGATAGTTGCCGTCAGGTGAGGTCCAGGTATAAAGTCGCCGTGGATGATTCTGGAAGAAAGTGTTTGATATCACCAGGTTGTTATCGGTTACAAATTGTATCAGGCGTTCTCCTCTTTCATTGCGCTGGCTTAGTCCGAATTTACCTACATTGGGGCTCAGATGGTGGGAGTCTGCTCCAATTTTTGCATTAAAGTCGCCTATAATTAAGAGGATTTCTCTGTTAGGGACCTTTGATATGGTACTTTCAATGTCCGAGTAAAAGCTTTCCAGGTCGTCATCGCTTGCAGTGCTGGTAGGTGCATAAACCTGTATGATATTAAGATTGACTGGCGAAGCCTTGAGTTTAATGCTCAGTACTCTATCGCTTACAGGTTCATACCCCAATACGCAATTTCTCAGATGTTTTGGGATAAGGAAAGCAACTCCATTTCTGCTGTTGCTGTCATTTCCAGAGAAGTAAACGGCGTGAGATTCTGTGAGAAAATGGCCATTGCCCTTCCAGTGAGTTTCACTAAGGCCACAGACGTTCAGCTCACACCTGGTTATCTCTTGCTCCAAAATATCAAGCTTCCATTTTTTTTTAACGTTTTCATTAATTCCTCCGTGCGCGGTGGCGGAGTGTGGTTGTTACCTGTTCTCGTTACTTTTTAATCAATATTTTTAATTTATAAACTGTGATTGGTCGACAGTGTTAAACTCAATTCCTTGTCGCACCTTAAGAACTTAAATTGGTTTATTTCCCCTCGGGGGGTGTGCAAGTGAGATAAGACTACTTTGACCTGTTCCATACTAAATTGTAAATAGTGACTTTGCAAAGTGCCACATAGTGCGGATTTGAACTCGGAGTGTCGTACGTGCGGATCCAGCGCTTGAGCAACTAGCCACGGTGACTTGCTACGCCGCGTCGAACTTACTGCCTACGTGCGGCGCATGTGACGTCGACACCTGTGCTACGCCTCTCGCTACACTCGCGCTGGAGCACTGTGTCTGCTACGTGTGCTACGCGCGCGTCCCCTATCATCTACGAATCCTGTCGCACTATTGTGTTTACGCCTACGCTTGTTATTTATTATCTTACCATCAAAAATACAACTAACGCAGAAAATTAAAATGTCGAAAGCAGCTTCTAATCCGGATTTATCAACGCCACCATCAGAAATTCAACTTCGCAGCTCTTCCCTACGTGCTAAACGTCTAAAACCTGACCACGATAGCTCCCCAAACAGTGACTACGATGAACTGAAGGACATGTTGCAATCTCTGATGACGGATATTAAAGAACTAAAGGAACAAAATAAGGACATACAGAAGGCTAATCTCGGGATTCAAAAAAGTATGGAGTTTTCTAACCTGATGTATGAAGATATGAAATTAAGAATTGAGAAATTGGAAAAAATGAGAGAAAAGGACAGAGAGTATATACACAACTTAGAGAATAAATTGAAGGACTTCGAGCTCGCTTCTAGACCTTCCACTCTGGAGATTAGAAACTTACCAGATTCAGGTAAAGAAAGCTACGATGATCTAATATCTACCGTGTGTAATATTGGCAAAGCTGTCGGAGCCCCTGTTTGCTCTGCAGATATACGTGACACCTACCGCTTACCCACCAAGGCCGGTCCTAATAAGCATATGGTTATTGAATTCACCACTGTAAACAAAAAGGATACGTTTTTGTCTTCTGTGAAAAATTACAACAAAAATAAGGACCGCAATGACAAACTTAATACAAATCTGCTGGGCATTCCGGGCAAGTCTGAACCTGTCTTCGTTGCAGAGTACTTACCCCCCTCCATTAAAAGACTTCTTTATCTTACCAAACAATTTGCTACAAACAACGGTTACAAGTATTGCTGGGTCATAAATGGAAGGATATACTTGCGCAAAGAACCCGGTAGTCAGCTTTTTCGGATTTTATGTGAAGAAAGTCTCCACAGTGTACCAACTGCTCAAGTACCAACTGTTCATGTACCAACTGCTCATGTACCAAGTGCTCATGTACCAACTGCTGATGTACCAACTGCTCATGTACCAACTGCTCATGTACCAACTGCTGATGTACCAACTGCTCATGTACCAACTGCTGATGCCTAATTACCCTGAACTATTTCTTATAATGTTTAATCGCATGACAAACGGGCTTGAAAATTCTATAGTTTTATATAATTCGTATATTAATTATAAAATCACTGTAACCTGCTTCTCACTCATCACACAAAATCATCTATTTACCCACCTCAATACAAACAACTTACACAATACTACACTGACGATTAAACACACACACATTATATTTTCACTAACTTCTCCTGTTACCCAGCGTACATGGTTTCACTTATCATACCCTAGCAACACAAGTCATAGAATTCATTCACCTTTGTTTACCCTTGATGTTTACTTAGTCACTATTAACCTTACCTCTTGCATACACTACGACTTAACCAATGGCTAATAATACAAATACAATCGTATCTGAACTGGACTCCCTTACACCTGCTGAGGTTCATACATGCCTGCCATCAAGCTGTCTTGACTGTTATACTTCAAATAACAAATCGCTAAAAATAATACATCAAAATATCCGCAGCATAACCAAGAATTTCGATGCGTTTGTATTGATGTTGGCAACCACAGAACTAGAATATGATGTAATTGTGCTCTCAGAATGTTGGCTTAATAAAACTGTACACTTACCACAGTTAGACGGCTACTCACTTTATAACACTACTCATAATCTTAATCAGAATGATGGAGTGGTTATATACGTTCGCCAACACTTACAACATCAGGTAATCGAGCCACCATTTACTGATGCTAACTGTTTGGTTCTAACATTGGACAGTAAAGTCACAGTTATAGCATTGTACAGATCCCCCTCCTTCTTGAAACTTGATAACTTTTTAGGCGGTTTAAATGATATTTTGATAACACATAAATACTCTCGGAATGTCGTTGTAATAGGAGACATAAATGTCAACATCTCGCCTGTAAATTATAATCAAGATAAGGACAGCTACTTAAACCTAATCTCATCTCATGGACTCATCCCTGCCTATCACAGTCCTACGAGACTTGATAGCTGTCTTGACCATGTGTTACTTAAATGTGTTAATAAACCAACTATTATTAAACTAGAGACACATATTATAGATCATATTCCTGTCATAGCATGTTTAAATATGATTTCCCCTAATAAGCCACTAGCGCACAACATCACCCTTTCAGATCATAAAGCAATTGTGAAGGATGTCAATAATCTTGATTTTTCTCCAATTTTAAACAGCGATAATGTCGATTCTGCAGCGGATGCTCTTGCGGCGATGATTAGATCAGTTATTAGTAACCACTCTAAAATAATAAAACTCCGTCAAAAGCAAATTACGTTAAAACCGTGGATTACACCAGGTCTCTTAAGATGCATTCGTCATAGAGATAGTCTCCACAAGAAAGCGGCATCTAGTCCTGATAATTATGTTCTTAATATTAGCTATAAAAGATACAGAAACTTTTGTAATGATCTCTTGCGTAAGGTAAAAAAGGAATATGAAAAACTCGAATTCCAAGCGGCTAAAGGTAACCCTAAAAGTACATGGAATGTCATAAAGAGAATCACCGACCTGCAAAAGAAACATCTACCCTCTAAGGACCTCCTCAACATTGGCACAAATAACAAAAATTCCCTCAATGCTATCAACAATTACTTTGCTAATGTTGGTAAAAATTTAGCTGAACTAATCCAACCAGACACAAACCATACCTTTAATGGGATTCAATCAATCGAGCCCCCTCCATTAAACACATTTGTGATGCTACCCGTCGACGAAATTGAGACCAAAACTCTCGTTTTAAATCTACGGTCTAACTGTGCTGTTGGTTGGGACGGCATCTCTGCGAATATTCTAAGGAATTGCATTAAGGTATTGGCCCGACCACTTACCCACATTTTCAACCTATCCCTAAGTACGGGCACATTCCCAGAGTCTTTTAAAACAGCACTAGTTCATCCCATATACAAATCTGGAGCAAAAGATGCTATGGGTAATTATAGGCCCATATCTGTTTTGTCCGCGATGTCAAAGGTCTTGGAGAGGATAATAAATAACCGTCTGAATAACTATCTAAACCAATTTAAATTAATCTCTCAACATCAATTTGGCTTTAGCCCTGGCGTCTCTACTGAGGACGCTGTAGAATGTTTCACCAGTACCATTGTTCACAATTTAGACTCTAAAATTAAGTGCCTAGGAATCTTTTTGGACCTCTCTAAGGCCTTTGACACCGTCTCCCATAAAATTCTTATGTCTAAACTTGAAAACCTGGGTGTTCGTGGTGTCAGTCTCTCTCTTTTAAAAAGTTATTTAGAAAACCGGTCCCAGATGGTTACCATAAGTAATATCATTAGCGATAAGCAAAGTCTGTCTCATTTTGGAATACCGCAGGGAAGCGTTCTTGGGCCTACCCTATTCAAAATCTATATTAATGAACTGTGCAACATTAAAATCCCTAATTGTAAAGTAGTATCTTACGCGGATGACACTGCATTACTAATAGATGGCAACACTTGGGCTGAAACAAAACAAAATGCGGAAACTGCTTTAAAAATTGTCATGATATGGTTAAACAGTAATCTCTTAACTCTCAACATAGAAAAAACTAAGTATCTAACATTTTCTCTAAAGAAATGCTACAAACCTCCTCACACATTCACGATTTCTGCTCATACATGTCAAAGTGCGGAAAGTTGTTCATGTATAACAATAACTAGATCCGATACTATTAAATACCTAGGTGTAACAATTGACGACGCATTAAATTGGCACGCACATATTGATAACGTTTGTGGCCGAGTTCGTAAACTTATATTTGTAATGAAAAGACTCCGCACCTCCGCTGATTATGTCACCTTAACATTAGTCTACGACTCCCTCTGCAAGTCCATCATTTCATACTGCCTGCCTGTATGGGGTGGTATACCAATACTTACGTAATATCACTTTCGATAATTATTTTTTCTTTATTTATTCTTTTATTATTCAACCATTGTAGATAAACTTTACTTAGGAACAGGCATCAACTTCAACATTGTAATAATATCTTAAGAATTTAAGCAACCCACTGCTGTATAGAGGAACACTGACTCCCATAACACAGAGTATTCTAGCTTGGGAGTCAGCAGACTCACATTATTGTATATGTCTCGCTGCCAAATTGTGCTCATAATTTATTGTTATAATTAGATTTTTAGACTTTTGAATTGTACTTTGGCTGTTAATAAAGTTATTATTATTATTATTATTTTTATACGTCTTTAAACATCTCGGGATCATAGGATCTCGGACTTTTGAAGGGCGTGCCAGGAGCCGAAGCCATCTTGCAGAGGCCCGTTACGTATTTTAAACTTAATGAGGCCCCAACCGGCGATTATCCCTGTATGCACTATGCCAGTATATCCAAGGACAACCCCCGGCTGGAGTTGGACTATTGCGGACTGTGGAAACAAAGGACAGGGTTATGGCGTTTGGTGGGTTTGGTGGACTGGTTATTTAAAACTATGGAAAAACTATGGCCCCTGCCTAATCAATGTTTTATATACATAGATACCATATTATTATTATTCCCTGGTTGCAGTAGACCACGAACATTCCATGTGCCTATCTTTTGGATTTGTCGCATCTTCACTGAAGTCTGCACTGAAGTTCCAGTAGCATTTTTTCCACACGTTGCCTGGCTTCCCACATCCGTATGGCCAGTAGCCAATTTCACACCGTCTACCCCGGACGCAGTACGGCGCCGGTTGCTAAGCGGATCGCAAGGCCAACTAGGTATCAGACTTGATTGTGCTTCCATAACGACTTTCTTGGGAAAATAGTGCAGTGGTTTCCCCTTGCCTTCTGCACCAGACATTTTAGGGACGATTTAAATCCCAAGGCCGTTGGAGCCTCTTTCGGCTAGTTGCCCGGCCGGGTTGTATGGTTATACCGCCATTGCTCGGTCGCCAGAGCCTCGTCCGTTATCTAGCAGGGAGCACCACGGCGGCTGGTAGGCCGCCGTCGCTGGCTATTCATACGAACCAGCGCGAGCAGGTGAGGTTGACTATTGGGCCAGATAAGATGTTAGATCTGTTCTCCCCTTACCCCCCATACATCTATATATACACCGTGTTCCGGACGATATACATAAACTTCGACCAGATGTTCAAACCACGGAAGTAAGCATTTTTCATTATGGACACATTAATAAATTCTTATTTTTTATTTTTTGTTAATTTTCATACAAACTAAATACCTAGACGTAAATAACCCGATATGCAAGCCTCTTTATTCGAATTGGCAACGTCATTCATAACATTTGGCGGGCTGAAACAAATGAAATGCAAATAGTATTTGATAGATTTCAAATTAAGATACTTTCTCACTGCATAGCTCAATTAAATTTCATTAAATGAAATTACAAATATCTTTGTAACGAAGCCTTTTTAAGTACTACTTCCTTTGTTGGATTTGATTTGTAAAAGCCATAGAAGTATTTGCTAAAGTTTATGGATAACGTGAAGAACACGGTGTATAAAAGCAAAAGGTCACTCACTCATAGGACACGAAATCTCGGAAACTACCAGTGCTAGGGGTTTAAAATTTTGCATAAGGGTTCTTTTTAGGACGTAGGTGCTCGCTAAGAAGGGATTTTGAGATATTACGCCCCTAAGGGGTTGTTTTTGGGGTTGACAGTTTGTATGAAACTTTGTTGCTACAAGTACTAGGAGTTTTAAATTTTGTATGCGGGTTCTTTTTAGGAAGTGGGTGTTACTTACGAAAGGGGTTTTTAGAAATTCGACCCCTAAGGGGTTGTTTTTGGTGTTGATAGTTTGTTTGAAACTTCGTTATCATAAGTGCTAGGAGTCTCAAATTTTGCATGGGGAATACTTTTAGGAGGTTGATGCTCACTTAGACGGGATGTTGCGAAATTCGACCCCTAAGGGGTTGTTTTTGGTGTTGATAGATAGAGGTCTCAAATTTTGCATGGGGATTCTTTTAAGGACAAAGATGCTCACTAAGACGGGATGTTGTGAAATTCGACCCCTAAGGGGTTGTTTTTCGGCATGGATAGTTTGTATGAAACTTTGTTACTACAAGAACTAAGAGTTTCAAATGTTACATGAGAGTTCTTTGGGTTTAGGTGATACTTGAGACGGGATGTTGGGAAATGAAATTCGACCCCTAAGGGGTTGTTTTTGGTGTTGATAGATAGAGGTCTCAAATTTTGCATGGGGATTCTTTTAAGGACAAAGATGCTCACTAAGACCGGATTTTACGAAATTCGACCACTAAGGGGTTGTGTTTGGGCTTGATAGTTTGTATGAAACTTTGTCACTACAAGCACTAGGAGCTTCAAATTTTGCATGGGGTTTATGTTTAGGACTTTAATGCTCACTAAGATGGGATTTTACGAAATTCAATCCCTAAAGGGTTGTATTGGGGTTGAGAAGTAGAAGTTTCAAATTTTGCATAGGGATTCTTTTTAGGACGCAGATGCTGCCTATGACGGGATTTTCTGATATTCTATCCCTAGGAGAATGTTTTAGGGGTTGATAGTTTGCATGAAACTTCGTTATTACAAATGCTGGGAGTCTCAAAATATGCATAGAGATTTTTAGGACGCGGCCATCGCACACTTTCGGGCACGCCGGAATCGCGGCAGGCATGCTAGCGAAAGAGGAGGCGGGACGCGTGAAGGAGAGGACAGCGTCCACCTTACAGCCCAGCCGCAGTGATAGACGCCCACTGCGACGGACGTCTCAAGACGATCTCCGGCCACCGTAGGCGCGGGCATGTGGACGGCGAGTAATGAGCGACTCACTGTCCGACCATGGACCATGCCTGGGTCGACGGCGCGTTATGTTCCACGTGCGCCTCACAGATTGTCAGTACAATGACGGGACCTCCCCTTAGAGGGCCAAAGCCTGCCAGGGTCACGGGAGTAACGAATACCGTGACCCTGGAACGTAAAGGGCTATTGAAGGACACCGTGGTTTTAGTCAGTACAAGTCTGACAGTCCCTCCTACCCTGCCCTGTGAGAGAGGACTCATTTGATGAATTTGACACGCTAAAAAAAGAAGATGCTCACTAAGACGCGAATTTTTGTCTTGATAGTTAGGAGTCTCAAATTTTGCTTATGGGTTTGTTTTAGGACGTAGGTGCTACCTCAGGCGGGATTTTGTGAAATTTGAACCCCTGAGGGGTAGTTTTTGGGTTGATAGAATTTTTGTTGGATATTGATTTAGATTTTCCAAAAGTATCCCATAAGGAGGGTGGCCGGGAGTAGAAATTTACAGATAAAAAGTTCGAAATACGCGCAGACGAAGTCGCGGGCGAACTGCTAGTTTATACATATAAATAAAATTGGAGTTTCTGTTTGTAATATTGAAATAACCGTTTTTTTCTACTTGCATATGAATTATTTATATACGGTACATACACAAACTAATATTTTTAAATTTTTGTCTGTCTATCTGTCTGTTTGTATCGGTTAATCTCTGAAATGTCTCTCAACTTCACGTAACTTTTATACGCAACAATATGTGAGTAAATTGAAGTAACATTATTTATTTTTTAATCGTAATCAGTTTACATCTGATAGAAAAAATGAAAATTAATCAAAATTATAATAGCGTTTCCGAAGTATAATATTAAAACAACGCCATCAATCGAATTAAGACGACTGTTTCAAAAGATCAACTGCGGGCGTATTCGTTTTATCTTTTAAACAGTTTTGGTTAGATTCGTTCTAGGGTCAGCTCATACCGAGTTATCGAGACCGAGACCCGTTAATTTTGAAGTGTTAAGTAAATAATAACTTGCAATTTGAGTCAAGTAGGTAGATATATTTACTTCGTAGTTTGAAATTTTATTAGTCTTCATTCTCATATAGAAAGTTTTTGTTGTTGTAAATTGTTGATTTATTCGGTTCAACATTTTATTTGTTTGGTTCAGTTTTTTTTTTTTGAAAATGCCTTTTAGATAAAAACAAACCTTTCGCAGCGTAGCCGAAATGCGAAAAGCATGAATGCAATTCGAGCAAGGCAAGTCAGAAACGCCTACCCAACGTGAGTCTCGACTTAGTATCAGTGTTTTCTTACGGCAGTTTCTCGATCACAGGAGAGTTTGGAGGAACGCGAAACGAGGTTGACGGTTGACCAAGAGCACGCCCTCCCGCGTGAGTCTGAGACTTTCACCGAAAGGGAGTCGCGCTAATGTCCGCAAAGAATTCTGACTGCGACTTTGCGCTCCCAAGAAAGCATCGAGGACTGCCAAGCGCGTTTATCGGCTGACCGAGACCATCTCGCCCTCTCACGTGAGTCTGAGACTTTCACCGAAAGGGATTCGCGCCACTAAAAAATACATTGTTAAGTTCCGACATCCTGCACGCGATCAAAGTCGCGGGCACAGCTAGTATGAAATACAAAGAATCGAATGAACACAGTAAATGTACTAAGCTCAGAAAGTCAAGTACCAACTACCTTCGTTAACAACTGTTAATAGGCTTAGTAATTCAACTAACTGGGACACAGAGAGGACAACTGAAACTAAAAAAAAAACCATGATGGAATTAATCCCCGGTGCTGGCTTAGCCTAGTTAACTCTCAATAGGCTAACTTTAATCTAGACTCGAGATCAACCTGGATCAACTTTATTTTTCATTTCCACTTTAAATGGACCCTTATTTAAAAGTAACGGGTGGGTCGTTTCTATCTGGAATTAGGTGGAAAAGGTAATTTTGTTGGTGGTTTTGATTTATTATAATTATATTTTTCTTCAGGAAAGTCAGGTGTTTAGAAGGTTCCTATATTAAGAAGCGGGTTGTCGGTACGGGTCGGCACTAGTCGGTGCAGGCAAAATAGGTGTTCACACATGTTGAGACATGGCATATTTTCCGGTTAAAGAAACCGGAAAATATGTGTCTCAACATAATTATTGTGTGAACACAAGTTTTGCCTACATTGATCAGTACCATACCTACTTCTACGTACCGAAAAACAGCTTCTTTATATAAACAGGCACCCATTCTCACAACCAGCGTTTTTAATCAGTATGACCTTGGCTGAATTAAGGCATAAAGAATGGTCGCAGCATGTTATTTTCCGTTTTTTATGTCTGTTTCGGTAAGTACATATTAATTTGTTTTCAATATAATAAAATGACAATTATTTTTTTTCGAACTTCTTTATAAGAAAACCTTGGTTCCAAACCATCCGTCATACTTCCAACATGACCTACTAAAATCCTAATTTCCGTTCGTCAGGCACAAACCACTTATAAGTTCCATACGAAAAATTATTAGCCTACAGTCAAGATCATTTATTTCAGAGTCGTTCTTCTGCGAAATGTCTTAAATTACTTTTTTTCATAAGAAAAAAAAATTAAACAACCCCAGGCTCTAGACGTAGTTATCTCATGCTATCCTTGTAAAACGACGAAGGATAATTTAAAAACTAATTACTTTCTTTGAAGAGAAAATTTAAATAAAGTTTCGTAAAGTTAGTTTTCATAAAGACGTTATAGTCCTGGGCAGGAAATTGAGCAATTTCGGCATTATGTAGCGTGAGCGTAAATAATTGCAACTAAATTTAATGTTCAAGAAAACAGATAATATTAATTATGTTTTAAGGTATTTGAACATTTATGGCACTTAATTTAAATGTAAACAGTTGTATAAACGATCTGAAACTGCTATTGCTATTTTAAAATGGAAAGTTAACCTTCAAACTAAAACTATATTGAATCCTGCTCTTAAATTAAAAAATACATGAGGCACTCGGAGACTGCCGCGGTGAAGCTATTGCATAACATTTTATTTTTATTTGAAAAGAATAAAATCGCCTACCGCGTATATTTAACGAGAATATAATTTATTTAAAATGTTTGTGGTGCACTACTGTAATAAAGAACTTCTATGTTGTAGGAGAATTTTATAAGTAGGTTTCATTGTGAAAACTCCTTTTGTAGCTGGCCGTTTAGAATCAGTAAGAAAAAGTAAATTGTTTTTATGACGGATATTTTTTTTTTATAATTGCCGAAGTCTCCCGAACTGAAACGATGTTAGACGATGCGTGGTGTCAGGTATTTTCCTTGGGTTTTTTCGTTAGGTTTTTGGAAATTTTTTGATTCGGTCGACGCGCCGCGCCGCGCTCAGAGCCCGCGTTAAAAGTTATGCAATAGCTTAAAAACTGCTTTCCTTTTATTTGCTTTCCAATTTAAAATAATTATTAATTTTCCCTTTTTGTGACTTGTACATATTTCAATTAGGTAGTTGTAGTTCTAAGAAAAAATATATATTTAAAAATATACAATTTCGATGAATGCTAGTATTAAAACTATCCAACAAAGTGCATTAGTTGCAAAATAACAGAGTGAATCGACGCAATAAAACAATTTTCAAACGCTTCGTCAGAAATTAAAAGCACTCTGGCTCATTCGGAGAACCCTCATCACGCAAGTTTGTTAAACCCAAATCAAACGGTTTTTGTGAAACAACCCTAATTCTAAGTTTAAATTAATATAATCAACAATCTAACACCATTGGTCAATATTGAAGTTCATATTTTATTTGTTTTCTCTAACTTACTTTTGGAGGGTTAATGAAGCTAAGTTAATATTCAAGGCCAAGGAAATTGATTGCGTTGAGTTCCTTAACAAACTCTGTATTGTTATTGTTGAACAATATTGATTCGACTTTATAACGTTGATTTTTGGATAACGAATTATCAGAGTAGTCAAAGTTTTAACAAAAAATTGACGATAGGTAATAGATAGATAGAAAAGTCTTTATTATTTGTAAGATCAAAAACTCTAGAATGTTGAAGTATCATCTCATTCCCTATTTTTTTAGCGTGGTAAAATCATAAAATGAGTCCTCCCACCCAGGGCAGGGCGGGAAGGACTGTCAGACTTGTACTGACTAAAATCCACGGTGTCCTTCATGAGCCCTTTACGTTCCATGGTCACGGTAATGGAATAAGTCGCGCGACTCCGGCAGGCTTTGGCCCTTCTTGCTGACGCTCTTTGAGGCGCGCGTGGAACACAACGCGCCGTCGCGTCGACCCGGGCATCGTCCATGGTCGGGCGGCGAGTTGCCCATCATCATCTCATTCCCTAGTAAATAAATAAAAGTCTTCAAAACCGTAAAAAAAAAACTCAAAGATTTCATAAAAACAGCATTTTTACAAATCGACAAACCAATTCATAAACGGGGACAAAAAAAAGCCACAAAAATAGCTGTCATAATAAACAAAATAGCCAAGTAGGAAAATTTATTAGCATACTCCCATTACAACATAAATGAGGGGACAGATAGCGAAGGAGCGTTGAACAAAATTTCAATTATATCAGTGGAGAAGTGTAAACGGGCCGCGCTTCCTCCGCCCCCTAGCGCCTTCAGCCTGAACTTTCTGTTTACATTTTGTTAACGGAATGAGAATTTAAAGCGAAATTTCTTAGCAACAAACGTACGTTAAAAGTCAACGTAGGACTGGAATAGTTGTACCGTAAAATTGTCGACTAGCAGAGGTTGTGCTTCTAGACGCGTATGCAGTTTGAATCCGCTCGCAAATTTCAATGTGGCTGTAATTTAATTTGGTTGTTTTGGCTTTTAATTTAAGTTTTGACAGTCTTAATTTTTTAATTCATAATAAATTTTAATTATATTCCGCGACGTCGCGCCGGGTCTTCTGAGAGGGAGATTTTTTAAGCATTTTTTGTGTACAGTGTGTTTACAGGTCTGCTTCTAAAATAAACCCAGAGGATATGACCAGAAAGTTCAATTGCAACTGTTGTGCGATAAGAGACTCTACATTTTACACCCTAACATAGTTTGGGATCTATTGGCATTGTACAAATGCATTTAATCGATTTTTGACCAATACGTCACTAAAATAGTACCTACATTCGCATTTCACCATTTGTATTACATTTCCTTATGGTAGGATTAAGCGTATTGCCCGTTGTCATAAATCCAGGCTCCGGGATTGCTACTGAGAAATTGCTAATAAAAAAAAACCAATCACAATTTCCTCGACCCGCGAATTGAATTCAAGACCTCATCCTCAGCCATCGCGACCAACTTATCTAGAATAAACCGACACGGCACTTAGAATAAAGTTTCCAGAAATCAAGTAAAGTACAAGGTACCTACATCAAAAATAGTGTTCCTAAAACTACTAGTGAATTGCCCTTCAACAAACGTTGACTAGTTTTCGTTCCATCGGAGGATCAGAGATGTCGTTAAAACTTTTCGGACGGATAACACGGTCACTCTCTTTTTTTACAAGAAAAAGTTGATCGAAAAGTTATCATGTCTGTTTGTACACGACCTATTTCTCAGTGAATCTCTCTTGACTTTTTACGTTCATATACTTGTATTTTATTTAACTTTCTGTATACCTACTAGAATTGGATTTACTTCTATTTTGTTAAGTAACTACATTAGAGGAAATTTCTTTCGATGTGTGTCAAAAGTTACAATTAACTTAGGTACCTAGAAACTTCGTGTAAATAATAATTATCCTTGCTTGTAAAATATTACCTCGTTTATCTATACATATAATAAATCTGTAGAAGGGTCAATTCTGTACATTGAAAATATTGAAAAAATAAATAGCGGGGGGTGTTGCTGGATCGATACCAAACCCAAATACGTGATTAAAAAAATTTTTGTCTGTCTGTCTGTCTGTCTGTCTGTCTGTCTGTATGTGCAGGCATCACGTGAAAACTAACGGTTCGATTTCGATGAAACTTGGTATAATTATACCTTATTATCCTGGGCATAAAATAGGATACTTTTTATCCTGGAAAAATACGTAGAAAAAAAAATCTTATTTTTCAGTTTTATTCATAGACGTTGTTCTGTAGAACCGCGAGCACACGTTGCATTACCCGCAGTGGATTCAGCGCCGTAACCTGTAGCGCCGAAAGTCGGATTTGGCTTGAACCGTTTGCGGCACACGCGGGCCACGCCTCCCCGACTCCTATATAAGGAGCCGCGTTCCGCGCCGCGCGATGCATATAAATTCTGAATTTTGATGCGAGCGGACGTGTCCAGTGTGGCGAGCGACATCCGCGCGGACGGAGTCGCGGGCGGAAGCTAGTTCAGTAAATATAATCGTAAGAAAAATTATGTTAACTTACCTAACAAGCTCCACTTTGAGCCTACATCAATATTTTATTGCCCAAAGTTCTGATTCAATCAACATGCCAAGTATATCACAAATCAGCAAAGCAAAACAAGCGCTAAAAATCACAAGTTTTCCATCAGAAAGTCTCCAAAGAAAATCTTTCATACATTATTCAAGCAGTTAAAGGATTTATTTGGAATGGGCAAAGTTACGGGGTCCAGATACTACCAATTACTTAAACTAATTAATTGGTTGTTTTCCTGGATCGTAACATCAGCATACTTTTTGCTTAATGAAGCGAGCAATAAAGTACTGCAAGAAGATTAGGGTTGTCACTCTTGAAGCATCTGAAAAAAATGTAGTATTTGGTTGCTGTCATAATTAAATAGAGTTTTTGACGACATATTAAAGAATGTAATTACATTCTTTAAAAATTATGTACGTATCAGAAACGATAAAAGTATTTGTTTAAACGTTTTATATGATATAACAATAGCTCTACAGGTAATTTACAGTAATATTATCGTCGATCTTCGAATTGACATTACCTGTGGATAAATTAATATGTAAAGGAACAACTCTAAATGCTGAATTTTCTCATAAATAATTTAGTATAATAGCAATATAATATTTGGTATTAAATTAAAAAAAAATAGTTAATACTTCTGTGTAATTATTAAACATAATTATGTGGATAGCCAATTTAATAATTCACTACCTACTTAAATAACGAACAAAAGTTTTTTCTTTACTTTTAGTATTTTACAAGATATTGGAGACAGCCCTACACTCAAAGAGAATTGCAATCTCAAGATGAGTCCGACTCTTGCGAGTTTCCATACAGTCGTCGCCATTTTAAACGAAAAATTCGGATAAATTGTTCAATTTTCCAATAGCTGACTTCTTCGCTGTAATTAATGTGCCTAACTACGTATTACTGCCTCCTTTGGGTGCCAAATGGACTTAATATTTTGTGTAATTAAGTTTAAATTGGGTTGTTAATACAACCCAATTTAAACTTAATTAAATTGGTTACGTTTAAATTGGTTACGTTTAAAATTATTTAATTTTAATTGTCACGTTATTTTATTTCACATTTAATCACATAGTTATAGTTCGTTATTATAGATGTTATTAGACGTTATTGTACTTAGGAATAGCCAACTTTGGGGTCGGCTCCCAGTCGAACCAAATGAAAAACCAGAGCTAGATATCAGTATTTTACATGGAGCGACTGCCTATCGGACCTCCACAAGCCAGTAACTGGGTAATACGATACCCCGTGTAAGACCGTTTGTCAGACTTTAGAGCTTCTAACAGTAACAACTGTCAAAGATCTACAAATAAATGACAACCGGGACCAACGGCTTTACGAAGCACGGAGGAAAGTAATTAGGAATAAATATGTAATTACTGCAGTGGTGGCCTAGTGGTATCGGCTTCGACTTACGAGTTGTAGGTCGAGGGTTCGAACCCCGTCAGGCGCATTACTTTGTGTAATTTATTTCAACACCACTGCTCTCAAAACGGGGAAGGAAAACATCGTGAGGAAACCGACATGTCCTAGAACCAAAAATTCGAAGACATGTGACATCTACCAATCCGCACTGGCCCGCGTGGTAGATTATGGCCCACTCCCTCTCACAGAGAGGAGGCCTGTGTCCCAGTAGTGGGAACATTTATAGGCTGATGATGATGATGATGATGTAATTACTTATCAGACTAAACACTGGGACTAAGGTGCAATCCCAATAATAAGTTCGAATAAAAAGTATATTTTTTCTTGCAACTATTAATCCAGGCAGCAATTGAAACATCGGCAACTAAGAATGGATTTCTTTTCTTTTCCTTTCTTTATTGATGTTCTGTAACTTTTAAAGCTAATTGCTACAAACAAAATCTGCATCTGATTAATCAATATTGTTTAAGTAGCTTCAGTTTGTTCTGTGTCAAAATTTAGTAAATTTCTAACAACATGTAAATAATTTTAGCAACTATCGCCTGATAGTTACGTAAACCTAAGTTAAAGTAACAACACCTTTTTTTTCTTAGTCGGTACTGTCCCACTGCTGAGCAAAGGTCTCCCTCAATCCCTCAAATGAACTCTTTTCCCGGGCTTTTTAGAACCGGCCTTCGTGGTATAGAAGTAGGTCGCCTCGCCATTTTTTCTCGGCACCCATTGTGTGGAAACTTGCCCAGCAGACATCTTGCATGCAACTACGACAACACCTTTAAAGAACTTAAAATAAATTCGCCAGCAATTAGACACCTAGACAAGTTACAACCTAATTTACCCTACAGCTGTAAAATAAATTTGTTAGACCGCCTCGCCCAAGGATGAATTCAGACCGGCATGAAATTAACAAAGCAACATGGGAATGGTCGACGGCGTTTAACGGCTGATGACAGGCCGCGGGCGACGCCTCAAAACAAAGGACTGCTGTAAACTGGACCACAAGGGAACACGTGTGTGGTTTAAGTAAGGAGAAATAGGACTTCATTTGACAGCTGTATATTCACTGCTTTGTTTCTGTGATTTTGAAGCTAGATTGTCCTTCCACGTCTGATTTTGTACCTATTTCATTACTTGAAGAGAATAAATAGTGGAGGATTAGGTGGAAATGTTTTGTAATTTAGGTACACGGAACCGTGAAACAATTTTAATTTGTGTCCAGATTTCCTATCCTCAAAGTAAGTTGTTGTTCGATTTAATTTATACGAATTTTAATTTAAACGACTACAAACGATAGGTATATTACCATTGCAACTGGTCATTTGTTTCTGTAAATCTTTTCCTTATAAACTGACATGAACAGTAGACCGTTTTGTCTGCTCAAAACCACAATATTTTTTAAAGTTTTATGTATCCGTCGATCGTGGCATTTGCAACAAAACAAAACTCAATGCAAATAAAACAAATATGTTTTAAGTTCTGAAGATTATCTTTCCACTTTCCAATCCATTCAAGAATTACAGATGTAAAATAAACACAACTCTAACATTGCAGTTTCCTTTACGACCTTTCAACAATAAAAATGGTAGCACTTTTATTATCCAACCCGCTGTGCGCTCATCACTTGTCAACATTCTAAGACCACAACGGCGAGGGCTCTGGTCGACACCTGCTGACATTTCAGAATGATCTCCAAGTTTTAGTGGTGCAAACTGTTTAGATAAAAATTTATTTTATTTGCATGTTGTAACGTAATATTCACAATATTCAGCTGTATTTTTATACTTAGAAGCAGGTATTTTTTTCTTTTTGGGTTTCTATAGTTACCCATATATGGCTTATCGTACAATTAACATTCGTAGAACGTATAAATGTAAGGTTAATTAATTAAACACTAAATACAATCAGAAATCTAGAATAATAACTTATGAGAGTCATTGTTGTAGAACTGCTATTAAACGGCAGAATTTTTTAACATCCTCTGAAGCTGGACGAGATAAAAGTAAATTGTATTAAGCCCGCATCGTGCATATAAAGTCTTTTAAAAATGACCCCCTATCGTTTCTATTAAAAGGTGAAATGAAATTGCTTGAATAAAGATTTTATGAAGAAGAAGATAAATGGCAGTGATTAGCAAAATAGAAGTATTCATGTAAACGTGAAACGTGTAAACTTTAAGTGAAAATAAGGACTTGTTCCTATGAAAAACATCAGTAGTTTTAGGTCTGAAATATGTGTAACGAACTGTAATTTTTCTTTCATGTAAGGATGGTTGTGAAAGACGCAAAATTGCAGTATATAAGAACCGTAGTAGTTTCCAACCACTCCGCTGCCATGGGAAAAAGATGTTACATAACACTTTATGTAAATGAAACAGTTCTGTTCAAACATCAAGTGGCATATTTACTCTAGAACATTCACATAACAGTTTTAAAACCGCATTCAAACATGAAATTCAAATATTCAGTGCGAATTTTCGCTCCCACCTCAAAAAGTCGTTAAAAACAAAACATGGATGTTGGGCGATAACGATAATGAAGTCAGCCTAAACGCATAAACATTTAGCGGTTGTAGTATCAACTAAATAGCTTCCTATGCGAATGAATACCCCACAATGATCCGGTCATAAACGGTTTTACAGTTTAGGTTGTGCGCATACATGTTACTTTTAGCAGCCATACGCTGCCACTGTTGGCATATGGCGCTTGTACCGCAATTCTGAACACACCCTTAACACAGCACAAATAGATTTTTTAATTATGGATTTTTGCAAAAAATACTGTAAGAAAATGCGCTTGTAACGGATCGTATGTCAAATTGTCTATGTTGTATAATGTTAGTAAACATAATGTACCTAACATAGAAAATCAGTATGTGAAGAAATCGATTAAATTCGAAAATACTTTGCATTGAAAGTGACCATAAGCTATGCATCACTAATAAAGATCGATATCAGAAGCATAAGGGCAAGTTGTTAAATCAATATTTAAACTATGTATTTGTTAAATCATTTACATTTTTAACCATTTGTTATGTTACAAAATGTATGGGATTTTAACCGTAATTAGTTTAACTATTGATCAAACACCTTGTCCCAAGTGGACCAAGCTACCTTTCAGCCGTGAGTCACTCGTATACGTCAACCCTCAATCAGTAACCATGCCAAAAAGTTACTACATCACAATACATAATACCAACAGAACAAAGTATAAACATTACGACAAAGATCATGACTGGCAGGTATAAACATTTTATGGTTTATCGACGAAACATTTACATGGGGAATATACCTATGAAGAGACTTTTTGAATACATCAAATGCTTATTTTATCATTGCACGGGGTCGTAAATTATAAAAGTAATGTTGCAATGAAGAACGAAAACCATTTTTGCATTGCAGAAAATGAAGGTTTTGCGAAAAACGTTGAAAATGGTTGATGGTTCAAAGAGGCATTATATTATCCAATTTCTAACTGGGTTATGAGATCAGATATGCAATCAATCTTTGTTAAATGCTGTTATTCAATTGCCTCATATTATTATTCATTTAATATAGTTGGGAAAAGGCTCCGCAGATGATTATGGTGATAATGGTTCGTGGTTCACATTGAGCATCTGCCACCTAATCTCTTGACCATTCGTGGTTGCCTAGTAAAAAGAGACTAAGGCAAGGTAATAAGTTCGCCTGTGAGCCTTATTGATGTACAAGAATTATGAATAGAGACTGACTCTCAGATAAAGTTTTTCCACTGACTAACAGAATATTGTACCAAATGGTTATTTTTTGAATTATGTAAAGGCTTTTTACTTTTTTACAATTTATTTTAGGTGCTGAATCTTAGTAACGAGAAAAGCAACAGGTATTTGAGACAAAATGCAGTCAGAACGTTTCCAGACCAGTTTGAAATTTAAATTAACTTCATACAAACGTTGTAATTTCAGTTCAAAACAACGCAAGCAGAAACTTCTACAATCAGTTAGTGTATTTCAATACTGCAACAGTTTCGTCCGTTCAAAAATACAAAGCAGATACAGGGTTAATTAATTACAAAGCCAGCATCATAATACCGATTAAATTACGTGGATAAGACAACACGTCAGTTCGGCTGCGTCGTAAATACATCAGCGGTACACCACACCACACATATTCGTACGTAACTATGCTAAGTTGCCTGCTAATGCTGCGAAACTTTGGATACCTACTGTACAGCACTATGTATTATGTGAGCTTACCTCTAATAGTAAAGTTGCAATTAAGGGATCTTAGATTTATTTGGGGATTGATGCCAAACGGGCCAACAATAGTAATTAATGACAATTTGGGCCAACAACATTCAAATACTATCAAGTCAGCGACACAAAAACGAAAAAGTAGGTGCTATATACAAGTCAACTGTCTAGCTAGGGAAAGACTAAAGGCGAAATTAGATTTACACGCACTGATTGGCATTCTTGAGAACCTGAAACGGCGTCATTTGATGGACCGAGACATCTGGCCGCAAGTATCCGCATTCAATCGCATCGAAAGCACTTGAACTTGTGATTGGACATCTTAATTTAATGAGTTGTAATTCTAAGAAACACTTAATATATTAATGAAAAAGTAAATTCACTCTAAAGGTCATACGCCAGAATCGGTATAAAACACACATAAGCAACCACTGGTAGGTAACAATGAAGTCTAAGACCTTGTAGGTACCCAGACTTACCTACTGGATACAAGGGAACCTAATCCTTAAGTCAATCAACTTTTACGACTCACGGGGGTAGCTTATGACTCCACACACATATACGTAACGTACAAAGATAGGCCCGCCACACAAAATAAAGGTCATATAAATAAACCAAAAACATTAACGCTCTGGCATAGCAATAAAAGTGAACATTTCAGTTGCTGTGGTCACGAGCCAATCAGTCTTCTTTGACCACAAATGCAAAAATGAAATTAAATGTGTGTAAAACGTAATAAACAACAATTTTACGATGAATATATTTATGCACAATATATTAAATTATCCTCATGCGGGCAGGGGTCGCCCATTGCGTAGGCGTTTTACAAAATTATACGCTGTAAAAAAATGTGAGGCAAAAGCCATGTCAATGTCATTTGTTTAAATAAAATCACGAACGCGTCTATGGAACATAAACTAGATGTCAGATAACGTCAAAATAACAAAAGACTGTCCCCCGAAATCCCCACCCTCGTTCCTCAACAAAAGTGGTATAAAAATCACAAATGATTTAGGTTATAAAAGGCAGATTTTATAAATGGGTTGTAAAAAAGGTCAGGTTGTGTAGTTCACGAAAAAGTATTACTTTTCTTAAAACCAACAATGCCTTAAACGGCTATGTAGTAAAGCATTGATGTTCGTATACAAAAATGCTAGGTCTTTACGAAACATGTAGATATGGGTTCAGCGAGCTCACCCCACTAAACATCCCCTGTGAAAGGCCAGGGGACACTTTATGACCTAAAGTGCTTTCAGTTTTATAGACATGGCCAACGGAATTTGGGATCATAAAGTTACTACATAAATATACATATAAAAGGGTATTTATAATGTATTTAATGAGAGTGTAGGTTAGCGATAGTAAGTAGAGTTCAGTAGAAAAACAATTTGGAGAAAATAAAGCAGTTAAGTTCACCTTTGAAAAGGTTTGCGCTAATATGCTTATTTCATTACAAGTGCGGAAAGGCTGTCATTGCAAAGAGTTCGGACAAATGTCTACCCGAGCCGAGGCGCAGCCGAAGGCGAGGGTTGACAGTCGGAACAAGTTGTAATGACGGTTCCGCACGTGTACTGAACGACTATTTTTAATACAGTTGCGAAAAAATTAAGCAATTTAAGAAATAATAAAAACATAATAAACTAAACTCGCAAAGAAAATTTCTGGAAAATGACGCCAACCGTAGAATATAAGCAGAGTTTTTTTTTCTTCACCCATTTTGATAGGCAAAGGAAACGCCCATATAGCTTAATCTTCAGTAGATTTTTTTTATTGATATGAAATGAAAATGAGATGAAATGAAATGAAACCTAACCTAACTCATTCAATCAAATCGTTAAATCTGACATTGATATAAATTAGTAGCTTCTTTTTAGAAATATACGTTTTTGTATGAATCACAGAACTCCTCAGTAAAAACTTCATGGTTGTTTTTTCTTTTTAATAGACATTATGTTGACAGTTGGGAAAGACAACGCACTAGTGCGGGAAAGGTAAAAAAAAGCACTAGTGTGTAATAGCCCACTTCCCGAACGCTAAACGTCCCTGCAATATGCCACTTTTTGAGCAACTGTATTAATAGTACATTACGATAATAGTGCGTTAAGATGGTTATAACATGTGAGGCGGAATTTCAGCCCGAGCCGAAGGCGAGGGCGTAATTGAGCTACGCACTATTATCAACCACCAAACACCCAAAGCAGCTTTCAACTGGTGAAAGAATTTTTGAAATCGGACCAGTAGTTTTTGAGTTTATCCATTACAAACAAACAAACAAAAATACAAAGTTTTCCTCTTTATAATATTAGTGTAGATTAGAGAACCAAATATCGCTCTAAGGCGAAATAAATAGTCGTACCTAAGCAACAGCCAAGCCAAAGTCAGTGCTTGGCGACGCCAAATGTCAGTAATTTCCATGGTAACGTCATACGTCAGTGGGATTTTAAAATGCGTTCAATGTATTCATACTTATTTATTTCTAGACTAAAATACTTTTTGTAAAATTGTAATGTTTATACATAATGATTAATCTTAATTTTTCTAATTGATAAATTCGGTTCAGTACAACATGTGAACGCTTCTGAAACATGACAGTAAAATAGTACTTTCCGAACTCAGAACAATAACTAAAGCATAGAAGGAACCTAAATTTAACTAATATAGTCGTCTCTGTTTTCTTATATACTCATAACAGCATTAGAGAGAGACAGATGTAGGTTGCTCAAAATGCAAATCGTCACAAAAGAAATCGTCAATTTGGATACCTTGGCTACCTTTATAGTACTAAGTTTAAAAGCTACTTAACGTCTCAGGTTTTTATCTATGACTTTGTTCATCGCATTTTTTCGTAAATGCTTATGGGCGCATGCCAGTTGAACTGCTTCGTTGGTTTTACGTGTTTTTGTAAAAATAGTACAAAAATAACAGTGATTTAGTATAAATCGCAAAGCTTAAAGATTAAATAATGTCCTGCATTATAGTGGGATGTAAATCTCATTCATCCCGCAAAGAAAATGATGCGGAAATCATAAGCTTCCATTGGTAAGTAATCAAATATGGTCATTTTGTCAGTTTTTCATTCTTATTTTATGTTATTTTGGCATTATTTCAAATTATTTAACCTAAGTGTACACGGTACTGTTTTGAAATCAATATTTTATGCAATTAAATAGTTTGATTATATGGAAATTATAAATTTTAAATCGGCATATAAATTTTTGCAATAGTGCTTGCAAAAACAAACTATCGATACAATATCGATAAAATAGCGTCATCCAAATTATTATGTACATTATTTTTCTTTACACGTAGTTTTGGGAAGGATTAAATATTTAAGAGTTAAATAAATACCTACGGTCTTGTGAGCGAATCGTACGTATGAGTAATGAAATGACAGTGTGAAAAATCCGTGTGGCTCATGGTGTAACAATTTAAACTCATGTGTGGCTATAATTTTTTTTTGTCACTTTCAGATTTCCGTCCGACGTTGATATGAGGCAAAAATGGATCAACGCTTTTGCACGTTACAACTGGGAATCGTTCAGGGCCAATCGCTCTTTTAAAATTATTTAAGCGTTGTCTTGGTAGTTTCAATTTTTTACAATTTATGCTGTTTAAAAATAAATATGCTGGTCAGACAGAAGTGAGTTCTTTATTTCACCTTAGCATATTTAGATTTATTGCCATGGAGCAATACCATAAACTAAGAATTCGATGTCGATATCGGTATTTATTTTATGCATAGTCACATCACTAGCTAATACTCTTTTGTCTATGACAGCGTACACTTCAAATGTCGTAAAGCGCCTTCTATGCTTTAGTTATTGTTCTGAGTTTCCGAATTAATACTTTTGACAGATACTTAGCAACGACTATTTATCTCAGCCCTAATGTCCCGAAAGGAAATTATCATGCTACTATGGTATTTCTTCACGATATTTCCGCATCAACTCGATAACCCGAACTCAAAACCACATCCAGAATCACTCTCCACATCGCACCTGAGCTTATCAAACTTTTTCCAATACGAAAACTGCTTGCACAACAATAATAGCAAATAGCCCACGTACAAGGCAATATTAGTAATAAATTCGACACCTCATCTCGTTCTAAATGTATCTCGATTACCCATAATGGTACAATAGGGCCATATTGAATGGAACTCGAGTTGGCACCTGCTTTGCCGCCAACACCGCCTTGCTTGCGTACCTCCGCTAACAATGGGTTTGTTTAAAGGAATTTAGGCGTTTTGTTACAAGATCTGTGTAGTATTTTAGAAAGATTAGTATCACAAACGTTTTGGTGATTCTGAAAACTGGCGAATTTATCTACTCTGTTATTTTCAATATGAATTTTCATATACCACATCTCAATTTTCCGACATCACAAATCCAGTTGACGTCATTTTCTCGTAAAATAAAATTTTAAACCTAGGTAAGTACATATTTAAAAAAAAATATTAGCAAAATAATACGAAAGTACAGAATCGTTTTAAAGCCTTGATAACGCAACCACATATTCATACGAGCATACCTTTATGCATATAAGTTAGGTACTCTTGAAGAAGGTCAAAGAAGGAATTCTGATAACAATTTTATGCCCGGTTTCTGGTGTCACCAGTTATCCTCTCAATAACTATTGCTTCAACAAAGTTATTGGTCAGTTAAACTTAGCTTAACTGTAGCTGCGTTTCTGATGTCACACGGACCGATAACATAACTATGAGACCAATAGCCAGTTCCAAAATTTGTCACTAGATGGGTCTGTTTAATAAATAGAGTATAAAATGGATTTTACTACTTATAATTCGTCGTTAATACTAGTTTTATGTATAAAATACTTTTAGAAGAGTAATGTAAGCCCTTTACCCAGCATTTCAGCACATCTATTCAATAAAAAAAGGAAAGTACCGGTGTCACAGGTAGTTACTTTACAACTGAAAACTGAAAGTAGTGTATTTTTTTTAGAAATTTAAAACGGATTATTTGCCAAGTTGATTTGAAACAGTTCACCCATCATCAACAATGCTGAATTATGGTATAATAAAAATAAGTAATAAACATGGTTAATATTTCTTATTATAGTGTAGTGATCATGCCAGTTCAAAAACTTAGGTATACTATAAACTGTGGGTATACCTAGTGTTTTTTTTTGTTTCTAATACAGGTGATTGTTCAAAGAAGTACTACATTTTATTTTAATCATCATCTGCATCTTTTTTTGTGTAGACAAATAACTGCCAATAACAGTAAAAAATAATAAAGAGAAAGAAGTGAGCTTTATTTATCTAACACTATGATTCAATTTTGTTTAAAATGAAAATCATAAGTACTGGGTATTGATCCCAGATGTTTGACCACCCTTTGTAAAAAAAGGTCAGAACAAAAAAATTCAACCTCGTAATATAGTTATGGAACCGACAAACGGCGAAGATTGGTCAGTCAACTTGAACTTAGTTTATGTAGAGTTTATCTTACTTTGCGGTGTTCAGAAACCCATTTTTGTAGTTTATCTAACCAACAGCGCTATTGAATTGATAAACTGTCGACAAAAGGACACCAGAAACCGGGCATTAGTCGCGTCTGTACGCTTGTGCTGTGGTTCCCATTCTATGGTCCGCGTAGAAATGTTTGTGCTTTTATGCTGTCACTGACTTATTTGCTTTTAATGCTTACATAAATATATTTTAGTTGCAACTATTCCATACTACCTCCCAAGTATTTTCCTAGTATTTCACAATACAGAAACACCACAGGACATTTCGTAAACACAAACTTGTAGAATGACACATACTCCTTTTAAAATAACCATTTATCATGATTCAATTTCAAGTTATTTCTGTTCGTAACTAAGCTAGAGAGCGTAGTCGTTATTCACAAAGTAATCTTTAAATTAATAAAACAAATCGATGCGACTCCCGTTCAACTGGTTACGTTTGTTAAGACATGTCAAAATGTAATCTACCCGCGGACACTTGCAAATGAGTGTGCATCACTCCTTACCCACTTACAACAATAATTTTGCCATCGAACAACTAAAAGTTAGTCTTTGAGAACCAAAATAAAAGGTAGACTCTCGTTGAGAGAAGAATTCGCGAGCGGTAAATGAAAGTTGTCGAGTATTGCGAAACTCGTTTTTTACCGACTGAAGTAGGGACAGCATAAAAGGATGTTAATTGGTGTTCCTTACTTTCTGAAGATAATTGAGTCGTAACTAGGATGCTAGACAATGCGAATAGCTGGCAACATAGTCGCACATTGCGCACCTAACATTTGCATACAGAGCCCTTTTAACTCACAAACGGCGGGTAGATTCCTTGGTAATTACGTGTTCTACAGACCCATTAAAATAGCGACAAGTTAAACACATGTTCACGAGTCGATTGTGAATGTTATTAGTAATGTTGGTGGCGTAATAGTAGCTATTAAATCTTTGATTTGATTAGCCTACTTTGATTTATCTCTTTGTGATCAGGAGCGAGTGTCTGTTACCTTTGCCAGACAACCGGGAATGTTAATTGTGCCTTTATCTTTTAGTTTCAATTCAGCGTGAGACATTATTACTTGTGTCGTGAGACCTCTTGTGTATTGTGAAATCACAGAGATACTATCTGCTTTTAAAAGGATCTTACTACAAGCAATATTAATAAAATGTTCTTTCAAAAACGCACGTTCACCGATAGAAGTAAAAAACAAATGGTTTAAGCTGCGTATACAAATAATGGTTACATATATTGTGTCTAACATTGCAGATTGCAGCTTTTAGTTTTTTCACTTCGATAATTTAGTTTGATTGCCAATAGATAAAAGGATGCATGGCAGTGCGAACATTTACCGATTAAACCGGCGTTTACAAATAGAGTTTTAGCCCGATTACTAAAACTGTTCGGGCGACTAAAACCGGTTATTTGTGATCGCTTCTGTATTCAACGCTTTACTGCTAAATCAAGGATTGAACAATGGGAAATATATTGGGTTTTTGCTTACCTAAAGCCGTAGCACGAACTCTACGTAATTGTTCGTACTTCGTACTTGAAGTACGTACAGTACCCTTTTTTTTTTGGTAAAATCATCAAATGAGTCCTCCCACCCCGGGCAGGGCGGGAGAGGCTTCCGGCGACTGGGACCGCAATAAACTGATACCGCGGTCGCAGTTGCCGGATCCATTTAATTTTAATATTTGTATTCCGTCGACTGGGACCGATCCATGAATTGAACCAGAACAGTACAGTCAGACGAAAAATGTCGATGGAAATTGTCTTGTTCAATACAAACCAGGAAAAGTAATAGGCTTGCATAGGTTCAAAGTGGTCTGTATTAAAATAATTCTCGGCGGGAATAGGTTACCTGAAATTGTCTTGTATTGATTCAGAAATATTTAAATAAATACCACTTTGAACTTATGCTAGCCTGGTACTTTTGCTGGTTAGTCAATGAAAAAGGCAAATTCAGGTAATCTCCTACTTTTTTTTTTTTGGGGGTGGCAAAATCATCAAATGAGTCCTCCCGCCCTGGGTGGGGCGGAAGGGACTGTCAGACTCTTACTGACTAAAATCCACCCGTGTTCCTTCGGATGCCCTTTACGTTCCGGGGCCACGGTATCCTGGATTAAGAAAAATCCGCGACCCCAGCAGGCATTTGGCCCCATAAGGGGCCCCGTCGGTGACGCGTTAAACACGACGCGCCACCGACCCGGGCTTGGTCCTTGGTCGGACGGCGAGCATACCCATTACTCACCGTCCACAAGCCGCTTTTTGCTCCGCCGCTGTGCCCTATGCTATTCAGAGGGATACGCTTTGGAGCGTCCACCCGACAGGCTATTCGCATACGGGCAAAGAGACCTCTTAGGCACACAGTGCCTAAGGAAGAGTTTTTGCCCGCATCCCAGGGTGCACCGTCCCGAAAAACTGGTCTTCCCCCCGGACGTATCCGAGAGGGAACTCCAGTCCTCGGGCGCACGTGGATGTCTCCTGTCTTAGCACCCCGGTAATCTCCTACTTAGAATTATTTAAATACAGACTTATACTGAACTCATGCTAGCCTAGTACTTTCTTCTTGGACAATAGCGATTTTTTTCTCCCAAAAACTCCCTGACGACAAACGGGAAAAATATTCCCTTTTGTCACCAGTGAGACAATTAGAAGCTAACAAAAAGTACTAGGCTAACATGAGTTCAAGATGGGTCTGTATTTAAATAACTTTAAGTAGAAAGTTTCCTGAAATTGTCTTTTTCATTGACTAACCAGCAAAAGTACTAGGCTAGCATAAGTTCAAAGTGGTATTTATTTAAATATTCCTGAATCGATACAAGACAATTTCAGGTAACCTATTCCTGCCGAGAATTATATTAATACAGACCACTTTGAACCTATGCTAGACTGTTACTTTTTACCTGGTTTGTATTGAACAAGACAATTTCCACAGACATTTTTCGTCTAACTGTACCGTTCTGGTTCAATTTATGGATCGGTCCCAGTCGACGGAATACAAATATTAAAATTAAATGCATCCGGCAACTGGGACTGCGGTGTCACTTTATTGCGGTCCCAGTCGCCGGAAGCCTCGGCGGGAGGGACTGTCAGACCTGTACTGACTAAAATCCACGGTGTCCTTCAGTAGCCCTTTATGTCCCGGGGTCACGGTAATGATATAAGTCCCGCGACCCCGACAGGCTTTGGCCCTCTAGCACGAGTTTTCACTCTTTTACTTTACAGCGTCTTTCCAGTATTTACAGCGTTTCTTGTATGAAAAAATGGTACAGCGCCTCTGGTGTGCGAAGTAGGAACTATTTTTTTCTTGAAAATTGTCAATTTGAAGTTGTCAAAGTTCCAGTTTACTTTACGTCTCAAATACTGAAAACTCGTGCTCAGGGTATTCAGTATTTGAGACGTAAAGTAAACTGGAACTTTGACAACTTCAAATTGACAATTTTCAAGGAAAAAATTAGTTCCTACTTCGTACACCAGAGGCGCTGTTCCATTTTTTCATACAAGAAACGCTGTAAATACTGGAAAAACGCTGTAAAGTAAAAGAGTGAAAACTCGTGCTCAGGGTACTGGTCTACGAAGGAGAAATAAGTATTTCAAAATAACATCAACGTTCCTACTTACTTTACCACACAATAACGTGAACATTAGAGCTTCTGCTGTCAACAGTAAAACAGTTACGTTTAGATGGTTAAACAAAAAAGGCAAAACAAAAATGTTTATAAATTTTACCTTCAGAAAAGTTACAGAACAAAAAAAAACCGGCACATCAAAAACCGCACCAGCAAAGCCGTACATACTTTTAACTAACCGCTTTCAAACATGCCTCATTAAAACTAAGCATACCTAAGACTACAAGTATTTACCTCAAGTACGTACGTATCCCACAGGTATGTCCGTTGTTAGATGAACAAGGAGTTTGTTGGCCAGTTTAGTTGTAAACAAAAGAGACGCAAAATATACCACAAAGCGTTCTTGCGGTTGCTTTGTATCGTTTTCAATCTACGTTATGAAAGCTCGTTGTAACCGCTGGCCTTTCACAAAGCAATATTGCTGAAAGCTTAATATGTATTAACTGCGTCCAGGGTTTCATATGCTAATATCAATATTGTTTTATGTGTTTTTGGAAGTGTATCTCGACGGGTTTATCTTTGATGTGGATGATTGCAGGAATATTATGTGTTAAAGTATGTGTGAAAATATTACACGTATGTTTTCTGTATGTGTGAAAATATAAGTAAAATGTTCACACATGCATGTAATGAAACATGCATGTGTGTCTTTATGTTAACATTTTGTGATGTGATTGTTTTTCTTCGGTACAGTTATCTTTTGCATTGTTGCTATTATAATAGTGTCAGATTTACTAATGTAATGGCGTCATTATGACTTTCAAATGGTCAACCACTGACACTCCATTGAAAGAAATGGAATGGAATGGTAATCTCATACAAATGTTTTCTGCTATTTACCAAATTGAACTTCTTACTCCTGGTTTAGAACACTAATAAATACCTAGGGGAAAAGTGTATAAGACGGGGACGTTAATAATCGCGAGGTATAATGGGGACATGCACTCTTTAGGCATACTTAACACAACACTAACGTAGAACGAGCGCCATCAGGACGTCATTTGCAAGCGGCCAGACGCAAATGGCGTCCTGTTGGCGCTTGTGCTACGTTAGTTTTGTGTTAAGTTTGCCCTGTGTGATTTCCCATCATACCTCGTGTCCCCGTCTTATACACTGTTCCCCTACTACGTAAACATATACATAGGTAAATGAAATCTGGCATGAATAAATGTTCAAATGTCATTTTATCACAATTTTATTACGACACCATTAACCGACCAATGATCGATCATTATGAATTTAGTAGATTACGAAATTTTAGCAAGATCTATAGAAAACTGCCTAACCCAAAGTTCCATTTTAGTAAGTACAACCTATGTATTCATAGCCTTGTAGTTGAGGTTAGATCTAGTATTCACGGATAACACTGTTGTCCACCTAATACCTTTATCGGCTAACAATGGGTGTATCCGATTGTATATTGTATGGAGACCATAGACACTGGAGAGGAATGTCTATAGCGTGATACATTGAGGAATTCGGATTACTTAGTATCTATTTTCTACTTATTTGAAAATAAACAGACACTATGTAAGCCGAATCCCTCCGTCTTACTGAATTTGGAAAAACTTGCGAGAAAAATATTTCAAAACACTAAAAATAACACAACAGGAAATCAATTTAGTTATTTTTCAGACTTATAAAAATTTTCAAACTTCAAAGTGATGTTTCTAACCCTGTTTTTTTTTTAAATTAAAATAAAAAATCGCTTGAATATTTTTTTGTTGTTCCAACGGCGGCGGCGGCGCGTCGGAAAAATTCCTATTCAAAGAAGTTTCAAAACAATTCTCGTTTGTAAAAATATTAGAAAATTGTTGCGCGCATTTAATAATATTTTACATCGCGCTGAGTTTAAAGTTTTATGGCGCGTTTTCTCGTTACTGAGTGGGGTGAAGCAAGGGGCGCGAGGGGTGACATCAAAGTGAATTAGCGAATGTTGTCTAGGGGCGTCCGTTTGTAAGCCGCTTTGAAGTTAGGACTACCTGCAGGGTACCAGGGAACTCCGTTGAAATGTGCTAAAGCGTAAGGCGTTTTATTTTGATACCACTCCGGAAGGGCCCACGAGCGCAAATGCGCGAGAAAAATGTAACACGCTAAAATTAGCGTGAGCATGCTTATTACGTCGCGTTTGATGTAAGGTAGAACATCAAAAGATAACTTGCGTTGTTTTATACGGTGTTTCACAGAATTCAATTTATGAACAATTTTATGTTGCTTTGTGGTTTTTCATACGTTCCCAAAGAATTAAAATTTAAATAAAACCGTGTTTCTGAGATTACTACTGGAATAAAAGATCAGTTTTAAATAATTCAGGCCACAACATTCATTGTCGATGCACGCTTTTCATTCGGTAAAAATTTAATCATATTTTAAAAGAAAGATCAGACGCTGATACCTCGCACTGTTTCTTTAAATTTTCATTTAAAAACTGAATTAAAATAAAAGTCGCAATTATTAACAGTGAGTAATGGTGGCCCAGTGGTATCGGTCTCGACTTACGAGTTGTAGGTCGTGAACCAAAAATTCGAAGACATATGACATCTACCAACCCGCACTGGGCCCGCGTGGTGGATTATGGCCCACTCCCTCTCACAGAGAGGATGCCTGTGTCCCAGCAGTGGGAACATTATAGGCTGATGATGAATTATTAACAAGAATTGTTAAATTTTAACTGCTTTCATTTATTATAAAACTGAAAACTACAACAACTACCTACCTACACGACCTACATCTTAAAAATAACAGGTATGTACACTTATTTCAGCAACGTCGGAAGAGACGATGCTTCACAAAGACCGGGCAGATACGTCTTTCTTTTTAATACAGCGTCTAAAAGGGTTGCCAACCTTTCCAAAAAAAATGCTCTCGCCCATTTTTCTATGGCACCTTTTTGTCGGGGGACATTGAGTCGGGCCGCGGAGTCGCGATAACGTCGTGGTAGGAACTCGCTTTAAATGCAAATCTCTTCACTACCAAATTCGGAACGATGTGGTAGTTCCCTGATGGCTGGTAGATGAATTGAGGACAAATGAGATGCGACAACTGTATATTAGTTACAGTGAATGGGTTAGATGCAGTCGTTGTGAATGTATCGGTTGTGAATAAGATTTTCTATTTACTTACTGGTCTTGTGCACCTGGTTTTGTGTCGTGATTTAGTCATTTTTATTTCTTCCAATGAAATACGAATCTAATGTTTGACGGCACGGTCTGCTCGATGATTAAGCGATTGACTGCTGCTCTGATTGTCACGGGTTCGATTTCAGCAAGGACTAAAATATATTCGTATGATCTGCAAGTAGTTGTTCCAGTTCTGGATGCTTGTTTATGTGGGTTTAAATGTTTGGAAACGCATCCAAAATACAGAAGAAATTCATATTTTGAAGCAACGGATGAAAAAATATAGGTTGTCATAATATGATAAATGTACTTGGTGATATAAAATAATTGTTATTTTTTATCACGAAAATTGCTCTTTGTCCTTATATCTTCGAACGAACTGAAACAATAACCCGTGCACTCTTTTATATTCTAGGAAAAGTCACTGCTGACTACTCAACAATGCTATTGCCATACTACAACCATCTAACTAAAATAGATAAATAATGCATTGCTCTTTCTCAGTTCATATTGACATGACCTCACCTTTTATTTCATTTCCTTTTATATTTTATCATCCAACTAGTCATATTCTGAGCCCGGAAAAAATACGCAATTACTATAAAATACTAGTAAAACATCCAATACTGTATGCCACGTAAGTAATCTTGGAGGAAATTACTAGTTATAAAACCACGCAAATAATTCTAGAGGAAATTACTGGTTGTAAAAGCGAGCAAACAATTTTATTTTTGGTTGTTTTTATTCTTTATTTTTCCGCCTATAGACAAAAAAGGAAAATTTTTGTTTCTTACTTTAATTATTTAGATGAAATACTAAAAACAATACTGGAATAATACGGATCATGATAACTTCAATATTATTATACGACAAAAAGTACACTTAGACATAAACTTAGATAAACTAAGCAAATCATAATAATTATTATGCTGAAATCATCATCACCAAACAGGTAAAAATAATGCCAAAATATCTGTCCCTGTTACCGGTGGGCCACTATTATTTATATTTTTAAAGGTTTTTTTTCTGTTAACCTAGTAAGTGAAAATAATGAATTAAGGACAAAATTAATTCTTTGAAAAATATATTAACTGTAAAATAGGTACAGTTGCATCATTTAAGGATAGATTAATCTATCCTTATCCCACTCGTTTGGATTCCAGGCAGTATGTCTTCCACTTCTATTCATTATGACCGTTATAAAGTAGCTGTTATCTTATTTAATAAAAATGGAGTCATTATGGCGTCGGTAGCTTGCGTACCCTGTGTATAAATACGAGTAGGATACAATAACTTTATTCAACAACAAAAATATATATTTCTGTTTCTAAACTTGAACAAAATTATGAAAAATCCAACCCCTAAACGCCACAGTTTAGCAAGTACGTAAACACTCAACAATTTCCAGTGGAAGCCGCTCGTTATTCCAGTAATTTTTATAATCCAGCCACTCGGTTGGAAGAGTTCCCTCTGCCAAATACTATTAAGTAAATTTTTGTACATACAGAACAGTGGCTTTTGTTAGTTTCTTGGCTAGAAACCCAGTAAACAGACGATTTTTCACCATATTGTAAGTAGAACACAACCCGAAGCAAAACAACGAAATATATTCACGGAACAATACTGGAAATACTTTGAAAAGACTAATAGTAGATAATGTGTGATACAATATAATTTATGGGTTCCATTGCTATTTCAATAGTTAACTAAATGTATTTCTTCAATACTTAATAAGTATCTGCAGCACTCTACTTTATGTGAGGATTAAATAGGTTATTATGATTACGAGTATGTGTGCAACACCAAAACAATTGAAGCGCCAGGGAAAAGCAGGGAAATCGTCCATCAATCAAAATTACATTGTTTCCTATTATCGTACGGAAAACCTACCCGTGCTGCCATCTATTCCGTAGAAATAGAAGCAAGTTCTCATCGCGATTCATAAGTTCATACCTGACATTCATGTGGTTCTCAAAATTTCAAGAATAGTGGACTAAACGTGAACCCCACCCTGAACTTCAAAATTCTTTTTTATTCACAAACAGGATGAATAGTTTCAACATAAATGGATGCAACTAAAGCAATTTCAAAATATCTGAAGTGATTTGATTGAAGCAGAAACAATTACTTGTAAGTACATATGTATATCTTTAGATGGCAGAGTTAGACCACTTAGAAATACATACCTATTCAGATAGTGTCCTGGCGGGAGAGTTTCCCGGGATAGTCCCGCCAGTGCCGCCCAGAATGCAAATTCTGATGAAGTGTGATTTATAGGAGGAAGCGATTGCATGCATAGGAACTGACCAATAACAACGGCGGTAGGCGCACTGGTTGACCGATTGACTGCTGCTCCGCGTATCTTTTATATTACTAAATTATGAAAACGACGCGCATAGCTCCAGTAAACGTACCAACGATACAGGGAAAATTGTGTGACGTGAATTCATGGAAGAATCCAACGGAAATCAAACAATAATGTATTACGACGCTACCCCTAATGTTTATGTATTTGGAAGCACATTAGTATCTCATAATCACGTCTATCCGTAAAAATTACACTAAGCAAGAACCAAACTAAAATATCTTATGCGATTCGTCATCACCTTCAAATCTGAATTCATCCACTGCTTTTTCTGTGATGCCATTACTGGTATCTGGTTGGCCAGTCTTTGTTGAAAAAATTGAATCATCTCTATTGCCAATCATTTGCACCACACACCAACCGCAGGCAAACCAACGTACGCCAGGGCTCCACTAGTCTTCATTTCTCTTCTTTATGCTTTGTAAACAATATCTCGGGTCCGTCCTTGGCATAAAATTGTGTTTGAATAAAAATCGGATCAAACTAACCTCGCAGATGCTGGAGTAACG
Source organism: Agrotis exclamationis (assembly GCA_950005045.1). Taxonomy (NCBI): domain Eukaryota; kingdom Metazoa; phylum Arthropoda; class Insecta; order Lepidoptera; family Noctuidae; genus Agrotis; species Agrotis exclamationis. The sequence continues at coordinate 10,160,258 of OX465432.1, forward strand.
GAACAAACGGTGTCATTTCTGGAAAGGTCCCACAAAATGGTAAAAGGTTCCCTCAGTATGTGGACAATACGATCATAAGATATATTATACTCGAAAAGTATAGAGTCGATTGCACAACATTGTTCGAGATAAAAAAGGTAAACTGTATTGTTTTGTACCCTATTCACAGAACGGAATTGCATGCCAATATTTTATGGCTGTGTTTGCATATGCTATTTATCTCTGTTGCTATTTCAGCCAGTAGAAATAAGGGCAACGTTCAGTATGGACCTGAATCAATACCTGTACCTACCCTTTAGGATTGACGAGCGGAGTAAGTAAACTTAGGAAATAGCAATTAAAGATCAGATTAACCTATCTTTTTAAGACAATCCATTAGTTGCTTCCTACATTACAGTAATAACAACCATTGGGAGGTTATTCAACAACTAACACAATGGTAAATGTAAATTGCAAATATTCTCTCTCAATAACCCCCGATCCGATCGTACCCGACGTAGATTGTTAAAAATAAATGACAACTGAAGAAAATTCTGCACACTGCTAGTAGATATTTCTTCGAGAAAATATGACTAAGCAGTATTGGAAGTGGTCACGTGGAAAGTTTGCCCAATAACAAGCTCTAGACGACTTGCACGTGAGATGTCCGTCTGTCACACCGTTATACATTTAACAAATTTTTTTCGACCACCCATCGTTTTTATTCATCCACAGTTTGTCTGAAATGCTGTTTAAAGAACATCTAAAGTTGAACTTTGTATTACTACAGCTTACTATAGTAGCTATGAGTATATTATAATTTCGTTCTGTACAAGTGATTTCTTTGCTTATGCTCATAGAACACTAGCTTGATTAATCTTTGATAGATTTCAGGGTTTGATAAGCACTTACTGAAGACCGACATTAGCGCACCAATAAAAACAATACACCCATACATATTAATGAAATACTCGTAGCTTTGAAGCAAATATCTTCCTTGCCCTGTAATCTACTATTATCTGCCTTCATGCGATAGATTTCCTTGTTACTCTCAAACGTACAGTCAGTACATAACGTGCATCTCAGACGTATCAAGTACGTAAAGCATAAAAGAATTTTCAGGTGATAATTATTTTCTTGCTGACAATTCTTGAGTCTGAATTTCTTTTTCGTTTCTAGATTTCAGAATTTTACCGCAAAAGTCAAATCGATTTGAGCTGTGTCATTCGTTTTTGGCTTGTTGTCCAAAAACCAAATGTCGAGAGTTTTACGACGGGAGGACATTTTGGTCGATCGTATTACATTACGTTGTGATAGAATGCCTTCTTTAGAGTCCCGCAGACAGATTGCTGACGAGTCGCACCATTAAAAGTTTCTGATTCAGTGATACGTAGCTGCCTACGTAAGGATAAGGAATTCATTCTCTTTGAAACGTTCTCAAAATTCTGGTTCTCGAGCGTAAAACGGGTCACCCATTGTGGAGGTTGGGGGAAGATGTATTTTTAGAATAATTTCTCGGAAATAGAAATTCGGATCTCCTTAATGCAAATGTTTTCCAATGTCCGAAACAGGTGGAGATTGTCTCCAAATTGAATCTGAAATTAACGATCTTGAATGGAGCACTTAATTAGTCACTCAATAATTCACTCGAAGGTCAAATTGAATTAAACCTTGGGGAAGTGTTTGATCGCCCTTAAATCACCCCATAAGTAATTAGCACCGTTAAACATAATTAAACCATTCATTACTCGTTCATTACAACCGCCGATGTTCCGACGATAAACATAGATTTCCATGCAAAAGTCTGATATTTGCATTTAACTTAACGAGTGTAATAGAGTAAATAAATAAAGCAACAAATTAAAAGGCATTTTTAATTGAAGAGTTCGATAATTAAGCGTGAATGTTTAAATTAATTAATGAATTTCGTGGAATCGAACGGGCTGAGCGCTCCCTCCCATCGACTGTAGTGTTCGCAAAACGAACATTCTTAATTAATGTGAACAGAACAAACGTTTCGCTATTGTAGATGTTCAATAATGTTAGCCAATTTTAAATCGCTCCATTTAATCCGTTGTTCATTTAGATTGATTAAGTTAGAAACGATTAAATACAAGTTTCGGAAGATCTGTTGTAGTAGACAGCTACCGTATTAATTTAGGAGAATTTAAACGTTTATTTTACAAGTTACTTATTGTTATAAATATAATGTTAACTGAAATGTTATTGTATCGTAATAATAACGTATTAAAATGGTCCCAGGCAGTAAATTCGAGGAAAATATGACGGCAGTGTTTAGCAATCCGTATAAATTTCGCAAGCGGGCGAAAAAGAGAAAGTAAGTGTGTCGGATACGCGTCAGCTGGGCAGCATTAGTCAGGCGATGCGAGAAAATTTAATAAAAGCACTCCTTATCGCCCAGTCGCCCTGTCCGCTACTGAGAACACTTTTTGCAGGCTGTGAGAGTCGCTCGAAAATTTCAAAATGGACAATTTGTTGAACATCTAACAGCCACTGATGTACTTTTTATTCTTCTGACATTACTCCGGGTTTTTGAAGTCGAATAGAATTGCTTTAAAGTCGGTTAAGTGTTTGGGCGGATTCTCTCCCTCTCGTTTTTGTCCAATCTTCTTGGCGTATTATTGTTGTGTTTACATAAAAAGTGTTTCAGTCTATTTCCGCTGGCGAAACATTTCAATATCCTGGCTTTTAATGCCATTAACAAAGTAGGCAAACAATTTCCCCTCGCTACACTGGAGAGCCTGCAACATTTTGATCAATAATTACATTTCGTGCAATTTTATTATTATTCTATAGTGTTCACGGCGATGTCGCCGTAGTGAGTGCTCCCCGTCATTAGTATTCAAAATGCAAATTGCTGGCAGCACTCAGGGCATTGCACCCGTCTCAGATCTTACTTTCCCAGAAATAATTTCATTAACATCTGCATACTTGCATGTTCCTTGCAGAAATTCCTTTCAACTCGTCTAGAACCTCCTTGGTATGTCAAGCTAGGTGTTTGCATTGTGAATGCATAGAAAACTTAGTTTGTAATAACACGTTTATTATGTTAACGAGATTTTGTTTGCCTCCCCTTAGCAGTTTTTATTCAAGTTGAACGTTTGCGCTGACCGTAATATTCTTTAAATAAAGTCTCCTTTGAACTGTTTGTGTACAGACGCCAGCACGTCAAGCTACCCGAAACTGTCAATTTTTCTCAATGAACCTTGAACCTAATGCTCTAGAAATAAAGTCGAAAATCTATCAAAGAAATCTGACAGATTGTAGTAGCTTGATGTGCTGGCGTCTGTACATCAGAAAACGCCTGACCGATTTCTTTATTCCCTGACCTACATTTCTAGAAATGTCTGTAGCAGCTAATTCAGCATTTTGTTTTTGCTTTGCAGAAACAAGGAGGTAAATCCCTACGATTTTGCTGGTCAGCTGGGATGATTCCAAAAAAGAGGTGATTCATCTACTCAGAGACACCGGAAAAATATTCATTATATTTGGTCAACTTCAGAAGCCGAAACAAGAATTCCATTTTCCACTTACAACGAAATTATTTATCTGTGTACCGATTTAAAAATATATTTTTACTCGTTTCAGGCGACGTCGTCAATACTGAAAAATTCGAATAATTTAATATTTAAATTATGACCGAAAAGATTCGTCTGAGCTGACGTGTTTGCATCACAACGTTGTGATTGTTAAATATTTATATCGTATTACGTAGCCCGGTTGATTGCAATTAACTTCGGCTATGGAATATACATTATCAATCTTCTCTCACAAAGGGATATGGATCGTATTGTAACAATATCATACACGGAATAATACGTTTGCTTATCGGACTGTCGGCAATAAGTTGAGCTCTAGGGCATTCAATATACTGGCACAAAGGGCGTTCGATTTTTGGATAGAGCCAAAACGTTTATTATAATTATTTAATACATTTCATCTGTATAGAAAATCAATTAAATTTAAATGCGACTCTCATTAACACGAACAATTTGCATTTTTTCTAGGTCGATGCGAGACAAAGAGAATGTATCCCTGCGGCAAATCTTGTCACGTACGTCTTTAGAACTTCATGTCACTTCTTTGACCAATCATATCTGTCTGTGCCACAATCACATCACTTCTATGACTTGTGCACTAATCGTGATTTTATGGAAAAGGGGATGCTAAGTCTTCTCCGTTAAGGGTCTTTGTTGCATGAACGTTGTTCACCGATTACAATGATGACCTAGTTTTGCAGTCAGGGATTTCGGGATCAGCTTAGTTCAGAGAATTGAATGTTCTGATTATTAACCCTTTTAGTAATTTGTGCAACACGGCAAAACTTTGTTATACAGAGTATTGGTTGGTGAATGTTATTAATCGAGCATTGTGATTTCAATGCATAAAAGCGGCCATACACCATACTGCCTATCGTACAATCGGCATGACGATCGATTTGATCCAATTTGGTAGTTCGTCCATATACACCATACACCATACTGCCTATCGTCCAATCGGCATGACGATCGATTTAATCAAACTTCAAATCGGCAGCAGTGATGCCAACTAAGCAACTTTATAAGTAGCTAGATCTAGCTATTATTCGGTGACCGACAGCTACAATTTTATAAAACTTGTGGCTTAACTTTTTAGCTACTTTTTTACCGACTTGTTTTTTTACCGATTTATCCCACTAGTGGGAATCAGTTGGTAATACAAGTGAAGGTTGGAAAACATTTGCTTATCGTTAAGCAAATGTTTTCCGACCTTCAAGCGATTTTCGACTTTATTGACAATTATGCAAAAACCGGATTTTAATGAAGGAGCAATGTTAGCTATAGAGAATGTAAGAAAAAACAAACTAAGTTTTGAATGTCAATAAGGTCTTGCTAACGATAGCAAGTTAAAAAAGGGTCAGGCGATTTTCGACCCTCCATTCCATTCCACTCCACTCCATTACAGTCCATTCGATTCCATGGTAATACACACATTACCCTCCTTTGCGTCGCGCAGTCTGTAAAAAGTGTCGTTACAATTTTTTCCGCCTAGCCCCCTTTCGCAACGCGCCATAAGGCTTCGTTCAAAAAAATATACGTTTCGAATTGAGAACCTCCTCCTTTTTTTTACGTCGGTTAAAAAGTAGCTACCGAATATTAGCTAGATCTAGCTATAAAGTTGCTAAGTTGGTATCACTGCTGCCGATTTGAAGTTTGATCATTCCGATTTGTTCAAATCGATTTGATCAAATTGGCATGACCAAATCGGCATGATCAAGCCTATTAAATGCCAATTTGATGGATTCCACGCCCACACACGGTCAAATCTAACTGATCAAATCGGCAGCGTCATGCCGATTGTACGATAGGCAGTATGGTGTATGGCCGCTATAAGCATAACATTGTTTTGCTACGAGTGTTTATTTAATAATAGATCTAATTGTAGGTATTGTAACACTATCATGTTACATAACAAGCTATTATAAGTACCCTTTATATCAAATGCGAATCCTATGTATAATTTATAGTAGCCAACTGATTTATTAAAGGGTACTTTTTCTGTATCTCCGCTATAGTGTTAAGCAGAATAAATTACATAACTTTGTCAAAAGTATTTTTGAACGTAACGAAAGTACTCAAATTCTTCACCCCTATCTCCAAGGGTGCAGACGTCATTAGTCAGTGTAATACCCACAATCAAATGCTTAAGTTATCCTACAATTGTGACTAAGTGCTGGAGCTTCGTTCGACTTTGATTTAATTAACTTAAGTGCATTTGCATTAATTTTAATCTTGTCAGATGTTAATTTGTCGCCAGGCGAAGAGCGACTAGACTCTTGATCTGCGAATCAATTATCATTCATTTTGTTTTGAAATGTTTTTTTTTTGAAAACATGTTTTATATGAAAGGAAAACAAGATCGTTATTGTTAGTTTTTAGATCATCTAACGCCTGCTTTCTAAGATAAATGTACATTGGTAACATACGTCAATTGTTTTGAGAAAACAATTTCCTGAGAAGAAACAGTTTGAGGAAAATTGGTTCAGCTTGTCGCCCGGCCGTGTTGAAAAAAATTTGACTGACCGAACTAGCAAACTAGGCTTTGCTTTTGAAATTTATTTTCTTCTAGGTAACTAAGACAAATTAATAAAAAAAGCGATGCATCTGATACCGATACCGATATATCGGCAATACTTCGGGTTAGCCGATATATCGGTATCGACGATATTTTTATGACAGATTCAACGATACTTTTTAATTTAAAAATGTAGTGTAAACGAGCGTGTCGTCTCGTCTATTTCGTTGCAAGCGAGGCATAAACTATGCCCAGGAAACCTTTGCCAAACAGACTTGCGAAACCTTTTTCCGAAAAAATTAAGATTACTTTGTTTTTAAACAAAAATCTTATTAATGTTAATTTTAATTGCTAAAATGTATAATTATCTAATATCAACGTATGTCACTACTTTAATATTAACAAAAAAATAGTCTGACTCGTGATTTATTTATCTTAATTTTTTAATTCACAATTAGCGTATCGGTATCGCCGATATTTTTATAAGAGTATCGGTATCGGTATCGTATCGGCGAACAGGCGTATCGATGCATTCTTAAAAAACCAAATCAATAAACAATATCTTATGATTTTGGTTATTGAATGGTAAGGTCTTCTCTAACCTAAATTTTATGGGCATTATAAGAATTATGAGAGTAGGTACATGTTGGATGTTACATGGCTAGTTGGTCTTACATAAGTCAAGTGCGACTTTTGAGCATCATAATGCAGTCGCAGCCCGGAATCCAGATTCCTAGCTCCTCATTGCATGGAACTAGCGGTTTTCGTTTTTTTTTGTTTTTATATTAGTAGCTATTAAAGTTAGAACTTTCTCATAGGTGCATTTAGAAATATTTAAACACCCATAGATAAAAAGCTCGAACCAGAAAAACTACGTGTAGGTATATGTCATACAAAGTTCCGTGATGGAATCGAAGTCTCAAAGCAGCAGCCAATCTCTCAACCCTGGAGTCATCCCTGCTCCTGCCAATGCGCCAAATGTGGATGTGGCTTTCGGAGCATAACTTTGTGGAATTTGTACCGCCTATGGAGTAGGGCGCCTCGCGCCGAGATGCTGCTAAACGCTATGTCGCGGATGCCATCGAAATTGGCGACCACGAAGGTGAGGCTGGCCATGGGTCCAGGGTTCATGTCGCGCACCGTAATGTCGCCGACGGTGACGTCGTCCTCCGAGAGTTAGCCGGAAAGGTTGCCGGAGCCGTAGTGGATGGCGAACTCGGTACCGTTGGTGCGGTGTGTGCTCGATTTGGAGCTGTCATACTTGTTGTGTAGCACTTTTAAAAAACATTTTATAATTAATTTATTTAAAATACAGTGAAAATAAAACAATACTGTAGAACGTGCAGCCGGACCCGTGATAAAAATTGTAATGAATATAAAAGGATGAAAGTGACGCAATGACAGATTGAAAATTTGAAAAACAAATGCTTAAATTTTAAAAATCGAAATAGAAAAATAAACAGGGAAGAGGTTGAAGGAACAGAGGTTGTAACAGAGTGGGTACTCTGTTACAACTTTTACCGGAGGATTACTACTACTCTGACTTAATATCATAAATGTGAAAGGATGGATGGATCTCCGTCACACAAAACCTCCTTAAAGCATTTAAATGAAATTAGACCATCCCTATAACGTAGGGATAATCCTATGGTAATTTTTTTTATATAAAAACGCTATCGAAATCCCAGGCAACTGCTAGTGTTTTCCTATGAAACTTATGTATTACTGTGAATACCAGAATACTCAATAACCTAGTATTCTTATCACCACACTTAGCAGACAAATCGGTGATCAATATCCACCAATCCCACTTCAAGAAATAAATAATTCAAACGTATTACGCATCATGATGTGCTCGCTCCTACATCTAAAGTAATGTTGTTGACAGAAATCCGATCAGCTTAAATCTAAGATGTTCGGAGATCAGAAATCCAATTTACCCTTATAATAAGCGTGTCTCGTATCACTAACGGAATGATACCTACTTGTGATAGCGAAGGCAAGTGGAGTAGGTACCTACACGTGTACCTAATGGTAAAAAGGATAATGTTTTTTTTTATTTGATTACTGATTCCTTTTTCAGGGTAATGTCAAGGAAGAAGTGACTGAAGTAGTGGTGGGAGCCCAGAGATTAACATTTCGCCTCTCATGGATGAGGTTGTGATTTGAAACCTGGGTAAGTTATAATTGTCTTTTTCAATACATAATCACTGTTCCCTGATAACTTTTTAGATCTTATTTAATAAGATCTCAAAGTTATCAAAGAACAGTTTCAATACGTCTTATATTTAATTAAAGAAAGATAATTGTAAATCTCTTTTTATATGGAAAGTTTGAGTTTCGCTCTAATTGAATCCCCTGGTACACAATTTTTCGATAATGTTCATCGATAACTTTTCAGACCTACGTATCCTGCATATGTGTGTGAAGTTTCATTAATAAGGGTTCAATTATTTCGAAAATAAGAACTTGTATGTATGAAATGACTTCTATCTTAGACGCTCTTCTTAATAGTTTGATGAACAGAATACTTAACAGACGGCTTCGTGAAGAGTCTTAGGCACAAACAGTACTTTCACAGTTATAATATCTTGTGACTGGGTTTGTATCATATTTTTAATCTTTTGAGATTTAAAATTGTCTGTTACTTGAAATAAATGCTTTCATTTTAAATCCTTATACATCTTGTATTCATTTTCTACTCAGTCAAAAGATACATAACCATACGATATTGAAACGGTATCTCCTTTACAAATTATAAAAGCGTACCTAACTTGTATCTAGCAGTAAAACGTAAAGCTTACCTTCGGGTACATCACAGTAGGCGTAACTTATTTACACGCAAGTTATTAGCAGTAGAACCTCGCCATTTACATAGTAATCCTTTCAATAGCTCAGGCCAGCTTACAGAAACTTTACGAGCTAAGTACTCACACGAATATACCGATTTACTTGTATAAATCTTTAATATGAAGTTTATTGAATATTCAGTATACTATTATATAGGTCTTTGAAAATAATTTTGTAGATTTTAATTAGTTATTAACAGCCTTACTACATAGACATAAACATCTGTTGAACAGTTGTCTAAAAAAACTGTGACTGCAAAACGGACCTTATTTCAACGACATACTCTGAATTTTTTTTTGACAAGTGTTCAACAGACGTTTATAAGTTTTTGTGGTACAACGGTAAATGTTTATGTCAATAAGTAGAGAGTGTCACGTAAAATGTACGGCTATGTATACAATTTGGAGACTCTTGGTCATCGTCAACATCATTATCCTGCACTCATTTCAATTATTAATTTGTGAGTGATTCTTCTATGCTTCTCTATTAATCATCATTTCAGCAATCACCTCGATTCGCCTCGATTTCCTGGCTCTGTAGGATTGTTTATAGTGTCAAAGGAAAGCGTCGAAAATTAATTAATATTATTACTATTTACTTCAAAACTTGTCATAGACATAAATGTTGGAGAGTCCAAATAGACATAATTTTTGTAACCAGACACAGCTTGTATCAGCAATATACACACAGCTAGTATTTATGGATGTGATATGCTAAGACATTTTAAAAAGAAAAAAACTACCAACTTAGTGAAATTGAAGGATTAAACTTTAACAATGACAGTCAAAAGGAAACCATTGTTTAATTGTTTCAGTTCTAACATAATGAATTTTTACAAAAATCCCGCTAGGTACAAAAACAGTGGACCTAATTGTCAGTTATTTTCTCACGATGTTTTCCCAACATGTGAACTTGATAACAAATAAAGCATAGGGCAGGGTTCAACTTCGTGTTCTGGTGTACTGTATGAGGTAAACACTGTTCACACACATTGCTAATAGATGCCGTGTGCCCCTTGCTTTAGAATAGCTAAAATGGGCCACCGCCATATAACGCCCTTCACAAGTTACTGTTGTACGAAATCACGAATTCTTAAGGTGCTCCCTAACCAGGAGCATTCGCGTGTAATGTAACATTACAGAATCGACTTTGAGCATTACATTACAATATAACTTCCCTGACTGAAGATCATTCGCTGGACACATTTCATTAGAAGTCGAGCGCACTAATGTTACAAGTTGTGTCCTTAAAATTTCAAGGTGCGCATTGTCATGCTCGATTTTTCTCCATCAGTGATGTAATGCTCGAATCTGTTACATTACATTACAGGCAAATGCTCACAATGAGGAATACACTTTAGAGGTCGTCCCGCAGTAGACGACAGGCAACAGTGAGTGAAGGTAAGCTACAGATGATGATGATTATAAAAAAGAATGAGTGAATAGAAGTCTCGAGTGAGTGCTTCATTGCAGTTCTGTGCCAGTGATAAAAGACCGATATAAATATAAAGACCGATAAAAAAAATCAAAGATGATCGTCAGTCTACAACATTGGTTTAGAGACATATATTATTTTGCAGGAAAATGTCAGCGAATTGCTACTGAAATACACACATCAAAAGTGTCTAGGGATCAAGCATTTTTAAGCGGATTTCTTGAGATTGAGATGTGGCTTTGTAATAAATTTATGATTTTATAAATTTATATGGATCCTTTTTGGTGCATTTCATAATTTGAATCAGGAACTGTGAATCAAATTCGAGTAAAAGATGAAAATCAGCTGTCAATATTTTCCCTATAAAAACATACAACGCATTGAAGACATTATTAGTGCTACTGTTTCCCTACTACTGATTAAAACCAACGTTATTATGGAGCGGCGACGTCATTTAAGCAGGGAAGAAATGCTCAGAGCCGTGGGAATGATAGAAGCTGGTTCCCGGCAACGTACTGTGGCTTTAGCTCTGAATACAAGTCAGAGTGTTATCAGTCGACTTTGGACACGTTACCGAAGCACTGGTACCGTGGCTGAGCGCCATGGAGGACGGTATCGCTGCACCACACGGAGACAAGACCGATACATTCAAATCTTAACTCAAAGAATGATGTTAGCCGTGAGGCTTCATCACTCTTCAGGGAACTTAATTAGCGACCAAACAGTCAGAAACCGCTTGCATGAAGTGAACCTTCATTCCCGAAGACCGCTACGGGTACCACCTATCATCATCATCATCATCATCATCTCAGCCATAGGACGTCCACTGCTGAACATAGGCCTCCCCTTTAGATCTCCACATATACCGGTTGGAAGCGACCTGCATCCAGCGTCTTCCGGCGACCTTTACAAGGTCGTCTGTCCACCTCGTTGGTGGACGTCCTACGCTGCGCTTGCTCGTCCGCGGTCTCCACTCTAGGACTTTTCGACCCCATCGGCCATCTGCTCTGCGAGCAATATGGCCTGCCCATTGCCACTTCAGCTTGCTAATCCGGTGGGCTATATCGGTGACTTTAGTTCGTCTACGGATCTCCTCATTTCGGATTCGATCACGTAGAGAAAACCACCTATAGCAATGCACAATCGTAGGATTCGATATCAATGGGCTCTTGAACACAGAAATTGGGCAGAAGAACAATGGCGTTTCGTGTGCTTTTCTGATGAGTCTCGTTTCGGTATGAGACCGGATACAAGACGTATACGACACTGGAGAACCCCTGGACGCCAACAGCGATTAAAATCCTGCCAGGAAGTCCATCCTTATAGTGGTGGAACCATCATGGTATGGGCGGGTATTTGGATCGGCGGAAGAACTGAGTTGATTTGGATCAGAGGCAACCTCAACGCTCAAATTTATGCTGAGACGATTGTATCAGACGTCATCGTTCCTCTACAAGTGCAAATCGGTCCCTTATTTCAGTTAATGCATGATAATGCACGACCGCACACCGCAAGAGTTGTAAGACAGACTCTCGCCGCAGCTAACATCAATGTCCTGCCCTGGCCTGCTCAGTCGCCAGACTTGAATCCGATTGAGCATGCATGGGATATGCTACAGAGAAGAGCTCTGCCGAATATGGAGGGTATCCAGTCGCAAGAAGACCTTTTTTTGTTGTTGCAACGAACATGGGCGGCCATTCCACAGCGTGATTTGGATGAACTCATTTTGAGTATGCCAAACCGATGTTCTTGTGTTGTTAGTGTTCGCGGTAGAAACACGGATTATTAGTTGTTTAAGTTACCCAATAAAATTTTAAAGAAAACTGTTATTTCAGTCTTTTTTTCGAACTTTTGTGTTAGTGTTTCAAATGTCAAAAATCCCTTTATTAGGAAAATGGCAAATTTCTTTATTAATGCAAAGGTGACTTGGTTTATCGTTACTGTGACAAACGAAAACACTTTATTTGATGAATCCTTAAAGAAAATTTTAATTAATATCAATCAGGAGAAAAGTTGTTGCAAAAATATATGTTGATCCCTAGACACTTTTGATGTGTGTATATGTGTATTACGGAATCTTCCAGGACTGTCTCACGTTCGTAATTTTTCGTTGCTAATAAAGAATATCTGTCTAAAATCCAATTTCAACTAAAACAAAGGTTCAGAAAGAAAGTTGTTCAACAATTTATTCGGTATCCTCAGGGATAGAGTCGTTTTCGTTACACTGAACAATTCATATGTGAGTGTTGTCGGAGGCCACTCATAATATTTACCGAGCGAAAGTCACTTGGGTGGAATTAATGTTCTTTCGACTATTCTGTCTTCCTATTACTCGTTAAACCCGAGGGGTTTTGGATATTACGAAGACAATGAGTGGTTACATAAATGAGAAGAAATTTCTAGGATCTGTGTGCTGAATTGGAATATTTTTTCTAGATTTTTAAGTGCTGACTTTTGATTTGATGAGCAAATTTTAGTTGAGCAGGTTTCAAAGATTTATTTTCAATTAGGGGAACAGTGTATAATAAGACGGGGACGTTAATAATCGCGAGGTATAATGGGGACATATACTCTTTAGGCATACTTAACACAACACTAACGTAGAGCAAGCGCCATCAGGCAAGCGGCCAGACGCAAATGGCGTCCTGATGGCGCTTGTGCTACGTTAGTTTTGTGTTAAGTTTGCCTAAGGTGTGTGATTTCCCATCATACCTCGTGTCCCCGTCTTATACACTGTTCCCCTACAAATTGGCAATGATACCTACAGAAATAGAACTTCTTACTAGTTAGTTCCGCTTTTGTCCCTTTGAAAGACAATTCTCGTTATTTTACAAACGTTTTACAAGAATCTGTTTTCTAGTTGTACTGAAACTTTAGCTCAAAAGGATAGCGCTACGAGTAAGTGTCTGTCCCGTTTTATTGAAATGCTAGTGATAAAGGCAGCAATATCATCAATCCTAACTAACGTAAGTTCAATGATTGATGACTAGCTCCTCATAAATATAAAGATTTACTGTACATCCTACCGTAAAGATAAACGGATAACAGAATCTCAATCATCGTTTCAACACTGTCAGGATTATATGACCAGTTCAACCGAATAGAATACTGATGAAGTATCAATCAACAGCTGCCCACACTGTCAGGAGCCTTCAATTCTATATTAGATTCATATCTTAGTATCGAGTACTTGCTAAAAGAAATATGAAAGGGAATAAGGCCGCGGTTGCATGTAGCCGACACGCGAGAACGTGCGTGCAGCGACAACGTAAATCGCGACGTGTAATGTAATGAGGTGACGCAAAGACGCATCGCCCGGTGAGTAGTGTTGTGCGTTCACGCCCTTAGTAATTTTTATGTGGTGTAATTTGCAATTGATGATCAAATGTTTGTTGTTAATAGTTGAAATAACTTTGGTTTGGTTTTACTGCTTTGATGTTTAAGTTATCTTAAAATATATTTATGAGACTCTTTATTTGTGAGACATTAAAGATGAAAACAATGTTTAGTTTATGAAGAATACAAAAATGACTTTGAACTATCCTCTGCAGCTTACAACGAACGTCATTTGAATCCATCACAGCACAAGCACCTCATAAAACCAAGAAATAATGAGGAGACAGTTCCACTCAAATCATAATCACTATGCCCTTCGGTGTTTAATTAACAATACTTTATTGAAATCCATTTGATTATGCGCCTGGGGCTTGGGGCACGCGTGCGTCTTAATGAGGCGTTGAATCGAATGCACCAGTCGCCAATGTGCACACCGCCGGACCGATGCCTTGCAACGTTACATAGTAGCACTACTGCGTTATATCTAAAGCTTGATCTACATAGTTTTAACCAAATGTCTTGTACATAATATGACGTAACTATGCTCGGCGTACAGAAATTAGAAATGCTTGTATAGTTGTAAATTAATTTGATATATTTGAACGTTAACCGTGTTTTGTATTATTTAGTGGGTTTTTCAGCCCTTCACCTTTTATGTCATAAAATAAATTTTAGCACACCATAATATTTCATTCAATAGCTGTCACCAAGCCATTTTAAATATTTTTTAAAGCAAAAGTAGGTTTGTTGGTTTGTAGGTATTGCTAAATTGAAGAACCGATTTTGCCGAACATAGGTACAGAAAGAAAAGATAGATCCTGGAGACGATTTTTTGATACTTTTTTAATAATTGAAAGGGCAGCAATGGGGCAAAGGAGATTAAGTCAACCAATATCCTTGCCGATACGAATAAAAAATGAAAAAAAATCAAGACACAAGAATCCATACATAGTACGTACGTCGTACACCGTTTATGATTGTAAGTATTCAATTTATCCTCAGAGTTTTTCCACGTATTGAGTCGTGACGATTAAAATGTCGGCATCATAGAATGCACCGACTTTTTATTCGCACTATAGAGAAATCTACCTCATCCATAAATTCTAGCCACGTGGTTGATATCTAAGCTCGACTGCATACTATAAGAAATTTCTGTCAAAAAAGTTCTGAATTGAATTTGAATCCATACATAGTACTTACACCGTTTATGATTGTAAGTATTCAATTTATCCTCAGAGTTTTTCCACGCATTGAGTCGTGACGATTAAAATGTCGGCATCATAGAATGCACCGACTTTTTATTCGCACTATAGAGAAATCTACCTCATCCATAAATTCTAGCCACGTGGTTGATATCTAAGCTCGACTGCATACTATAAGAAATTTCTGTCAAAAAAGTTCTGAATTGAATTTGAATCCATACATAGTACTTACACCGTTTATGATTGTAAGTATTCAATTTATCCTCAGAGTTTTTCCACGCATTGAGTCGTGACGATTAAAATGTCGGCATCATAGAATGCACCGACTTTTTATTCGCACTATAGAGAAATCTACCTCATCCATAAATTCTAGCCACGTGGTTGATATCTAAGCTCGACTGCATACTATAAGAAATTTCTGTCAAAAAAGTTCTGATGCTCGCTGGAATCACACGCACTTGCTGCAGACATTTTGTACTAAATACTGCAACACTGTAAGAAAATTTATGACGGGTCGTCCACTTCTGATACTTGCCGGATGGTACTCGGTGCATACATTTTGTCTTGTTAAAGTTGCCGGATCAAAATTTCTGATAGCATAGTGCATCCGGCGAGCATACAGTTTTTCTGTCAGAAATTTCTAATAGTATGCGGCCGCGCTAAAACGGCAATGGATATAGGTACTTGTCCATTCAGAAACTAGTAGGTACAGCCGGTATATACTTCAAGTGTCAGACATTCATCATGATGACTGACACCCGACTAAGTGCGTCCATGTCCCGCAATCATACGTTTTATTTATACAATTATATGTTTCAATGCTAATCTTGGGATAAACTTGCCATGTATAAGAAAGCAGTGATTGGAACTCGATAAAATATTCGACTGGTTATCAGACCAGACTTTACGTCTGTCTTCATCTTACTGTACCGTAAAACTGGAAGAGCTGGACTTGGTCTTTTAATTTGACTTATGGAAGCCATAATCTACATTGTTGGCCAAACTTAATAGCGCCAGGGCAACACTCAGTTTTACTTGAGAAAAATCAGTAGAGCAAAAAGGCGTGACTATTTTTACGCCTAAATATGCGCATCATTATTCAGGTAATGGTAAAAGTGACAGATAATTTTTCCATCAAGATTTTTGAATGATTTAACAGAATTTGTGGGAGATTTCAAAAGTATAAACACAACCATCATTTTATTCAATAATTTATCCGTAAACAAAATGCCAATCAAATTTTTCCAATGGTGGTAGAGACTATTCTGTCAACAAAATTCAGTTTGAATTTCATTACGAAGTTTTAGTCTATCCACATTATCACATTGCAAACGATACTCAAACCCAAACTTTCCCAGGCGATCCAATCCTTATACCCACGGAGGTACTTAGACCTAAGATATCAGTTACGTGATATGTCCTTACAGGGCAATTATAATCAACAATTCATTCCGAGAGCATCCAGTCTCCGGCGACTGCTCTATACTAGTGATCCTAACATAAATCCTCCAAGTAAAGACAAATGACTCGACCTTTTTTTCCTTTGGATTCCCGTAGGATAAAGGGTACCAACAAATCCTTAGGAACGCGCCTTTTAATGGAATGATTACGCATCCCAAGTCATCTGTGTGTCTTTATGTGTGTACTTGTACTAGTGTTTCTTAGATCGATAAGGAACTGGAGTTTGATAGGGTCGTATATATGTATTGAGGAGCTGCTTTCGCAGAACTATATCCAAGTCCATTTATATTTGAAACACATTTATAATTCATAAAAGGGCCAAATGAACTGACAGCTCCTTGAGGCGCGTGTGGAACACTACGCGCCGTGAACCCGGCCTTGATCAGACGGCGAGCCACCCATTATACTGCCCGCAATCCTGGGCCTGCTACAATCCTTTTTTTTTTTTTAGCGTGGTAAAATCATCAAATGAGTCCTCCCACCCAGGGCAGGGTGGAAGGGACTGTCAGACTTGTACTGACTAAAATCCACGGTATCCTTCAGTAGCCCTTTGTGTTCCGGGGTCACGGTAATGAGATAAGTCCCGCGACCCCGGCAGGCTTTGGCCCTCTATGACGGGGCCCCCCGTCATCATGCTGACACTCTTTGAGGCCTGCTACAATCCTTAGTACTCTTTTTGCATACCCACTCTTTTCAAATTGTACACGTCCTTAAATCCAGTTCAAGCACAGTTTTTTTTGATAGACTTTATCAAGGTAACAAATAATACTGGTGGTCGCGCGAGCTTGCATCGCTGCGCGAGGCGTGCGTTGCCGCGCGACGCCGGTACTTCAGATTCCGCAGGCGCCGCACCCGACCTCCGGATGCGGCCGCCGTGGAGGCGGAGCTGCACGAAGGCTACAGGGCAGCGAAGACCACCCTCCGCGACGAGATCTTGCGGGCCAAGGAACAGGCCCGCAGGGAGATGCTGGAGACTCTGGACAGGGACCCATGGGGCTGGCCTTACAGGTGGGTGCGCGGAAAGCTCCGCCCCTGGGCCCCCCCGTTGACGCAGAGTCTCCAGCCTCAGTTCGTGGAGGACGTGGTGAGCGCCCTGTTCCCTTCGCGAGGGGAGCATACTCCCTCGCCAATGGCGTCTCCGCCTCGGACGGAGTCTGACAGTGAGGACGAAGCTGACGCAAACGCGGACCACAGCGACGACGACGACAACGAAGTTCCAGAGGTGACCGAGGTAGACATGAGAGTGGCGGTACAACGGCTCAAGGCCAAAAATACCGCCCCAGGACCCGACGGCCTGCCAGGGAAAGCCTGGGTCCTGGCCAATGGGACTCTCGGTCCTCGACTGGGGGGGCTCTTTAGCGCATGCTTGGAGAGGGGCCAGTTTCCGCTTCGTTGGAAGACGGGGAAGCTGGTCCTCATTCAGAAGTCTGGGCGCCCTGCGGACTCTCCGTCCGCATTCCGGCCCATCGTGCTGCTCGACGAGGTGGGCAAGCTCTTTGAGAGAGTAATTGCAGACCGCCTCGTCGGGCACCTAAATCGGGTGGGCCCGAACCTAGCGGAGAGCCAGTTTGGCTTCCGCAGGGGGCGCTCGACGGTGGACGCCATCATGCGCGTGAGGGCCCTCACGACGGGGGAAGCAGTGGCCCGGGGCAGGGTCGTCGTGGCGGTGTCATTAGACATCACCAACGCCTTCAACACCCTGCCCTGGAGTTGCATTAGGGAGGCACTCCGGTATCACCGGGTGCCCCCCTACCTCCGTCGAATAGTCGAGGACTATCTGACGGACAGAGCCGTCGTCTACCCCGGTCACCGGGGAGAGTGGAACCGGCGAGAGATGTCGTGCGGTGTCCCACAGGGTTCGGTCTTGGGGCCGCACCTGTGGGACATCGGCTTCGACTGGATGCTGCGCGGCGACCTCCCTCTAGACGTCAGCGTAATATGTTACGCTGACGACACGCTCGTCCTGGCGGAGGGAGTGTCGCACCAGGCGGCGGCCGACCTGGCGACGCGAGCGGTTGCGACAGTCGTTGGAAGGATCCGGCAGTTGGGACTCGAGGTGGCGCTGCACAAGACAGAGGCCATGTGCTTTCATGGTTATCTGAACGCGCCATCGACAGAGTCCCACATAACGGTGGGGGGGGTTCACATCGGCGTCGGGGGTACGATGAAGTACCTGGGACTCGTCCTCGACAGCCGATGGAACTTCGGGGAACACTTCCTGCGTTTGGCCCCAAGGCTGAACCGGGCATCAGCCGCCCTCGGGCGACTCCTGCCCAATATCGGCGGGCCAAACGCCCCCTGCCGAAGGCTGCACGCCGGTGTCGTGCGGTCCATGGCCCTCTACGGGGCCCCCGTGTGGGCCCTGGGCATGCGGACGCGACCGGCAAAGCTGGTCGCATGCCAGAGGGCCATGGCTATCCGAATGATCCGAGGATACCGCACGATCGCCGGCGAATCGGCCAACCTTCTTGCCGGATCGCTGCCCTGGGATCTGGAGGCGACTGCCCTCCAGCGCGTCTATGAGTGGCGCGTGGAGGCGCAGCGTCGGGGTGTATCCCCGATGCCTCGAGAAGTCGAGGCGCGGCGGGAAGAGCTCCGGCGCGATCTCAGGGCAGTTTGGAGAGAACGACTGTCGCAACCGAGGTACGGGCACGCCGCAATCGCGGCTGTAAGACCCCTCTTTGAGGAGTGGCTGGATAGGTCCCACGGCGTCCTCACCTACCGCATGACGCAGGTCCTCACCGGACATGGATGCTTCGGGAGGTACCTGTGTCGGATAAAGAAGGAGGAAACGCCCGGGTGTCACCACTGCGAGGACCGCCCGGAGGACACGGTGGAGCATACGGTGCAGGACTGCCCCGCTTGGGCAGAGCACCGCCGTGTCCTCTCGACGGCGATAGGCGGAGACCTCTCGCGCCCGGCATTGGTCGAGGCCATGCTGCGGGGCGAGACGGAGTGGGAAGCGGTCGCCTCCTTCTGCGAAGCAGTCATGCTCGCGAAGGAGGAGGCGGGCCGCGCGAGGGAGAGAACAGCGTCCTCCCTCAGCCGCAGTGGTAGACGCCCACGGCGACGGATGTCGCGGGACGATCTCCGGCCACCGTAGGCGCGGGCATGCGGGCGGCGAGTAAAGGGCAACTCGCTGTCCGACCATGGACCATGCCCGGGTCGACGGCGCGTTGTGTTCCACGCGCGCCTCAAAGAGCGTCAGCACAATGACGGGGCCCCCCTTTAGAGGGCCACAGCCTTGCCGGGGTCGCGGGACATACGTATACCGCGACTCCGGTACGCAAAAGGGCTACCGAAGGACACCGTGGATTTTAGTCAGTACAAGTCTGACAGTCCCTCCCGCCCTGCCCGGGGCTGGGAGGACTCATTTGATGATTTTACCACGAAAAAAAAAAAAAAAAAAAAGGTAACAAATAAACATAACTTTTAAGACTAGATTTGATAAGCCAAGCCAAGAAATCGATTGAACGGTGCGATCACTTGAACTACTTAAACTGAAATTAAAAGAGCAAAACTGAATTAGAAAATTTCAAAGCAACAGGCCTAACAAGGCACCAAATGTCAATGGAACAACAACAAGACCTTTCTCTCTAATTCCCAATTCGAGAGAAAAACGTTCAAGACTATTAAGGATGTTTAGGATAAAAATACAGCAAAAGGAAAGGTCAACGCCGCAGGGAGACAACGTAAAACAGATGATAGCAAAGAATTCTACGGGGGCTAACACGTGCCTGAGTAATATGGCTACAGGGGTTGATCCCTAAATACATATAGACGAAATAAAGAGAATAAATACAGAATCCACTGAGGCTAATTACGATACAGAAAAGAAAATACAGATCTTGTTCTTTATTTTTACATTGACATTTGTAAATCGTTTTTCTTTTATTATACAAATGTTCAGAAGTCCCGCCATTAGTCCTGACTGCCATTTGTAGACCTTTGATAGTCGTTACCTACTGTTAGTCAGAAGCTCGAAAATCTGAGAACCGAAAGTTGTTTTACTCAGTTACTGGGTTGTGGAGTTCAGACATGTAAAGTACTGATATTAAGCTGCATTGGATTCGACTTTAAGCCGACCCCAAAGTACTTGGGAAAAGACTAGGCAGATGATTGATCATAACAGTTTTCCAAAATGATGCTGATTTATACGCATGTCTTTTAGAAACCTAACAAACATCCTTACTTCCAACGGTATAAATACTCTTGTAGATTTTTATCATATTATTATACATAAATAGACACATGCCTTTGCCCGTCTTTTTATTCGGATATGGGATTATCAAATGACTTCTTCGATTCTGGGTTGATCGAAAGATGGTTTCAGATTTTTATTGACTAAACACATCCTGTTCCTTGAATCGCCTTTAGCATTCTAAGATCACGATAACTCCTTTAATACTTAAACACGCTTTTCCCCATTAACCTGTAGCCACTTGCTACGATCTTCGATATAGCAATTTAGAAAAATTCGTACCGATGAATACAGTGCATAAACCAAACACTACATCAAACACCGTTCCCTGATTTAATAACTCAGTTAACTTTCACAAACATTGATTTAATCCCACGTGACATAAACTTTAAACCCTTTGTCCTGAAACTTTAAATCCTAACCTATTCAGAAAGGTAAACAAAGACCTAAACTTTCGCCAGCTTATCTTCAGCACCACTTAACAACTTCAAAAGCTTAACTAGATATTCTTTATTGTAATATTCATGTCCTCCCCTTTTGGTAGAACATTCATTACAATGGAACTAAATACGCATAATGAACGTCGCCTAGCGTTCTATTTTAGCAGTTTTACAAGTAGATAGGATCACGCGATTTATGAATCCATTGTCTGAACCAACTATTCTCATTTACGTCTACAAGTTGGGCGATGCACCTGAATATATGGATGATTTTTGTTTTAATTCGTCCTTTTGCTTTCTATTGTAAACTGTTTGTGTTTCTTTGTTTACAGCTTTGTAAAGTTCTGCGTAATTGAACGCAATTTAGATGTCTATCACAGCGTTAAACTTTGTGCGTTGAAAGGTAATTTTGAGATAAGTTGCAGAGCGAATGCAGTAAAACTTACCGTATATCATGAAGCTTATAAGTAAATGACAGCCGCAGCAACTGCCTGCCAAATAAACTACTATAGAATAAAATAATAACGCACATTTTGGAGCACGTGTAGCTCCATCCATCGCGGTAATTGCTGACAGGCGGAAGATAGCTGGAGAGTTATGACGTCACATAACGTGCTAATGACGTCATAACTGCATTGCCCCGGGCAAGCGCTGACTTACGCCTCTCTCTGGGTGCAATGGATGCGATGCAATTTACTAAGCAAATCCTGCGCGAGACATTTTAACTGGTTTTACACCTTGCCATTAAAGGCACGTAATGACATTACGTGATAAGTGCACCTGATAGCTGATACTGGTGTCATTTTTTTGTCTCCAGCTGTAGAATAAAGTGGTCATAGTCATGCGTGTTGAATTCTAAAGATTTTTATTGCAGCAGATACATTAAATACATTCGTGCTACATTCAAAATAAATATTACTGCACTCACTTGTTTTGAATATCAAGTGATACAGTAGTGAAACAGATAACGTTACAAATATAGCAATAATTTATTGATATTGGATGGTCTCTTTGCAAAAGGATCGAGTTAATTAAGAGGAGCAATTTATTAGCACGTATGAATATAAAAAAATAAGAGTATGATTTCTTACAAATATATAACTCACTAGCTTTATTTTATTGTTCGAAGCATAACCGTCATTCTCCTGCCCAGCTTGCCTTCTAATTAATTTGAGGTCAGCGCAGCATAATCTCTTTTTCCATATTTTGATAAAACTCGTACCTAAACTCAGCAGTCACCCATTTTCCAGAAATATTTTGCTACAAATCGTTCACGTTCGTAAAACGTCGAAGCTAAAAAGCCCCCAAAACCTCCCAAATGCTGCCACGAAAAGTGCATAACACATTGTGACAAATAACACAACATTCGGTTCGGTACATAGCGGAACAAAATTGTTGGTGTGCAGATCGAGGGCTATTCTGTGCAATAAACGTCAGCCGTCAGACTGAGCCACTATAAATCTACCTCGTCGGAGGTTCCCTTCATGAATCACCCGATGAAATGCCAACTTTTCTACTGCTTCCATTTCGTAAGGAAGAGTTGACATTTTTCGTGTTCTAAAAGTAAAGTAGATGCCAGTGTGTGTACTTGGATGAAGATACTGTAAGATTCAAAAGGACTGGTTCCCAAGATACAGGTAAAACCTAGTTTGGGGACCACCAATCAAACAATAATGTTCGCCTCAATTAGTTACACATGAAACAATGTTTAGATTTAAGGTTATCTTTGTAACAGTTTGTAAATAAATTTATTCTTATTCTTATTTCAGGTATCTATTTGAAGTAAAATTATAATCAAATGACAATTTATTCCATAGATAATTGAACCTACGAATTCATTTATCATTCTGTAGAATAACTCTCGAATTAATTTGGAAATAGTCCCTGATTTTACATAATTTATTCAGATTTCTAGTCGTACTTATATTATTTTGTCTTACCTACAAAATTTAAAATAGTTTTGCCAGGTAAACTAATTTAGTTTTATCATAATATTTCATCCAGAACTGTACTAGAAAATGGAAAACAACTTCAATAGGTAATTCAATTTTATGAGGAAGTAAAAAGGCTGGCACGTCATGCTCTTTTACAACTCACATAAAACTATAATATTTCTAGCTTAATGCATAAAGTAAGCGTACAATACGAATTCACGCAATGCAATTAAATCCGCCTACCACCGCGGGGTGGAAGCCCCAGTTTTCGTACTAAGTAACTTTCATATTTTTATTGGCAATCATTTTGTCTTGCTTCCTGTATTTTTTTTTCTTAAACTTCTAGTAAATAAACTAAGAGCGACGAATTTGTATTATTTAGACGTTCGTTTGCTTTGATTTATTTGTAGAACTGTTTCCTTTCTAGTAATAATAATTAATTTATAGAAATAGTGCTGTTACGTTTAACTTGCAATCATAGATTTCAAAGAAATCGCTGACAAGTCGTTGCGCTGGGAAATACGGAAATTATTTCTGTTCAATAACAGTATTTTTTCTACTAAAAGAAAACACTTAAAAACACGTTACTTGCCTACAATTAGTTGTTTCACCCTCAAAGGTTTAAACGCTACGGAAAAAAGATTACGAGCTGCCGGCATTCAGAATATGTGCTATTAACATACTGACTGAATATCTGATAAAGGGCGTTTGTGAAAATTTAGTGGATGCCTGGTAATTACTGGTTCGGCGATACGATCTCGACGACACGCCCCACCGCGCGCCGCAACATGTATGCCAGCGTGTGCGTATGCAGATGCACCAAGGAGGTTATAGGTTTGTGCGACTTGAAAGAAAATGAGTGTAATCTTAAACACAGTTGTTTGAGTTGACCTCCTTGAGTTATGAGTCGAGCTACACGATAACTGACAAATGCTTGCACTGACTGGACAGGTCCAATCTGTGCGGTTCTTTCCTTAAAAGACAATTTCAGATGCATGGTCCTCGTAGGTATGACTTGAACAGTATAATGTCTGGACTTTAAAAGAGACAATGACCTCCGAGTTTATTTATTCTTTCTTTTATTAGTCTTTCTTCAAAAAAAATACCTCTGACCGGACCGGGGACCGGGGTGCATTTCTCAAGCCGGATTTTTGATTAGGAATTTATCAGTAGTAGCCGCAAGGGGTTTGCGTTCGGTTGATACGAGTAGCATTAGTAATACTCTCTGCACTCCTCCTTTGATAATTTTACCACGATAAAAAAAATACCCCGGGGTAGATTTTGAGTTAGACTATACAAAAGACAATCGCAGCCAAGATAAGGATACTATTACGGAAAATGCCAATGTCCGACCATGGACCATGCCCGGGTCGTCAGCGCGTTGTGTTCCACGCGCCTCAAAGAGCGTCAGCATGATGACGGGGCCCCCCCTTTAGAGGGCCAAAGCCTGCCAGGGTCGTAGGACTTATCAAATTACCGTGACCCTGGAAGTCAGTAGTCAGTACAAGTCTGACAGTCCCCTACGCTCTGCCCTGGGTTGGGAGGACTCATTGATTTTACATCTGCTTTTAGACTTTAATCTCATCACTGTCAGACAACATGGCACGAAACAAGATCACTGCACGTAGCACAGTATCACTACATCTGTATTTTCTAACTTATGTTAAACAAGAATGGGTCACCGGGTCTACATCGCCGCCGCGCCGGGTAATCTCGCGTGTCGCTTCTGTTTCATTGCACTTTACAACCCTTTGGAACTCCGCGATGGAATTCTGGCTTTGCAGAAAGGACATTTTATTATCGACCTCGCTTTATTGCAAGAGTGCTTGTAATGAGACATTTTTCCCACGTTTTTATACACTCACTTTTCTTGTTTTTCCCACGTTTTTATACACTCACTTTCCTTGTTTGTTTATTTGTTTGTTTGTTTGTCGTTCCGGTTGGACTTTTGCAACTCAATTTTGAGGCACTTCCCGATAAGCTAGCAAGCTTAAATTTTTTACACGCTTTGAGTTCTGATGACAATACATGACTAGCTAAGAAACGTCATAACCAATCCAATATGGCGGCCTCCCCAAGAAGGCGGACTGGCTGTTTGAAACCCACCCCCATGATATGGGTATCAAATGAAAGGGTTTGCTGTCAGAAATACGAAAAAAAATAGTCACGTGACTTAAATCCAATATGGCGGACGTCCAAGATGGCAGACAGGCTATTTGAAATGCGACCCTTTTTTTTTTTTTTTTTTAGGGTGGCAAAATCATCAAATGAGTCCTCCCGCCCTGGGTGGGGTGGAAGGGACTGTCAGACTCTTACTGACTAAAATCCACCCGTGTTCCTTCGGATGCCCTTTACGTTCCGGGGCCACGGTATCCTGGATTAAGAAAAAATCCGCGACCCCGGCAGGCATTTGGCCCCATAAGGGGCCCCGTCGGTGACGCGTGAAACACGACGCGCCACCGACCCTGGCTTGGTACCTGGTCGGACGGCGAGCTTACCCATTACTCACCGTCCGCAAGCCCGCTCCGCCGCTGTGCCCTCTGCTATTCAGAGGGACACGCGTTGGAGCGTCCACCCGACAGGCAATTTGCATACGGGCAAAGAGACCCCTTAGGCACACAGTGCCTAAGGAAGAGTTTTTGCCCGCATCCCAGGGTGCACCGGCCCGAAAAACTGGTCTTCCCCCGGACGTATCCGAGAGGGAACTCCAGTCCACGGACGCACGTGGAGGTTTCCTGTCTTAGCACCCCGAAATGCGACCCTATGATATGGATATCAAATGAAAGGGTTTGCTATCAGGAGTACGAAAAAAATAGTCACGTGACTTAAATCCAATATGGTGGACGTCCAAGATGGTAGACTGGCTGTTTGAAATCCACCCGCATGATATGGGTATCAAATGAAAGGGTTTGCTGTCAGGAATACGATAAAAATTGTCATGTGACTTAAATCCAATATGGCGGACGTCCAAGATGACGGACAGGCTTTAAGGCACTTCCCGATAAGCTAGCAGGCTGAAATTTTCAGGGTAGCTTCAAACCCGATGAACAATGACAAAAATAATAAAATAATAAATAGATTTAAAAAATCTAAAAACCCACGTTTTTAAATGTCCTAAAAATAAGAAAATAACCCTACGGGGCTGAGAGAGGGGCCACTCAAAACGTGGGGGCGTATATTATTTAAGGGATTATTTATGGGATATATTTACATGACGTGAGATCGTAGGTGTAACTTGCAAAGATACGCAATATATAAATAATCCCTTAAATAATATACGCCCCCACGTTTTGAGTGGCCCCTCTCTCAGCCCCGTAGGGTTATTTTCTTATTTTTAGGACATTTAAAAACGTGGGTTTTTAGATTTTTTAAATCTATTAATTATTTTTAAAACAAAACTTTTATTGAAAAACAGGTATTATTTTTTAATATTGTAAATGTCAAAATTCCAATAAGTAGTTTACATTCACAATTCCAGTCTCACTTGGGTAATATTTTATTGCAATCCCCTAGAGACACAAAAATGTAAAAAATATAATATTGAGATCGTAATCATTGAAACAGCAAAGATCGTAAATAACAGTAATAAGTAATATAAATATATCGAACAGACAAATACATATTATCTCGGTTAAAATAAAAGATTCTTGCTGCAGATAATAATATGCCATATCTTCACAAAAATGAAATATACGTATAGTATGTGGCGTTGTACTACATATTTACCATATATTTTCTTATTATTCTTTGACAATTATGTTTTCTTGAGGTATTTCACTTACAGAATACAACGTCTAAGATTTTTAACGTTTTTTCCAATGCAGATGGTCGGATGTTGTCATGATTCCACGAATTCTTGTACCACCGCTTAATGTTTTAATTAACCCGTGGTTAATCTCGACTGCCAAAAAGACCCAAAAGTCTATTTTTTTTTCTTTTCGGCACCAACGTCTCGGCCACTTGTTGCCACTTCCCACGCAACCGATCTGCATACATTTGCAGGCTCTTTCATCCTCGTACTTAGCATAAAACAAGCCCGACACCAAGTCATTATGCAGTCTCGGATTTCGAAGTACGACTGCATAAATTTACGCCATTATCAAAATATCGTGAATGAAACAAACCGAGCATGAAACGAATTTAACCAGTTTAGGGGTCATTAACGCACGCAACGCGTATTGTTCTGTGCTTATTTGAACGTTCGTAGGGTTAATACGAGTGGAAATTGACGCATTATGATGAATTTTCCAAATTAATAAATATGTAATTAAAGCCAAATTAGTCCGTCCATTAATTTGTAGTTCTAGTATTTGAATTTGGTAAATGTAATAGGAACGTAGTAAAGTGTGTTATTTTCATGGCTATTAGCTTCATGGCGTCACTTTAAATAATACTTGTGTGGACAGAAAGTGTAAAATTGCGCAGTGTAGGGCGCTTGAGATGTAAAGATGTCGGCGCCCACCCAAATCCTTTGCTCGCTTGACCTAAGGGATCCGTGATTCCACCTCAAATATTTGGCACATTTCTCCACGAGCGTTTAGATCAAAGAGCACTGAGCAATGACCGTCAAAAACACTCATTGTTAACTCCCTTTGATGATCAGTACTCGAGGTACCTACTCCATTATTATGAACGCCGCTCGAGGCGCCGGCCTCCCTAACAATTCACTCAAATACTTAGCTTGAGATAAACAGACGAAAATTCGGCTTAGATATACCCAACCGGCTCTCTTCACTAAATCCAATGTTTACGAAAGAGGTTGGTTTCATACCGTTACTATTATTCGCTTAAATATTATTTAAGTAAATGTGAATCTCCCTAGTTATTATTAGCCGACCTTTTTATTACCGTTGAGGCTGAATGTAAGAATGTATTTTATCGTACCAATATTGCCTGAATAGATATTACTCGTTGAGCAGTAATGGATTTTCTTTGGGTTTATCGAGTTGCTCCTTTCAGTATCAATAACGAAATCTACTTGTCTTTTACCTACTATGAGACAATCAATTACCTACATTCCCAACTGGGACCAAAACTGTCATCACCAATAATAAACACATTACAAGGCAATCAGACGGCTAATTACATAGCCAGCTGTATTATTAAGGACCGTAACGCTATTAACCGCCTTTGGTATAGTTTTAAACAATGATCGAATTTCACTAAATCCTTGTAAGACAATGAATATTCATGTGTTTAGTGGTGCTATTACCTAGCTCTACGCGTCGATCCGCTCAAATCTGCCGATCACGCAATTTGGACGCCATCTCTGAAATTATGTTCACTCAAACGGGTTCCGCAATAAAATTTATGCTCCCGATAAAGTGACCAAACAGTAATTACGTCTTAAATCCCTCAACGAGTTCGACGATCGAACGATCATATTATCAAGTTGTTAGTTTCGCCACGGCTCTATTGAAACCCTGTTATCTGTACCAATTTAATGGTAGCGAAATTTGAACAGTGTAATTTTCTTAGAAATATAATGAGTCAAACAAAATTAGCTAAGTTAATTATACGAGAGATACCAGAGAACTATGTCAAGGAGTTAATTTCGAGGATAAGTTTATTATAATCTGAAATACAACGCCAAATAATTACCTCTAGACAGAATCCACGTTGATTCTGCCTTCTAAATATTAAATACAGAAATACCTACAAATGAATATTAAAATGGGTCTTATTAATAAATAGGTACACATCGTTCTGAGGGCTTGAATTAATATTCGATGTGCTTACGACAAATAAAACAAAATAATTTCTAAGTGAAGAAGATTTCGGCGCTTTTGTGTTTGCTTTGTTTTGTATCACGATTGCCAGGTGGCGACAATTTCAAACTTTTCAATGGGGGCCGTCCTCTAATTAATTCTTGGTTGTAATTCTCGAAGACTCTATTCATTTTAAGTCTCGAGCTCGGAGTATACTGCCATAACCAGGGCCTGATTAACCCTTAGGCTAATTAGGCTGCAGCCTAGGGCGCGAGGATCGGGGGGGCGCTGAAATCGTGTTTTCGCATGCACTAATCAAGCATCATTGCATCTACCCTACATATTTCAACTAGACCGAGACAAAACATTAAAGCGTAATGCACTTGAGAGTCCCTGATTTTAAAATTTTAATAAGCGCGCGTTCAACAAACACCTGCAGTAGCCTGCAGTCACTTGTCATGATTTTGGTCTTATAATGCATGAGGTACTTTGCCTTTATGCACGGCCAGCTTAAAAAATGGTTTGCCACCCTAAGGTTGAATGTCATGCAGATAAAAAAATAACGTTAGTTTCGTTTGCAGATCGATCTGAAAACTTTTATAGGTAGTATGAACCATGTTAAAATTTTCACACTACTACCTACTCTACTCAGTTACTACTTTTTAGGCCGTCCGCGTCCCACAGTGTTTTATGAAGCCCAATTTTCGGACATCCCGTTTTTATTGACAAACCTGACAGAAATGATCACTTAAATGCAAGATTTTGTATCCCCATTTAGCTACTAAGTCTAGTTTCTGAGTTACAATTTTTATTAAATCGTTATTTTTCCATCTGGATTTAAGAAAAAAATTAATTACGCTTAAACTAAGCGTGATATGCAATAATGATGTTAGGTACATTGATGGCGCATTTTATGCCGAGTATTTTAGTCCGTAAATGAACCTCGCACCATTGTTAGGTCGAGATTTATACAGGTTTTTCGGTTTTTAGTTTTTCTTAAATTTCTCGAAAACTCCGCCGTTTTGGGAAAAGTTATCTATACAGAAATAATTCTATTTACTTTTCCCAATACACCACATGATTATGACATCCCAATTCCATGTAACTTGGAAACCACAATGATTTTAAGTTTTATCCGGATTTTACGTTGTCAAAACCGCAGATTTTTATTCAGTAATAAAAATCGATCCTCAAAATTAGGATTAAAAAATTGACAAACCTAACAAAAATAGTTAAATTGGAATAACTGCCGAGTTCCATGGATTTGGGATGTCATAACCATGCGGTGTATTGGGGAAGTAAATAAAATTATTTTTGCATAGAAAACTTATCCCGAAACGGCGGAATTTTCGAGAAAATTAAGAAATACTAAAAACCGAAAAACCCGCATAAATCTCGATCTAACAATGGCACAGAATACTTAATAGTACAACAGAAGTCCCACTCCAAAAAAAAATTAAACAAATGTAAAATCTATGTACGAGAGAATAAAGTACATTTTAACTGGCAGCCGTACCGCCCACCTACTTTTATAATAGCCTAAACTTCCCGTGCGCAAGCAAAAATGTACTGAATGATTACGCGCGAGAGTTTATTTTGGTTTATCTGACGCCAACGACATTAAAAGGTTACTATGGGTCAAGCCCAATAGGGTTGCGACTTGCGAGTTTAGGCAGAAATAGGTAGGAACCTATGCGTATTTTATGCATTTGTTAAATTACTGTTTTGTCATCGATTACTACATACCTACATTATTGATTGTTAGCACAGAATGTTAATAGTAGGTACCTGCGGCACCTTACGTGAGAAATGATATTTTTAATAATATTATCTTTTCTACCTATTATTGTTATATTTTTGAACATTACGTCTTACAAAAAAAAAAGAATAATATTTAAAAGATTTTTATCGTTTATGGCAAAATAGCCAGTCCTTATTATTTTGCACTCAACCTAGTAACCGACCAATTACTATCGCATACTGTCACAGGCCCCGCGTTGCGTGTCTTTGTAGGTAGGTAAAAAAGGCGCGCAGCGAATTACGATAGCTGACCTTGAATGCGTAGTGTGGCCATTTTCTGAGTTAGAACTTTTAAACAACAACGCAAACATCTTTCTACTTCTACCGATCTTAATTCTTAGTACTCAGCTTAAGGTGAGTGAGAGTGTCGTCTTTTTATCTTGGTCGTCTAGTAGGCTCACCCCCCCCCCTCCACTTAGTATCTCGCCTCATTTCCAAACTTGTAACCTACCTAATCATGATCAATTAAACCCATACTTCACAAGCAGGGAGATAATTTTGTTCATCATTACTAAATATGTAAGTACTTTATTTTTTTTCTTCATAATAATATTGTTTTATTAATTTCCCAAAAGCACCTAAAGCAAGAAACTTGTGCGTAACTACACGTAACGTAACAAAAATATTAAGGAGACGGAGCGCGTGCACAACGGGTGGCGCGTGGCAGCCGTCGTGAATGGGCCACGACATAATGGCCCCGCAACTACTTGCAGTTTTATGCCTACACCGCGGAGTGAGACAGGCCTGACAATGGTGCGAGGTTCATTTACGGACTAAAATACTCTGCATAAAATGCGCCATCAATGTACCTTCCTAACATCATTATTTCGTATCACGCTTAGTTTACCTAAGCGTAATAATTTTTCTTCTTAATATCCAGATAGAAAAAAAACGATTTTCTAAAAAACTAGACTTGGTAGCTAAAGCCTCCTGCAGACACACGTGATTAATCGCGCGGGGCGACATGTCGCGGTCCATTCGCAGTATTTTTAGAGTGGAAATTAGCTTGGCTCGTTGTCGCAGCGCGATTAATCGCGAGTGTCTGCGAGACTTAAACGCCTACGAGATCTTGCATTATTTAAATCATCATTTCTGTCAAGTTTTGTAATAAAAATGGGTTGTCCGAAAATCGGGCTTCATAAAACACTGTGCGTCCGTAACACACCTGGCGGGGGCGCGTCCTCATAATTAGCCTAGGGCGGTCAGAACTCTTGATCAGTCGCTGGCCATAACTCATTAAAAATTTCAACCAGAGAAGTATTCCGCGAATGTTATTATAAATTCCGCTCTGTACGGAAAGCTCTGCGCCGCTTAACTTCACCACAGTTTACGTGTAACGAAATTCGTGTCATTTTATAAAATTTCGGATGATTAAAAACTCTGGAGGTTTGATAACGAACGCTGCTAAAATTTTCAAACTGAAACCAGAACAAACATTTCGATTAATATTTGAAAATGTTTCGTTAACTTTGCCATTACGTTACCACAGAGCCCAGTATTCAAATAACTAAGCCATGTAATATAAACAGTTATTAAACAAGAATTAATTGAATCTAAATCCTTAATACATTTAGGCAGTTTGTTTAGGCTACACACTCAAGTTTCACACATAACCATGAAATAGCTGGGGATTCGAACCACAAATTCATTTTATTCCGGTTCTTGTATCGAAATACAAGAACTGGAATGAGCGTAATAAATTATTGTACAGTAATCATTATGTTTTTAGGGTTCCGTAGCCAAATGGCAAAAACGGAACCCTTATAGATTCGTCATGTCTGTCTGTCTGTCCGTGTATGTCACAGCCACTTTTTGTCGAAAGTATAAGAGCTATCCTGTTGAAACTTGGTAGAAAGATGTATTATGTGAACCGCATTAGGATTTTCACACAAAAATCAAAACAAAACAAATTTTGGGGGTGCCCCCCATACTTAGAATTAAAACTCAAAAAAAAAATTTTCACCAAACCCATACGTGTGGGGTATCTATGAATAGGTCTTTAAAAATGATATTGAGGTTACTAACATCATTTTTTTCTAAACTGAACAGTTTGCGCGAGAGACACTTCCAAAGTGGTAAAAAGTGTGTCCCCCCCCCCGTAACTTCTAAAATAAGAGAATGATAAAACTAAAAAAAATATATAATGTAGACCTCAACCAAAACTACCAACGAAAATTGGTTTGGATGAGATACAGTTAGCAGTTTTTGAGATATAGTACATTTTCAAAAACCGCAAATATAACTTTGCCATTCATACAAATACTATGAAAAACAAAGTTATTTTTATTGTTTGTGTATATTACTTACTAATCTCAATATAATTATATCTCTAATCTATGCTTGCTGCTACGGAACCCTTCATGGGCGAGTCCAACTCGCACTTGGCCGGTTTTTTTTCTACATTTATTTTCCATTAAAAAAAAAAAACCTAGTTACATAAGTGAAATTTACATAAGTGAAATTTACATAAGTGAAATATTGCCTTCTTGCTTCTACACGCAGTAAAAGCTATAATTTAGTAAAAACATACATTCGCAACATTGTTAGAGCTACAGGCACAACACAAATCACATCAAAAATAGAACAAAAAATACCATCACTTCAATGCGTCCACAACATGTTTAAAATCGAAGCCGCACGCAGCAAAGTTCTTAGGAAATCTAATCAACTCCCCACGTTCAACAACAAAACAGGTTCTTTGTGCACGTATAACCTAGATTCTTCAGAAATTAACCAAGATCCGTTGAATGAACTAATAAAGAGTATAAAGACATAAGACAGGTCGGATTGAAGTGTTTTCACGATGTCATAAAGTGTTTTTAAAGGCAATCTACGTCGTTTTATCGTGCGGTCCACGCCTGCTTGTGTGTGTACCTAAAATATGACAAGAAATCTCAGCTGTATTACGCACTTAATGTTAGACGTCTAATATATCAACCGAGCTGGTTGTAACGTCGTAAATTGTGTAATGGATAAATGTCAACTGTTAGAAGGTAGGCAATAAAGATGTATGGAGGCTGTATGTTATGTTTCAGGCTAAGTAGGCATGAAAGCTGTTGTAAAAAATTTATAGTTACTCTTTGTACAAGGTTCCGAAGTTTAGCAACGGTATCTAATAAATCATCTAGATTCTGAAAAGAGATCCTTAAAACTATTAGAAACCCGTTGTTAGTTTCTTCTTTTATCCATGAACTTATTTGTCTAAATTCCCTGTATATCATAAGAAAAAAACTTGAAATCATGGCTAGTCCTTTTTCATCAGCCGGATGTTGTTGGAAAACAGTATCAGTATAAACCACTATGTCTATATCTATAACTATCTAGATATATCTATTATTCAGTCAGTAACAAGTCTGACCATCGCAAATTAAAATTAAGTGTAATAACGAATACTTATTATTTTGACGATTAAACGCTTAATAGGCGATAAAACAAATTGTCCAGGATATCATTAAAATTTGAAATTGCAAAACATTGAAAATAAGTCATCATCATCATCAGCCTATAAATGTTCCCACTGATGGGACACAGGCCTCCTCTCTGTGAGAGGGAGTGGGCCGTAATCTACCACGCGGTCCCAGTGCGGATTGGTAGATGTCAGATGTCTTCGAATTTTGGTTCTAGGACATGCCGGTTTCCTCACGATGTTTTCCTTCACCGTTTTGAGAGCAGTGGTGTTGAAATAAATTACGCAAAGTAATGCGCCTGACGGGGTTCAAATCCACGACCTACGACTCGTAAGTCGAGGCCGATACCACTGGGCCACCACTGCTCTGCACTGCTGAAAATAAGTATTGGGTAGGTATAAGTGACGAAAAAGTCATTGTATATGTGGATACAAGAGCATTAAATAAAACGAAAAGTTCTAAGTGGATTCATAACTCATTTTCGACCAAAATCTTGCATATTAATTAACCTTTTAACCGTCGATTAATTTATTATTTAAACAACTATGCGTTTGTACTCTCTTGTTTAAAGCCTGATCAAAATATACAACTAACCATACCACCGTATTTCCTACTTGCTCAAATAAATCAATACTAATAACAATAACTCTCAGAATACCTGAACCTCATTCTTATTCAAGCGGCCTATCGCTTAATCAATCTAATTCTAAGGTTAGCATAACTAGCGGATCGGTTGCGAATACTAGATATCCACTCAAATTACTTGCCTCAGTGCTTTCATTGTAAACAGAACCTATTATTGGTATAAAGGGGTGCGTACATCAACGACGACTTGCGCAAATCTATAGAAATTTTGATTGCGATTTGACAAACAGTTATCGTCTTCATAAATAGCCAATTAATAAAAGAAAGTGCTTAATCATTATTAATTATAAAGATAAATTTTGAGGAAAGAAAAATTCAGTTGCAAGTGGGATTCAAACCCGCGTCTTCTGGATAAGTACTCCAGGCGCCTTACCAACTAGACACTTGCAACACCACACCTGCAAGCTGAAATTCTCTATTCCTCGTTTGAACGCTTTACGGTAGCGTGGCGCCATCTCCTGGATTAATGTTTAACTACTTCCACCCAACACGTTGACAATTTTTGAGGAAAGAAAAATTCAGTTGCAAGTGGGATTTGAACCAGCGTCTTCTGGATAAGTACTCCAGACGCCTTACCAACTAGGCAATTGCAACACCACACCTGCAAGTTTAAATTCTCTATTCCTCGTTTGAACGCTTTATTAATTATATTACGTATTTACACATGTATTAATAAGCGCTTAAAATAAAATTTTGAATTATAACTCGTTATTTATTATTTTTGACCTTTTATATTAATATTCAACGATTAAATGAATTCACTGCATATCGCTTATGGTATGCAGGGTGTTTTATTTCTTTATTTTGTGATTAAAGACTACTTACAAGTAGAGTTCAAAATAAAGTTTAGTGGCACTCTGTTAATTTGACGATCTACGAACTTAGTTATTCCAAAGAGTCCCAAATCATGCAACACGTAGGAGACCAGCTGAATTTCATCTCCATATTTTAATTCCTTAGAGGAAATTGAGTTTTGTAATAATCTGTAGCAGCTTAACATAAAAACTTCCAGTCGATTATACAGGATCATAAAAGGATTAAACTGAATTTTAGCCGTCCATTAGCACTTAATAACCTACAATTTAGCATAACCGCTCGTTAGACTGCTACACTTTCAATTTAGGAACAATTAAAAAGCACTAAAAACGTAAATCACTAAGACATGCAATACGCGAATTATGACATTGACGGGAGCTCGCTCGCAGGGCTCAACAATCACATAGGTAGCTGGGTACAGGGGTGTCACAATTGATTAAAGGCGATTATCAACATATTCGATTATCTATGTGGTCATTTGGTGCAGTGAATAGGAATACTCAGCCTAAATGTACACCGCTTGACTGCGCGGACGACCGGCATCTACCGCCAATCCGCGCGGAGCAGCGCCAGTGTTTTAATCATTAAAGATACTGTACTTATATTTTCAGTAATACTGTAGTTTATACTGAAACAAGGTACTGTTGTTGCAGCTCGACTTTCTCATTGGTCTAAGTTACTCTCAGAAAAATCCAGATTAGCGCGTTTCTGGTTTTCTCCTTTTATCAATCATATACTTTTTAAGGATAGACTTTCCCACAGTGCAGTAAAACCGAGCGGACAGAACTGTGGGCACTAACTCGGACAGATAATGAACTTAAAATACATATCAAGTCTATGCAACCAGTCACTTTTTAACGCCTTATTTGCTGTAACTTTTTTTTTCATTTACCTATCGGGGATATTTTTCTAAGTATTAGCGATTCATCTAATACCGATACCGATATATCGGCGATACTTCGGGTTAGGTTAGGAAGCACAAACTATGCCCGGGGAAACCTTTGTCTTTGTGGAACAGACTTGCGAAATCTCCTTTCTCCGAAAAAATTAAGATTACATACCTTGTTTTTTAATCAAAAATCTTATTAATTTTGATCACTAAAATGTATAATTATCTAATATCAATTACCTATGTCACTACTTTTTATATTAATAAAAAATAATCTGACTTGTGTAAATTTTTTAATTCACAATAAGCGTATCGGTATCGGTATCGTATCGGCGAGAAGGCGTATCGATGCATCCCTACTAAGTATTATGAAATGTATGAACAGTTGATCGTTAGTTTTTCGTATTTTGTTTTTCTACTTCGTCAGTAACCTGCCAGTGACAGCCCTAAGCCGCACGAGAACCCTCGGGTACGGTGTAATGACGGCGATTACAGGCCACCCGACTGTGGGACCGACTCCACTATTTGTCTAAAATCACTTTAAAAACGGTTGCATGTTACTTAATGCACGTGTGTTTGTATTAGCTCTGATCATACGTGGATGAATGTATATGAAGATGTTTTGAAGTAATTGCTGTCGCATGTGTGGGGTTATGCATGTCAGGATAAGAAGACAGTTTAGGTTTTCTCAGGAGCTGGTCTCTTAAGAGGAACCAAACCTCCTCTGTATGTGCTGAGAGTGATCACAAGGATGGAGTGGGTAAAACTCCCCCGGTCTTAACTCCGAAAACCGGGCGCCTGTGAAAGGTTTCCCCCAGACAAAAAAAAAGTGTTTTCAACAAAGGAACCAATAGTTCATATGATAGAAACGTTATTCATATTCTCCTTGAATTATAGAAGACCATACAACGTAGGTAATTTCATCATAAGCAAATTAAGGTTTAGTTTGATTTTGATGAAATATCTACTAATTTTGTGTCACAATACCATCCACAAGTTAAACACACAACTCCACGTGTCTTTTGATAAAAATTTAGAGCATTTGCAAATTAATGCTCTAAAGGAAAATGCATAAAAGCAACATAAAAGCAATTTCACAATATGTTTTGGATATTCATCTCGTCAATCACATAACAACACGTATTACTACAAAACATATTTTTTTTATCTGAAGAGTTGTTACAGTTGTCGATGATAAAATGATATGAAATTATCAATAATTTTACGCATCGTCGGCTTTTTCAGGAAAATGTTATGTCCCAAAAAACGTGGCCGCTTGGAATTTCTTTTTCTCGAAACCACGACACGCACTGCAGCAGTCGATTGCTCGTCCACTGCGCCAAACGTCTTTGATAATTTGAAAAATATGAATATCCCAACATGAATACTTTAATTTATGTATTAACAATAATTAAAAATAAAAATTATAAATAATTTAATTAAGCTATTGCATAGCTTTTATCGCGGGATCTGAGCGCGGCGCGGCGCGGCGCGGCGACCGAATCAAAAACATTCCAAAAACTTAACGAAAAAACCTAACGAAAATACCTGTCATCACGCATCGTTTAACATCGTTTCAGTTCGGGAGACTTCGGCAATCATAAAAATATCAAAAATATCCGTCATCAAAGCAATTTACTTTTTCTTAATGATTCTAAATGGCCAGCTACAAAAGGAGTTTTCACAATGAAACCTTATAAAATTACTTATAAAATTTTCCTACAACAAAGAAGTTCTTATTACAGTAGTGCACCACATACATTTTAAATAAATTATATTCTCGTTAAATATATACGCGGTAGGCGATTTTATTCTTTTAAAATAAAAAAAAATGTTATGCAATAGCTTCACCGCGGCAGTCTCCGAGTGCCACATGTATTTTTATGTATTAACATGTTTGAATATCTTTGCAGTTTCAATTTTACTTCAAAAATTATTAATTTATTCACTCTAGTGGACCAGTCAAAATCGAAGTGTCACTGACCTACAATAATATGACTTAAATTAACAACTCTGTGTACGCAAAATGATATGTCATATCATTGCCTAGGACAAGATTATTGTTTTTTGCAACACAAAAAAATAAGTACTTAGGTACTTACTAGTACAAGTACCGAATAATCTTATCTAACAGGGAAAAAAACCAACGATAGGTACGCATCATCTTATTTGTAAACATCGTAACAGCTATCGAAAATACTATATCTTGTGAGTATCACGCACTGTTACATCATACATCACAAATATCATGATACATCCTAACCCATCTATACTTTAGTAGTATTATAAAACTGAAGAGTTACTTTGGTTGAACGCGCTAGTCTCCGGAACTATTGGTTCAAATTACAAAAATATATTTGTGTTGGATAGCCCATTTATCGAGGTACGCTGTTACCTATGCAACATCACGGTATGATCAAAAGAAGTGGAGCAGCGCAGTGAAACCGCGGGGAACAGCTAGTATTAAGAGGAAACACCAAGGGCTAGAGAATTGAAAAATAGGTATTTGTAAAATCTGTTGTCGCGCAGTGCCCGAATCGAACCCTGCAGAGCGCGATAGAGACAACTGCAGCACAGCTGCACAAAATCAACGATTGGTAGTCCCCTGATTACTACTCCAAAATTTAACCGATTTAACTACTTTTTTCTTAAAAAGTAAAGAAAGGCTTTGGCATGTTTCTATATTTTCTTTTTTTTATATAATCTCGTCAAATTTGTTTTCTGGATATTTGAACACAGCGGAAAATCTGGCCAATTTTTTGGGGTTTTGAATGTTCATATCTCTTTTAATAATTAATTTATGGCCATAGATATTTTGTAAAAAAAAAATATTGCTCTATTGGCATTATCCAGGGAGGAAACAGGGGACTACGTTTGTATGGAAAAACGGCCCTTATGTTTCCTCTTAAGTCTAATCCTAAACAATGTAACAAAATGTGAAAGCGAGTTGGTTTGTTTGTCACTCTCTTACACCTAACTCACCGAACCAACTTTGAGGAATTTTGTTACATAGATTTCTTCTTTTTGCATTAAACTCGAAGGAGACATTCGAGAGAGGGTAAGCAAGGCCGCGGGCAGAAGCTGATCTTGGATAAAATTGATATGTCAAACACCTGAAGATTTAAACTACTAAGATCGAACATAAAATCCAACTATCACAATTTATTAAAATAGTGCTCCATGAATTAATGAATAAATGGTACAGAGGAGTGCCTCAGTTATGACTTTATTTTCATGCACACTACATGTGAACACAATTCATACTCGTCGACAGGTGTTGAACTTTGTGGACAATACGACTTCCGTTTATTTACTCATGTGATACGACACACAACACCCAACTTTGGCCTTTCAGTACAACAGACTGCATATTTCATTGAAATATTTTTCAAAGCTGCAAATACCAAACATAGGTACGCGAAAAAATCTCGAATGTTTCTCATATTTCCGAAAAAAAAAAATTAATGAAAAACACGTAACAGAACTAACGAGAGAGTTAATTAACTTTTGTGTGTTTATTTTTAATACAAACTGCAGGTGGGAAATCGATTTTCCTTCAATTTCCTAGAGTTGAGTTTTAATGGAGGGTGTTATTTCGTTATTTCCGTATCGAATACGTTAACTGGCGCGTTTATGAGGTCCACCGGAGTGTGGGAATATTACTGAAACTGTAACCGTTAACGGAGCAACACACGGTTATATAATTGTGCCGTAACCGTGTTTGGCGCATAGCGATTAACTTTAGCAAATTGAATACTAAATTGCTCGCAAGTGATACTTTCGGTCGGTGTTGCAACGCTTTTATTTGGTTAAGCTTATGTATGCAAATCTCAGTCATTAACTCGCTTGGCAATTGTACTAACTCCAAGTGTTGTAACTCGAAGCTTACATTTTGTGGCAGTAGATAGAGAATGTTTAATGTGAATTTTTAAACTTCCCATTTTAATTGAGTACAATAAAAACAATTCGAAACATCAAAATACCTAGTATAACAAATCAACAGCAAACATTTTAGTCAATTAGGCTTAGAATTCGGTCAAAAGGGACTCATTAAGAATGCACATAAAATTGCGAGTCCAAACTTTGCCCCGCGATGTTTAATTCAACCCTTTTTTTACAGATAACAAACCACAATCAAAGTGGAGCAAAGGACGGAATTATAAAGTAAATAAATCATAACAACCTTTATAAAGTTTATTTTGTCCCTCAGAGAGCTTATTATCATTTGTTTATTGTTTGCCTAAGCCCAATTTAAATGTTTGCTAAGCCCTCCTCGAAATAGCTGTGGACACACTAGCGACCTCTGTGTGTTTGCAATTTAAATTCTTTAAACATTTCTTGGTATCATACAAAGGAATACAAAAGATGTAGAAAAATGTGTCGTTTTTGGATGCTGTTCGAACTTTCTTTGAACTTTTTCTCTGGATTTTAGACTCTAGACAGTACATTTTTATATCGAGAAAGAAGATACAAAAGACTTAACAAGATTTAAACTTAAGATAAACTAGACAGAAAGTTTTTACGTAGGTAAACTGAATTGTTTCGAAAAATTATACCTATCAGTCATTTTAATGTAGGTACTATCAATACAAACTCATCCATTATCAGTTTTTGGCTGGGAAGACAAAACACTAGGTACGTTCACAATAAATTTACAGTGCGTTTAAAACATTATCAAACTATTGAACCCAGTTAATCACACAAGTGCCACAACCACAACAAGCCCACACAAATACGAATTTAACTTCCTAAATACCTCACTTGTTGCTTCCCAGGTTCTATTATACTACCAAAAAACATCTTTTGAAGTGCCAAAGCGGCTTCATACAGCTCCATTCATTAAGGAGCATGGCCACCGCGGGATCGTCGGGCAGCTATTAGGCTATCATCAATCTTGGGGTACAATGATCCTCTAACTAAGAGCCGATGACACCGAATCATTCAGGGAACACACAGCATCTATCTATGGTCAGTGTTTGGTTGCCTTTCACTGTGTTTGTGTACACAGAGTGGGTGTGTGTGGTGTTTGTGTGAATTTTCTTTATACACCTACAAACATTATTTAAGATGCTTGTAAATATAAATATACATCTTCTTCTTGGAAAATATGTTATTTGCATGCCTGGATTTGTTTTTCGGTTGTGGACAAATTAAATTTCGCGGTGACATTTATTCTCCGACGTACCTATTTTGTATGTATGATCTTATCGATGGTATAATGAAAATTGGAGGGATAAGGCACTGTGACGTCAAAAAAATACAGATGATAAAGATAAAAAACCGTCGAATTTTTAATTTTGTAAGGCTATAGAATAAAAACAGTTTTTGAAAAAACAGTTTTAGAGCCAACTATCCCAACCTATCTCCCACAGATTTAAAGAAAATATACAGCTATTTAATCATTCATCTATTCATCAATGGCGTCTCAGTGCGATACGCAACCACAAGCAAACAGTTTTATTCGGCGCTTGATCTAAGTGACTGATTATACAATGGATCATCATTAAAGGTGCGTGTGCACTGGCCTGTGAATACGCAACAGTTATCAGTAACGATATAGGTAGACAAAGGAAAAAAGTAAATAATATTGTGCAAGATAAGTTTGCTATGAGTTTGAGTCGCTCAGACGTCGTAAGACGATCTCCGGCCAGCTTAGGCGGGCGGCGAGTAATGGGCGACTCGCTGTCCGACCAAAGACCATGACCGGGTTGTTCCACGCGGGCCTCAAAGGGCGTCAGCATTATGACGGGGGGGGCCTTTAGAGGGCCAAAGCCTGCTGGGGTCGCAGGACTCACGAATTACCGTGACCCCGGAACGTAAAGGGCTATTGAAGGACACCGTGGACTTTAGTCAGTACGAGTCTGACAGTCCCTCCTGCCCTGCTCTGGGTGGGAGGACTCATTTGATGATTTTACCACGCTTAAAAAAATGAGTTTGAGTCGCTGGACTGCCTCAGCAGGATACCGTGGCCGCAAACGCCAACCTTTGATGCCAAGCCGAACGAAAAAGTCATTCGGAGGAGCATACTGGACTTTTAGTCAGTAAGATTCTGACAGTTACTTCCGCTTAACATAGGGTGGTAGCCTTTTAGGACTTATTTACTAACTTTACCAACCCAAAACAGGTTTTTTATGAGTTCAGCGATAGAATTTGTGCAGATTATTGAAGCATCTGAAATTATGAGCAAAACCATATTGAACTTATATTTAATCAGGTCTTATGTCCAACAAAATCCTTTCTTTAAAGTTTGAATCATTATTTGATTTAATTTTTATTATATTTTCGATTGATATTACAGGACTGTTACTCATCTCTCAAGCCAATATTTTAATAGCCAGTGAACACACATCTTTAACAAACAGTTAAACGAACGGTAAAGCTCTCAACACCATTAATCATTAGTGTTTCTCATCAGTCATACATTCAGTGTTTATTGACTTAAAGTTTACAAAGACCAGTGTGAGATACTTTCACTTAGACGCTGTATTTGTGAAGCGGGTTTAATAACAATCTCTAAGGGCCAGTTATTTGATCATTAGCTAAACGCTTACAATTTGTTAAAATCCCATACAATTTGTAATTAATGGTTAATAAATGAATGGGATTTTAACTAATAGTTTTTTTAACTATACTGATGAATCAACCTTGAAAAAAGCTGAACAGGTAATTGAAATAAGTTGTAACAGACAGGATTTTTTTAATCGAAAATATCGAAATGTCTTTTTATGTTCTGAATAGACACAGGCAGGTTTTGAATGATCTAAACATCGATTCAAGCAGGGAAAAAGAAGAAGGGCATAATATGATGAGATAATGCAGAATCCAAGCACTTGAAAAACTTAACGTCACATTTTGTACACAATCCCATCCAAGTCTTTTCTAATTGTACTTATTTATTATTTATTTTCGATTTTTTTTTTTTTTTTTGCGTGGTAAAATCATCAAATGAGTCCTCCCACCCCGGGCAGGGCGGGAGGGACTGTCAGACTTGTACTGACTAAAATCCACGGTGTCCTTCAATAGCCCTTTATGTTCCGGGGTCACGGTAATGGTATAAGTCCCGCGACCCCGGCAGGCTTCCCAACTAGCAAAATAATGTCTTATAAAAGGTTAAATAACGTTTTCGATTTAACTTTCAGTCTTATCAAAGGTTTTATAAAAGTTATTTATACGTGTATATAACGCGGTTTTGGGCGCAGATTACATAACTATTCAATTGTGTAAAGGTCGTTTTGTGATCGCATCAACGTCTATTACATTGGGTAAAAATCACATAGACGTTGCAAGAATAACTAATACGTTTTTTAATACTAAGTATTAATACTACTATATAACTATAACGTTGCATAGACGTAAAAAAACAAACAAAAGCGTCATGTTATGGTTAAACGATGACGTCTATATTCATTTTGTTACACGACGAATGGCAATACATGAAACTCGTACAATTTTTTTTTTTTGTCTTGGAAAACTTCATAAAAAGGTAAGTCAAAGTTTTGCTTATTATTTATCTAACGTAATGGAAAGCCTTTATTGCTGTGGAAGTTGACGAGCGGTGATTTTACTTGGGCATTTAACTTTTTCGATTAATCTATAGTGATCTTTGTTTATATTTTAATGGGCCTTCATAATATTGGTATTTTGATATTGTGTATTATAATAAAATACTATAAATGGTCATTAAAGTTTCTGCCATATTGCCATCAAAGCATTGGACGACTGCTTTACGACGGTCAGATAACTATTGGTTTTATACATGTTTCATAAT
This sequence comes from Agrotis exclamationis, assembly GCA_950005045.1. Classification (NCBI taxonomy): domain Eukaryota; kingdom Metazoa; phylum Arthropoda; class Insecta; order Lepidoptera; family Noctuidae; genus Agrotis; species Agrotis exclamationis. The sequence goes on from OX465432.1 coordinate 10,204,203, forward strand.
CGATTCATGTCGTCCACCATGACGGTTTCAATTAGAGTTCAGTTGGAAAATAAAAAACCTTTATGCAATACTACTATTTTTATTTTTCAGGGATCTTATCATGGTTATATTTTTGGACATAGATAAATTTTTAACTAAAAGAGACTTAATGTGTCTTAGACATTCAGAATGGCCATGGGATAAAACGCATTTTAAGTTAACACTGAAATGTTATGGATGTAGTCATCCTACCGATCCGACAATATTGAAACATTTTATAATAGATAATAAAAGAAGCATCAATCAATTATTAAACTACGATTTCTTTTGGTGCCGAAATTGTAAGAAGTTTGCAATATATGACCATTTTACCGAGGACGAATGTTATTGCAATTTTTAAATTATTGTTTCCTACGTACCTGCCTACGTACGTACCTACTACCTCAATTAATTTAATTCATCAGGTTAGTTCGTCTGCGTATATTATAAAATTTACGAAATAGGTAACGTAGAGCCACTGAGCATGAGCCCCTTCCTTTTTTTTTGTTTTTTTTTTTTGGGCGGCAAAATCATCACATGAGTCCTCCCGCCCTGGGTGGGGCGGAAGGGACTGTCAGACTCTTACTGACTAAAATCCACCCGTGTTCCTTCGGATGCCCTTTACGTTCCGGGGCCACGGTATCCTGGATTAAGAAACATCCGCGACCCCAGCAGGTATTCGGCCCCGACGGTGACGCGTGAAACACGACGCGCCACCGACCCGGGATTGGTCCTTGACGGACGGCGAGCTTACCCATTACTCACCGTCCGCGTCGGCAAGCCCGCTCCGCCGCTGTGCCCTCTGCTATTCAGAGGGACATGCGTTGAAGCGTCCACCCGACAGGCTATTTGAATACGGGCAAAGAGACCCCTTAGGCACACAGTGTCTCAGGAAGAGTTTTTGCCTGCATCCCAGGGTGCACCGGCCCGAAAAACTGGTCTTCCCCCCGGACGTCTCCGAGAGGGAACTCCAGTCCACGGGCGCACGTGAATGTTTCCTGTCTTAGCACCCCAAGCGTGAGCCCCTTATGGATAGGTATAGATAGTAAAGTCGATAGTCAAGTCACTATAGTATCAAATTAACGGTGCACGTTTTAGTTGTTTCCCTTATCTTCCATCTCGCTCTATGCATTTCGTTGCTCGCGTTGTCTCACTCTGGGCAAGAGCGCCGAGCGAGTGAGTGAGGCGCACGGGGGGATTTGAAGGGTGCGCAGTGCGCTTGTTTTTGGATTTGGCGTTCAGTATTGTGAGAGTGGTCGATCAATTCTTACGTGCATATTAAAAGATATTCAATGCGTATCATTGTTATACCTAGAGAAATGAATTAAAATAGATGTTTAATTGGTGCAATCGTCCATAACAAATAATAATAGCAACAGTAGGTAGTATAACTAATACAGTGCCTACTTATCTATAATTTTAGTGTATTTTATGTTCGGATGTGTAATTAAGGCAATATTTAACCAAGACAATGTTTCGTTTTTAGGTACTTATGGCGTATAAAATAGTTCAAACTGTAGAAAGGGGAAAGTTAATTTTAACAGCGGTGCCTGACAGATGGGAAAGGAATGGTTTGTTATATTGGCCTAGAAGAAAAGTTGAAGATTACTTAAAGAATCCGTTTTCCTGCCCCGAAGATTCCTGGTCAACATTACCATGTGTAGTAAAAAGAAGTGGCATTTCTACATTGGAAAGTGCTGAAATAGAAGTTAACCAAATGTCAACAATGAGCGACACAGAAGAAGAACATGAAGAATCGCAACGACATGGACGTTCAACGAAAAATATTGCTGTTCAGGAATGCTTTAACGACCTGGCTAATACCTGTGTTGTAAGTATTTAATGCATCTATGTACCTAAACTAGTCCGCCTTGTAATGTGAGGCTTACACATTGGACCCGAGGGATAGGTATTTCACCGACATGAAGTGTTGGCCTGTTGGTCTAGTAGTTAGTGACCCTGACTGCTATGCCGGAGGTCGTGGGTTCGATTCCCACCCAGGGCAAAGGTTTTTGATGAGCACGATCATTTGTTCTGTGTCTGGGTGTAATTTATGTAAAATACTTATTTTATCAGTTGTCTGGTACCCATAACACAAGCTCTGCTTAGCTTGGGACTAGATGGCGCTGTGTGATGGTTGTGGAATATTATTATTCCCACGTTTTTATACACTCACTTTTCTTGTTTGTTTGTTTGTATGTTTGTTTGTTTGTTTGTCGTTCCGGTTGGACTTTTGCAACTCAATTTTGAGGCACTTCCCGATAAGCTAGCAGGCTGAAATTTTGTACACGCTTTGAGTTCTGATGACAATACATGACTAGCTAAGAAACGTCATAACAAATCCAATATGGCGGCCTCCCCAAGATGGCGGACTGGCTGTTTGAAACCCACCCCCATGATATGGGTATCAAATGAAAGGGTTTGCTGTCAGAAATACGAAAAAAATAGTCACGGGAATTAAAACCAATATGGCGGATGTCCAAGATGGCAGACAGGCTATTTGAAACGCACCCCTGTGATATGGATATCAAATGAAACGGTTTGCTATCAGGAGTACGAAAAAATAGTCACGTGACTTAAATCCAATATGGCGGACGTCCAAGATGGTAGACAGGCTGTTTGAAATCCACCCCCGTGATATGGGTATCAAATGAAAGGGTTTGCTGTCAGGAATACGAAAAAAATAGTCATGTGGCTTATGCTAGGCTAGGCTATTAATCCAATATGGCGGACGTCCAAGATGGCGGACAGGCTTTGAGGCACTTCCCGATAAGCTAGCAGGCTGAAATTTTCAGGGTAGCTTCAAACCCGATGAACAATGATAAAAATAATAAAATAATTAATAGATTTAAAAAATCTAAAAACCCACGTTTTTAAATGTCCTAAAAAGAAGAAAATAACCCTACGGGGCTGAGAAAGGGGCCACTCAAAACGTGGGGGCGTATCTTTGCAAGTTACACCTACGATCTCACGTCATGTAAATATATCCCATAAATAATCCCTTATATAATATACGCCCCCACGTTTTGAGTGGCCCCTTTCTCAGCCCCGTAGGGTTATTTTCTTCTTTTTAGGACATTTAAAAACGTGGGTTTTTAGATTTTTTAAATCTATTAATTTTATATTATTGGGCTTCCTTTAAGCATAATAACCGCATGCTAACTGTGAAGGATGACTAGATGGCGTTGTGTGATGGTTGTGGAATATTATTATTATATTATTGGGCTTCCTTTAAGCAAAATAACCGCATGCTAACTGTGAAGGATGACTAGATGGCGTTGTGTGATGGTTGTGGAATATTATTATTATATTATTGGGCTTCCTTTAAGCATAATAACCGCATGCTAACTGTGAAGGATGACCAGAATAACATTTTTTTTCCAGGATAATGCACAATTTCTTCAATCATCCTCGTCAAATCCTGGTCCAAGTCTTGATGACGTTATTGTTCTAACTACAAATCAAGAAATGCACCAAAACCAAAACAGTGTTATATTACAAAGAGCTGAAATAGATCAACAAGAAATCTCGCAGAAATTAGATAATTTAATGCAAATAACAGGAGTAGTGCAAGAAAACCAGAAAGTATTGTTTGAGTACCTGCAGAGTGTGGAGAGTAAGTTATTACTGAAAATGTCACAATTAAGTACCCAGTTTGATGAATATGTAAAACGTACCACAGAGATTAAAATTCAAGAGACGAAAAATTTTAAGCCGGTATCTAACAAAGAAGAACTTGACGCCTTAGAAGATCAGCTCAAAGACCCGACGATGGTGACAACATTGAAAAATAAACTTGCAGTAATTTGTGGCAATGGAAAAGGGCGAGGCAGCAACAACGCTTACGCATTAGTGGATGTGATGTTTACCAGACAGTTTATGACGACATGCTCTTGGGCTGGAGGTTCTAAAGGATCAACTTCAAAAATTTGCTTCAAAATCTATACCCGGACGATCAATTTGTTTTTTGAACTTATTCAAGAATCTGATAAGACTTATACTAAGATAGAATGCGAAAATTTTTTTAAGAACGTTATGCGTCATGCTGAGACTAGGAATAAAATAAAGTTATTGCGTTCTTCATCAAGCAAATCTAGACCCAAACGTACTATGTCTAAAAATAAAATTACTGATAGTCAAATTCAAGTACTTCAAGAAATTGAACAGAATGAGCAGTCACTTGATTTATGTTCTAATTTAATTAATAACGATCTTAATAAGGAAAATGTTAACAAAGAAAATTAATAATAAATGAGTAGTTGACTTACCATTTTAAGTTTAGAACATTTTTTTAAGCGAAATGTGGTTTCTATGTAGTATCATTCTAAACATGGTTAAATGTACATAAGTCGTTTCAATCCGCGTAAGGGGTCATTATACTCATTATAACGAACAACTTTTACTATGGGACCAACCCTGAAATCGTGAAAAAAAATCAGCTGTTCAGTACATTTTGACGAGTTATGCGAACATAAATTTACTGAACAGCTGATTTATTTTCGCGATTTCAGGGTTAGTCCCAAATTAAAAGTTGTTCGTTACAATGAATACAATGACCCCTTAAGCGGATTAAAACGACTTCATACATATTTAATAGTTACACTCTTTAATAAATTAATAATGTAAGTACCGATTTTGTAAACATATACGAGTACCTACTTATTCTCTAAATGCCCTGGGGAATTTAGCAATTATTGAGATATTTGTATACGTTGCTATTAGTAAATAATTAGATATAGGTAGGAGACTATATGTATAGTCTCGATCTCGACTATATGAATAGGTATGTACCTATGTAGGTATATTATTTCTCATTTTGAATGTTATTTCTAAGATTGATTTTATAAAATAATAATGTGAGGGTAATTTCAATGTTCCCCATAATTACTTAAATATACTTAATTAATAAAAAAAATGTCCTAATGATGCCAAATAAAAAGATAATTAATATATTTACGATTTTTATTTACAATCAAAGAGTATGCAGTAGGGGTATAAAAAATATAGTATTGTTATATGTAACGCTAACTAATTTACATTTTACATCATTGACAGTATATAGGCATTCGGAGTTATTTGTTTTAAGGTCACATTTATAAATGTTTAGAAATGAAGACTTTATAGGAGTTTCAAATACATCAGTTAAATTATTGAAGCAATGGCCGCGAATTTCTATGTTTCCATCATTATTATTAATTAATAAAATTTCTACAACATATTTACTCGTAGTCAAAAACCATTTGTCTTGAGTCTGCGTCGATAAAACATAATTTTCTAGATGAAGAATTGAAATGTAGCCATTCTTACTTCTGCATTTGCGGACGAATGGTATTTTGTTTTCATTCTCATTGTCATCGTAACTTTCTAATTCGATATCATCCTTCTCTACTATTCTTCTGGCAATTTGACTAAGTGTTCGATTTCCATGTCTGACCATTCTTTTAATAGAATAAAGTTTATTTTCAAACGGGTATGCATTGAAGCTTTGCAATATACCAAAACTCTTTACCTCATCGATAATGTGTGTCAGATTGTGAACATTACTGGTTACATACCCTTCACCATAATATTTACCATAATTTTCAACAAAAAACTTAAGTAAAGTGTCGGCCAGTGGAAGAAACTGAAAATGTTTATCATTGGAGCAAATAGTAATTGCACAAAAAAAGGTCAAGAAATGATGAAAAGCACTTGGACACAGTAAATCTTTCAATATTATAAAACTCAGGTAATACAAAAATGTTCGAAATTCTGACGCCTTCCAATGGGCTAAAACGTCAATAGTTCTAATAGACCTGTGTATTTCTTTTGGCAAGTGACAACACTTCAGAAACTGGGAAAAAATTGCAATATCTCTTGCACACCATTTTGTAACTTTTTTACCAAAATTACCGTCCCTCCATCCCGTGAGCAATCTTTTCATTACTCCTAAATCTATGAGGTGAAGAGAATCTCCCACAGGGAAATCTTCTATCATATCTATTGGGAGTTCAAGCAATGGAGAATCGCACTTATGGTGATGTCCATAAATTTTGGAGCGGAAGTCTTCGTTATTGCGTTTAGGGCAATCAATCTTAGGAAATATTACTGTTTTAGACTGGTGCGAGTACTCGCCAACCACAGTACACTTTAAACATCCATGTTTTCCATTGAAGTTACACACACCTGAAAAGAAATTATCAATAGATTATAAGTACGTAAACAATATTATCAGGTACAGCAAAATAGACCAAAAAAAACGATTTACCTTTAATTAGCGCTCTTGCAGGAGAGTCACAGATAAAAGCTCTAACTTTAACCTTAACTAATAGCTCTTTTCCATCTTTTGTCAAAATTTTCAAGTGGTTTTGCAAAAGATCCTTAACTTCTGCTACAAAAGATTTAAAGTATGCTTCCAGATTTGTAGGTTTTCCTTTTCCTGAATAAATGCCTACTACAATTGGTGCCAGATGGGGTTTTTCAAATATATTACATAGTATAGGCCACACTTGTTCTCTGGAACTCTTATATATTGGCAGTCCATCAATGTTTATATTTAACGATATACTTTCTGGTATAATGTGAAGATGTACTAGATACTTTTTAAGCGGTACAATTAAACCGTTATGCCAATAGTAGCCGCTATCTAATGGAATTATTGATACTGATTTGGTTTTAAGAAGTGTTCTAGGATCCTTTGGAAGAATATGAGGTAGTCTTCTATTTATTACTTCAGAAACTTGTTTAATTGTTTCATGAGGAACATTACAATTAATTGCCCATTTCTTAAAATCTTCCCGGAATTCATCATCTTTATCAAGTTCTTCAGAACTTTCGTCATCTTCCACGTACATGGAGGTGTCTTCTTCAGATAAATCGGAACTATATCTTTCATTGGCATCTACAAAAAAAAAAAAGATTACCTACGTTGGAAATATAAACTTATATGTATAGGTAACATCATCAAATGAGTCCTCCCACCCCGGGCAGGGCGGGAGGGACTGTCAGACTTGTACTGACTAAAATCTACGGTGTCCTTCAATAGCCCTTTATGTTCGGGGGTCACGGTAATGAGATAAGTCCCGCGACCCATATGTATAGGTAACATAGCTTTCATTTACCCTCAAGCCGATAATAGCTTGTTCATTAACATATCGATTACACCAGTTTTTAACTAGTTATATTGTAGTGCTACCTTACCTAAAGTTCCAACAATTGTGCTAGAAGACACAGTGATAGGTACCTATACCTACATGGTTAAATTTAAGTCGTTTTAATCCGCTTAAGGGGTCATTGTACTCATTATAACGAACAGCTTTTACTATGGGAACAACCCTGAAATCACGAAAAAAAATCAGCTGTTCATTACATTTAGGTATATTCGCATAACTCGTCAACATGTACTGAACAGCTGTTTTTTTTTTCGCAATTTCAGGGTTGGTCCCATGGTAAAAGTTGTTCGTTATTATGAGTATAATAACCCCTTAAGCGGATTAAAACTACCTACTTAAGTTTTACCATAACTGACCGGCTTTAGGGTAAACATAAAACTATAATATGTTTTATACACGAGTTTTTTTTTTTTTTTAACACTTAGTATTTCTATCTATTGTACCTCCTGATATAAGAAGATGAGCGGAACCACTTTGGTCTGCAGAATTCACATCGAGCTCGGTCTTTGCCAAATTAACTGTTGTAATGTGTACGGAACCACTATCATTTTTGCCATTTTCCTCTTGGCTGGGCCTGGCATATTCCTGATGAAATTTTGGTATGTTTGCTAACTTTAACAGTTGAACACTTTTATTTACTTTTCTTCTAAAACCACCACTTCGTTTAATTCTTTTCCACTTTCCGGGATCCATAGTTAGAAATGTAGTGAAAAATGGCGGCTGAGTTATATTAAAGTTATTTTCATATCGTTTCAATAATCAAGTGACTTATGTAAGTCATATTAGAATAAAGTTTTGGCCTAAAGTTGTATAAAGATTTGATATTGGAATGATATACGAATGTTTTATAGTAGTTCATAAAACGAACACTATAAAACAGTTCATTATATATTTGTTATATAAAAGTTTTTGAAATTATAGGAAAATAGCGGTTCATGACTATTACCGGACTGAAACGTTAACTGGACTCAAATCGTTGTCGTGTGGACGTCGCAGCAGAGACGGTTTTATATCGTTATTTAAATTCATTGAGATGACGTTTATAGGACACACTTATATGATTTAAAGTATATATAACTAAAGCATCTTATTGAATATTACTTTACAACTGTTTGGTTAGTAGTAAATTGTTATAAAACCATAATATGTCTGTTAGTTATATATATTTCATATTATATGACTAGTTTGCTTGTTGGGTTTGGCCCTCTAGAGAGGGGGCCCCGTCATTATGCTGACGCTCTTTGAGGCGCGCGTGGAACACAACGCGCCGTCGACCCGGGCATGGTCCATGGTCGGGCAGCGAGTTGCCCTTTACTCGCCGCCCGCATGCCCGCGCCTACGGTGGCCGGAGATCGTCTTGCGACGTCCGTCGCCGTGGGTGTCCACCACTGCGCGTGGGGCGGAGGGAGGACACTCTCCTCTCCCTCACGCGGCCCGCCTCCTCCTTCGCGAGCATGACTGCTTCGCAGAAGGAGGCGACCGCTTCCCACTCCGTCTCGCCCCGCAGCATGGCCGCAACCAATGCCGGGCGCGAGAGGTCTCCGCCTATCGCCGCCGTGAGGACACGTCGGTGCTCTGCCCAAGCTGGGCAGTCTTGCACCGTATGCTCTACTGTGTCCTCCGGGCGATCTTCGCAGTGGTGACACCCAGGCGTTTCCTCCTTTCTCCTTAGACACAGGTACCTCCCGAAACTTCCGTGTCCGGTGAGGACCTGCGTCATGCGGTAGGTCAGGACGCCGTGACTCCTATCCAGCCACTCCTCAAAGAGGGGTCTTACCGCCGCGATTGCGGCGTGCCCGGCCGTCGGTTGCGACAATCGTCCCCTCCATACTGCCCTGAGATCGCGCCGGACCTCTTCCCGCCGCGCCTCGACTTGTCGGGGCAGCGGGAATTCTCCCCGGCGCTGCGCCTCCACGCGCCACTCATAGACGCGCTGGAGGGCAGTCGCCTCCAGATCCCAGGGCAGTAATCCGGCAAGCAGGTTGGCCGATTCGCCGGCGATCGTGCGGTATCCCCGGATCATTCGGATAGCCATGACCCTCTGGCATGCGACCAACTTTAGTGGTCGCGTCCGGATGCTCAGGGCCCACACTGGGGCCCCGTAGAGGGCCATGGACCGCACGACACCGGCGTACAGCCTACGGCAGGAGGCGTTTGGCCCGCTGAGATTAGGCAGGAGTCGCCTGAGGGCGGCTGCTGCCCGGTTCAGCTTTGGGGCCAAACTCAGGAAATGCTCCCTGAAGTTCCACCGGCTGTCGAGGACGAGTCCCAGGTACTTCATCGTCCTCCCGACGCCGATGCGAACCCCCTCCACCGTTATGTGGGACTCGGACCGTGGCGCGTTAACGCGGCCATGAAAACACATGGCCTCCGTTTTGTGCAGCGCCACTTCGAGCCCCAGCTGCCGGATCCTATCGACGACTGTCGCAACCGCTTGCGTCGCCAGGTCGGCCGCCGCCTGGTGCGACTCTCCCTCCGCCAGGACGAGCGTGTCGTCAGCGTAACATATTACGCTGACGCCGTCAGGGAGGTCGCCGCGCAGCACCCAATCGTATCCGATGTTCCACAGGGGCGGCCCAAAGACCGATCCCTGTGGAACACCGCACGATATCTCTCGCCGGTTCCACTCTCCCCGGTGACCGGGGTAGATGACGGCTCTGTCCGTCAGGTAGTCCTCGACTATGCGACGGAGGTAGGTCGGCACCCGGTGATACCGGAGTGCCTCCCTGATGCAACTCCAGGGCAGGGTGTTAAAGGCGTTGGTGATGTCCAAAGACACCGCCAAGACGACCCTGCCCCGGGCTACTGCATCCCCCGTCGTGAGGGCTCTCACGCGCATGATGGCGTCCACCGTCGAGCGCCCCCTGCGGAAGCCAAACTGGCTCTCCGCAAGGTTCGGGCCCATCCGATTCAGGTGCCCGACGAGGCGGTCTGCAATTACTCTTTCAAAGAGCTTGCCCACCTCGTCGAGCAGCACGATGGGCCGGAATGCGGACGGAGAGTCCGCAGGGCGCCCGTGCTTCTGGATGAGGACCAGTTTTCCCGTCTTCCAAAGAAGCGGGAACCGGCCCCTCTCCAAGCATGCGCTAAAGAGCCCCCCAAGTCGAGGCCCGAGAGTCCTCGAGGCCAGGACCCAGGCTTTCCCTGGCAGGCCGTCGGGTCCTGGGGCGGTATTTTTGGCCTTGAGCCGTTGTACCGCCACTCTCATGTCTACCTCGGTCACCTCTGGAGCGTCGTAGACGTCGTCGTCGCTGTGGTCCGCGTTTGCGTCAGCTTCGTCCTCAGATTCCGTCGGAGACGGAGCCATGGGCGGGGGAGTATGCTCCCCTCGCGATGGGAACAGGGCGCTCACCACGTCCTCCACGAACTGAGGCTGGAGACTCTGCGTCAACGGGGGAGCCCAGGGGCGGAGTTTTTCGCGCACCCACTTATAGGGGCGGCCCCATGGGTCCCCGTCCAGAGTCTCCAGCATCTCCCTGCGGGCCAATTCTTTGGCCCGCCAGATCTCGTCGCGGAGGACGGCCTTCGCTGCCCTGTAACCCTCGTGCAGCTCCGCCTCTACAGTCGCCGCATCCGGAGGTCGGGTGCGGCGCCTGCGGAACCTGAAGTACCGGCGTCGCGCGGCAACGCACGCCTCGCGCAGCGCTGCTAGCTCGCACGACCACCAGTACAACTGACGCCGGGCGCGTCCTTGCCGGACCCGGGGCATGGCCACGTCACATATCTCCGACATGGCCTCCCGGAACCACTCCGCCTCGTCGTTGATGTCGGCAGGCCTGTCCGGTGGTGACACCCAGGCCTGCACGATCGAGGCTTCCAGGAATAGCTCCCGGTCCAGCTGCTTCAGCGCCCATCGCGGACCACTTGGGTTCCGTCCACTTGGAACCGGCGCGTCTGAGGTCTGGGCGGAGACGTCGAACCGGATATACCGGTGGTCGGAATAGGTCTCCACCTCCTCCACAACGCGCCAGCCGGTGACGCGCGGCGACAGGTCGGCGGTGGCGAACGTAACGTCCACCACCGACTCGCCCGTCCACCGCACGCACGTGGGGACAGAACCCCGGTTCTCGATCACCAGGCCCTGCGCACGGGCCCAGTGCTCGAGCATCCTACCCCGCGTATAGTCCGTGGACCGGGAACCCCAAGCCGGACTTTTGGCGTTGAAGTCCCCAAGGACGAGCGCGGGGAGGGAACCGAGGGCGACGACGACATCTCCCAGCTCCGTTAGGGAGTCTTGGAACTCGGCGAGAGATCGATTCGGGGAGAAGTAAACGCCTACAACGGCGATCTCCCCGAACCGTGCTGCGACGATCCCGCGCCCTCTCTTTACGCGATCGAGGGGCGGGGTACCGGCGGCGGCCGACGAAATTAGGGTCACCGAGCCGTCCAGGTCCGCTACCCAGTCATTCCTGGGCAGGACAAAATACGGCTCGGCGACCACGGCGACGTTGATCAACCACTGCGCCATGCTCTGGAGCAAGAGATCCTGAGCAGCGGCGCAGTGGTTGATGTTCGCCTGGAGGAAGCGCAATGGAGACATTAATCTGAATCCATTGCAGCCTCCTCCAGGACCCTCTCCGAGGGTTGAGCCACGGCGGCGGCGGCGGCAGCGGGAGCGGCGGCGGCGGCGGCGGTGGCGGTGACGGCGGCGGCAGAGGGCCTACCTCTGCGCCTGGCTTTGGTGGGTGGGGCGCAGGACTTGCCCCCAGCCCGGTGATCGGCCGGCTTGCCAGCCGCCTCACATGCGAAGCAGTGAGGCGGGGCAGAGCATGAGCCGGCCTTGTGACCGGGCTGACCGCAGCGGAAGCACCTATCGCTGCGGTCCACCTCCGAGGTGCAAACGCATGCCGCGTGGTTACCCACTTGGCAGCGGTAACACCTCAGGGGTCTGGGCTCCAGGACTTTAACCTGCGCCGACACCCAACCAACCAATTTATTTTCGATTTAGCATAAAAATGCCCTCTGACGCGACTTGTCAACACAGGCTTAGCAATTCGGGATTTCGGGCTCATAGATGTCCCACAAAAGGATGACGAGCGATAAACCTACGCCTTTTTCTATTTATTTGCAGATTATTTCAGAAAAATCCTGGGCTATCAAGATTTATAGATCTTATTATGAGTTAAAAGCTTGAGCCTGAATTATGTTCTATAAAAGTAACAATAGCATGCACTGAATAGGTATTGAGGATCATTATTCAAAAATGACATGTACGTTTATAAAAAATCGATTGTGGTACACAGTGACTACATCGATACATCGAGGTATCAACATCGATACAACACCACGTACCGATTGAGTGTGTGTAATCGTTGGCCGCATGAATATTTATTGTTAATTTGTAAGCCCGATGCCCCGATAGTCCCAAGGCACACTGAAAGCAATATTTTATAATTTCGACATTATTATATCAGTGTTTAATGGTCCCCGGTTAACCGATGGAGTTATGTTCGACTTTCAAATTCACATTAATGGCCACGAATTGACTTTGTATCGATATTCACTATACGTGGTTTATTTATGAGGTTCGTGATTTAACCGGGAAGTTGGTAGGATATATTGTGTTAATTGAGGATGCTTTGCAGTTGTTACGGTGTACATACTTATTTTATTTTTGTGATAGCGCATCGTGACTGTATATACGAGGAAGCAATATTTTAAGTTTTGCTTGCAAAAAACTGCCGTTTACTCAATATAAAATGAATAATCATGACGTAAATGGGTGCTATTTAAAGCGGCTTTTATTAAATAGCATTTGCCCACCAAAAAACTACATTGGCTACAAAATTAACAAGTCAGCCACGAATCAAATAACTGATTGATCAGCAAAAGGAAAATGTACAAAAACAAAGCCAAGCCAGCAAGGCGTAGTAGACGGAGCCACTGCTCCTATTTCTGTCTGCAAAACTAAAAATATTGCCGAGTTGTAATAATCGTGGCTTAATTAGTTACTGTGTGGCTCGGTTTATTATTTCCCAATAAAAATATACTTGGATAAACTTACAAGTTATGTGCTAAGTAAATTCAGAACACTCAGATCTTGCTTTATGAGTCTATTCGATAAACGGACAGATTCATAGGACTGAGCGCATTCATTTTGTAAACAAACAATAAAAACGATAGCGTGGGTGCTTCATAAAGAACTTTAATCACAATCCTTCGTTAATAGAATAAGACAGGCAGCGCGTGGGTTGAATCGCTTTCGATTTGACTCGATTGTCCAACATCGAGATATCGATACCAATTGATTAGTGCCGAGATCAAAGATGTGCTTCCGCATGACGGCAGCTGATCGTATTCCTACGATTAACGAGTAGGCACTGGGATGTGAAGCACCATATACATACGTACTTGCAACTTGTCTAGATATATAGCTATGTACAGTAATGTATGTAGTTTATAATCTCCTATGCAAGCAGGTCGAGAAACTGCCGCCTAACGTGTAACTTTGTATAATGCGTTTAACAGTTTGTTTGTCTGTTCTAATTCCGAATGTTGGAGCTTCTGTAAAGAGAATTTTCATGAGGACAAAACATGTAAGCACTGTTTATTTTATCAATTACAGTGTCACAGATTATTTTCAGGGTTGTGCTTAGGTGAGGTGTTAGAGAAAATGCGATTTTTATTTTTTCTTTCCTTCGTACATATCTGGACTAGAGATCTAACAACTTGGAATTTAGTTTTTGACTATTATGACGAAAATGAAAAGTAAAATGAGTAAGAAATAAACTAAGTTTGAATCAAGTATCTATTTCATTGTAAATCCCCAGCTAATAATTTATAAGGTCTCGCTAAACGCAAATGTTCTTGTTTAAAATTCAATCCGGCACCCATCGATGCCTACATTGGCTTGCGTGTCACTATCTCCTCTGTTGGTACCTCTAAATATCGGAAAGAATTCCTTGGAGCCATTCCGACTCTTGCAAAGATATCACGGTGCGAGCATCTCGAGAGCCACAGTCAAACCGGTTTTGGACTCGTATCTATATGTCACAGTCGTACTGCAAGATCTGACTTACTACAACACGCTCGTGAATATCCTGGATTGATTCGAATAATTCCTAATTTTTTGGCGTTATCTTTTTTCTACTGACAAGATAACTTTGTTGACGCTACGTGAATAGTAGAGCTTGCCTATAATTTTAGTTTCTCCTTCCCGCTATGTAAATCATACCACAATAAAGGCAAACCAAAATACAATGTTGACACGAGATTTCCATCACACTCATGTATCCGCGTACGTCGGCTTTGTGGCAATTTAGCAAACGCTCGTATTTACAATTTGATAGCAACAATACAAGCTTTGAGCGGACGGTACTACCAATTAAATATCTTAGTTTTATTTATGTGCACCGTGTTAAATAACCGTGTTTGCTTTTATACGCTTTTCGCTCGCGATAACTTCTACTAGTTTATTCTATTTAGACAGGGGATAATATTATTAAAGCTACCGGCAGGATGAAACTTATAAATATGCTTCCGGAACTTTGCCCGATAGAAACTTAATATTTTTATTCAATCGTGAGCAGAATTTTATAGCTTCCGTTAATATATTTAAGATTAAAATCAGCTAAGATAATTATCATGATTGAATTAAACAGCATCCTTTGTTAATTAACTATCGTAATTTCGATCTTATGTTTTACACCGTGTGAAAATCAAACACCAATCCGCCGCTAACAAGTTTACTTACAAGCTGTAATTGAACTGCATCTTACAATACGAAGAGATAGTATCTCGTCGGGTTAATTGATAGAATATTAGTTACTATTTGTTTTGGCTTCCCGACATAACAGTAATGGGTTAACTGGCGCAAAACACTTATCATCATCATCACATCGTGACCCAATAGTTTTAATGAAAGCCAGCCGGGGACCAGTAAATCGATTAGTTCCATCTAATCCGATAGCATCAGTAGGTAGTTAGCTATCATTGTCCGCGGTACGGCCCGTTACCGGTAGTCCAGAGATTAATGATACGAGCCTCATTGTTTGAAATGTTAGAAAAATCATCTATTAAATCTACACCGTCCATCAATGACAGGGATCGAGACGAGCTGAGTGGGTATTGTTTGATTACACTACGATGACGTGTACCTAGAGGTATTTGACGGGCGACTTATGAACTTTGCGGATTATGACAGCGGTAATTTTTAATGTCTCGGATTTGGGAAAGATTTGGAAGTGATAAGAAGTCATTATTCATTGTCAGGTTTTGACTTGAAAATAATTTGGTTTCATTAATTATTTTCTTTTTTTGGCGGTGATCATATTTCTATCTACCACACTCTCTTTTTGTGAAGAGAAATCTAGAACTCCTTTAACGCAATTTAAAACAAAAACTCATCAGGAGGAAGTTTTGAACAGCACCTCAACCGATCGTTTCCCAGTAGCATAGGTCCACAGCGACCGACTCACTTTGACGACAGAGCAAAACATTTTTCGATCAAACTTCGAAATTAATTTTGAAGTTTCCGTCTGACCAACGTTCAGCTAGATCCAAGAGCCGTTTCCAACTGTCGACCCGTCTGCAAGTTATAATTTTATAGCCAAGTTGAATGTTACGAAAATACAAAGACTAACTTTTAGTGCGACTAAGCTTATACAGTTTTATAGTGTAGTTGCTGAGCAGTTACAGGGTGCTGACTGATAATTTGATCTTATTTCAGATATGAACTTTTATGTTTTACATGACTTGTTTGCATGACTTGATTTTATCTTTTATGTTAAGTAATACAATTACTATGGACCAGTATATTTTGAGTAACAAACTTACACGGTCTTATTGAGCTTCTTTTCACAATTGCTAGCAGCGAACAGCTCAACCAGTGTGAGAACCAAAGCCAGGTTGATTTACAGTTAGAAACATCCTGGCTTTAGTCGTCTGAAGTTTAGACAATGAAATACTGAAACACCAGATTTCAGAATACAGAACCATTGTTTTGTGCATCTGTGTTAATGATTGTGTAGGTAGTTTACAAATATCAAAGATTTGCACTTTGAGAGTAGAATGAAGAAGAGAATGTAGTATAAACACGCGAAAAGCTACTGACATCTACGGTTTTTTATCATCGTAAAATCCTCAATTGAGTCCTTCTACCCTCGGTGAAGCGAAAGAGACTGTCAGACGTATTGACTAAAATGGTGTTCCTCCAATAGCCCTTTACATTCCCGTGACCCAGGCAAGAATCTATGCTTAGAACATTTTAAATGACCTTTTATCTTCGCCTAAAATCCTTATAAATCCAACATACTGTTACTTAAACGTTACAAAGTACGTGCAATA
Source organism: Agrotis exclamationis (assembly GCA_950005045.1). NCBI lineage: Eukaryota > Metazoa > Arthropoda > Insecta > Lepidoptera > Noctuidae > Agrotis > Agrotis exclamationis. The sequence goes on from OX465432.1 coordinate 10,220,657, forward strand.
AATTCCCCGTCATCATATATTTTTGTAATATTCCCAATTCCATGTTTCAGGAGGACCATTTGCAATTTAAATTCCCCCGCTAGGGAGACGCGTGTCTCCAATATTGACTCAAGGGATAGAAGAACGTTCTCGAAGCCATGAATACATTTCACTTACTTTCCGTATGTGCTAAATAAACTATTAAAAACTAACTGTAGATATTGGATCGTAAGGGTGAATAAAAGAAAGTGGTGGAGGGAATAAATGAATGCTAACTTTCTTCTTGATATTCGATGGAAGCTTATGTTTATGGCTTCATCATTATCGTAAAGACTTTCATGACTGAAAAAGTTCGCTACAATGAACGTTCATGGGGAAATTGTCGTGATTACTACGCTCAGTTATTAGGTGGCGATCACAGTTTGTTGTTAATTGAAAGTTTCTCTTTCAGTCATCAATTTACAGTTAGGTTAATTCAAGTCACTCGGCTCGCTTTAGAGCTAAGTTTTTCCTGAAAATAATTGGAGTTATCTACAGCCTATATAGCAAAAACTGTATACCTAGCAGTTGTAATGGTTTCTGAGAAGGACCGATGACTGACAGAGCAAGAGACCTGAAGAGGAGTCTAAACGAAGCGAAGTTTGACGTCAGCCAGTTACATCAGTAGATCTACAATTATTATATCTCTAATTGCATGTTTTCCGATGTGATTATAAGGCCTCGTATTCATGGTAAACATTTGTTAAGCAACAGCCGATCCCCGGACCGCGGGATTTACCGAATTACCGTGACCCTGGAACGTAAAGGGCTATTGAAGGCACCGTGGATATTAGTCAATACAAGTCTGATAGTCCCTGCCCTGGGTGGGACTCATTTGATGATTTTACCACGTAAAATAAAAAAAGGCGTAGCGAATTTTAAACGTAGCGGGGAATGCCTTCTTGAGAAAAAGACTGGATGTAGAAGGTGAATGACAGGGCGTTATGTATCACTTATAAGACTAAGCACGAGAGATACCAGCACTGGACTGCAAATGGTAATATTTGATGTATCAAAACTGTCTTATTCTCAGCAATAAAATACACAAAACGAAAATTCCTAGGCTTTACAAGACTAACTTTCTCCATCCCTTTTCAATTACCTTTTCGTGGCTAACAAATTTTACCAAGGGCAGCTCGGAGTTTATCTAAATATGGCCAATATCTGCTTTTAAGCTTCGAAACTGCTATCTATTCCCAGCATCCCTTAGTAAATTGAGTTTTCGTATAGTTGAATAGCCCCTATTGCTTTCTATGTATATTACATAGGAACCCCATATTCCAATTGCTATCGGTTAACTGTGTACCTATTGGAAATATCGAATACAATACAATATATAGGGATGCTTACATAGGAAATATGGGGTTTCAATTTCATGGAGGCACAAAATTCAAAAACATTACTGTTTCATTTATTTAAAATGGGTTTGCTTTCAATCTCAATTTAGGTCAGAAGCAAACCCTTAAAATGGAGCAAGAAGAAACTCGAACTCTTGCGCATCGAAAGGCATCCCACTGCTGGGACACAGGCCACCTCTCTCTGTGAGAGGGAGTGGGCCGTAATCTACCCCGCGGGCCCAGTGCGGATTGGTAGATGTCACATGTCTTCGAATTTTTGGTTCTAGGACATGCCGGTTTCCTCACGATGTTTTCCTTCACCGTTTTGAGAGCAGTGGTGTTGAAATAAATTATACAAAGTAATGCGCCTGACGGGGTTCGAACCCACGACCTACAACTCGTAAGTCGAGGCCATACCACAGGGCCACCATTGCTCCCAGGCTGACTCCGACAGAATGGTCGCAAAACAGGCCGGTCTATTTTCTAAGTCAGTTAACAAAGATACGGGCACGGATACGGATGTACGAACGTTAGTACTAATGTCAAAATCTTTGCGGACATAGGGGAACAGTGTATACGGGGACGTTAATAATCGCGAGGTATAATGGGGACATACACTCTTTAGGCATACTTAACACAACACTAACGTATAGCAAGCGCCATCAGGACGCCATTTGCAAGCGGCCAGACGGAAATGGCGTCCTGTTGGCGCTTGTGCTACGTTAGTTTTGTGTTAAGTTTGCCTTAGGTGTGTGATTTCCCATCATACCTCGTGTCCCCGTCTTATACACTGTTCCCCTACAATACACGCCACGACTGAAGTTGTTTTGACGCGACGCTAATGTCTACATCATTACATCAAATTGCATTTAAAAAATGAAGTACCTAACACAAACATCCTTAGCTCTTCAGTGGTGACGCGGACTCTAAGGACCTATCTGTCAAATTTTAATATCATTCATTCTTAGTTCGGGCTCGCTGTCAAAACGCTCGTAACTAAGGCCGAAACCACGGATTTCATGCATAGAGATTATACCCCCAAGTTTTCACACGGTGCGAAAACATGTATGAGCAATTGAGCATATAGTCTCCGCTTTAGTGGACACCGGGCTTAAGATTTAACATCACAAGTTCATTAAGGTACCGCCCACAGGTGATGACATAGCGCTATTAGACGACAGCATTATCAACGTTCAACACAAAAAAAAAGATTAATATCTTTAAGTGCTTACCACCACAGAGTAATTACTCACACGCTTTATAAAAAATCTTCAAAGATAAATATCTAAAAGTTATCCTTTTAAATATTCTGTAAGTAAATGCACTGAATGAATATTAAAAAAAAATCTAGATTCTAGACTGATTTGAAAACAAAGAAAAAAACTTATGATGTATTTTCAAGTCTTATCATAAACACAAAGAAAACATTTGGAATAATTTTCAAGAAATTAGTTTTTGGACGCTGTAACCTTTTTCAAATATTTAATTTTTTTTATTACAAGGTACGGCCATTTTCTGAGTAGAGCAGCCACAATATTTCTTCAACAAAAAATTTTATGTGGTTACTATTTATTATTTTAAAGAATTTGATCGATAAACCATTAAAACACAGAGAAAAAAATAGTTCTAAAGAAGTACCTACCTATCTATGGACGGAAACATTAAAGCATGCACCTTAAATAGACAAACTCCCGTTACTTAATCCAGTCCATTTTAATTAAGTATGTGATATAGATTTATTAATATCTTAAATACAAATACGGTAGGAAATCAACGGTATCGCCATTAATTCAAGCTCGGTATTAAGTGTTTCCTAGAGAGACCGACAGCGCCATCTTTCCAACTACATCTGAACTAGGAAGGAGTGCATGTCTATTAATCACAGCTTGCATTCGATCGATTATACTCGTTTCCTAATGACTTTTTGACCGTTGATGGTTAAAACTAACACTCGTGTCTTCAGCATTAATGAATCGTAATTTATTACCATTTTATTCATTGAACACAAACTACACTAGTTTAGAAATATTTGAGTTTCGAACGCGAACTTAAAAAAATACATTTTTGAATTATGAATTAGAATTTGATTTCAATGGTTACACTCGGATTTTCGAACGAAAAAATTCAACTCAAAAAAGTATGTAAACCGCTAATCGTATTAGGGGAACAGTGTATAAGACGGGGACACGAGGTATGATGGGAAATCACACACCTAAGGCAAACTTAACACAAAACTAACGTAGCACAAGCGCCAACAGGACGCCATTTGCGTCTGGCCGCTTGCAAATGACGTCCTTATGGCGCTTGCTCTACGTTAATGTTGTGTTAAGTATGCCTAAAGAGTGTATGTCCCCATTATACCTCGCGATTATTAACGTCCCCGTCTTATACACTGTTCCCCTACTTCTCCTACGTCTAATTATGACGTTACAATTAATTTGTCGTTGCAGAAAAATATGTGATATCCTACTGAAAACGTCATTACCAAAAACAATTTTTGAAATGCTTAGAATTCGCTTTTGTTATACAGTTCGACATTCGAACACGGCCCGTTCATTAACAATCATAGCTCCATGAACAGACGGCCCGGAAATACTTTTCGGATGTCCGCCGGCAATGCATCTCGCTTTTCTAGTGATAGATCGTATTTTACTGATATGCACGTTATACATTGCCGGTTTGATAAGAGGCATTAGTTATGGCTTAGCTTTGAGCGGGATATGAAGATTGTAGTGATCGATAACACCGATTTTGTTTGGATAGAAAGGCACAAAGGTTTGTTTATTCTGTTCAGATTTATAGAGTAATGTGGAATATTGTATGGATCAATAATTCTAAAAGTTATACACAATATACACGTTGAATTAACTTTAAATTACAATTCCTTCTAAACTTAATAATGATTATAAAGAGAATTTTCTCTATCAGATTTTTGGAAGTACGTAATCGAAAAACCCAATTAATAAAATAAAAAAAAATGTCTACCCTATCATCGCGGAAAATGGTCTACTTATATTTTATTTTCCAACTATTACTATTGAATGCAGCCGGCTTCGGGTGCTAGTTCTAAATAACATTGTTAATTATTTCAAACCAAGACAGAGCCTCTAAGTCAAAGAAATTACAATCTAACGAATTGACGCCAAATTCCGAACTAAATTAAATGACGATGAGAAATTGTCGGGACACGATAAAACCCCGTTTATTTCCCACTGGCAATAAATTTCATAATATCCGCCTCTGGTTAGCTTACTCCCGGTACCTTCACTTAACTCGAGTTTATAAATTAAAAGCCGTTAAAGAACCAAGTCGATCGAGTGCCATTTGAGAAACATATTTCGAGTAATGTTCGGAATTTTCGTAATAAATACAGTTGTTTCGAGTTGTATCCATCGTTCTCTTGTTTTAAGAAATTGAATTAGGTCAATTTGATTTTCAGATCCTCTGTTTGTCATTTTCAGTACACGTAGCACAGTCCGCGATCAATATCCGAGATAGTATTCGTAACTACAAGAAATTATCAAACAAATTCAAGTAGACTTTTCAAAGTTGAATTATCGTCATCGAGATAAGCAGCTACTTGATACTAAACTGACATTAAAAAAAAAATCTTGCCCCAGTATGTACACACTCTTAATTGAGTCTATATCGTGAGAGCGCTTGCAAACATTTATATTGACACAGAAAAATAACCAGTGCGTAATAGAAATTTGTTAAAAAGAAAATAGAAAACTTTTAAAAGCAGTTACGCCTAAGTGTTTACGGGTGTACAGATTTTCTTGTGAAAATAAGTAGTTAAATAAATAATGTTAATACTCGACCTTAGAGAAATAAAGCACCATTTAAACCACTAGATCCCACACCATGGTTAATTAAAAAAAAAAACAGACTTAAAAGATAGGTCGTAAATAACAGGATTCGTTTTCATATTAAGAGTGCCCCTACTGAAAAGGTGTATTTTACCCAAAAAATTCATAACACACGTCTAGCCACGATTTAGATCACTTTACAAACGTAATAAGTGTCATCACACCAGTAATGTATGCCCATTGAATATGAGAACTGGTATTATATTATTATGTAGATTTTTCTAATTCTCCTCCTCGCGGGGCCGAAACGGGAGATGAAATTGTATTTTACTTTAAGGCCATCATAAATCTCTTCATACACGCTAAGAAATGAAAGAACCTTCATCCAAACATACCTCTGTTCACAGAGAATATAAATTCCACATTTTCAGAAGGTACAAGCATCATTACAGTGTAATTTTCAGAGCCGTTTTCCATTACTGAAAAGTACGTAGACTAATTAAAATATAAATACAACATTACAAGGCTCGTGTTTGTGAGAAGTGATGTATGTGTTTCGCTGTTTAAATAATTCATGGTTTACAATTACATATGCGAAGAATTTCTAAAGAAAGATGACAGGGAAGACTTAGGCCATTCGTACACAACGCGACGCAAGTCTTCGTCCAAGTCCAACTTTTGTATCCATAGACGTTTGCCTGTGTACGGACTTCTATGTATTTGTAGTGTGATAGTTGCCAGAATACTAAAGTCGTAAGGTACCGGAGACTTGCGTCGCGTTGGGTACGAAGGGCCTAACAACAAAAAGAAAATTACTAGGTACTTTGAAATTAATTTGTGGTCCCTTAGTGCTATTTAAGTCGCAGACATTTCGTAATTCGAGTCTTCAAAGTTCACGACCTAGATACAAGACGTCTCAAATTATAAAGGGAGAGAGCCCTTTAAATTGAAGACACATCTAAAGCTCACATACGAAGGTGGATTGAAAATAATCCAAGTAGAAAATTAATCCTTGATTACGCCCGCTCCTCCTGTACAGATTTGAGGGGTAAGTCAAAGATGTTAGATGAGAATGGATGAGATTTACAAATGTTATTTTTTTATTCTTAATTTTGTTTTCATAGGCTATCTATTGATTTCAAAACACAATTATTAAACTAATGAAGTAGATTAAAGATATGAAAATATTTACTTTTAGGTTTGATAAAATACAAAGGTTTTCTTAATTTTAATTTTATTAAATTAAGCTAGAGAGAGAGAGAGCTGGAGGTAATTTAAAATTTCATTGTTTAGATACACTAGTATCCAAACATTGAATTTTATATTAGGTACCTCTTGGAGCCTATGCACACCACGTTTTTTAAACACGCCATTACAGACGCAATACGCATCAAGTCAGACGCAGCCTGTAGACCTTTGCACAAAAAACGTGGTGCACACCACGTTTTTTAAACGCACCGTCGACGCGCGTTTCTAACGGTGCATCCACACCGCCGGCAACATTTGTGGAGCAACAAAAGGCAACACAGTAACATTCGGCAACATTCGGTAACTTTTGTGGCTCCTTGTTACTATTTGTTGATTGTTACTCATCCACACCGCAGTAACATCCGACAACATATGTTGCCGTATGTCGAGTAACGTTGCTCGACAATCGGCAACATTGTTAGATAATGGGGGTAACATTGTTACCGAATGTTGAGCAACGTTACTCGACCACGTCAACACTTAGTAACATGTTGGCGGATGTTACCGAATGTTGAGCAACGTTACTCGACTTACAGTAACACGTCAACACTTAGTAACATTTTGTTGGCGGATGTTACCTACCGAGCAACATTTGGAAACGTTGAGCTACAAATGTTACCGGCGGTGTGGATGCACCGTAAAACGTGCGTCAACGGCGCGTTTTTGTCATACAGAGCAACTGCTCTGTATGCAAACGCGCGTTTGACGCTTTGTATCGCGACAGCAAAGCGTCAAACGCGCGTTTGAATCACGTCTGTATCGCTACAAACGCGCATCAACGGCGCGTTTAATAAACGTGGTGTGCATAGGCTCTAAATTACAAACGCGCGGCACTGGCGCGTTTGTATCGATACAGACGCGCCGGTGCCGCGCGTTTGACGCGATACAAATGACAACAAACTGCTCTGTTTGATAAAAACATGCCGGTGACGCGCGTTTCTTAACCCGCGTCGACGGCGGCGCGTTTAAAAAACGAGGTGCCCTTAGCCTTCGGTTGCCAATATACGTAAAGTCCCCTACAATAACCTAAAAGAATTTATTCTAATAGTTATTAGAGATTGCTTTTAATGAAAATATTCTAATACCCAATTTGAACTTATTAACTCACATAGAATACGTACGTCCAGGTTTCCTCACGGTGTTTTCCATCATCGATATGTGCCTGTGTGCCACTGATAAAAAACGAAAGTACATATACATTAAAAAGACACATTGGTCCAGGTTTGAACGGGCTACATCGCACATGAATATCTTGAAAAATAAATAAGAAAATTCTCATAAAACGAAGTAAATTCTACATCAAAAGTTCCGCTCACACCTTACAACACCCCTAATAATTCACGTATCCCATACATACATTTCCTTCGCTCCACACTTTCGCTCTTCCTGTAATTCAGCTTCAGGGGCGCGCCTAAATCTCCACCTGCATATATTTAAGGAAATCGAAATATTTCACCTCTTACCCACTTCACCCAGTGGAGATTTACTTTAAATTTTTCAGGCGTAATCCTACGATGGATACTTTATACCTGCTATTTATATCGATGTAGGTTTTTAATTAAAAAGCTCATTATTCTGCGGCTTACCTACATACGTGTGTGCTTACGTTTGTTATTAATTAAGTAGGTATCGTATATTATGGTTCTTAGTTATAGGTTCGGAGTTAAAGTACATTGCCCATTGTATAGTAATGAGTTATGGAAATGAGTAGTTTATGGACATAGAATTGCAGGCTATAATAATAACATGCGTTTTTTTTTCTTAATTTTTAATTGCATTTTAACGTCAGCCAGTTATATCAGTAGATCTATAATTGCATGTTTACCTATGTGATTTAGATGAAAAATATAACTTCAATTCAAACTGTCACTTACGGGATATCTTCCGTGATTATTCATCATTTTGAGGTCTTGATGTTTCGACGCCGCGCCGTTGCAAGTGCCATAATGGCGGGTTGACTGGAGAAAGCGGGTAGATGAAAATAAATAATTAGAAGCAGACAAATCTGTCGACCCTCTTTCGTAATCTTCTTTTTCGTAATCTTTTACTACGCGCACTACTGGAACTCGACGGTTGGTCAGTAAAGCCAAGTTTTGTGAAGTCTTTATTACAATCGGGCAAGCCGCAATCACGGCGGTAAGACCCCTCTTTGAGGAGTGGCTGGATAGGAGTCACGGCGTCCTGACGGGAGGTACCTGCGTCTGAGGAGAAAGGAGAAACCGCCTGGGTGTCACCACTGCGAAGATCGGACCGGAGGAGGACACAGTAGAGCATACGGTGCAAGACGATCTCCGGCCACCGTAGGCGCGGGCATGCGGGCGGCGAGTAAAGGGCAACTCGCTGCCCGACCATGGACTATGCCCGGGTCGACGGCGCGTTGTGTTCCACGCGCGCCTCAAAGAGCGTCAGCATAATGACGGGGCCCCCTCTCTAGAGGGCCAAAGCCTGCCGGGGTCGCGGGACTTATCTCATTACCGTGACCCCGGAACATAAAGGGCTATTGAAGGACACCGTGGATTTTAGTCAGTACTAGTCTGACAGTCCCTCCCGCCCTGCCCGGGGTGGGAGGGCTCATTTGATGATTTTACCACGCTAAAAAAATAAAAAAAGTCTTTATTACGATGCTGATAGCTACTTATGAGCATACTCACAACCGAATTCCACGTACTCGACAATTTGAAGCCATCCTTCGATCGCTTGCAATAGCAGCGTCGAAATATCGGGAACTGAAAATAATGAACAATCACGGAAGGTATTTCATAAATATTATACGCATTAACGCATGTGTCGCGATTTTCAAAGATTTTAAATGGAAAGAAAAATTCACACCGCGAGCAGGATTTGTAAGTGACCGTGAGACGTTAGAAATGGATTAAAGAATTGGACGGCAGGAACCTCGATGGCTCGTTTGCAAAGAGCATCGGATGTACTGAATCCGGAGGTCGCAGGTTCAAATCGCGCTTCGAATTTTTCTTTACATTGAAAATCTTTAATATAACGGAAGATACGATGCGGGAATACGAGATCGTAAGTGACAGTTTAAAGGAAAGCTTGAAACAGTGTTTCGAAAAATATAAGTTGGAAAAGAAACAAAGCCAAACCTTTATTTAACGTTAACGCGGCAATAAATAATATTTACTTCTGCAGGATTATCAGTTCAATGACCACGAAAAACCAATTTCCCTCAGTTCCCTAATAACTCTCGCTTGACAAAATATTTTTCCTTCACCAGTGCCCATTGTGATCCCTCACACTTAGGACAATCGTTAAGCGAAATACAAATACTTTCGCGTCCAAATTTCAACATTGGAGCGTAATATCAATAGGATCGCGTGGCAATTTATATTTTCGTTGAGGGATCCCCTCACTAAAAGATCAATTTCGCGCTTGGACAAGTTTAATGTAAACTTAAGTGCCTAGGGGAGATACCAAATGAAAGCCGGCCCGGTTGCGCTAACAAATGTCTCTATGTTATTGAATTTTTCGCCTTGGATCAGGGGAATGCTGATCGTAAATTACTTGGTGCGTTTAGAACTGTTTGCTTGTGTAATGGCCGGAAGTAGACAAACAGTTTGTGATGCAGCTGTAGGAAATGCAGCGAGTGGACCATGAGATTAGCAGATCTCTAATGGACCTTCGTGGCTCAGTTTGTTGATCTATGTCTTACAAATGTCCCCATGAAAAAAATCTTTAATTAAGTTGAGAATAAGTAATTTAAAAGTAGCTGACAAGACTAAAGAATTCATAAGTTGACTGAAAAATAAAATTCTTATTAATCGAAACTTTTCATTTTAATTCCACAAAACTACAAAAACTTCACTTTATAAAATGTTAAAATTCTCTTCGTACCTCACATTTGAAATATTTATAAGGCCCGGAGTGAAAACAACAAATCAGAATTCTAAATTACAAGCTTCACCAGACGGTCTAAAGCTTTATTTCATCCCAAAAATCTGTGCAAAATTTTACATAAAAATGTCCGTAAATCACAAATTGTCGTATTTCCAGACATGGCATTTTGCGGAGAGATGCCTACGCTCGTAAACTCCCACTTGTCTGTAGACGATGAAACGGAAAACTTTGATCGAAAACCGCACGTAGCAAGAAACCTTGTAGCAAGAGAAAATGTTCTCGCTAGGGGAACTTTCATGGATTTTATCGAATATGCTGCAACCAGCACGCTCTAAGCCAAACAAGTTCGGAACACTTGGCGTGTTTGATCTCAGATACTCGTGAGATGGATTCTGATTGATTTTATCCAGTCATGTTTGTGTTGAGAAAAAGTTGCGAGCGTCATATCGATATGTTGGCGATGTTCGCAAACTACGTAACGATGTGTCTACAGTCGTCAGCGCCAGTCAGCACCAGCTACCAACTCATTAAATGGAGGAAAAAGTTAGTATGTGTTACACGTATGTTCTACATTTGTATATCCAACTCCTCTCGGACCTCTATCTTAATCTAACAAGGGAATAGTGGGAAACTTGGAAAACTAGGTTGTAACTTCAGTTGAAGTTGGGATTCAGTCTATAGGTCCAAATACGTTTTATTAACTTTTGAAAACTTACGCTCCAAAGTCTGTGTAGTTCATCAAAGACATAAAGCTGACGCTACGATTATTTGGGAAGAAAATTGTAAGTTATGTCTGACAGTCGTCAAAACTTCTATGTCGATTTTGTAATTTGTCACGATCATTACCAGACAAATGAAATATCAGGACCAATTTAATATAAAGCAAATATCGAACACAATAAGCAGCAGACGAGCACCGATTAAGATAAAACTAATTAATGGCAAAAACGTCAAACCGAACAGCAACATTTGTCTGTGGACAAATAGCCCAAACAGCAGGTGTAGACCCTAATAGAAAGCCATTTGTTTACCGTCGGCAAACTTCACCTCGTAACCCTAAAATCTAATTGGATTTAATTCCATTAGCAAAGGTCCAAATGGGACCCCTTAATTGTGCTGACCGATGCCGGTTTATTATATAGCCTGGACCTCGCCGGAGAACGTGCGTCATTTCATTATGGAAAACATCCGCAAACACGAATATTGGCCGGTATAACGTGCGCTGTACATTGTAATGTGTACACACCTTTATATTCGTGCTTGTAACATATTAATAAGATCTTTGCATTCAGGATTACGTCAGGCTAATATTCTGAACATTTATTTGAAGGGGTCAAGCATTAATGTAGGTACAGTCACGAGCAATAGTATGTATACACTAATGACTAAGAAGTATCTATTCAAAAGCGATTTTCTGCTACCATACTGATTAAACTTTCGCGTTTTTATTAGACTTCGATTTTGGAAGCCAAACTATTACGGAATAGGTCTTATTTCAAAGTGGAAATCAGTATGTTATGAGTAAATTGCGTTTGAATTTTGTTAAGTGTATAGGTAAGTACATGTTATTGCTCGTGACTGTACAAGTCTATATCTACCGTGGTACGTGTGAAGCCAATTACAGCTTTTTCGCATATCGCATATTAGGCATTCAGATTTGTTTTAAATCGATGTAGGAGACCGTGAAAAAGGTGGTATGTGTGACAATTTGTTCTTGTTGTGACGTAAACACAGAGACAGCACAAGATACTCGTAGAAACATTTAAAACAAGAAAGGAAATTCCTTTGCCAAATTTAGACAGACAAACGACAAATAACAGCATCTAACACCAGTAAGACTGGTAAGTTTAACTAGTAACATGGTACTTAATAAAGGCAAACTTGGAAACTAAGTAAGTTAGTAGTTCATTAGTTTGTTTCGAATATGGGTAATTTTACTTTAGTTAAGACAAATAAATTGTTACAAAGTTCACTTTATAGGCCTAATACAGAAACGGCCAGAACATTAATTTACATCGCCAATAGGACCTACCCTTCTAATGACTCTCAATTTCAGTTCAGATACCAAGAATATAATAAGAGATAAGGAAAGGGCGATGCCAATAGTATGGTTTTTGACTCATAAAGCCCGATAGTATTAGTTATTTTGAGTGTAATGGTAAAACTCCCGTGTTCCTAATGTTTAGATTCATAATATCGATAATTTTAAAAATTACCTATGTTAAAACTAATCATGTAGAATTGTAGACAATTTTTTTTATTATTTGTAGTTAATCCTTTTTTTTTGTAGTTCCATTTTATTGACATAATATGTAGGTATTAGAGATAGCTCATGTTTTACTCGTATGCTACACACTTAGCACTCGTACTATAGAAAATCCCTAATAATATAAAAAATAAAAGTTGTACAAAATATTAAGAATTAATAATTTTTTTATTTAATTTTCTGATGAGTATCAAGGTCAGAAAGTAGCAGATCACATCTGCATAAAAAACACAAACAAGAAATGCCATTATAAAAACATTCCCTATTCATCATCGCTAATTCCTATCACTTGTTCCACACCCATGTTCTAAGAGCCTTATACACCATTACTTAGAACCAAAACAGTAAGCGTTAAATATGCAAACCACACTTGACCTGCATATCAATCGAGCTCTCAAACCTTACTCAACGTAAAAGATATTAATTGTGAATTATGTGCCAGTGGACCGATTCTCATACACATGTGTTATAAGACGGGGATCTATGAACATTACTTAGCATGCACTTTGACTTGCAAGTTTCTATTTGATTTTGTAGAAATGCAAGTGTTATCTTTAACTTAATACTGGAAGTGCTGACGGGGAATAAAGTTTAGCCAAAGTAGATTTTTTTACGTGGACTTGATGTTTCAAATTGAAAGTATGAATAATTTTGAAACAATTTTATTTGTGTGATTATCTAAATCTCTCAGCTATTTGAAATAATTTTTTTGTACAACAGGAACCGATGACTAATATATGTGAACAATATTATTTTCTTGAAATAACTTAATTATACATTTTAGTTTTAACTTCAGCAGTTGCAAAAGTTGCAATAAACTGTATATTATACACATTTATAAACAATCTCAAAGAGCCTTGTGTTTATTTATTATCTTTAATCAATCGAAAGTTATTCATCTAACAAGAACTTATGAATCATAATATCTAATCACTCCTAAGATTAAATCATAACGTCTATATACAAACTGGTGACCTATTTGACAAAATAAAAACAAACTTTTTGGAAAAGAAAATATTGGAACTAAAAAAATACATTTTTTACTTATTTCGTAAGGTTTTATCAGTATATTTTGATAAGGTGTAATCAGTCATTAATATTTTCCAGTTGTGTATCAAACTTTATCTGCTATTAATATTGTTAGCACTTCAGTATGGATGACTGAAACGCACATGCGGACAGTTTTTTTTTCAAATACTAGTCCAAACTGCCTGTCTGTGATAAAATACTGTGATATTTGTACTTAGAACACTGTGATATTCGTTTCCTACGTGATCTTGAAAAAATGTGAGAAAAACCTTAGCAATGGAATCGCCAAAGTTTAACTGCAAAGAAAATAATGTCGTGAAAACGTTTCTGTCGTCATACAATGTGTTGGTTCATATTCTAATGGGTATGCTGATAGCAGTTCCTGTACTCTTCGCAACTGCCAAGGAGTTTCATGGTACTTCTGCTCCGGATAATATTGTTACACTACACATTCTGCTGTGTGTACTAGGGGTAAGTTTTCTTCTCCTTTCAGAACACGCAGCATTACCAATTCTATCTCTTTTCTACCAAGGAATAAAACAAAGTTATTTTATGGTTATTTCTACACAAACTGATACAAGTAGTTGTTCTGGGTCTGGGCGTTTGTGAGAGTTTCTATGTTTATCAATGCACCCACGACACATGAGGAATTATTAGTGAGGGGCATTGTATTGAAATCTCCTCCAAAAAGTCTCTACATTAGGTTTTTTGATACAGATAAAGCTTTATTGATTAACGAACCTCCGAAATATTTATTTATCAAATGCAAATTGCACTGCACATACTCGGATTACATACCAATTATAATAATCTTATCAGCACTTACGTATCATTCTGTATCTGTTGGTAATACCATCATAATAACTATGTATTTCAAAATTTCTCTTAAATATTCGGATCATTTGTGTGGATTAAGTTTTTAAAAATGCATACTATTAGGTACATATTATACGACTATTATGGGTTGACATTTTTAACTATAATTTCAGCATATTCATGAGCAGTAGAAGGTTTTAAATCGATAAGTGTAAAAAATAGAAGATTAAATAAAAGATATTGCTTCGGACTTTTTCCTTCCTCCGGCCTTCAGTTTGATAGAAGCCTCTGGGGTCGCGGGACTCCTGAGTCGCGGTACTGTCTCATCAGGTAACCGTAACCCTGGAACGTAAAGAGCTATTGAAGGATCACCGTGGGTTGAGGATTCATTTGATGATTTTACCAGGATAAACAAAAGAAGAGCAGCCGTCTTATTCAAAAAAAGAGTTCTAAGAGAATCACCTTCTGATAAATGTGTCATGTGTCATGTTCGTGAACGGGCGCCGTCAGTGGGGACTGGTCATCTTTTAGCTGCCATGGTTTATTTTAATTTATTGATATTTTATTGAATTATCTTCTTTATAATTCCTGGGACACTTTTCTCTTGTTACATCGTTCTCACATAATGTTCCATCTCAAGATGAATGATGTAACAAAGGTTTTGTTATAATTTTGGTGATTGAAAAAGACGTCCAAGAAGTTTCTTGCCCGTTCTTCTCCATAGAGATCTACGCTTTGGAATGGGCATCTACAGTACTTTCACAGTTTTTATGTCTTGTGACTGGGACTGTAGCACCATAATTATTTTAAATAATAGTTTTATTTTTTGTCTTTTGACAATTTTCTTTTGGCCTACTCGAAATAATTGATAAATCATTATTTCTCATTCCAGTACCAACTTCTGATGTCCCAGGCGTTCCTCAGTCTCTGCCCCTACAACACATGGAGTTCTTCGCTGAACAAGAATATCAAAAGACGAGCGCACTGGATCTTGCAGCTGCTGGGTTCGGGAATGGCCATCACTGGGAGTATCATCATCATGCTCTATAAAGATGTCAACTTTAACACAACACATGGAAGATTAGGTAGGTTTATGTTCTAGCTAGAGTGACGAAATTAATATTCAATCCAAATCCCGTTCTTTTGTTTGTAGTGACTAAGTAAGTGACTAACGGTCAGTTTAGACCGAAACGCGACGCGAAGCGACGTGACGCAACGATACTTCAAATGTGTATCTTTTCTTGTCGTAAATAAGGTTAGATTTGGAGTCGCTATTAAAATGCAACGCGGCGCCGCGCTGCGCCGCGCCAGGTTGTGACAGGTGTATCTTTTCGTGTAGGAAATAGAGTTCGATTTTGAATAGCTCTATTGAAATGTGGGCGCTTCTATTAATCGCCAAATGAGTCCTTTGGCGATTAATAGAAGCGTTACATCTATTATTAACGAGATCCATATCCAGCATATTGATATGACCCATGTATGGCTTAATTTGACAGTTTGAATCCTTGTAATACGGACTGTGGCAGCAAAGGGTCAGGGGGTCTACTATCTTAGTCAGCTAAGGAAAATACGGGCCCTTACGGTCAGTTCACATCAAGACGCGACGCGGCGTGACGTGACACAACGATACTGCAAATGAGTAAATAAAGTTAGATTTTGAGTCGCTATTAAAATGCAGCGCGGCGGCGCCGCGCTGCGTCGCGATGGGTTGCGAAATGTGCATCTTTTCACGTAGGAAATAGAGTTAGATATTGAGTAGCTCTATTGAAATGTGCGCGTAGCGTCACGTCTCGGTCTGAGGTGACCCTTACGGAAGTTACTCGAAACGTTTGAGTGTAACTTACTCCCTATTAGTTCTGAATTCGTTAGTTCAAACAACACATTGGGCAACATTAAATTACGTCTTTAATTTTTGAAAGAAAATTTTCATTTTTAATAATTATTTTACATAATTTTATTCTAAAGCAAACCATGTTTAGAAGGTAAATCGAATCTATACTCAGCAACGCCAATCCTCTTTAATGCCACCCAGGGCCATGAAATAAAGTAATTTAAAAATGTTATTTTATAAATCAAATATATAAATATGAATCAAATATAATAAAGTAGTTTAAAAATGTAAGCTTTAAGTGCCTTTTCACACGTTCCGGTTGCCGGGTAGCCGGTGCCGGGTAGCTGGCGGCGCAGTGTATGGCAAATTACACCGGTACGTGTGAAAGCTATTATAGTACATGGCCATACACTGCGCCGCCGGTTACCCGGCACTGGCTACCCGGCAATCGGAACGTGTGAAAAGGCACTTAAGCTTCAAATTTCTTCTGTTTCGAATTACATTGTGGCATTTACATTTCTTGTAGGTATAGAAATAATTGTAGAAATTAATAATACAAGAGCTAATGCTCTTTAAGCTAAATGAAACAGCAAAAAAAAGTAGGAATTGAAAATAATATTCTCTAACACAGTTACTTTTTCTATTTTCAGGATTGGTGTCCGTAATATTCACAATATTGAGCCTATCCTCCGGGGTACAAAGTCTTTGGTCCCATTCTTTGGAAAAATTCGTCCCGAGTTCCGTCTCCAAGCTGACTCACATCGTGGTGGGAATCACGACCTTCGCCCTTGCTTCCAGTTGCCTCTGCCATGGATACAACAAGTACTCCTTCAGGGTCTGGACTGGAGACTCAGTGGCCAATGGCGTCATTATTTTTACAGGCATCTTTACTTTAATTATGATCATCAATCCTTTGGTCACGATGTGTAAAAGAATTTATAGTGTTGTTGAAATTGTTAGGACAATGTATTAATTAAATAATTGTGTGTTCAATAGTTTTAATGAGCCCTTATGTATTGTATTTGGATGGGGGATCAGGAGCACTCGCGTTCGACTTTGGGCATTACATTCCAAATTACCTCCCTGACTGACGAGCATTGATGCGCCCCGCCGCGGACACATTTTTACAAGTGGAGCGCATTGAAGTTATAAGTTTCAGCAAGATATGAACACATTGTATCATTACAAGGTGCGGATTGTGATGCTCGAAATTCTTCCCTAACTGATGTAATGCTCGAAGCTGTATCGTTACATTTACCGTTACATTTATAAAATAATTATTTTGGTTCTTGAATGTTTTATGGGAAATTGTATTGATCAACCAAAATTTTATTATAACCGTGTGAATTTTAACCATAGCTTCGTGGTAAATGAATCATACAACACTGTAGGCTGGTCTAACTTTTCTTTGGGAGCAGCCGAAATATTGCAAAAAATAACAGCTTTTCAGTACATTTGCTCATATAAAATATTTATTTTAAGAAGACCATGGTCAAGAAAAGCTAAGATTTTTATAACAATCTAGATTATATCACTAAAAACATTGTAATGTAACTATTATCATCCTACAAGATCACATGTAATATGTTATGTATGTGTGTTACGAGTATGTATGCAGGGAATATTGTCCCATTACGGATTCAATTACTGCTAGCACACACAGTGTTAATGCTGTAGGTGTGATATAATAAACACTTAGCCTGTGAGGTCTCGTCTTAATATAGGTCACCCACCCACACTGGAGCCCTGAAGGTGACTATAGACTTATGTAATTAGTATCGAGTTGATGGGCAGTGTAGCAACAGCTTAAGGAAATTTCTTGTAATTTACAGTGTGCGTTGTTGCTAGAGCAGTGGTGGCCCAGTGGTATCGGCGTCGACTCACGAGTCACTTTTTGTATTTTTATTCATCACCACTGTTACCTGTTTATAGCCAAAAATTCTAAGACATGTGACATCTACCAACCTTTACTGGGCCCGCGTCATCATCATCATCATCTCAGCCATAGGACGTCCACTGCTGAACATAGGCCTGCCCTTCAGATCTCCACATATACCGGTTGGAAGCGACCTGCATCTAGCGTCTTTCGACGACCTTTGTAAGGTCGACTGCCCATTTCGTTGGTGGACGTCTTACGCGGCGCTTGCTAGTCCGCGGTCTCCACTCTAGTAGGTACTTTTCGACCCCATCGGCCATCTGCTCTGCGAGCAATATGGCCTGCCCATTGCCACTTCAGCTTGCTAATCCGGAGGGCTATATCGGTGACTTTAGTTCGTCTACGGATCTCCTCATGAAGCAGCTAAGCCCGCGTGGTGGATTATAAGCCAGTCTCTCTCACAGAGAGGTAGCATGTGTACACGCAGTGGGAACATTAGAGGCTAATGAAGTAATTATCGAGATGTACTCGGTAGTCTTTCTGACTTTCAAAGTATAACTGGTGATAACGCAACATCCACCCATGGACCATCTGTCGTCGTTAATAAATGTCGCGCGTCGTGCGTTGAAACATGAAGGGTTTGGGCATCATGGCAAAGTTGCAGTGTTTGACTGGTATAGTCTACACTGGCTGATTTTGAATTGTGACCAATTTCTGAATCTAAAATTATATTTGTAGTTATCTAAGATATGCATAGAAAAACAGTCCACAATTTTCTACAGATGAGACTCAGGCCTCCTTTCTGTGAGAAGAAGATAAATATTCGGTCCAAATGCTGGTTGGAAATGGACGTCACATCCAATTTGAAATATTGAGTATAAAATAAGTAATAGAGCACTCAAGCTTTTGCACTAGATTTCCGCATTTTATTCACAGCGTACTTGAAGTAGCACCTGTAGTGTACCAACTAGGAACTAATGTTTTCCATTTAATCAATGAATGTAAAAGTTCCCGTTTATTTTATGTCACAAAACGTGAAAAATCGTGCCAGGGCATCTCGACATCGACGCCACCTCGCGGTAGGCCCAAGCTAAGTTGAAGCAGCTTCAGCAAACCATGAGCAGTGGAAAAGTGAGAAAAAGAGGAGTGAAAGAGGTCTTTGCCAAGCAGGGTATTCATTCAACCGTTCTGATGTGATTCAATAGGTGCGTCCCCACAAAGCGCGCAGCTTCGCGAGGCATTTTCCGCGCGAAGCAGCTCGGTTGGTGTGGACGTGTCTCGGGCGAGGCAAGTGACAGCGCTGCCGCGGTCGAGCGACCGAGCGCCCGAGCCATCCAGTGTCGACTTTTGTTTTGTTCGCGTATATTGTTTCGTGCATCGGTCGAAAAACAGTAGACGCGTTCACACAGAGTGAGCAGCCTAGCTTGTCAGTTTGCGCGCGCAGCAAATGCCTCGCGAGGCTGCGCGCTCTGTGTGGACGCACCTAATAACAAACATCCATCCAGTAAGGGACTGTTTGTTATTAGATATTTAAAATATCTAGTTAACCTTCTATACCTAATTGATTCCAATAATATAATCTGATCAGATCTAATCTCATTCAATTGTATTCATAAACAATAGTCGTGTTTGCTTAAGATAATGTGATTAATTAATAAAATTATAGTCATTGACGTCACTGTCTGTCGAGCCTTTGCCCCATACGTAAAATTCGGAAATCTTGGGCTGGGGCCTGAGTTCTCTATTTATTATATCCTGAAAATATCAAATTGTATGTGACACCTATCAATCAGATTTGGGCCGAATTTGTGTCTTCTTCTCACAGAAAGGAGGCCTGTCTCATCAGTAGAAAATTGAAGGCTGTTTCTGCTTTTTATAATCTTAGATCCAAAAATAATTTTAGATTCAGCATTCACAAAACTATAGGCTTCAAAATCAGCCATTATAGAATTCATTAAGATTACCACAATTACCCTCTGATCCGAAAAAAAGAGAGAACCACGGAAACCTGAGCTACCACTAAAAGCAAAGGAATCAATAACAATTAATTATTATCTGAACGTACACAGACGTGACTGCAGCCATGCACGAAAATAATATTGATAATGCACTCGTATATAATGTACACGAGTACTACTTATTGCCAAGTATCTAAGCATACTTTGTTTCTACAATTGCACTGAAGAGCTCTTGTCACCAATTAATATTATTTGGCTGGGGATACTCAATCCACTTTTAACTTTTTCATAGACACTTATATTTTTAAGTATATTATTCCCTAAAAATATGTGTTGTTGTGTGTCATGAACAGGATCGTTTTGTGAGTTATAGAAAAGTGATAGTGTCAGTGGTAGCGGCATCGAATGCAAAAACCGGCCAAGTGCAAGCAAGTTGGACTCACCATTGAAGTTTCCGTACCATCCTATCCCATCCTACTAGAATTAAAAAAAAAACTTAAAAAAAAAAAATGTAACCGACTTCCCACAAAAAAGTTCAAAATAACCTACAAAAAAACTTTTCTTTCGAAAGTCGGTGACTATCTTTTTTATTTCATTGAGTTTTTGTCACCGACTTTGGAAAGAAAAGTTTTTTTGTAGGTTATTTTGAACTTTTTTGTGAAAAAGTTTTTTAGTTTTTTAGTTCCTTTTTAGTTTCAATATTCAACCCAAATTATTGTCAAATACATAATTTTCTTACATGAACACTAAAATATTGTAATCCGTAGCACCGGTAATAACATCGCCCATGTATGGTACTCTTACACAATGAGCTAAAAATAAAACCTACTGCACCAAACTAAATGGAAATTTTATGAGACCAAATGGCAGACATACTGTATCGAACAAAATAAGAATCATCGAAATCGGACCAGAAACCTCGGAGTAATCGGTGTAGACAATGTTGAAAACTTTTTAGGTTTTTGTTGATTTTTCAAAAAGTGCTGGTCCGATTTCGATAAAATTTTATCTTTCTTCCCTTTCCATCAAAAAAAGAATTTTTCAAATCGGTTGGTAAACGACGGAGTTATGCCCAAACAAACATAAAAAAATATATATAAACATCCGAATTGAGAAACTCCTCCTTTTGGAAGTCGGTTAAAAACGTGAAAGTTTGTTTTGATGGATGGACTTTCATAACTCTTTCACGCAAAAATTACTGAACGGATTTGGATAAAATTTGGTACACAGATAGTTTATAACCTGGATTAACACAGGATAGTTTTATCCCGATTTTATCTTCCCGTAGGATTAAGGTATTGGAGTTGTAGCGAGCGAAGCAACAGCTAGTTATCTATGAATGGTAAAAAAAATCATGTCTGTTGTATGGAAGCCCGCTTAATTTCTTTTTTTTACGATTTTTGAAAGTATCTTCATTTATGAAGTACAATAAATAAGAAAATAAAGAAATTATTTAAAGAAAACATAAAATTAGCAAAATGCAAACTCCACAATAAGTACAAAATAATTTAAACTTACTAATATCGATACTATTTGGAATTTCCATAATTCATGAAAAATCTTATCAGTAGATTGGTTTTCATGACTTTATCTTTACACTAAATGTTTCCGATATCGTATAAAAACTCAACATCCTTATGTATGTTCATAATTATTTACATCAACTTTTAGTGACTGTAAATCTAATACAATCCAAAAAAAATTACACGATTCAATATTCAATTGCAACAATCATTCTCATCGATAAGACATCAACAAATCAGTTGTAATACATATACCTACAATCATGGCGTCCAAAATAAAATAAAAAATACAAATTGTTATACAAAGTCGAATCATGCTATATAGTTACCTAAGTCTCTGATAAAATTATCTACAGTTATTTCATGCCGATATTTTTCATGGCGCCTTCATTCACAATCTGAATCGCAAGGCGGTAGTTGGGTCTAGTTTTTCTCATACTGTGAATCATGGATACTGAAAACGGAGTACAACCGAAGGCTGGTCCAGCGCCTTTAACTGGTTCGGCCTACCACCTGAGGACGTTCCAGGTTTCACTAAATTTGCTGTGCCATACATTAATAGGAATCATAGTTGGTGTGATTATAGTCTTCGTATTTAGAAATACATTGCCGCTTGGAGACACAAATTTACATATAATATTATGTGTACTAGGGGTAAGTAATTTTATTTGCTGATTGTAACCCGTATCCTGATCAAACTGATATTAAATTCGCAAGTGACATGTTCTTATGTCACTATTTACTGTAAAGCTTCTTAAAACACGTTCGCCTTAGTCGTGAGTTCGGGACTAGAAGTTTATCATACTAGTTAAAATTAGGTCTATAGTTTAAGTTGTGCTTAAATATAAAAAAATAGACCTTAACACGGTACGTGGTTCTATCAGATATTGTTAATCTTTTTAATTGGCTGCAATACCTACCTAATTTAAAAAAACCTTTCATCCCAATTTTTTTTTTGCATTAACTAGTAACGTCTTTTTGTCTTGTAAAATACGTTGGAATCTATCTGTGACCTGTATTACAGAGTCTAATTCAAAACAATTTATTGACCTATTTATTTTGTTCATCAACATACATAGAGATACATAGATAATCATGTTTGATATCGAAAAAGAAAATCGTTTAAAAATAACAACAATGCTATATTTTCAGTACCAACTGCTAATGGCACAGGCCATTCTCAGTCTGTCTCCCTACAACACCTGGTCAATACATCTGAAACTGGTGGACAAAAAGCGAGCACATTGGATTCTACAGGTTTTAGGATCAGCTCTGGCAATCGCTGGCAGTTTCATTAAGATTGTTGACAAAGCAAATAATCCCAATGCAACAAATTGGGACACTCCTCACGGAATAACTGGTGAGTTTGGTTTCAACAATAGATTTTTT
Source organism: Agrotis exclamationis (assembly GCA_950005045.1). Taxonomy (NCBI): domain Eukaryota; kingdom Metazoa; phylum Arthropoda; class Insecta; order Lepidoptera; family Noctuidae; genus Agrotis; species Agrotis exclamationis. The sequence continues at coordinate 10,243,609 of OX465432.1, forward strand.
TTCTATCTAGCACATGTTGTCCCACTGGGCAAGGGCTTCCCCTAAGTCTATCCATGAGGTCTTGTCCCGCGTCACTTCGGACCTGCCCTCACAGTAGAACATCTCAAAGACCACCAACGAAAAAAATCAATATTGCCTATTACTGCATCGTTACTTTGGTGAATCTTGGTCTGAAGCCTGCTCTGTGCCAGGTAGTCTGCCAGTAGACTGAATTAGTAGCTTTCCTGGTTCAAATTTTACCAGTTATAGAAAAACTAAATTACCGTCTACTTACTCTAAAATCTCTGGATAGCATATCAGAGATTTTAGAGTAAGTAGACGGAAATTTAGTTCCCGTAGCTCCCCGTAGCTAAGAGGAAATGATTAAGACGTTAACCACCTTACCATAGATAAACATCTGTTGAACGCTTGTCTAAAAACTTACTGCAATACAGGAAATCTTTCTAGAGTGTTCAATGTTTTTAGCAACAATTTATTATTTTATAACCTCAATTTGACTTGTTGTATTTTTTTGTTTTTCAGCGTTGATAGCTTTAGTATTCACAGTGGCCAGTCTAATAAACGGATTGACATCACTATATGCTTACGAATTCAGAAAGTTCCTTCCTTCCAAGCTATCCAAGATCACACATATCTGCGCCGGAATCGTTGTCTTCGTGACTGCTAACATCTCCCTCTGCTACGGTTTTGAAAAGAACATGTTCAGGGGTTGGATTGGAATGGCAAACAGTGACCCAATTGTTTACACAATGATTACATTCACCGCCTTACTTACTGGCATCATTGTCGTCGCCCCGTTCATCTCGTTTTTCCAGAAATTGAAGACTGCCTAGACCAGCTCACAAAACTTAAGGCCACTTGTATACGTCCGTTTTTTTAGCCGGATTCGAGGTGGTGAGTGTGTACATGCACCGGACATCTGTCCGGCGAAGGATACAAGGATATTCGTTCGGTCCGTAGTCCGATGAAAAAAACGAACGTATACAAGCGACTTAAAGGATTCATTTCAATGCTACGAACACAATTAAAGACTGCATAATTATATTAAAAACCGAGTGAATAACCTGTATACTTGCTTTATTGCGAGTTCTTTTGTAAAATCTTACTAACATGGACGATTTATAACTAGTGTTATGTGTAATGTTCGCAATAATGCAGTATTCAACCTAATTCAGTGTATACCTACTAGATTTATAATTTTTATCGTTTGTAAAAAGATATTCTAGTTTTAAGGATAATTTTAATAATTATACGTAAACAAACCTAGTTGTTTTTTTCTACTTACTTCCTTTAATAATATGATGATGAAACCTTCTGCCATAAAGTGTTTAAAACAAAGAAAAGGAAGCGCCTTAAAAACTAAAAGCGATATCATTAAATTCGATTGAGGACAGGTAGGTAAGCGATCACAACGGATAACTAGTCGGTGCGCTACCACCTATCTTTATGGCATCTAAACATATAAAGGAAACTCGGAGAAGAGTAATGGCCCTCGATACGCACATTCTGGAATAGAGTATTGTTGCCATTGCTAATGTTTGAGATGTACGACCATATCTTTTGATAAATGCGACACTACGAGCAGGAGTGTGTAGACCTTTGACCGGGGAGCCCACTGCGACATTATTCGTATTCTATCGGCGGATTCGAGATCCACAAACGGTAGGACATGACGTATGCCGATGTTACATTATCAAATGCCACAGATGACACTTGCTAGATAAACGGCTGGAGCAGAAAATTTATCTTCAGCCTGTGATAACGGGGTTTATTATGTAATGTATTACTTTGGGCATATTTTTTAACCAGTTGAATGAGAATGTTTGCAGGTATATACTCGTACAATCAACGAACAAGCAAACAAACAGATATGAATGCAGGCAGCAAGATTTACTTGAATTAAACATTTAAACCCTTTCCTGTATGCTTGTATGCTTTATGCTATATGTACCTATGCATTATTTGGCTACATGCTGCATAATTATATTCAAAGAGTTTTGTACGCACATATGAAAATAATTAAATGAATTTTAGCAAAGTCATATCCATATTTGTGCGAATCTTCGAAGTGCAAAGCTGCATTCAAAGAAAATAATGAAACTATTTTGCAAAACAGAAACGAGTTTTCTATTGTATGTGAATATTCACTTTATGCCGATGCAGAGGCGATTATAAATTATTGTTTGTTAAGAATTTACTGTTTATTATCCTCAGGATATAGAATAAATTCAGTGTATGAGAAAAGAAAAACCAAATCTAGTTAAGGACAAATATTTAATTTTGATACTTCAAAAAGTAGGTATGGTTGTTTGGAAACCGTTTCATAATTAAACGAGATACGTATAAAGCCTCGAGCAGACACACACGATTAATCGCGCGGGGCGACTTGTCGCGGTCCATTCGCAATACATTTAGAGTGGAAATTAGCTTGGCTCGTTGTCGCAGCGCGATTAATCGCGTGTGTCTGTTCGAGCCTTTAGTCCCATGGTAATCAAGCCAGAATCTGATGACGGGATCTTGAAAAAGAATCGAGGAAACTCTTTAATATATTACAGCAAATCTACGGCGATTGCTTCTATATCCATGCATTGTTTACGCAATCACACAACAAAATCTTACGTCTGTACCCATAAATAAGCCTACCGAAGAACAATATTTCACCCAAAAGGGTAAAACATTGCTTTGTATAAAAAATAAATTAACTGTCTTCTGAAAAATACAAAAAGTGTAAAATAACATAAGAATGAAAAGTTATTATTGTAAGTCGGTGGCAAAAAAGTCAAGGAAACCAGATACAAAGTCACCGACTCCTAACAATAAATTTTCATTCAAAAGTTATTAAACACTTGTTTTTTTTTTTGTATTTTTTAGAAACCGGTTTAATTTTTTTTTTCTAAAAGTATTTTCATCCTATTCATTAGGTTCGTCCCCAAAGAGCGCGCAGCCTCGCGAGGCATTTTCCGCGCGAAGCAGCTCGGTTGGTGTGGACGTGTCTCGGGCGAGGGAAGTGACAGCGCTGCCGCGATCGAGCGACCGAGCACCCGAGCCATCCAGTGTCGGCTTTTGTTTTGCTCGCGTGTATTGTTTCGTGCCTCGGTCGAAAAACAATAGATGCGTCCACACAGGGTGAGCAGCCTCGCTTGTCAGTTTCCTCGCGCAGCAAATGCCTCGCAAGGATACGCGCTCTGTGTGGACGCACCTATTTGAAAGATCTAGTCAGTTTATGGCTCCTCTACACTTTCAGCGATTACAGACGATTATTGACGGGCACGATCGTGTACAGGGCACACTCGGCGAACAAGCCCGCCTAAATCTTACCGTGCTAATTATTGACGACAACACGATCACCGCCGATAATGTCCAGCAGGCATTAGGGTTTCTCATAATCTGCTCAAAAAATAGGGTAGCAATAATTGATAATTATAGAAAGAAAACAATGCCATATCATAGAAATAAAAATGTAATGATTTTTGTGGAAAGAAATATTCAAGTGCGGACAGGACTTGAACCTGCGACCTTCCGATTCAGTACACTGCATGCGTTAAAGCGTGGTAAAAAAAGTGATATTATATACTTGATGAATTAAGGTTTCAGTCTCAGCGCCCATTTCTTATAACTAGCAAAGGCAATAAAAAATGAATAAAAACATATAAACGCCAACATAAAGGAAACAACTGTTATATCAGCCCATTTCACAAAGACTTCTGTGGCTATCCCAGAGCCCAAGCATAAACTTGACATTAAAAAACAAATTATACCACATAACATATGAAGTATGGAAGCTCCATGGATTCGACGAACCACGAAAGGGCCAAGAACCCAATTCATCGATGTTAGCACCATTGTGATCAAACCTGCAAATTAAGTCAGCTTTAATTTAAATAAAAAAGGGTAAAGAAAGTTAAAGGGCTTAAAAGAAAAGCCTTGGGGTGCATTTATAAACGTGTGTGAAAGATTTATTTTTTATTTTTTAGAAGAGTGTATAACTAGTGTATAGTGACAAGAAACGGTCAGAGCACCATTGTACACGGACTATACTGAACTATGCGGAACAACTAATCATCAGCCTATAAAAAATCCCACTGCTGGGACACAGGCATTCTCTCTATGAGACCGCGCGCCATAGTCTACCACGCAGGCCCAGTGTGTGTTTGTAGATGTCACATGTCTTTAAATTTTCAAGTCTAGGACCCGGTTTCCTCACGATGTGAAATAAATTACACAAAGTAATGCGCCTAGCTGGATTCAAACTCGAAAAAAGTTAACACAAATGTTCGATTGATTAGTCACCTGAGAACGCGTGAATAGTCCTCCACCGTGGCGTTTCCTCAACCAAGACCACTGAAAATAATCCGTAAAATATGCAAAACGATGCACATAGCTGTAAAAGTATGTGAACGTATTGTCGATGTTTACTCCGCATAGGCGTCGACCAGCCGTTGATATAACTCAGGCTTAGTATGGCTTCCGCAACAAAAAAATGATACTGAAAGTTCATAAAAAAGTTTTGTTAATTCTTATTACCCTTGTTTAATTTATTTTCTCAAATAGGATATGGCTGTACACTGATATCAGAGGAACAGCGCAGGTCTCTCACATGGCTTTTACTTCTGTCGTGGTAAAATCATCAAATGAGACCACGGCTTTGGCATAATCTATAATTGGTACTAATGTTTTAAAGAGTTTGTTTGCCTGCTATTCTCAGGTTCGAATTCATTTTTTTTTGGATAGTCAAGACATCACGCTACAATATTGTTTGGAGCCGGGCAGCGGGGCAGCGGGGGTGATATCGTGGGGTACAGCTGTTTTATAAAATTTAGTGAGCAAGGCTGTGCCCCAGTAGCTTAGTAGGTGCGAACCTATAGACTGACTATGCTTATACACATAAGATTCAGATGATTGACTTACTGCCAAACCAAAGAGAGCTCCGTGAAACTTTTGATTATGTAAAGAGTAAATACATATGGACGTAACAACCATGCCTATTAATACTTGGGTAATGCCTCGCATCACGGCCCAAAAACCTGTTTCATAGTACCCCGCTCCAGTATCGTCAATGATAGTAGTAGTTACGGGGTGCCCGAAAGATACGCTGCCGCTCGTGCTGGTGCGTGACCGAACTCGAGTAGGAACAGATTCCTCAAGTTTGGAAGCATTGTCTTCTTTATCTGGCATCACAACAAACGGTCATAATGTTATCCTAGCCAGAATCAGCATTATTTTTATAACTCATTCTTGTTAATGATGTTATTGCGACTATCAAATTGACATATGAGTTACGTTTCTATGACATGTTGAATATATTGCCAGAGTGAAAAATACGATACAGAATGTTTCAAAGAAGTCCGATATTTTGTTGATATGTACTTTTTGTTCTGTTCGGGAGATAAAGCAAAACTGCTAATAATTATTAACCAACATTTAATATAAACTTAATGTTTAGTGAGACTCTTAATAGCACAATGCATCCTGTACCAGTTTAGGTACTTCTGGGCCAAATAGGATCAAGTCTGGATAATGATGGCGACATCATCATGCGCCTTATCATGTCTATAATCACCACAGGATTAGGCAGTGTAGCATCTAGAACACCCACATTTCCCCAGTTTTGTTAAAGTCCCATATAATAACAGGCAAGCGTATTGCCATCAACTAGGAACAAACTCCGTGACTAGTACTACGGAATTTCAAATGAAATAAAGATACTTGGCCCTACCTGGAAATCGGAACTCAAGACTTTTTGCCCAGCAGTCGCGGCTGTACCCACTATCCAAGGAGACAGTGATGGGAAGTAAAAACTGTGACTTACGGCTATAGCAAATATAATTGAATGTTCATCATCCGTTTGGATAGAAAAAAGAACGTTGGTTATTATAACTGCACCAATGAGTACATGACAAAGTCCAATGGCAGCAGAAAGCAGTACTTTTGTGCAATATGAGTCACCACGAAAGTCTTCAGCTATTATGTCATGGACAATGGAGGTCCGCTGCTGGAACGTGGCCATATATTTACTGAAATCAGTGTCGCGGTCCATCGTGATAAAGTGTAATGGTCACATTCGTTTATATAAGAGTATCATCTAAGTTTACTGTATTTTGTCCCGTTAGATGCTTTTATTAAATTGTTTTATAAATATGACATTTGAAATCGATCCCATTATGCCGAAGGACGCTCATATGTCAGAGCATGTCAGAGCCTTTTTCATGGTGCTGTATGGTTTATCGCATGGCCATAGTCAACATAATACTTTTACAATGTAAGCCGCTATTCGCATGAGCGCTTTTATTCCGGGCGTTAAAAAAGCGCTGAAATAGGACAAATGCATTCCCATGTATCCGTTCACACGTCAGCGCTTTTTTCGAACTGTATTTGATTTCAAGTGCTGGGCGGCGATATTTAAGTTCAATTTAACTTTTTGTTCCAACTCAGCTCTTTTTTAACGCCCACAAAAAAGCTCGTGCGAATGGAGGCTAATTTCCGTAGACTAAAGATTATTTCACAAAGTGACTCAGCTGTTATCTATTTTTGGAATTAGTAAGTACCAGCTACGAGTATGATATTATCATGTAAGCGATACTTAACAGTCATCACCCGTTCAAGACAAACTAGAAGTAGAGGCTCTACTTCTAGTTTTCTACGAGTCTTGTTCAGACATTCCAACACATTTTTTTGTAGTTCTTTCACAGTGTTTGTATAATGTTGTTGTGTAAGTTTGCTGCAGGTTTCTTTTGACGTAGCCTTTGTCGGGTGTCTATATTTAATTTAGCCTCATTCGCACGACCGTTTTTCTAATGGGCGTTAAAGAAGCGCCGAAATAGAACAAATGTATTCCCATGAATCTGTTTAATGTCAGCGCTTACGCACGAGCAGGCGGCGCATTTTAGCTGCATAGAATCTTGTCTACCAATATGGATCTACGTTTCCACGACAGCACACACTATTATGTATTCGAATATTACTTGACTTTAAGTATATAAGTATAAACTGGTCAAACGCGGCACACAGGGATGAAATACGCCTTGTGGTAAACGCCATGCAGTTACCACATGCCCAGCGTATATGGAGTGGACCGAGTTGAGTTGCCTAAAGCTGAGAACTAGTATCGGACGCGTCCGTCAGCCGCGGCTGAGAGAAGCGGCTTATTGATATCTAGCCAATACATTTAATACTACACTGTGCAAACTATCGGTTGTAAGACGCGGACGTGACCTTGAGTCGCCCTTGAGCGTTCGGACGTACGAACAGAATCTGGCCGGCTGGATGTTTGTGCGTCCGCGGACGGTATGCCCGAACTACCGTGCACACTGCTAAGCCGCGTCTTTAAGCCGCGGCTGACGGACGCGTCCGATAATTTGTTCTCAGCTTTATCGAGAAACCCATGTATTGAGGACAAGGACCAATATTTTCCTTAAAAATAATATAATCACTGTTTTTTATATACAAAATTAAGTTAACCAACTGATAAGAACGGTAAGATCTGAAGACTTCCATCCTCCTTATCTAAAATTATAGAACAAAAACCGGCCGAGTGCGAGTAGGACTCGCCTATGAAGGGTTCCGTAGTAGCAAGCATAGATTAGGGATGTAATTATATTGAGATTAGTAAGTAACATACACAAACAATAAAAAATAAATAAAAATAAAATTAAAATAAAATTTTTCATAGTGTTTGTATGAACGGCAAAGTTATATTTTCGGTTTTTGAAAATGTACTATATCTCAAAAACTGCTAACTCTATCTCATCCAAACCAATTTTCGTTGGAAGTTTTTGTTAAGGTCTACATCATATATTTTTTTAGTTTTATCGTTCTCTTATTTTAGAAGTTACAGGGGGGGGACACACATTTTACCACTTTGGAAGTGTCTCTCGTGCAAACTGTTCAGTTTAGAAAAAAATGATATTAGTAACCTCAATATAATTTTGAAACACCTATCCATAGATACCCCACACGTATGGGTTTGGTGAAAAAAAAATTTTTGAGTTTCAATTCTAAGTATAGGGGGCACCCCCAAAATTTGTTTTTATTTTTACCGACTTCAAAAAAAAGGAGGTTATCAATTCGACCCGTATGTATGTAATATTATCAGAACTGCCCAGTTTTCATATATGTTAGTCTATATCAGCGTCTGAACAAATGTGCCAAATTTCATAAGTGTATGTATGTATGTATGTATGTTTTTATGTTTGTGCACACATATCTCCGGAATTATAAGTTCGATTTAAGTAATTCTTTTTTTGTTGTACTAGGTATTGTTCAACTTAGGGTACACTGCAAGTTTCATCAAAATCGGTTCAGTAGTTTTAGAGATATGGATTTTTTTATGTTGTGACGGATTACAAGATTAGTGCATATGTAAGAAAATTTTGTATTTTACAAGAATTTGGGTTGAATATGTAATAAAAAACTAATAAAAAGGGTAAAATAAAAACTTTTTTTAAAAAAAAGTACTGACTTCAAAACAAATACAAAAAAGTTTAAAATAACTTTTCTTTCGGAAGTCGGTGGCTTTGTTTTGTTGTGTCATTGACTATTGCCACCGACTTCCGAAAGAAAAGTTATTTTAAACTTTTTTGTATTTGTTTTGAAGTCAGTACTTTTTTAAAAAAGTTTTTGTGTGAAAATCTTAATGCGGTTCACATAATACATCTACCTACCAAGTTTCAACAGGATAGCTCTTATACGTTCGACAAAAAGTGGCTGTGACATACGGACGGACAGACAGACAGACATGACGAATCTATAAGGGTTCCGTTTTTGCCATTTGGCTACGGAACCCTAAAAACTGGCCAAGTGCGTGTCGGAGCACGCTCACGGAAGGGTTTCGTTCCTAGTTGATTACCCCACACGATTACCATGTTATTTTATGATCATGGACGTCTCCTAGGTTTTCTAGTAATCTATCCTAAGCAAAAAATTACTGATATCAGAATTTTAGGCTCAATAGTTTAAAAGATAAGTCATTTTTCTTTAATTACTGCAAACTTTTTATTTAAGAACGCTAAAAATTGGAATCAGCGGTTACCCTAGGTAAATTCAGTAGCCTAGCTTCAAAAGAGGCTGGTGATGAGAAAAAAAAACTTTGAATAGAAAAAAATGTTTATATATGATACTTTTCTCTCATAGTTATAGCGGCGGCGACTCCTACCAAATTTAGTAAACAGAAAAAGCGTAGTATAGTTTGCAAATTATCGCTTGGTAGCCAATTGCGAAAATTGTTCGTCGACATTGCCGTCGTGAAAGACAAGTTACCGGCAACAAATGCTAATGCTGCAAAAAATTGGTGTATATTCTTTCCAAATTTACCGAAAACCTTGTCTGGATCCAAGAAATATGTTATCGGTCCCAAAGCAAAGGCGATTACGGTCAGGAATGCAGCTGCTAAGCCTGAAAGCAAATGTAGGTATTATAAATAAAATTGAAACGCACTAAAGGCATAGGTACTATTTTCAGGATGGAAATCATCAAATGAGTCCTCTCTGGGTGGTGTGATGGAAGGGACTGTCAGATTGGGGTTTGTGGTTGATTAGGGAAAGTTCTTAAACAGGCTGGTTCAGTGGTGAACCACTTGGAGGCCTAATAAAGGTAAGTGATCATATCTACGTACTAAAAGCTTTTTACACTAATTATGCAACATATTGATATTCTATAATGCTCTATAAAAAGTCTTAAATAAAAAAACCGAGATGATTAAAATTTATTAGTTTTTTAGTATTTGTTGTTATAGCGACAACAGAAATACATCATCTGTAAAGATATCAACTGTCCTACTATCTCGGTTCATGAGAATTAGCCTGGTGACTGACGGATAACAGAGTCTTAAGGGTCGCGTTTTACCATTTCGGTACGGAACCTTAAAAAGGATTGAAATAATTTAAAAAACCCAGACAACCCAAAAATATCTGTCGTGGGTTTCCAACACTATTTTAGTCCTTTTATTACCGACTTCAAAAAAAAGGAGGTTATCAATTCGACCCGTATGTATGTAATATTATCAGAACTGCCCAGTTTTCATATATGTTAGTCTATATCAGCGTCTGAACAAATGTGCCAAATTTCATAAGAGTATGTATGTATGTTTGTTTTTATGTTTGTGCACGCATATCTCCGGAACTATAAGTTCGATTTAAGAAATTCTTTTTTTGTTGTACTAGGTATTGTTCAACTAAGGGTACACTGCAAGTTTCATCAAAATCGGTTCAGTAGTTTTAGAGATATGGATTTTTTTAGGTTGTGACGGATTACAAGATTAGTGCATATGTAAGAAAATTTTGTATTTTACAAGAATTTGGGTTGAATATGTAATAAATAAACTAATAAAAAGGGTAAAATAATAAAAACTTTTTTTTAAAAAAGTACCGACTTCAAAACAAATACAAAAAAGTTTAAAATAACTTTCCTTTCGGAAGTCGGTGGCTTTGTTTTGTTGTGTCATTGACTATTGCCACCGACTTCCGAAAGAAAAGTTATTTTAAACTTTTTTGTATTTGTTTTGAAGTCGGTACTTTTTTTAAAAAAGTTTTTGACTTTATGGATAACATTTATGTTGAAGCAGCCCCCGAAGGATTTTCTTGGAACCCAAGAAAATCCGTCGGGGGCGGAGTCGGGGTTTTTTTAATTATTTCATCCCTTTTTCAATTCCATTTTAATAATAATGTAAAGGGTACCCCACTATTTCTGTCTGGGCATACCTGCCATAAATATATTTAACAACAAAACTTATTTAAGCTCGTAGACTACATCCTTTACTAATGTTTTGGGTTTTTTGTTAACATATTTCACTACATTATTTTTTTTTTCATCACCTTGCACCCTAGTAGATTGATTGACAATATTTGGCGGCACGGTTGGCATAGCGGCTGAGTGATTGGTCTGCTACGCTGCGTGTCATGGGTTCGATTTTCGGAAGGAGCAACTATTTGTATGATCTACAAATAGTTGTTGTATGTGAGTTTATAAGTTTGTAAATGCACCCATAAAAAAAAGTATTCTGCTGGGCAGCAGGTACCGCTCCACACAAATGCCCAATTAGTAGATTGGGCATGTTTTGTTTCGTAATAATTTTTGTTTGGTATCAATAAAATCCTTGAATTATCCTGGGAAAACTTGGATTGGCGGGATTTAAGAAATATATTTTTGAATGAAACAAGTTTTCAAGGTAAAACTTTTAACAGTTAAAATATTGCCTTAAAACCATGCTGGAAACAACAACTGCAGAATATAAAAAAGTAAAGAAAAGTAATATCCAATGCAAATGGTTGACTGGTGACCATTCAATGAAACTTTGTTTAACTAACGCCAGAGCAAAACAGAGCGTACTAAATGCAAAAGTGGGAATTGCGAAATGTTTGTGTGCTTCCTTGTTAAATAGCCCAAACAACTTCTCTGGATCTCTAACATATACAGTGGGTCCGACGAACGCGGTCACTATTGTCATTGCTGCAGTGACGAAACCTGGAATCAGAAGTAAATTATATAATTATATATCATAAGATACAGCATACAATCCACTTTTTTAATAAATACACATACGCCTGCATGGACCATGCCCGGGTCGACGGCGCGTTGTGTTCCACGCGCGCCTTAAAGAGCGTCAGCATGATGACGGGGCCCCCCTCTAGAGGGCCAAAGCCTGCCGGGGTCGCGGGACTTATCTCATTATCTAGACCCTGGAACGTGAAGGGCTATTGAAGGACACCGTGGATTTTAGTCAGTACGAGTCAGCAAGTACTCATTTGATGATTTTACCACGATAAAAAAAAGTTACAGCATATCACCGAGTGACTCGCAGTCTATAAAATTAAAAACATATAAAAATTAATGCTGTTCGTTACTATTCCTAAAACTCGAAAACGGCTTGACCGATTTGGATAAAAAATGTTGCTATGTTCGTAGGTAATTGATTGTACGGACTAGATAAAAAACCGGCCTATGTCCCCGTCTACATTATAAATATGTATAGGGTGTTAAAAAATTAACTGCAGGAATTTCGTGTGCGTACTCGGTATCAATAACCAAGTACATTCCGAAAAATATTTTTTTTTTCGAGCATTTCTATCAAAATTAACAAATATTTTTTCATGCATTTTTCTTTTGACCTATTAATATGGCCAATAAAATAAGTTATTTGTAAGTATTTCGATGAATTGCCAGTCCAAAGTCTGCAAAATGTGATGGAAAAGTTGGAATCAGCTGTGAAAGCTACACACGGGTGAAGAGCTCAAACAGCAATCAAATTTATTAATACGTGGTTTTTGATACCGAGTACGTACACGAAATTCCTGCAATTAATTTTTTAACACCCTATATATTATCAGGGTTCCGTAACAAAGGGTAAAACGGGACTCCATTACTAAGACTCCTCTTTTCATCTGTCTGTCTACCATCTGTCACCAGGTTGTGTATCTTATAAACATTTAAAAAAAAAACTTTCTTCCTGTATCACGGGTGCGTTCACAAACATGAAACCTACATACACAAACATCCAGACCCGGAACAACTCCTTGCAGATCATACATATATTTGTTCCGTGCGGGGATCGAACCCGCGACACGCCGCACAGCAGTCGATCGTTCAGTCACTGCCAGCCACAAAAACCATGACAGTTACACAGCTGAAATTGTCACTGATGATATTGTTCTATTGCCGCTATAAAAACAAATATAAAAAACAGAATGAAATAAATATTTAAGGGGGCTCCTATGAGTCGCGGCCCCTCTTGTTCCACCCGCGCCTCAAAGAGCTCCCAACAATTCGACGTGGCCTCCATAGCTGGCCAAAGTCTGCTGGGTTGGCTGGACTGTCTTATAGCCACAACGTAAAAGACTATTGAAGTCCGAGTCGTACAGTCTTTAGTCCCAGTTATTGAACAAAAAATCCAAGTAAACAAAAAGCGGGCTCCCATACAACAAACGTGTTTCTTTTTTCGTTTTTGCTCGATATTGATAACGGGAACAGGAACACGATATATTCCTAATAATAAATTGCATTTCCGCATTTCCCCAGATAAGTTTAAGTTCCATGAAATATGTATGTCCATGATAACTACTGAAAAACTAAATGTGGAAAAACACAATACTTAAAACTTTGCCCGACCTGAAAGTGCATGTAATGTCCCAGCCATCTTTGCTAGCGCAAGAACGGACCCAAAAACACCAAAAACCAATGCAGCTACTTCTAAGACAAAGTGTTGAAGCTTTCTGTCCGAGGGTTTCAGGTGCATGGACCCGCCGAATAATGAGCTGAACATCATCATCCCCGTAGTCATAAATAACTGGAACTGCAACACGATATCATCAGATTTATTCAATAAATAAAGGCAATTACTTAATCGGTGGTTACAGCACAAGAGACGGGCACTCGTAGCGTGACCTCGTGTCGAACCGCCTATCGGGTTCAGGACATCATTCAAGGGCCTGTCCATGCCCAAAGCAGATGTTCGAAGATCTAAGCGTCCTATTTACTTTTTTGTATGGAAAAAAGCAGGCGCTCATCACTGTTTCCTTTCGCGAATACACATGGCCCCGCGCGAGGCCTTGGCACTCGCCGCGCGCGTCTTTCCGCGACTTAGCACTTGTATGGAACTGCCAAGCGTACGCGGAATGCAGTCCTAAGAGTTATGGTACGAACAAAAAGTTACCCACAAAACTATATTCCCAAATTCAAACATTAATTGCATTCATATGCATTTATACCTACTAATAATTCGTACTTACTCCTATTGTGCACAGCACGACGTGCAAGTTCATTACGAATGGTAGTCTAAACTTCAACGTGAAGAAAAGCATTGTGAAAACTGTAGTCCCCATTAGCAACATGACAAAAGTAAACACAGCTGAACCCCAAACTTTACGTTTATAGTCCACGATTGTTGACTCAACCAATACTATTTTTACAGGACCGACAAATTCATGACGAGCTCCTGTTGTTTTCGTTGTGCCTTTCTTGCCTTGGCATTCTAGCTCACACACTTCTAGATCTCCCACCGCCATTGTTTTATAACTTTCGTAGAATATATTATACAAAATAATTATATGGATGTATAAAAATAAACAAAATATAAAAATGTATAATGATATCTTGCGTTAATATTTCTACAAAATTTGTGACATCTTGGAATATCCTCAGGGAATAACTGATGAATGGAATGACAATGATTGACAATCAAGCGGTCAGAAGTTTAGGCCCTTTACACACGTAGGTACTTACACGGTTCGTACGGTTGCCCGGTTGAAGGCGCAGGATCAATGGCGTCGCGGGCAGCGACGACGTTTTCAGTATTATATTTATCGTATAGTTTCAGCATTATCAGGCTCATGATTTCCTTTTTGAAACATATGTTTATTTTGTCTCGTTCCTGTTTTGATATGACGCGATGTTTATATCCCATATACACATTGCTCTATGCATTAACTACGGAATAAATACGGCGTGTTAGGGACTTCTCACTCTTATTCGGCGATAAAGGTGAAACCGCACTAGGCGGAACTGCACTGCAGCGGAACTGTGCGACGACACGACACTTCAAAATATTCTTTATATGAAATTATACGAGACATCACGCACTAAGCGGCAACGGAACTACATTGCAACCGAACTGCGTGACACGACGCGTCAAAATATTCTTTATATAAAATTAAACGAGACATCACGCACTAAGCGGCAACGGAACTGCACTGCAACCAAACTGCGTGGCAAAGAAAAGCGTCGTGTCACGCAGTTCCGCTACAGTGCAGTTCCGCCTAGTGCGGTTAAACCTTCATATTATGTTGTAAAATTAAATAATTACAATTATTTTAACAGACGTCAGTAAATCTTTGCAGGTTGTGTTAAAATCAAATCTATACTTCTTGACAAGAAGTAGAAACCTTTTACAGCGATGTCCTCAGTTCATACTTTTTTACGTATTGTTGTTTTGTACGCATCAGCGGCGTATGCGTCTTCATTTATAAAGTCGATGTTTTATATGGGCAAAAGCTGAAAGGAGCTGAATAAATACTAATACATTCGTATCCGATACACGGACTCGGCGGGGTCACGACAGCACATCAACCTATACCAATTTGTCAAAATTCTTTAATTAAATTCCAATTTTTTTACAAAAGAAGAAGGTTCATGTTCGATGCGGATAGATTTTTTTTTGCTATAAATGATCAACCCAAATTTTTCGTTTCTTCTTGTTTATTTTTTATTATTTTCTTCTTCCTCTAATGCAAGGGCTAGCAAAACGACGTCCCACTCCACCATATCTATACTTATAATAAATCTGTGGAGAGGTCAATTCTGTACATTAAATATATTTCCAAAATAACTATCAGGGGGTGATTAGGGATCGATACTGATGCCAAAAATGCAAACAGTAAATTTTTTGTCTGTCTTTCTGTCTGTATAACCGCTATAGAAACAAAAACTACTCGACGGATTTTAACGAAACTTGGTACAATTATTTTTCATACTCCTGAGCTGGTTATAGTATACTTTTCATCACGCTACAAACAATAGGAGCAGAGCAGTGAAGGGATTCCGGTTGGATTTTTACAACTCAATTTTGAGGCACTTCCCGATAAGCTAGCAGGCTGAAATTTTGCATACGCTCTGAGTTCTGATAACAATACATGACTAGCTAAGAAACGTCATTACAAATCCAATATGGCGGCCTCCCCAAGATGGCGGACTGGCTGTTTGAAATCCACCCCCATGATATGGGTATCAAATGAAAGGGTTTGCTGTCAGGAATACGAAAAAAATAGTCATGTGACTTAAATCCAATATGGCGGACGTTCAAGATGGCGGATTGGCTATTTGAAATGCATCCCCATGATTGGGTATTAAACGAAAGGGTTTGCTGAATGGGATACGAAAAAAAATCACGTGACCTAAATCCAACATGGCGGCCGTCCCAAGTTGGCGGATAAGAAGTAAATTAAGTTTGAATATTAAGAAGACTAAAAAAAAAGTATAATTTTTAGTGCGTGCTAAAAGCGTGTTTTTCCCACGTTCTGTCGTTCCGGTTGGATTTTTGCAACTCAATTTTGAGCCACTTCCCGATAAGCTAGCAGGCTGCAATTTTCAGGGTAGCTTCAAACCCGATGAACAAAGATAAAAATAATAAAATAATTAATAGATTTAAAAAATATAAAAACCCACGTTTTTAAGTCCTAAAAATAAGAAAATAATCCTATGGGGCTGAGAGAGCGGCCACTCAAAACGTGGGGGCGTATCTTTGCAAGTTACATCCACGATCTATACGTACACGTCACGTAAACATATACCATAAATAATCCCACGTTTTGAGTGGCCCCTCTCTCAGCCCCGTAGGGTGATTTTCTTATTTTTAGGACATTTAAAAACGTGGGTTTTTTAATCTTCCGTCGCGTGTGCAACCTTAATGGTTAAAGCTACACAGAAATCATTTATGACGGAAATGTTCTCCTTAAAATTATGTAAAAAATATCCCACGACAGAGCATATGTCTATATTTTATGTTTGACTCACAATAACACGTGTAACTACCGATAGCTTAGCAGTTCGAAGCTTTCTGATTATATTTGTATACTCTTACGTTTATAACACTCTCAGTCACCCCTAATTGAAAAAGTTAACATTATTAACTATTCCATAAAAAAGAATCATATAAATCGGTATAGAAACACCAAAGTTATACATGAAATACGCCAATAATAAGCCATTGCGCGTGAATACTGAATCATGCTATTAGGATTATTTTTGGTCAATTTATAGAGAAAGGCTATAGGCTATTTAACTAAAAATTGATTAAAAAGTGCAGATAATCGGTTTTTGCAATAAGGGTACGATATATCATCACGCTAAGGCCAATAGGAGTGGAGCGCCAATGAATAATGTTCAAAATCCGGGTTAAATTTAACGTTAGCCCAAAGTAACTATTCCACGCGGACGGAGTCACGGGCAAAAGCTAGTTTTAAATAAAATTTCACTTTACGCGGCGAAATGTGAGCAGCACTTCTGGGCGCTTGGAGTGCGTACGGCTATCACGGCAGCCGAACGCATGCCGCGGTAGCGGTACGGATCCGACGGACGCATTCGGCTGCCGCGACACGCGTTCGGCTCCGCACCAATGCGGCGCGACGCGAGCCGGTTGTTCTGAATCATGTTAGCAAAAAACGGTTTCATAGATAATATTGTGTTGACTTTTGATAGCAATTAAAGTGAAACCGCAGTAGGCGGAACTGCACTGCAGTGGAACTGCGCGGCACGACGCGTCAAAATATTCTTTATATGAAATTATATACGAGACATCACGCACTAAGCGGCATTGGAACTACACTGCAACCGAACTGCGTGTTCCGCCTAGTGCGGTTTCACCTTTAGAAATAAATCATTCAGTCAAGTTGTTTCACCTTTGTGCGTCATAGTCCTTTTGGTGCGTGGCCTTAGTACGTATAGTACCAACTACGGCCACCATCTTGTTTCCTATGCAGTAACCACAGACAACGTCACAACAGCGCCTCCTAATAACGGTGCGTTCAGAACTGCGCCGCTCGCGATCCGCTTGCGAACTGCGCGCGTGCCTTTCATGTTCGTACGCAGCCCCTGCGCCGTCCGCGCGCCGCTCGCCAGCATCTTGTGCGCACCATAACAATAATTTTCTTTCAAGCGCTTTCCTTTACATGAATGTGCCCTTAGGATGCATGCAAACGTTGCAATCATGCAGCACCTTGATCATCTTTATGAGTATTTAGGTACTCCATTCTCATAAAGTAAGTCCCCCGTTTACGTACTATATAATTATGTTTGAATACTTGAGTCTAGTATGCTTTAGTGGCCTCGTATTTCAGAGCCAAAATCTTGCAAACGCAGGCTAAACAATTAAATATTTGAAGAGAATCCAATGTTTTGCGCACTACTGGCCGGACGAGCCCACGGGACGTTTGAGAGTTTCCCGTTGCGTCACAAACTTTTAGATAAACTTATTCAGTCGTGTTTTCGACTTTATTTCAAGGGATTAAAGATTCAAAAACACCCATAAACAAGTTTGTATATCAGTAACTCAGTTATGGAAGCGTGAAAAAGCGGATCGCAAGCGTACACATGGCGCAATCCCTTGTCGACGATGTCGCGCGGAAAGGCAAACTCCATTTGAAAATGAAAAAAATTGACAATATTTTTTAGCGCTCCAAACTGAAATACGACCATGAAACTTTTCAACTTTCAAACCTTTGTTCAATCAAAACACGGAGGTTAAGGATGCAGAATTTGGATTATTCTTGTTTCTTTTTTTTTTTATTCACCTTGTTTAGCCTTGAACCACAGGCTGGAATAGCCATTTCTGAAAGCAGTGTCTGCCTTCCCTTTCTTTTTTCCCGCTTCTCTGTTCCGTGCCTTGACGAACAATTATTTTTGGAACAATTTAAAATTTTCTTTTCAAAAATTAACATTTTCAACAGCTGAGAAGTTTTTCTACTACAACTATCCTCAGGTTTTCTAATATATTTTAATATTATAAACACCTAGGATGCCACAGACGTGTAAACAATGAACCCTGTATCTAAACCTTGAGTTTTTGAAATTTAAAAAAAATTGGCAACAACACGGCTGTTATATTGCCAATCCTAATGACAAATACTGTCTTCTGCTTAAGTTACCGTGACATGGTGAGTTTGACAATCACTTCCTCTCCACCCAGCACCATCCAGTGTGGAAGGATCATTTGATGATATTTTACTACAAAGAAAGAACGCAAATATCTCTTTTTGTATACATAAGGAAAGAATATTAATCAACATACTTGCGTTAAGTCCTGTTTCTGCCAAAAAACGTTAGGACGACAATAAGTTTAAATAACAGTCATAATCACAGGTAAAAGAACAATAATAGAACAACAATTACAATACTTTCCATTATCTTAGAGGCAACCATAGGTTCGAGAAGCAGAAGTTTGTGCCCCAGTCTCATACTTTAGAACTAAATCTTAAAATTCAGAATCATCACAACGCGCGTGGAAGAATTTGTAATATACTTATTACAAAAATATTACATTGCAATAACTGTTACGTGCAGTATAATATGGATATGTTATACCAAAATAATATTTTGGTATAACATATCCATATCGTAAAAATTGCACTGGCATTATAAGATAAACCAAGGGAGTAGTTTTATGAAGTCACATACACATTTATCAATACAATGGATTATTTTACTGGAGATATGGATAATAATCTTAATTTAGTGATTATAAATGTTTAGTATCACTTATAAAATAATATCATAACGTTGTACAAAAATCCGCATCATATTGCTACTTTTATCAGCATATTATGTCATTCAAGCCGATAATAGGTTATCATAGCAAATTGAATTAAAACGGTATGAATGTACGGTCTTACATATTTCCAAATGATGCATAAAGCCTCCTGCAGACACACACGATTAATCGCGCGGGGCGACATGTTGCGGTCCATTCACAGTATTTTTAGAGTGGAAATTAGTTTGGCTCGTTGTCGCAGCGCGATTAATCGCGTGTTTCTGCAGGAGGCTTAAAAGACCATTGACATTACAGAAGTAATTATAAGATCCTCATTTAAGTATTTATATTTTTGTCTCTAATTTACAGATTTTTTCCAGTCAAACTCAGCATGGTTCTTTGTTATCTTCTATCAAAGAACCATGCTCACACCAACAGCTTCCTCGAAGAATTTCGAAGAAATTTTCGCATAGAGGCCTCGCAATGCTGATGTTGCGACGATCTTGTCTGGCGCCTCCACTGCTCGCGCGATGTTGCAAGATAACTCGGGTACGTTTTATTTGTAGGTGGGAACTGGAAGAGTCAAAGAGTCAGCTTTGTGAGGACAATCACATTTGGTATAGATGGCGTGCGAGCAGCGAAAGCAAGTCATATTTTTCGTCCTGAAAGAAAAGGGCCTCGCAGATGCGTCTTGCTACGCCACTGACACCCTCCTTATTCTCAGGTTCATCATTATTATGACGTTCTAATATTGTAACAAAACCGAACTATTTTCCTGTTCGTGCACCGCTCTAGACATACTTCCGATAAACTAGTATATTTTAGTATTGTTATTGAGAGCAGGGGTTCGCGTGAATCCGGTAGTTATCATAAAAAGTAATGATGCTAACCGTCATATCAATATCTACAAATTGTTTTACTTTATGATAAAATCGCCATCAGTGTCAAAAAGTGTATGTATTACAAATGGTGCAATAGATACAGGATACGGATAACATAATCTAATGGGCCCATTATTCTACATATTCTTTAGAGAAAGTTAAGTAACATTCTGATACAATATCCTGGAACGTAGTTATACGAGTACTATGACACCTTTAAAGTCGTCATCATTCGAGGAAGAATTTTCAATTTCTATTTTCAATGGACAATTGTTGTTACAGTCAGTATTCACTCTTATTTTAATAAACATGTAATTACATGGAGACAATCCGAAAATGACCAGTTTCGTGTTTTAATGCTCATTCGGGGATGAAGCCGTAATCCCCGACAAAATGACTCCACCTCAGAGATTCAACCTCCCAGCGACAAAACGATACGACGCCTCGCCTACCACCATTACCTTTTATTACTGCAAAGGTACACGAGTTTGCTTTTTTGACGTATAAATATAAGAAATTGTCGTAATAAAAGTGAATATCTCGGGTCGCCTTAATACAAAGAATAATTTGTTTGAACCTAAAAAGTGTCGCAGAAAATATTTTGGAGCCAACAGCGCTTGTAAAATTTTTATGTTTGTGGGATGAGGTGACAATCTGGTTTGTGAAAATAAGTAGTATTTGCTTTGGTTGGCACAAAAGATTTAATGATTCGTTGGATTTAACGGGGCTTTGGGTCTTCCACGTATTTTTTTTTTGGCAAGAGTAATGAAATTGAAACCTTGAGTTCCCTTGAATTTTAAGCCTGTTTATTCCAAAAATTTTTATAATAATAAAAGTAGTCCTCTAGAGCATTTTACGGCAATCGATCCCAACATTGGCGCAGGAGATATTTATGAAACTGCACAAGTGTCTATGCAGGCATAGGTGCACACTGTCTTCACTCACTCTTATAGTCCGATGAGAGGGCAATCCGACCCCACCGGAGAGCGTCCAGACGCAGCAAAAATGGCTTTCCCAAAGGAAAAACCATTAACACCTGGCCCAGGAATTGCACCAAAAATCCCTCACTCAGCTAACTAACTCACGACCGCGAAACCAACGTAACAGAGAAACGATTTAAAGACAACAACCTTAAAGAATCCACTTGTTTCATGAAAATGTCAAAATATCTAGTTTTTGTAAAAATCGAATCCAATGTAGGTTATTCAGCTTACCAACTTAAGTCAAATAACATATTCGACATGAACACCCATTTGTCGAAATCACTCTATATCTTGCATGCACGACGCATGCTAAACTATACTCTCAGAGAATACTCGTAAACACTACACAAAATATAATCGTATTTGTGCAATCTGTGTAATAATATGACATTATCTCCCTGTGTTACTATTTGACTGCAGGAAATCGAATAAAAGAGATACGAATGCAGAAAATACAGACCAAGATACCAATAAACACTGAAACGTTTATCAAATTGCAATAAACATGATACACAAACACTAACAATTGTAAACCCCTTATAAACTCCAGACAACATTACAATAAACTTTCAAAAATATGACCACTATAAACACATTTTAAACTTATTGATAACCCGGTGGAATCAATTACAAAAACTGTACCATAAAATACTAAGCGAAGGAATTAATTCGATTGGCAAAGCAATTACGGCCAGTCACGATGCCCAGTGATTCATGAACTTCATTACGACGTAAATCATTTATGGTCGTCGTGTGAATTTACATAGGGCCTACAAGAATTTCTATAAACATGCAAATTGATAAGGTGAAAAATTTGCGATCGCCAAAAGGACATCGTCGCGATTTTTATTTACTAGCCATCAGACGGCAGTCGGACGGTTGTTTATTGAAGTCACGTGTTCGTGTAGATTAAACTTATTACATAAACGACTAGTACTCCGCCCGCGACTTCGTCCGCTAGGATTTCGTATTTTCCTCTGAGATTTATGATTTTCCCACGTTTTTTAAATACACTTTTTGACTTGAAATTTGCAAAAATCTTGAAACAAGTGTTTTACCAATTTGGTTGATGAAAGTAAATTGAATGAAATTTAAATTCATTTTCATACAAACTTTCATGCCAGTTTTAATCCCCTTAGAGGACGAATTTCCTAAAAATCCATTTTTGGTGATTACACGTCATTTTAGGAACGTTTGTGCATCATTTGATTCTTCTAGAAGATGAACCGATGAACGTTCATCGGTCATCGTAGAACGTTCGTTCTACGTTCATCGGTCAGTCAGTCAACAAATCAGTTTATTCTTTTTTTTTAATATACAGTTACAGATTACATTTTAAAAAAAATTGTTTAACTAAATTATCCCAGTCCTGGCTATCTCCCATCCCTCTTCAAGATGGTCTGATTCTCCTTGCTAATTAACTCCACCGTGGCAAAAAAATATTTAGTTTCTTTTAAGTTGACAATGATTATACATATTACCTATTGTTTCGCTCAATCATGTTGGAAGTTGATAGTTTTCCCGGTACTTAAATACAATCAAGGTTTATCCAACGATTTGAAAACTTCGTTTTATATCTGTGTTATCAAATCACTTAAAATAATGTTAAGGGTTGGGCAAATAAATATATTCCGTCGTTTTGCTTCTAGAAGTAACCTATCAGAAAATGATTAGTCACGCTTATTACTTTATTATGTAGGTTTTGATTAGATAAAGAGATAAGCCCGTTCTGTCCGGGATTCAATTAGATAAATACCTTTGTCTACATAATTGACTGACGTACATGTCTACATATTTTTCTATTTACCTAAAGGCTGGCTTGCGTTGAGCCAGTGTCACTGGTTTGGACATTGGAATTCTGTTAACATTTTTTTTTACTTTGCCCCACACTTGGAATTTCTTCCTGTATCGTGGGTGCGTTTAAAAACATAGAAACTCACATACACAAACACCCAGACCTGAAACAACTACTTGCAGTTCATACAATTAATATTCGTTCCGTGCGGTGATCGAACCCGCGACACGCTGCGTAGCAGTCGATCGCTCAGCCACTAAGCCAACCGATCAATTAATCCAGCACGGTGTGAGCAATCCAGCGCTAGCAACATAGCATGTTCATATTTTTCTTTCTTATGACCCTGGATCCAGCTGCTGGATCAATGTACATCAGCCTAACGGTATACAAAAAAGTTAAGTGCGCATAACCAAAAAGTTGGCAACGTTGCAAATAGCTGTCAAATATTTACAAGTTTTAATTAATTTGGTAAATTTACTGTATGAAAATAAGAATTATGGCTCTGTAGTGCACTAAAAAATTGATTAGGGAATGCAATAGTTAATATCGTAACACCGAATAAATAGTTTTAGATGTGAAAAAAGCATTTGGAAACTTTCCAAATGCTTTTTTTACACCTGAAACGGTTACACCATCAAATTCAGTGTTTTAATTGCATTTCTATATCAATGTTTTAATGCACTACAGAGCGATATTTCTTATTTCCATACAGTAACATTGCTGAATTAATTAAAACTTGTTAATTTTGACAACTATTTGCGACGTTGCCAACTTTCAGAATAAGCGCTCTTAAAGCTTCGGCAAAAACAAAAGTAGATTCAAAAATATCAAAACAACCTCAATCATACTAAAAATTCAAAATTTTCATGAATAGTGGCAATTTTTGGTAACTGGGAGAAACCTTTCCCCAACAGTTTGGACTTTTTAAACTTAACTACTGTGTAGAGAACACAGTAGTTTAGTTTTTTTATAAATCCAAACTAATTGTTATGATTCAACTAGATACTGAAATGAAAAGACTAATACTGTGAAAATAGTTTGATGAGCATTGGCTCATCAAACTATTTTCACAGTATTAGTCTTCACTCAGTCAGTATTAGTCTAAACGGTGTTGCAAAAATTTTAAACAAAAGATACTCGTACAAATGGACTTGCGAAGGTCGTTTCTCGATTTTTATTATTTTACGTTGTACATTGTCCATTATAATGAATTACGTTTTTAGGGCACTGATTACATTAATCATAAGAACTTGTTTTGATAATACGTGATAATTATTACCAGTCACGTAATTCACTATCCGTCTATATCTGGAGATATAATACATAAACCTATTTGCAAGTCATAATTATATTACAACCTGATATTGGTCGGTTACGATATGAACTTAAAATAAATGCAATTAGTACATTAGTGGCAATGCTGCCAGAGCGTTCTGGGCACTATCCCCATTGACAGCGATGAGAATGAATGTGACGCCCTGTAAATTCTAATTTTAGTTTTAATTTGTTTTAATATACCAATTAATATTTTCTTTCGCAATCAAAGTGTCTACAAGACATCCTTGCACAATGCCTAGATTTATTTATTTATTTAAATTAGGGATAACAACAGCTTCCAACACTTAACTAAGTACTTAACAAAATTACTTGAGTAGCCAATAATAGTTATCCACGGAGGATACACAAATTATAGTGGATGAGTATGTTAAAATTACAACTAAATTAAATTTTATATAAACTGATTGACAGCCTTTGACAAAATAATATAAAAAATACTTACATTTGAAATAAAAAACAAAAATACGAAATTTGCTAAATGGTTAATTAATAATAAATGATAAATAAATACATAGTCAAGTAAATAAATATTAGTTAAACTAAAATTACATAAATACAAAAGAAAATAAATAAATAATACCTACCCAGAAAACCAGCCGCTGATTGTATGTAGGTAATATTTTTGATGTTTTGATAGCTTATGTTTTGAGGCCTGGGTCCCAGCAGTGGGAACATTTATAGGCTGATGATGATGATGATGATGACGATGATGATAGCCTATAATATAATAATAATATGTAATATTCCACAACTATAACACAACGCCACTAGTCCCAAGCTAAGCAGAGCTTGTGTTATTATGGGTAAGTACTAGACAAGTAGACAACTGATAAATATGGTATACTAGCATTTCGCCCGCGACTTCGTACGCGCAAATTTCGAACTTTGTCTCTGAATTTTTACTCCCGGCCACCCTCTTTACGGGATATTTTTGGAAAATCTCAATCAATATCCATCAAAAATTCTGTCTACTCCAAAACATCCCCTCGGTGATTAAATTTCGCAAAATGCCATCTTAGTGAGCACCTACGTCCTAAAAAGCAAAATTCGAAACTCTTAGCACTTGTAGTTACCTACTATTTCATACAAACTATCAACTCCAAAATCAACCCCATTGGGATCGAAATTTCGCAAAATCCTGTTTTAGTAAGTACCTACGTCCCAAAAAGAAATCCCTATGCAAAATTTGAGACTCCTAAATATCAACCCCGAAAACAACCCCTTAGGGGTCGAAATTCGCAACATCCCGTCTTAGTGAGCACCAAAAGACCTAAAAAGAACCACCATGTTAAATTTCAAACTCCTAGCACTCGTAGTAATGAACTTTCATACAAACTATCAACCCCAAAAACAAACCCTTTGTGTTTGAATTTTCAACATCCCATCTCAGTTAGCACCTACATCCTTAAAAGAATACCCATGCAAAATTTGAGACCCTAGCACTTGTAGTAACGAAGTTTCATTCAAACTCAACATTTAAAAGAACCCCTTAGGGATCGAATTACGCAAAATCCCGTCTTAGTGAGCACCTACGTCCTAAAATGAACGCCCTTGCTAAATTTCAAACTCCTAGCACTTGTAGTAATGGACTTTCATACAAATTGTCAACCCCAAAAACAACCCCTTAGGGATTGAATTACGCAACATCCCGTCTTAGTGAGCACCAACATCCCCAAAAAGAACGCCCATGCTAAATTATAGACTCCTAGCACTTGTAGTGCGAAGTTTCATACAAACTATTAACACAAAAAACAACCCGTTAGGGGTCGAATTTCGCAACATCCCGTCTTAGTGAGCTCCTACGTCCTTAAAGGAACCCCCATGCAAAGTTTGAGACCTTTATCTATCAACCCCAAAAACAACCCCTTAGGGGTTGAATTTCACAATATTCCGTCTTAGTGAGCATTTACGTTCTAAAACGAACCCCCATGCAAAATTTGAGACTCCCAGCACTTATAATAACGAAGTCTCAAACAAACTATCAACACCAAAAACAACCCCTTAGGGGTCGAATTTCGAAAAACCCCTTTCGTAAGTAGCACCTACTTTCTAAAAAGAATCCGCATGCAAAATTTAAAACTCCTACTACTTGTAGCAACAAAGTTTCATACAAACTATCAACCCCAAAAACAACCCTTTGGGGGTGGAGTTTCCCAAAATCCCGTCTTAGCGAGCGCCTACGTCCTAAAAAGAACCCCTATGCAAAATTTTGAACCCCTACCACTGGTAGTTTCCGAGATTTTGTGTCCTATGAGTGAGTGACCTTTCGCTTTTATATATATAGATTTCTAAATACATAAATATTATAGATGAATTACACCCAGACACAGAACAAATGATCGTGCTCATCACACAAACATTTGTCCTGGGTGGGAATCGAACCCACGACCTCCGGCATAGCAGTCAGGGTCACTAACCACTAGACCAACAGGCCTGTCGAATGATGATGAAAGTAATGTAAGAATAACTCGGTTTTTGAAGTTATTTTTTAAACCAATGTTCCAGGTAGTTCTAGATTGCCCCAGAGTGTTCATTAGTACATGCTGTATACAAGAATTGTCTTATATACAGTATGTAGCAACAGATAGCACCGTTTGCATGAATGTATATCCCATGTTTATGCAAACGTATGGTGCAAACCCAAAGAAGGTATTAAAGAAGTACGTACATTGTACATGTTTTAGATCACACAAAAATGTATAATACCTAATGGTATTTATTATCAGCAATAACTAATAATAAAGCAAATCGAAAGCTGATAGCTACTCCTATGTCCTTGATAATTATAATTAATTAATTTGACAGCAGACAACATTAGACACAAAAGTGACAACCGACATAAATTCAGTATGGAAATATTCCATAGGTACTCCTACTCCGTTAGTTTACTCAGGGTGCATACATATTTATGATAATTTCCGTAAAACTTCAGAAAAACTCTTTACGGAAAATGCAAATATATGAGCTGTGGACCCTCCCACATTAGAATCGGTTAAAAGCATTGTCTTGTTTTCCCGCGCAACGAGATGTTGGGGTCTTAGCGGCTTTCAAGATTCCTTGAAGTTGCTGAACTTTCTCTCACATTTCTGTTTTCCGTTTTAAACGATGTATCGTCTTTTGAACAACATTCTCATACTTGGGAGTTTGATGAAGCAGCTATTTTCGTTTTTGCGAGCTTGATTAACAGCGATGTTTATGCCAAACTTTCGTGAAGTGCCTACCGTGTAACACTTTTTGTTGATCACTTAACCTAACTTGGGTAAAGCTTATTATTTATAACATCTACGTTGTGAATCACGTATAAATAAAAGAAGTCACATCCTGATCAACAAACATATAAATAAAGTGCGCAAGTTTGGCGATATTTTAATGATGATCAAACAATCTGCACAACACTATCCGAGCGTCACCATGATTGTTGCTATAAATCTCACCGCGTGTTTCAACAATAATTGCATCCATAAACTTCACGGTTGACATGCAAAAAGTAATAAAAATCCGTCCGAGCACAGCTTTAGTGCACTATAGTTGTATGGAACTGCGTATAAAGTACGGTTGCGCGTCGATAGCTACATTGTCAGCTGATTTGTGCATTGTTAGCTTTTGTTGTGAGCTTGTGATCTGTATCTGAAACTGTGCTGAACTAAAATGTAAAATGGAAATAGATTTTCCATGAATACACTGCATCCAATATCCTATTAAAATGGTTTATTTTTATTTTAACCTTTACACCATAAAAACCGAAAAGCACTTAGTTATTCTTGCCTTTAACGTTTAGGAAGTACCTATGTCAATCGATACATTTTGATACGGATACAAAGCCACTGCACAAAGTGATGTGAACAACCTCGACATTCAAGAGAAACTCGTTTCAAAATGTTTCCAACGCATTGTTTGAAGATAATACTGAAATATAGCGCCAACCCGATGAAATACATCCAACATTGTGGCAACTATTCTTAACAATAGAGGTCTTTGATTAAGCCTCACTCCATTCGCGGTATACCCAATCTAAACTGTACCAGACGGAATAAAAACGTACGTCTGACAAAGAACGTTACATTAACTTTGCCAAGTCTATAACAGCGTCGTTCGCCTCCAATTTGCGTACACCCTCTGTTCAAGTTCCAGAGCGGTTTTTGTTTCATTAAGTTCGCTACTCCAGGCTCGAGAATATAGGTCCTAGGCCATTGTTGTCTCGTCTCATTGTGATATTCAGGCTAGTGGCAGTCAACGAGCAATTTTCTCATTCGCCATTATGCGCTGTTATTATTCTCATTGTTTGAGACACATACATTGTCTTATTAACGCACGCTCTAATGCGCCAGAATAGCGGCGTTGAATAGAAAACTATTGCGGGTTTGTTTTAGAAACAATTTCAGGTGTGGTGCCGCTGAAATGTTGACGGCAGTCTTCTTCTTCTTCCTGCCCTTCTGTGCTTATCCCATTCTATTTGGGGTCGGCGCAACACGTTTTCTTCTTCCATTCTCCCCTATCAGTCGTCACAGTATCATTTACTCCTTTTTCTTTCATATCATTCCTTAGACAATCCATCCATCTTTTCTTGGGCCTTCCTCGTCCTCTCCATCCATCAACATTCATACTGTCAACATACATTCATACAAATGTTGACGGCAGTCTGCTATTAAAAAGTTTTATGCATAAATTAAAATATCATTATTGATTTATCATATTGTTACCGACAGAAACATTCCTTTTTGGAAAATTCCACGGAAATATCTTTCCAAAGAAGGTACTTTTCCACGATTTATTAAAGTTTATTCTTTGTATAGTCGAGTGTCTATGAGGAGTATTTTTCCGCTTATTATTTTTAGCAGTTATTTCCCCTCTGACCCGGTGCTATCGTTAATGGGGCGGCGACCCCCAGGTGCCATCCTTCATTAATCTTATTCCCTTGCGCGGAACTCGAAGAATCTTAATTTGAAGTTTCCACGCTCCTCTTTATCAGAACTATGCGAAAAGAATCCTTCGATGGTATTCATTATAACGAGATAAGGGAGAAGGGAAATTTTTCATTGTTTCAAATTTTCCTTTGGCTCTGATTGTTGGGGAACTGTTTGTTTTGAATTAAGCATAGTTTAATCAATTATATTTTATAACTTATAAAAAAAATCTAAAACAACTTAGCCACTAAGTCAGCAACGAAAAGAAACTAAATAAATCCTAACACAAAAGTTCTTTTACCACCGAACTGTGTCAATACTTAGCAACTAACGTAAAAGTGTGGCTCGCGGTTGTAACTCACTAATCTTGTCGGAGATAAAATAACGAAAGTGTAGGGAGGGTACATCTTTAGTTAGCAACATTAAGACGGCATCTGAAGGTGCTCGAGCATGTCTGAGAGCCCAAGTTTGACCGGTGCAGGGAAACCGTAGCGTCTTAATGAACTTCTAAAGTTTCCCCCAACTATCTCCACGATACATAAACGAACGTACGGCTAAGACAATAAGTTTGTAATTGCTATAGCAACTCCTGAGTGATGTTAAATTTCGTGGTCAGTGCAGAGTTGTAGTTGAGGTTACATTGGGTTTATATTAAACAGAGATGTACATTGTTACTGATGTATAAAGGGAATAATGTACATTCGGGAATAATTAACGTTGGGTATTATGTTTAACCGACCATTTCTGCAGAA
This sequence comes from Agrotis exclamationis, assembly GCA_950005045.1. Classification (NCBI taxonomy): domain Eukaryota; kingdom Metazoa; phylum Arthropoda; class Insecta; order Lepidoptera; family Noctuidae; genus Agrotis; species Agrotis exclamationis. The sequence goes on from OX465432.1 coordinate 10,273,490, forward strand.
TTCTCTAATTGTTTTAAGTTGATGAAAAATGGCTTAACAGTTATTTGCCGGTAATGTGAGTGTGTGAGTGATTGTTGACAGAAGGGGCGGCAAAATGATATGCGTGTTCTCGGTTTGAAGTTCATTGGACGACTGTGTCGAATGTCTGACTCCAGTGAATTTATACAGTAACTTAATCTAATGTGCCTTAGACTAACTATGACTATTGTGCCTACGCGCTACAGTCCTCCCCCCTTAGTTGAAGCTAAATTTTATTGTTGAATCCTAATACTAAATTATAACTAGAAGTACAATATATTTATATCTACGAAGATAAAAGTACTTAAACGCTACGGTTGTCGGACACTATTAGCACGCACTTTTCACTTTATGTCACACTATATGCTGGTTTAGGGTTGACGCACGGGTGGTTTGTCTGCATGATGGGCGGTGCTATATTGCTGGCGTGCTGTGTGATGCTGCGGCTGATTCTTGTCTCTATGGCGGTTTCGTCGCGACGTTTGCAGTATCGTCACCCCACGTAGGGTACGCAGAAGGTTACGCCTGTGCTGAATAAGACGACTACGGCCAAGGGCATCTTGAAGCTGTTGCTGGAGTTCTCGTCCTCAACCCTGGCTTTGCTGCTCGCAGCTGCGCTGTTTTGTGCTACGATCATACGTCATTTTGCTGGCTGGTTGGCCCATTATAGAGTCGAGGTGTTTTTTCAGACTTGGGTGATGCGTGCTTGTTGTCGTGTGGCAGTGAAGTGCTGAGATGGGCTGTGGTTGACGACGAAGTGACGGTTCACATGTTGAATCTCACGGTCTTCTTAACGATGCGACCTGATCTTGTAACTTGCTGTGAATCGGGCTTTGCGGTGTCGGATGACGTCGTATCGCTTGGCGGCTGTGGAACGGTCTTGAGTGGCGTCTTATCGCTCGGCGGGTGTGAAGTGTTGTTATGAGTGGTCGCTGTGCTCTCCGGGCGTGGGACCAACACGTCGTCACCCTTTAATAAATAGGCTGGTTTCAAGCGATCAAGTGACACCGTGATTTGTTTACCTTTACATTCCAACTTAAAGAATTTATTATGCCGCGATAAGACTTTGAATGGGCCCTCATACGGTGGTACTAAAGCTCGCCTTGCCTCGTTTCTAATAAATACATGAGAGCAAGCTGATAAATCTTCGTGAACGAATACGTTATTGTTTGTGTTGCTATGTGAGCTTGAAAGGCTAAGATTTGGGACTGATGATAAAGATTGCGTTAATTGTTTTATAAATTCGCGATCGTTAATATTGGATGAAGGTTTAGATTGGAATAGGTCGCCTGGAAGTCTTATACTACTACCATACAAAAATTGTGATGGGCTGAATCCCAAGTCTATTTTAATCGCTGTACGTAAACCTAAGAGTATTATAGGCAATTCATGTACCCATACTTTGCTATCTAAGCATTTTGCCATAATAGCGGCTTTTAAAGTACGATGTAGTCGTTCGACCATACTGTTCGCCTTTGGGTTGTACGCTGTTGTACGGATGCGTTCGATACCGAGTATTTTCAATAATTGTCGAAACAAATCGGATTCGAATTGACGACCTTGATCTGAAGTTATTCTTACTGGACAACCGAAACGAGCGATCCAATGTTCGACGAACACCCTAGCAACTGTTTCAGCTGTTATTTCTTTTACTGGTATAACTTCAGGCCATTTCGTAACTCTATCTATAATGGTGACGCAATATTTGAAATCCTCAACAGGTGGTAAGGGACCTATAATGTCTATGTGTACGTGTTCAAAACGGTTTCCAGTGTTAAATTCGCCTAATGGAGTTATTGTGTGGCGTTGAATTTTACTTTTTTGACATGGAATACACGTTTTAACGAAGTTTTTGACATCGGTGTTCATATCACTCCAAAAGTATCTAGATTTAACTAAACGTTTCGTAGTGGCGACGCCGGGGTGACTCACGTTGTGCAATGTTTTGATTGCGAGTTCCCGGAATTGTTTAGGTAGATAAGGACGTATATCGTTCGTAGATGTTTCGCATGCTATTTTTATCTCGGTGTTAGGCATGGTAATTAATTTAAATTGAAGATTGTTACGTTTGCGTAGACTTTCTAATTCAGAATCGGTTTTTTGTAATTCAGATAATTTTTGGTAATCGAATAAAGATGGCATGGTGATCTCTTCAATTCTAGATAAGGCGTCGGCTACTGTATTTTTATCGCCTTCTATATATTTAATATTATCGCAAAATTGAGAGATGAAATCTAATTGCCTCAAACGCCTTGGTGAATCTGATGGCGAAACTTTCTTTGTTAGTGCGAAAGTCAACGGTTTGTGATCCGTTAACACGGTTAGTTCTCTACCTTCTATCATATGACGGAAATGTTTTATTGACATGTATATAGCTAGAAGTTCCCTGTCGTAGGTACTATATCTTGTTTGGGTACCCGTAAGCTTTTTTGAATAAAATCCGAGGGATTGTAATTTTCCGTCAACTCTTTGATTTAAAGCTGCGTTTACACAACTACCAGAAGCGTCTGTCATTAATACTAAGGGTGCGGTTGCGTCTGGGTGGGCTAGCATGACTGCATTGTTTATGAGTTGTTTACATTGACTGAACGCTTTTAGTGCGCTTTCGTTCCATGTTATCTCAGTTTTGTCGCGTTTTTTTGAGTTATGCAAGTACGCGTTAAGTGGTGCTTGAATCTCTGCAGCTTTTGGAATGCTTTGCCTGTAGAAATTCATCATGCCGAGAAAACGTCGAAGTTCCTCAATTGTTTTCGGTTGTGGATAGTCATTAATAAGTTGTGTTTTTTTTGCACTCGGTTTTACGCCCTGTGAATCGATATGGTAACCGAGAAAATCTAATTCGGATTTACCAAATTCGCACTTATTTGTGTTAATTGTTAAGCCATAGTTATTTAAACGATTTAATATTGTTTCTAGATGTTCTAAATGCTTAGGTTTTGATTCCGATGCGATAATAATGTCATCTAGATATGGGAATGCGAAATCTAGACCTTCCAGTGCTTTATTGATTAATCTTTGGAAGTCTTGTGCTGCGTTACGTAATCCAAAGTTCATTCTTGTAAATTCGAATAAACCGAATGGAGTTATGACTGCAGTCTTGGGAATATCTTCGGGTGCCATGCGAATATTAAAATAGGCTTTTCGCACGTCAATTTTAGAAAATATTGTTTTGCCTCTGAGTAGATAAGTGAAATCAAGTAGTCGCGGTAATGGGTAACGGTCGGGTATAGTTTGTGCGTTGAGTCTACGATAATCTCCGCATGCTCTTATTTCACCGTCTTTTTTAGTAACACACACAAGTGGGTTAGCCCAAGGACTATTTGAAGGCCTACAAATACCTAATTGCATCATTCGTTCGAATTCAGCTTTCGCTATTTTGTATTTCTTCGGATTGAGTGGACGTACTTTTTCATGAACCGGGGGACCGGTGGTATAAATGTGGTGTTGTACGTCATGTTTGGGGTCTGTCATAAAATTTTCTAGTTTGGTGATGCTAGGAAACTTTTGTAAGATAAGATGGTATTCGTCATTGACATCTATTGTACGAATACTCGGTTCGTTGGAGGATATTACGTTTGTGGTGCGCGATAACAATGTGACTTTGTCGACTAATTTTCTACCATGTAGGTCTACCAAAAGTTTGTTTGCGGCTAGGAAATCGGCACCTATTATCGAACTACGTACGTCGGCTAATATAAATTTCCATCTAAATGCATATAACACATAGTCTGACGTCCTACAGGAATTTTGCTTTTTTGCGGCTAATACTGAGACGTCGGCACCTGTGTCGATTAAATATCGCACACCTGTTGTAGTGTCTGTTACGCACAAACGATATGAATGTTCGACACCGGCGACATTATTTATTCGTGCCGGTGTCTGAATTAGTTTTCCGAATTTTGTGTAGGGTGTTTGCGGCAATTAACGAGATCTCCGCATTTGCGCGCATTATTGCCGTAGACGTAGTGATAAAAACACAGAAAATTTGAGTCGCCGGGTTTCGCGGACTGGTTCAAAAACTTTTCTCGATTTATTTGTGAATTTTCGCGACTTTTGGAACGCGGTCGAGACGGGCCGGGATTATGTCGGTGTCGTCTTCGCGGTTCATGATGACTTTTTCTATTGTTTTCGCCTAGTTTGTTATTTAATGTTGCAATTTCCATTTTCATTTTGTTTAGTTCGTTTAATATTTCGGAAGTATTATTTTCTAAATTTTGAGAAGGCTTCGAAACAGAAGCTATCTCAGATGGTTTGGTATTCTCCATAATTTTATCAGCGATTTTGGCTAGACTATCTAATTTTACTTCACCTGAATCACATGCCGTTAAGACGGCTCTAACGGAATGTGGTAGGCGCCCGGTCCACAATAATTTTAAGGTTTCATCTGGGACTCGGTTTTTTCCTAAATTTTGCATTCGTCTAAGTAGCTGTGAAGGCTTTTGATCCCCGAGCTCTATCTCGTTTAAGAGTTGGTTTAATTGTTTGGTTTCCGACTCCTCGTAAACGGAAATTAACCTATTTTTCAGCGTTTCGAATTTATTTGATTCGGGCATGTTTTCTAAAATATCACTAATGTCACTTAATTCGCTTTGTTTTAGCCTAGCTATTAAAAGTTGACTTTTGTGGAGGTCACTTGCCTTTTGAGGGTCTACGATGGCGCTGAATTGGTGGAACCAGAGTCTGGGCCGGTCTCGCCAGAAGTCCGGTATTCTTTATGTGATGGTAACTGCCGTCATCTGCTGTGGCTGCTCCGGGGTCGGTGATGCTGCTGTAGACATGGCTGCAGGCTGTGGTTGAGCAGCGGCTTGATATCACGGGTCGTTTATCGCGCGCGGTTAAATTGTGCGAGAGTTATAAGAGGCGCGCGCACACGTCGGGTCACCACTTTGCCGGTAATGTGAGTGTGTGAGTGATTGTTGACAGAAGGGGCGGCAAAATGATATGCGTGTTCTCGGTTTGAAGTTCATTGGACGACTGTGTCGAATGTCTGACTCCAGTGAATTTATACAGTAACTTAATCTAATGTGCCTTAGACTAACTATGACTATTGTGCCTACGCGCTACAGTTAGTTATTTTTATGTAAGTAAATTAAAATTACAAAGAGTTTCGTTTAAAGCTTTACTGATATTTTGATTGACCACGGATGTCAATTGAAAAACGATTTCTAAAATCACCGGTTTTCTTACAGAATTTTCTCTAACTCTTCAAAAGTTAATTTTTCTAAAGTTAACTGGAATGCATTATTGTTTATCTAAAATCTTCTCTTTTTACTTAAAATATAGTTGAGGATAATATTGTTTATTTTTCTATCTATTCTATTCTATCTTAAAAGACGTTTTTACAGGACAGTTCTCCTTTTATTTTCCAATCAATTAAATGTTCTACTTTCCAGAATAAAATCAGTATTACGCTGTAAGCTGTAGAGCTCCAAACTACCCGCATTTTGTCCCAAGAGCTCCGTTCTCTTTCATTATATAAGTGCTTTCTAAAAGATAACACTAAAGGACTCGGCGACTTTAGACACTACTAAAAGAGCAATATCGAGCCATCGTTTCGATATTCTGTTTTACTTGTCAAAACAAAGGGACTGAAATTCGTTAACTACCTTCAAGAATCATTTACTTATTTCTGCGACCTATCTAATATAATAAATGTTAAGGTTTCAAACAATTCACAAAAGATCTTCAATAGTCAAAATTGATTACAATCCGAACTCTTTAATGAAATAGACACCATAACAAAAACGATCGATCTGTTTACAGACTTGAAGGCCTCTAACATACACACATGAAACTCATAACTTCTACACTAGCCGCAGTCGCGTAAAAATAATGGCCTCGATACAAACAATCCTAGTCAAATCCTGACATTACGTGGTAAGTAATATCGTTAAATTTTATTATTCCCACTTATAGTAACGCGATATTTATGACATAGGAGAAAAGGCCTTCAAGTTTATTGTTTCATGCTTGAGAAGAGACGATGAATAAACTTGGCAATTTATGCCAGCTGTAAAGTTTACAGTAACAGTAAACTCAAATAGCAATCGCGCAAATCTTCAAAGCTATTCACTACGTTCTAATTGTCAGTTGTCTAGTATAAATTGTTGAGAGGAATTGTACATTTTGTTTGGGCTAATGATTTTGTAAACTAGAGCCTATGTTCTGCTTCCGATTTCCTTATGGCTGTTGGGTGACCAAACGGTCACATAAACTTAGCATACTTGGGTTGCCAGCTACGTAAAGAACACAGAGAGCTTCATACAATTATCTTCTCTTACATCGCACATTGGCTGTGGGGCGCCGGCTTAGAATTGCGTTCCCCCAATTCATCCCGTGGGTGTCGTAAGAGGCGACTAAGGGACAAACCGGAGGTCGGGCAGCAGCGTCCTCCGTGTACCTACTGCACATCCTCACTGCGATCGCCAACCCGCCTGCCAAGCGTGGCGATTTAAAGCAAATTACCCCCAAAATGATCGAAAGCACAAAAACCAGGCCCCCAGTCCCCGGCAGCTCCGCTATCCCTGGCGCGGGTAGCGGTCAAGGTAACGGCGGAGCAGGGGGTGCTAAGAATCTCCGGAAGAGATCCGGCTACCCACCCCCACGACGACTGGCCCTGGTAACACACAACATACGCACAATGAGGACTGACGAAAAGATCTGCGAGCTGGAAGAGGAGCTGAGCAAGTTACACTGGGACATTATAGGGCTATGCGAAGTCCGTAGAGAGGGGGAGGACACCGTAACCCTGAAGTCTGGTAACTTGCTCTACTACCGGGAGGGCGACCAACAGTCCCAAGGTGGTGTCGGGTTTCTCGTTCACAAGTCCCTCGTAAACAACATAATAACCATCGACAGTGTGTCGAGTAGGGTGGTATACCTAATACTCAGAATATCCAAAAGATATTCGCTGAAGGTCATTCAGGTATACGCACCGACCTCGTCACACTCCGATGATGAAGTGGAGACTATGTATGAGGACGTAAGTAGGGCCATACATAGTACCAAAACCCACTTCACTGTTGTTATGGGGGACTTTAACGCAAAGTTGGGCAAGAAAAGCGGTGATGAGTTGAGAGTGGGGCAATTTGGGTATGGGCAACGGAACCCTAGGGGACAGAGGCTGGCCGACTTTCTGGAGAAAGAGGAACTCTTCATGATGAACTCTTTCTTCCAGAAGCCACCTCACAGGAAATGGACCTGGTTGAGTCCCGATGGTTTCACGAGAAACGAGATAGACTTCTTCATGACCGACAAGAAACGGATATTCAGTGATGTCTCTGTGATCAACAGGGTAAAAACCGGTAGTGATCACCGAATCGTAAGAGGCTCGCTGAATATCAATGTTAAACTTGAAAGGTCCAGCCTGATGAAGTCTACGCTCCGACCTACTCGGTCCCATATTCAAAACCCCGAAAGCTTTCAACTCGAGCTCTCTAATCGCTTTGCTTGCCTTGAGAACTTAGTTTCAGTGGACGAGATCAACGACGGGCTAGTGGAAACTGTCCGCACGGTAGGCTCTAAGTTTTTTAGACCCTGCCGTAAAGATAGACCTCAGAAATTGACCGAGCAAACCTTAAACCTCATGGCTGAACGACGCTTGCTACAGCTGCAGTCTTCCGATGACGCGAAGTCATATAGGCAGCTCAATAGACGTATATCTAAGTCCTTGCGACACGATCTGCGTCTCTTTAATACGAATCGTGTTAAAGAGACCATACAGCGAAACCAAGGCTCCAAAGTGTTCGCAAAGGACAAGTCTATTGGGCAAAGCCGGATGACAAAGCTGAAACGGGAGGATGGCAGCATAGCGTCGACCAAAGCAGAGGTTTTAGGCGAGATCGAGAGGTTCTATGGACAGTTATACACTTCGGTCGCAAAGCCCGTTGACAGCTTGGTAAGAGATCCAAGAGCCAAGCTGTCCCGACATTATACCGAAGATATCCCGGACATCAGTCTGTACGAGATTAGGATGGCCCTGAAGCAGCTTAAGAACAACAAGGCGCCGGGCGAGGACGGAATCACTTCAGAGCTTCTGAGAGCGGGTGGAACACCGGTACTTAAAGTCCTCCAGAAACTCTTTAATTCCGTCCTGTCCGAGGGCAAAACGCCTCAAACGTGGAGCAGGGGTGAGGTGGTGTTGTTCTTCAAAAAAGGTGATAACAGCCTATTGAAGAACTACAGACCCATCACGCTTCTGAGTCATGTTTATAAGCTGTTTTCAAGGGTTATCACGAACCGTCTCGAACACAGACTTGATGACTTCCAGCCTCCCGAACAAGCCGGTTTCCGAAGAGGCTATAGTACCATAGACCACATCCATACGCTGCGGCAAGTTATACAGAAGACCGAAGAGTATAACTTGCCATTATGCTTAGCGTTTGTGGACTATGAGAAAGCCTTCGATTCGGTGGAAACATGGGCGGTACTTGAGTCACTCCAGCGATGCCGTATTGACTATCGGTACATCGAGGTGTTGAAGTGTTTGTATAATAACGCCACCATGTCGGTCCGAGTACAGGAGCAGAGCACGAAGGCGATTCCATTGAGAAGAGGCGTAAGACAGGGGGACGTTATCTCCCCTAAACTGTTTACTGCCGCAATGGAAGACGCCTTCAAACTCCTGGAATGGCAAGGACTTGGCATCAACATCAACGGCGAATACATCACTCACCTTCGGTTTGCCGACGACATCGTAGTCATGGCAAAGTCGATGGAGGAACTCAGCATGATGCTCGATGGCCTCGACCGAGTTTCACAACGGGTGGGCTTGAAAATGAACATGGACAAAACGGAAATTATGTCAAATTCCAATGTTGTGCCCACCCCAGTCTCTGTTGGAAACTCGGTACTCGAAGTTGTTGACTCATATATCTATTTAGGACAAGTAGTCCAATTAGGTAGGTCCAACTTCGAGAAAGAGGTCAACCGCCGAATCCAACTCGGTTGGGCAGCGTTCGGGAAGCTACGCAATGTCTTTTCGTCCGACATACCTCAGTGCCTCAAGACGAAAGTCTTCAATCAATGTGTGTTACCAGTGATGACTTACGGCACCGAAACGTGGTCTTTCACTATCGGCCTCATCTCAAAGCTCAAAGTCGCTCAGCGAGCTATGGAGAAGGCTATGCTCGGTGTTTCTCTACGTGATCGAATCCGAAATGAGGAGATCCGTAGACGAACTAAAGTCACCGATATAGCCCACCGGATTAGCAAGCTGAAGTGGCAATGGGCAGGCCATATTGCTCGCAGAGCAGATGGCCGATGGGGTCGAAAAGTCCTAGAGTGGAGACCGCGGACGAGCAAGCGCAGCGTAGGACGTCCACCAACGAGGTGGACAGACGACCTTGTAAAGGTCGCCGGAACACGCTGGATGCAGGTCGCTTCCAACCGGTATATGTGGAGATCTAAAGGGGAGGCCTATGTTCAGCAGTGGACGTCCTATGGCTGAGATGATGATGATGACATCGCACTAACTGTACCTAATAGGTTGGTGTATTTACTTGAAGATTTTCGACTAAAGTTGGAGGAGCGGGTCAGGACGGCACGGGTGGCGCAGTGGCTAAGAGATTGCACTGCTGCGCAGCGTGTCACGGGTTCAAATTTTTGTATAACCTACAAGTTGTTGTTCCGGGTCTGGGTGTTTGTGTATGTGAGTTTCTATGTTTGTAAACACACTCACGACAAAAAATCTTAGTATGGGCAAAGTTTTGTTTTATAAGGTTTGTTCGTCCACAGAAGCAGCACATTAAAGCTGTCAATAACCGCTCTAGAAAATCATCGAATGAAGTCATTACACACACATTGTATTATTAATTTGTCGCACCTTAATCCATTGTGACGTAAACAGTCCCATTACGTATAATCATTCATTATTTTATCTCTTGTCGTAATCACCGGATTATAAATTCCTGAAATTATAATTTATCTATTTTATTCAGCCTATTTTATCGCTATGATAAATTGATTTTCTCATAAATAATAATGACTTGACATGTTGAAACTTGATCGGTTTAAAGAGGAATAAACCGACCGACCGACCGACCGTGCGAATAAGCGATGCTCACCGCCTCTCCGCGCGGCACGCCGCCGCGCCGCCTAGGTGCTGTGTGAAGATCAGCTCCTTACTTTAATTTGATATTTTTCAGTAATAAAGCGTAAACATATACCTATTGTTAAAACCCAGTTGTGCGATTATGCCATAGCACTTGGCCAATATTGGTTTACAATTCAAAATTAATCTGTTATTTCCGTAGGATTAGTGCTAACGTAGGTACCTACTCAACAATATTTTTAACTGATACCTATTTTTTAATAAATATCTAATAATTTACAATGGCAAACACCAAATGTTTGTCTAGAGCTGCTTATCACGAAATTATGAGCTAGACAATTTCATAGTAAATACTCATCATTAATTTGTCATATTGCGTCCCATTGCGTAACATGGTGTTCTACACGACGCATTTTTTATTTGGAAAGCCTGCCGCGTTACAACATTTTAACGCACAAAGCTTTCCCCCTACATCCGACGAAATATGTATCAGGTGAATAAACAAAACCAATAATGAATGATTAGCAGAATAAAGACATGAAGCACCTATATTCTACCAAAATTCAGTGGGAACCGGTAATCGATTCAGGTCAATGTCAGCAACATCAATCATTGGCCGGGGGGTTCGTAAAAACTGAACGTATGGATCGCTTCGAAGCCTCACTCATATATCACTCGTCCACTCGTCACTTTTATGTGATTGGCGTAACTTACGGCCTGTAGCGGGACTGTGTCGAATTCAAAATGGCCGCTTGATAAATCCCGTGGAAAACTAGCGACTATTGTAGAGGACAAAGGATTGGGTTTGTTTGTAGCTCGCATAGTAGGTATGTGAATTGTGTTTTTGTAAACGCTTTCGCACGGCTATAGTACACTGAACACATATAACATAGGTCCTATAAAGGGTGTTAAAAAATCAACTGCAGGAATTTCGTGTGCGTACTTGGTATCAAAAACCAACATTACATTCCAAAAAAAATTTTCTTTTTCGAGCGTTTTTCTTTTGGCCTATTAATATGGCCAATAAAATAAGTTATTTGTAAGTATTTCGATAAATTGCCAGTCCAAAGTCTGCAAAATGTGATGGGGAAAGTTGGAATCATCTGTGAACGCTACACACGGGTGAACGACCTCAAAGAGCAATCAAATTCATTAATATGGTAAAAAAAAATGCTTAAAAAAAAATTTTTTTTTGAAAAAAAACTGAAAAAAAAATTTTTTTTTTTTGGAATGTACTTGGTTTTTGATACCGAGTACACACACGAAATTCCTGTAGTTGATTTTTTAACAGCTTATATAATACGTACGATGTAGTATCATTCTTTCTAAATGTTACATATCCTACACTTGTTAGCAGCTTAGTTTAGGAATCAATATCAGTACTTTTTGCAAAATACATTTAAGCAATATCTAGATTTTAAGGACTCTATTATTTTGTCAATGTAAAGTTTCTGACAACGGGGTCTCGCGACTGTCTGACAGGTTACCGTCACCTTTGAACGTAAAGGCGCTCCCTCACCGCGAGCATTCGCGTAAACACTATAGATTCGTCTTTGAGCATTACATTATAATACTACCTCCCTGACTGACGAGCATTCAGATTTGATACAAGATGCGCATTGTGTTGCTCGATTGTCTTCCGTCACTGATGAAATGTTCGAATCTGTAACGTTACATTACAGGTGAATGCTCGCGGTGAGGGAGCGGCTTTCAGTGCAATTTTAGGAACACGGTGGATTTTAGTCAGTACAAGTCTGACAATCCCTTCCGCTCCACACAAGGCAAGATTCATTTGAGGATTTTAAAAAGGAAAAAGAAAAATGACAAATAACTTTTTTTAGAGATCCTTTTTTTCTTTACATCCATTAATAACAGCCGACGACATCTGTTAAAAAAAAATCGTTAGCCGTTTAATTTTTATTACATTCTGATGATAAAACGTAAGCCCTTAGAAAAGGCCGATGAGTAAAATGGAAACATTATATTCTAAACATATATAATATTCTCCTGTTCCAATAACGTAATAAAGTTAGTTTGAATAAATTTACACAGAGAAGAATATGCATAATTGTATCTACCTTTTAACAATAGGTATGGGTACGTCAGAACAGCCCCAAAGAAATTAAATCATCTAGGACTCATTAAAAAGTTAGTGTAAACTAATGTACGTGTAAAGCTTATTATTCCCGATGTGTATCGCGTGATTATCATTGCAAATGCTCACGCATAGTCGTGAGGGAGCGAGCAGTATAAACGGACAAATGAGATTAGCGGCCTAATTCCTTGATTGATGCTAAACCACCCCTCCCACGGACCGCCGTATGCATAGTAAAGTCATAATTTGAGCTCACGGAGCATTATGCTAATAATGCTGGATATGATACGACTGCAAACAACCATCTGCTAGCATTATGATGTCCATTTCGGGTTTAATTTTGGTTTTTGACTCTTTTGTGCTCGTATTCAAGAACACATACACATACGACTCACGCGGGAATAGGGAGTTCCAGCTATGAGCTAACGCTTTTCCGTACCGACACCAGTCTGATCACAGGTATGAAACATCGCGTTATAGAAAGAGACGGAACATAGACTGAAAACGCAGACTTAAAACTCCGTTCATGTCTCCGGGTCGACAAAAACATTTTTTTTATTTAATTTTTTTTATTGAAAGAATTAAAGACCGTGTACTCTTTCGGCAAGCATTTCATTTGCTTTTTGTGCTGTCTCGATCAATCAATCAGTCAGTCAAAATAAATAAAACAAAAAAAAATATTCGGTATAAAAGTATCGGCATCATTAATTAAGGAACTTTTATCTCAATAAACGCTCTTGCCAACCATTTCGAGATATGGAACTAATTAATGTAAAAGCCGTCCATTTTCCTTCCAGCCAATTGTTTGGTTACTTATACGTGGATATCGAAGGAATTGCGGCGAATACACACAGAGATAAAATTAATGTGCAACGATACAAAAACAATGAGTTTCTTAATCAACTTGCAAAAGAATAAACAGGCTCTTCCAGCAATATTTTATTATTTATTTAGTGTAGTGTGCGCGGGGCGTCAAAACGGGCGTGCGGTTAATATTTCACGTGCCGACGTTAAGTCGACGGAGATTTATGAAGCGGCAATAGCCTGTGTTCTACAATTAACTAGCCTCGAAACCTGGAACCATTCGGCTTCGGCCTATTGGCTGCAATGAGCACCAATAATTAGGGACAGGCTCAACCGTTAACAATTTAAGAGCAACTATTGCCAATGCAAACGGGAAATCAATAGTAGGTATTGCTTGCTTTGAATACCGATAGAACATAAATAGAGAACACTAGAACCCACTGAAAAGCAAAGGAATAGTAGTTATTATTAACAATCTGTTTCGTAATAATAAGCATCGTTGGCGCAGTGGCAGAGCGCAACTGCTGCTTGACACAGGTTTGATTTTCGCAAGGAACAAATATTTGTGTGATCGAGTATTTCGCTCGCGATACCGTATAAATGTAAAAAATAAAATCCACATTTAATATTTTCAGCTGGGAAAACTAGAATACCTTTATGCAAAGCTTTTTGATAACACATATACGATTCTATCAAAACTGATGTCATGATAAATCACACGAATTCGCATGAAATGCATAATCTGCCGACTCAATTGTATACCCAGTCTAAAATATAGCTGACGAACAAAATTCAGACATCTGTGTTGCAATTTATTTAGTTACTGGAAATAGAAATGACAGTGTGATTGCTGTTAGAAAAATGCAAAATACCTACAGTGTATGTTTTCACGGAAACCAAAATGGTGATCAAATAAACTTTACAGTTTATGTTCATAAAAAGGATTTTATTGTTTAAAACTTTGATAACTAAAGAATTTCAATTGATACTCATGCGCAATCTAATCGGATTATTGCTCATTTTGATAAAACAAGAACCGTTAAAAGTAGGTAACATTAAAATGCAATTTGCAAATTGTTAATTGAGATCTAATCATTCCATTTCGGTTAGTTAAAGTCAAACACTTTAATGAACAGTCATACTCATACAAAATCAATCATTAGGTATATTCTACATTTACTAAACTAATCTACATTCATCATCATCATCTCAGCCATAGGACGTCCACTGCTGAACATAGGCCTCCCCTTTAGATCTCCACATATACCGGTTGGAAGCGACCTGCATTAATATCATAGAAACTGAAGACTATGTATGTTTGTTTGGTTGAACACAGAACCAAAGGAACTACTTGTCCGAATGAATAACTATATTTTTTTATTGGACAGTCGATTTATCAAAAAAAGCTTATTATAAGTACTTATAATATTTATCATATGAGCTAAACAGCAAGTGACACCGTAGAAAATAGCTAGTGCAGTAAGAGCGCTAAGCAAGTAAGATTTCCATACATAACCGAATGTAGTACGAGCGTCACAATAGCCGTCTAATGCGGTGTCGTAGATTACTGCGAGTGGCCTGGCTTGTCATCAACCGCAACGGACATGGCTGCACGTTTAGGTGACAATGCATTATTAACGTCGTCTCCTCCTTCAAACTCTAGGTATTAATGTCATCTAATATATTCAATTGTAGTTCGTCATTTTGCCATTAAGGGGCTTCTTCCGCAATGGGAGACGCCCACAACGGAAGTCGCAAGACAATCTCGGGCCACTGTAAGCACGGGCATGCGGACGGCAAGTAATGGGCGACTCACAGTCCGATCATGGACCATGCCGGATTTCCGGATCAACGACGCGACGGGGTCCCCTTAGAGGGCAAAAGCCTGCCGGGGTCGCAGGACTAACGAGTAGCCGTTGCCCCAGACCGTAAAGGGCTTTTGACCGTGGTGTGGTGCAGTAGTGGCCCAGTAGAGCAGTGGTGGCCCAGTAGAGCACTGGTGGCCCAGTAGAGCAGTGGTGGCCCAGTGGTATCGGCCTCGACTTACGAGTTGTAGGTCGTGGGTTCGAACCCCGTCAGGCGCATTACTTTGTGTAATTTATTTCAACACCACTGCTCTCAAAACGTTGAAGGAAAACATCGTGAGGAAACCGGCATGTCCTAGAACCAAAAATTCGAAGACATGTGACATCTACCAATCCGCACTGGGCCCGCGTGGTAGATTACGGCCCACTCCCTCTCACAGAGAGGAGACCTGTGTCCCAGCAGTGGGAACATTTATAGGCTGATGATGATGATGATGTGGTGTTCCTACCCTAGATAGGAGGACTGATTTGAAGATATTACCACATTAAAAAAGGGAGCCTCTTCCGGACTTCGCTTCGTTAGGGATTATCAAGCGGTTTTCAAAGAGGTCTGTTTGTCACATGGATTTTTCCATTAAAAACATTATTTATTATATTGTTTATGTTGAGTTTCGAGGCTTCCTAATTATAATTTAATTAGAGCGAATTTTTACCTATGTTTTCTATTTATGTAAATGCCCACACAATATTATACATTTAACAAACTTTACATAAAGGTATTTCTAGTTTTCCCAACTGAAAATGTTAAATGCCTTTTTCTATTTATATGGAACGTTGCCCCAGACTAGGAATTTCTTCTCTATCGCGAGTGCATGTAAACTCAAAGACACACATATCCGATCATACAAATAATTAAAAGGGAAAAGCATTAAAAGGGCCACATAATCTATGATTTGTATAAAATTCTTATGAGCAATAAATATTCCTTCTCAAATAGTACGAGATGGTAAACTTTTTTAAATAGTGATTGAATAAGATAAAAAAAGGTAAAATAAACTCGTAAAACGGGATCCACACGCTACGGAAAAATAAAAAATACCTACAAGTAAAGTCCATTACGATAGAAACAATAATTAAATACTCCTTTATTCCCCCAGTAGAAATAAACGAGATAATACATTACTTTTTATAACTGGCAACTGTAATTAGCAGCTGTTTAATAATCCTTTTAGCATTTTATCGCGAACTGTATTTTAATAGGGAAGGGAAAGAAACATCCCTAACCATATTAACTTGAATAATTAGGTATTTGAACCACTAATCATTGATAGACTTTTATGAGCTGTCAAAACGCGATTCTCCCACAGATTTGCATGGCAAAGCAAATTGTCACGTCACTAATTAGTAAACTCAACGATCTTTTCATTTAATAATTTTTATTCTATTTTTATTAATCTTTCTATTTTCGAATTTAACAGTTTTTTGGGAGTTAAACGGGCGTTCAGGCCTACAATAAGGTGAGTTTTTAGAGAAATTGTACTAGAATTATTGATCAGTAGAGACAAATACGAAATTGTACATACTACCTATGTGTGAGTGATATCGTAAAATCGCATATGCTCGGGCCTCTGCATTGTTTGTGCATGACCCACATGCCGAATTCAGAAGAGCACTTTTCCATATTTTTCTGGAACTTTCGTGTTGATCAAGTCTTGTTTGCGGAAGGTAACCGGTGCACATACCCTCTTGGGGGGTAGTTATTTTGAAGTTATATTTCATGAAATCTTTTTTTATCAAAAATGTGGCAGTCACATTTCTTATGAATTGCTAGATGAACGTCCAGTAAAGAATTTTATGCATCATCAATTCATCAGCCTATTAATGTTCCCACTGCTGGGATACAGGCCTCCTCTGTGAGAGGGAGTGGGCCATAATTCACCACGCAGGCCAAATGCGGATTGGTGAATGTCACATGTCTTCGAATTTTTTGGTTCTAGGACATGCCGGTTTCCACCCGATGTTTTCCTTCACCGTTTGAGAGCAGTGGTGATGAAATAAAGTACACAAAGTAATGCGCCTGGCTGGGTTTGAACCCACGACCTACAACTCGTAAGTCGGAGCCGATACCACTGGGCCATCACTGCTCACTGTGCATTATGCATGCATTTTTATATTATTTTATTAATTTCAGAGATCTCAAAGAAATTCAAACTGACCATTGATAAAGTCTCCAAACCCTTTTTACTTCATATCGCGAACACTGTTACGTCTTCCTACCTAACTACAAAGTTTTTTTACCCAGAAAGCCAATAAGCGTGTGACGATACTCGTAACTTGAAAACCTAATTCAAAGTTGGAATCCCATTTCACCGACTGTTGATAAAACTATCCGTTGACATCAGAGATTTAGTTGCGACCCAGGGGTATCACGGCGATGACCAAACTACCCAACATTTTTGTATATCCAGTAAAACTTTTAACTTCAGCTATAACTCCATGGACGTCTATTACTTACTCCTATTGAGCCGTGGCGATAACTTTTTAACCCCAGTTGACGTGGGGTGAATAACTCGCGTTGACAGTTGTAAGGGGTTCGCGGAAACTTTCCTCCCCTAACGCTTATTGACCTCTTACCCTACGAGAAAATGCATTCTCCAACTCCCGGCCGAATATAAAGCCATATCTTTGACGGGGAGATGGAAATTCCAATGGAAATCGACAAAATAGCATTTGCGTTATAATATTTTGGTTAGGGGAATGGAAACGCGTAAATCATTTTATCTATTTTACGATATCGTGCTATCCAATTTTTTGTACTCTAATGTACGCTATTTCTATGCTGATGCTTTGAAATTTTTGCTATAAAACTTCGTCTTAGAGTCATATTTTGGAAAGTCAGTCCTTGACAAAATGTGCACTTCAAAACTTAAAAGTTCTACTCGCTAAATCCAACTTCATTTCTTGTACAGCTTTCGCACAGATTTTTTAATTCAATGTATTATATAGCGCAGATTCACCCCTTTGAATTTATAGTGAAGTGAAAAAATAAAGCATAGATAAGCACATGTACGTCGGTTGTAATGTCACGCAGCGCGGCCACATTAAAATGTATGCCACCGTTTGTAGTAGGAAGCATACAGGTCGGATAGCGAGGTGTACAAATTACACCGGCGGTGCAACAGTGAGTGAATGTGGGCTCTTGACCCATTTCGGTGTCACATCTAGTCGGTATACATTACAACCGGCACTGACTTCCACCTAAATGCAAGTGAAAAGCGAACTTTAGAATTTTCGGTGCTAATTTCAAATGTACGGGCTTGGTTTCGTTAAAGCTCGGCTTATGTTGGAAATTTGTTTGGTATACGACACACTGATTCCTGGAAAACGTTTCTTTATTAAGCCTCCTGCAGACACACGCGATTAATCGCGCGGGGCGACATGTCGCGGTCCATTCGCAGTATTTTTAGAGTGGAAATTAGCTTGGCTCGTTGTCGCAGCGCGATTAATCGCGTGTGTCTGCAGGAGGCTTTAAACGTGCAGTCGTTTTCAACTCAGTTTTTCTTTTTTGAACAGGAGCGCTTCTAGTGAATTTTATAAACAATGGCATGTGTAGAGTTTCCTATAATATAAATATAGCTATGTCATAGGTAGATACTATCACTTTAAAAGTTTCTCCCCTATAGGGGGATTCCCTATCCATTATGGGCCCTTAGTAAGCCAAGCTCTTGAAAGTACTTACACAAAGTTTGATACTGCTCTTTCAGAACCTCTCTTGGTCCCCTTTTTTGTTAGAAAAACTTTAAAAATCATAGCTTTTCGAAATATTCCACTGAAATTGTGTCCAGCATGTACAAATATTGTAATTTGTTAATCTGATATTACATAGTGGTACACTCGTACATATTATGCGGTATCGCAGTACGAGCATACGTGCGCTGCAACTTGTTATTTCTAATATCGGACGCGAACTGGCTCTGCAAGCTCATTTCATTTGTATTCCACTATGTGGGGCACATTTCGTACAAACATTGGTAACCTCTGAATTGAATTCGTAATAGTACGTACGTAGTAAAACGTTTCCTTGCTTTTTACTGGGTCAGAAGCTTTAAAAGTGAGGATGAAAGAAAAGGCTAAGGATAAAATTGATTGAAAACCTTTGAATCAAGGAAAGTATAAAAAAGCCTTGTTGATGTAGTGATCGACTGCAGAGTATGAGGAACCGAGTACAATAAATTCCTTACTTGTAGCCAAAGTGTTATAGAGTTCTTTCATTAGGAACTTCTCAGTAGCAGCCACGGAGTCTGGATTTCTGGTTCTAGTCACTGCGTTTTTAAGCGAAAATCAGCCTTCATTACCTCGGCTAAGAGTGTACATCAACCTTGGGCCATGATCAATTCAGCAGTGACATAAAACCGACGTGGACACTGCACTAATTAAATTATCCGTTAGAAGACGCGTTCAAACAGCATCCAAGATACGGGTACTGTATATGAAACGTGATAGAAACTAGATACAAGATATCATCTATGTAATAACAAATTATTATCCCACATCAATAATGTATAATACAGAATAATGTGAAAACTAATCTCAGAATTTAATGTGTTCAGCGCTAAAACTTAATGCAAACTAACACGGAACAAGATTCATCTAATCTTCTATGTTCTATAGATATTTACACAGTGTTTTGTTGGAAAACAGTGGGTCTGCATTCCGTGTTCGTTACTCCGGTGACATGTGTCAGCTGACTCCAGTTTATACAGACTCGCTGTTACAGCCGCAAACTAGTTGGACTGTCGCAGAAGATGGTCTGTGAACTCTAATAATACGACTGAGTGAGTCTTTAAAGATTTATGTGACGTCAGCTCATCGATACGGCTTGCCATGTTGCTAACAAAGGTATGTTATAAGTTTTTTTTTTAGTTGACAATTATGTTGAGGAATTGGCTCTAAAATTGTTTTTTTTTAAGCTTTGTGCACGTTCTCGGTGATAGTTTGTGTTTTGGTTCCTGCTTCTATCTTTAATTTTATGTGCATTTAAGGGACGCTATATATTCTTCTTCTTTTACATTATTACTGAAAATAAGTGAGTAGGTACCCATTGACTAATTGAATGCTTTTGCTTTTCCTCATGATTGCTTTTGCCAAGTTAGGACGCAAGAAATAGTAATAATAATTTATTTGCATCAAGTTTTACATTTTACATTCGATACTTACATGGTTTGAATACAAAGTGCATCTAGTTTAGCGTAAATATATAAAAAGAGAAAAATATATAACGCTAAAAATTAATAAACTTTTTCCTTACCTGTAAATGCTACTAAAACATATGGTCATGTCATAATAAAACTATCATTAAAACATGAAATGCGAAATATACCAAGTTAAATCTTTTATTCGCAGTAACGCCTGCTGCTTTGCGAATTGTAATGTTTTTTGTAAAAAGAAAAAAACGATTGTGAGCAGGGCTTGGACCTGAGACTTTCAGTACCCCAGACGGGACGCTTAACCAACTAAGAAATCGCAGTCATGCTCAGTTTAAGTCAAAGTTCCCGTTTACTTTACGTCACAAAAACGTTAAAAGTTATGCTAGGGGCGTTCTATGGTGACGTTAGTTATCATTTGTTTTGTTTCCGATATTTCGGCACTGTTGCAAGCGCTGACACAAGCTCTCATACACAATTCACATTACAATTCCCAGATCTACAATCAGACATCTCGTCATTCACGCGCCGTCTCGCAAATAAGGCGAGGATACACCAGTTGACACAACAGCGTGCTAACTGTCAACACGGCTCACCTACAGCGCAAACAAGACAACTAGTTTAGGCACCTGATGACAGTGACACAACAAGACGCTGAACCCCTGACGACTCATTCAATCCAACCAGTTGACGTTTAGGGAAGCTTGTACCAGAAATCACTAAATACAATCATTTAAAGCTACATTATTTCAAAGGTATTGTTAGTATTCGTTAAAAATAAACAAATTTTTATTATTATTATTTTTGAGGCTCTGAATGGACACAATACCTAGTCTCCAATTAATGTTTTTTGCAACGGAGCCTGTGGCTGAATTTTTTCATACTACATAGTACATACATATTTTGTTACAACCGGTATTTTTACAGCCATTTTTAGATAGAATTTTGTGTTTTTTTCTGGAGTGTTTATTCTGCCACTTCTTCCCCCTAGCTTTAAAACTAGGAAGTAGAATTCATAGCGCATCAAAAGATTGCTCTTTATTACACGCAGGCGCATGATATCCAACAAATTTATCATGCGAGTAATTAATGTTGGTGATTGAACAAAACTTAAGAGGTATTGTAAATTCAACTTTCATCAATTTACTAAAAATCCTCATGCATTTCACAAAATTATCAGCAGCTTAATCACATAATTGGAGTCTCGTGTGATTGCGGCAACTCGCAATCCTGAAGGGATATTGCATGCAGTAATTAGCTGGCATAGCAGCCTGATTGCTAACCGCAGTACGACACTGCTGTCAATGCTCCTAATTTGACATCAAACATGAAAGTAATTGCTCTAACCGAGATCATGGCGAAACCGATTGATAATTTCATTAAATTAATGTGAAAAATACGAGGAAGAAAATTGGAATTAAGTAGTTAATTACAATAGCTTGAAAGAATGTTAGAAAAAGAATTATCATGAGTGTTTCATACACCAAAGAAAACTGTTTAAGCCAAGCAATAGGCCGACTGTGACTTTGGCCGACTGGCCGATACTTGTCGGCTGCAAAAAGAGAGATTTGTCGGCAAATTCGACTCGTCTGTAGAGTGCAGTAGTGCTATTCTGTAAAGTTTACGATTGTGCGGTCACTGCACCTAAGTGCGCGCACAATAGGTTTTTTTTAAAGTAAACATAATAATATCTTCTCAATGAGACACAACGTTCTTATTTCGGATGAAATGTTTAGAGAATTTCGTCATTAGCTTATTCCGAGTCTGTAATGATTAGTCGGCTTATCTCTACTTCCTAAATGTACAAAGCTTTAACTTAAAAGAGGCGAACATAAGTGCTACGCGGATTAAAAAGCATAATTTACATAAGACTACGCCTAAACTTACTTACCAGAAAAAATCCAAACACCGTTACTTTATAAATATTTTCAACACTCGTGTTTGTACTGAGACTCGTAAAATTTTGAGCTTTACGGCCCCTAACTAGCTAGCAAGCCAAGTCTTGGTTACTCTTGTTCAGAACAAAATGAGAACTTGCGATGCTTAAAAGCACCCAAGTCAGAAACAAAGAAGTAACATAACTTTTACGTCGCCCACACCAGGAAGTAAGTTGTAAGTATAAGTTAAAAATTATAGTGACTAGGTACTTAGTCTAATATAAATTCTACAAGAAACTTCTAAACTTTTACTTAAAGACGGCTTTTTATCTTAAATGATTATGAAACATTTTTGGCGCGGCATTTGTGGATAGTGGATAAGTTTATTAAAAACTAGCTTCCGCCCGCGACTCCGTCCGCGCGGATGTCGGTCTTCGCGTGGATGGTTTATTTCTCCATTTTGAGTAACTCTGACAATGACATCTTATAAATATCCATTAGACCCAAATACGGCTAAGCCTATAATAATTAAGGAGATCTATTGAGCTACTGCTGTTGAGCTCGCGTTCTAATAATAATAATAATTAATAAGATTAATAATAAGAAAAATAAGATTTTTAAGGGATGTTAGTCACCGTTGCCGGCACGAAGAGAAGTTCGGTTTCTTGACAAAGATTTATTGTCCACAACGTACAAATTATTTATATAAAATAGGACAACTCCCGACCACCTTTTCCCAGGGAGGATCAGGCGTTCAAAGGCAGGGGTTTTTGGTCCTCTAAACCAAAAATAACAGAATTGAATTACTGTTTAACTATATGATAAAACTTAGTAGCCGAGTCTTGTGTAGCTAATCCAATTAGGACGTAGCCCGCAAGTGCACTGCTAGTTAAGTCATTAAGTCACACAGAAAAATAATAAAGTCGCGGTAGTCATTAACTCTCGGAGAATCTTAACACCGCGATTCAGAAATGCGCGTCATAGGCACAACGCCATCTAGTGGTGAGTGGTGGAACCTTTTTAGAAATCAATGGAGGCAGGCGTGGCGTAATGTTCTACTTGATAATAGGTGCCGCCAGTGGTTCCATAATAAGGTTTGTTACAGATTTTTTTTTCTACGTATTTTTCCAGGATAAAAAGTATCCTATTTTATGCCCAGGATAATAAGGTATAATTATACCAAGTTTCATCGAAATCGAACCGTTAGTTTTCACGTGATGCCTGCACATACAGACAGACAGACAGACAGACAAAATTTTTTTTAATCACATATTTGGGTTAGGTATCGATCCAGCAACACCCCCCGCTATTTATTTTTTCAATATTTTCAATGTACAGAATTGACCCTTCTACAGATTTATTATATGTATAGATTGTACGAATGTTAGGTACGGTGAAAAAAATATGTCTACAGACCCGTTTTATTGTTATTAACAAAGGATGTTACATCAACTTCGATTGACGTCGTCCTTACCGATGTCGTCCTTTATCGAAACTGGCTCTTTTGGCTATAAGGATTTATGTCCCTTAATAGTTATATCGGCCCCCACCTCGAGTTGTATAATTACTTCACAAGAAACTGGTGAAGTTGGTACAGCAAGCAATACCAAGCAAACATCCCAGCAGTACGAACAATGCCAATGTAGGCTTCTGACAAAAAAATTACAATGTTATATGTTACGCTTGCGTCGGCGACTTAAGTATGCCATCCGACCAAGGACCATGCTCGGGACGACTGCATGTCATATTCCACGTGCACCTCAAAGAGCTATCAGCATTCTTATTGGGCCCTCATGGACCTTGTTGAAACTCGAACAAACTTCCGTGCGTTCAAGCGTTTTTGCCATACCTATTACTATTGGAATCAAATATAGCAGCTCACAATTTAGGACCCATTAATATTAGTAGTCATTTTTACCCGTGGTGCAAGGCAATTGGGCTTCTCCCAGTTGTAATGTCCCTTTGTGCCTATTGGCCTTGCTTTGTTCTGTCTCCTGCTTGCATGGAGGGAAGTGGAAACATATTTTTCCTACTCCTCCACTATTCTTTTCTGATTATTACTAATTCATTCTCCGGGACACGTGGAGCTTCATTGTCTCGACGCTTTTCTGGTGGTTGCCACTGTTGATTCTGGCTCTCAGGAGTTGCAGTGGTTTGGGAATAGTGTGGTGGGTTTGTCCCAAAAAAAAATGTATAATTATCATTCTCAATTTGGACCTTACGTCTTATTTTAAAATGAATTGGACCACGGAACTCTCATAAGGTGCCGTGGTCCAACTATTTTTAAAGTTGGACAACTGCCCCTAGTAAAGGCCCATGGTCCAACTAGTTGGAGAGAGCAGTTGGACCCAGTGGTCCAACTGCTCTCTTCTCTTGTAAAGTCGGGTACGGGGCAGTGCCCCGTACCCGACTTTACAACCTTAAAAAAGAGTATGCAGATTCATTTAAGAATTAAATAAAAAGTTTCTAATGTTGTCACACATTAAAATAAGTTGAGGTCACAGGTTGAGGTCACACCGTAATCATAGTTAGGTGCATCAGTGTAGCTATAGAACTACAGCGCGTAAATACCAAAACGCAATGTGCTACATGCCTATTGCGTTCACCACGCATGCATACACGTATGAAATGGCTGTAAAATTATTGTACTCGCTCGTTTCAAGCTACACTAGGCTAACACTATCAATGCCTAACTCTAAAGTGGATTGTGTTACCAGTGTTGCTAGCTATTGGAGAATTTGTTGGAGTATTTTATTTTATAGATAGAGTGAAACGGTTAAACTAGTTAGCATGTAAATGTCCTAAGTTTTTTTTTTTTTTTTATTCTACTTTGTTTTTTTTTATTTGCATATAATTTTAATTTTCTAACCTAAGTTTGAAGGGTTGCCCTCTATGTAATGAGCAACCTATTACTTAGTCAAGAACACAAATTTTATTTTTTACTTCTATTTCTAAAATCCCTATAAATAATATTCTCAAGTACTAATAAAATATTCCTACCTTCCATTTATATAAACATTTCCTGTATCTTACATTCCTTCCACTCCAAATCCCTAATTCTATGCAATTGCGAATGGCAACACCGGTGTGACCAGCCGAGCGTCTCAAACTAACGCATCGTAGCTGGCGAGTTTATGCGACAGAGGCGCTGTTTATTTGCCTGTGTTGCCATACTGAATTTACACGGTGCACTCATGAATGGCCACAACTGACTAGCTATTCTTTCAGCTAAATTTAGTGTTTTCAGATGATTGAGTAACGACCAGATGAGTTTATTGTTATGGAAATTGTGAAATATTTTGTGTGAATACTGTTCGTAAGTGCTTATGTGGATTGGTTGTTGCAAATTGTGTTATCTTCTGCAATTTGTAGCGTAACTTGTGTTATGTATTGTATAATTGTCTATGCTAAAGTTATTTTTTTTTTAAATGAACGTACTCACCATATACTCGTAATTTAAGAGAAGAGAAGGGAGAGAGATATTCACCGAAGCTAAGCAGAGAGGAGATGTGGATTTCTGATTGGTTATTCAAAACATATCTCCTCTTGTCTTTGCTTTCGCTTTGGTGGATGTGGGTAAGTGGATCATATTCATAGCTTAGGTGTATGGAGTTGGTACCCAGTAGTTTAGTTAGCTACGTCGTAAAAACTACCATAACAAGCGCTAGCTGGAATCGAAGCACAGCATAATCATATTTTTACTGCAGTTCAAAATATTTTCATGCATGCCAAACAAAATTTTCACCAGCTTTATGACTCAGCCCAGTTCACGGATATAAAGGAGAATCATATTTCTCAGCATTTCCGCAATAATACATCAACCGTGAAAATAATGAAAGCAACAAATGAAAATGTCAATTTATCAAGGAAAGGTAAAATAAGACAATCGAAGAAAGACCGCTTATATTGGAAGAACGCCAAACGATTTGACAGTTTTTGTCGACAATAAGTAATCAGATATCATTTATGATATTAAAAAAGTTCTTTTATTTCCTTGTTACATTTTCTTGCTGAATTGGCACCGGAAGAAGATTTGACATAGTTTATCCTATTAATGATTTTCGAGTTATTACTGAATTTTAGTAGTGGTATTTTCCTTTTTCCTCTGCTGAGACAAAATGTTCTGTACTTTTCGTCACATGTTGATGGCAATAGTTTCACCTCTTATTACATGGGACTTCAGCATACCTAACTGGTTAAATGTGTGCGAACTTTATTTAAAGATATACCTCTGTTTAACTAACCCCTTTTTTGGGTAGGTATTCTCAACGTATGAGCCCGTCCGCTCTGAATCCAGGGACGGTTAGACTTGACTGACTTAAAACGTCCTGTCACTTCAGTTGCCCTTTGCGTTCTAGAACCACGATGAGTAATTTTAGAGTCCAGAGACCTTTGTCTAGCACTTCAGTTTACATGAGTCTTCCGTAAATGTGTCATTATACTAATAATTTCTGGTGTTTGTGAGACAGTGAAAAGGACTTAAATTCTTCAAGGAGTATAAACAAGCTGTAATGAATCGACCACGTCATACATTTAAAGTCTAACCACTTAACTAGAAACAGTTTACTTTCAAAGAAATTACCTACGGACTAGTTAATGCTGAAGCACTCCCGTAAATAACAACTTAGTTTTCAGTTTCCAGCTTCCCACTCACCCAGTCTGGACGTGGTGCACACAAATGCCACACTTTTTAATTTTAAAAAGCTCTCCAACTGATTGGTCCGTAACAACTGTTACTTTGCAAAGTAAACTTGGGTTTTATGTCGAGAGATAAATCTTTGGGTCATTCGCTTCACCCGCGCCACTACACAGAAGAAACAACAACAGATTTAACGTGAATAAGAAATATAATATCTGCTATCGTCAGCACAATAGTTGAGTAAGTGTAGGCAATGTATTATAATTCGTATAACAGCCTCAATCTCTCAAAATGAAAGCAATGTAGTGAAAGCAATTTTTATCTTCAACGCTTTCAGCAAAAATAAAATGAATGTCGGCGTCACTGTATTCAGACAGAATGTAGACGAAATGAATTTACAGGGACGTTCAGAACAACACGTTGTTAGCCATAAAGACCACCCGTTGAAGGGACGTTGCCGCCGCCGTTAATATTTATATAGAGGAAATTTTAATAAATACGCACACGTCCACTCATTTCGACTGTGAGCCAGCAAGGTATATCCGTAAACATTATATTTTGATCGTAAAACATAACAAGCTTATAAAACCGCTACATAATCGCGAAGGGTCCCGATGAGGGTCCCTAAGGAACCATTCTGTGTGGCTCGCCCCGAAAATTACTCGGCCAACGTAATTTTGAGCTTTTTCCTTTTGTTATTCTTTAAGGCCTCCCGAGATTTGCGACGTTATGATCTCATTTTGAGTTATGAGAAAAAACTCTTAGTTGGTCCCGCCTCGCGAAATCATTGTCCATAGGATTAGGTGCTTACTGGGAATTGAGGGTATTTTAGAAGGAGGATTTCTTTTTGTTTCATGCTACAACTTCCTTATTTGGACGTATTT
Source organism: Agrotis exclamationis (assembly GCA_950005045.1). Classification (NCBI taxonomy): domain Eukaryota; kingdom Metazoa; phylum Arthropoda; class Insecta; order Lepidoptera; family Noctuidae; genus Agrotis; species Agrotis exclamationis. The sequence goes on from OX465432.1 coordinate 10,300,867, forward strand.
TAATTATTCAACAAATTAAATTGTACTTTTTGGAGGGGACATAAGATTTATCAACAGGCAAAAACATAACTCACAATGTAGAAACCCAAATGAAAATTCTCTAACTTGAATTTCTTAAAAATTCTGGTGAGTTTATCTCCTAATGAATATTTTGGTAAGAAGCCAAAACAATACAAAGGCATACCTATATTCTTCCAGTGTCAAACTTTCTTGACCACTACCTGACAATATCACCTACTGGAAATCATAAATAACTATTTCCCTTTTATTACAAACGTGTCCCCAAGTCAGTGGTAACTTCGGCTGCCTTTCCTATTACCAAAGAAAATAAAACCAGAACTTAGTACGGAAGTTTCGCCAGTCATTCTTACACCGCATCTTCGAACGACACCTCTGGGTCACATTTTGTCCAGGTTTTATCTATCTTATTTACTTTATGTTGCTACGACTGCATTTGTTATTTTCACTTCACATTTTGTCTCAGCAAATATTATTTCTCAAATAAAATACCCACGAGCTTTAGAACGACGTTAAAATAAACCTATTCAAAAAACAGTATGTTTTGTAATATCAAATTACCACACTTTATCGTTATTCCTACAAACAATTCAGGTGATCGTTTACCTATGTATTGCGTGACAAATATTGAACTAATTTTTAAAACAAATAGTCGATGATCAAAATAAATCTGCTGTTTTGTGATGTCAAATATTCGAACAAACAAATTTTAAGCGACGTGTTACTACACAGGGTGTGTGCGGCGATCCGGGTCACAGTGGTTTTTAAATTGATAGATTTAAAAGAGAATCCGGTCGGATTCACACGTTTGTTATCACTACAATTTGTTGGGATAGTGGCACGCTTCGCAGGGCGCATACACACTGTCCCCCCGCATCCACGCGCTGGATGAAAGCAGCAAATCTGTTGTAACATCGGCTTAACAGCTTGAACTTGACGCGTGGCGCAAGTTACGATCTAACTTTAAGTGTGTGTTTTAAAGTAACGACCTCACTTGCTACTCTTGCTAGCATGTTTTAAGTTGCGCTGAAGAATTAAGGTGTCTGGCACTTGTAAAATATTTCAGTATGTTACATTTTTAGTTTTAGTTTCGTTATTATGAGTATAAGTTGGTTTTTACTCACAAAAAGGTATTAAGTAAATGTTTAGGCTTTTGAGGACTATTTCACTTGCAAATAGTAAACACAGAGAAGTCTTTCACATAAGAAAAATTCTTTCCCTTGTAAGTTTTAAAAAACTATCCCATCCTTGTTCTACAGCGTAAAAATCTTCTCGGTTCACGTCTTTAAGGGAAAACAACCTATTTGACGTGAATCTAATTATTCTTTCTTTAATTTTATTTAGATACAGTATGTCCTAAGATACCCGTAGATGAAATATTGCAGTAAAGGATCTTCCTCTATACGCTTATCAAATCGCCGTCCGCTCATAACTCAGCCCACTCCATCTGGATAAAAGCACTCAGCAGTAGCAGGCAAACCCGCGTCCACTAAAATTGCAGTGTGCAGCAACAACAGAACTTTGCAGCGTCTCTGTGACAACTACACTGTGGCCTGATGTGAAACGACGTAAAACATAACTTGACAACACATTACTGCTAATATTAGCGGATGTTGCAGAACAAATTAGGAGCACTGATGATATATTTATTCTTCACATTTAAACATACTAGTGATTTTCCCCTGCTGCGCAGCAGGGGAAAATCACTAATCCCACAGAGGTAGTTTGAAAAAATAAATATAGCCTATGATAAATCTTTTTTTTAATAATTTAGTTTAAACAACATGCCTACGTACGTTAGACAGGTTGAAGTCTTATTTACCAAAGTAGTTTTTGCCAAAGTTTTATCTAAGTACAATTCCAAACCTCTGGATATTTCTGTGAACCTCAATTTTATCAACTAAGCTTGTTTAAAATGTCCGCTAGAGATACCTTCACCCAGCTAACAGGTACACACTGTTTATGTAAATACGCCTCAAGTATTTCTTAAACTGTAAAAGCAACAATAGTTTTGCAAATTCTCTGCAAATTGAACTTGAAGATAAACGAAATGTATCTCAACCTATTTATTGACAAGGAAATGATAGGCCTTATCTTTCCCTACAGGTTCCAAGAGACAAATTAAGGAAACGCAAGTTATTTATACCATTAAGTAACAGTTCCCTCTCGGTTGTTCCTTGTTCAAGATATCAACAATCTATAGGGCTCAGGTGCCCGATCGATTTGAGTTGGACAGCAGTCAATGATTGGAAATGTAGAATAACACTGCCCACGCCAAACAGATAGTTCTTGCTGCCTTATCATTTGCATGTTAATGCTATTTTGTCGATTATCTACATGAGACAACTGAACCAACAAATCAACACTTGTTTATAATGAAAGATGGTAAAATCTTTTCATACTTGAAGCGATCATAAAAATTTTACGCTCCAGCTCACAATTGCGATTTCATTTCAAATAAAAGCCCTTACCTTTCAAATAAGACCATTTTTACTGCACCGTCAGTCCTTAGAATATTACCTCGTTCTAAACTCCAATATAATTTGAAGGAATCTCAAACTTTTTGATCGGAGGAGGTAATTCACAATGATTGGGATCTATACAATTTCACAGTGAGTGAACGCAAATTTCTTTTAAAATTTCTTTGTAACCGTACCTCGGTCCAGACTTTTATAGTCGTCTAGTGTCGGTGGGGCTGCCAACACGGCCCGTTATCTTCGGATTTGTGAGGAAACGAGACATAAAGCTCGCCTGAACGGAGCTCGAAATAAGGATTTTGGTGACACACACAGATTCCTTGTATAGATTGCGTATCAATGGAAACGTCCGCAACCTCAGAAAATAAAGTTTTCGAACAGATTGTGGTCGATTTTATTAACAACCGTACTGTGAAAGACAGAAAAGTCTTTATTTTAACTTCGGTTTCTTTAACATTTATTCGAGTTGACTTGAGCATCCATCTTTGATTTAATAAAAAGATACCCATCCAAGTATGGATGAACTCTTGAATTGATCGCTGCAGCAGTACTCTTGTCCATCGGAATGGCAAAATAACAAGCTGTACCCATTATATTATCGAAGGCACATTAAGTAATAAATCTGAATTTAGCTACCTTTTTGTACCACAAAACATGAAAACTATAACCAAAATTGGTTGTACCAAATACAAATAAAAAGTAACATAACATTTTATTCCCGATCATACATTTTTTATTTTCCAGAAATCTTAACGATTGGCCCCTTATGGAGTTTCATGAATAACAAGACTTGGACGATGAAGATTTCATATGAATTTTAGATGAACTTAGCTTTGTCGAACAAAGGAATTAAATATTAATAATGTAGCTCACATACGTACTTACTTGAGATTGTGGAAAAAATATTACCTGTAAGTGTCAGACAGTTTATGATGATTTATGAACATAATTTAAGTCTGTTATAGCATAATTCATGCTTGGCGTATTCATTCAGAAAATTGATGACAGTGATTTTCCTGTCATAAATATTTAATTGAAAACTCTCGTTAATATTCATTTCTGAAATAATACTACATATTATCATGATCAACTTTTCTATTCTTGTAACATTGAAACTACAATACCACCTACCTACATTTGAAGACACAGCCACTTCAACACTCCCACTCAATTATAAATTCCTTTAATTTGACAGTAAAGACAATAATCACGACGCAAATTCGCCATTCGAAAGCGCTACCTCACAATTCTCGCATGAATATGGAATAACATCGGCGCTAAGTTAATATGTATGAATGTAACTTGTTAACTCACACCAGCGCCGCCAGATGGCATCGAGTCTCAAATGTCCCACCTCACTCCACTTTATAATTCAAAGATTTGCTTGCGACGAATAAAGAGGCGTCTTTACTAAATTATTCATGCTTAGACACTGTGTGCACTTGTCTGCAAGAGTTTTAATGTTTCTTACCAACATTTTTATAGAAGGAGTGGGGAACTGCATTTAGGCGAACTTTGGGAGAACTTCTGTGAAAATTTGAATAGCAAAATGTATACCTATGCTAGACCTAGAACATGGACATATATACGTACATTCACAGTGCAATTCTTAATAAGGTAATTCACGTGTTACAGAACATCGAACATTCGTACAATGAACAAAGCCGAGAATAGAGCCAAACATCACTATGAACATTTTATTTTCTATGTAGTGCTCTAGACTAGACGATAGTCGTCAACATTTTTTTTCTTCAAGAAGATGTGAGTCTTGACAGACGGCTCGGCACAAAGCTCGCCAGAACGTTCGTTTGAATGCTCGCTAAAACGCTCTCGTCTGTTTTTCTGTAATTTAACATTCGCAAGAATGCTCATTACAAGTGAATACTCAAGTTTATCAGCATTTTTAGCAATTTGGATGATAAGATAGGACTAATAAAACCAAAAGTAAATGCTACAAATCAAGGAATAAAAGCAATAATAAACTCAACTAATCAGACTTACAATAAAAACAACGATAAAACCTCACCTGAATCGCGAAGGATTTTATATGAGTACAGTCAGCTGTGAAAGCAAATCCATTTTATGAATAGTAAAGCGAATGCACGACATTAAAGTTGAATTAACTACTTTAGCGTTATTAATTCCATCACAATTTTCTCTCCCGCTGTTACCTTTTCTACTCCGTTTTACGGAGGACGCATTGCTGCATTCTACTACGAATTTACAAAAAACACGAACTTTTGCCCGCGACTTCGTCCAACTGTAAAATGAAAATTATCTCACGACAAAAAAATATTATGTGTTAAATTAGAGTAGACAACCTGATTGTCAAATTGGATTTGATCTAAATCAGTCCAGCAATATTTGCGCAATTAGGTGTTTGAATTTAGAAAAAAAAAATTTTTACATAATTAATAAATCCACCACAAATAAGAACATATGGAAGAGAAAAAATCTTAGTTGTTTTTAATAATTAATTATGACCAATTTAAAAGTGATAAAATTCGAACAAAATTGACGTTAATACAAACGCGCCCCAATTGCTCGCCTCGGTTGTGACGTCACGATGACAAAGAATTTCCTTAGTTAGCACTGTGTCAACTGGCTTCTACAATAACAATTTCAAAATTGGAACACGTGCTATCGATGTATAGAAATTGATATAGTGACGTCACACCAACCGGTCAGGCACTGTCGGCGTGTTTTCGACTCGGAGTTTAACTAATGATTTTGAATTTAATATAACTTCTTAATTAGAGCAAAAAAAAACTAAAAACAGTTTGTTAATAAACAAATATACGATCTCTTAGCTCCATAAGATAAAAAAAATTCATTGTAAGGACCAATTGAGTCTGTTACAAACATCCAAGAATCTGTCTAGTCGGCACGGTTGGCGCAGAGGCTGAGCGATCGAATGGTGCGATGCGCGGGTTCGATCCTCGCTCGGAACCAATATTTGTATGATCCGCAAGTAGTTGTTCCGGGTCTGGCTGGGTGTTTGATATGTAAGTTTCTATATTTGTACACGCACCCACGATGCAGGAGAAATTCCTAGAGTGTGGCAACGTTAAAAAAAAACTTCCAAACATACAAACTTTCACATTTAAACAATTTTAATATAGTAGGATAATACTGGTAAATCGATTTTGTCCTTTTTGTAAAAGACATGGTTGCACAAAGACTCATACATATTCAAGAGTACAATCAAGCACTCCTATAATTCATTGACAACAATTCTTTCCTTCTGTTACGCGACAATATGTTGGTGCTCGCTGTTCAATATCGAATCGGTCTCGTGTAGGCGTCGTTTTCCTAAAAAGGAGCGATGTTACATCGACGAACGATAAATCAGATGCCTATTGTTGGAGGAAAGTCGCAAATCGTAAGCAAAGCCGCGTCTGAATATTGTACGACCGCTCTTTTGGAGTCCCCCTCAATAAAATCTCACAAATAAAACCGTATTTAGGGATGAGGCTTCGTGAAAGACATACATTCATTATTTGAAGATTGGATTATGATGGGACAGAAGTAGGTATACAATGTTATTTGTGTTTTATACATATAGCTGCCTGTGGCATTGTCATGAAAGAAACGAAGATTTTGTGGTTGAAGACAACGATTTTGTGAGAATGTAACGAACAGAAAGTTGATTGTAGTAAGTATCGTTTTGAAATAATTATTTTTTACAGCAGCTACATGGCGATGTGTATCAAATACGTCACAATACAGTAAAATCTAAAACCCAAGAAAACACGTCCAATATAAAATGCTGCGACTAATAGTTCACGCGCTAGAATTCTGTGCCCTGCCTACAAAAGGACCTAATATCGAAACCGATAGAACTTTATTCAATAAGAGGGATGAATGGATGCCAAATTGATATTCAAGAATGGAGTTAACATACTGATGTTATTTAAAGGAAAGGGACCTGAAGTCATTCCACCTGTCTACTTGGACAATGAGCCGCTCAAGTTAATGGATTCTTTTGTGTATCTTGGTCATTACGTCACCAGTAAATTGAACGATGATCTTGATCTAGAAAGCGAAAGACGATCACTGGCAATCAGATCCAACATGCTCAGTCGACGATTTGTCAGGTGTTCTGCTCAGGTCGAGAGGACACTGTTTCGCAGCTACTGTCAGTCCTTCTATACATGTGACCTCTGGCTTCAGCATACAAGACGTGCCCTTGACACTATCCGAGTGCAATACAATAATGCTGCTTTCAGATTTCTGATGCGTCTCCCTAAGTTTTGCAGTACCTCGGGCATGCTAGAGTGGATGACTTTTTTGCAACTAGAAGGAAGAGAATCTGTTCGTTTAGGTTGCGGCTCAGTAAAAGTGATAACTTGATAATTAAACAGCTTTATGACAAAGTATTTAATAGAATTGACATGATAATTATGGAATGCACAGTTGACATTGTAAAATAGAAGATTATAATTTGCACCTACTAACATAGTTTAAACAAGAGCCTGAAATAAATGAATATTTAATTTAATTTAAAAAGGCATTATTGATAGGTTGTCCCTTTAGTAGAGTTCCCTCGCCTTAAAAAAAATAATAACAAATGATCTTTGGATTCATGGCTTAATAATTTGCTTGCAATTAGTAACACAATGATACTTTACCAATACTTCAAGTATCATTACCTCAAAGAATACTCTAGGATGAAGTAAAAGAAACGAATATAAACAGCCTGCAATAACTGAAACCAGGAGTAAACAGTTTTCCGTAAATACTGAAAAAAATTTAAGGTCGGAATGTGACAGAGGCGATCCCAACACCATTTATCAGCCCCTGTAACAATCATGATGTAACGGAAGATTTTTTGGGCGACGCACCCCAGTTGGCCTTTCTCACGATCTTGGATTCTCACCAGGACCTCAAAAACAATAACGGTAAAGAAACAATGCGGTGATAAAGACGGTATCGCAGCATTTAGTAATAGTATCCCGGGATCTATCCCGAGATGTATCGGGCCGATGGCTCTCGGATAGCGGACGATGCAATGTGCCTTGCTAGCCTGATGTTATTTGCTGGCTGCGCTGTCAAATTGTAACGCTACGATTTTATTTAATACATGTTAGTATTTCCTGGGTTTTGGATCTAGGTTCTTTTAGAAAATGACAAAAACAATCGAGACTTTGGTTGAGATTGCGCAGGATAAGAGCTCATTTAAAGACTTGAAAGATTGGGAGGATTTGCCCAAAAGCAGGACATTATTTGAAAATCAAGAGCGGGCGACATAAAATTATATAAAGCAACGATATGCCAACGGTATTCACAAGTACCTCAAAATATAAAATAAAATTCTGGAGAATTCTCAATACAGCTGGATACATAAATAATAAAAAATACGTTCATGAAGATACGAGGGCTCGAAAATAACGAACGCACAACTCAATGTGCCATCCGTAATAATATATTTTGTACCAATGTGGACTATCAAATTGTAACAGATTGCTTATTTATTACATTTTCTTACGTTTTACTCACATTTCCTTGCGATTCGGTATCAGAGCCACAAGGGCTTCAATTTAACATGTCCTTGGCAGTTTTTCGTACGAACGAAATCAGATTTGTCACAATTTATACGATAAATTCAATAGCAAGTTAATTCACACAACATGTCCTGGAGAATCACAATCTGTCTTTCTCGTATTTCTGCCTTCCTCCAATGTTATTTACGTCACTAGCTTTCAAGTCAACATCAACGGAGCCAGATTCCATTACAGTCTGCTAAATTAAATTTTCGAACTCGACTCCTCTTTTTTCCTCTAGAAAAACCTCCGTCTAACATGGCGTCATCTCATAAAGGTCAGTTCACACTCGCACTCCGAGCACGTGGCGGCGGGCGCAAGTTCGTGAATAAATTCGAGCAATTCCCGACCTGCCTTTTACGAGCTGAATGAAGTATGAACTCAGTACGTGCGGAGCTTCGCTTTACTACGCAGAGAATAAAAAAAAATCTAATGAACCCAACTTTATTGCTGTTAATAAAACGTAACGAAAGTAGTTTGCGCCGACGCCACTAAAGGTTACACCTCATAGTTGCTCGATTTGTTACAAAATTGGCCTTAGTCTACGGTCGGAAGGATAACGAGCCATTTTATGAGTCCAGGTCACTTTCTTTTAGTACTGTCATGAAAGATCATATGTACCTACATTTAAGTCATAAAGTTTACTATCTCAAGAATGATATATTATGTATAAAATATACTACGTCTTTTCTCACTCCTTATATAAGAGTGCCATAAACTATGGATAGGTTCTTAAATAAATTATTGTGGTGATAAAATCTTTACTCGCAAACATTTTGTTCTAAAGTGCGATTTATGCCAGTCGCCTAGTAAAAAAGAAAATTTCAATCCTCTGATAGAACACAAAATAATAATGCGTATCCATGATACAACCTGTCTGAAAATATATTATCATTTTTCACAACAACTTCAGGTTTCCATTATCAAATCTGACCTTTGATATTGAAAAGCTCATTTCATATCCCTTCTTTTTAATAACACGCCCTTTACAACAATCAACGAAATCCAGCCGAACCAACACTCTGGTACAATACAAACATAGCATACACCGCACAGTACACCCGACTTCTCTTATTAATTCCGCGCACGTTCTGCCTCGGATTATATTTACTCATTAACTAAATCGTTGGACTGATCGCTTTAATTTTTGTCTTCCCATTAAATTTTGTCGTGTTTTGCTATCTGGATAAGCCGTTTTAATCTTGCGCTGGTCGTTTAATTTATTATAAAGTGTGTCGGAAAGTATTGGTATAAAGTAGCAGCGATAAAAGTACAATTAATTTGCAATGTGTTATCTTTTAAACGATAATAATCGTAAGTAGAAGTTAAATGGGCTGCTTAATTGCGCAGATGGCAGTTTAACTGAGGAAATTATAGTTCATTAACTGTGGATAGGTAGCAGTTAAATACGGCTACAGTTTGTACTGCAACCAGTTTGATTGAAATAAATACCTACTTATTTGATATTTATCTCTTTTTTCTTTGCATTATCTCTTGACTAATGCAACATTATGAAACTTTTACTTGTGCTCCTAATAGAAGCTTGATAATATTTATTTTTAAATTTTATTATCATCTTCTGGAGAAGACATCGGTAAAAAGCTTTGAAATCCTTTGTAGTCTCTCCATTTAAAGATTTTTCTGCAGTAACTATTTGAGCCTAATAGAAAGCAAATGGTTTCCTTTTTTTTCCTAAAGTCACATTCATTTCATGTTTTTGTTTTCTTTTTAAGTTGACTTCGGGAAACTTAATTCTTACCTTTTTTGTCCGATATCAAAGAAGGATTTTCCTATACTCAAATAGGTACAGAGCATAGGTAATGCTAATTAGGATGAAATGAATGCCGCTGCAGTCATTGCATCTTTCTTTCAATCAGTGTTTCGCACAGGAACACTGTTTATATTGAAATACTGCCGCCACAATCAGCCCGTATTCATAAAAAACCTCGGCAAAAACAAACTGTTTAATATTACAACGAGTCCACACGTTGATTGCATTACTTCGTTACAGGTGATTTGTGCTTTCCTTGCACATTCTGTTGATTAAAAGCCTAAAGTCCGGCAAATATGGCATAATCATCCGCGCGCAGGACAATCTTGTTTTTTGGCAATTTCAACAATCGTAGAACTAGTAACGGAAAGTTATACATTGTCAACTCGAGGTACTATCACGGACATAAATCAGCAACAACATTAACATCCTGTATCGTTCTTTGTTTTGTGAAAAAACGCCATTTATTTTGCTTTACCTTGCCAAAGTCTATTTTTAAAGCAACGTTGTTCAAAACGATCCTTTGAAAAACAATTTCCGTTGGCCCGGCTGGGTCCGGGTTCGCTGTACAAGGAACAAGATAGATAGCCATATAAATCTCCCATGTGTCTAATTGACGGGTACGAAGTGAGGCCACCCCGTCCCGAGCAGACTTGTAGAACTGATTCACTTACCTCATTTGGAAAAAGTGTTGTAAGTAATGTTACAGTCTTTGTTTCCACCTTAACTATCTACTTCGGACTCGGACGCAGAAAGTTTCTTCGTTTCTCCGTGAAATTGCAGGATTAGTGCGGTCAACTTGTGAGGTGAGGTTCAGGCGATTGAAGACGTGGTTTTCTTTCTAGACATGAGTTGGTCGTGCTTTGGTTTACCTAAAAGCGAAATTAAATAATAAAATGTGCATTTTTAGGTGCTTTGTTTATGAAAGTTACTTACTAAAGAAGAAAATTCAGAGTAGAAACTAGTACAAATAGGTATATGTTTATTTGTATTTTGTTTCAAAAGTCCATCCATAATTTCATGTACGAAACTTTTATACATGTGGTATAATTATGTGATGTCTCTAGACGAACATGTTTTTCAGCAAAATAGTAATCTTAATGTTTAAGTACTCCAATAACTCGAGTAAGTAGAAAACATGCAAAAAAATAACAGATGATCAAGCTAATGGGATGATTAACAAGATTTTTCTCATAAGAACGTCGAGTATGTAGAAGCTCTTAGCCAGAGAGCACATTAAATATTCTCGGCCAAGTTTATGTGGCTACTCCCAAAAATCCTTCGTAAGAAAGTTATTTATACGTACGTTCACCTCACTTAACCTTGTTGCTTAAATCACCACGCTAGTTAATGAGATGGCTCTTATTTAGTGCGTCCTCTCCAAGAAATATCGCGCAATACAACTTTACTTAATTGTATTGCTGTTTTCCAAGTACAATGAGGCAGCGTACCTACCGTCATCTCAACCGAGTAATAATAAGTTTTTTTATGAACCCATTAGCTCACTTCGAACACTTAAACGGCCATGCGTAGAATTAATTGTCGTTGATTGCAAATCTCATCAGTAATGTTTCTGAGGCAATGCATTACTGTAGGAGCTTAAATGAGCGAGCTTGCCATTTAATCATCGTAAAAGGGACATAAATCCCAATTACACGGCTTATTATTTCGAAAAAGGCTCAGAAAGTCGCAATGTGACGGAGTCCGAGTCAGCACAATACAGTACCGCTGAAATATTAGCTCGAGGACCAATGCGATGCCGAACGGAGATCTAGTCAACGTTAGCAACAATTTAGTACTAAGACTCTGTCGTTTTATTTCAGACATTGTCCATCTCTCATTGAAGAGTAAAGTTTCCTTATTAAGATCTTGAGTAAACTCGTTTAGCTGCATGTTTCTTGATATCTATTTTCAACCTTATTTTTGTAAGTGATCATGTTTACTTTGTTTTCTCAATATTCAAACAAACACTCTCGCCCTTCAGTTACTTAAAGTGTGTCCAGAAAAAACATAACTATATCCGAATAAAATGTTTGAGGTCCAAGAAACCGCACTGATTGCACAAAGGGGTCCCGCGAGACTGAATTATCGTCACGTACTCCTGCCACCCCACTTCGTTAGTTCGCGTGATGACGTGTGCCGAAACATCCCCCCATACATTTGCAATTCCATTCACAAACTGTTACGATCATCATACATTTATTTGGTGAAGCGTTTTATCTGGGAGTCACGAAGGATGAAGTCGATGGACGAACTGTCTATCTCTTTTCATGAGTTAATACTCGTAGTACGTACATTAAAGTAAAAGCGGTATAAGAAGCCCCCGAAATTCTGGTTCATTATTTTACTTTTCGCTATTTGCAGGTCTGAATCAGATTCATGATATTGCGTAGTTAATACTCGTACCTGTTACGCACGCATTATTTAACCCCAAAAAATAACTAAGTACTAACTTAGAAGGATTGTAGGTATGATTTGTATTGTGGGTACACTGCCGTTTTCACAAAGAGTAACCTGCATTATAGGTATAGGCAACAACTGTTTTACAGGACATACTTAGAACTCTTAACAAATAAAACATTCTTCTCCGCTTTACACATGCCGTGTTTCAGGATAATTGAGCGATGTCGACGTAATGAAAGACAGTATTGAATCAGGATACGAGATCTCCTCGCCCGCGGCTTCGGAGTGGCTACATTCGATTTCTATTAATGAATGCTGTGCTTTTACTGTTTGTTGTTAAATAAACCTTGGATAAGTAAGCAAGGCCTAGAAAGAACATTGGCGAGCCACCTAAGATTTTTTGTTGGTATCATTTTCTGGCGTATAAGTACTTATGAAAACTACCGTAAGTATGTAAAAGTATTGTCTGAACTTTGATTACTTTTGCATCAAGGTTCACTATTCAAGGAAGTCTGAAAAATGGAAAAGATTTATGGGTTTTAAGACCATTGATTATACCATATTACATTATTATGTATTATAAAACGACAGTGATATAAATAAATCGAAAATACTTGATTTACACTTTTAATTGGGCAGAGTTTTCCCTTACAATTATTGTTATAAACTGAACAACCAAAATCATAGCTCCTGGCTTTTATATAACTCACTGGCTGGCGGCTACCCCACCGCCCCGACTCAACATTTGGCGGGGATGGCTCACGTGGTAGGGAAGTGACGTAGCGGCTTGGCGTGGCGAGCTTGACAGCCGGCTTGACATATCGGGCTTGACAGCCGGCTTGGCTTGACATGTCGGGCTTGACAGCCGGCTTGGCTTGGCTTGGCATGGCTTGGCTTGGCATGGCTTGGCTTGGCTTGGCTTGGCATGGCATGGCTTGGCTTGGCATGGCTTGGCTTAGCTTGGCTTGCTAGCGACATCTGGCGTTACAATCGGCCATCCTGTAACAATTGCTCCCGCAATGGGAACAACAAAACAGTGATTACAAATCGGCTCAGAACAAATGGCATATCGAGGAAATGAACTATCTAGGTCTCAAGAAGATCTACGAGATCTTCGTTTTCCTATTGTTCATCCACGCTACTGGCGCTATCGGATATAGAAGCAACGCTACGATATGGTCGTAGGTAATAAATCAGCAGATACTAGGCCTGTAAACTTCTTGTATCCTCTAAGACATTTTATACTTCTTAGTTTATGGCTATCCTAAATCATTAGGTAATGATAACATATGGACCAGAATATAGATCATCTAACTTAGAATTAATCTTATTGCAGCAAGGAGTCTGAGCCTGGCAACAAAGTACGTAATCGCCTTTTTTGTAAATCGTACTATTTTTACGCCTTGTATCACTGTTACGTTTCATTTTCTTGCTAGCTGTTCTAATTCGATTGGTAGCCCTATTGCGTCTAGATTGCACTAACTCAGAAACCCGACCAGGGATGGAGACATCAGTATACAGATCTACCTACACGAGCAAATATTAACTCGTATTACTTATAGCCTGTTGTATCAATAGCACTATTATTAATACCACATGTGTCATTATTTTGGTAGACTATTGTCCCAACTAAGAGGTTCCGTGGCTCTCAACGCATCGAAAATTGTGCAATTAGTGCGTTCTACCTGCCCATTAGACCTAGGCCACGCAATAGCTGTTAACATGTGTTTGACTGTTTTTCTGTTGCGATCTTCTTAAAGTATCTACTCGTAAAGGCCTTACCATGATCGGAAACTACGTGATCTGGGGAACTGAATAAACCTTAGTTTAAATCTGGACTATCAAGTTCAGGCTTATCTGCAGAACCATGGTTTAAATTCCTCCGTATTACAAAACATAGATTAAACGTGGACCTTAGTACCGTCATTTGAACCATTGTCTAAACAATTACATCATAAAAACAACAACACAATGAAAAAGTTACTATAAGAAACTTTGACAGCTACGACTTTACCATGGTTTATCACCAAACCAAGATCCGTAATAACGTATAAGTAAACCGTAGTTTTACGAGATTTAAACCTGGGTCTTTAGTTAAACCCTTTTTTTATAATAAGACGGTAATTGTCTCTACAGAATTAACAATACGTGTAGGCTCAGAAACAACGAATTTAGAGAAAGAATCTGTCAAAACTAACATTTATTGGTACCGTTTTTAATTTTGCTAAAAGGGCCCAAATTATCGATGTCTACCATTTTCATCGGTTCAGATGGTTTAGAGATTCGATGCAGTTTGCCTTCTTTCCTACCGTATTCTCTTTTACCGTACGCACAATGTAAACACGACGTCACATATTTCCTTATGAATTGGGTCATTTTTGGAAACTAGAAATCATTTTTTTTTAAGAAGTTCTGAGCATAATTTTAATCCTATAATGTAATGGCCATTATCGTCATGATGCATTTGTAATATTTTCTACGCGCGAAATTTGGCATAACTAATCGGGTATCGTAAAGCGTTTTACGATACAGTCTACCGTCAATTATATAATTATTTACAATATCACTATATGTGCACCCGCTTCACAATAAATCAATAATACTTTGCACTTCACGAAACCAATAGTTTACTTCTAAACGGAACAGATTAACGACATCTATCGGATTCCTGCTCAAGGCGTCGATATGCTTTATGCGCTCACCCGGTCTATTAGTCAACAGTAATTTCATAGTCTTGAATTAAAAGTCACCAGTGGGCAATGCATGATCACGTTTGTCATTGTATAGTGAACTGCACTACAATCCGTAATTACACGGACATTTTTACTCAACACATATACGAAAACTTCGTAATACGCTGTGAAAAACACTTTCTTCCCGACTTGTAACGCAACTAAAATATGTGAATTTCCAACTAAGATCATATATCGCTATCACCGGTTTATCACTTTTTTTTTTTCTATACCCACATATTATTTTTATAATTTTTGTTTTTGATAGTTCGATAAGCGGATGATTCATTATTGCAAAATTATGGAAGAACTTCCTAAAGTCACTACATAGTCCAATAAACTGACGCACTTTGTCTGTGTTAATCGGAACGGGAAATTGAGACACGGCTGCGAACTTAAATTCGCCCGGTTCAATGCCATGAACATGATAATTCTTAAACTAAGTAAGAAATCCTGTTTTGTAGAAATGAACATTTGCCCACATGTACCTATTTAATTTAAAATTCTGCGTTTGACCCCGACCATTTGACGACATTATTGGAGTTATTTTTATTTAATGATTTACTTTAAAATTACTTAACTATCTATGAACTTGAACTTAAGCGCATAAAAACTGAGGGAGCGCTATAATTATGTATCTTTAGGATGGATGCTGAGTTTATGGATACCGTTGGACTAGATTAAGACTGGTGAAGTAGTTCTTACCAGTTATTTTAGTTTACTTATCGATATCGATCGCGGATAATTAATGCATTTAGGGCTCTGTAATCGACACATAGGCTACTATTTTCGTTCTTCCTCATAACTAAACAATAGGAGAAGCATACTCCGATTCGGGTTCTTTTATAATACCTGCTTCTAATGGCTCACTAATTTTGACTCTAACATAGAAAAGCAGTTTTATACAGAGACAAACTAATTAATTGAATACAATCAGATTTGCTTATCGGGCCTACCCTAGTTTTGTCAAGGTCTATACCCCACCAATGGCATATTATGATGATCGACACACGAGGCACTCAATTATAAAACACATTTGGCTAATGGCATTTTGCAAATATTGGCATGGCATAACTGACCTGGTTATTTATGCACGATTCCTGGCAGCTCTCGGCACGAAGTAGGACGAATCCTTTTTTTCCATGTGATGTCCTTGGATCCGCTATTGACAACTTGGAGGTAGCCTTCATTTCCACATAGAAGCGTTGCTGGTAGCGAGAAGAATACTTCTTGAAACTCGATCATTAACGGAATTAACGATGCGGCACGGTGTTCTTTCCGATGGATGAGGGTAGGCACTTCGTGTTCCAGATCATTGAATGATTTTTCAACTTCTTGTGCAAGGAGACTTTTCAATATATTCCTTACGGATGGTGTGCATCGCCTTTTTTCGTTTTTATTTTCAGAAATCTGGTTTACCAAAGCAGAATCTTCGTCCTCCAGGTATGACGACTGTCGAGGTTTTTTTTGTAGCAGAGCGTCGTTTCATCGTAGGGTTATTTTATCCCACTTCTGAGTAAAACGACAGTGATATAAATAAATCGAAAATACTTGATTTACACTTTTAATTGGGCAGAGTTTTCCCTTACAATTATTGTTATAAACTGAACAACCAAAATCATAGCTCCTGGCTTTTATATAACTCACTGGCTGGCGGCTACCCCACCGCCCCGACTCAACATTTGGCGGGGATGGCTCACGTGGTAGGGAAGTGACGTAGCGGCTTGGCGTGGCGAGCTTGACAGCCGGCTTGACATATCGGGCTTGACAGCCGGCTTGGCTTGACATGTCGGGCTTGACAGCCGGCTTGGCTTGGCTTGGCATGGCTTGGCTTGGCATGGCTTGGCTTGGCTTGGCTTGGCATGGCATGGCTTGGCTTGGCATGGCTTGGCTTAGCTTGGCTTGCTAGCGACATCTGGCGTTACAATTATGTTAATTGAAATTTGGAAGGTGAACGTGATAAAGAAGTCCGTCTAAGTATAAAAGATTAATTAAGTCTAACCAAAACTATAACTAAAACTAATAATGGTAATTCTAGCCCAGTTTTAGATTTACAGCCACTAGGAACGTCCTTCGGCGTAACGACATGGGAATACAAAATTGTGTTCCCGAAAACTACCATCCCAAAATAGAGCAGATTATACCAAAACTTCAGATATAAATCACATCGTATAATACGTCACTTTAGTAAAACTGTGGTCCTTGTAACAAACTCGCCGGATATGACCAGGAAATTAAGCTCATTCCAAATCTCCTTTTTTTCGTCAACATCCTTTAATATTAACCAGGACTTACACTCTTTCGGGCTGATCCTCCTTAATACTGTTTTTCTCATATAAACAAACTATCTACTTACAATGTATTATCACGCCTGTATTTATTGAGCGTTTAAACAGTTATGAGGCTCAATGTTATTGTCGAAATTCGATTACGCTAAATGCGGAGGCTGTCCGTAGATCCTGTTATTTGGAATGTCTCTCAGTAAAAGACAATGGCCTTTTCTTGAGCCCTGAGATCATCGTCCACGGTGGGTTTAATCATTTTAAAAGATAACCTTTCCACCGTCTTGGAACTTAAACATCCATTTATTCTTAACCGACTTCAAAAAAGAAGAAGGTTATCAATTCGACAGTATGTTTTTTTTGTTACGCGATTACTCCGCCAGTTATGGACCGATTTTCATAATACTTTTTTATTCGAAAGGAGATACTTTTGAAGTGGTCCCATAGTCACCAAGTCAGGATCTGATGATTGGATCCTGGAGAAATCGAGGGCAACCACCAAATTTAAAGGCCCACAAATCGTTTTTCTTAAATCTTATGAAGTAATTTAAGTATTTGCGTATGGTAATCATCATCTCATGTAGCTGAGCTGATGATGGAAGGTACAACTCCTTAACAGTAAGGAGTAGGCATCGAATGATTGAGTTTGTGTTCCCACTTCCCATATCTCCGAAACTACAAGTCGGATTTAAGTAATGCTTTTTTTGTTGTACTAGGTATCGTTTAACTTAGGGAATACTGCAAGTTTCATCGAAATCGGTTCATTAATTTTTGAGATAGGGAATTTTATTAGCTTATTTGTGTACATGAGCGATGTTATTACCGGTGCTACGGATTACAAAATTCTAGTGTACATGTAAGAAAACGATGTATTTGATTAGGGAATACTGCAAGTTTCATCAAAATCGGTTTAGTGGTTTTTGAGATAGGGATTTTTATTAGCTTGTTGTGTACATGAGCGATGTAATTACCGGTGCGAAGGATTACAAAATTCTAGTGCACATGTAAGAGAATGATGTTCTTGACAATAATTCGGGTTGCATATTTGAACCAAAAAAGAGCAAAATAAAAACTTAAAAAAATGTAACGGTCTTCAAAAACAACCACAAAAAAAGGGTAAAATAACCTACAAAATAACTTTTCTTTCGGAAGTCGGTGGCTAAAAAGACTTTGAAAAGAAAAAAAACAAAGGCTTAAGCAAATTTTGTAGGTTATGTTACCGTACCCTTGTGGTTGTTTTTGTAGGCGGAAGGCGGTTACATGTTTTAAATGAAAAACTTTTGTGTTGGATACTTTTACCGCGCCAATAATAAATCAATACACATGAAGCCACAAAAATTAACTCAACATTTTCAAATGCCTTTATTGACTTATTTTAATTAACTCTGGAAATGCATAAACTGTTCCTTACTTATTAAAATACAGCTATATTAATTAGAAACCCTTTTGGAAAATATAATTACTTATTTTGAGAGCGTCGGCCGCCTAAATGTAATACAGGAACGCGTCTAAAGAACATTCCCGCAGGATTTGAATAAAAACGCGAGGTTTACGTTAAAATAAAGTATTATTCGCCTAATTAGGGAGTTTTCATTACGAAATGTTCATCGCAGAGCCTTTGTGGGGAACTACAATGCGCGGAGAATTGCATTTGATCATTTTCTGTGTTCTGTTATTAAGAAATGTATACAGAAGAGGACAATTGCAACGATAACGAATGAGAGGGGAGAGGAAGGGGCTTTGTGCAATCAGCGCGTTTTATTCGCCGTCGACGTGCCGGGGACTCTTCGCTGGGGGTAATTGTGATAACACGATGTCGTCGACTCTCCCAAACGTGTCTGCAATCGCGATCATCATTTGCACGTTTGGAAATCTCAAAATCTTCGTAGCTTTGCAGACAGCGTATCGGAACCTGGGTAGCGAAGGCTGTTCGAGTTACCTTTCGTACATACATATGCATGGAATTAGCATTCGTTTGTTTAACGTCGGAAGGTTTGATTTGAATACACTCACAGCACTTTGTTTTAATCGTTCCATCAGTTGAACGTTCACCGCAAAATTAACCAAAGCCCATAATAAAATGAAAATGTAACACCTGATTAACTATAATATTGCATTATCAATATAAAATACCAGTTTTGCCAACATGAAATCACAGTTAAATGGCTCTAAACTTGCATTTGGTGTGTTTTGGTGCCAAAGATAACACAAACAGGCTGGTACCGCACAAATACTTGTTTCACGCATACTAATGTGTCCCAAGCGGTTATCGGTTGGCCAATGCTCTATTTTATATCGATTCGATAAGTTTTACTCTAGTATCGATAGTAAATCGAGAGATATGCGAGTGGTTTGTGCAACTTATAGAACGATCAATAGGTGTTTTGCATATTATCTCATAATCGAGGCTACTGTTTTAGTAAATGAGGTTAATTTGTAAAAGCAATAGATTATCGGAATCAATTCATGCAGCCAAGCCAGTTCACTATACTTATACAACGAGTACAGCAGTTGATAAAAAACTTTTTCAAAAAAAAATGTAACCGCCTTCAAAAACAACCATAAAAAACGGTAAAAAAACCTACAAAATAACTTTTCTTTCGGAAGTCGGTGTCTTTGTTTTCTTTATTTCATTGTCTTTTTATTGCCACCGACTTCCGAAAGAAAAGTTATTTTGTAGGTTTTTTTACCGTTTTTTATGGTTGTTTTTGAAGGCGGTTACATTTTTTTTTGAAAAAGTTTTTATTTTACTCTTTTTAGTTTAAATATTCAACCCGAATTCTTGTCAAATACAACATGTGCACTAGAATTTTGTAATCCATGACACCGTTAATAACATCGCTCATGTACACAATAAGCTAATAAAATTCCCTATCTCAAAAACTACTGAACCGATTTTGATGAAACTTGCAATATTCCCTAAGTTAAATGATATCTAGTACAACAAAAAAAGAATTACTTAAATCGGACTTGTAGTTCCAGAGCTATGCGAACTGAAACTAAATCAGTCGAGGCCTACTCCTTACTATTAAGGAGTTCTACCTTCCATCATAAGCTCAGCTACATGAAATTATGATTACCATACGCAAGTACTTAAATTACTTCATAAAGTTTGCGAAAAACGGTGTGTCGGCCTATAAAATTCGAGGGTTGCCCTCGATTTCTCTAGGATCCAATCATCAGATCCCAACTTGGTGACTATGGGACCACCTCAGAAGTACCTCCTTTCGAACAAAAAAAGAATTTTAAAAATCGGTCCACAATTGGCGGAGTAATCGCGTAACAAACATACAAAAAAAAAAAAAAAACAAAAAAAAAAAAACATACCGTCGAATTGTTAACCTCCTCCTTTTTGAAGTCGGTTAAAAATAAGGTTATTAATTGTGGAAGAAGCTTATATAAAGCGCCAAGAATCATCCAACTCCATCTGAATAGAATGACACACAAATAATTAATTTAACCTGCAATAGTCGAGGAATGGAGTGAAGTAGTTAAAAACATCGTTAAGCACATTGTCGGAGGCGTTTAAGTCGGCTGAAGTGAAAGTTTTCACGTTACGAATACTTGAAAAGTCCATTACACGGTTGACGGCGTCGACGTCGGCCTTACGAAGCCAACTTGTTTGTAATTACACAGACATAGCCCCGAGATTTCATTTAAACTTCGTGACAGCACCCGCCGTTGACAGCTCTTTCTGCAATTGTTAACTTCTTGGAAAAATATTATCATAGTCGGACTGTACCCTCAGTACGCGAGAGCACGGAACACCTGACCTGACTCGTCGCGGCCACTTTATAACTATTTGCGTAACCAAGACTTTGATTATGAAGAGTCGCTTTTGCAGTTAGTGAAATATCAGTCTCTTTGCTTTATATTTAAAACTTATTTTCGTCCAGGGTTCATTTTATGTAAGTTAAAGTTGTATTAGATCCTGCTTTAAGATTTTATTTTATTGAGAGTAAGTAGAAGCCAAGAAAACTAAACCTGAGATAGTTCTTTTCAACCATCAGACTTTGTAAAATGCAATTCTTTTTAACATACTTTCTTATACTACCCTCAATTAGCCATTATTCTCAACCCGCCAAAGTATTTTCTGGAGCCATTCTAACAGCAAACTCAATAAACACATTCGTTCTCCTTGTCGCTAGTGTCAGCAGTGCAGACACAGCTCTACGACACTCCGACACTCGGCAGTAAGCGGATTGGCGTGCCTACATTGTATAGTTGTGTAGTGAATTAATAAGTTAGCAGTTCATGCATATTAAGGGCTGTCGACAACCGCGATTCTCCATATTCATATATGTAACGTAGGTACAGTTTCAGACCATCTAAATTCTAACACCTTCAGAACATTGAGGTGGTATTTAAGTGGAGAGTTTCGATTAAGGCTGTATAGGTATAATAAAGAGCACATAATTTTATTCTTTAATGACCCCCTGCCCCCCCCCCCCACATTTTGTATTACTTCTTTTGTCTGTAAAGTCCCGTGTATCTCTAAAACAAAATATCAGAATCACTTTAATCGTTTTGACCTGAAAATGGAACAAACATACACATATTCGCATTTTCAAAATAGTGGGATTACTTTGATTTTAAATATTGTTGAATTTTCATTTAATCAGACATAACAACAAAATAAATATTGTCTCATCTATCACTATTCCAATAGGCACATAAATTGTATTCACACTTCACGTCGTAACTCTACACACAAGCGTCGATAACTTCCCTAACTATGAGTAACTAATACCTATATAACAACTGCAAATTATAATAATAGGAACACCATAAAATGTTAAAGCGTCAACTTGTTGTGTATGGCAACAACTGGGTGAAATGGAATAGAAGATAGAGTATCTACCTATTATATTTCTTTTTCTATTTTCGTCATCTCTGGTAACTGAATTGATTTCGACTATGCTGTCGTCCGGCGGCGAGATGGGCAGACGACATTGTTGCCATTGCGGGAGTGTCCTGACTCCTGGATGAGGCTGGCGCAGGACCGTGGAGCTTGGCGCATACAAAGAGAGGCCTATACCCAGCAGTGGTGTCATCATCCACAGCCTGTGGATGATGATGATGATGATACTGCTAGTACCATGTGGTGAAGTTTTGATGATGGGGATCATGTCAAAGTAATTTTTAGTTATCATCATCACGCTTGTTCGACATCTTTCTTCGGGTATCTTTGCCATCCTGCCAACCTTTACACCACGACTTTACGGATGGATTGCCAAATCGTTCTAAGTACATTAAAATTGTATCCCAAAACCAAATAACTCTTAGGCAATGCCAATCTAGGATTCAGCCCAAAACAAATCTATGAGTTCCTACATATTTTTACCTCGAACGTAGATGGATCACTCAAAAATTGGTTCCAATTAAAATTCGTACGGTTTGAGTGGCGTAGGTACCGCGTATACGCGGGTGAAAACATCGCCATAACCAACCTAGCTTGCGAACCTCTTCGAACGTAGACCTATTGCAACCTCGCTTTATTTCCTTTGGTTTTGTTGCATTTTTTGTATAATTTTGCAGCAATCTTCTTGAAAGATGGGTTCACTGTTTGAAAAGGACATTTCAAAATATCTAGTTTTACTTCACGTTGCTTGAGTGGTGTCTTAAGTAGTTGTACGAGTTGGCTAGCCGCCAAATAAAAAGCTAAGTACATTCTTTTCAATGAAATGAAAAAGAAAATACCTAGTGCGGTATGC
This sequence comes from Agrotis exclamationis, assembly GCA_950005045.1. Taxonomy (NCBI): domain Eukaryota; kingdom Metazoa; phylum Arthropoda; class Insecta; order Lepidoptera; family Noctuidae; genus Agrotis; species Agrotis exclamationis. The sequence goes on from OX465432.1 coordinate 10,323,807, forward strand.
CTCTACTTCTATTTGCTCCAATCTCGGTATCTGACAAAATAACGAAGCTTTGTGATATTCTGACAACAAATACGAAAATAATCCGACAAACAACATTATTATCGTTCGTAAATACATTGCTGATTGTATGTTATCAAGTAGTTCCACATAGATACAAATAAATAAAATTGTTTTTTCTCCTGAAACATTAGCTACCTACTTACTTTCAGTAGACAAGTAAGTACTTAAATATAAAAAAACAGCTTTTTACTTCATAATTTATGAATAAACTGCCGGCTTCTTAATTCCCTGCTAAGGTCCGGAATTCAAATAACCATCATTATAATGATTTATGAAATCGCGCCCTAATTAGGACAGTCGACGTCTTTCAACTGAGTTCTACAGGGAGTTGGGAAATGGACGAACAGAGCATAGGGTCATCCATCTGACGTCCCAACTTAATCTAAATCTGCGGAAACATTTCGGATTGAAAGGGATTGATAGCAGAGCAGAACTTATGTAATGATTTTGTTGAATTTGAATTATTCCAGGATATTAATTGGAATGCCTTATTAAAATTGAGAAAATAGACGACCAGCACGCGTAGCATGACCATTTCTATCTCTATTCTACCAAAAATAGACAAAGTTATTTCACCGTTATTTCTATACAAATCGACTGTTTTTTGCACAATTCGTACACCAATAGATGCGTCCACACAGAGCGCGCAGCCTCGCGAGGCATTTGCTGCGCGAAGCAGCTCGGTTGGTCTGCTCCGGCCGAGGCAAGCGAGCGCGCTGCCGCGGCCCAATGACCGACCGCCCAAGCCATCCAGTGTCGGAAAAATAATAGACAAGTCCACACAGAGCAAGCAGCCTCGCTTGTCAGTTTCCTCGTGCGAAAAATGGCTCGCGAGGCTGCGCGCTCTGTGTGGACGCACCTATTGAAGAATAGAAACATTTTCTTTTCTATATTTTAAACATTGTCATGCTTAAAACGGTAAACATCTTTCAACGTTCTGTCATTTTGTCTTTTCTTCCGTCAACAAAACCCGTTCCCGTTGGATCCCACTTTTACTATCGCATATAAAAGTGCATGCAAAAGTAAAAGTGAGATTCAAAAGTAGGATCCAACGGGAATAAATCCGTTTCTTCTGCACTATGCTACGCGTACTAAGCTGCTCACATCGTTGATATTTATTTTGGACTACCATCACCGCCATCTATTAAGCACGTTATACCAAGTTTCAATGCAGCCTCAAATTCGTACAAACCTTAATTGCATTCATTATACCCTGAAATATTCATGCACCAGCGCAAGGATAGGTAATCGATCTCAATCCGAGGCATGCAATAGCAGCACTACAACACTTTGAGGTACCTGGGTACTCTGTTCACGTAGATACATTAATATTGCTTCGAGACCAATAAGGCTGCTTACAAACGCGCTTTGTACTTTGTGGCTGGCTTGCAAACAAGCCTGTCCCATTATTGCACCATTGTGTGCCATCCGGTGTCTGGAAATTTTGCAATTAATATAGGCTTGTAACCACGGTTCAGTACAGCTGATTAAATTCATGTGACGCCCACTAGCTGTTATGTAATTAGTAGCGGTGGTCATGAGATTTATTGGTAAATAGGTAGCTATACATAGACCGATGTTAAAAATATACCATTTCAAAAAGGTTTGACAAAATCACCATTTTTCCTCTACATAGGTAATTATAGATATTTTAGGGATAAAGGGAACTGTAGGCACCGTACCGCACGTTTGACATTCGAACAAACGGGCTTTTCATATTTTTCCGAAGGTTCTGCTATCTCTGAACAAATAGTGACTGATGATGCACACGCTCCAATTCTAATCAAAAATACAACACAACGTAGACAAATTAAAAGGAATGTACAGAAATATCTATAATATGACGTTAAATGTAATTAAACGTAATAATGTTTGAGCGCAATAGTGGAGAATTGATTGGTTGAGTGAGACCGCGGAGTGCGGGCAGGCCAAACTTTCTTAATTAACTCGTTATTGTGCTGTGCACGAAACACCGCCGCCGTACTCCTACGTCCATAGCTTATAGCCGTCCGCACTAAGTAAATACCACCAACTTATTATTTATTGTATTTCACTTGTTAATGTTATTGTTCTGCTGCTATAAATTATGTATGCTGCACACTAACTTTGCAACTCCCCAGACTATGTACGGAAAGGTTTCATTTTTATTTTAAGAAGTATAAAGAATAACGAATGGAAACAGGTTTACTTTAATTGAAGTTATTTTTCTGTAACTAAATTCTCTACTATCTATTCCACTTAATGTGGAAAAGCCGACAACTTCCGTTTCACTCCCGTTCCGGTTTATCAAATCGTTATCCGATGTTAATTTGGCACAGGGATTTCGATACCGCAATCGGCTAAGCCCCTTGATACGAAACGTTCCAAAAGAATTAAACATAACATGGCTACATGAGAGAGAAGCTCCGAACCTATTCGGATAATAAGGAAACCCTTCGCAGTAGAAAAGGTCGAATTAATTATGTAGACCGTATCGAAAGGACGGGCCGACGCAGAATCAATGTCAGGCTTTTTCAGACATACCCATATTTGTCTCCGGCCGCCATCACACAATGCTCTTTAATCTGACCATTAATGACATGGCTCTCACCACCCTACGCCTTATTAAGGCCTACACTTTTATTTTTATAGTTTGAAGACAAAAAAATCGCCTTCATGCAATTCAATGGAAGTGACAACGGTATTAAATCCTCATTAATTTAGTCTCATTCGCTATTCCAGAGCCGTAAAGTCGGAAATTGATCGGTTTTGTTTATGGAGCCTGTTTACGCTCTAGCTAGACCACAGCAGCAACACTACACTAGTCTGGTGGATATAAAATAATGTGATAGGTGGTACCTACCTATATAAGTTTTATATTCGTTTTCCAACGCTGAGGTTTTAAATCGTTTTGTCAGTAAATCTCATGTATTACTTAGCGTGTTTACCTATTGCCGGGCACAAATCGGAGCTGCTAAGTATTGAAAACTCTTTCTGGAAATCGAACCTTGCTCGCTTGCGGCCACTTGACAACTTATAAAACAAAGACGTATAAGTCTATGGTTCGCACGTTACTTCCGAACTTCCGAACGACTGCACCAAATTGGATAATTCTTATTGTAGTGTTTTCAGGACTAGTTGTAAGAAAATTCTCGAAAAATCCACCGAGTAGGTCTAAAATTTGAACCGTGCAAAATTAAAAGAATAATAAATTGGTGTGATGGTGCACTTAAAATAGAAGTCTTTAATATCATAAGAACTGCTCATTTTCTGAAAGCTCAGACTTTTGTCCATAAAATTATATTGGGTAGGTATAGGTATAGGTACCGAACAAGCCGGTTTCCGAAAAGGTTTTAGTACTATAGACCACATACACACGCTCCGCCAGATTATACAGAAGACAGAGGAGTATAATCGGCCATTATTTTTAGCGTTTGTGGACTATGAAAAGGCCTTCGATTCAATCGAAACCTGGGCAGTATTGCAGTCCCTCCAACGATGTCATATCGACTATAGGTATATCGAAGTGTTGAAGTGTTTGTATAGAAACGCCACCATGTCCATCCGACTTCAGGAAGAGAGCACGAAACCAATCCAATTGCAGAAAGGCGTGAGACAGGGAGACGTTATTTCTCCGAAACTGTTCACGAACGCGTTGGAGGACGTTTTCAAGCTCTTGGAATGGAACGGATTCGGCATCAACATCAATGGCGAATACATCACTCACCTTCGTTTTGCCGATGATATAGTCATCATGGCAGAATCGTTGGAGCACCTCAATGCTATGCTCAGCGACCTCAGTATCGTTTCCCAACGGGTCGGCCTTAAAATGAACATGGACAAGACGAAAGTCATGTCGAATGTCCATGTGGCACCCGTACCGGTTGTTGTTGGGAATGATACTCTCGAAGTTGTAGACCATTACACTTACCTTGGACAGATTGTTCAGTTAGGTAGGTCCAACTTCGAGAAAGAGGTCGCCCGAAGAATCCAACTCGGATGGGCAGCGTTTGGGAAGCTACGTGATATCTTCTCATCGAGAATCCCACAGTGTCTCAAGACAAGGGTGTTTAACCAGTGTGTGTTGCCAGTGATGACATATGGCTCTGAAACGTGGTCTCTGACTGCTGGCCTTTTAGAGAGACTAAGAGTCACTCAACGAGCGATGGAAAGAGCTATGCTCGGAGTTTCTTTGCGGGATAAAATCCGGAACATGGATATTCGGCGAAGAACCAAAGTCACCGACATAGCTCATAAAATTTGCAAGTTGAAGTGGCAATGGGCAGGCCACATCGCTCGTAGAACTGACAACCGATGGGGAAGAAAAGTTCTCGAGTGGCGACCACGGACCGGAAGACGCAGCGTAGGTAGGCCTCCCACTAGGTGGACCGACGACATCGTGAGGGTCGCGGGCAACCGATGGATGCAAGTGGCGAATTGTCGTTCGGCGTGGCGGTCTAAGGGGGAGGCCTATGTTCAGCAGTGGACGTTTTCCGGCTGATGATGAGGTATAGGTACCTAACTATTTAACTGGTTATCTGAGCCTAGCTACGTAATGGCCAAAGAAATGTAGATAAAGCAAGATAAATGTGGCACTTGCACACTGCCTCCAACTCCACACATCGTACAAAAACATGCCTAGCTCATGGATGGCCACTACCAAGTACCACAATATAAAACCTTTATTTCTTAGAGTCTCTATCTCTATATAGGGTCATTACAAAGCCCTCCACGTCACCACAACAAAAGTTTATCAGTAGGCAAAGCACTACTCCGCAGCTACATAAGAGGGCCTAGTCTACAAAAACGCTACTTTAAAACGATAAGTTTTTCAATGAGGGATTTAGCAAAAGCTTATTTTTTCATCCACTGCGTTCACCTATAAACGAACGCTGTCAGCCATCGCCATTGAAATCGGTCTCCTTTAATTTTGAAGCCAATAAATTTTGTAATCCGCCAACTGAATTTATATCGGCCATTTAATGTCAATAAAAGAGAAGATGCCAGCCTACGCCAACTCGCGCTTTTTGCCGGGCCCGCCAAATGTCACCGAGCTCATTTTACATACAAAGGTGATGTGTCAATGATTATAGTTCGGTAAGTCGGAGCCTGAGTTGTAGAGTTATTTGCAGGGCCGCGCCGCCCCTGTGTGCGATGTGTGCGGCGCACACAGGCGCCAGGGCAATAGGGGCGCCGGATGAAATGCCAAAGTCAATATTACTGAAATTATTTTTTCACATAACAACATAGTTATTCCTCAGTATCGATAAGTAAGCAGATACAAGTCCCCAAAACATAAGCACTATTTAAATTAACCCACTGTTTATATTTCGGGTATGAGTTTACACGAACTTCAAGTGCTGCGTCTGTGTTTAAAATCAAAAGAAGCGCCGCAGTCAATACAATAGCTGACTATTTAGTTACAAAGCCGAGCCGAGGATTATGAGTTTATATTAACGCAACTTGATGCTACCCGGAGACAGCGGCGGCGAGTACACGATTTTAACCAGCGACATTATAAACAATTAGAAACATTTTATCCAAAGTGGGTGCTGGGTGCGCATTGAATGAACGTCTTGTACTTTATACTCGTATTATATTGAAAATAAGTTTAAGTTCTAACACTAAAAACAATACTAAGTTGGTGAGTTACGGATTCTTCTAAAGTGTTTTCACGATGAGTGGTAGTGAAAAAGAAAAAAAAAGAGAAATTATCTGGTTACCAGAATTTGTTGAGAAAAAGAGGACGGGAGACAGGACGTGATAAAAACGCTTCTAAAATAAGTACTTAAATATTTCACGGCTACGTCTACTTCCAAGGATTCTTTGGAGTGTTTCGAAACATAAACGCCGAAGGTGTTAAAACTAATACAAAATACGCTTTAGGCAGGGGTATGTACCTTTTATATAAAATCCTATACTATTATGTTTTAAAAGCTCCTGATGTTCCTTCTGAGTTTTAAATACATACGTAATAAAGCAATAAAGCTGTTATCATTTATAAAAAAAATATATGTTATGTATTTACTATAGCCGACACGTTTGCCGCAGTGGCTGAGCGAGCGGTCAGCTGCTGTGCTGCCTGGCACGGGTTCGAATCCCACACGTAACAAATATTGTATGACCTGCAAGTAATTATTGCGGGTCTGGGCGTTTGTGTATTAGATTTCAATGATTTTAAACGCACCCATGATACAGTGTGAGAAAACGTTAAAAAATTAAACATGTATTAAATTATAAAATCAGGCGCTACTTTGCAGAAATCCGTGACTTTAAAATATTAGGGATGGGGGGGGGGGGGGGTGTCTGCTGTCAACAGCTACTATAAAATAAAATTGGAGAAAATATTATTTTACAAAAAAAAAAAAATACAAAACGCGATCATTAAAGAGGCGCTTCACAGTGTGCAAAATCTCGGCTGGACCAGACATCATGAGTGAAACTAAGCAAGAGATACCTTATAATATTCTAAATTCATTCATAATTTTCCGGCGTAGCAATTCTTTTTAGATTCAGAGAAATTAAACTCCAAAGTTAATCCATTTTCGGTATTAAGAAAGTACAAAAAGTACAATTTCTCTGAAAAGAAAACTTTCAATTTAAATTTTAATTGACAGGCCTGTTGGTCTAGTGGTTAGTGACCCTGACTGCTAAGCCGGAGGTCGTGGGTTCGATTCCCACCCAGGACAAATGTTTGTGTGATGAGCACGATCATTTGTTCTGTGTCTGGGTGTAATTTATCTATAATATTTATGTATTTAGAAATATATAAGTATGTTTATCAGTTGTCTAGTACCCATAACACAAGCTCTGCTTAGCTTGGGACTAGATGGCGTTGTGTGATAGTTGTGGAATATTATTATTATTATTGTCATTTATTCATTCATTCACCTTACTATATACATTTTTAAATATTTTTACAAAAACAAGAATTTAAAAAAACATTTAAAAATATAAATAATAGTGGCCCACCGGTATCGGGAACAGGGTCCAAGCTACCGGCGGTCAGGGCTCCAAAGAAAGGAACCTCCTGACAATGCGCGCCGTGTCCAGAAGAACTGCTCTCTGAATCAGGCCCTTGATCCAGCTGCCTAACGAGAGCCTCCTGAGATGTTGGTCGAGGCTCTTGGCAATTAAGCCATGGGCCGACACGACTATCGGCACAATGATCGCTGAATCCACATCCCACATATCGACAACCTCGCGAGCCAAATCAATATACTTAATTTGCTTATCTTTTTCAGCTTTCACGAGGTTCTCGTCATGCGGGACGGTTATGTCAACAATCATTGTGCGCCGCTCTGATCGATCCACCACCACTATATCAGGTCTATTGGCTACAATAGTCCTGTCAGTGATGATGGATTGATCCCAGTACAGTGTGATATTGCCACTTTCAAGAACTGGGTCGGGCTCATACCTGTAGTACGGCACTTCCGATTCCACAAGGCTGTATTTCAGAGCAAGCTGCTGATGTATTATCCTGGCTACAAGGTTATGTCTATGCAAGTATTCTCCGTTAGCCAGACGAGAACACCCGGAAATAATGTGACGGATTGATTCGCCAGGACGGTGGCATGCCCGACAAATGTCAACCGTGCCATCCTTCACAATAAATCTCCGGTAGTTATTTGTCATCATAACTTCATCCATAATTGCACAGACAAAACCCTCGGTTTCACCAAAGAGGTCCCCGGATCGTAGCCAGGCCACAGACGCTGACAAATCTACATCAGGTCCATGTAGAGCCCGGAAAAAGCGTCCGTGAAGCTCCTTGCTCTGCCATACCTCCATGCGGTCATTAGTGTCAAGTACCGCAGGTTTGTGCCAGTTCTCTTTAGCCAAGGAGAGCGGGGTGAGGACCTTGTCCACCGCCACTACATCTCGATGCATTCCCACGTCGGCTTTTAGGAAATATTCCCTGAGATTGCATATCTCGCGGTTGTGGAGAGTCTTAGCGTTTAGAAAACCTCGACCTCCACATTTTCGCGGGATATACAATCTCATAACCGAAGACCGTGGGTGATGCATTCGGTATGCAGTCAGCAATGTACGGACCCTCCTATCCAGGGCATCAAGTTCTGTTTGAGTCCATTTGAGTATGCCAAAAGAGTACATCAATACTGGCATGACCCAGCCGTTGAAGGCGCGCACCTTATTACCACCTGACAAAAGGCTATTAAATACTTTTTTCAGGCGGCCAAAGAAACGCTCCTTCAACGCTTGCTTCATGTCAGCAACATTGATACCCAACGCTTCGGACATACCCAAATACTTATAGGTTTCGGTTGCTGAGAGGGGTCTAAGGTTTATGGAATTCGTGAGTTGGGTGCTCACAGATTCCACAATCCCCCCTCGCTTTACATGCATGACCGCACATTTGTCCACACCAAATTCCATCCTGATGGCGCTACTGAAGGTTTCAGTTACCTTCAGTAGCTTCATCAGTTGCAAATTGTTGGGGGCAAATAGTTTGAGGTCATCCATGTAAAGGAGATGAGATATAACCTGACCACCTCTCTTCAACCGATAGCCTAGACCTGAATCCTCCAGCAGTGTGCTAAGAGGATTCAGGGCCAAGCAGAACCAAAGTGGACTCAAACTATCACCCTGGAAAATACCTCGCTCTATTCTTATCGGTTCGCTAGTTCTCTGGATATTCCGACATCCTGGATAGCGAAGGACTGTCTTCCATTGCCTCATACACGACATCAGGAAAGTGCATAGAGTTGTATCAACTTTATACAACTCCAGCACTCTCATGAGCCATGTATGTGGCACCGAGTCATAGGCCTTCTTATAGTCTATCCAACATGTCGACAGATCCTTTCGAGAACGGCGAACCTGTTGGCTAATGGCCATATCAATGAGGAGCAGCTCCTTAGTACCGCGGGACCCGTTCCTACATCCATTTTGAGAAGCAGAAATGATAGAATTTTCATCAATGTGTTTACTAATTTTAGCTCTCAAAATGGATGTAAGAACTTTATATAAAGTTGGCAGACACGTTATCGGTCTATAATTTTTGGGTTCCGCAGTACTACCTGATTTGTGGAGCAGGTGGGTTATTCCTGTCGTCAGGAATTCGGGTAGCGATCCAGACTCTAAGGCTGACTGGAACAAAGCCGCCAGGCGAACGTGCGATCTTTTGAACCACTTGATCCAAAAGTTGTGCAGTCCGTCCGGCCCTGGAGATTTCCAGTTCGGTAACGGACGGACTGCACGTGCTACGTCTTCGGGGCTTATCAAAATGGTCCCCATTTCTATTATAGAATCGCACGCTCGCTCGACGTCTCCGGTCCATTCACCTTCAGTATGGCTGACAGGTACCGACCAGATACTACGCCAAAATGAGCACATGGCGTCATCATCTGGCAGATCTCCGTCAGCCACACCTTGGTCTGGTCGCTCCCAAGACCTGTAAACCCACCTTTCATCTCTTTGGAACGTACGATTCAGAGCATACCGTTCCACACGCCGCCTATACCTACGTATACGGTTTGCCCATGCATACACTTTCTGTTTCAAGAAGTCGATGCGCTCTGTGACACGGGAATAGTAATCCCGAGGATTAATATCAGTCCCCGAGAACGCCCGTCTCACAAAGCGCATCACTCTAGGGCGAGTGTTGCCCTCCCTGAAACAGATGAGTTTGCCGATGAGTGTTCTGGCCCCATTGATACGTCTTTCAATCCTGTGTTGCCATACCGGTATGGCTGGTTTAGGTCGTGTAGCTCTGTCAACCGAAATTTTTACGTGAGCTACACGACATGCCGCTACAGCCGCACAATACAGGATTGAATGAGCATCAGCAAGGTCTTCGCAGTTATCAAAATAGTTTGACAACTGCGAATCCAGAACAGCCACCAGCATCCTGTTTCTGTTATGCATGGGCAAGCGAGGTAACCGTGGTCTAATTTCAGGCGACATGAAACGATACTCTTGAATCGCACCCTCCAAAGCACTCCTCATTTCCTCACTGCACTGGATACTTACATTAGTAACCATGTCATTGCTCACTACGTCGTCAGCGTGAATGGGTATTTGGTTGGACTGTGGTGCAACCACAGCCTGTGGCGGCGGGGCAATGACATGATTCCTCTGCATTTCAATTCGCAAGCGATCAAGTACAGAGTCGTCCAACATACGGTTACGTTGAATGACCCGCACCTGATCCGACAGTCGTTGTGTCGACACGTTGACAGCTGGCTCAAGTACCTGAAACAGAGAAAGCATCCGAACACGGTACGCGGTCAGGTTGTTTCCTCCCTCTGTAGCCCCATAGTATGAGCGCATGACGTTCTCATTGATGGATTGAGTCCATCGCATGCGCTGCACACTTCCGCCGGGAGCTGGGACCCTATCAGAGGCCGATGGGCCTCGAGGTCCGAAGCGGTTGTGTGTGGTGAAGTTATGAAAATGTAAGAGCAAACCACCTAAAGTAAAATTGCCTTAACAAAATCACAGGCGCTATTGGCATTACAAACTTTAGAAACGATTATCTCGTTAGCTTTACAGTATTAACAAGTCATTTTTTTCTGAGTTATAGACAATATAAGTTTCTAAGTATATTTAATAAGTTTGATCGCTAAGCACGCAGCAAGAACGATAAAAAAAATTGAAACGTTTTTAATGAAATCTTGAATTTACTCCATCGTCCATCGTATTTCGGAGATGTAACAAAGCTTGATAAATGTCGTCTTAAATGCGTAATATAACTGGGCCAAGAAATTTAGATTGAAAGTTTTCTTTTCAGAGAAATTGTACTTTTTGTACTTTCTTAACACCGAAAATGGAATAACTTTGGAGTTTAATTTCTCTGAAACTAAAAAGAATTGCTACGCCAGAAAATTATGAATGAATTTAGAATATTATAAGGTATCTCTTGCTTAGTTTCACTCATGATGTCTGGTCCAGCCGAGATTTTGCACACTGTGCGCTTCTTAGATTTTGCACACAGGCGCTGCCAGGGCTCGGCGCGGCCCTGGTTATTTGCATTCCATTACAAGGCTAATTCAAAGATTTATTTAAAAAGGCACCTCACACCTCGTCTCGTCTGTCTCGAACGCACAAACTTTTTTTTCAAACTGTGTAGAAGATCCTCCAATTCGAATCCTTTGTGGGCTGGTATAACATAATAAACTCGTATGTATGTATTAACATGGTAGCTAAATGTTGCTGGGTTGAGGTTGAGTTTGATTCGTGAAATCAATGCTCAAATCAAACCATATTATTACCTACCTCCAGCAATCAGACCATACAGACTGAGCGTCAATATTTGCGCATTAATACAAAGCGTATTGTAATTACACCCTGAACACACCTATGTATGTGATGTGTGTACCTTCTCATTTAATTATGTCTAAGGACTTACATACACACAAATGTCTAGCCATACAAGGCATCACTCAGGTTCCATTAAACAGTCGATGGTGTATTGAGAACCCAGTTGCGTATGACAGTGTACTTGTTCAAGTCTAATCGCTTGATGAGGGAGTCATGTCGACACGCACGCAAATTGCGCCGCTTGTTTACGACACTGTACCTACCTAACTCAATTTGCGCATTGTAGTGAACACTACCTACTTAATCGCTCTGCTAGAGAGTGGGTGGTGGGACACCCTGTTTGTTTTGTCTTGCTGTTTAATTCAGGATTCATTGGAGTAATGGATTGCAGGCAATGCGGAATCGAATGACATACTTGTGTCCGACACGCGCAACCAGCACACGGGTCAGTTGCTGGACAGTCGACTCGCAACCTCGACTCGGGACAGTCAACTCGCAACCTTTACACGGGACAGTCGACGCCCGACCTCCACACGAGTCAGTTCACTCACTCTGTTATCCCGTGATTATTTAGAAGAGTTAGGTATTGACATCGTTTCACAACGTATCGACCGCTCTGATCTTCTTAGTCAAAGCTGCACTTCCTGATATGCATTTAGATAAATTTGCTAGGTACAAAGTAATCGAACAGACGTTGAAAGTATCTTGAGAATAATCATCTTTTTGAATTGAAACGCCAAATGGCATTTCCATTGAGCAAATGGTAGAGCCGTGCCGCTTTGTCGTCAGCCATTCGCTACGGATTGAAAGGGCTGGATTCGATATCGTATGGAGCAGCTAACTGCCGATCGCAGCGACGAATGAATACCTACACCCGATACAAAGAACTGATCGGAATATTGAAGCTTACTCGAGTAGCGACGTAGCGAGTCAATAGTGTCGGTACAAAATAAGAAATTCTCATTTGAATCTTGCTTAACAGCTTTGAAAAAGCTCTATTTAAAATCTTTGTTTGGAGAGGTAAGAAATCTATGAAACCTTCGTGGTTAAATTGGACTCGAAAGACTTTTACTTAATTTCCTTTTAATATTTGACATGATGTTGACATGATGGACACAGAATATTTTTTTAACAGCTAGTTAATTTTAAGATTGGGAAAAATTTGGCAAAAATGGATCTATAAAATCGAGAAGTGTTTAATTTTATTTTTTGAACACCGTACAATACAACTATGTTGGTAAAACAACGTCGAAAGTGCGATGGTTGCATAAGGCCTGCTGGTCGTCGGCTCGCCTTGTTCCAAGCTAAGGACGAGTATGAATGCTACGCAGAGAGTTATGTCAAATGTTTTTGGGGACTTTGCGATGTAGTTCACAAAAGCAAGGAGGATATCATTCGCGCACCGGTTCTTAAAGGTGAGACTACACCGACTAGTTACATTATTACCTAGGTACTTTACAGCCGTAGGTAGTACTAGGTACTTTACGATGGTGTTAACATAACATCACGTCTGTAATTCGCGAAGGGTGAGGCAGAGGTGTACTCCTATTAGTACACCCACCCATTCACGGGTAATGTAGGTAAATAACATTAAGTTACGTCTTATTCCAATGGAGGTGTAGGCAAAAACTAGTAAATGTCACCTAATAGGATCCGTATCTAAACCCATTTAGACAATGCGATAAGTTGCACGCAAATTTGACTACATTGCAGCAGGTATTTGTTTGATCAACTGAATTCTTTGTCCATCAATAGTCGGCAATGAAACAAAACTCGCGCGAGTTTAAAAATGAATATTTAAATCTACGTACCTATGTTTATGAATAGCTGTAGGTACTAGTTTTAATTAATTTGGCAAATCTATTGAAAGAAAAAAAATAATTTAAAGAAAAACAAAAAACCCGACTGCGTCATAAAAACTAATTTTAAAAAATAGGTTAAAAAATTAACTTAAATAAAAACTAAAAAGAAAGAAACAAGCCCAACAGAACAGCAGGAAGGAGCAGAACAGAACGACTCACAGTCGGGGCCCTTGGGAAGATTTGATTGATAAAATTTAAATGGTATGTAGGTAATGGTATAAGGTAAGTAAGAAATTAGCGAGAATGATTGTTTTGTTAAACAACTTTAAATCATTATATATCCTAAACTTTTATTTAAAATGAAAAATGATAAAAGAAATCTAAAGATGATTTTAAAATACCTATTCAACGACACCTCACTTGACATAGTTCATCGACAATTTTTTTTTTTCATTTTGACTATAAATGGCGCATGGTTGTCGCTGTGGTGAACTTTGATTACTGTCATGTCTTTAGTGACACTCGCAAGGTTAAGACGAATCGATTGACGTAAGAATTATCAAAATCGGCCTACGCATTTGGTCTCTAGAACGCCACATAGAAACAAACAAACATACATAGACTGATAAACACATTACCCTCCTTTGCGTCGCGCAGTCGGGTAAAAACAAGAAATATGGCTTTGTAGTACACTAAAAAATTGGTATAGGAATGCAATTAAAACACTGAATTTAATGTTGTAACTGATTCAGGTGTAAAAAAGGCATTTGGCAAGTTTCCAAATACTTTTTTTTTACATCTAAAACGATATATTCGGTGTAACGATATTAATTATTGCATTCCCTTATCAATTTTTAGTGCACTATGGAGCCATTTCTTATTTCCATACAGTAACATTGCAAAATTTAATTAATTTTGCAAACTTGTTAATATTTGACAACTATTTGCGACGTTGCCAACTTTCAGAATACGCGTTCTTAAGATATGACATGAGTAACATCAATAACTTTGTTCCAGTAGTGACAGATCAACCAAGATCACAAGAGCTGCCATACAAAAATGCGAGAATAATGAATGATATTGCCGTGAAAACTTAAAGAGTAACTATTCTCTACAAATTATACAACAACTGCACAGTAAAAATTTAATATATTAATGTACGTTTTTCATAAAAATTACAGTGAAATACAATCTTGTTTTTCATTTAGTACTTTTCGCACATTCATATTTATTCTTGATTCTTGGATATAGTCTCTAAACCTTTGCCATTTTTTATTATCTAAATTTTCCTTTATGCTTGATACAATATCTTCTGATTTTGATATGTACTTAAAAGTGTTGTTTTTACTTAATACATTAATTGGCATATTATTGTCTTCATCCCAAGGGGAGAAGGGGGCAGGCAAAATTTTAGGTACAGCATGGTAACATAACCTGGCCTCCTTAGACATAACTACTATATCCCCACTGTTTATGAGGATTGCTGATGGTTCTATTGTCTTATCTTTTCCTCCGAGTAAGAATATTGCTGACTGGCCAAAACTGAAATAATAAAACGTTATAATTAATATAATATTGCTAGGAAATATTTTGTAGACACTGAAGACTGGTCCTGATCACAGGTAGACCTCCGCTGTATAGTATTTCTCCACTGACAAGGTATTTTTACGGTGCCGAGATTACAAAGGAGACTGTGCACCGAATTCGAGTTGCACAAAGGGCCATCATGGAGCGAGCCATGCTTGGCATTACTATTTTAGACCGAGTGTGTAACACCGAAATTCGTCATCGCACGAAAGTCTATGACGTTGGGGATAGGGCGATACGCCTCAAGTGGAGTTGGGCAGGGCATCTGGCTAGACGCAGAGATGGCAGATGGAGTAAGGTTCTGACCGAATGGTGGCCAAGGTTCGGCCAAAGAAACCAGGGCCGCCCAAAAGCCCGCTGGGTTGACGATATCGTCAAGATCGCGGGGAATAGATGGATAAGAGACGCACAGAACCGAGAAATATGGCATAAAAAGGGGGAGGCCTATACCCAGCAGTGGGTGATCCCGCGTCTATGACCCTACTTGGAGTCATACTCCAAAGATAAATTATTATTATTATTATTTATTATTACTAGCCTGTACTGTCCCACTGCTGGGCAAAGGCCTCCCTCCATTCCTTCCAACGGTCTCGATTGTGCGCCATTTCCTTCCAATTCTCAAGGAAGGCATCCAGTTCGTCCCGCCATCTCCTTCGCGGTCTGCCTCGACCCCGCCTCGCCGTTTCAGGGCACCAGTCCTGAGCTTTGCGGGCCCACAGCTCGTTCGGCATGCGGCAGACATTTAAAGATAAATATGATGCTTTATATTTCATTGGACGTATGACTACGAGTGAAACCATTATCATGGACGTATGGTTAGATAACAAGGTTAGGTAAAATTCAAAAGAACCGCCGTAAAATGTCACAAGTTTCTTTAAATGAAGATGGTAAGATAAAACATTTTTAGTAGAAATTGTAGGTACTTTATTTAACTAAAATCAATTAAGTAAGTGCATTATAAGATAGACAGCAGAGCACTATTTTACATTTAGGCACCACGTTGTTACTTTTGACGCCTTTGTAGCAGCTTTTGAAGTTTGACCTTCTGAAATGTGTTTTTGTAGCACCCTTTGCATCGTTTTAAATTCGTCTTACAAATCGTCTTATAATTTAATTTTAATAATATATTTATAATTTATTTATTTATTTTCATTTTTTTCGTATAATTTTTAGTTCATACGTCCATGACTCCTTGTGGAGTCATAAAGGAGAAAGCTCACGCTTCATACAAAAAAAAACCAGCTCCGGCAGAAACGATTTCTATCTCAAATTAACAATAGTATAGTGTAATAAAATAAGAACCAGTAATGATTGGGATCCTTAATCTTCCCCCATTTCACAAAGACGCCTGGACCGATTTGTAAAATTCTTTTTTGTTTGAAAGGGCATACTTTTATAACGAACAGGTCAGAAAAAAAAAGAATTTCCAAATTAGTCAAAAATAAATAAAAATTTGTCTGACCTTTAGATTATAAGACCACCTGGAAAGTATACCCTTCCAAAGAAAAAAAGAATTTTCGAAATTGGTAAAGGCGTCTTAGAAATAGGGAAACAAACTACTACTACGAAGTACTTTTCTAAGGACAACAGAATAACAATACTGGCAATTTTTATATGTTTGCCAGTAAGGATTACAATCATACCTGATTATTATTTTTATTACACTATACTATTGTTAATTTGAGATACAACTTACTATACTTACTATTGTTTTTTTGAGCATCCTTCTTTATTTTTCAGTTTTGGGCTAAAAAATATTAAAATTTATAGTTTTTTAACTGATATTAGTATAGACGTAAGCCCTTATATTTATTGTCAACTTATAGAAAAATGATCGATAGACATACTAATGTTTTTTTTATTTTTTTTCTGGGACAGGGAACATGTTAAATTATCTCCAAAAATTTTGCAGGAGAGTTTATAATTACCTGAATGAAAATAGAGGAGCTTCCAAATTGACTTCTGAATGGTCAGTATGAGCAGATAATGTCGAGTTCATGTGGTAATAGTTCACAATAGCAGCCTCAGCCCTGAAGTTGGAGTACCCAAGGTACTGAGCCAACACATCTGATAGCTCTGCCAAGTCCTCAGGAAACGGAGACCTGTTCTGTTCTGTGTAAACCTAAAATATTAATAATGTATTTTTAGATATTGGTACAACTTCTGTGAAGGTAGTAAATAACGAGGATTTATCATCAACAAGAATTATTTTGCTTGGATTTCCATGCCATAGAGAATAATAGATAATTTAGGGGATTTTAACAATAATGGACTCTGGTTGGGTATACATTGATAATATTAACATTTTACTTTTGTGTCCCAGTTATGATGATATCCTAACGTTGTCCATCGAAGTTTCTTTTGAAGCAGTGTTTCACATTGTCCATTTGTAAAGCATTCTTCCCACCAGTCTTGCAAATTCATTTCTATATCTATATTCAATTTATTTGGCTTCCTTGGGTAGACTTCTAGACACCTTCGAACCCAATATCTTTGCCCTAAAGCCGTGAAAGGATTCCTTATAAATAGTAAACCAGGGTGCCTCTTCAAAGTAAATATTTCCCATTCTTTTAAACTCTTCAATCCCAATAAGTCAGTCCGGGTATCTTCGACAACAGAATCTGGAGTAATATTAGTGACCTACAAATTATTTTTGAACAATAATTAATGAAACAATACGAGTAAAAATAAAATGAAAATACGGAAATAATCTAACCGTATCAGCGGAATATTTTTCAACCGTAATTACGTCTTTTAAAGACGGCTTAGGTTTTTTAGACTTATAGTACTTGAACGACTTCATAAACTTATCTTCCAAAGGAGGCAAATGAAGATTTTCTTCCATTTTAATAGATTTTTATATCAAAACTATGTTTTGCTGAGGCTGTCATTGTTGTCAAGTTGTCATTTCGTCTGTCGACGACATAGACATTGGTCGACGACGACGTTGACAATGACATTGACAGATCAAGGTTTTTAACTCGCATTTTTCGCCAATTTGGAATCAACCAGTCAACGCCAAAAAAACCCTTTTGTTCAGAGTTTTTAGCACAGTAACCAGTGCTAGGAAGACGTAATGGCGCAAGAGGAGGAACATGGTGGCCTGGTTATGGTGAGCGCACATATTATGTATATCAAGCGCCGCGCTGTACGCGCCAGCGCCACATTTACTGATGGGCAATCATCAGATGACCCCGATGAGCCGTACAGTGCCGGTTTTAGCACTAGGTACCAGCAACCTGGGAGAGATTTCCCCCCCCCCGTCCCGCGCCCCCTAACTGCAAACCCGTATGAAAAAAGGAATATATAATATAACAGAATATATAGGATATGACAAAATTACCATCTAATAAAAGAAATATAGCCACATTCTGATCAGGCAAAAAAGATTTCAAACATAATTATGAGTTCATCACACAACATGTTCATCTGTATAGATCTGATTTAAGGTGAAACCGCACTAGGCGGAACTGCACTACAGCGGAACTACGCGACACGACGCGTAATTTTTTAGTAAACCGCACTTGAACTGCAGCGAGCGGCGCTACAAAAATATATTCAGTTGCTAGGCAACCTCTGAGCAAGATGAATGACGAAATGGCCTGGTTCTTAATCGAACCGCACTCCGCGGCAGCGGAAAGACACTTTGGGTCAGTTGCTCAACTTTGACGCGCAGTTCGGTTGTTTCGGTATGTCGGAAGCATTAGGCATCAATAATGCTGACATGAAACAATCGTTGAAGAAGCGCTTCTTTGGCCGCCTGAATAAAGTACACAGTCTTTTGTCAGGTGGCAATAAGGTGCGCCCTTTCAACGGTTGGTTCATGCCGGTATTGATGTATTCTTCGGCACACTCATATGGACTCAGACGGAACTTGACGCCCTGGATCGGAGAGTCCGTTCACTGCTGACTGCAAATCGGATCAGCCCCGGATCTAAGGGGGGGCAAACAACTTGCCCCAGGGGCGGCAGTTTCATGGGGGCGCCAAATCCTTGATAAGAGAATTCGAAATATCGTACAAGTGAAGCTCCTTTTCCTACAATCTCATAGGTTTTTATCAAGTAATCGAATCTTATAAAATAAAGTTTGAAAAAAAACTTTTGTATTTCCATACGCCTAGTTAGTTTTTGAACACATACTGATTTACGAACGCATCTTAACAGTACCCTTTTTTTTTTTTTTTGGGTGGTAAAATCATCAAATGAGTCTGTTGTGTGGCAACACAGCCACTTGGCTGTATGCAAGTTGCCGTGTGCCTCTGTCTGTCATGGCGTCGGCTCCTGTGGCTGATCTATAAAATGGTTAATATTGTGTGTCTTGATCTATCTGGGAATAATAAATAGTTTGATTTGATAACCGTGTTCTTCATTGAATTGTTGTCTTATCAGACATCCCTGCACAAACTAGTACTAAGAGGAAATCATCGGGAATCTAGACACAACAAAGTGGCGACGAGAAAATGGCTTCTTCGTATTTGGGAAACATAGAATACAATGGTAAAGAAAAATTTTCGACCTACATATCAAGATTCGAAATATTCCTTGACTGCAATGGAATCAAAGAGGAAAAGAAAAAGTCGGTGTTTCTGACTGTAATTGGGGCCGAGCTATATGCTTTATTACAAAATCTGTGCGTACCAGTGAGTCCGAGCGAGAAAACCTATGAAGAATTAAAGAAAATTTTAAGTGAACATTTAGAGCCAAAGAATTCAATAATTACCGAAAGATACAAATTTAATCAAAGATCTCAAAATGTGAATGAAACGATTGCAGAGTACATAACGGAATTAAAAAAGTTATCTATCTATTGTAACTATGGGGAAAAACTGGAAGACATGTTGCGAGATAGATTTATATCGGGATTACGAGATCCAAAAGTAAAACTGCGTATCCTCAATGAGCAGGAAACTACTATGACCTTGGATAAGGCAGTGCAGATGGCACTTTCATTTGAAAATACTGAAAGGAATTTGAAAGAAATGGGAAATCCATCAGCGGATAGAATGCAGAAAATGGAAAGAGGAAAGGAACCAGGAAGGCAGGGGCACAGAGGACCCGAAGGAGAATGGAGACGGAAAAGTGAAAATTCTAAAGGGAAACAACATGGAGAAGGATATGGATATATTAATAGAAAAAATGAAGGATATGGATATGTTAATAGGAAACGGGAAGAAGGATGGCAGAAGCTGGATCGTGGCAGGCCGGTGGAGACCCACAAGAAAGGTAGTTGGGAGCAGCGAGATCCAGGAAGGTGTGACTGTTGTGGCAAGCAGGGACACAGTAAGCAAGAGTGTTGGTTTCGAGATAGAAAGTGTAATAAATGTGGAAAGCCAGGGCATTTGCAGTATGTGTGCAAGAGGAAACAGTATTACATTGAAAAGGACAGTAATGTTAATAGTAGTAATTGTGTAAAAGACATTCAAAGTCTATTTGTAATGGATGTATGTAAAACTTCACCATACTTGGTTAAATTAAATGTATCAGGCAAGTACCTAAATATGGAAATTGACACAGGATCAGCAGTAAGTGCAATTAATTTAGATCTTTATAGGAAGCTGTTTAGTGATATACCGATGCAAAAATGTAATGTAGAATTGAAGTCCTATACTGATGAACCAATATGCCCACTGGGCTACATACAGATATTATTAGAATACAAGGGAGACTGTCACAAATTACCATTATATATTTTTGAGAAAGGAGGACCACCATTAGTTGGTAGAGACTGGTTACAAAGTATTAATTTGTTATCTATTCATTCTATGGAATCTACAAATTTTAATTTGAAAAATATGTTGAAAGATAAATACCCAGAAGTTTTCAGTTCAGAATTAGGTACTTATACAGGTGAAAAAATAAAATTATGTTTAAAAGAGAATGCTAACCCTAAATATTACAAAGCTAGACCATTACCTTATTCTATGAAAGATTTAGTTGAAAAAGAAATAAATAGATTAGTAAAGGAAAACATATTAACTCCTGTTCAATCAGCAGAGTGGGCAACTCCTCTAGTTCCTGTATTAAAAGATGATGGTAAATTAAGATTATGTGGAGATTTTAAGGTAACCATAAATCCATATTTAGAGGAAAATAAGCATCCCTTACCACGGATAGAAGATTTATTTGTAAACTTAAAGAAAGGTCAGAAATTCACTAAAATAGACTTAGCGCATGCATACCAACAATGTTTACTTTCTGATGAGTCTAAAAAGCTAGTTGTTATAAATACTCACTTAGGGTTGTTTGCATATAACCGTTTACCATTTGGTGTGAAAACAGCTCCAAATATTTTCCAAGGAATTATGGATAAATTGTTCAAAAAGTTAGAAAATAAGGGTGTAGCTACGTTCCTTGATGATATTGTTATTACAGGGAAGGATGATCAAGATCATATAAATAATGTTCTGGAAGTGGTTTCTATTTTAAAAGAAGTTGGTCTAACCATAAAAATGGAAAAGTGTATATTTATGTCACCTAAAATTTATTATTTGGGTTATGAATTGTCAAGTGAGGGTCTGAAACCTGATGATAGGAAAGTGGAAGCAATATTGAAGGCACCAGAACCACAAAACATTACAGAACTTAAATCTTTTCTAGGGATGGTAAATTATTATATTAAATTTCTACCAAATGCATCAACAGTACTAGCTCCATTATATAATTTAACAAAAAAGGGTATACAGTATTATTTTAATGAAAATTGTAAGAAAGCATTTAAATGTATCAAAGAGATGATGGCATCACCTCACTTGTTGGCACACTATGACCCGGAGGCAGAATTATGTTTAGCTTGTGATGCTAGTGCATATGGTTTGGGTGCAGTGTAATCTCAAAAGAAACATGGTATAGAAAGGCCAATTGCCTTTACATCTCGCACACTGAATGATGCTGAAAAACACTACAGTCAGATAGATAAGGAAGCCTTAGCATTAGTATTTGGTGTTTCAAAGTTTAATCAATATTTGTGGGGAAAGAAATTCACTCTAGTAACTGATTCAAAGCCTTTATTAAGTATTTTTGGTCCTAAAAAGGGAATTCCTGTATTAGCAGCTGGTAGGCTACAGCGCTATGCCTTATTGTTATCAGGGTATGAGTACAATATTATCTATGTAAAATCTGAGCAAAATAATGCAGATTGTCTCTCACGCTTACCTTTAGAAAGAGTAAATAATTATTGTACACCAGATTATTCATACTTAAATTTTATTACTGACAATAGCTACTTACCATTAGATCACAAAATGATAAGAAAGGAAACTATGTTAGATCCATTATTGAAAACTGTATTAGAGTACATTTATACTGGATGGCCTAAACATGTGGATAGTATATTTCAACCTTTTTTTAATAAGAGAGAACAGTTAACTGTTGAACAAGGAATAATTATGTATGGTCATAGAGTAGTAATTCCAAGTAAATTGACGAAATCTGTATTGAATGAGTTACATAGTACTCACTTGGGGATAGTAAAGATGAAATCTATTGCAAGATCTTATTTTTGGTGGGTTTCATTAGATAGAGATATTGAGTTGTTAGCTAATAGTTGTAGTGCATGTTTACAACAGAGGCAAAATCCTGAAAAAGTAACTTTACACACGTGGGAATATCCAAAAACAGTATGGTCACGACTACATATTGATTATCTTGGTCCTTGTTATGGTAAAATGTTTTTAGTATTACAATGTGCTTATTCAAAATGGATTGAGGTGGTAGAAGTTAAATCTACTTCAGCATTTCTAGCAATTTCAGCATTAAGGAAAATATTTGCTACCTTTGGTTATCCAGAGTTAATTTGTAGTGATAATGGACCACCCTTTCATTCATCTGAATTTCAAAATTTTATTAATAGTTGTGGTATTAAACAGGTATTTTCACCACCATATCACCCTCAAAGCAATGGCTGTGCAGAAAGTGCAGTAAAAATAATTAAAAATTGTATTAAGAAAGCTGTATTTGAAAAAAGAGATTTGGAAACTAGTATTTGTAATTTTCTGATGTATTATAGAAATGCACAGCATAATACAACTGGTGAAACACCTGCTCAACTCATGTTTAAGAGAAACTTGCGTATTCAATTCGATTTGTTAAAACCTAATATAAAGGGTCATGTGGAAAAGAAACAGGAAATGCAAAAAGTTTATTCAGGGGGAAGTGAGGCAAAACAGTATCAGGTTGGACAGAATGTATTAGTAAGGTCATACAGAAATAATTGTAAATGGATAGAAGGGAAAGTATTAAAACAATTGGGACCTGTAACATATTTGGTTAAGTTAGTTGATACTGGTATAATATGGAAAAGGCATGTTGAACAAATAATGTTGTTTGAAAGTATGTATCAGGAGAGAGAAGAGGTACCTGAAAACATAAGATTAAACATTAGTAAAGATGAACCTGTAAAAGAAAACTTAAAATTAAAAAATGAAAACGGTACAATTAATGATAGTGTGCAGACTGATTGTAACATTGTAGAGAGTAAGAATTTAAATGTTGAAAGACTTCCAAATGTACCAAGTGTAGAGTCCTCTCAAAGAGTGAGCTTGGAACCAGTAAGTGTGGCCGAAAGGCGCTATCCTAAGAGAGTTATTAAAAAGCCAGATAAGCTCAATCTTTAGAGGAGGAGAGTGTTGTGTGGCAACACAGCCACTTGGCTGTATGCAAGTTGCCGTGTGCCTCTGTCTGTCATGGCGTCGGCTCCTGTGGCTGATCTATAAAATGGTTAATATTGTGTGTCTTGATCTATCTGGGAATAATAAATAGTTTGATTTGATAACCGTGTTCTTCATTGAATTGTTGTCTTATCAGACATCCCTGCACAAACTAGTACTAAGAGGAAATCATCGGGAATCTAGACACAACAGAGTCCTCCCACCCCGGGCAGGGCGGGAGGGACTGTCAGACTTGTACTGACTAAAATCCACGGTGTCCTTCAATAGCCCTTTATGTTCCGGGGTCACGGTAATGAGATAAGTCCCGCGACCCCGGCAGGCTTTGGCCCTCTAGAGAGGGGGCCCCGTCATTATGCTGACGCTCTTTGAGGCGCGCGTGGAACACAAAGCGCCGTCGACCCGGGCATGGTCCATGGTCGGGCTGCGAGTTGCCCTTTACTCGCCGCCCGCATGCCCGCGCCTACGTTGGCCGGAGATCGTCTTGCGACGTCCGTCGCCGTGGGCGTCCACCACCGCGGGTGGGGTGGAGGGAGAACACTGTCCTCTCTCTCACGCGGCCCGCCTCCTCCTTTGCGAGCATGACAGCTTCGCAGAAGGAGGCGACCGCTTCCCACTCCGTCTCGCCCCGCAGCATGGCCGCGACCAATGCCGGGCGCGAGAGGTCTCCGCCTATCGCCGCCGTGAGGACACGTCGGTGCTCTGCCCAAGCGGGGCAGTCTTGCACCGTATGCTCTACTGTGTCCTCCGGGCGATCTTCGCAGTGGTGACACCCAGGCGTTTCCTCCTTTCTCCTCAGACACAGGTACATCCCGAAACTTCCGTGTCCGGTGAGGACCTGCGTCATGCGGTAGGTTAGGACGCCGTGACTCCTATCCAGCCACTCCTCAAAGAGGGGTCTTACCGCCGCGATTGCGGCGTGCCTGGCCGTCGGTTGCGACAGTCGTCCCCTCCATACTGCCCTGAGATCGCGCCGGACCTCCTCTCGCCGCGCCTCGACTTCTCGAGGCAGCGGGGAAGCACCCCGGCTCCGCGCCTCCACGCGCCACTCATAGACGCGCTGGAGGGCAGTCGCCTCCAAATCCCAGGGCAGTAATCCGGCAAGCAGGTTGGCCGATTCGCCGGCGATCGTAGCACGAGTTTTCACTCTTTTATTCTACAGCGTCTTTTCAGTATTAACAGCGTTTATGGTATGAAAAAATGGACCAGCGCCTCTGGTGTGCGAAGAAGGAACTAATTTTCCCTTGAAAATTGTCAATTTGATATTGTCAAAGTTCCAGTTTACTTTACGTCTCAAATACTGAAAACTCGTGCTAAGGGTACTGATCAAGTAACTTTTTTGAACGCGTGCGTATTGTGCGTGATCTTTCTGTACCCTTAGCACGAGGAGCACGAGTTTTCACTATTTGAGACGTAAACAGTTTACGTAATTATCAAAGTTCCAGTTTACCGTAAACTGGAACTTTGAATTTAACTTAACTTCAAATTGACAATTTTCAAGGAAAAAATAAGTTCCTTCTTCGCACACCAGAAGCGCTGTTCCATTTTTTCATACAAGAAACGCTGTAAATACTAAAAAGACGCTGTAAAGTAAAAGAGTGAAAACTCGTGCTAAGGGTCATCATCATGGGGTGCTAAGACAGGAAACCTCCACGTGCGCCCGTGGACTGGAGTTCCCTCTCGGATACGTCCGGGGGGAAGACCAGTATTTCGGGCCGGTGCACCCTGGGATGCGGGCAAAAACTCTTCCTTATGCACTGTGTGCCTAAGGGGTCTCTTTGCCCGTATGCGAATAGCCTGTCGGGTGGACGCTCCAACGCGTGTCCCTCTGAATAGCAGAGGGCACAGCGGCGGAGCGGGCTTGCGGACGGTGAGCAATGGGTAGCTCGCCGTCCGACCGAGGACCAAGCCCGAGTCGGTGGCACGTCCTGTCGTGTTTCGCGCGTGCCTTCGGGGAGTTGTCAGCAGACTGACGGGGCCCCTTATGGGGCCAAATGCCTGCTGGGGTCGCGGGTTTTTCTTAACACAGGATACCGTGGCCCCGGAACGTAAAAGGCATCCGAAGGAACATGGGTGGATTTTAGTCAGTAAGAGTCTGACAGTCCCTTCCGCCCCACCCAGGGCGGAAGGACTCATTCGATGATTAAGGGTCATCATCATCATCATCATCATCAGCCGGAAAACGTCCACTGCTGAACATAGGCCTCCCCCTTAGACCGCCACGCCGAACGACAATTCGCCACTTGCATCCATCGGTTGCCCGCGACTCTCGCGTGCTAAGGGTACTGATAGGGAAATCCCCGTCATATCTGTACGAGCCAAGCCGAACAAATTCGAACAGTCGAACGTCAAGTGACAAACACTGTTTGTGGTGTGTTAAATTTTTCAAAGGATAATTATTTTATGTATATTACAAATGGTCACAAAAAATGCTACTCATTTGTCAGTTTTAACAGTTTTTCTCAAACATTGAAGGGAGGGGGCGCCACTATCAAGTTTTTGCCCCGGTTCGAAAAAATCGTAGATCCGGGGCTGAATCGGATGCATCAGCCACGGTCGTCGGTGATGAGACTGTATATCCCGCGGAAGTGCGGGGGCCGTGTGTTCTTAAATGCTAAGACCCTGCACAACCGTGAGGTATGCAGTCTCAGGGAATATTTCCTAGAAGCCGACGTGGGGATGCACAGAGATGTGGTCACAGTGGACAAGGGTCTTACTCCGCTCTCCTTGGCTAACGAGAACTGGCGCAAACCTAAAGTATTAGACACTAATGATCGTAAGGAGGTATGGCACAGCATGGAGCTTCACGGACGCTTTTACCGGGCATTACATGGTCCCGATGTAGACTTTTTAGCGTCCGTATCCTGGACAGTTATACACTTCGGTCGCAAAGCCCGTTGACAGCTTGGTAGGAGATCCAAGAGCCAAGCTGTCCCGACATTATACCGAAGATATCCCGGACATCAGTCTGTATGAGATTAGGATGGCCCTGAAGCAGCTTGAACAACAAGGCGCCGGGCGAGGACGGAATCACTTCAGAGCTTCTGAGAGCGAGTGGAACACCGGTACTTAAAGTCCTCCAGAAACTCTTTAATTGCGTCCTGTCCGAGGGCAAAACGCCTAAAACGTGGAGCAGGGGTGAGGTGGTGTTGTTCTTCAAAAAAGGTGATAACAGCCTATTGAAGAACTACAGACCCATCACGCTTCTGAGTCATGTTTATAAGCTGTTTTCAAGGGTTATCACGAATCGTCTCGAACACAGACTTGATGACTTCCAGCCTCCTGAACAAGCCGGTTTCCAAAGAGGCTATAGAACCATAGACCACATCCATACGCTGCGGCAAGTTATACAGAAGACCGAAGAGTATAACTTGCCATTTATTATTACTTTATTTTATCCCCTTAGGGGTGGAATTTATCAAAATCCTTTCTTAGGGGATGCCTACGTCATAGTAGTTTTATGCATGCAGTCTCAGCCCGATCGGTTTAAAATTGACAAAGTTTCATACAAAGTTTCATCCCTTATTTTATTCCCTTGGGGTAGAATTGATCAAAATCCTTTCTTAGCGGATGCCTCCCATAACATCTACCTGTATGCCAAATTTCAGCCCAATCCGTCCAAATTCTAGGAAGATTTTTACAAACTTTCATCCCCTATTTTATCCTCTTAGGGGTGGAATTTATAAAAATCCTTTCTTAGGGCATGCGTACTATAGTAGCTTTGTGCATGCAAAGTCTCAGCCCGATCGGTTAAAAATTGACAAAGTTTCATACAAACTTTCATCCCCTTTTTTATCCCCTTGGGGGTAGAATTGATCAAAATCCTTTCTTAGCGGATGCCTACGTCATATAATCTACCTGTATGCCACAGCCCGATCCGCCCAGTGGTTTGGGCTGTGCGTTGATAGATCACAATATCAGTCACCTTTGAGTTTTATTTATTTAGATAATAATATTCCACAACGATCACACAACGCCATCTAGTCCCAGGCTAAGCAGAGCTTGTGTTATGGGTACTAAACAACTGATAAACATACTTATATATTTCTAAATACATAAATATTATAGATAAATTACACCCAGACACAGAACAAATGATCGTGCTCATCACACAAACATTTGTCCTGGGTGGGAATCGAACCCACGACCGGTCCGGTATAGCAATCAAGGTCACTAACCACTAAACCAACAGGCCTGTCACTAGTGTCACTACAAAACCCCAATCAACTAGAAAAAGAGGAATCAAAAAGCTGGTCCTATATTTCTGTTACAGGAAAGGGATAGGTAGGGCTCTCCTTCTGGACTCTAGAGTGCCAATTTTATCTATCAGTTGGTAGTTGGCTAGGGAAGGTGCAGTCCATGTTTTAAGTCTATGAAATCCATTATTGCTCGTGGAAAAAATATAAGGTCAGTGGTCAACTGTCAAGTTGTTAGTGTGACTGAGGTGTGACCTCAGAACAATAACGTTATTGTTTCTGAGGATGTGACTATTCCTGCCTTTTTTAAAGGCGAACGAAACAAATAAAAAATAGTGTCACTGTCATGCGTTGTCATGTCATTGTCATTTGTCAATGCCAAACAAAATATTTCTGTTGATTTCTGTTGGTGTTTTGTGTTTGTCAAGTCTATTGCGATTTCTTTAGAAATTATTACACGCTTGAACATATAATTTTGAAATAAATTCAACTTTTAAAAGTAACATGAGTAATACTGTTGAGCAACAAATAAACGCTGGCAAGGTAATAAACTTCTAACATTTCTATAAACAGAGAGTACAACGTCCTACTTTCCGGTACCTCTACATCACACTTTGGTCAGGGGCAACTAGGATTTAGAATCATGAAGGGTAATTTTCTAAAATTTAACCCTAAAACCCTATTCGGGATGCCGGAGCACCCCAAACGATTTAGGTTCTTTGTTTATTCCACAGACGTCTATTGGACAGATTTAACTTCTCGCGTATTGAACTTTATGAGAATGCACCACTGATCATTGCCTTGGTGACGTATCGATCTATCGATGGTATAGACGTCTGAGCATGTGTCGAGGGGTTTTATAGAACCCCAGAGTAGTAACACTGAATATACAGGACAGTGTAGGGTTAAATCTTCCGTTTTTCTGAATGTGTTTAGTTTGAACATTTAATACAGCAATAGTAACTTTCCCTTTCAAATTCATTTCAGATTCTATTATGTTTTTCTATTATGTTCATATAAAAATATTTGAAGTGTTTTCTATAACTCAATGGTATAATGCAGCACATAGCTCGCAAACTACCTCCTTGTGGCCTGTGAATGTTTAGTAATCAGAAATAATACTGAGTCGTCTATAATTCTTAACAAAATACAGAGAATAGTTCTTTGCTTATAGATTACAGCTCTAAAAAATAAATGGTAAATGCAGGATAATCTACTATCAAACCCTTCATATTTTGTGGTCTGACACATGCCTGGCCAGATTTTTTAATATAAAAATTGTAGCCCACTATACCTTGATTTTGCCACTATTTCTTTTTCTGCCAATGCTGGTATAATATTGGATCACCTGTAGCAATAGTGTAACTGCTAAGTGACTTATCATTTGTGTTCCAGAATGTTGAAGATGGGAAAGCAAAATTAAGAAAATGGTTGAACATGAACTTTAGGATAGAAATGACAGATGGAAGAGTTTTAGTTGGAGTATTCCTGTGCACAGATCGGGATGCCAATGTTATTCTAGGTACGGCATTGATTTTTTGAGTTTCAGCATCTAGTCAGTACATTTCATTGAAAACCTAGCACATTCCACCTGCTCAAAACCTGCCATCTGGACATGAACACCTGCGCCTGCCATCAGGTCATAAACACCTGCAGCTGCCATCAGGACATAAACTCCACGACTGCCTTTTTTTAGCATGGTAAAATCTTCAAATGAGTCCTCCCACCCAGGGCAGGGTAGGAGGGACTGTCGGACTTATACTGACTAAAATCCACGGTAACCTTCAATAGCCCTTTACGTTCCGGGGTCACGGTAGTTCATTAGTCCTGCAACCTCCATGACTGACTTGGAAGTCTGAAAAAGACTCTGGACAGCTCAGATATAAATATACACTAACTTTTTTAAGTTGGCCAGGAGGAAATCTGAATCCATAAAAGATATGAAAAAACTTTCTTACAAAACTTTGGACAGGCCTGTTGGTGTAGTGGTTAGTGACCCTGACTGCTATGCCGGAGGTCGTGGGTTCGATTCCCACCCAGGACAAATGTTTGTGTGATGAGCACGATCATTTGTTCTGTGTCTGGGTGTAATTTATCTATAATATGTATGTATTTAGAAATATATAAGTATGTTTATCAGTTGTCTAGTACCCATAACACAAGCTCTGCTTAGCTTGGGACTAGATGGCGTTGTGTGATAGTTGTGGAGTATTATTATATTATTATTATAAACTTCTCTTATGTGGGTTTTCTACTTTAGCTCTCTTAAGTGGTACAGTGACCCAAACCTCAGTGTAAAAGTAGCACAACACTGCAAATAAAGAGAGCAGTAATAAAAAAATACTGTACCAGGGGTGAATAGGTTGATAAGTCGACTTACACATATTTTTTTAGTAGTTTTAGTACTAGTATTAAAAGAGTTATTCAAAAATTCACATGTTTGATACGTGCAGGAAAACAGACTTATCGACTTAGTCATTTATTCACCCTGTAAAAGAAGCAATCCTTATGCCTCATCATCATCTTCATATCAGCCATTGCTGGGTATAGCTAAGCCTCCCCCTTTTCATGCAATATCTCTCGGTTCTGTGCGTCTCTTATCCATCTATTCCCCGCAATATTGACGATATCGTCAACCCAACGGGCTTTTGGGCGGCCCTGGTTTCTTTGGCCGAACCTTGGCCACCATTCGGTCAGAACCTTACTCCATCCGCCATCTCTGCGTCTAGCCAGATGCCCTGCCCAACTCCACTTGAGGCGGATAATAGGCGTAATAGGCTTCCTAATGCCTATTATGCATTAAAAAAAATATATTCATGTTGACTTATCAACCTAAACCTATTCACGCCTGGTATGGATTATAGATGTTTCATTATATTACATTAATGTACAATTGTTACCTTAAGTTTGACCAAGAGTATTTTTTTAGCATGGTAAAATCATCAAATCAATCCTCCCATCTAGAGCAGGGCAGGAGGGACTGTCAGACTTGTACTGACTAAAACACAGTGTCCTTCAATAGCCCTTTACGTTTCGGGGTCACTGTAATAAATGTGTAAGCAGAAATATACAATTTAAAACAAATTGTTTTGTTTTTATCTTTTCTAGGAGCTTGTTCAGAATACCTGAAAGGCAGTGATGGTGAAACAGAGGAGCCAAGAGTATTAGGTCTTGTTATGGTACCTGGTCGCCATATTGTTTCTATTCAGTTAGATGACACTACTCCACCACAAATGTACTGTTATGATGAGTGATTCCTCCCTACTGTCCTTGGTTTTGTAATTAAATACCCCTTTTTATTTATAAGCCTTCTTAGTTTGATATTGTACATGATATTTATACTGAACACTAATTAAGTTTTTTTAAGAAGAAATAAAACAATGAATCAGACGAAAAAGTGTAAAAGTTTATTTACTTACAAATTAAGCACTAAGTATTTAAGTTTTCAATCAATTGTTTCAGTACATTTGTTTCGAGGTAAATATTTTTAGAGTCATTTGCAAATGGATTATACTCTGGATTGTCTGTACTGTGATTAGCATGAAATATTTCTGATAATTCTTCTACAAGTTCACTTATTAAATACTGAGATCCATTAAATATGGTGCACAAAAACTGCTTACTTAAAATATTATTCAAACAAACATATGGTTGTAGTACTGATTCATGTTTGCTTAGTTTATGATAGAAGTTCACACTCAAGTGTCTCACATCCTCATCTTCATCTTGTAACAGCATAATTGCACATTTTATTGAAATAACTTTCATTGAATCAGGTAACTTATCAAATTCATTTGCAAGCTCATTGTTAGCAATAGCTGCCATGCATCTCATTTCCACATCTGAATTATCAAAATCACAGATCTTTCCTATGATATTCATTAAATTCAGTTTACCTTCATCATGAACACTGGCTATATTTCTTGCTAGCAATGGGATACTGTATCTTATTTTGTATACTGATTCTCTTTCCAGTAAGATTTTCAGGAGTTCCGCTGTATCTAAATAGCCAGTTAAATCCATATTTTGAGATATTTCGAAAAGCATCTCCCAAATAATACTACTGTCATATTTGTTCTCAAATGCCAGCAGTACTTCAACTATTTTTAGTAGAACTTCTGTTTTACATTTCTGTGTTCTAACTTTTAAGAAAATAGATTCACAATGCTTTTCATAATTACTGTGCTTTAGTAATATGTCCAGTAGAACTGGTATTTCATCCCATGGGCATGTGTAATAAATATATTTTTTAAATCGTTCTTCTGCCCAAATATCGACTCCAGGAGAATGTGCATTATCATTCATTTCGAAAATTGTTTTTTGTATATCCATTGATGTATACTTGTACATAAAGATATCTTCAAATAGCTTTTTACATAGATACGAGTGGTTCTCATTACAAAACTTTGTTATGAGTCTAACTGCAAACTTTTCGAAGTGCGTTTTGTAATCTTCATGTGAAAAATAATATTTATGATACAGGTTTAGCAAAATTAAACAACCATGTAGGGAATTTTCTGGCACATTAACATAGTAAAACAAGTAATATAATGTATTACTGATCTTTCTGAAATCATAAATATTAAATATGGATTTGGCTGCCAATCGTCTGACTGTGTGTATGGGACTATCAAGGAGCATCAATAAATGGTCGACTAATTCCTCATCAGCGGTTTTTTGTTCTGCCATGTCATATGAAAAGTTGTACCGCTTTGCACTGTTTGCCAATACATTCAGAATTGGTACTAAGTTTGATTGAAATTGTAATTTATTTGATGGACTGGGTCTGTGTTCCAATTCTTTCATCATATAGATCCATAGCCTTGGTGAATGTGTTCGCAGCTCATCGCATGCCACTGTCGCTGAAGTTTGCTCATCACTACCTGAAGCTTTCTTCTCACCAATTTGTTTTGGAATTAAGGCTCCATACAATTGCAAAGCTGCATTCCTGGAAACATTTAAAGTAATGTGGTAGGTAAGTCCGTTTATCATTTATAAGAATAATAGTTAACAATATACGTAGGTAGGTACCGATGTACGACAACTTACCTGATTTGCCAATGACGACTTGTAAGATTATGAAACGCAAGTTCAGCTAACCTGGCAAAATAGAACATCATATCTGAAGCTAAACTGCTGTCAGTGACAATTCGCGTCATAAAATGCATGTAGATTGCTTTCGGTAAATCAATCTGATTTTCATCATTTTCCTTTGGAGTGTTTCTTGTGGTATTGAATACATGTAATAAAGTCTTTATGAAGTAATGGAATAAAGGCTAAAACAGAAATACACTATTATAATGATATGAACAAATGTTTGAAAATCAAAATAGGTACATCAATAAATAAATTAATAATAACTTTGCCCTACACTAGGAATTTCTCCTGTATCGTACCCGGAACAACTACTTGTAGATCATACAAATATTTGTGCCGTGCGGGGATCGAACCAGCGACACACTGCGCAGCAGCCGATCGCTCAGCTACTGCGCCAACCGTGCCGACAAGTTTGTAAGTACTTAATGAATTTAAAATTTTCTTACCTTTCCTTTCTTCATGTCACTTGATACTATTCTGTGTACCATAATAGATAGGCCTGCACCCCTTCTGGTTATGGACGCCATTTCATTGGTTTCCGATATCAAATCATTCAGTTTGCATCTCAGCAAAGTGTTGGGTACTTCTGAAGCTTTGTTTTCTTCAGGCAAAGATGTTAAAAATTTAATGCCATTGCCTATTAAGAAAAAATATGAGTTCGTATCTATTTAGGTTTAATCATGTAGATTTGAATGTAAGAAACTGCCCCACTTATGTCTTTCTCCTTTATCGTGGGTGCATTTAAAAAGACAACGGATAGTCAACGAAACAGGATAAAATTACAGACCAAGGGAAGCGCCTGCAGCTTCAATGGCTCCTTTATGACGTGATGTCTCCAAAACATGAGTAATTATGTTCAGGCACTTCTCACACATAGTGGCATCATTCACGTTCAGCTGTACCAAAATCGATGCTAAATCGCAAGATGCCTGTAACAGTAAAATCATTACCTGTTTCATTGCTTTATCAAGAAAGAATTTAGGTGCAGGGCGCAGCGCGGACTTAACGAAGCACAGCAAAATTTCCATGCCAATCATTGACAAGACTATGTTTTTTTTTCCTTGGTTGGAACCAACCACCAACAAAGAGTACCTTGGTTGAGTTCGCATAAAAAATTGAATAGACGTCGATTGATGTCCAATGTTTGGTCGCGCGTAGTTCAGAGCTCACCCCTGATAACAGTCATAAACAACGACAATAATAATAATAAATCTCGACCGTAGGGACGGTTTTTGTACAAACCGATTCCGTCATTCCGTCCTCGCGTGCCGCTAAGCAGCTCACAAACTCCTATAGGTTGACCTGCGAGATGCCACACGCAAAAAAAAGGACGCTTTTTGTTGACACATGAGCATGAGTTAATGATACTCCAAATGTTCTTCACCAAACATATTAAAAGTGTTTGAAAGTATTATTAGGAGATTTACCTTAACATTCAACCAAAGAGAGTTCAATACTATTTGATGCAAACCAGATATTTTTGTCTGATCAACATTATCACCAGTGCGAAGACCAGAATCTTCAATCAAACTTTCAACCATATCATTCATTTTAGAAAAATCTGAACTTGTTGAACTTTCTTCTTCCCAGGCAAACTGGTTGGATATAACTTCCAAAACCTCGACAAATTCTGGCATTATTCTTTTAATATCTATGTTGTATGAGGTTGAGACACAAGTCTCCAAAACAACTAGCAAAATATTCATAAAGGAATGTAACTGTTTTCCTGTTTCAATAGACTTCACTATGTGTGTTTTTGCTTTATGTTCAGTAATTAATTCGTTATATGCAAAATAAAAGATATCTTCTACACTTTTGTATTCTGCTATGGAATGTTTGTCTTTGATAACTAAATTAGTCAATAATTTAAACATACTCTGGCCACAACTGATCTCATAGAAGAACTTGCTCTTCATACTTATCAGGGCACCATTTAATAAATGTTGCATAATATTTGCCTGTTTTAATTCCTCTGTGTAGCGATTCAGCAATAGCTTTATCACATTTTCTCTGACATCATCTGTAGGGTCTCTCAGTAAGCCTACCAGCTTTATAACAAAATCTTCGGTAGACAGTAGCCAATATCCCTTTTCCTTCAAATACTCAATCAATGTAATGTTTGCATGCCTTGTCTGACCTCTTTTCTTACAGGGTATTTCACTAAAACAACTTAAAATGGTGTTACACAATTTCACACTAGTGATCTTTCTTTGATAATTGCCATTCAAGTTTATTGAGTTGGCAACAAAATCCTGCAGTCTTTTACAAAATTCTAGTAAATCTTGTAAGTATTTAGTACCCTCATCTTTGATTATAACAATCAAAAATATGGAATGCAGTTGTGTTAAGAAATAGTTAAAACTGTTTAACATGCTCAATCTCAACACTGTACAATCTGAGTTCACATTGTTACTTAAGAATTTCAATATTAGATCATACTCCATTTGACTTGGCACCAACTTTCTTTGTGAAACACAGACTATATCAAATGCTAACATCCTATTGTTATAGTCGCAGTGCTCTATTCCAATCAAAACTTTTTTTTCAATATGACCAAAATCTTCAGCGGTACTCCATTTCTTTTCTATGATGCCCAGTTTATTAGCCTGTTTCATTATACACAATTGGCTGCACAGATTCTGTTCTTGGTTATCCAGATCTTTTAAATCATCAAGTAATACATAAGTTAATGAAGGAAATTTCTTCATAGTTATCAAACACCAGAAGTTTTTAAAATTTTCAATTGCTTTGCTGCTTGTTCCAGCTAAAATATTAATGACTGGTTGTTGGAATAATTTACACCAATCACTCTCAAAGTTGATTTGTTTGAGCAATGCATAGTACATATCAGCTCCAGCAGAAACTAGTCCTGGTTTATGTAGACTGTATATGAGGCCATCAACCCACTCATTATCCTGAACCAATGAAAATAAGTTTCCTTTTTTGTTTTCAATAATTTCTGAAAGCATCAGATACTTAGCTTTGTTCCAATAAACCCCATTGATTTCCTTTACAACTTTATCATACATTTTATCATTTAATGTTGAAATGAGCGTTTGGAATATACATCTATTTAAATCTCTTACTCCAGTCACGGGGTTTTCCCAATTATGATTTACAAAGTTAAGCAATTTGATTTGGTTTTTTTTACTAAATATGCAGTCATGAAAATCTGTACCTTGTACCTTTTTGAATAATTTAATTGTCTTGAATGAAATGAATGTAAATTCAGAGTACTCATATCCCATTATTATGAGCAAATCAAATATTGATTTTAGAACTGGTTCAGTTTTCGAAACATCATTGTTAGTTCTCTGTGTTAGAAAAGTTGATTGAAACATTCCATACATCATAGACACCACATTGACAGTTTTATCCTCTTTTTTTCCATTTTTCTTCAAGAATATTTCTCCATCTATCATTTGCAATAATTCCGTTAAGTAAACATCCTGTTTGTCTGTTAGTGGTATCACTGTATAAAAACATGTTGCACATAGCAATTGATCGTCAAATACTCTCAATCCAGTTTTTATATGAGCCCATAAAACTTCAGATACTTGATTCCAAAATTCTTTGTTGATACTAGAGTTAACTTTTGATAATTTCAGCACATCCTGAAAATATCATGATATGAGTATAGTTAATTTGCAAAATATTGGCTGATAAGAGTTGATTTTATCAAACAAAAGGTAAGTATTTGTTTGTTATAATTTCATTCTGAGTTGTTGCTTTACCTGTATAGACTTTATCTTCAATTCATGAGTAGAAATTTTAATCTCTCCTAAAATATTATCATATCTCTCCATTGTGTAACATTAAATTGTCTGAAATATGAAACAAGTTTAAAATTTAATATATGAAACAGTAATTATGAATTTAAAAATATTAATGTAATCACCTACCTAAAGCATTACATAAGTATCGACTTACATAATAAAATAACCAAATAAAAAACAAAAATCATGATACATAATTATTTACTACATAATCTATATTTTATTTACAATAACAATAAACAGATAATATAACTACGAATCTTTAATGGGTTCATATCCTTCTTTCTGGATTTTCTCTTTGTAAACATTAAAGTCTCTTTTTCTATCAAAATGAGAGACCCACTGCGTAGGGCAGGACTTTTCAAACATGTTTCTTAAATCCATGCATGCCTTAGGTTTCTCTGAATTGTCTTTAATATTTTCCTTATCTAGGCATTCCCAGTAACGATCTCTGGAGTCCCAACATAGTTTCCGCTGCTGTCTATCGGGAAACGACATTTTTCACCGTTTTTGACCACCTACAATGTGAATTTTTATTTTTGTACTGTGAACCACTAGCAAAAATCGATATTTTTAAAAGCAATAAGAATGTAAGGGAACTCACGCACGAGCACTCCAGAAATTATTACTCGAAATAAAATGTGCAGTAATTGCTATTTACCACAACTTTTATTTGATGATAATGATTATAGTTTTATAAAAATCTTTAAATTCAGCCCCACTTAACCTAAAACTCGCTTTGACCGACAGCGACACTTAATGACAGCTGACTGACATTGACACATGACAAGTATGACAATAGAGTTGCTAGATCAAGTTATGGTTTCCTCGTATTATAGTATTTTTCGCGAAATTATTACGGTTTGCAAGCTTTTCTATAACCCATTTTGTAAAACTATGTTTATTTGAAAAGGTATTCGAAAAATCATCGGCAATCACGGGTGCACGCCCCGCAAATGCTACTTCACATAGGTACCTACATACTATCTGCTTCTGCTAGTTATTGAATTTTGTGTCTTTATTGTGTAATAGTCGCTTAGTCTTCACAGATTAAAAGTCTGATAAAAAATCCCATATTTCTAATTAAGGCAACTGTAACAGTGGCGCTGCTTACGATAATCCCAAAAGAACTGTCACAACAAAGGAATTTTCTGTGTAATACCGATATAATTATGACTAAATGTTATGTAAAAATGTTGGAACACACAAATATCCGACAATTCACACTATCAAGAAATAATGGGTAGCTGCTGTGAGAATAAAAATTGTATTATCACTAAGGAACAGCTTTACAAACAAATATCCACCCTTGCGAAGCCGGGACACTCCGCTGGTTGAATTTATTATTGAAATTCTATTATTAAGGGCGCATAACCAGAAAGTTGGCAACGTCGCAAATAGCTGTCAAATATTTACAAGTTTTAATTATTTGGTAAATTTACTGTATGAAAATAAGAAATACGGCTCTGTAGTGCACTAAAAACTTTCAGAATAAGCGCTCTTAACACGCTTATACAGGGTGAAATTTCAATGGTTGTTTTCCCGCGGCAGGACGATTACCCATCAGTAGTACTATCGAAACACAAAGTTAAACTTAAAAAAAAGAATGTTTTTTTTTTCAAATCATTAAAAAAGTATTCATAAACTCGAAAGAGCGAGAATCGATAGTAATGCACTAGACATGACGTAGGTAGGTACCTACACGAGACGCACGCGCCGCCGCTCGATGTCGGCAAACTACAAAGAAAGTGAATAATAAATGTTCAAAGCAAAATAAGCTCTCGAGCATGGTAATACGGCATTAACTAGCCTACACGCTCGCGGCAAGCGAGGCCCCCCCGCGCCGTCGTCGGCGTATGTTGCGCCCACCATCGCGCTCGGTTTAGTTGATTTTTAGTCCTTCCGTGAACGTCATACGTGTAATACGATATCGAATTCTTTTCAAAAATGAATTGTCATACGATTTTTTGTGACTTTTGACCTTTATTTGTGGTCTGAGCTCAAGCGCCTGGTGTATTGTGACGAACAGCAAACTCGCGACGCGTTGATAAGTGCGATAGTGGACGCTTTCAATATCGTGAGACGTGATAGAGACACTCTTATCAAACTGAGAGACAATCACTTAAAACTTGCTCGTTTGTGCATTGAACATAGTGGTTTGCATTTCAAACAATTACTCCGCTAGCGGGAAATGTAAGTACTCGCTCGTACCTTGTAAATAAACATTTAAAAGTAGGTTAGGTAATCAAAATCATTGTAATTAAGTTGATTCCATTTTTTAAATACGCCTTAAATACTTAACTAAATCAGAATTTTCTAAAGATAAGTATTTATGACGGTCCTAAGTCCGTAATAGTATGAAGGGAAAATTGGAATACCTTATTGGGTCTTGTGTTTTAATAAGTCGGGAGTATGATCAGCTGATTTAAAGAGCAACGACCGCGCGGCCGTTCGGGCCGCGTATCATATCGCGCGATGCACTACTGTTGGTTCAAGTCGCTTTCGAGTTTTGTTTATCACAATTGTAAATCTGCCATTTATTGAGTCTAATTTTTTTTATAAATATTAATCGATTGTATTACCGATACAAACTCATTTCGCTTCGGGAAAACAACCATTTTAATTTCACGCTGTATTAGCTTCACTTGTAACTATGTAGGTATGTAAGAAAATCTTGGAATCTTAATTTGACCCACTTCCCGGTCTTCGATTAGGATGAAATTTTGCACACCCTCTGAATTCTGATGACAATACATGACTAGCTAAGAAACGTCATTACAAATCCAATATGGCGGCCTCCCCAAGATGGCGGACTGGTTGTTTAAAATCCACCCCCATGATATGGGTATCAAATGAAAGGGTTTGCTGTGAGGTATACCTACGAAAAAAATAGTCACGTGACTTAAATCCAATATGGTGGACAGGCTATTTGAAATGCACCCTCATGATATGGGTATCAAATGAAAGGGTTTGCTGTCAGGAATATGAAATAAAATAGTCACGTGACTTAAATCCAATATGGTGGACAGGCTATTTGAAATGCACCCCCATGTTATGGGTATCAAATGAAAGGGTTTGCTATCAGGAATACAAAAAAAACAGTCACGTAACTTTAATCCAACATGGCGGACATCCAAGATGGTGGATTGGCTATTTGAAATGCACCCCCGTGATATGGGTAATAAACGAAAGGGTTTGCTGTCAGGAATACGAAAAAAAATAGTCACGTGACTTAAATCCAATATGGCCGACAGGCTATTTGAAATGCACCCCCATGTTATGGGTATCAAATGAAAGGGTTTGCTGTCAGGAATACAAAAAAAATAGTCACGTGACTTAAATCCAACATGGCGGACATCCAAGATGGTGGATTGGCTATTTAAAATGCACCACCGTGATATGGGTAATAAACGAAAGGGTTTGCTGAATGGGATACGAAAAAATTATCACGCGACTTAAATCCATCATGGCGGCCGTCCCAAGGTGGCGGATAAGTAGTAAATTAAGTTTGAATAATAAGAAGACTAAAAAGTATAATTTTTGTGCGTGTGTGCGCTTAAACTATTAAAGAATTACCTATTATACCTACCATAGTCCATAACTAAACTAGGTATCAAATATACCTTTCAAAATAATATCTAATTTGTTCCTTTTCTATTGGAGGTTAATTAGTATTGCATCGCTCTTTATATCATGAAATGGGTCCTCTGGTGGAAGAATTAGCATCGGGTCCGGGTTTTGTGATAGTTGCGGTGTTAAGAAATTAAAACTCTTATTAGTGACATAAACATTATGATATTTTATCAAAATAGATACTCAGAAGCAGTGTTATATTCTTTGTAGAGGACAGAACCTCAACTATAAGTAATTGTGGATTTAATACAGTAAAATCAAATGTTTAACCACTCAATTAAATCACTTTTTTTCCTCTTGTAGTTGCACCGCGGCGTCTTAATTCAGGTTGTAGTTTATGCAGTTGCATTGGAGAATAATCTTTTACGTCTATTTTGTATCAAAACTCAATAAATATGACAAAAAAAATCAGTTATTTTTGTACTAGATAAACATTAACCTGACATTAGGACCTAAGTACCCAGCGCTATCTACAATATCTTAGCGTTGCCAACCCCATTCAACAACGCTAATAAACAATGCAATAATTTTAAGGTGACAGTCGACAGCGATTACGTTCGTTTCTTTCTTTGTATAATAGGTACTTACCGTAGAGAAAGATAACCTTGCATCCTTTACATTTTTAACTCTAAAAATATCTTTATAACTTGCCCACGTTGTATTATTTTCTAACTATTGGTTAGACACGAGTCGTGTATTGCGGGAATTTTAAAAAGGTATAAGACATTTGCCAGATTACCCTCAGTTTCAGACTGTGTACTGTATGATAAATAATAGCTCCAAACCAACATTTACCGCAAAACGGCCCTTTTATCAACGTCAAATGCCTTTTTGCAGTTGACTGATTTTTAGGCAAGTGTTCAACTTTTTGAAGTACATACATACCTAAGACGGGCGGGGTTACATTCTCTGTGTACATGCGGTTTTGCTGCGGTTTTTTTTATTTTACGGTTCTTTAGGCTTCGTGACGGGGAAAAGAAAAAATATGATGGTAAAAAGAATTATTTTATTTCTTCAATTAATTTTTGAATATTTTCTAACTTATTTATTGTAAAGAAATGAATATGAGTCGTGTTACATTTAGTATTCAGCTGTTCGATTAGCTGCTTAACTATTCCCGTGCAAGGTTCATTTATTTTCTCTTTATTAATGACGGTTTGCAACAAATCATCAGATACCTTTATTCTACACATTTTGATAAAGCCCTCTAGCTGTTTGGGTGATTCAAAGGGAAAGACTCCAGGTATCACAGGTACATCTAGACCCATTTTATTAACACCTTCTTGTAATCGTTGAAACGAACCCACATCAAAGAAGGCTTGTGTCAAAATAAAGTTGGCCCCAATTTCGACTTTATCTCTAATTTGCAAAATTTTTTCATCAGAGCACCCCGGCAAACCCGCAATTCCTATACAGAAATATTCGTCCGTCGTATCCCTTATGAATTTGATCATTTCCGAAGTACTCTTGAAATCTGAGGTCTCGGGATCATAACTCTCTGAAAAATATAAAAATGGCTGTTACTAAAAGGCACGACAGTTATTAAACCTGTTCTTAATTAAAAACCCTAGAGCCACTGAAAAAATTCCATGTCTTTGCATTTGCGTCTTTGCATTCCATAATTTTGGTGTGACTATTCAGGGTTTCACTAAGGTGCAATCTGAAACTAACCCACTTAGAAATCTATGTATTTTATTATACACTAGCTTCTGCCCGCGACTTCGTACGCAGATCCTGTTGCTTATGCCAGCGGGAACGGGGTCGTCAAAATCGAAGTTCTGAAACGTCTGATATCGAATTGTAAGTGCCCGGGGACGGGACAACAACGGGATGTGCGAGACGATTCGACACGTTCCAGACCTTTCATTTTTGCAAGTCAACAGGAAATACCCATCAGACTAAACAACTTTTACTCGGCGACCTCCCTGACGGCGTCACGTCGGCGTAACATATTACGCCGCTCGTCCTGGCGGAGGGAGAGTCGCTCCAGGCGGCGGCCGACCTGGCGACGCAAGCGGTTCCGACGGTCGTTGATAGGATACGGCAGTTGGGACTCGACGTGGCGCTGCACAAAACAGAAGCCATGTGTTTTAATGACCGTCTGAACGCGGCACGTTCAGAGTCCCACATAACGGTGGGAGAAAGGACGACGGAGGAGACGATGAAGTACCTGCGACTTGTCCTCGACAGCCGGTGGAACTTCAGGGAGTATTTCCTGAGTTTGGCCCCAAAGCTGAACCGGGCAACAGCCCTCAGACGACTCTTGTCCAATCTCAGCGGGTCAAATACCTCCTGCCGGAGGCTGTACGCCGGTGTCGTGCGGTCCATAGGCCTCTACGGAGCCCCCGCGTGGGCCCTGAGCATTCGGACGCGACCAATAAAGCTGGTCACATGCCAGAGGGTCATATTATGGCTATCCGGATGATCCGAGGATACCGCACGATCGCCGGCGAATCGGTCAACCTCCTTTCCGGATTGCTGCCCTGGGTTCTGGAGGCGACTGCCCTCCAGCACGTTTATGAGTGGCGCGTGGAGGCGCAGCGCCGGGGTGAATCCGGAGGAAGAGCTCCGGCGCGATCTCAGGGCAGTATGGAGCTATAGGGAACGACTGTCGCAACCGAGGTCCGGGATTTATTTAAGGTACTTAATTGGATAAGGATTAATACTGTATTACTTAAAATCGCTTTTTCGTAAATAAGCCATTATTTTAGTAAAGTAAAGGATAAAAAATAGTTATTGTGGGTTATCCCTAAGTGATAG
Source organism: Agrotis exclamationis (assembly GCA_950005045.1). Taxonomy (NCBI): domain Eukaryota; kingdom Metazoa; phylum Arthropoda; class Insecta; order Lepidoptera; family Noctuidae; genus Agrotis; species Agrotis exclamationis. Next base: position 10,366,645 of record OX465432.1, read on the forward strand.
ACATATACCATCGCGGACTTTATTGTAGACCTTTTTAAGGTGTATAATACTGTAGTACATCATTTTGATCTATCGTAGGGTTCAGCCCGCGCAAGCGCAAAAAAATGAGTTTATTTACGTCCTTACAAAACCTGTAAAATTATAAGAGTTTCTCTAAGATATCATGCATGTATTATACATAAAAACCTCCCTCTTGAGCCACTCTATCTTTTAAAAAAAACCGCATCAAAATCCGTTGCTTAGTTTTAAAGATCTAAGCATACAGGGGGACAGGAAGCGGGAAGCGACTTTGCTTTATACTATGTAGTGATAATGATTCATATTACAGCTCATGTATTTAAATCTGCATTCCTTTTAATACTTAGTTAAAAGCTACTGCCCCTTGGATTGATACTTTTTTTGATGAGTTAAAATAAGAACTTACCTCCCAATACCACGAATAAATTGCAAATTTTCTTTTCTCGAAGCAGAGTCAGCAGTTTCTTCAAATACCCGGCCCTCATCATATCACACGATAAATGCAGCAGCACTTCCTTTTGTTTATTCTTCAGAAGACAAGCAGTTTTTATAGGATCTATATCCAAATTTGCACACTTGTGTTTTTTTGCATGCCAAGTCACCGAGAAGAAAACTGGATCCACCTTTAAGTTATCAATGTCTGCTTCGGAAACGTCTGGAGTCACTTCGAACGAGTAGCTGAATTTACCTTTGTTTTTGATCAATTCAGTAATTTTGATCGGTTCTCCCATTTTGAGAATGATAAATTAAGTCTCCAGTAAATTGTAGAAACGTCGCCGTCGTTGATTTATTATTCGAATGTCAGCTGTCACTGATTTGTAGTTTTAACTATAATCTCTTTGGGTTGTGTATGGGTTGCGTACGTCACCTATTGTAAATAACTCAGTAAAAAAAAAACTTAACACCGCACTTTGCTCGAACACACTGCACAAGTGAATGACCACAGAGTCCGCAGAGACCCTAAGCGATAGGTGCGCCTGAGTCGCCTTGATGCGATAAGACTGAAGCAATATACATTATTTTCGCCAGTAGGTACCTACGTGATAGATAAAAGCTGCAGCAATTAAGTACTTGGGTACTGATAATAATAAAAAATCTATATTGCTCGTTAAGCCGGGTCTACTGTACCAATACAAGAACATTTATTTACTTGCAATGCAATTTATTGCAAATCATACTGAAAATTTGGAATTTGGCTATGACGTTACTTATAGTAATTTTGATCAGTCATTGTGGATTAAACAAATAAATAGAATTATCAAGTCACCAGTCGGGCAAAATGCAGGGATGTTAATGAATATTGCTACAAGCTGTAACTTACTTAATGAATATTAAGTAAGTTACAGCTTGTAGATATCTAATTTTGTTACAAAAACATCAGTTTTCTAACGAGACAGAAACCTGATGAAAATCCAGCAGAGCTTATCCACGTATTTTAGCCAAGTAAATGCATTCAGAATTAGAAAGATTATGAAAATAAAACACAGTTTTATTAATTATGTAGGTATAGGTACTGTATTATGACTGTTCTATAGGTACATTGATTAACAATCAGCCATTATACTTTATCACAACCCAAAAGGTACAATCAACGAAAAACTGTATAATGTATAGGTAACGTCACTACAAAAACTTCAAATGAAGCTGTTAAGCCATAACATGTCGTGTAATACTCGTAGTACAATGAACATATTGCTGTCATCTACATCTTCTACATCCTCCATTATATAAAATTGTCTACTTATCTAATGACCTATGATTAATTTATTAATTGCGAATAACTTGAAGTCTGCTCGATAATGTCAGAATATAATACAAGTGGCAATATTCTAATTGTGTAAAAGCCTCCAAACACCTATTCTACGATCCTCTACATTAGTAATGGCTTACTGAAAACTAGTTCAATTGTAATAATACGATAAATCTTACGTATGTAAGTTATTGTTACGGTTCGGTAAAGCTTCATAATGATCAGTATGGCACTGATCGTACATGGTAATTTTGATGGCGATTCGATTATTTTTTATCTACTTAGTAGATAACAAATGGACAATGATAATAGGTAACAATCAAATGCGTCGCTAAAATGCAAGTGTATTTGGGACTTCGACTTACTAGCCACAATTTGCTCACCTATCGTGACATTTAAAAATTACAAGGAATTTATTATCCTAGTTATTTCATGCTGGAATGTTGAAGTTCGCTTTAATCGATAAAATGTTTGATACAGTCAATTAATTATTGTATCACCTACGCTAATATACAATCGTGCAGTGACGTTTACTAACAAACTGTGATATGTCCTAACTTCAATCGTCACAAACACGCTTTTCGCTTTATAAAACATTTGCACTGTGACTTTAAAAAATAAAATGTTTGTGTTTCAAAAAAAAAACATAAAATCTTCGACTTTCGGATGGTATCGTGTGACAGTACTTGTTCTGAATTGACACTGAATTCAGTCTTGTATTCGAAGTTAATTAGAGGTAGTTTATTTACAAGGAATATTGTTATCTTACACAAGATCTTCATTTGGAACAAAATAAAATAAACAAATCAATTTCAAACTTTCGTTAAATTATCATCATCATCTCAGCCATAGGACGTCCACTGCTGAACATAGGCCTCCCCTTTAGATCTCCACATAAAAATCACGTTAAATTATGCCAAATGCAATTAATGTTTTCTAACACAATATAGTGTTTTCTATTTATTGACTCGATTTACGCTAATCTACTGTTAATCAATTAGTAAGTATCTCTCAATCCATTGCTCTTAGTTTATTACGTTGAACCTTTATCGTGGTGCTATAAGTATACATAGAATTAGCAATTAGGTAATAGTTAAGGTATATCTAGCAATAAGGATAGGGAAACCTACAAGATATTAGGCTTTAGATTTGTTTTCTACAATTCAACTAAAACTGGAACTTGTTTGTTTAAGTTTCTACGACGTACACAACTATACATCTTATATAAGTACTAAGATTAAGAAGACATACAAGTCAGAAAGTTACTAATGAATGACGGACATGGCCCATGCATATCCATAGGACAGACAGGACACACAGCCTACATGGGTGGACTCTCTTCTAAGTAAATATTAGTGTCGTAATTTAAACCAGTTTATAGTTATTAAAGTAGAGGCCCTTACAAGGCATTTTGGCAAGTAAACGTTTTATGTTCAGCGACGAACTGGCCGTGCGCTTACATTCTCGATAACGTTTGTAGGTCGGGCCCCAGTAGTCTCGGTGCTCTATGGTAGGTAAAGCCGAGAGATCGAACAGACTAGGTTCTCTTGTGACCTAAATGTAAACTGGATCAGAAATTTAGTTCATACATTATGAGAGACATTAAGTATATAGAATCAATTGTTGAACTTGAGCAGGTTGGCTTTTTGGAAAGCCACAACCCTTCCGGTTTCAGTCCAGTCCGACCTTGAGTGCCTAACTTAGGCCATCGTAGATTTGAACATCTGAACTTTTTGATTAGCTTTCTAACGTTACACTGCTGTAATGGACATGGCCAACGTATAAAGTTTGTTTAAATTCGAATGCATTCAATACATCTATGATATATAAAAGTAAATTCTTTTGAAAAATAGAGTGCATTGGTTGATACCTACATGCATTTTAAATTTTATTGTCCAAGCAATCGTAACGAAGTCAAGAAGAGTAAGTATCATAAAGTTCATAAGAGATTTTTAAACTTGCTTAGAAAATTAAAACGTATCCATGTAACAACTTAACCTATGGATATTGTCGCGTTATTTATCACTAAATTAATTTAATATTCATTGGGATTCGCCAATTCATAGATTAGTGCATATTTATACTAACAATATTATAAATGGTTACGTCTACTGACGTCCTATAACAATCGCTGTACAAATTCTTAATAATCGTAGTGTTGTCAAACGTTTTAGATAATAGTCGCATTGTGTCGTTGATGAGGACAAACCCAGTTGGTTTTGTCGGTAAATGGCTATTGTACCTATACTTAGGGCCATGCCCATCTGATTATAATAATGGGAAATCCTTCCTTTGTCAGTTTCAGCTGACTACAAAGAGCTTTATGTAACAGGCAGGATGTGAACAGTAAATAAAATCTGTTTTAGCCAAGAAATTTCCTCGAAAATATGTTTAAAAAGGCAATCATCCCGCATCTTCAGAAAATAGTGAATTCCCTCAAATCAATAACACAATTCGACTCTCACTATGACACGGTCAATAAATGTTATAGTTAAATGGACTCCATTTGTTCCGTGAGCTCCAGAATAGGGCTCTCGCTGAGAGGTAGCATGCCCGTTGTAGGAGGTAGACTGTGCCCTTGCCAGTTGGACTGGAAACAAATAGTTAAACTTCGATCAATAACTTTAATCATTTTGGTTAAATACACAATCAGCTAATACGGTAGGTACCTATAGAAAAATTCTAAGAGTACTGAGTAATGATATCTTTTCATTTGCAGCTACCTAATGTTTTTTCAAGGCGTGTAGCCCAAAGACATCCACTTCCGAGAAAAGTGTATGATAATCGGTAATGCTATTACATTACCGATATTGATACGGTCATACTTATCGGTTTTATGTTCTCTACTTGTATTCTGTCTCTCTACTTACTTTTTCTGGTTCTCTAATAGCCAATGGGTGTCGAGAATGTACTCCTACATTGCCAGTTAGAAATCCACGACTTTCCCCCATCTTAGATTAAAGAATGTCCAGATTCCTAGTAGACCACTAAGATTAAATCTCCAGCTAAAAAAAGGAAGAAAATTTATCCCCTTCGTTCACTTCTTATGTTAAAGAAATGAACATGTTCAACATTGACTTATCAAGGAAAATATTGAAGTGTGTGCGTGGCGCTCGCTCAAACATTTATAAAAAAATGGCTTTACGAAAAACGCTACGTTTTGTCTTAAACACGGAATCTGGACTTGACTTCATCGTTTCATGGTAGCTGGGAACAAACTAGATGACTCAACGGCCGTGGCTTTATGACACGAGATTTAACTTTTGTTTGTTTTTTTTTCTTAATCTTATTTTATTACCTTTGCTGGTAGGAATTGTCAGGTTTTGAACCACTAGCTTTTTGGTATGACACTCATATTATATTTAGGTACCATTCAAGCGTAAAAAAATAAATATGCATCTAATGTAAACGTGCATAGCAACTGTGTCAACTACAAAAAAGCTATTTTGCCAAAAATCATAAGGTGTAAAAATAAAACTATAACTATAAATTTACAATAACTTGTATTTAAATAAAACTTGCCTCTAAGTAAAGCTATCACATCTTACATATTTTATTTTATAATTAGCAAATAATAACAAAAACTATACAGACTTTCAGAAAGAAAAGTACAGACTCACGTTTAACTTATAATATCTATAATAAATAGATACTTAGGTCTAAAATAAATGTACCATGGAGAAAATAACGAACAAACATGTAGGAACATTCTCATGTGACGTCGTAGTCTTAGCACAAGTGGGAAAATGCAAAACATACAACTTCTATAAATTAATACAATACTTGGCAAGTAAAAATGTATAAATGGAATAGCTAGATTATACTTCACACTTATATGTTACTATTTAGTGATGAATTGCTTTATATTATGTAACGAACAACAGGAATGAATACTTTGTAACAAGGTGTTGTATATTTTTATTATAATTGTTTTTTTGTATAATTATCAAATATTGAGTGCATCTATTATATCGATACAATGCAAATTATGCTAAGAATACATGACCATGGTTATTGGTGTTATGTTTATAAGGTATAGAGGTACTTAACGGCAGTTTGGATTATATTGCAGTGAATCAATGATCTACTCGTGTACTATATAATTTTAAAGCACTATTTATTGTCATGCACTCTAAATGTAGGTACAATCAGCATCAAAAGTTGCTGACCACATTTAGATTTTCAAAATCGTTGTAAACCATATTATTTTGTGTTATTACGGTGTACAGCGTTTTTGAAAATCTGAATGTGGTCAGCAACTTTTGATGCTGACTGTACGCAATATATCTGTGAAATTAGTGTACTACGCATTTACATTCTCACAGTACGAATATAAACCATAATGAGACCATTCTTTCATCTAGCGTAAACACTGACTTGGAAACCGTCGGTCTCATCAGAGAACGGACTCCATGCCACGTTTACGTAATCCACACTACAAAATCTACAAGATTACTCTTTACGTGGAGTTCTACTAATTGATCTGTTGGAATACCTGGAAGCAGGGTTGGGGCTGGAATAAAGCAGCGTTCCACTGGCCCGGCCACAGCGGTGCGTCCACGGCGGCGTGCGCGCCCGCCTCCGCCTCCCCCTCGCGCGGCTCCCTCGCCTCCCGCCGCCCCGCCAGCTCCGATATCTGACATGCGCTCTGCAGGCTCGATGGTAAGTTCGACCAAGTCTCACTATTGCCCAACCTTTCCTTATTCATTATGCTGATCTCCATCGAACCCTGATATGCGAATTTTGCCTCCTCCGAGCTTTCTTCCGGCTTGTGCTTAGGTGTTCTGTTCGGACCCTCTACTATAGCTTGGAATGCGAGCAAATCTCGATTCTCCGTTTCTGTTAGTGGCAAGGGGGGTAAGATTTGCTGTTGTTGAGCTATTTTGTAGCTTTGCTGCCGCAGCATTTGCCGCCTACTAAGGCCCACTTGCAAAGTGTGAATACCCATGTCGTGGGCAGGGATATTAGGTGGAGTCATTTGTTTCTGTAATAGTTGTCGCTTCTGTTGGAACAGTCTGTGTTGCATGAGCTGCTGCTGCAAGGGAGGTTTGACTTGTGAAGCTGCGTGTTGCAGCTCAGCCTGGTCTTGTAGTTGTGCTACCATTTTGGGACTCGCGGGCATCGGTGGTGACGTACTCGAATAGTTGAAAGTTTCGGGAAGGCTGATACGCTTAGGAGTAGGATTTTTTGTATCTAAGTAATGCGGAGTAAAACTCGCCGCGAACTGATTGTGTTGTATTTGTCTCTGTGTCATTTCTTCCGCAGGTATCGTTGACTGGTACTGAGTTTTTAACTTCTGAGCCTCTTTCTGGACTAGATGAAGTTCCAAAACTCCTTTCGCCTTACAATTTTCATTTAAACGCTGGCTGTTAAAAGCCAAATTGTTCTTTTGTGATTCATTGGACTGTGCAGCTTGTTGTGCTACGAGGCCATCACTGGCTCGACGACCTTCCCGAAAGTCAACCGGACTCCGCGTGATTGCACGAGGACAATTCTTATTATTTACTGATTGATAGTTCAATGGATTGTGGCGAGCAATGAATCCCACGCCCGGGGTTTTATTGTTGTAAGAAGATATGTAAACGCATGGATGCATTGGGCTCGTATTTACAAGTGAATTGTTTTCGTAAGCCAGTTTTTCTTCATTAGAGGTACAGCTGGGAAGACTACTAGCTAGCTCACTGGAACAGTCGGAGAGCTGGTAATCCAAGCTTTCGAATGTTGAAAAATTACTTTGTGACGAGTCGCAACTCAGATTTTGGCTGAGGCTTTTGTTATTAAAAAAAGTTACAACACCGCTACTGGAACTAGAACTTGCGTAAGAGCTTAGCCTGTTTTGAACTCCGCTGGTAACGTTCGCAACGTCCTCCATATCTGTCTCGCAGCCTTCGTCTGTTGACGAAGAATACTGTTGTTGAAATTTTGTCGCTTCCGTTGTATTGCCGCTACCTTGAAGGTTTTGGGAGTACGTCTGACCAGTTGTGTATCGGTTAAGAGAAAATTTGCTATCTGGTCTGTAAAGGCCAGTTGGAAATAAATCTCCGGTACCCGCAGCAGTCATGGAAAAATTACCATCAGCTGTACTCGACATCGGTGGCAAGACAGAATTTTGCAAATATGCATATGCAGGAAGATGATGGTTCATATAGTCTTTAAATGGTGGCGTACTTGTTTGGAGACGATTGAGATCTTGTTGTTGCGCTTGTGATACAAGTCTAGTGGATTCAAGAGGCTTTGGTTGTTCTAATACACTGGTCAGTTTGGATTCTCCAAGTTGAGATGGTATAGGACTTGTGCTCAAGTTCACAGTTCCCTTTAGAGGCAACGGTGACTGTTGCAAGGTATTCATAAGTTTAGCTGCTTCAGAACACATAGTAAACGTTGTAGAATTAGGCAACTTCATAGTTTCGACATTAAAATTAGTCGCCGAAGCTGAATTTTGTAGAAAATTCGCTATGGCGCTATGATCAGTCGCTGAGGAACTTCTTCCACCGTCAATAGCACACTTCGAATCAAAACTTGATGAGGTAAGCAGTCTAGTACCATCGATAGTACTTTTACTAGTTTCAGGTCCCACGGTCGTCGACTGTTGCAGCAGCCGTCGGCAGTCTTCACTCGATTGTTTTAGTATGTTTTGTTGTTGTTCATAAGTTGAGGTGAGCAGTCTATGTGTTGGGACATTAGTCTCATTGACTTTAGCACCTAGCCTTTGGTTTGATTGAGTTACGTCAATATTCCTCATGGAAAGTAGCCTAGTGGATTCTGACTCATGGCTTCTGGAGATGGCATCTAGATTGCCGACTAGAAAGCTCCGGTGCGTATCCGAGGGGTCGGAGTTTCGCTGGAGCAGTCGTTGTTCGGTCATGTTGACGGCCGCGAGGGATAGTAGCCGCTGCGTTTCGGCAGACGATGAGTCCGCCGGTGCAGTGGATATTGTCGGTGTGGCTCTGCTGTACTCCCGTGATTGAGAATCGCCAGCATGAAGAAGTCTGAAATTAAGATACATTGTGTTGTAGATTCGTAGCTTACATGTCTACATACATAAACTAACGCTCTTTTCCCATGGGAGTAGGCAGAAAACCCCGAGCACCACCTTTCGTGTCTTATCCCTAGCAATCCTATCCATTCATAGCTTTATTCAGCTTACCTAGTATGATGTTCTCGTCTCGCGTCATGAGCTTCTTTGGCTAAAGCCTGATCAGCCACAGAGGACGGTCGGCGTGAGGGCCTGGTGCGAGCTTCGACGGTCGACATACTAGCCCCACTTGCTGCTCGCGCCCGCAACCTCTCTAGTAGAAGAAGGTATATCGCCGCATGGTGATCGTAGCTGTTCGATCTGAGACTCTGTAAGAAGAAAGTCAAGGAACATTAAATTCAAACCGTCTTTATTACGCGTGGTAATCCTCAATGGATGTCTTCCTCTGTAAAGTAGGCGGAGGAGTCAGACAGACTTTTTGGAAATGGTGTGGGGACACGTTTACTTTCTTCACAATCACCCCTGCAGAAATTCAAATCGCCAAGCTCCAATCAAGCTCCCATTTGAATTTCTTCTGGACTTTTAAATGCAAAAGTTCAACGGCATCAACATCCACAGTTTCTTTTCGTTAATTGGGGAAAATTGATGCCCAGTAGATTTTTTATTACGTACCTCTTTGGTCTTAATGGGGTCGATTCCTAAGCTCTGCATAAGCCTCAGTACTTGGTCATTGGGATCGGTGTGTGCCGGCGCGTGTGCCGGGCTCCGCGCAGGGTCAGCCGATACTGTTACTGTCACTGCGTAGGGCTCCGCTGCCATCCATCTGTGCTTCTTGATCTGTTCTATTGTGTACCTCTTCATAGGCTCCAGCACTAGCATCTTGCGAATTAGGGACTCGCAGTCTGAAAAGAACACATTTAATTTATAAAACGTGGGTAAAGACTTACAGAGACCATGTACAGTGGCGGTTCCTTCATACAAGCCCAAAAGCCCGGCATGCCTTATTAAAAATGCTCGACAGAGAATCATAATCAAACCCGAACTATTTAAAAGTTCGCGCGCTTAATTGTTATCAAAATAACACAAACTATCCACGCCACACACTTTACATCGCAATTGTTCGCGCGCAGTTTCGTATTTGCAACATCTATATATAGCTATCTCGCTTACACGTACCGGCTTTTACCGGGCTTTCAAATACTATCTCTGTCCCTTTCGCACCTAAAGCGTTGTGCCGTATAACGAGTTAGAACCTTGTGCGGCTACAAATCGATCAGTATGGAAGATTTAAGCCGTGCATGCGTATGAAGTTGCACGCGTATGCGTGACCTTTAGCTCACTTCAGTTTTATTTGCTTGAGTGGGGAAAGCTTTGTTGTTAAAGTTTTTTGTGTGTTTTGTTAGATTTTCTCAGTGATACAATTGTTTTGGTGACTTACCTGCAACAATGGAGGTAATTGTACCTTTTTTTTTTTTTTTTTTGCGTGGTAAAATCATCAAATGAGTCCTCCCACCCCGGGCAGGGCGGGAGGGACTGTCAGACTTGTACTGACTAAAATCCACGGTGTCCTTCAATAGCCCTTTATGTTCCGGGGTCACGGTAATGAGATAAGTCCCGCGACCCCGGCAGGCTTTGGCCCTCTACAGAGGGGGCCCCGTCATTATGCTGACGCTCTTTGAGGCGCGCGTGGAACACAACGCGCCGTCGACCCGGGCATGGTCCATGGTCGGGCAGCGAGTTGCCCTTTACTCGCCGCCCGTATGCCCGCGCCTACGGTGGCCGGAGATCGTCTTGCGACGTCCGTCGCCGTGGGCGTCCACCACTGCGGGTGGGGCGGAGGGAGGACACTGTCCTCTCTCTCACGCGGCCCGCCTCCTCCTTCGCGAGCATGACTGCTTCGCAGAAGGAGGCGACCGCTTCCCACTCCGTCTCGCCCCGCAGCATGGCCGCGACCAATGCCGGGCGCGAGAGGTCTCCGCCTATCGCCGCCGTGAGGACACGTCGGTGCTCTGCCCAAGCGGGGCAGTCTTGCACCGTATGCTCTACTGTGTCCTCCGGGCGATCTTCGCAGTGGTGACACCCAGGCGTTTCCTCCTTTCTCCTTAGACACAGGTACCTCCCGAAACTTCCGTGTCCGGTGAGGACCTGCGTCATGCGGTAGGTTAGGACGCCGTGACTCCTATCCAGCCACTCCTCAAAGAGGGGTCTTACCGCCGCGATTGCGGCGTGCCCGGCCGTCGGTTGCGACAGTCGTCCCCTCCATACTGCCCTGAGATCGCGCCGGACCTCTTCCCGCCGCGCGAGGTAATTGTACCTTGTGAGGATTTAAAATGCGTTCAAGCTTTGATTGGCGAAGATAAGGTAAAATCTTTAAACTTTGCTCAGAAAAAAAAAACAGTTTATTTCTTCCCGACGCCGACGCCTAATCTGTGTATTTCTCAGACTAGTAAATCGCATAAAAGAATATTTCATATGTGTATAAATCATGCAATAAAATTCAAGAGGTTAGTTTATTTTTTCAGCCCTTCAGGCTTTGTGTAATTTTTTTAGTAGGTACCTAATAGTACAAAACGAGCTGCTTTTTACGATACTCATTGCAGCAAAAAATTCGTTGGACATAATTACATGTCGCGAGTCGTAAACACGGTTTTTAAACAAAAAAGTAAACTTATTGAGTTGTTTTCTGATCTGTGCGACAACCCACAGAACTGGGACGGGGATACGATTTTAGCTATTGAAAAACAGTAATTGTTGGTAGAATTAAAACGATCACCAACATTTTACTCTGATGTAATTAAATCATTTCTTAAGAAAGATAGACGATTCCAATTAGAATATAAATAATTTATTTAAATTCCCTATTACATTCTATCTAACTATTTTTTAACTTTCGTTTTGTAACTTTCTGTTTTGTTTTTTTTTGTCTGTAACCTGTTAGTCCTGTTACAAAACAAGCAACTACTTACCATAACTTTGAATTCACTTTTAATTATTTATTGTACCTAACCAGTAGTTTATGAGAAAATTGCGATGATACATACGTAGGTACCTACATACTCAGTCGAAAACTGAACTTTCTTTTTTTGAAATCGGTTTAAATTTTATTGGGCTTGCCTTATTTTGAAACCCTAGGCCCGCCACTGACCATGTACATTCTCAAGATAAAATGTCGATAATATTTGGCATGTAAAAAATTAAAAGATATGTGACGTAGGTTAAAAAAAAACTTCCTAAGATCCAAAGCCAAGAAAAGATTATCTGGATATTTCCTAACGCAAAAAACACCGAAGGTATTCGTCATTACTGTGTTTGTTGTAATAATGTAGGCATACCACTCTTAATTAGTTTTTTTACAAGTTTAGTGCGGCCTACTTAAGTATTGACGTTACAACATAATTCATCCATTAGTGCAATGTGTTTCTCATAAAACAATTGACGTGCGATAAAGTATACAAGATACAATCATGTACTCGTACATGTAGCTCAGTGACGTAGCACATAATTGGTTCAGTCTGCGTTAAGAGGTAACAAAACTCTTAGAATGTTTGGCTCTTTGTCAATTACGTACTGCAGAGTTCAAGTTTTTATCAGCAACGGTCATTAACCTGAATAACACCAATCAGAACACGGTGCGACGTAATGCGACGCGTGATTATAAAAAAATAACTACCTAAGATTAACACGTCTTGTAAGGATTTGAATTTGTAAACAGGTTTTCAATATTTGTTTTTATAAAAAGATTTATCTTAATTTTTATCTTAATATTCATTCTGTTTATAGGGCCCTTCGTTTTCAACATTTCAATGCAGTGATTGAAAATGCTTCAGTTAATCTGAGGAAAATGCCTACAGCTTCTTTGTGCCTACGTATTCCACCTAACCTTTATAATGTATTTTCAAAGCTCATTTCATCGCCCTCCTTTACTTGAATTTATTCCCTTTACATGTGATGGGAACTCCTAATATATTTTCTTACAATTGGCCTACGTGTATCAGACTTTATAACGCCTACTTAGCCCATTAAATGCCTTACAATAGCATCTAATCAAAGTCCTCCAGTTAATCCACTCCACTGACGTCATAAACGGAGCAGTAGGTAAGCACGGCAAGGTGCTCGCTAAACACCGAAAGGTCACAGGCCGGGTGACTTGGTACCGTGACGTCAGACCTCAGTACCCGAGCAAATAACGGTCGTTGCGCCAAATGACGGTCACATCCTTTGTAAAATGTATGAAGCGTATGAACCTCTAACACCTATGTACCCTGCTCTTTAGGCACAGGGGTAATTTCCAGAAGATAGAACGAGACGCGAGATAACAATATGATGCCCTACATCCTTCAACAAACTCGTAGCCATAAATACGTGTCAGTCAGCTACGTATTTTTGGTCCTTTTTTATTTTTGACGTGAGACGTTAAGGCCTAAAATAATACAGGGAATCTATGATAGTACAAAAATAAACCTAACATCCCCTAGGGGTCTTCAGGAATAAACATGTGACCTTACGTGTATCGAAAAGCTCTTGTTATGTTGATTTAGCTTCTATGTACTTCAATGTATGTTTCTCCATCGCATCGCTAATTTACTTTACAAAGGCTAGGTTTGCGTCACATGGAGTAATGACATCAACTCTGGGATCAAAGTACATAAGCCGGATCAGAGTGAGCCGATGACTTAGCACTCGCGGTACAATAATATTTATATTTAAGCTTTGAAGAGCATTACCTCTACGCTTTTTGTGAGTGCTAACTGCTACGTCCAAACTTGTTAAGAATGGAATACAATGGGTGTTCGTTAAAAAGTTTTATCCAAACCCCAACAGTTTGACACAAACTTTTTGTTGGTTTTAATACCTACAACATACTAATTGGCTTTTGTTTCTTTTAACAGCCATCGACAATCTGTCGTTTATTATTATTAGGCTTGTACTTTTTTGAAAATGTATTAAACAGCTCTAAGGTACGAGAATTTTTCCGCCCTGGAACGAAAAGGCATTTAAAGGAACACCCTAAACGGAAGGACTCTAATTTGATGAATTTAAAATACAGATTTTTAAGAAAGGAAAGAAAGAAAAAGGCAGATAATTTTAGACTACTTTTTTATATTTAGGTTTTTTTAACAGACACTTTAAATTGTTCATTTACTACAATTGAGAAAAGCAATCAAAACAAAGACCCCACCACAAAACGTCTATGTATAGATACCTACTACTGTAAAATAACCCGGGGTTCCCCTTTCAGACTTAAATAGAGTTAACGATAGCTCAATAAATACCATGGTATTAAGACTTAACGGGAATCAATTACAAAATATTATACTCGATATTTTGTTTTATTTAATTAGTTAGGTATGAGTTATCGTAGTAGGTTTAGGTAGGGAAATATTCAGAAGCTGTAAACATCAGGAACTTCGTGGTTGCCATGGCGTAATTATTACCTATACAATAATTTGAATCCCTATGCTTCTTCATAACTTCGTTACAGAGTATTTCATATTTACTACATATGTTCCCTTTCTTAGAAATATTTACCTCGGGACTTTGATTAAGTATTACTTAGCTCTGTTTGAATGCTTCTTACCAAGATTTCGACAAACCCGTTTCTGTCTGCAGATTATGCCGTTCGCGTTCCAACCACAATCTATTAACGAATAGGATATAGGTTTTTTAAAAGATACATTTAGAAATTGTCGTCCTTTCAAAAACATTGAGGTCATGCGTCATTCCATCGAAAATACAAATAATTGCTTTCATGTGCCGAAAGAGAATGACGCCCGTTGAGAAATAAATAAATCCAATACCGAAAATAATCTTAAGTAAATAAGTATTTCATTCGCAGTAGGTAGGTAGTCCCTCTTTACTTGGCATTAACAAAACATAGTTTGGATTCGAGTGACGAATAAGATTATAAATATTCGTTTAACCGCACGTTTGCTCGCTGAAAATAGCCAACGCGCGCATCCAAAATCGCACTAACAAAACACCACGCTGGGAGTAATTCAGAAGATACTATTTTATTTACCTTCCTTCTGCTTTCTAAAATAAAGCCGATGAGTGGTCGACTTTTTGCCAGGCGTATCTATTAATAATCGCTCGGACGCAAATATCGCGTGCTTGGCTTGACCATTGACGCAATCGGGTGAAAAATGTGCGGGTGTTATTTAATGAAACGGTGGAAAGTCGGGTGGGCGGCGGCATCAACGAGCTCGCTGGTGCTCCATGAACTTGTGCGAATTTACGAGATCGCCGTCACCCGCGTCACCGCCGCGCGAGTCGCGTCGCTGGCACTGGCCTGCCGCTAATCCCGCCAATTATTTTACAAGCCATAAAGCACATGTAAACACACATAATCATAACTCAGTTGACGCACATCCAACAATGTTGCTCACAACAATAACATTACAGAACTCACTCACACTCAGTGCACTCAGACATCTTTGTGCCATAACAATAAGTATTCCATTCATTGGAAACTCTTGTCTGTTTTTACTTTGTTTTTAATATTTCGATTTGATTTATGATGTTTCTGGTGAACTATATCGGGTATAGGTATATTCGGTAGGATTTCCCACATTTTCTTTTATAGTTGAAACGTCGCACTGCGATTTGCCAGTCATTTTATGAAGGAAAGGGGACTTATATAGGTACAATATTAGTTAAGCCTGTTCTTACTGTTACGAAAGTAATGCAGACACGTTTGTTTATTTCAGACCGAAATTACCGAGATTTATAAAACAAAGACAAACATTAATAAGATGGCAGCGATGTGATAAAAACGAGTGTTTTAGTAATGCAAATATGAAAAATAAACAAAATAAATATAATAGCCTTTATTCGCTGACTTTTGACTGACTTTTACATTTCTTTTTCCAATTTATCTTTAACTAATTTAATTTAATAGTCAGGTTGTCCTTTGAAATAGGCCTCCTCCAAGTCGTGCCACGTTTTACGGTGTCCTGCTAATCTCCTCTACCCCTGTGTGAGATCGTCCTCCCACCTCTTGTGTTGCCTGCCTCTACGCTTTTTCCGTTCGGCGCGGCGTCGCGTGGGTACCACTCAATCACGCTTTTCGTCCACTTTTCTGTTCTATTTCGCATTGTGTGACCCGTTCATCTCCACTTCAGTCTTTTAACTCTATTGGCTACGTCCGCCACCCTCGTTTTCTTTCTTATGTCTACAAGTCGACATTTGTCTCTGAGGCGGATGCCTAGCATGCTCCTCTCCATTCCTTGTTGACAGACTTTAGTTTATGGATGCTTGCTTTCGTTAAAGACCATGTTTGGCATCCATATGTGAGTACAGGCAGAATGCAACTGTCATAGACCTTTTTCTTTTCCCGTATTGGTATGGATTTGCTCTTCACGACTTCCTTGAGGGACCAGTAAGGTGTTGTTTACACTTCTTTGTATTTCTTTAGGCATTACGTGTTGGTGAGATATGAGGTGCCCCAGGTATGTGTATTCATCTACATATTCGACTTTTAATTCTTCTATTGCTATTGTTTCTCTAGTGCTGTTGGTAATTACTTTCGTTTTAGAAAAATTTATAGTGAGACCCACTGATGCACTAGCATGGGATAGTTGTTTTAGCATTTTTTGTAGTATCTGTGGTTCTTCGGCAAACAGCACAATGTCATCAGCAAATCTGAGATGGTTAAGCCTTTTGCCATTGATATTTAGTCCGAGGTTATCCCATTCTTGTTCCCTGAAGACATGTTCCCTGAATGCAAATATTACGTATTATTAAATTTTATGATGTTTGTTAATTTTATTATCCCGTCGTAGTTATTGTCTACTCATTTCAAAGAGATTTAAGATACGCAGTCAGAGAGTTCTCTATACTTAATTGCAACGTTTGCGACTCGGTAATTGTTAATTTAAACTGCCGGACAGTTTAAATAAACGAAATAGATTTAACATTTTCAAATTAACGACGAAATATGATGCATTTACAACATAATTCTCTATGTTTCAAAAGGCCAGCTACATTCTGTTAAAGACAATTTTATTTTAGAAGCGAGTGTGGTTTCTGATCGCATTTGCATAAAAGGCTAATATTTCGACGGTCCAGGGTGACGTCAAAGGCGAGCAGAACAAGCGATCGCCTCTGAAAGAAAATACATTTTTCATAATGTCCTCCGTTATGACAACGCGGCGAACGTGACGACAGCTTACAAACCTGCGGATAATAGCCTGCCGTATATAATACGTGGCCGTACTTTTTAATTCCCGCGTGTTAACTGCCGTACGTTCAATATTTAAAAACCTTTTTCTTTTTAATTCCCGCGCGAGACGAAAATAATAGCGGGCCATCCACTAACGTTCATGCCTTCTGATTTGTCCCGTTGTGCAAACTGTGCAGAAAAGCGACGGGTTAAAATAAAACCATTGAAGCCAACAATTAAACCACAATCCTACGTTCTTTACCCTGACTTTATCACAAAACGCCTTGAAAAACAATCCTTCAGTGACCAAACACACGTTTAGTTACATCGTCCTTCGCAACGGGAGGGGCGGCGGCGGCGGGATTTTAATACCGTCATTCTTTCTCGCTATTGCAAATCCACTGGCGTTCATTCCGTAAGGATTGTAGATTCTGGCAGGAATGCACGTTAGTGAATGGCCCGCTATTGATTTGGGTAATGGTTGTTTAGCAACCATTACCCAAATCAATATTTTTGCCTAAACCAAAACAAGTAAGTACCCAATTTAAAACCAGTCTCAGTCTGGTAAAAAAGTCTGCCGGCCGTCCGTCGGCTTATGTGATCAATTATTAAATTAGATACGGAATTCTTGCTATCTGCTGAAACTAATCGCAGGTGGTCACTGATAAGAAATAAGTAGCAAAGACAAATATTTTAGAGAAAATATTGTAATTACGCTGAAAACTAAAAATGAACGCATCATTAAATTCAAGATAGGATTATAATTATGTTTCTAGCAATTAAGCATAATATACGTTGATTAGAAGTTTTATTATCTCTATCCGCAATCTTAATTTGCACAATACAATGCGCACTAGGTTAATACGAAATGTTACAAACATACAAGCACGAACGTCTACAGCAATTAATTTCGCAACGGAAAGGAAATCATGGACGTATATGTACGTACACGAGCATGTAGGGGAAAAGTACATTATACGCACCTCAAATATATACCTTGTTTGAGGCGTTAATACCAACACGCAATGCCTTTAGTATTATAAAAAGTGAGACATTACTGCTTACTGCCAGTCGCGTGAGAAACGCTAACCGAACACGCTTGTCATATCCAGAATGTGATATTAAATATCTTTTATTACTTTATCGTAATATGAGCGCTACTAATAACGTTTTTGGGTAAGTTGACTGACTACGACATATTTTTTCAGTCCAAATATTTATGAGGTCTTCTCACTTAGCGTTTCATCATTGTTAGCACGGCACCTGCATACCAAAAACCATTCAACAAACAGCATATTTACTCCAAATAACTGTGTGCGAGCAAAAAAATAAACGGTTTGCCCTCTGAGGTCTTGCCTGTTTCCACAAGTCAGTTAGACAAAAAATGTGTTATTGAAATAAATAAATAAATAAAAATATCAGCGGTTTACAGAATTATGGATTTCGCAAAAACACATGAACTTAGACATAAAAACATATAGTTGTTGAGAAACTTTTCAGTATATTAGTAGATATAAAACATTGGCTGACAATCGATGATCAGTAACACATTGATATATCGTACGTCTTCGAACCAAGAACTCACATGTGAAACACATGCTCAGTCGACGCCAATGTTTTGAGAAATTAGACGCCTACCTATTTGAATTTAAACATGCTTTTGGAGAAAAAGTTGTGGATCATCTATTTTTAAATTCTGTTAAACTTTTCATACAGCGTGAAGTGTTTCATAACTAAATGTGAAAGGAAAACAAATGAGTGAAAATTCCAAAGGTTTCTCATTCTTCGTTCCTTAATTTGTTTCACGTCTGGGTACCTATCTGTTTAGTCAAAAAAAAACATTCAGTCCAACGAAATTTACAACTTTTATTACTCTTCCGATAGAATTACACCATTCGGCGTCGTCCAAACCAACAAGTTTAGAATTGAGTTTACGAAACTTGTTTTGATTACTAGTTTCCTACTTAATTCGGGAAGGGTTTTCTCGATTTATCGAAACTCGTAAACTCCGAAGACAAAACTAAATTTTCCACGACACGAACTTCCTACTGAATAATTCATGAATAAAAAATAGCCTCGCTTGTTACTCAAATAACAATAATACGTTCTCATTTCTGAAAGTTTTCATCTGTAGGGTTAAAGTATTTAAGAGTATGTTTTTTGTGTAAGCTTAAAACCGTCGATTAAAGCTAGAGACGACCTCAATCTTTCTGCCATGGCAAAGGAAATAATCCGTTCGTTAGTGCTATAGCGTGGCGTCGAATAGACAGAATTTTTCAATTTGTCGAAATGGGCACGTTCGTCCCGCCGGCGAAGTTACAAGCACTGCTCATGATGAGGGCGCAGACAAGGTGCTCCGTTGGCGAAGGGCATAAAACGTCCGTAATAAGGGCCACAGCCGACTGACTACAACGGTCTAGAGGACGTTTTCAACCGCACTTGTCCTCTGAAAGCTCTCGACGAACTGGTCTGATTAAAAATTTACGCCCGACTAAAACTACGCGTAATGGCCTAATTATAAATCCACCATTGATTGTATTTGTTTTTAAAATTATTATTATTGTGGTCCATCTAATAACGTCCTTACCCTGCAGGGAAAACATCATAATGTGGTGTCAAAAAAAAATAAAGAATGGCAAACATTTTCGTGGAATGCCCTACCTAATGTTTCTAGGAACAAATTGTTAACCGCGTCACGTAACATCCTAGCTATTACCTGAATAGGACCGAATCTCTGGAGGTTGCTCTAGGTAATATTCCCAGAATAAAATAACCGTATTTACCAATCTTACTATTGGAACGTAGCAAACAATAATTTATTGTGCGTAAAGAAATTGAGCAGAGTTATAATTTTGCCGTTGAGTCAGCATACTTCCGACAGACAGTGTTAAAAACATCCGTAACTGTTGGGTATATTTTTATTATATTGAATCACCATAAACTTTATTTTTGAAAAGGACATTTGACCGTATTAGGAAGGGAGAAGGTCTTGGTCTTTACGGACGTACAAATACATTAAGAGGTATACTTATGAAGGTTTCACCTTTTCCTGATATGTATGAAATTGAAAATAAATTTCTGTTATCGAAAGACTCAAAGTAAAGATTGCCTTGAAGCTAAAATTAAGTTAACTAAAGATTTCTTCGTAAACGGAAAATTGAAAAGTCGCGACTTTATAACTTCTCATTTATTCAGTGTTTATACAAAGTCATTAACATTTCTTACGTCAAACCTTCATCGAGAAATGTATCGACGTACTGAAGTAACGTCAGCAGCCACTATTTCTGGATCACCTCCGTCATCGGCATCAAGGTGCTCATTGAATTAGCTAAAAAGGACATGTACGTTGTGAAAGACATTGCCCTTTTTAAGTACGCCACTGGGGGTGACTTTGATTTGTCATCCAGACTATATCTGAGGTTATATAATAATATTTATTTGATCAACTGTACTCAGTTCTTCGCACGTTAACCTATCGAAACAATTTTAATAATATAAACACGTTTACATGGATTTTCTTGTAATCCAATAATCTAATCGCACGTGTCTCTAACTACGTCAGACGTTATCTTCTTTTGTTTAGTTTGTCTTTAGCAACAGTTAATACTATTATGTACTTCAAGACGTAACAAATGACCTAGTCTGATATTGATAAGATAAATATTTTTCACTACAAAGTTATAAACATCTCTTTCATGTTCACGTGAAAAAAAATGAAATTATTATTTTAAATGCGTAATTTTAGGCACAAGATATAAATCTTCTAGTGAAGTATCACCTGCATCATTCATAATCACTTACGTCTTCATTACATGCAAAGCCTGTTATTTGATTTTAATGTATCTACTGAAAAAAGCGATAATCTTGCTGAAGACCATGAAATTAATCTCAATAACAGTGTCACTGTCTTGAACAGGGAATTGACTTCAAAAGGAGTCGTTTGAACTTTCTTATCAGTGTAATTCATACGTCTGAATTACTTAACATAATAGAAATCCAACGCTCCTTGGTAATCGAATCAGAATTAATAGCTTTTGGCATCGGCCCATTTCAGGAAAATATCAAAATTTCAATAGTTACTAGAAGTCTTACAAATTAATCGTGCCACTTGGAAAGTTAAGGACTAAATTTTTTTCAACCGTACGTTAGAATTCTGTTGTCTGAAATCATATTTTTTCAACAAATCTGTAAATAAAGATAAAATCGAGCAATTGAAGTTATTTCCGCAAGAAAACGTGTTGGGCAGTCATAATTTATTGGTTCGTGTTCGCGGTCGGTCCACGGGATGCATGATTGAACATGCCGATGACGCAAGTGGACGACCGCTTATCGATTTCATTATTTTTTATCTTCCACGTTCACAATAGTTTCCAGGCTAGTGTAATGCTTCATTAAGACCGACTAATTACGGTAATCTTTTTGGATTTAGACGAATTACACGTGAATAAGTAAAACTATTGTTTACGCCACTGAATGGTTTACCTACCTAGGTACTTATTCCGATAGTAATGTACTACGCACATTAAGAAACTATTGGAGCTGATGGAAAAATATTCATGGCTATGACGACATTAGCTAGGTATTATTGCTTTTGGAAAATCTGTTATTTAGAGCAAAGTTGTAAATTGTTACCTTCTTGTGCTCAAGGACTTTTTCATCGGCTCGTTGTTTATAAGTATAAGGAGGAAATTTTCCTTAACCTCGTTAAATTAAGAATTGTAAAGTCTTATTTTGGGGAGGTAACCTTTTTGTTTATATTTAGCATGAACATTATTTTAATCTTGGTTATACACGAGTTTTCATCACGTTTTCTGAGTCTTGTGAATGTATTTATAAAGCTGCTCTACTTTAAGTACTTTGCAGAGTTGTTGGTTCACGCGTAGCACTTTATTAATCTATTTATTGTATGGTTCATCTATCTATACTTATAATAAATCTGTAGAGAGGTCAATTCTGTACATTAAATATATTTCCAAAATAACTATCAGGGGTTGTTTAGGGATCGATACTGATGCCAAAAATGCAATCAGTAAAATTATTGTCTGTCTGTCTGTCTGTCTGTCTGTCTGTCTGTATAACCGCTATAGAAACAAAAACTACTCGACGGATTTTAACGAAACTTGGTACAATTATTTTTCATACTCCTGAGCAGGTTATAGTATACTTTTCATCACGCTACAATCAATAGGAGCAGAGCAGTGAAGGGATTCCAATTGGATTTTTACAACTCAATTTTGAGGCACTTTCCGATAAGCTAGCAGACTGAAATTTTGCACATGCTCTGAGTTCTGATGAAAATACATGACTAGCTAAGAAACGTCATTACAAATCCAATATGGCGGCCTACCCAAGATGGCGGACTGGCTGTTTGAAATCCACCCCCATGATATGAGTATCAAATGAAAGGGTTTGCTGTCAGGAATACGAAATAAAAATAGTCACGTGATTTAAATCCAATATGGCGGACGTCCAAGATGGCAGACAGGCTATTTGAAATGCACCCCTATGATATGGATATCAAATGAAAGGGTTTGCTGTCGGGAATACGAACAAAATAGTCACGTGACTTAAATCCAATATGGCGGACGTTCGAGATGGCAGACTGGCTGTTTAAAATCCACCCCCATGATATGGGTATCAAATGAAAGGGTTTGCTGTCAGGAATACGAAAATTTAGTCAGGTGACTTAAATCCAATATGGCGGACGTCCAAGATGGCAGACAGGCTATTTGAAATGCACCCCTATGATATGGATATCAAATGAAAGGGTTTGCTGTCGGGAATACGAAAAAAATAGTCACGTGACCTAAATCCAATATGGCGGACGTTCAAGATGGCAGACTGGCTGTTTAAAATCCACCCCCATGATATGAGTATCAAATGAAAGGGTTTGCTGTCAGGAATACGAAAAAAATAGTCATGTGACTTAAATCCAATATGGCTGACGTCCAAGATGGCGGACAGGCTATTTGAAATGCACCCCCAAGATATGGGTATCAAATGAAAGGGTTTGCTGTCAGGAATATGAAAAAAATAGTCACGTGTCTTAAATCCAACATGGCGGACATCCAAGATGGCGGATCGGCTATTTGAAATGCATCCCCATGATATGGGTATTAAACGAAACGGTTTGCTGAATGGGATACGAAAAAAAATATCACGTGACCTAAATCCAACATGGCAGCCGTCCCAAGTTGGCGGATAAGAAGTAAATTAAGTTTGAATATGAAGAAGACTAAAAAAAAGTATAATATTTAGTGGGTGCTCAAAGCGTGTTTTTCCCACGTTTTGTCGTTCCGGTTGGATTTTTGCAACTCAATTTTGAGGCACTTTCCGATAAGCTAGCAGGCTGAAATTTTCAGGGTACCTTCAAACCCGATGAACAAAGATAAAAATAATAAAATAATTAATAAATTTAAAAAATCTAAAAGCCCACGTTTTTAAATGTCCTAAAAATAAGAAAATAACCCTACAGGGCTGAGAGATGGGCCAATCAAAACGTGGGGGCGTATCTTTGCAAGTTACGCCCACGAGCTATACACGTCATGTAAATATCTCATAAATAATTTACGCCCCCACGTTTTGAGTGGCCCCTCTCTCAGCCCCGTAGGGTTATTTTCTTATTTTTAGGACATTTAAAAACGTGGGTTTTTTAATCTTCCGTCGCGTGTGCAACCCTAATGGTTAAGCTACACAGAAATCATTTATGACGGAAATTTTCTCCTTAAAATTATATAAAAAATACCCCACGACAGCATATGTCTATCTTTTATGGTTGACTCACAATAACACGTGTAACTCCCGATAGCTTAGCAGTTCGAAGCTTTCTGATTACATTTGAATACTCTTACGTTTATAACACTCTCAGTCACCCCTAATTGAAAAAGTTAACATTAATTAACTGCTCCATAAAAAAAAATCATATAAATCAGTACAGAAACACCAAAGTTATACATGAAATACGCCAATAAGCCATTGCGCGTGAATACTGAATCATGCTATAAGGATTATTTTTGAGAATCGGTCGCCGCGCTCGACGCGTCTCGCGGCCGAAGGTATAAAATAGTCAATTTATAGAGAAAGGCTATAGGCTATATATCATCACGCTAAGGCCAATAGGAGCGGAGCGCCAATGAAGAATGCTTCGAAATCCGGGTTAAATTTAACGTTAGCCCAAAGTAACTATTCCACGCGGACGAAGTCGCGGGCAAAAGCTAGTATAACTTATGTATCAAACAAAATATAACTTGCTATTTTACATGTGTAATGAAAATGATTCTATGATAAATCTTGCTTACGCACGATTCTACATTTTTTTTTATCAGATATCAAGATAAAATATAATTCATTAAATATAACTGTTTGTATTATATGTATAGGCACATTGTTATGGTAAGCAGTACAAAGTGATTTACAAAAGAATTAATAGGTTTATTTTTGTCTCCTGCTACGTAAGAACGATTTCAGTATCAAATTCGTTGTTCAACATGGTTCAAAAATAATACAGATTGAATAAACAACATTGTTCTGAAATGCTTATACAACAGGGATTTAATTGAAAAAAAAAATACAATCAAAAATACAAAAAAAAATGTCCCATTTTTTTTTTAAGTCTGCGTAACATCTCAAAGCTATTAAGACACTCGACGTGATGGCTACAAAAAACCTTCTTAATTAGAAAGAAAATTGGTGAAGTTAGTCGAATCGTGTCAGTCAGTCTGAGCCCTACTTAATCTCTCAGTAACACTTGAAAACTTGCTCATACAGAAACAGTTTTCTTTTGAAACTCGGCGCGAGGAAAGTGGCATTGTTGCTTGCATGTCTACCTTTTTGAGAAAATGAGTTTTCGCCTACATCGCCCTTTAAAAGTAAAGCGAAATTGTTAGCCGGGAAGGTATTCTAAACGAGTACCTACAAACGTGACTTAAAATATAAAATAAAGACGAGATCTCGAATCGTTTAGGTACAGTCCTAACGATTACCAGGCCTCGCGATAAGCACATACGTCATCCGTTTGTAGAGCGTCAAGGGTAATTTAGTTTACAGTTTCGGTGCGATAGTCGGACAATGCTGTGACGAATCTAACCTTGAGTGGTCTTCAATGAAGAAAGCAATATCGGGTCTCACCCAGCGTACAATCTGAGCACTGTGAGAAATATTTTTCCTCTCCTTTATACCTACGTGGCACAATCCAATCTAATACTGTATACTGACTGAAAAATGCCTCCACGGTTACACGCGTCTCATGTTACCTATCGATATAATGAGAGGCATTGAAACTTCGATGAGTTACAAATTGAGTCATAATGAGTATCTTGTCGCTTACCTTCGCTCATAAAATATGGTATCCTAAATCTGCCGGAAAGCACTCTGTCCCGCAATGACTGGAGAGTGGAGCCATCGAAAGGCAGTGCCCCACACACGAGCACGTATAATACCACGCCGAGACTCTGAGGAAAGTACAACATCATTAGTATTGGAAACTTGCTTTGTTTTTTTTTTTTTTTTTTTTTAGGGTGGCAAAATCATCAAATGAGTCCTCCCGCCCTGGGTGGGGCGGGAGGGACTGTCAGATTCTTACTGACTAAAATCCACCCGTGTTCCGTCGGATGCCCTTTACGTTCCGGGGCCACGGTATCCTGGATTAAGAAAAATCCGCGACCCCGGCAGGCATTTGGCCCCATAAGGGGCCCCGTTGGTGACGCGTGAAACACGACGCGCCACCGACCCGGGCTTGGTCCTTGGTCGGACGGCGAGCATACCCATTACCCACCGTCCGCAAGCCCGCTCCGCCGCTGTGCCCTCTGCTGTTCAGAGGGACACGCGTTGGAGCGTCCACCCGACAGGCTATTTGCATACGGGCAAAGAAACCCCTTAGGCACACAGTGCCTAAGGAGAGTTTTTGCCCGCATCCCAGGGCGCACCGGCCCGAAAAACTGGTCTTCCCCCCGGACGTATCCGAGAGGGAACTCCGGTCCACGGGCGCACGTGGAGGTTTCCTGTCTTAGCACCCCAACTTGCTTTGTTTGGGAAAAGAAACAAAAAGATCTTTAACAATATTTCGACAAAGAATTTTAAGTTTTTGAATAAGCTTGAAAATGTCGTTTGTTCTTAATGAAGCATTTAATGCATAAAGCTTATCATGGACCCAAAATCTAAATGAGGAACCTTAAAGTCGCCAGACAGTTTACTATCAAAACAACACTTTCACCAAAAATATTTATTTACATTAAGAAGTTTGAGTCGTAAATAATAAAACTGTTAAATTAAATGAGTGCTATGACGTTAAATATAAGAAATATAGAAGGAATGTAGTGCGTCGATTCTGACGAAAGCAGAAGCCAAATTACGTCTACACCCTATACACAGCTGTGAAAAATAAATTACCTTCTAAAAATAGATGTTTAAATTGAGTCATATTAATTGGAAAATGTTAATCGATTGATGTTCGTTGCGTTTTTGTAAAAGTATGCTAAAAAGGCATTGATTTAAAGGCAAGACTGTCACATATTGTCAAAGTACCTACTGGAACTTCTGAAAGTCAGAATCAACAAGGGATACTACGAAAAGTACAGAGGAAATGAACCTCAACGAAGCCCCTATCTAACAATAGACCTCGCAGCAAAAACAAGGGAATCTGTAAAACTTACCCATATGTCAATTTCTGGGCCAGTATATCTCTTGCCCTCAAAAACTTCAGGAGCAGCATAAGGAGGGGACCCACACCACGTCGCAAGAAGCTCGCCTGTCGCATAGTAATTACTGAATCCAAAATCTGCAATCTTGATGTTCATGTTGGCATCCAGTAATAAGTTTTCCGCCTGGAAGGAAAAGTTTTCTTTAGAACATCGGAAAATTGCTGGTCTAAAAACTTTGTTTGGATTGCTAGGCTAAAATATTCTATGCTATATTTTATGAATAGCCTCATTCATGGAAGAGGAAATTAAACTTCGTACTTGACTATCGTGTCGCCACTTTTCCCTTGCGCCATGAATAATATGCAAGTCGCTAGTCTTTTCAAGGTGCTATACACTTCGGAAATATCCCCGTTATTTATATCCTCAGTATTAATGAGGTTAATAATAAACATGCAATCGTCTGACTAGTTATCAGGAATAGTTGAGTATAGGCATTCCTGTGATGCCCGTGTTTCCCCGTCTCTACAATATCCGTAGGCCAACAAAAGCAACATTTTCATGATTATTTTCAGTCCAAACAGCTGTAAAACTTTTATAAAATAATTTCCTATTCTCTTTATATGTACAAGTAGCTCTATTTAAGTTACTAAACACATTTAAACTTCTGTCTTGAAAAGAAACTTCGAGATAAATTTTAAACAACCACAACAAAGAGGGAAATTAACTTATTTTATAGTTGAAGTTGTGGGATTTACGTAGATGTGCGGACGTAAAGTGACGGCAGAAAGGATACTGAAACTCCTTCGTAACTACATTTTAATTTAACACTAAAAGCGCGTGCTCACAAAACTATTCTGCGTCGACTAACTAAAGTGAAGTTTGTTAGATTTATGCAAAATGCTTAGCCAAACTGTTATTTTAGTCTAGTTCCGAACTATGCTCAGTTACACTAACCACTAGATATCTACATTTTCAGCTGTCGGATGGCCTGCGGAATGTACAAATGTTTTTTCACGATAGGACGGGGCTTAAAGTCCCTCACGTAATTAAAAATTAAGCCGGTCCCAGCAGCTTAAAATGATATTTTTATTTTTTAACTAACCTGTTCCCTGCCAGTCGGTATAATAAATACTGGGTGTATCTAAATGGGTTAGTATTTCAAGGCTTT
The DNA here is from genome assembly GCA_950005045.1 of Agrotis exclamationis. Classification (NCBI taxonomy): domain Eukaryota; kingdom Metazoa; phylum Arthropoda; class Insecta; order Lepidoptera; family Noctuidae; genus Agrotis; species Agrotis exclamationis. Next base: position 10,394,356 of record OX465432.1, read on the forward strand.
GCGCTTAACTTGGCCGGCAATAAATTACTCCGAGTAATTTATAGGTGCTAATGAAAGTTATACCTACTTATTAGTTGTATTAGCCACATTATTTATATTTACAGAATAATTAGTGGAAATGCGTGTTTTCATTCATTCATGATAATTATTTTATAGAATGTAGATACACTTGTTTTAAGATTGTTAATTTTATTGGTTCTTTGACGGACAGTTCAAACTATAACAAGTTTAACTTAAAGTTTTTTTTTATGTTTTATCAATCTTTCTACACCACCAGTATACTGAATGGAGTTGTTATTTCTGAGTCAAAAGATAGTGATGATTACTCCATAATGATGATCATCTTCATAAGCATCTGTCCCTTAAATGTTTAATGGAAAAGTTTCAGAAAGAAACGAACTAGGCCCAGCCGTATGTGGATTCGAATCAGTCTAGTGCATTTCTACTGGCACTGCCTCACCACTGCACTTGACACATGTAAATGAGACTATTCCGTGCCTTTTCCCTGCCTCTTCTACTCCACATACCTTGAGATCTCTATGAACGATGCGCCTCTCGTGGCAGTACTCCACCGCGGACAGGATCTGCCAGAATTTGCGACGCGCCGCTTGTTCGGCCATGCGGCCGTACCGTGCGATGTAGTCTGCAAGCAACATGTTGATGTTAACCACAGAAATCTACGATCTAACGTACGTTCTGTCTCTGTGATATTAATCAACATTTTAGATATCAAAATATTATAAGAATCTACCCTGAATTAAAAGGCAATTTCTGGAGAGAAATTATCTTGTTGTACACATGCAATGTACAACATAGAGATTAGAATTGTTCAGACAGTCCAGTTAAGTATTTTTCTGATTTATTTTGACGAAGTATTAACGGTATATAGCTTAGATGAACGTCGATAATTCGATATGCCAGTCGATTTTAAAGATTTCGGAATTCTTCATAATTTGACTGTTGAAGTTACCGTAGTAAGTAGTGCATCGTGTACTTATTTTCCTTGAAACATGACATCATTTTCGGATTGTCGGACAATATCCGCATGTGGCCAACAATAAGCGACCACACATTATATACAATGATGCAATGCCTTTGTACATTATGTTTTACATACGTTTCATGCTATAAAAAGACAATAAATTCAAACAATTTGTCGTAAATGACAACTCGTCACTCGTTTAGCACTTACTTACGTTATTGTTCTACGGACTATTATTATCGGAAGTTTCCGGTACAATGATGAATACAAAGCTATCTAGCTAGAATATCTCCCACATACTCGTAGTATACATTAAAATAGGTACCGACAGTACATACAAACGTTTATTATAAAGAACCGAGATAAGTGCGTGCGTATTATCTGTTGTCGCACTCTGAAACTACGTCATAAATTGATCGTAGAACTGATTATAATATCTCGTAAACGAGTGTACCTATAAAAAATATATAAATAAAGTATAATTCAGAACGTGATTGCTTGTCTGACAATGTGACATGTGCCTTTTTTCAAGAACTGTAAGTACTAAGGCAAAGGAAGTATTTTTCGGTTGCTAAAATCATCAAATGAGTCGTCCCGTCCTAGACGTAGCGAAAAGGACTGCCAGACGACTGGAAATCCGGCAGGACAGCCTGACCGGCAGGATGGACTGGACCTTGCAAGAAAGAGATAGACCAGATATGGTATGACGAGGATAGATGAGCACCTATGGCAATTTTAGACAGATAATGCTCAGTCTAAGCTATGTCTATGGGAGGAGGCCATTCCATAGACTTGAAGGACTTGTTAAATAAATACCTGCGCAGATTCTTGGATGAGGATTGTACAATAAAAAAAAACTGATGTACAAGAATATCAGAATGAATAAAATAATGGACTCTACCGGTAACTAGGCGTCGCTTGTCTATTTCAGTTTACGTCGCAATACAATTTATTTTTGAAACTTTTATCAATAAATAAAAATATCAACAATCAATAAATTATTACGTAACAGCTGTTAACTGTGTTGCAAGAACAAAACTCTTATTATTTATTTATTAATAACTTGACGTAGTTAGCAGATAACTTTAGCGCCGAGTTCATTGAAAATAGGTACCTAACTAAATACAGACTTACTTACGCGTACAAAATAACAAATACTTAATTATTTACGTAAAAACGATAAGAATGGTATTTATTTGGCAAAAGCACGTGGGCCATTAACAGGCGAGCACTACAGGGAGCCAGTTTATTAATTAAAGTGGGTCAGAGTTTATCACCCACACAAAGTGTCGATCAACTACTAGAACAGCTGCAGACCTTGAGGTCCAGAGTTCGATTCCCAGTTCGATTAATATGTAGAACTCGTGATGTCCGAGAGATTAATATCTCGCCTCTAATGTTCAATGTTGTGATTTCAAACCCGGAAAAATATTAGTGTAATTTTTCAATGCAACTACTTTCTAAGTTTTTCTTGAACATCACTGAGTTCACTGACATTGGTGATGGAAAGCATCGGAAGACATGTGTGGACTATGGCACTCCCAGAAGCGGCTCAATCAACTCAAACAAACCAAAGGCATAGGGCAAAGTCCGCATAAAACAAAAAAAAAATAAGTCTTAAGCTTCTCTTTAGGAATATTATTAGACCAGGAAATTACTATCCGACCCAAAAGGCTCGTCTTTAGGGAGGTAATAGGTTGTGTGTGTGATTGGTCCCAAAGGTCCCGTTTAAGGCTTACCTTCGTAACGATATGGGTATTATGACAGTAGGTCGAACACATGTTCCCTGGAGGATCACACGATACCACCAAGTGATGTTATGTTATGCCCATAGACTTAAAAAGATGGAAAGATAGAGAGGAAAACAATTATTTGCTATTAATAATTGTATTCCTCTCTAGGGTATTAATAACCTAATTTTGCGCGATCGCATACGGTAAGAAAATTCTATCAGAGAAATTCTGATGGTTGCCGGACGGCACCCGGAGCATCCATTTTTGGAATTTCTGATAGTGCAAGATACTTCCGACGCGTATCAAAGTTTTTCCGCGGTTTATCTGTCAGTTGGCTAGGTAGCAGTCCATCCTCTTAGTCTATGGTTACGCCACTGTCGAACCGTAGTTAAAAACAAAAGCTGCAGCGAAACAGGAATTTTAAATTCATCCGCTTCGAAACGAAAACACCTGACGCAGGTGTTGCATAAAGTCAAACAAATGCCCGTTGTGGATATGTTCTGAACTGAACGACTTGCAATCGCGTCTAATTACTACTATACTTTGCACATGTATACCAGTCTTTGATATTATGTAAGTGGATAATGATTTCCTTTGATAAATTATTTAGATAAATAAATACCCATTCATCAATTTTTGACTCAAATAGGTACTTTTTTGTTGTAATGAGTGCGTTATTCACTGAAAATATTAGTTTTGGACTTTGTTTTTGTATCTCTCTCTCTCTGGTCCCATGGTGAAATAGCAGTAATAAAACTTTAAAAAAAATGTTGGTTGATTAAACCATAATTAAACACAATGTAGGCGACCGTTTTTTTTAATCTGAGCCGCTTCTGCGCATTTTACGAAAACATGTGACATGATTATAATCTCAGATTAAAAAAACAAAATTATAATTTTACATTTTTTATCATCAAAATACCTAATTAACATTTCGATTCGAACACTAACGTCTAATTCAAAAGTCGAGAAGAAGTGGAAGGAAATAAATGGCGGACCCGACAGTAACAATATTAATCACGCTTGCTAGGCAGATGTTGAGCCCTGCCGTCCCGTGAGTGTCGTAAAACGCATTGGTTTGTTTCAGAAACAACCTCTGCTCGTAACAACATGATGTCATGTGACCATCAAATAGGTGTCTAGTCTGACAATACCCAAACAATGGCTCTATAAAGAATAGAGCACACCTCGTTATTACCATCAGTTGTAAAGGATTACGTTAAAATCGGACGTCAAATTCTACTTAGTATACATCTACTCGTCCATAAAGTCTTATGATGAAGAATTTTACAAAGCAAAGCCAAATTAAATCCTTGGTAAGTGATAATAAAGGAAATCTTAACAAGGTTTCCGCTTTAGCTAATTTTAATTATAAGGAGCCTTTTAGGTAATAAGTGAGCCAATTTGTAAGACATTTCCCTCTCATTAAATATGATGAATGGTAATAATTACCAAAGCCTGTTAGTGCGAAACGAGCGAAACCTTCAATCGAGCATGTAGCACAATTTTAAAATGAGTGAAATAACTTCGCAATTTCTGGAAAAGCAGGTAAATGATTTAAATATGAAGTAAACAACAAATCAGAAACACTCATTTAACATAAAACTCTTTTGGCATGAATCATAATCTCTGATGAGTTCATTTTTAATGAAATTCATGCAAAAGAACCGGGGATTCAAGCTTTGGAGATCGCAGTTGGATTTTGGGGGAACGTAGTCAGCTGTGCGCGAAATTGCTTCCCTCTTCCACCCACCGCCCCTGCCGGCGTCAGCGACACCCTGCCAGTGACGTCACGCCAAGCTTGCTTACGTCATAGACAAAGCGGCCACGAACTTACCAAACGAATACCCTTAATCGATTTCGAGGTTATTTACTACGTTTTATTTTTGGTTGGTTGCGTTTAGGAGAAACTGTTTACCGATTCGATGAATAAATGTGAATGTGTTGACTCACAAATTCATAGGCGCTTCGGGAATCTACGGGAGTGAATTAGAAATGTTCTTCTGAGTTCGCCCACCATTTTTATTATCCTAATAAATGTACCTACCATGTATTTAGTATAGTTCTTTCAACACGACATTATTCAGGTTATAAATGTTGAATTCTTGTAGGTATGTAAAATAAAAACATGTGAACATGGCGGGCAACAATGACTAAAGATTGATGATCTCATTGAACGTAGTCTGGAAACTTGCCAGTGTTAAATACTTAACACAGACTGTCTGAAAAATGAGATAACTAACGAGATTATATGACAAATAAACAATGCAAATATGTACGAGTAGCTATGTCTGTGAGTATTGTTTAGTCTAACTATGTGTTTCCTACAAAATTCTCTTTCAGAAATTGAAGAGAGTCCGTTACTAATTTCTTCTCCAAAATTTTCATGACTTGGTTTATGTTGAAGGGTAACTAATTGGCATCTAGAAAACATTAAAACAATTCTTTGCGTCCCAGAGAATAATAATTCTAGTCAGCCAAGCGGTTAATGAAAAAGGAGAGTTTAATTATTCTAGAAAAGTTCTCTCACCAAATATTTCTCCTTTGCTTGCATATTCAGAAACTATGTAGATCATGTTCTTCGTCTCCATGACCTGAAACAATTAAAAGTTAAGGTTTATTGTGGCATTGTTTATCATGAATTAACACTAATCTTATTCTTATCACTTAATTGTTAGGAATTTTCCTGAGTCAATACTAAAAGAGATAGGTGAATTGGAAGCGAACTCTTCTAACTAATTTAGAGCTCTCTTAACCCATGGATTACCAAAGTTTTTGTAACTCAAGCAAAGTAACCTACTGTCAATATGACAAGGCAATAATGTACGCAACTACATAATGTAGGTATCCTGCCTTTCATAAAGGTACCTACGACTCCAGTCCTGACCAAACATGGAAATACATTTAACTTATTCACAGGCCAGTAAGCATAGCTAACAACGCAGAATTAACTTCAGTGCAAGTAATGCAACCTTCGTATGTATACTCTACATTATTTATGTGCTTTAGTACTCGTAATTACGCTCCCGTATGAACGCTAGAACCATGAAGTCATTAAAATTACGTAAGGCTGACTAATTAAATGCTAAGGATTATTTAATTAGGCTTTGTGTTAAAGGCTTTTGCTTTTACTTAAAAGTTGTAATGGCCTGACAGATAAGGCAACAGATGGCATTTAAATAATGGACCTTCATGTATGTGCTATTAAAGCATTAATTAGATACCTCCCTAACCCTTTTACCGAAACCAAGGAATGTACACTAGGTATCATTTAAGGCGGTCGACTCTGCAACCATTTACCGACGACCGGTTCATCATTGGACGTTTCGCCGACAGGACGATTCATTTATGCCCGGTTCATCGCTAGAACCTTTCACCAACGGACTTTTCGCCGACAGGACGATTCGTTTATATCCGTCTCATCAATAGACTCTTTCAACAACGAACTTTTTGCCGACACGACGGCTAACCTATAACTCTTTAAACTCTTTTAAACTTATTATCTTCATCATCGAAAAGTCCGTTGTTGAAAGAGTCTATTGATAAACGAATCGTCCTGTCGGCGAAAAGTCCCTAGGTGAAAGGTTCTATCGATGAACCGGGCATAAATGAATCGTCCTATCGGCAAAAAGTCCAAAGGTGAAAGAGTATCGAGAAACGGCCATAAATGAATCGTCCTGTCGGCGAAACGTCCAAAGATGAACCGGTCGTCGGTGAATGGTTGCAGAATCAAGGCGGTCTGTACAAAACGTACTGTATTTTTTAAGATCAAACCAATTTATAAAGGTACCTACTTAATTTCCTATCGTAATCGCAATCACTGGGAAAAAACATTTGCAGAATACGAACCCAACCTACTTTTGAACCTTCGTGTTGCATGATTATGAAATTACTTTAATACAACCTATTAATTTAATAACTAATTTATTACAGCTAGAGTAATTTAAGGTAAATTCCTGTTAATTACCGTACATTGTAGTGGTCTGTTGCTTGCCCTGATAAATAACTATAAATACTAAGGTAGTCTGCCCAATTTATTATTAGAACCATCTCGATTTTATTCGCTTCTGCAGATACTGTAATGGAGGGTATATTTTTGTTTTTTTTTTCATAAAATTAATATAAACTCCATGTTTGTTACCTAAACAAGGATGTGGATTAAAATAAGTAGTACCTAGATATAAATCAAGATGTTTTTTTCCCTGAATAGGTACATAAATTCTTAATAACTCGTAGGTAAGTCATAACTCTACTAAAATACTGTAGGTACCTAACTTAAAATGATTTATCATGGGAAATTAATCCGCATTGAGTAAAGACTACAAAAAAACTTAATTTTAATATGTCCATAGTTTAATTAATTCTCACACATAACTTATCATCAGTTTGCCAATCTTTGCGATATTAAAATAACCGGTTCCGTTTTATAGCACCCACTTCCAATCAATTCGGCAGACAATAATTTTTGTTAAAATCACATGTTTATTGATAGTAAATATTCATAAAAGAGATTGTTTTTTTTCAAACAGCATGTACATGAAAATTCTTATAAGAATAATAATCATAAAGGCCGAAGAAAACAATGTCGAAAAAAGTTGTAATTACATCGAATTACTAAAGTCGGTTTTAGTTGAGAAAGGGCGTTTAAATGAAGGTTAGTAATATCTGAGGAAAACGACAAGTAAACACGAATTTCTTAAGATTGTATTTGAAGTGAAGTAAATTGCCTTTCGTTCCAATATCGACCGTTATAATTTTAATAGAAAAGTTCCCATTTCGACATTCAATGAGGGCCTTTTGTAAATCCAGCGAAACTTTCTCGTATTAAAGTGCTTGATTAAAAATTTCAAATCCCTCTTTATATATTATTATTACTTTTTGATCTTTGATATTAAAACAGGTGTTTAATTTTTTATTTTCTAATTCATAACTTTTTAAATGAAATGGTTCAGTAACTACCTACTCATGAACTTTTGCTTTTCTCTTTTACATTTACTGACATTGGAAATTGCATCGTATTGTATGTATGTATAATGTACCATTTATTTCACGTGAATAATAAAGATAAGTGTTGGGCCTTGGTATATTTTTTCATAAAACAGTGATGTCCTAGAATTTTGTCTGTCCTTATCGCCTAACCTACGTACTGATTTTTATCGATACAAAATGTTCATAACGTCAATCTATTCTGACTACGCCACGCTCACGCACTTTATCTATCGGTAAATGGAATCTATTAAGGAAACACCACTTAGGCCCGACCACTTTAATCCACTATTAAAATAGAGGTTTTCGAGATTAGTCAGATTAACCGCGCCCGTGACCCCGGCCTTAAATTCATAGTTACCCATTAAAAATACGATGATGACTCAGTATTTCTGTTCTGTCTTTTTAAAACGGCTTCCAGCTGTTCAGAAGTCATCGCTACGCCAGGGAAATGAATGAAAAGCGTGCTGTGTTCTCTATAAATAAACATTTTGGCGTAACATGATTGTTTTGTAACTGAAAACAACGGATATGGGTGTTTGATTGTATAATGATAACATCTCAACAAGCGGAAACGTTAGCTTCCCGTGGGTTTAGGACAAAGCATAACCACTTAGTGCCATTCACGATGACATTGTTTGTACACAAGGAACTTGGTGCCATTCAAGCTTTTAATAATAGTATCAAATCCATTCATACTTTGGCACGTGTTGCGAAACCAGATTACGTAACGTTGCATTGTTCCAATTACAAGAATTGGTATTGTGCTGTAACCTATTTGCCTGGTTAGTTTCATCCACAGGTTTCATCGTAGGACGTTACTATGTTGAGATCAGAATGCCCGCCGGATTACTTCGTGCATACCATACTAACAACTGATTTAAGTGCCGGTTTCTTAAGTAAATTCCAGAGTTGAGAACGTGATATTGGAACGTGTTTATTAAAAGCAATAATTTCAAATGAAAAGTCTACGAAGCCTTGTCGTTCATTCATAATGGCCTCCGACTTTATTAAAACATTCTTTACAGTCTGTCTGGAAGCATTTCTTATGAATCAAGTGCTGCTTTCTATTCATACTCATAAAGCAATAGAAAGTATCGCGTGCATGCAATTATAACATCCTATGAACTCATCCACCTCTCAGTCCTCATCCCACATGAACTTTGATGACGCATATCTGAACATAAAGATGATATCTTAGATTCTCGGTACACCTGTACCCATGAATAATTTAAGTGGTTTTATCGTTTCTGATTCATCATTTAGCAGACGATATTTTAAAAGATTTGAGATGAACAGCAGACTTACAGGAGGGTGTTTACTGATAAATTTTATTATCACAGTACCTACGTGATTTAATTTATCTTTTTGATGTAGGTGGAGCGCTGACACAAACAGGAGTCGCAACAGACCGCGTAGAAGATGGTGGAATAAGCTGGACAAAACTAACTATCAGTGGCACGCATTAGCCTTGGATCGGAATAGGAGGAAGCCATGAGGAGAGGCATTGGCCTATCAGTGTGATGGAACATGCCGACAGTAACAGGTGATGTAGATATTATTGAATGACTTCCTCGGCTCGCGAAAGTAATGCTTCATAAGTTTGCCTAAACGCTAGTTTTTTCTACGAAAATCTCTGAGAGTTCAGTAGACGACGCTCATGTTGATAGTAAATCATAGCCATAAAATAAGTAATAACCCTTTTATTCATCTCATGCATCGTGTAGCTCTAGCACCAAACCAAATATTGATTATTGATTTGTCACTAGTCGCTCGGTGGGTCGAAGTGTTCGTTAGCAGTAACGTGAGTCTGATGCACGTCTAATCAATTAGGCACGTCGCGTTCCGCACGAGGCTAGGTCCTCGCCTTCGACGTCGTTAGTGCTTTCCGCTCATGTATTTACCGAACAAGGACCGAGCAAAATAGGTTAACTTTAACTTAGATGGGCTCCTAGCGTACCGGATAATAACTCGTCCCTATATAAAACTAGCGAAAAATCAATTTCGGTGTCAACATTTTGCTTTTGACTTTCTCTGCTGGCTATCCATAAATGATGTCACCATTTACCAAAAGGGAGCTTAATCCTATTTGGAGTTACCCTGTACCCATAATTTGAAGCCTACGTGTTAACCTCTTTTTATCCTCCCCAATAAGACTGAAGAAGCGATGTAGGTACATAATACTTACATGTAAATTATCTTTTGACGTAAAATATGAGAGCCAAACATGCAATTGCTGACGTAAATTACTTCGTACGTAAAAGCTATTCGCATTGACTAAGTTTCTGACGTAAAAGCATTTGAAAGACAAACTATACTTTGTTGGACAACCGCAAGTTTATGCTATAGTTACATGAGTAGAAGACCGACATTTCTTGTCATAAATGGCGCAGAACGATGCATGTGAGTCGGTTTCGTCGTTGCCACGTTATTCATAAGTATGTGCAAAACATGACCTTACACAGCAATAATATGAGTCCGAAGCCGCAAACGCCCCATTCCACTAGCTTCAGCTGCCAACACAGTAATGTCACGCGTCAGAACAGCTAACGGCATGTCGTACTAGTGGCTCATTTTGTCGGCTAATGGCATTATTGTCGCATTATTCGGAGCGAGTCATGTGCACAACGTAATAGGCATAGTATTCGCTCCATCAGCCCGGTAAGTCTGGTAATTCATATATATACAACGTTCCGCTGCTTAACGGTGGCCTCAGGAGTTTCTCTTTACCGACCGCTACTGACCTATGTTGATCCCGATAACCGTAAAGCTAACAGTTTTTGCAATGGTTTGCACTAGAACGATGTACCAACTATGATATTTTGTATGACATCATCATCATCGTCATTTACAGCTTGTACTTATTTATTTACCTGCCTATCACGCCTATGGTGGGTGCAACATAAATTTCATATTTACATTTTGTATGTAACATCCCACAGACGTATAATTTTAGTTTCCATTTACATATTAGGAACGTAATATAATTATTGTGACTCACCTGGTAAAGCTTAATTATATGAGGATGATCCAGTCTCTTCATGATATCCACCTCTCTGTAGACTTTTTGAAGATTGCTGGCGTCTAATTGTGATTTATCTATTATCTTAATTGCTACCTGTAACAAAAAGTAAACAAAATCTTAATTTACAAGTTACGTTAGAAACATTAATGATTTAATTATCACTGCTTTGGTGTTTCAATTAAACATCATGTGCTCTTGGAAATGGAGGCGAATCTCGGTAATACTTGAATAACAAACAAAAAAATCTCAAGAAGAGCTCATTTGCCTAGCCTTGCTACAAATGTTTGTATTCCCCGAAATCTTATAACAAATTGATCGTGACTGTTAACAAGAGTCTGTCAAACGATATTCGCACAGTGTCAGAGCGCCTAGACGGCTGCCTAATAAAGTTTTTTCAGCGATCGTAACGGAACAATACCGTTAGTGGCTGATGCAGTGGCGGATTTACCAATAGGCTAAGTAGGCTGGAGCCTAGGGCGGCAGACTTAGAGGCGGCAAATTTAGCCCAAACAAAAAAAAATGTACAATTATATGTATACACATTACGTTCGTAATCCGTATATAAAAGATTACTGAACGCACTGTAAAATATAGGTACTTTGCGATCATGAACTTTAAAAATATTCCAAAAGAGTTTCAATATTAATGAAATATTTAACAAAAACAACGTTTACCGACTACACATTATTTTGTGTAAGCTGTGTTCATATGGTATAGGTATTTTTTAAGGCATGCCTTTCCCCACGTTATGATAAGTACATGCTGCTGTTAACTGACAGAAATATCACCTAGTTCACAATCATACTAATAACGGGAAAAAGCCGATGTAATGAGGACGATAGAACACAAATCATAAAGTTGCAATTTCTGAATAAATGTAATTAATATGATTGTGAACTAAACTAACGTACTGAATTTCAAAAGTCAGCAGGGGCGGCAAAAATTGAATAGCCTACTAGCGGCAAATTTGTAAATTCGCCACTGGGCTGTTGTGTTTCCAGGCTTACAAAGGGGCGGTGACGTCAAGACGAGCGTCATTCCCTAACGATTGGAGCAATTGACGTGATTGCGCCAACGGATCCGTCCACCGCAGCTGGGTTAAATTATGAGACAGCAAAATACCCAAGGAAAAGAAAGCTCTCCGTTACTGTCGTAGTATTATTTCTTACGGACAATGCAATCCTCGCAAGCAAAGAAAAGGCATCTCCACAAGAAAAATAAAAAGATGTCCTTATAAGATGGATGGATGAACAAGAATATCACAATGGTTTCCGAATGTTTTCATTTTCCTTTCATATTTATTTTAACTCCGAAGAGGTTTAACGTTTTGGGGGCAATGAAAGCATTACAAATAACAAAACATCTGGGATTCCTGCCTGTTTCATAATCATTTACAATGTTGGATTCACCATGATATTTGTTTGGTGGGAGAATGGTGTAAAAACACCATACTGTTATTTGTGCGGGCAATATACGGAAATGTATACTGTCCGAGTCAGTTTAGTCCGTCCTAACTCCTGCTGCGCTTGACTTAACAGTTTGTCTCTCTTGAGAGCGCAAAGTAGGCATTAGAAACAGTCCGTATTTAAACAATGGTAAGTATATAGCAACCACTTAACCAACTATGCATTGTTATCATTTCGAAATGAGGCTCGCCGTAAAAGATAGTCAAGTGTCTTGCTAAATATTTTGATAAAGCTACCGCTCCATTCCACAACTACTTCAAAAACCGTGTCAATTAAACGCGCTGATACGCGCGTGACATAGATCTATTTCATTCAATTATTGTAAGGTATCTTCTTAACCTTTATTCGAGTGCTTAACATATAAATTCATATGAGATTACAGTGTCCGACCTTTAAAAGAAATAACTGTTCAAAGAACGGAAAATCCCAAGTGATCTGGAAACAATATTCATAAAGTGAACGTAAGTAACTCGACTTCGTATCAAGTGTGTTTAAAATTATCTTTGGTCTACAAACACGGTTTCTTGGACATAATATTACAACGGGACACAGGGACAGAGACGATTGTAATTGCAGCAATAGAAGCTGAACTACCGGTCAGCTGCTCTGACATTGACCTCATTGAATAGATAGCAGCATTGCGCACACGACGCTCTTACGTCACTGCATTGGAAACACCCCCTTATTCCAGATACACACAGGGACTTACGTAACCTGACAAGGAAAGCCTTCGATCGTCAAAAATTTATGTATTCTATTATGCACGTAGGTATGTAGTTCCTACCAACTTACTTTCAGTAGGTAGGATAACATTTATATTAATCTGTTATGTTTTCAGATGCAGTTAATTGCATTAATTATAGTTTAGAATGCGTTGTAAGTATTCTGAATCTTTAAATTAAAATTATTTTCAAGCACAATACCGAGGTTTATTCATATTTTAATCCGATAAAACGTAGAAAGTGACACGACACGAGCGACGTGACAAATGAAAGAGAAAATGTAATGGTCCAATTAAGTGGCAATCTGTTAATTATTGAATAATACCGACATTACTCACTGTCCACGTGACAGATTACAAGCTAGTTGTTTTAATGCTCTATTGTTAGTCCATTCAAGAAAAAGCGTTTAGAGAGAATCGTTTCATTGAAATTCTGATGTCGTTATGCCTGACGGGAGGATTTCACTAAGGAAATCTAAAAAGAAAATGCTATTGATGAATAATCTGATGATGAACACTACTCAGAACGCAATGATTTTACGTTATCATCAGACACAAAAATACTACCTTATCAGATCGAATAGCTTGGCGCGTTGGCGACCTGCAAACAGACAATGACCTTAAAAATGTTCATAAGTTGGTCGTACCTCTTACAACTTTGTTGAAACGCAAAAGGTTTACCTTATCATCAGAAACCGAAGCAAAACACCACCTTATCAATTCCAATATTGCTTGGCCACTTGCAAATAGAAGAGGGAATGACCTTACACAAGTTTATGCGTCATGTGTAACTAAGTGGTATTTTCCTTCAATGAGGATTTAATGTAAAAATTATTTCATCATCGCGTTCGCTACATCAAATATATTATCTGCAGATAACGTAAAGCCACAGCAACCGCTACCCGAGGCCCATTGGACCCAATATTATGTATTGGTCATATTATGATTACAACATTAGATATACGGATGGACATGGACAATTTGCCACAAGAATTCAATGCGGCCAGTACCAACGGTTGGTTGTGGGTAGAGGTAAGTGGCCGACACGGAATCTCGATTGCACAACACGGAAAGACTTTTATAACGAAATGAACCGAGGACGCTGCCTGTACCAGGCTTCCATCCGGATGTGGAGTGTTACGGATACACTTCAAACCTCCGTTCATCATGCGATAACCTCCATGGTTGGGAAACCTTGGGTCATTGGCCGCTAACCCTATTGTTTATTATTAAATTCTGGGAACTAACGTAAAACATTGGGTGTTGCAAGAAAAATGTTCCCATATGACAAACCGAACGTGAAGAAACCGAGAATTGTGCATATTTTATGTGCACCTTAGCTAATTGTGTACACTTGTACAGTCTTGTGAATATTTTTCAAGTTTTCCTTATGAATTTTGGTGAACAATGAAGCATTTTCTACACAATTATCTGTAATACATGTAACATTATATTTATTCACTGAACTCTATCGTTCAAAGAATAATGTTTTACTCGTTTTCCGTGCTATGTTTATTATATAGGTACCTAAATCACGAGTAGGTACCTACTGCTGGTTTTTACAGAAGGAAAAATGATAGGTACATACATAGGCATTGTTGTAATTATGCATTTGATGAAGCATTTTGATTCAGTCTAAGGTTTGTTGTTGTTCAAAAACTGTTGTGTAACTAAGTTTTGTATCTAGAATAACAACAACTCTAGACTGACACTCCCAGAAATAAATGTCTTTATTAGAATCATTCTTCTTGAAAACAATACCGTTTACGTCTTGATTACTTATACAAAGAAACAATGGAGGTTACAAATTTACTAACTTACCTAACCAGTCACTTTATTCAATCCTAGATATTCATTCGCCTGACACATCGTTGGATTGGGTTTGGTATCCAGATCAGCTATCTAAGTAGGGGCTGGCTAAGTAGAAACTACGTAATTGAGCCGTTCGAAGACTTAGGTAGGGGGGTGTCCGACTTGCGACTATGCCCACAATAACGACCGTCATAGATTGTACTAATGAAAAACGGGTTTAACTAGCTCATAAAAGTTCGGAGGGATCTGGGTGTGGTCAAGACTATGCACTGACCACAGTAAGAAGAGTTAGGCAGTTTGCTGCGTGACTATCACATGCCACGATCCTCTCTTATATCAGTATTTACTCAGATCTACGGTCAGTTACATATCAATGTCACCGCTCACACAATAAGTGTGACGCACATTGGCTATTAGTTTCCTACAGCCAGAAACCCTTATAACTATAAATAAGGAGGCCAGTGATAAATTAGCACTGCTATCCTAACGCAGTGACAACGAATCTCGTATGTTTTACACCTAGTTGCTAATTAGAACGTCTTAGCGACGACTTGTGAGTCGCGACCGTTGAATTGACTTTATCAACCGCAGTGGGGATTTACCGGACTAAACCCATGTTAATTAATGTACTGAGATTTTTTTGTGGCTTTATAATCAGATTTTTTATTTGATTAACAACCTCTACTAATGAATACTTAAAAAAAAGTTCACTTAATGCTCGCTGGATTATTAAATACCTAAGTCATCATTCCTTCCTACTGTGATCTGATCTTACAACGGAATCAAATTGTTCTCAGAGCTTAGTAAAATTCGAGTTTTCATTATCATACTTTGACATTTAAATTGATGTTGACTTTGTTAACTTCGAGGAAAGCTGAAGATGTACCTATTGTTGATTTTTATTAAGATTTTCTGGATTTCCACTCCGTATTTCTAAGAAACAGGTTTAAACTGCTTACTTATCTTTAAGTTAAATGTAGCCCACTGTTTAAACTGCTTACTTATCTTTAAGTTAAATGTAGCCCCTATCAATGCTAAACTTATAAATAGAATGCACATTCGATATTACGAAACCATGCTTCCAGTTTCAATATTGTGTCGCATGCACCTGAATTGGACTTACGATATTTGAATATATTGTATCAAGCAACGACACAATATTTTCAGACATAGGAAGGAAATACTTATTTAGTATAAAATATTTATTTCAGGAACGTCAATTTTATGTCACAGTTGAAACCGAAAAGGAAGAAACGTTCTAATTTTAGCCAACCTGTAAATGTAAATATATATATTATCAAACCATAACGTCAACACAATACATTTTACGTCAATACCAATCTGTTAATCCGTGCAATTCATTACTCATCTAATCATGTATGCATGGCACAACTTATCATAATTAACGGCGAATTTTGATCGCTTAATTATGATAATTTTAACAATGAACAGATGTTTGATTAGCGCCTTTAATGAAACAAGTACATGCACACTAACAAGTGATGGCAAACTATTAACCAAGGATAGTGACGACAGAAAAACATAAATTATAACCGAGTATCTACAGAGTGCATATGATTACTGCGGTATATAGGCACTAGAATTTAATTAGAATTGAATTCTCATAAAATTACAGAGATGTCGAAACGAGGTAACGAAAATTTTAAACAAGACTCTAAAAATAAAAATGGAAAGCATTTTGTTCTGGAAAGTTGCAGTAGAACTCAAACAACATAGAACACTATAAAAGAGTCTTTCCAAGATTGGATTCATGAGTCTTCCAAAAGGAATCACGTATTTTAGTTCGTAAGCAGGACTCCAAGCTTCGACCGAATTCAGGGACGTTAAGCCCTTCAGCCACAATCAACAAGTCTAGACGACGATCAATATACTCGCCAAAGCGAGATAGCAGACGTTGGAGGAAGACGCAGGATATTCATTTTCTCCTCTACTCGACTCAATCCTTAGCAAGGGTAGTGTAGTAGGGGAAATTCTCAAAATGCTGTGTCGTAATAAGTATCTTTAGATAAACGTTCTGAATAAAAGATAACTTTTTACAATGTCGAGTAAAGTGAAAACGTAGATAGGCGTGTAGCTGGGGTAACTACTGTTAACAAAATGCATAGAACTAATTTATAAAATGCCAGTAGTTAAACATAATAGTTAGTCTCTACAAGGGTTAAATAGATCCTAATCTTTCTGTTGATTTAAACAAGAATGTGACATTATTTTCTGTAATGCCAATGCAATTGTAACTTTTGCAGAAATTGTAACTTTAATATTTGCGCCCCCTCAACAATGTTGTTCCATTACAGTTTTGTGCCCACGCATTTCAAAACAATAGACGCAAGAGTAGGCAACTTCTAGTAAATGTAGTACGAAGCGACACCGACGTCGGGGAAGCGTAGTACCCTCCATTCTAGTGCCCCCCTTCCATCATGTCGTCCGGACCACTACAGACGACTTTTTCAAGGATAAAAACGGGAGACATCATACGGAACACGCAATTATTCAGCTCATGTCTGGTTCGACACTGTTCATATAAACATGCTGTAAAAGTCATCGGAACTCTATCATCTCATCTGCTTTCATCCTGGCCTCGAATTACCAATATCATCTATCTTTCATTTTTCTCTTTATTATTTGCAAAATTCTGTATTTACGCTGTCTCTTTCCTACATTTCATTTTTCTCATTTCCGACCAACACATAACTCGTCAATATCGTCTTAACTCGTCGTCTATTCTGTGATAACAATGTAAATCTTCATAAACCTGTCTTAACTTTTATAACCAGTGCTTAATTTGCTTCCTGCGTTCGATGTTATAAGAAATTCCTAGATATTATCCACCTCTTTGAAGGGTCCATCTCCGCTATATGTATACCTCCAGAGAATAAAATAAAATCTGTTTAGACTGCAGTCTTTTATTTTACATTTACCGTACTCTTACGTCTGAAGTGGCATTCCCGACCTGGGGCATACGGGAACATACGCTCCATGGCGCCCGAACAGGGACATACGAGAACTCGCTTTGAATACTTATAAAACGATCATATAAGGGAAAGCTGATTAATGCAGTGTTCATTCTACTAATATAGGAAACTCGCATTGACTACAAAATGAAATAAGCTTAAGTAATGACTGAACACACAAAACAGTTGAAATATAGCCGCAGCAATGTTACTTTTAAAACTTCAGCAAAACGCCACCGCACATAAGTACACGAATTAAAGAGATTTGCCGCTAACAATTTTATTACAGCCATTTCAATTCAAAATGAACAATTGACGTCATGACAGGAGATAACTACTTATCGAGAGCAAACAAACACGCGTGTCTCCACGTTATCTTTCTGAATTATCTCTTGATAAACGAATCCTAGTGCGGGTGGTTTTAACATATCTATGAATAGTTCAATATGTAGATGGGTGTATGGAAAAAATTAAACAAGACGAAGAAGACGCCGAGGGTGACCGCCAGACTGCAAAGTGAAGATAACACTAGCGACTGACGCGGAGTTCCAAAATAGATAACGCATTTGCGTCAAGCGCACATTTTTCAAGCAGTGTAAACGGAGCGCGTGCCACACTATATGATTTCCTGGCAAAATATTCCGCCAGACTTGTGCGGTTGTGGCGAGCACGCATCTCCTTGCTGATCACGCTTTCTTTATTTTACCAAGCGCAACGCAATGATTCAAACTGTCTAGGCACACATCGTTTATCAATTTTACACCACGATGGATTGTGTGTGTGGCATTTGAGTTAACTGCCTGTCGTATACAGATAGAGACGTCAACGTCAAAGGTACTCCTACGTACCGTCAACAACATACACATATTGATACTGATAAGCGATGATGATTAAATATTCAAGAATACAACGGAACATAGGTCACTAATTATGCTACAACATGAATGAAATGTTTCTCAATCTGAGCTACGAAATCGGTGACTCCGCGTTCGGTGTGCCGAATGTCTGGCCGTCACCTTGATGTTAACGGCTCGCACTGAAAAAAGTAAAATAATAAAAACAACACGATGCGTGCACCGGAGGCAAGGTCGATGCCGTGGTATTTCTGGACGCGGCAGGCCGGCCGCCGCCGACGCTCGTTTCGACCTCATCCAACCGACTACGCTGAATCACTGATTGATAGCTGCGTTCCTCGAAACGAAATGTTTCGCCAACTTTTTCTGATTACTTTTTTGGCGCTTTGTTTATATTTACACCGGTTCACAGCAAGGCAGTGCTGCTCACGCATTTACTTATTCATTAATTATACGTTTAAATTGTCAAACTTCCGTTGAGTTATGTCAGCGCCTTACCTACTGCTCTTTAATGTATAGAAACATTTACGATTCTTGTTAAACAACTGCAAGCAAGCATATTATTTTTTGTAAAAAAAGCTTTCCTGTATGCAAAGCTAAACACATGCTACCTACTAAAGATTGAGTAAACACTAAACCGGATTTACGGTATCTTCACTTGTTAAAGGTAATCTACATATCACACGCACAGTAAAGCACCAGCGAAGGCCGAGGGCGTCCGTTCTGTTATTTTGGTGCATTCATTCAACGTCGCGCCCTCGTAAGTCACTTTCTGTGGTGCGTCATCATCACCGTGGATTCTAAACAAAAGTCTTTATTTATATTCCGCTTTGTAGTAGCAGAAACCCTGAAATCGATGTAATCGCCAGTTAAAAAGTCGTTCATAAACGCAGGCCGTGCGCCGTGAGTCATTCACGGCGACGACGATGTACAGTATTCGGCCAATGACCCACTTCGGTGCCATAGACTCGTACGACTTTAAGTAGCCTTTCATTCCTGATGGCTATTGAAATATAAATTTCTTTAGTACCTATGATGGATACATCGTCAGGGCTTCAGCAATTTTCAATTACGATGGGAACCTAACTTTGAAGTGAATTCCAATTTATTATGAGCAAAATCTGAAATGAACGTTCTATGAATAAAATATTATCATAATTTTTTTTTAATTCGTATAATAGGCGCCGAGATACTTTTTTGATATTTATTGACTACTTGCTTACTGAACTCCAAATAGTTAATTTGGAGTATCAATGCGAGAAACAAACAGAAAAGCAATCCTCAAAACAATCTTGCATCACACATAATCTAGTGCAAAGGCTTTTCTCTTATCGTTCCTCTAAATGTACTTATAGTTATTTCAAATCATCAACGGATTGCTATACATAGTAACTACGTAAAGTGCAATCTATGTCCACCGTATCTGTTACAAACATACTTCAGTTTGCAGTTTACAAATAGAAAATGACCTTTGCAGTGACATTTTGCTCCTATCGCTTGGGTTAAATTACTTTTCGAGTTCCATTGCATCTTGAAAAATGTAGGTTAACAATCCTAAACTTTTCTTAATAGACTTTTTAGGAGATAGAAATCGTGATTTTAACGTGAATCTAACATTTTAGAGTGCACGTGCTGAAAAAAGCTGAGTACCTGCAAATCAATTTAACAATGCCTTGGTAACCAGACGAACGGTCTCTGACACATAAGAAGACTCAATCGTTCATTCTATATCCCGTCTGGTTGCTATGTACTTGCCACTGAGATAGGACGTTGGCATACATTCGTTGCTCTAGTCAATTTAAAAGGAATGCCGATGCCGGTGCCTCGATGAAGATTTCTCAATCTACCCAACCTATTTTAAGTTCAAGTTCCGTAAGCAAAATCTCGAAGAAGAAGTAAAACAATACAGCTTATACAATTTTGAACAATAGTGTTTAAACATTTAACTACACTAACCGAACTTAGTTGAAGCATGTGGCTTAGAAACGTGACTAATATGTTTGAAGAGCTGGTTTCGTATTGTAGGTACCAATTACGTGATGTTATTCTTTTTGTAAAATAAGTAACACCCGCTTTATTAATTTGTCTAACATCGGTCTATAAAAGTTTCTCCCTACGAGCACAACATTTTCTCTTCTAGCTCATGATCATGACAGTCGGTTGGCCATATTCCAGCCAGGGTGCCGAATCCCAGACAGTTTTTTGTTGGGGTATTTCCATTCTAGATATTTTCCATTAAATAAGCATATAGCAGTCTGCCAGCCAATTGACTAAGCTTTGCGAATATGGAGAAACTTGCATTGATGATTTATTTGTCGTTTTCTGCATCAATTTTCCAGGTGTCTCCATTTTAAGTTTTTTAGGTAAAAACCTCCAAATTGCATTCGATAATCGTTTCATAGTTTGGAGATTATCGCTGTTCAGTAGAATGGGATGCGTCGGCTGACTTCTTTCTAGAAATTGTGTCAAGCGAAACCAATTTCAGCCCGTTTCTGAATTAATTTATTTTCGATCTATATTGAGCATTTAATCTTATGTCGTTAATATCTGCATTGGTACTTACTAACTTAATCTGCATCTATTTTATGGTGGTAAATGACATCACGAACGTACGGTCTAAATTCTGTTGTAATATAATTTGTTAAACCAATATAACTCTAAAGGTTTTCCTCATAATACTGCACTGAGTGGTTGTATCAAGCAACAATCAACATTGATTCTCTATTCGAGGGATCTTGCACTGCAGTTTTCGAAAATATCCAGTATAATCTCGGTTCTTTTGTCATTAGAAGACCTTTGCATTATTTCCACAAGTTTGTCATCGTTCAAGTCGATAGACTACTTGCTACTTCCACAATCTATTGTGGTTGTACGTATTTTTTAATGACCTGCTCGCTCGCTTAGGTTTCTATACTTTCGCTTGTTACGCATTAATGCTAAGCCTGTCTACTTAGTCAGATCTATCCTGCGTTACTTCGCTAGATTAATAGCTCATTGTTTACAGGTTGATTATTTCAAATCGTACCTAAGTAGTTATTTTCAGTTTAGGTATGATTTATTGAATGCGTAATCGCATTGTACAGTCCCATCCTGTGGTTTATTTATATTTTATGTAATAGCTTATTAATTATAATTATACTAAATTAATTAAACACATGATATGGGTTTGGGACTCTGGGATGACATTTATTAAATGATTTTGACAAATGCAAATTAAGATAGGTAGGTATAGGTGGATTTCTGTCGTAATCAGGGCATTAATAATGCATAAATCTAAATCTCTATTATTGGTTCTATAAATCAAATCAATGGCACTGCTATTATCGATGCGGCTTCAATAAAACATTCCGAATGAAATGCGGTGTTATTGTTCAGGGTTTTTAATTGATCCTCTTTTTCAATTTCATTGAAAAGATTTGAAGCAATTACTGTAATGACATCAAGTCTTATCTTAAGGATGGTAAGTAGGTAGTGTGGTGGACTACGAGTTTTTATGTCTTATTATTATTACGAAGACTTGGATTTCCCAATTAATAACAATAATATAATAATTTAGGCAAATAGACACCTTTTATTACGATACTGATGATGGGAAATCTCAAAATGTAAAAGTGATACATCTGGGAATTAATTAGTTAGGAATACCATTATTAATTTAGACTCTATTCAGGATAATTTTACTAAGGTTAGGTACTAGACAGCTCCATTTACTAGAAACCAGGTAAGCCTAATGTTTGAATAGGAGCATGCAATGTAGGCATGTCCCATGTGCATTAAGTGTCGAAGTTATCGATTGCTTGCTATCCCTTACCTCAGTCTTCGTTATTCGATGTCGTGCTAACTTAACAACGGCAAAATTTCCCTTGCCAATGGTCCTCTCGATGTCATAAAATCCCACCCTAATAGGGGTTTTCGCAGGACGTTCACGGTCCGCCATTGTTGATTATATTATAATCATCAAATTCCAAATGGTTTTGTTAACACTTCGGAGGATTTATATAAAATCATCCGTAACACTGTTTTGTTTATATCCATCGAAGGCAGTCATTAAACGCACATTTATATTAGAGCGAATTATGAAGCACACAATATTGAACGAACGTATAATCCCCTAATATGTCATTCAATAAATAAATACATGCTTTGACTGTGAATTACGCGATTTGTTACTCCCTAGTAGAGTAAATCGTATCAAAGACACTATTTATCGTGTTCAATATAAACAACACCTTATTAAATTGTTTTTCAAAACAGCTTAGGTAAAATCACACACTGGATAGTTAATGTTTTTTATTAGCACGTTAAGTATTTTGTATACAAAATTTATTTACAATTTATAGAAAATCGCGCAGAGGCGGCGTGCGCGTTTAACACGCTTGGAACACCACGTCACGCCGCCGCCTCACCGGCTGTCAACCGGGTACTGAACTCGAGTGACGAGTCTCGTCGAGCGAGTAGCGAGTCGATCGAGTCGAGTACTCGTAGAACCAAGCACACTAGCTACCGCGGCGGTACACGCGCGCGCTTTCAGCCGCCTGCCAGCCATGTTGATTCTCTTCATGACGTCAACAAAGTGTTCGGCGCTAAGTCGAACTACACACGTAGACTGCATGCTCTAATAATATAATATTATAGGTAGTATTTAATAAGCAAATATACGTATTCGTTCATACAATTCTAAATTGATCAAACAAAATCAAACCTATGTACACATTGCTCCTGTTGAAATCTTTGGACTACCTATCTAAAATTAATAGGTAGGTACTTACGTAACCTACCTTTTCATTTTTATTTAATCGGTAAATGTATAGAAAAATAGGGACTATTGAAGGTATTGGTAGCAGGGGATATTTTTTACTAGACATTATAAATTACATCTATTTTTGTAATCTTCTAACATCATCATCATCAGCCTATAAATGTTCCCACAGCTGGGACACAGGCCTCCTCTCTGTGAGAGGAAATCTAACATTTACCAGATAATATAATAATTATGTACTGTAATAAAAAATAACTTAGAATTTTGAATTACTACAGGAAGTTTAAGAAGTGGGTAGTCGAAGATACTTCTTGATTTATTCAAAATTACCCGCTCTATAACCTACTACCCACTAGCGACCGCCCGCTTTATACACTGCCCCATTTCGTGCTGAACGATTTTATATTATGGCAGATTTACATTGAATCAGTAACTGACGTCAGTGCTGGCGCCGAAAACTGACTCATGCTATTTAGACGAGGTCAGTATTTCAAGAAATCAATTTACATTATGGCAGTGCCAGGTCAGCACTGACTCGTCAGTGGACTGACGTCAGTTACTGACTCAATGTAAATCTGCCATTACACGACACGATTATCCCTACTAATATTATAAATGCGAAAGTAACTCTGTCTGTCTGTCTCGCCTTCCTGCTAAAACTACTGAACCGATTTAAATAAAATTTTGTACACGGATAGATTAGAGCCTGAGAAAGGACATAGGCTACCTTTTATTGCGGATCTGGAACACCTGATGTGGTATTTCAAGAGCCCAGCTACACTATAACATATACAAGGTGTTAAAAAATCAACTGCAGGAATTACGTGTGCGTATTTGGTATCAAAAAATCAAAATCAAATAATTTTCTTCTAATCATTCGAAAAATCAAATAATACACGTTACCTAATAAATCTCATGAAAAGCTTCAATTTTATCCAACACATTAAAGAACCCACCAGAATAACTAATACAAGTGCAACTTGCATAGATCTAATATTTACCAATTTCCAAAGAAATGATTTTAAAACTTCCGTTAACGATTATGGAATATCAGATCATAAAGGCATATTAGTAACTATGCCAAAACCTTCTCCTAACGAAAGAAACACATGGTATATAAATAAGCGAATATTTAATACCAAAAACACTCAGAAATTCACAGCAGAACTAGAAAAAGTAGATTGGACATCCGTAATTACAAACGACCAAAACGTAAATGCCAACTATGAAGCTTTCCACAAAACAATCAATAATATCTTGAACATTTCTATACCAAAAACCCGAATAAAACTAAAAAACAAACCCAAAAATACCTGGCTAACTACTGGACTAAAATCTTCATGCAGACACAAACGCCTACTAAAAACATTCCTGTCACAAAATGATAACCCAATATTAAAAAACTACTACAAAAAATACGAAAAAATATTAAAAAAAACGGTCATAAAATCAAAAAAACTACAATATATCCAACAAATAAAAAAAAGCGATAATATTTCAAAAACTATGTGGCAAATTATCAAAGAACGTACAAATAAGAATACAAAAAAAATCAAGAAAAATTTAAAATTAAACATTGAAAATAATATAACTGAGAATCCAGAAAGAATTGCAAATGCATTTAATAATTATTTTATGAAAGTAGGAGGCGAACCGGGCACACATCCGGGCCGCCCAGTTATTGAACGCGCTGAGAATTCGATATTCATTGAACCAGCTGACCCTCTCGAAGTTTACAACATAATACAAAATCTAAAAAATAAAACTAGTTTCGGTTATGACGAACTACCGCCATCACTTATAAAAAAATGCGCTGCCAACTTAGTTTTGCCACTTACGTTCCTTATAAATCAATCTTTCACAGAGGGAAACGTCCCAACCCTTTTGAAAACATCCGTGATAAAGCCAATATATAAAAAAGGTAATGAAGCCGATTGCAGCAACTATCGGCCAATAGCTCTTCTCCCCACCTTCTCTAAAATAATAGAAACAGCAATGTCCAGGCGCCTGTACTCATATTGCGAAAAAAATAATATATTTAATGAAAGCCAAAATGGCTTTAGACAAAATAAATCGACCACTTACGCAGTCTACAGATATATACAGCAAGCACTTAATATAATAAATGAAAAAAAATATGCAATAGGTATTCTTCTCGACATGAGCAAAGCATACGACAGGGTCTCATACAAAATATTATTGAACAAGTTGGAGGGAATAGGTGTAAGAGGTATAGCGCATGATTGGTTCACATCATACCTTAATGACCGGACGCAATATGTGGAAATAGAACACCATAATTTTGAAACAGGCGAGATAAGTCATATTAGGTCGGAAAGGGTAAACGTTGGTAACTCAATCCCACAAGGTAGTGTGCTTGGCTGTCTATTATTTTTAATCTACATCAACGACTTACCTAAAGTAATAGATGCCGTAAGCATTCTATTCGCAGATGACATATCAGTAGTATTTTCATATGAAATAAAACAAAATCTTCATAATAACATCAATAGAATATTATCAGAAATAACAGCTTGGCTCGAAGATCACAATCTAGAAATTAACTTTACAAAAACTAAACTCATGCAATTTAGACCTCACCAAAAACAAGCACTTAATATTAATTTCTCATTCAATAATGTACACTTGGAATGTGTCGATTCTTTTAAATTACTGGGGCTAAATATAGATACCAATCTGAACTGGAAATCACATATTCAAATAATTAGTGGAAAACTATCCAGATTTACATACGCGTTATACGAATTAAAAAAATCTACCGATCTTAAATCAGCTACCAATGCCTACTACGCTTACGCCCACTCCTGGCTTCGCTATGGTATCATACTATGGGGCAATAGTACCGATGCAGATATACTTTTTAAACTACAAAAAAAATGCGTAAGAATCCTCGCAAATATAGATGGCATGGAAAGTTGCAGACCACATTTCATAAATTACAATATTCTAACTCTCACCTCTCTATATATTCTTGAAATCAGTATATTCGTCAAAAAGCACCACTACCTTTTCTCCCTTTCTCAAGACCACCATACACAACCTCGTAATTTACGGTACAAAAATAAACTGGCACTACCCACCTCTAGTTTAACCCTGTTTCATTCTGGGCCCCATGCCATGTGTATTAAAATATACAACAAATTACCAGAAAACATTAAAGAAACCAAAAATTTTAACCTATTTAAAAACAAACTTTCTCGATATTTGTTAAAAAAATGCTACTACACACTAAAAGAGTTTTTCGAAAATAAAATTAAATAAGTCACAACATAGAATTAGAGTAAGAACTGTTTTGATCTGTATTAATTTAGTATAATTATGTACTCCTATAATTATTTTATTTACCAAACTTATAGATAAGGTATAGTTTCTTTCCATGTTCCTACTAATATTAGGTACCTATTAATTAATTCATTAAGTAAAATGTTTTATATTTGTTACTCTAAATATTCAATACTTGTGTTTTGTTATAACTTCTATGTTAATTTTGAAGTTGCTGTGCCCTTGCAGGGTTCATGTCAGGTTCTGGCAAAATTGTTTACCTAACATCTTGTAACACCACATGAATGCAATAAATGTTTGAGTTTGAGTTTGAGTTTGAAAACTAAGAACATTCCAAAAAAAATTTTTTTTTTCTAGCACTTTTTTCATAAAAAATTTTTTTTTTCAAGCATTTTTTTTTTGACCTTGTTAATGAATTTGATTGCTCTTTGAGGTCGTTTACCCGTGTGTAGCGTTCACAGCTGATTCCAACTTTCCCATCACATTTTGCAGGCTTTGGACTGGCAATTTATCGAAATACTTACAAATAACTTATTTTATTGGCCATATTAATCGGCCAAAAGAAAAATGCTTGAAAAAAAAATTAATAATTTTGAAAAAAAAAAAATGAAAAAAAATTTTTTTTTGAATAAAAAATGCTCGAAAAACAATTTTTTTTTTTTTGGAATTTACTTGGTTTTTGATACCGAGTACACACACGAAATTCCTGCAATTGATTCTTTAACACCCTATATAGGAATGACGTCTTAGCAAGAGTTGTTCAGCCTGATGAGCACTCTCTGTTGACTTATAAAAGTCGAAGATTTGGAACACCTGTTGTGGAACTCCAAACGCCCAGCTACACTATAACATATAAAGGAATGACGTCTTAGCAAGAGTTATTCAGCCTGATGAGCACTCTCTGTTGACTAATAAAAGTCGAACATCTGGAACACCTGTTGTGGTACTCCAAGAGCCCCGCTACACTATAACATATATGTATAGGAATGACGTCTTAGCAAAAGTTGTCCAATCTGATAAGCAATCCTGTTGACTTATAATAATCGAAGATCTGGAAAACCTTTTGTGGAACTTCAAGAGCCCAGCTACACTGTTGTTCGACCTGATGAACACTCTCCGTTGACGTATAAAATTTGAAGATCTGAAACACCTGTTGTGGAATTCCAAGCGCCCAGCTACACTATAACATAAAGGAATGACGTCTTAGAAAGAGTTGTTCAGCCCGATGAGCACTCTCTGTTGACTTATAAAAATCGAAGATTTGGAACACCTGTTGTGGAACTCCAAGAGCCCAGCTACACCGTAACACATATAGGAATGACGTCTTAGCAAAATTTGTTCGATCTGATGGGCATTTCCTGTTGACTTACAAAAACTTTTTTCAAAAAAATGTAACCGCCTTCAAAAACAACCACAAAAAAGGGTAAAATAACCTACAAAATAACTTTTCTTTCAGAAGTCGGTGCCTTTATTTTTATTCATTTCATTGTCTTTTTTGCCACCGACTTCTGAAAGAAAAGTTATTTTGTAGGTTATTTTACCCTTTTTAAGAAGGAACATACATAAAAAAAAAAGATTCCGACGAATTGAGAACCTCCTCCTTTGTTTGAAGTCGGTTAAAAATGAAAGATCTGGAAGTTTTGAATCGTCTCCCGCATCCAGTGGTTTTCCCGTCCCCAGGCTCTTAGAATTTGATATCAGACGTTTCAGATCTTCGATTTGACGACCGCTTTGTCGCTGGCATAAGCAACAGGATCCGTGTACGAAGTCGCGGGCAGAAGCTAGTATTACATAATTTTCACACATTGAAATCTATCGGGTGGTTTGGTTTCGGGAAATAACACAGTGCCACTTACATGATGTAACTAACTTTATCATTGTAATTTTTCTTCAATTAAGAATAAAAAAATAATAAAAAAGTTTATTGCAGAAACTAAATCTTACCCAAGGACCACATTTTAGGCAAAAACTACCTAGGAGAAAGGCGCTCGAATGAATTCTTTGATGCGTCGAACTTGAATCAGTTGTTTGATTCAATTATCTGACAATTTAGTTTTTTAATAAAAAAAATACAGACAGGTTCTTTTCTATATGGGGACCTATATGTAATATGTAGAACCAACATAAATTCCTTACCGACCGGTTATTAACCGACTTAAAAAAAATTAGGTTCTCAGTTCACAAACAGTACTTAACCGATTTTGATGAAACTTATAGTATTCTCTCTGTCGCGGGACATACGTATACCGCGACTCCGGTACGCAAAAGGGCTACCGAAGGACACCGTGGATTTTAGTCAGTACAAGTCTGACAGTCCCTCCCGCCCTGCCCGGGGCTGGGAGGACTCACTCGATGATTTTACCACGAGAAAAAAAAAAGTTGAACGATCCCTAGTACAACAAAAAAAGAATTACTTAAATCGGACTTGTAGTTCCGGAGATATGTGAAATCAATCGATGCCTTAAAAAGATCGCCAGAAAACTAAGTGAAGTATAAGTGGAGATCTAAGGGTCCCACATACATCAGTTTTCCTGATCAGGAATCCTGATCCGTTTTCTATCCGTACACAGTGAATTCTTACAAGTGTGTGTGCATGTTTTGTGTGTGTTGTTCACTTTCATAGACGTTCATTCATCATTTCGAATTCCGTTCGGAAAAAAAAACTGATGTATGTGGGGACCCTAAAGGGGAGGCCTATGTTCAGCAGTGGACGTCCTATGGCTGAGATGATAATGATGATAAATCGATACCTACTCCTTACTGTTAAGGAGTTGTAAGTACCTTCCATCATCAGCTCAGCTACATAAGATGAATGATTACTATACGCAAGTACTAAAATTACTTCATAAGATTTCAGAAAAACGATGTGCGGGGCCATAAAGAGGGTTGCCCTCGATTTCTCCAGGATCAAATTATCAGATCCTGACTTGGTGACTATGGGACCACTACAGAAATATCTTCTTTCAAACAAAAAATAATTTTGAAAATCGGTCCACAATTGGCGGAGTAATCGCGTAACAAATACACAATGAGAACCTCCTCCTTTTTTTGAAGTCGGTTAAGATCCCTTTCTAGGGTTCCGCACGTGTGTGTGTGTAATAAGTATGTATCTATAGACATACACATGCATCGCAAGTTCTTTCTCTCGGCATCAGATGGCGCTTGTCGTTGAGGTCAAGTGAAGTCTCTATACCCCTATATACAAAATGTACTCTATGAAACAGATTTCTTTTTTCTTTCTTTATTTTAGTGTAAAATATTTTATTCCCTGCGAGTGCTAGCCCAATCATTGTTATTTAGCCCCCATTCGCACGAGCGCTTTTTTTTTAAGCCCTCGTTCGAATGCGCGTGGAGCCGCAGCGCCGGGGTGTATCCCTGCTGCCTCGAGAAGTCGAGGCGCGGCGGGAAAGGGCCAGCGCGATCTCAGGGCAGTATGGAGGGAACGACTGTCGCAACCGAGGTTCGGGCACGCCGCAATCGCAGCGGTAAGACCCCTCTTTGAGGAGTGGCTGTTTATGCGTCATGGCGTGTTGACCTACCGCATGACGCAGGTCCTCACCGGACACGGAAGTTTCGGGAGGTACCTGTGTCTGATGAGGAAGGAGGAAACGCTTGGGTGTCACCACTGCGAGGATCGCTTGGAGGACACAATTAGCGACTCGCTGCCCGACCATGGACCATGCCCGGGTCGACGACGCGTTGTGTTCCACGCACGCCTCAAAGAGCGTCAGCATAATGATGGGGGAGGCCAAGATTTTGAGGGCCAAGGCCTGCCGGGGACGCGGGACACACGTATACCGCGACTCCGGTACACAAAGGGCTTTCTTCAGTAAGAACACCGTGGATTTTAGTCAGTACAAGTCTGACAGTCCCTCCCTGTGTGCCCTGGGTGGGAGGACTCATTTGATGATTTAACCACGATAAAAAAAACCGGCCAAGTGCGAGTTGGACTCGTCCATGAAGGGTTCCGTAGTAGCAAGAATATATTAGGGATATAATTATATTGAGATAAGTAAGTAATATACACAAACAATAAAAATAACTTGTTTTTCATAGTGTTTGTATGAATGGCAAAGTTATATTTGCGGTTTTTGAAAATGTAATATATCTCAAAAACTGCTGACTAAGTATATCTCATCCAAACCAATTTTCGTTGGAAGTTTTTGGTGAGGTCTACATTTTATATTTTTTTAGTTTTATTATTCTCTTATTTTAGAAGTTACAGGGTGGGGGACACACATTTTACCACTTTGGAAGTCTCTCGCGCAAACTGTTCAGTTTCGAAAAAAAATTATATTAGTAACCTCAATATCATTTAATTTTTTAAAGACCTATCCATAGATACCCCACACGAATGGGTTTGGTGAAAAAAAAAATGATTTTCATTTCTAAGTATGGGGGGTACCCCCAAAAGTTTATTTTTTAGTTTTGTGTGAAAATCCTAATGCGGTTCATATAATAGCTCTCATACTTTCGAAGAAAAGTGGCTGTGACATACGGACGGACAGACAGACATGACGAATCTATAAGGGTTCCATTTTTGCCATTTGGCTACGGAACCCTAAAAAGCGTTCGTTCGAATGGGGCTAAATTGCGAACCGCCAACGAACACCTACGCTGGCCGTCCACCACGAGTTCGATCGAATGGTTCAATGTTCACCGGGCAACGCCAACGAACGATCGTTGGCGTTCGTTAATCTGCCATACAGGACCAACAAAGGCCAGTAAGACACATTTGTTAGCCTTTATTGGCCTGGTGTGTATGCGGCATAACAATTACTTTTCTTTCCCTGTAGTCCATGATATGAATCTAAGCATAAAACCAAGACGTAAACATTCGGAGGTCAAAGTTTTTGTAATAGCAACACCTTTTCACTTATGGCAACACATGACTGCGTTTCAAGTCCACATAAATTTCAAGTAGGTACACAGTCCGGAATTTAAACATACAGATTTTCTTTCTTTGTCTGATTGCCCATGTTTTCCGATAAGAATAAATGAATAACGAAACGAAATAACCAAAACAACCAACTAGTTCTAAGGCACTGTAATGCGACTGATATTTTTTTGCAATGTGATTGTGGAAGGCATTGGACTTAACACAAATTTCGTATATTTTCAAGAAGTATTTTCAGAAGTCTTATTTATAGTCTCATTATTTTCTTTCTATATGTCTACTTTTTCGTAATAACGCACACAGATACAGTCAGATCAAGTTTGTATGGGAACTGTTGCTTTTATAAACTTACCAAGATGTCGGTGATACTCTTCTACAATTTTGACAAGAAAAAGATGTATGTATCGTTTTAAAAGCTTAGGTGAAATTTAAATGAGCTTATAATCGTTTGAATGTGTAAATAATTATAGCTAGCATAACGTCAATATGAATCAACTTACCGAAGAAAATGTTCAGAATATGAAGTGCAGTCAAAAAAGCACGAATATGAAAAACAAAAGTAAAAAGGCCAAAGATCCTTCTGAAAATCTGGATGATATAAGTATATCTAATCAAGAGAATCTAAGCGATACGTTAGCCAATACTCTTCGTATTATTAACATCAATAGTAACCTAACTAATGGGAGTAGTGACCATCCAAACGGCAGTCCCGAAGGTCTAAAGGATAAATCGGAAACCCAAGAAGATGCTGCGAGCGAAGATGTGAAAGGTGTAAATAGTGTACAGTGTAGTGATGAAACATGTGAACGAGAATGCTATGACACAGCTGCTCAACAAATAGGCAGGTGTATTTTCGATAATGCATTAGAAAACCTCGAAAATGCTGTCAGCAATGAGGAGCATGAACCTCAAAATGAAATTGAAATCATTTCATATGAATCTGAGCTACAGATGCCAGAGATCATGAGACTTATTCAAAAAGATTTGTCAGAACCCTACTCCATCTATACTTATAGATATTTTATACACAACTGGCCTAAGCTTTGCTTCTTAGCAACTCATGAAGGAAAATGCATTGGTGCCATTGTTTGTAAGTTAGATATGCATCGCAATGTTGTAAAACGAGGCTACATTGCTATGTTAGCTGTTGATGAAAAATATAGAAAGAAAAAGATTGGCTCGAGCCTAGTTCGAAAAGCAATACAGGTATTTATAAATTAGTTTTGTAATTGACCTATGATGGTAATAATGTCCCATTAACATTAACTGTATGCCAATTGGATTCTAATTTGATGATTTGACAACAGTATTAATTTTAAATGTGTTTGTTTCAGGCAATGATAAATGACAATGCAGACGAAGTAGTTTTAGAAACTGAAATCACAAATAAACCAGCACTGAAGCTCTATGAGAATCTTGGCTTTGTGCGGGACAAACGCTTATTTCGATATTATCTTAATGGTGTAGATGCATTGAGATTGAAGTTATGGCTTAGGTGAAATAAGTAGGTATCTAAAAGAGAAATTCTCAATGTTGTGTTACATACTTCTGGAGGCCATGCTGTCTCAAGCATATATTATAAAGCAGATTACTGTTGTTGAAATGGTGTAACCTTCTATTACCATCCATGAGGATTTAGCCAAATGTATAGTTTGTTTCAATTATGTTTTAGTCATGTGATAATATGTTTATCTAATTTATGTGTTAAAAATTGTTAATGAAAATATTTTCACCAATTCTTTTATATTATGATTGTAAGATTTTAAAGTGGTTAATATCCAAACTAAATACACAACTTTGAAGAATTATATTGTAGTCACTGTTTATTTATATTTGTCACCCTTCAATGTTGATTTTTATCACATAATATTGGTTTGTTCATAATACTAACTTGACAAAGTAGACACTTTGTATCTACTTGATTTTTATGTACTGTTAAATAAATAAATATATGAAATCCTTGAATTCATAGTAAAGTATTTGAACAATAGTATTCATTAGATTTATTTTAATCCCTGACTGTATGTGCAATAAGAAAATAAAATCTCATATTTTGTTTTCTAATAATTTATTATTAATTGAGTATTCATTTAAAATGTAAATGTAGCAGTGTTGGTAGAAGCAGCATCATATATAAATGTATTGTTCACTGGCTTATATTGTTTGGTAACAATTTTGATAGCTTCATGAGCTACACATCCACCTAAAAAGGCTGATACACTATGTATTTCTGCACCTCCATACCGACACATTTCTTGAACATGATCATCCTTTGGGAAAGGAGAGCATGATACATCGCTTAGTAGCTTAGTTACACAAGTTTTCAACTTAGCAATATCAGCTTCAGGTTCTGAATCACCTGGAGCTCTACAATGTTCTGTTGCAAACATTTCAGCTGCTCGTAATAAAATATAATGGACCATCATAACATCAGGTTCTTCTAAATATCTGGCTATGTAAGATGCCACAGAACTAGTCAGTTGATACTCTGAAGCTATGCTTGATCCACTTATTAGATGCAAGTCATGTGCATGTCTACAGAACAATTTCACATCCGCTTCACTGATGGTCTCACAGTGTAATTGAGCAACAATTTGTTGCACTTTTCTGTACACTATTTCTGTATCCATAGCAGCTTGTGTTCTGTACAAATTCTGCAATTTGATATAGTGGTCTGTTGACGCAGTCATATCTGGCAAAACACCTTTCACAGGAAGTTTGCCTTTACCTTCACCCTCAACAAATCCTCTCAATGCAGAACACATAATCCAGAATGGGGTACTTTCTTTTGTTAAATTGGTAGCAGCACTGCAATACAAAAGTTCTTGGCTCTTTACAGGCAAAAATGTTGGCATCAAAGCAGTATTGACTGCTCTTAAGGCTTCTTCAAAATTTTCCTCATTGATTGGAATATCATTTTCATCTCTTCTAATGAAGTCTTCAATAATAGCTTTGATCTCATTCTTCTCTTTTCTGCTCATTGGCCAGCGATTTTGGTTAGTGCCTTTCCATTTTTGGACAGCTTTGTAAATAATTACAATCCATGGTATATGACCATGGTCTTTCAAATCAACAGCATCTATATCAAAACTATCCAAGAACTCCGACAATGGTTGAAATGGACAATCTAACCGTAAATCAGTTTGTTCATTATCAGGATGAGTTTCAATAACTGCATGTTCCCTCATCTGGATTCTGAAAGACCCTAAAAATCCTACAGATCTGCACAGGATTAGTGGAACATTGATATCCCACAGATGTTGCGATAGATCTTGAATAGTCTGTTCTGCAAGTGTGGTAGCTACAACTACACTAAAAGACTTGAAAAAATCAGGGTTTTCTTTGAGGATTTGGTCTGGTGGTTCCTGAACGGCATGACCTTGAACTGCTGGATTTAATTCTAGTAGTAACCGCAAGGTCTCTGATCCTCTATTCAAACCTTTACTAGAACACTCTAAGAAGAAGTTACTCCCAATATCTTCATCACTTACTGTTTTATCATCAACTATTGTTATTGCGCCAACACCAGGAAGGACTATAGATTTTAATACTTCAGTACCTAAGGCTGAGGCGTTTATTAGACAAATATGCCCGTGTTCAAGTGCAGCTTGACCGTGGTCTCCCCATAAGCGAAGTTGCCGGTCGTATTGTTTCGTCTTTTCACTTTGTTCCGGAGATTTCGGTGATGGTGAAGCCATAGTAATCAAAAGTTTTCAGTCACTGTTATCAAATACGTAGTGCACAAAACTCACAAATTAAGTAGGATAGCTTACAAATATATTTTGGAATGCACAAAAAAGAAAGGTGCAAAATCAAGAATATTTACGAGATTGACAATTTACTTGACACTCACTAAGTCACTATGCACCATCTATGCACTCACTGACACATGACACTGTCAGTCAATCACAAAAAGTCAAAACGACTATACGAGAAATAGTGATGTGACATGTGTTTGATTAGCGTTGCCAGGCGTCCGGATAAAGCCGGACATAGTCAGGCTTTTTGGGTGCGTGTCCGGCCAAATTAGACAATGTCCGGCTTTTGTTAGGCTTTTTAGTTTCATATTTTTATACAAAGCAAAAGAAAGTAAAAGCACAAGTCCGATCCTGCATGGAGTACTGTAGCCACCTTTGGGATGGCTCAGCTAAATATCAACTTGCCGCTCTTGACTCAGTGGAACGCAGAGCTAGGAGGCTCGTTGGCGACGTAAAATTGGTGAATGCCAAGCTCCATAGCTTGACTCATCGACGCAAAGTTGCCTGCCTATCGATCTTCTACAGATTGTACTTCGGAGAGTGTGCCCAAGAACTCCACGACCTCATTCCACCAGCCCCCTTCTATCATCGCACATCTAGACGCACGGCAAACTACCATCCTTACCTTATTGCTATACCACCAATTCGCACTAAGCGATTCCAAACGTCTTTTATAATGCGGACAGCGAAGGAGTGTAACTCTCTGCCCGCGTCTGTGTTTCCGAACGCATACAACCCTAATCTCTTCAAAGTTAGAGTGAACAGTACCCTGAGCACGAGTTTTCAGTGTTTGAGACGTAAAGTAAACTGGAACTTTGACAACTTCAAATTGACAATTTTCAAGGAAAAAATTAGTTCCTACTTCGCACACCAGAGGCGCTGTTCCATTTTTTCATACAAGAAACGCTGTAAATACTGGAAAAACGCTGTAAAGTAAAAGAGTGAAAACTCGTGCTCAGGGTACAGGCTTCTTCTGGGTATGCTCTCGCTCCATCGTCGACCTTGTCTTAGTCATTCCTGACCTAGACTAAGGTCAAGAGCAAACCCATTTTAAATAAAAAGAAAAAAACAAGGTGTTAAAAAATTAACTACAGGAATTTCGTTAAAGCTAAGTTAGATTTGTCTTCAAAACTTCTTAAGTATTGTCTCACTAATCAACGTTAGGTAACAAAATCTTAAATATTCCTTACCTGTGAAATGATATGCCACCACAATCAATATTATGAATCACTTCTTCTTCTTCGTCTTAAGGGCGCATAACCAGAATGTTGGCAACGTCGCAAATAGCTGTCAAATATTTAAGTTTTAATTAATTTGGTTTTACTGTATGAAAATAAGAAATGTGGTTCTGTAGTGCACTAAAAATGATTAGGAAATGCAATAATTAATATCGTAACACCGACTATATACAGCTTGGCAAAAAACAGTAGAAAACCGGAAGTCGCCACTGTCTTCTCGCTACCAGCACTTTGAATGATTTTATTTTATTTATTTTCACTTATTACGTTAGTTTTATGGCACAATAATAAATCTTACAAACCTGCGTCTTTGTTTACATCAAATATCAAATATTTTAAAACGTTGTCAGCAAATAAAAATATTAGTTCCGTTTCAAGACGTTCTGGCCAAGCTGTAGTTTTAGATGTAAAAAAGTATTTGGAAACTTTCCAAATGCTTTTTTACACCTGAAACGGTTACAACATCAAATTCAATGTTTTAATTGCATTTCTATATCAATATTCTATGTAGTGCACTACAGAGCGATATTTCTTATTTCCCTACAGTAACATTGCTGAATTAATTAAAACTTGTTAATATTTGACAACTATTTGCGATGTTGCCAACTTTCAGAATAAGCGCTCTTAATACAGTCATCATATTTTACTATTTTCACAATAAAAATAGAAGATACCTGTAGTTAAAACGTATTTTTATTTATGGTTTACAAAAAAGCCGCCATTCATACTTCATACGTCAAATTCAGTGTTGTCAGAATAATTATGTAATTACTACTAATAAATAAAACTTTACAAAAAAATAATGATCACTATTTTCTATGTATTATAAAAATATGGGAAAATACATTTTTAAGCAATCTCACAAACTTATTCTAATTGTAGCTTAAAAATAACATAAATTACAAATAAATTAAGTATGCCCCAAACTATAAAATTTTCTACCATTTCTACTAATGCTTATCTCCTGGCAATTGTGGAAAAGAGATAGCGACCTTCAAATTTAACCTCTCATTTTCCTCTTTAGTTTTGCCAGACAAAAAAGGAAAACTAAGCACTGGTAAGCCTAAACATCCAATAATATCAGACCTGTCAAATGTCTGTCTTGTCAAAGTGACAGTTCTTAACCGTCACTGGGAAGAAAACTTCCCGTTGGCTTTTCCGAAATTTGACACTAATGACAGGTTGTGGGAAGAAAACTTCCCAGTGGCTTACAAGGGGCTAAGTTGTAAGAAATATGATTCATTTTTGTGTGGCAAAAACTTGAAGAACGCGGTCTAGATTATTCTAATATGTCTATGGTTTAGCGGTTGTAGTTTGTGTTTTTGGACCAATCTCCAATATTTGAGACTTCCGTTTTGGATAATGACGCCCGATCTTTTACCTACTAGTGCAACCATCCACTGACAAAAAACAAAAATATAAATTATTTTAATTACATCTAACTTAAATGAAATTAAAATAATTTATATTTTTGTTTTTTTAACCGACTTCAAAAAGGAGGAGGTTATCAATTCGACTGTATTTTTTTTTTTTTTTTTTATGTTTGTTACCTCATAACTTGCGACTGGGTGAACCGATTTTGATGATTCTTTTTTTATTTGAAAGCTGGTGCTTCCCGTGTGGTCCCATTGTCACCATTTCAGTATCTGATGATTGGATCCTGGAGAAATCGAGGGCAACCCTCAAATTTTATAGGCCCACACATCGTTTTTCGCAAATATTATGAAGTAATTTAAGTACTTGCGTATAGTAATCATCATCTCATGTAGCTGAGCTGATGATGGAAGGTTCAACAACTCCTTAACGATAAGTAGGCGTCGACTGATTTAGTAAATTATGTTTTTTCATTAAGTATTTCAAAGCACTACAATTTAATAAAGGTCTGGAGTATATCTGATGATGGAGCCGAGAGAAAGTCGAGGGAACTCCTCAACGATTCACAGCAGCTACCTTGTGTTTGAGCTTGATTAATTTGTATTGATAAGAACTTTACACCTAGATGAGTTGTAACTGTTATTAAGGGTCTGATGATGAAGACGAAGGACAGTTCAGGGAATTCCTCAACGGTTTATAGTAGCTACCTTGTGTTTGGACTTAATTCATTTATATTAATGAGAACTTTACACCTAGATGGGTTGTAACTGTCATTAGGGTTCTGATGATGAAGACGAAGAACAGTTCAGGGAACTCCTCAACGGTTTACAGCAGCTATCTTGTATTTGGACTTAATTCATTTATACTAATGACCCATATGGGTTATTGTTCGATGCAGTATACCTGCCATTAGGTCCCAAAAAAAAATCATTTATCTTGGTGTTCTTGCTTATTGTGTACATGGGCGATGTTATAACCAGTGCTAAGGATAATAAAATTCTAGTGCATAAGTAAAAAAATTATGTTTATGACAAGAATTTCGGTTGAATATTTAAACTAAAAAGGGTAAAATAAAAAAGTTTTTAAAAAAAAATGTAACCGACTTCTAAAAAAACAACCACTAAAGAGGGTAAAATAACCTACCAAAAAACTTTTTTTCGGAAGTCGGTGGCAAAAAAATCAATGAAATAAAGCAAAGCCACCGACTTCCGAAAAAAAGTTTTTTGGTAGGTTATTTTACCCTTTTTAGTGGTTGTTTTTTTAGAAGTCGGTTACATTTTTTTTTAAAAACTTTTTGTCAGTGGATGGTTGCACTAGTAGGTAAAAGATCGGGCGTCATTATCCAAAACGGAAGTCTCAAATATTGGAGATTGGCCCTTTTATCTATATATTTATATTTTTTTTTTATTATGCCGCGTACACACTGTGCCACTTTGTTCTGTATGGACAGCTTACCAAACGCCAACGATTTGAAACGTGGGTGGGTCAATCTTCAAGGTAGGGACAAACTGAACTGAATTGTTTGTTCGACAACTAAACGCATTTGTACTTTTTTTTCTTTTTATTAGTAGCCTGTTCTGTCCCACTCCTGGGCACAGGCGTCCCTCCACTCCTTCCATTTTCCGCGATACCGAGCGTCCTCCTTCCAGTTTGGACGGAACCTACCGACGGTAGGTACGGTACTAACCTAATAGCGACGGACGATCGATGGTAGAATGGACTGGTCGACGTCGATCGATAGTTTCTACTACACCAATCGCAGCTCGATCGACGTCGACTTATCCACTCCACCATCGATCGATCGTCGATCGATCGATTGGTGTGGTAGCACCCTAAAGGGCTATTGAAGGACTATCGTGGATTTTAGTCAGTCAGTACGAGTCTGACAATCCATACCGCCATGGGACTCATTTTACCACGATAAAAAAATCTAGCATCTTCTTCAAGTTTCTTCTCGACGGAAGGCACTCGCTGCTTATTATATTTGTATTGTAAAAGTTGCCGGATCAAAATATCACTGACACAATTTGACATGCAATAACATTTTCTATTCTGTGGTTTCTTCTACTCGCAGGTGACATGAAATGGCTCTTGTGTGTGTTGTGATTTAGGAAACTATACGAATAAATCTATAAATCTAAATAGCAGTCATCCAGACTTTGTTTGTATAGGTGAGATGTTAAAAACATACATTACGAATGTGTATGGAAATGAATTTACAAACTTTATTTCAGGATTTTAATCCGAGGTAATTCGTAGTTAATTTGTATGATATTGAAATGACTCGTTGATGGTTCGTGTTGAAATTATATTTATTTTGTTTTTTCACAGCAAATTCGTGGTTCATAGCTGTTTGCTGATATTCACTGCATTATTAGCTTTAAAGTTAGATAATTCTATATCATGGTCTTACTGGGCCGTGTTTACGCCAATATGGGTGTGGAAGTTTCTTGTAGTTCTTGGTGCCACAGTTGGCACATATGTTTGGTGGCAGTACCCTCACTTCAGGTAAGTAGTCCAACACTAAACAAAGCCTATTCATAGGCCAGTTTCAGTTACCAAATAACATGTTCAATATGAAATAAAAACAGAACCAGAATTATTACATAAAAAATGAAAGGTCTCACAGCTAAAAGATATTGTTGTTATCTTTACCTTGAATCATGAATATATTTTTGTTGTTAATAGTTTATTGATACACTAGCTGTTTTTTATTTTAATAAGCTGGTACTTAATTATTCAATATCACTGCATGATTAAACAAAAAAATACCACATGTACAGTGGAAAGGTTTGTCTATTTAAGAGAGACTGTTTATTTGGATCAGTAAAAGTCCACACAAATTACACAGTCATTTGATCTGTTACAGATCTATAAAAATGATTTATTTTCCAGGTTGGAGGGTGAAGCGTACATCCATTACAAAGCTATGTTGATAAGTCTTGCCATTCACTTAATTCTGTTAATGTTCGAGTTACTTGTCTGTGACCAGTTGACCACAGGTCGCCATGTGTGGATACTGGTTTTTATACCACTTATCTTCATAAGCATAGTTTCCATTGCCATCTGTATATGGTCTGTGAAACATGATCGCAGCTATGAGGTTTGTATACATTATTCCTTTTATGTGGGGTTTTTATGCAAAGGGTTTGATTCATTTCCTGATCTTGCATTTATGTGATGATAAAGAACAATATTATTATTCATGTGTAAGATTTATTAAAATACTACTGAATATTAAAATAAATTATATTATTAAGTAGTTTTATTGCAATAGTAGATATTATGTAGGTATATTTGAACTCTTGACCTACATATCAAAACAATATTTGTTGGTAAATAGAGCATTGTATCAAAGTCCAATTATTGTTTAATTAATCATTAAATTAATTAGGCTTGATATTTATTTATCAACCTGATAATAAAGATAATATTTTTATTGAATGATGACTTTGTTACTGTTATTCCTTGAATAAACTGCTGTCTTGCCTATTTTTTTTTTTGTGGTGATATTATTGCCATTGTTCTAAACCATTGTTATGCAAGACTAAATCAAAGCCAAGAATGTAGGTTGCACTTATTGTATTACACTAAATCAGTATCTTTATAGATCAGAAGTGAATACTAAAATATACTTATATACTTTGCATTAAAAATATTTTAATTAGATTTTTTATAACTAGCATCCCATCCTGGCTTTGCAGTTTGAAAACTGTAGTTTAGATGTGTCTGAAATTAATCAATAAAAAAAACATTAAAAACTTTTTGCTTACAGTTGGAACTATTTTGTGCTGTAAATATACTCCAGTTCATATTCCTGGCGCTCAAATTGGACGAGTTTATCAGTTGGTCATGGGAGGTTGTATTTGTGCCTCTTTGGATACTGATGTGCCTCAGTCTTGTAGGTGAGTGTATGTACGGCTTAATTCATGTCTATTGTAGGTTCTATAGATCTAGCTCGCGCATACGACGTGGAGTGGCGGATACCAGCCCGTTATACAATACACTACAATAGATATAGCTGCACTGGTAATAAGGTTTAATATTCAAGTAAATAAAATTGATATTGTTTGAAAAATGCAATGGTGGTTCAGGCCAAAAATCTTTTCGTTTCACTATCAACCGGTTCTGAACAACCTGCTGGCTCCTGCTTGCCATAATTTTGATCCCTAGGCACCCTAACTAAGATCATGGATCAACTGGTCTGATTTATGTTGAAGGTTTTTAAAGAAAAATCCAGAAACTAATGTGCAGCCAAGTGCTACCTCATCCCGGAACTGTGTAAACAAGTAACTGTAACCCTGGAACGTAAAAGGCTATTGAAGGAACACTGTGTATTTTAGTCAGTACGAGTCTTATATTCCCTTCGGGTCTACTCAGGGCGGCCAAAATATTCAGATGAAAGACTCATAATATGATGATTTTGACATTTTCAAATGAAAAAAAAATCTATGTCAACATACATAACACAGTTATAAATCAGATTAGTAGATAAGCCAATTATGATCTGTTAGTACTATACATAGCTAATGCCAATCCCTACCTATTAGTCATACCTTATCCGGTTTACGGTTTTTTTTTCCCCTGGAATATAGGTAAATATTCCAGAGTGTTGGGCACCAGTTGTCCAACATTATGCTGAAATGGGCAAACAGTATCCATCATACCACAAAAACTTTTAAACGTCTGTTGAACACTTGTCTAAAAAATGTCAGATTATGGCGTTGGAATAAGGTCCGTTTTTCAGTCACACTTTTTTTAGACAAGCGTTCAACAGATGTTTAAGTTTTTGTAGTAAGGCTGTATATGTCTACATGGTATTTTGGCTTTGATGTAATTAAACCACCAATTATAACAACTTGTAGTACCTATATTTTATGCAAATAAGTTATTCTCTTCTTAATTTTACTTAAAAAAAATGTTTTAAGTTCTTTTTCTTTGTTTGTTTTTGTGATACTGTGTGCACTTATAGTATGCGCTAATAAACGTTTTTTTTCTTTGTTTCAAAACCGGTGAAACTGTGCGCACTTGTAGTATGCGCCAAAAAACGTTTTTTTCTTTCTTTCAAAACCGGTTTGGTGAAATCTCAACACCACACTCAGAATCGGGCATAAAGTCTCCTAGATACTATACCGGCAGGATTTGCCGAGTGTGCTGTCTTAGGCTGCGTTTCCACCAGAGATGTGCGATGGAAATGTGTCGTGGGAGGATGTCTATAGCTGGGCTGTGAAAATGTGTGGGCGTTTCCACCAAAGCTGTGCGATGAAAATGTGTCTACGAGGATGTGTAGCGGAGTTGTGAAAATGCGCATTAATGTGTGGTGCGAGGATGCGTTGCGAAGCTGTGAAATGTGTCGACGAGGGTGCGGTGTAGTGGGAGCGGAGATACAACACATCCCTCGCAACACATCCCACGCACACATCCCTCGTACATGTGTACGAGGGATGTGTGAAACAAGCGAGGGATTTCCCTCGCTTGTTTTGTATGCACAAAAATCTAGCTCCGCTGAGCCGTTTCCACCAGAGCTGTGCTGACCGAGGCG
This sequence comes from Agrotis exclamationis, assembly GCA_950005045.1. Classification (NCBI taxonomy): domain Eukaryota; kingdom Metazoa; phylum Arthropoda; class Insecta; order Lepidoptera; family Noctuidae; genus Agrotis; species Agrotis exclamationis. Next base: position 10,437,778 of record OX465432.1, read on the forward strand.
AGGAAAATGAAGCGATTCTATTGGTTCTTTACAAACACATATCCCTCGCTACGCATCCTCGCGCATGTCTGGTGGAAACGCATCCTTATTGTCAGTCCTTTTCAATAGCAATAGCGAGGCGGCAGTGCTATCCATAGATATATTAAAGAAGGAGATATGGCGTGGAGTTCAAAATGTATAGAAAACGAGTGAAGCCACAATTGCCCCTCCATAACGCTAATATTACAAAAACAGTTCTGTCAAAACAATACTACGAAAAAGTGCACACACGCGCCATCGATAACTCAGTCATTTAAATATAAACCTAATCCTTTACACTACAGCGTACTTTTTCCGTATAATTTACTCACACTAAAACAATTAATTGTGTGTAATTGTCGAGACACGGGGGCGGATACGACTACTCCCGCTCAAATACAACGGACGCACACCATGCGACATTACGGCTTGATGAGGTATCGTTATTTCAGCTTTACATTGCTTGTCCAGTTACTCAGTGGTAGACTGAGGTGGTTATTAAAGAGCAATGTATTTAATACAGTCGGAGTAATATAGGAAAACAAAAATAAAGTAGTACAAGTCAATAGCTGAGCGAGTGTCCGTTACCCAGGCCAGATGTTGTCGAAAATGGTCATTTGAATCTTATAGATAATTAGTTTTGCGGCTTCTGTAATTGTTGCGCACATTTTTAAATTTGTTGCTCTTATAGTTTTTTAATTATTTCACAAAAACATTTCCTGCTGGGGTAACGTTACCCCAGCCAGACCTTTTTCTTTCTAATGGGAATATTTAAATAAATACTAGCTATAAAATTAGTTGTCTAGTTGAAGTAAATGTTGTGCCTTATTTTGTATTTGTTCTTTCATCGGTTGCGACGTTAGTCGAGATTTTGCTGGGGTAACGTTTTTGGTTTTGCTAGATCTTTGAAATGGTTAAGCGGATTCTTATCATATTTTGTACATGACTTCTTAGGAACCAGTTTAAATTTGTTCTGCAATAAAAAAACCAAAATAATGCATAGCTTAAAGGTTATTTCATTAAATAGAAAAACACTTCAATTGGTCCCAGCACTCTCAATAAGAGGTCTAAAGACTTACTTTAAACGTTATTTTGAAGCTTGTAACTGCCTTCAAATGTATGTGAAGTTTCATTAGTATCCTGTAAGTATTTAACAAGTTATGATGATATTCAGTTCTTCACGAGCACGGTCTTGATGCGCGCGGTGTTATTTGGCCACTGGATTGGATATATGAACTGAATGTTATGTCAATTATTAGTTTTTTAGTTCAGTTGTATATCAGTAAAATTTCAGCGTAGTACATTGGATAATTAATGAGATAATACGATTTAAGTCATTAGGAAGTTAATGACATTGGTAACCCGACCAAGTTTAGGTGGTTACGAAAAAGCGAAAACGCAGAACATTATACTATCTTTTGAAATGTTTAGTATAATACACCTTACAATTTCGGTACAGACGCGTACACTGTTAAATAATAATACAATAATATCTGTACTATGAAAACATTATTATTATCTTCCAGTTGCACAAACTTATCAAAAATCACCGATATAATTATGTCGTTTGGTGGGACGTGGGAGGGGTGGGGTGAAGGGGTGTAATACATTGTTTGCATAACGCGTTTCCTGTTTTTGCAAATATTTATCGAGTGCGTGAGAGCTATTATATAATAATAAGTGTGGCGAATTACTGCTAATGAGGAGTGCTTCTATTGATCATAATTATGGAGCGGGCTGCTTGATGAATTCACGAACAAGGTAAGCTTGCATAATGTAACTACAGAAATAGTAGCAAAATTATTATTAATATGTACATGTTGTTAGGTACTTATCTAAAAATGTATTTTTTAAGGCTTAAATATTTGAATTTAGGAACTTACTTATTATTTTCTTTTTTTCGTACTTAGTTATTACCTGGACTGGAATTCTCAACAATGATAACGACATATTTATCCTTCGCTACATAGTGCCTATAAAACAAAGTCGCTTCCCGTTTTCCTGTCCCTGTTTGCTTAGATCTTTAAAACTAGGTACGCAACGGATTCTGAAGCAGTTTTTTTTAATAGATAGATTGATTCAAGTGGAAGGTTTTTGTGTATACATTGTCAACATGTGAATTGAAACTTGATTAATGAAATTCATGACTTAGCGACCATTTTTATCGTTATCATTGTCGAGAGTCGGGACTATCGCAACAGGTAGGTAGGTACTTATTTCCACAAACTCCTTGGACACGTAGACTTTAAGAAATCCATAATTACCTTGTTGCGATACTCGCGTTGATATAAACTCGCAAATAGATGACGATTCGAGTTTCAAATATGTATCAATCATTACACATTCCAATAATGTGTATATTTAAATAAAAACTGTAACTGTTTACTGTGTATACTGAAATCTATAATTTAAATAAAAAATAATAGAAAATTTCAAAAAAGCAAAATTACTATTATTTTAATCTGTGAGTGTTTTTAAGTATAAGTTTATTAATACTTTAAAATTTCAATTTAAATGATTACTTTACCTGTCAATAAAAATTCTTTAATAATCATATAGTTTTTTTTTTTAAACTTGTGTACATGTCTGTACTAAATTTGTAACACTATCCTACATATTTTAGAAGGTACCATAATGTTCTGCGTTTTCGCTTTTTCGTAACCACCTAAATTTGGTCGGGTTACCCTGTCATTCACTTCCTAATGACTTTAATCGTATTATCTCATTAATTATCCAATGTACTACGCTGAAATTTTACTGATATACAACTGAATTAAAAAACTAATAATTGACATAATATTCAGTTCATATACCCAATCCAGTGGCCAAATAACACCGCGCGCATCAAGACCGTGCTCGTGAAGAACTGAATATCATCATAACTTGTTAAATACTTACAGGATACTAATGAAACTTCACATACATTTGAAGGCAGTTACAAGCTTTAAAATAACGTTTAAAGTAAGTCTTTAGACTTCTTATTGAGAGTGCTGGGACCAAATGAAGTGTTTTTCTATTTAATGAAATAACCTTTAAGCTATGCATTATTTTGGTTTTTTTATTGCAGAACAAATTTAAGCTGATTCTTAAGAAGTCATGTACAAAATATGATAAGAATCCGCTTAACCATTTCAAAGATCTAGCAAAACCAAAAACGTTACCCCAGCAAAATCTCGAATAACTTTGAAACCGAAGAAAGAATACATACAAAATAAGGCACAACATTTACTTCATCTAGACAACTAATTTTATAGCTAGTATTTATTTAAATATTCCCATTAGAAAGAAAAAGGTCTGGCTGGGGTAACGTTACCCCAGCAGGAAATGTTTTTGTGAAATAATTAAAAAACTATAAACGCAACAAATTTAAAAATGTGCGCAACAATTACAGAAGCCGCAAAACTAATTATCTATAAGATTCAAATGACCATTTTCGACAACATCTGGCCTGGGTAACGGACACGCTGAGCGAAACGCTCAGCCCCACGTGGTCACGAACACGCCCCCTTGCCACTTCTCCTGTTTTAATATTTCTGTGGTTCTATCAGTATATTATGACGTAGTAAACGTATGACTTATCAGTTTGTAATAATACTCATTTATTTGGAAATTATAAGTACAGTCATGTGTTACCAGTGATGACGTATGGTGCCGAAACGTGGTCCTTTACTGTAGGCCTCATTAGTAAGCTCAATATAGTCCAACGAGCTATGGAGAGGGCTATGCTTGGAGTGTCTCTGCGCGATCGACTCAGAAATGAGGAGATTCGTAGACGAACCAAAGTTACCGACATAGCCCAACGAATTAGCAAGTTGAAATGGCAATGGGCAGGCCATATAGCACGCAGAACTGATGGCCGATGGGGCCGTAAGGTTCTCGAATGGAGACCACGCACCGGCAAGCGCAGCGTAGGACGTCCACCCACTAGGTGGGCAGACGATCTTATGAAGGCCACAGGATCACGCTGGATGCAGGCCGCTTACAACCGGTCCTATTGGAAGTCTAAAGGGGAGGCCTATGTTCAGCAGTGGAAGTCTTACGGCTGATATGATGATGATGATGAAGTACAGTCCGCGGCACGATATTGTTACCCTTCTCGGAAGTACCTACCTTCGTAACCAATTGATGAAGGTCACCATAAATCGTTAACTTATAAACTCTTGTTCTTGTTCCCAGGGGTCCTATACAGCATAATATTCGCCGGGATTCTGCTTCGGACCCCGGAGGTCAACGTGCAGCAGCGGCGGACTAGCTTTAACTCGGCGCTAGCTTACACCTTCACGGTCATACCTATATTAGTGTTTCAGGTTCGTATAAGTACCCATTTCTGTACATAAGGGTCATTTCACACAGAGACACGAAACTCCGCGCACGTTTCAATAGTGCCTCTCAAAATATAACTTTATTTACTACACGAAAAGATATATGTTACACCGCTGACGCGACGCAGCGCGGCACCGTGCTCCCACTTTGATAGCGACTCAAATCTAACTTCATTTACTACACGAAAAAGACGAAAAGATAAACATTTCCAATATCATCGTGTCACGTCGCGTCCTCGTTGTGAACTGAACCTTAGTCACAATATTAGTTAACGTAAGTTCTAGTATTGGGTTATATTAGCAGGTCAAATCAAGTTAAGGTCAACTAGTTTGACATTTGACGAGCGTAAGTTCAAAAAAGTGCAAATTAAATTAATTGTTATTTAATCCTTATGTCAATGCGATAGGTCACATAATACAGACTTGCGATTTGTACTTAATGTACTTACGATTTCCTAGGCTATTTGGTCATAGTAATAAACATGATTATTAAATTGGCCATGTAACTCATTTAAGGAAGTCAGTAATTAATTATTCCTTTCCGTGTTTTGTTTATTTTATGTTTTTGACAAACTGGCATAATGCCAAAGGACTTCGTCATACACTATGAAATATACTCGGAAATATACGCATGATACATAGAGGATTCAACAGAAATAGATTCTTGATCAAATTTTTATAAAGTGAAATTATGTTGCCTGACTCACTTTCAGATGAATAAAATTTTTAAGTCATAATTAGAAAGCAAAGTAATTTTCCTGTTGTAACCGCAGAATGAAATAATAATACTTTTCCGAATCGGTTTTTTTGTCTCTTTCTGTGTCTGAATATGCTTTGGTTCCGTTCACATCTAACACTTAAGCTCGCCCGAATATTTTTATGTTAGTTTTACTTTTCATATAAACTTCGTCCAAAAGCAAACAATGAGTTCACAAAATTTTATCGCAATATGATGAACGACTTGGTGACTATGGGACCACTACAGAAGTATCTTCTTTCGAACAAAAAAAGAATTTACACAATCGGTCCACATTTGGTGGAGTAATCGCATAACAAATACACAAAAAACTTTTTCAAAAAAAAAATGTAACCGCCTTCAAAAACAACCATAAAAAACGGTAAAAAAAACCTACAAAATAACTTTTCTTTCGGAAGTCGGTGTCTTTATTTTCTTTATTTCATTGTCTTTTTTTGCCACCGACTTCCGAAAGAAAAGTTATTTTGTAGGTTTTTTTTTACCGTTTTTTATGGTTGTTTTTGAAGGCGGTTACATTTTTTTTTTGAAAATGTTTTTATTTTACTCTTTTTAGTTTAAATATTCAACCCGAATTCTTGTCAAATACAACATGTGCACTAGAATTTTGTAATCCATAACACCGGTAATAACATCGCTCATGTACACAATAAGCTAATAAAATTCCCTATCTCAAAAACTACTGAACCGATTTTGATGAAACTTACAATATTCCCAAGTTAAATGACACCTAGTACAACAAAAAAAGAATTACTTAAATTGGACTTGTAGTTCCAGAGATATGCGAACTCAAACTAAATCAGTCGATGCCTACTCCTTACTATTAAGGATTTCTAGCTTCCATCATCAGCTCAGCTACATGAAATTATGATTACCATACGCAAGTACTTAAATTACTTCATAAAATTTGCGAAAAACGGTGTGTCGGCCTATAAATTTCGAGGGTTGCCCTCGATTTCTCCAGGATCCAATCATCAGATCCCAACTTGGTGACTATGGGACCACCTCAGAAGTACCTTCTTTCGAACAAAAAAAGAATTTTAAAAACCGGTCCACAATCGGCGGAGTAATCGCGTAACAAATATACAAAAAAAAAAAAAACATAACGTCGAATTGATAACCTCCTCCTTTTTGAAGTCGGTTAAAAAAATAAAGATAATTACATCATCCACTTAGCGGTAATAAAAAAGTCTCACTAAATAAAAAGTACTGAACCGAATTGGATGAAATTTTTATGGGACCAAATAGCAAGTATACACAACTCATCGAGCAAAAAAAGAATTACACTAATCGGACTAGAAACCTCGGAGTAATTGGTGTACATACATAAAAAAACCAACCAAATAGAGAACCTCCTCCTTTTTTTTGAAGTCGGTTATAAAAATCAACCACAATCTAAAATCTTTTCTTTCTTTTTTTAAAAATTTTTGCTCCACGCTAGGATTTTCTCCTGTGTCGTGGGTGCGTTTACAAAAATAGAAACTCGCATACACAAATACCCAGACCCGACACAAACACAAGAACTTGAACTTTTTTCTCTGTTTCTCCGCTCCGCATCCTCGCTCCGCTCCAGTGGATAGGCATCCTTATAATATTACTTGTTGTTTGTTTCACAGGTGCTATTAACAAACAAGCTGGACGATGGACTCCCGCTGTCCTACACCGTGGTGGTCAGTCCTCTGTTCGTCAGCTACGCTACCCTCATCATTATGTCGTTTAGCTCCAAAGGCGGCAATAAATGTAAGTACCTTACCTTTTATACAGGGTGAATTTTTGAAATGGAAGTGGATGACTATATCCGAAACTGACGAATATATAACAATACTAAGAAGAGTCTAGAGGCCGATTTTGACGAAACTAAAATGTGTCGCATGGCTCTGTCAACCATTTTCTCTGGTCAATAATGACAAAGTGTAACCACGAAACGGTTATAATAATTGTGGTTCAGTACGGCGCTCATGCGTCATCGGTGACAAAATATTTTTTTATTGGTTTATTGAAACTGATAGTTGACAAAGTTAACCACAGTCAACCATGAATTTATAAGGACAATAACGCCGAATATGTTTTTTTAAGGAAGTAAAAACATTGAACAAATAATAAAATTGCTGGTTGATACGATATTCTTTTGCCAACCACTTTATGATACAAAATTGCAAACCTTGACTGATAATCAATCGCTATATGGATTTATTTTACTATTCTGTCTCCAAAGACGGACGATAAATTATATAGCCTGACTGGGTATAACATTCTAGACCTTGAGTGCTACCAAGATTTCAGTAATACTTAATGTTTGATACTTGAACAGGCAGGCATTTGTTATTATTTCTTCTACCAATACTTTACTGGGTCAGGATAGTTTTTATGAATTAAATCTTATAAATGCTTTTGAGGATGAATGGATGAATGTGTGTCTGTCACGCAAAAACGGCGGAACGGATTTGGATGAAATGTGGCGGACGGATACTTTTTGACCGGGATGAAATGTATCCACATTTCATCCCGGTATTACATTCACGACAGGCCTGTTGGTCTAGTGGTTAGTGACCCTGACTGCTATGCCGGAGGTCGTGGGTTCGATTCCCACCCAAGACAAATGTTTGTGTGATGAGCACGATCATTTGTTCTGTGTCTGGGTGTAATTTATCTATAATATTTATGTATTTAAAATATATAAGTATGTTTATCAGTTGTCTAGTACCCATAACACAAGCTCTGCTTAGCTTGGGACTAGATGGCGTTGTGTGATAGTTGTGGAATATTATTATTATTTTCCTTTATTCATTTTCTATCATATTTAATACATTTTTAAATATTATTACATAAAACATTTAAAAATATAAAAATAGGTGCCCACCAGCATCGAGAACAGGGTCCAAGATGCCGGTGGTTAGGGCTCCAGAGAGAGGAACCTCCTCCCTATGCGCGCCGTGTCCAAGAGAACTGCTTTCTGTATCAAGCCTTTGAGCCAACTGCACAATGAGAGCCTCTTAGGATGTTATTATTATTATTTAGATTAATTTTCGGTATCTTTTTCCAGGGTGGTTCGGTATCAGGAAAGACTTCTGTCAGTTCCTTCTATCAGTATTCCCATTGCTACAAGAGTACGCGAATATTGCGTATAACAACAACGTCAACCGAGGCGCGAACGTTGTTCCGAGCGACCCGCCCGAACCTTACCGAGACGACGAAACACAGAAGAAAGTCAAAGAAAGTAAAAAATCACAAAAGAATTCAAAGAAAAACGAATTCATGAAACCAGTAGTGCCTATTACGAGTATAGACATGCCAGATTGATGTTTATATAGCTTGGTAAGTGCTGAAATGTGTGTTCACTCGTTAGATGATATCTTCTGTAATTATCGGGCTTCTAAATATTACAATGAAGCAATATTAAACATTGTTAAGTTTGATATTAGGGCTAAGCTACATGTTCCGTGTTTAGGTTAAATTTAAAAAAGATATTACATTGTGTACATTATTTTTATTGTTATATCTATGTAGGCTAATTCATTGATATTAATATAGTCCAGTTTTATTTGTTGCTACTTTTCAACCAGCCTTTTTAAGTTTTGTGTTGTTCCATTATCCCACATCCAAGTTTTTGTAATACCAAATAACAATGTTTTGTTTTTGCTCTTTTGTCATTTTTGGTGTAATAGAATAAGATTTTGCATAGACAATACAGAATGAATCAATGAATTATTTTGGTATAGTAAAATATTTTGCAACATATTCTTATGAAAGTGATAAAATTTAAAAGTATTTTTGTAGGTAACAGGTACCACCCTGTGAATGAATTAATCTCTTATTTAATGAAGTGGCTTTAGTATTAAACCTGGCAGGTAATGGTGATAATTGTTAGTCATATCACAATAAGCAATTTTGCTGTGTAGCGTCTAGTATTGTTGGTTCTCGTCACATCAATCAAGTTTTAAAACATATTTTGCCATTACTTTTAGATTCTTAAAATGCGTACAGATTTGCTCGATTTTGACAATTGTGCTCATAGCTCGATATGCTATGAAATTCATACATTAAATAAAATTTGGCAGCTACTTCCAGATTTGCTCACAAAAATAACTACTATTATGTCAGATCCTTTTATTTTCTCAATAACGCGTATCGATTGTCGAATATCGAGCGAATCTACCGTCATCTTTAGACATAGGAATTAATATTTATTTTGCAAATCATGTTCATAGGTAAATTTTCGTAGGATAATATTATTTTTTAAAGTGACGGGCATAAGAGTATACTTAAAATTTAAAGTGTTTGCTTTGCACACACATTTGAAAACGAACGAATTATCTCAGTGACAGTACATAATTGTAAGATTATTGTGAAACTTGCCTAAGCCTGGCCCTTATATTTTCGTGATCAAAAAACTATGAGAAATAAGTGAAAAGGAAAGGTCTTATAGTATAAAGTTCGTACCTATATTATAAATAATGTTGTTGAAATAATATTATATGATTGATTTTATTCGCGGCTTCGATCCAGTAGATTATTTCTTGGTAGATAATTGTATAGAGAATTTAGGAAGTTTTCCAATACCTCATAAGAAAAGTTAAAAAAGAGGTGTGTTCTATTTGTATAAAGTTAACACTCTATTGTTCATCAATAAACTGCGTGACCTTTAGGCCGATATCCCACTGGCGTTTTACTGGCGACCATTGACATCTCTCCAACGGTCGTAAAACGCGACGTTGACGTCGCGGTTCTCTAGTGGCAAGTGTTCGCTTTGTTTCCTCGCAACGTTAACGTCGCGTTTGTTGGCCATAGTATTATGAGCGCGACGTTAACGTCGCGTTCAGCGGACGTTAACGCTTGCCACGCGACGACGCGATGTCAACGTTGGAGGGATGCCAACGCTTGTAAAACGCCAGTGGGATAGCGGCCTTAGTCATCTAAGAGCAACTGTTAGAAGGAACAATTTCGAAAATGGCCGCAGCATCTATTGCTCTCAATGAACCTCGGCTATGTGGTAGGGTGACCACAAATCACGAACAAGTTATTATAGCGTATTTCTAGTACAAATTACGACTTGAAACTAAGAGGGAATCATCGATGTGATGCTGTCGCTTTTAAACCCGCTCTGTGACAATTTAGCTTGCAACTTATTGACAACCGAAAAGCTTCGGAAGTGTACCTCTAATGTCTTGCCAGACGTCAATATGCCTGAGGTTTGCTCATGACGCGATTCGTGCGATTTTTAAATTCTAATAACTAAAAATGAAAATCGTCCTTGCTACTGAGATATAATGATGCAATTCGACTGACTAACGTCGTTGTGGCGAGCGTGTTTTATTTTTTCATCTTCCGGTAGATAACCGCACGTTTCATGTCTCGTAGTGGTAAGGATGATTTTCACTTGTAGTTGAAATCAGATGAATTTCGTCGCATTGCGTCATCAGCAAGCTCGTCAATGTATAGATTCAAAACATTTTTATTTAGAAAACTGTTTCGATCAAATAACTAAAATAGAACAATTCAGCTACCAAATTGAGTACCTTTTCTGAATGCAAGAGAATATTCATAGGATATTGAAAAATGGGATCACCCACTGCTGGGTTAGGCTTCCCCTTTTTTGTCATATTTCTCGGTTCTGTGCCTCTCATCCATCTTTTCCTCGCGATCTTGTTTCTTTGGCCGAACCTTGGCCACCATTCGGTCAAAACTTTACTCCATCTGTCATCTGAGGCGTACCGCCGTATCCCCGTGAGAAATTAAGACAGTGAATATGCCCAATTAAATTGTTCAGATGTAGTTGAGTTAGTGTTAGTAAATACAGATAACAGAAGTACTTACTATTATAAAACTTAGTCGGATTTTAGAAATCGACTTTCTATATAGGCTGAATCAAATAGGTTTTTCATGTAGCAACATTATGTAAGTCTAGAGTCAAACCTCACAAAGGCAATATGAATGATATATAGGTATTAAGAGACTACTGTATACTTCCTACATTTTGCTTATGAAAAGCTTATTAATCATTTATCAGTCAATATTTTAATACAAGGGTTTAAAAAATAATACCTAATTAAAGAAGCATTTTGTAAACCGTAACTTTCCCATATTACTATGCACGCATATAAAAAAAAAATAGGCGTACAATAGAAAAGTACAAGTTCGTGATAAGAAGCCATCCGTGTTGTACTAAAAATCCCATAATATTTCAACTGGGTGACTGTAGTGACACCCTAAAGAGGAACGCGCACGCACCACCTATGATTTATTGTCGCGACACTATTTGTTCTAACTTTTCAACGGAAGAAATTTAAACTGTCGTAAAGGACATGGAGCGTCTAGTGGATTTTGAACTTTAGCTCGTAAGCCGAGCGTTGCAAATCTTTTAGCAAGTTTTAGTCGCTGTCGGTATTTAAAATAACCGATATCATTTTCACTTAGGCTGTAGTTACGGCTTATTTTGCGCTAGACTTCATTTTGTGCTACCGACAAATTAGTTTTAGGGGTAAAAAAGCCATAATTGTAGCGTTTGTGTAGTGTTCACTAAAATGTTCCGATGGTTTTGCCGATTGTAATTTTAACAACATAAAAGTTGGGGTTCTCATAACGAAAGCGTGACTTTATAAGAGCATGTTTTGTTGCGAATATAAATTTATCTTCCATCAAGTAAACTTAGTACAACAAAAATTAAGAAATTAACATAAAATAACCTGTGCATGTCTGGCAAGAGTAAAAATAATTATGTGAACTGTATACTTACCCAGTTTAATAACGAAAGGAAATTAACCATTTACTGAGATATAAAAAATGTCTGTCTTGCCGAATCGATAAAAAGTAATAGTATTTTGTCGTACTTACGTACGCGTACGTTCACATGTACTAACGTCATAAAGAATTAACATTGTTATGTGGAATAATCTTTATTAACTGTACAGGGCTTATGTGTAAATTATGTTACTGTGATATTCTCTTCCTATGATGTCGCAATACGCAATATCGTTCGAACAATTACCTGAATATTTTGTTAATAGTAATGTTTGTTTATATTGTTTCGCAAATTATTATTAAAATACTTATCAACTGTACATATTAAATGTGTTTTGCTTATGAAGATCCCCGTTTCCTCCCTCTTTTATTAAGTCGTCTATTTATCTACATAATCAAAACATAATTTTCTTAAATCCTAAGAGGATACAGCTTTATCCATCCTCTTAGAGAAAGAGTGGGCCAAAATGCACAACAGTTTCTTAGCTAGGAATTGCCATATTTTCGATGTTTCGAGAACGGTAATGAAAAAAATACCTACTTGAAACCTTTTTTTTTTTGCACGGTAACTTGTAAGCTTCGAATCAAACCGAAACATATGCTGCTTCAATTCGGTTCGTAATTTCTTTGAACTATGCGATCAAAAAAAATATGCACAAACATATTCAAAATGGCATTCACGATCAGAGAACAATAAATCAAGCATACATCCACCCAGTATTCTTTATGGGACTCAAACAACCTATGATCATGCGAGGCAAAAATTGCAGAGGGAAGTAAAATACTGCTTTTATTCGTCGGTAATACCTGCGATAACGATAGAGAATGGTAGACTGATTCCATCCACAATTTGCAGTGCTCATCAAGGACGCATACCATTGGCTGCTGAACTTTCCTTGACCTGTCATATAAAAATGGGGTTTTGCCAGGAAACATCGATTTAATTTTGCAGTCGAACTTTAAAAGCGTGTATTCTCACAGGCTGGCATTTAGAGGTTTGAGGTAGTAGCACCTCATATGATGTTAACCTAAACAGTTTTCTAAGATTCTTATATTATTGCTTTATTTCTAAGATTATTGCTTATTCCTGGTACATCAAAGTCCTTAAAACCAGTTTGAATAGCAAATTTATTGAGCGGTTTAGCCAATAGTAATCTTTTAACAACTTTACACAGGAATGTCTTCAAAAATTTCGCTAGTCATAAATTCAAGGTTCAACACTAATTAACAGTTTAACGATCGCTATTCGCAAGTTGTCCAGCAAGGGTTTAGACGCTTCGTTGGAATCACCTCGGGTGACTGGCACCGACGTCGCTACACATTGATTTTGTACACAATACTATGCAGTGGTTCAGTCGTTACCATGATATCGAGTAGCTAGTACGGACTGTATAGAATTTTTTATTTTTATTTTCGCTATAGAATATTTTGTTTAACAATGTTATCAACTAAAGTGACCAGTAAGAAGTGGATTAGTGAGGAAACTCAGGATGAAGAGGAGCTGTTCTCTCACTGTCGCGAGATGGAAATGGTTTGTTTTGCAGTTACTAAAGTGATCTTAGACTCTGATAACAAATGGAAGGGTGCACTTGGCAAGACAAATACACATTCATTGTCCAATCGAAACTATATTATGGAATTAGTGAATATACAGGTAAGTAAACTGAGCAGATCCATCTTTTTCATAAAAAGCTTTTTATAAGAATAGTCATGAAACCTAAATAAAAAAAAATGCAGATCCTTCCTGTTGCTTTTTAACTTGAAAGTTAAAGAATTAAAAAATATTCAAGTAAAGTAAGTACCTACCTACCAGCCTACTCATGCAAAAACAAAACAACGCCAGCTGTTTCATTCAGCTCTATTTTAATCGTTAATCGATGCCATTGTAGAAACAAACAGACAGCGCGTTATTTCGTATAACGTTACATTGTTTTTTTCATGAATTTCAGGTATTAGATCAAATAATAGACTATTTAACGAAATTAGTGAAATCATTTTACAAATTGAATCCTAAGTTGGCTCGATTGAAAAAGGATAATGGCCTTATTTTGAGCAAGCATGATCATATTTTTGATAAATTGTGTAGCATACGATTTGTGATGTTACAAAGTATACATGGGCTTATCACAACTATATTGAATACTTGTCTGCATCGAGAAGACTCAAGGAAAATGATTGAATCTTGTTTGAGGTAAGATTTTCGATGCACTTCTTATAGGTACTTGCCCACCTATTTATTTTGCTTTGTAGATTTTATTCCTTTCTTTTTTTGGTACCTAGCCTACTGTATTCCGCTGATGGGACTCTTTTTTCTCCTTGTAAACCTCTGTTTTGTGCAATTCCCGATCATGTTTGCCCTACGATCGTCAGCCATGATACCTAGATCGAGGTGATGTACCTTCGCTGCGGTTGAACTCGACGGCGATGTCCTCCCTAAGGTCCAGTCCATAGATATATTTCTGTGGTCCAGCCTGTGAAGATCTTTGCCCAAAAGTCCGTTTGCATTAATGCGATATGCCCGCCGACTCCTACTTCAGCCTGGGTGTTTAAACTTTAGACTTTAAACCTTAGTAGGTGGGTGCTAAGTGAACAGATTACGTTATTGCTTCTTCATCCTCTAGTCAATCTTGAGATTGGACTTCGGATCATTTAAGTAATCATTATTTCCAGTTTGGTGAAAATATACAACGATTTGATCGGATTAAGTTATAAGAAGTTCGCAGCAAAATTTAACATCGGAAGCAATTCTTATCCGAACGTGATAAGTGAAACTAAAAATCTTTCTTTAACCAAGATTGTACAAGTAAGTACCAATCAAAATAAGTAATGTTTCGTTGTTCGTGGTTATGTACGTAGTACCTACCTAACACCAACGGTATCGTATCAAGCATTTCTGAATTGATTCCCTAGCTAACATTCTCAAGGCTTGCGGCATTAATTTGTATAAGTAATCTTAACATATCATTGGAAGTTCTGCGCATAACTTGAAACAAACAAACCGTGAAACCCTTCCTGAATGGCAGTCGATACTATTATTCAGAAAACTCGATTACACTCCTAAAGAAATTGATACCTGATTTGAATATCTCTAAAATGATGGCATAGATAAGTAATAGGTACGAACGATAGGTAGAAACATAGGTTCAACAATAAATCTATGATTTTATGCTCGGTTGGAACAATCTGTTCCTCATGCAATATTAATTATTCATACAAGGACCTAGAAATATAACTAGTGGGTACAGCAAATGGGTATAAAATGTGTCAATAAAATAGAATAACAACATGAATTTCCGATGCAATGCGATGATGAAAATAATAATATCATCCATGTAAAACAAGACATTGAAATAACTTTTTTGACACTGATACTGGATAATTATTGAATTAATAATATCTTGCCTGAAACCTGAGAAAATAAATTTATAACTATTTTTGCAGGTTCTTTCCAAAAGTCGAGCTGAAATTAACTGTCAGCGCCTAATAAACTGTTTGGTGAAAGTATATCAACCTGCTCATAACTCCGACAACGATTCAAGTTCTAGTTCCGCGGAGAGTTTGGAAATCTATCAGTAAGTAAGATAAAGATAGAGGGCCAAAGCCTGCCGGGGTCGCGGGACTTATCTCATTACCGTGACCCCGGGACATAAAGGGCTATTGAAGGACACCGTGGATTTTAGTCAGTACAAGTCTGACAGTCCCTCCCGCCCTGCCCGGGGTGGGAGGACTCATTTGATGATTTTGTCACGATAAAAAAAAAAGAAAGTAAGATAAAGATAAGCCAGAACGAGCTATTTTCTCAGTTATCAACTTAAATTGTTTTTGATTATGATGGAGGAATGGTTGATTTTTAGGCAACTTTGGATAGTGTGCTAGACATAAGGCTTCGCCAAATTGACCCAAAAGCTTCATCTTACCGCACTGGGCCTATAGCCAAACGACAAGCGATAATCGTTAACGCTCAGCAGACGCTAATACATTTTCAACTACATACACCAGCGCATTAAGGACGCGTTTACGAATCTGACAAAAATAAGCAGTTTTTCGGTGCATTTTGCGGCAAAATGATACCAAACCAAATGTAACTAATAATAACCACAGATAGAATACTCCTTAATCTTCAAATGGTAGCAATTTTTTATTCGAAAATTTTGGTTAATAATATTGTAAAAAGTAATTTCCGTTACCTCTTCACACAAATTTGACGACATCGTACTGACTTTAGGGACATTTTTCTTTTATTTAATAACATAAATTTATGTATTTAAAAATATTTTATGTATGCAGACATGTTCAACTCAAAAAGGTAGCAAAAAAAAAACTAACAAAATGTTACAATACGCTCAGAAAATAAAAAAATTGAGTCTTATTTTTTCACATATTTAGCGGTAACACGTGATTCTTATTGGATTGAAATAAGGGTTATTTTACTGGTCACTGTCTTGATTTATTGCACAAAAATTTGTAATGAAATATTAGTCTGCGCTCGGCCGCCGTCGTGAGTGGACACTGTGACGCTTGTAAGCAGCTCCTCGTATAGGAAAAGATCGCTGTACGAATACAAAATATTTGACCTAACAAACTTGATCCTTCACGCATTCTGCACGGACTACGGACAACCAAGGTAAGATTTTATACACAGTTTCTTATATGTACTTATAAATTTCATATTTAGTTTCGGACTTGATGGAGTGACCTGAAATGTACTTCGAAGACTGCTACTGGAACTAATAGACGAGTAGAGCTAGGTGTGTCGAGTTTGGGCTCGTTTTGTTAGTTATGTTGAGACCTTACCTCCGGACTTGATGGAGAGACCTGCTGGTGTACTTCGAAGACTGCTACTGGAACTATTATACGAGTAGAGCTAGGTGTGTCGAGTTTGGGCTCGTTTTGTTAGTTATGTTGAGACCTTACCTCCGGACTTGATGGACAGACCTGCAGGTGTACTTCGAAGACTGCTACTGGAACTAATTGACGAGTAGAGCTAGGTGTGTCGAGTTTGGGCTCGTTTTGTTAGTTATGTTGAGACCTTACCTCCGGACTTGATGGAGAAACCTGCTGGTGTACTTCGAAGACTGCTACTGGAACTAATAGACGAGTAGAGCAAGGTGTGTCGAGTTTGGGCTCGTTTTGTTAGTTATGTTGAGACCTTACCTCCGGACTTGATGGACAGACCTGCAGGTGTACTTCGAAGACTGCTACTAGAACTAATAGACGAGTAGAGCTAGATGTGTCGTGTTTGGGCTCGTTTTGTTAGTTATGATGAGATCTTACCTCCGGACTTGAGGGACTGACCTGAAGGTCTACTTCTGTGACTCCGACTGGAACTCCTCGACGGATTGAACTAGATGTGTCGTGTTTGGGCTCGTTTTGTTAGTTATGATGAGACCTTACCTCCTGTCTTGATGGAGTGACCTGAAGGTCACTTCTTCTGTGACCTGAAGGTCACACTTCTTCTACTTCTGTGACTCCTACTGGAACTCCTCGACGGATCGAACTAGATGTGTCGTGTTTGGGCTCGTTTTGTTAGTTATGATGAGATCTTACCTCCGGACTTGAGGGACTGACCTGCTGGTGTACTTCGAAGACTGCTACTGGAACTAATAGACGAGTAGAGCTAGGTGTGTCGAGTTTGGGCTCGTTTTGTTAGTTATGTTGAGACCTTACCTCCGGACTTGATCACGTGACCTGAAGGGCTACTTCTGTGACTCCTACTGGAACTCCTCGATGGATCAAACTAGATGTGTCGTGTTTGGGCTCGTTTTGTTAGTTATGATGAGATCTTACCTCCGGACTTGAGGGACTGACCTGAAGGTCTACTTCTGTGACTCCTACTGGAACTCCTCGATGGATCGAAATAGATGTGTCGTGTTTGGGCTCGTTTTGTTAGTTATGATGAGATCTTACCTCCGGACTTGAGGGACTGACCTGAAGGTCTACTTCTGTGACTCCTACTGGAACTCCTCGATGGATCGAAATAGATGTGTCGTGTTTGGGCTCGTTTTGTTAGTTATGATGAGATCTTACCTCCAGACTTGATGGAGTGACCTGAACGTCTACTTCGGTTATTGTAACTGGAACTCGGCGACGGATCGAACTAGATGTGTCGTGTTTGGGCTCGTTTTGTTAGTTATGATGAGATCTTACCTCTGGACTTGAGGGACTGACCTGAAGGTCTACTTCTGTGACTCCGACTGGAACTCCTCGACGGATCGAACTAGATGTGTCGTGTTTGGGCTCGTTTTGTTAGTTATGATGAGATCTTACCTCCGGACTTGAGGGACTGACCTGAAGGTCTACTTCTGTGACTCCTACTCGAACTCCTCGACGGATCGAACTACATGTGTCGAGTTTGGGCTCGTTTTGTTAGTTATGTTGAGACCTTACCTCCGGACTTGATGGAGAGACCTGCTGGTGTACTTCGAAGACTGCTATTGGAACTAATAGACGAGTAGAGCTAGGTGTGTCGAGTTTGGGCTCGTTTTGTTAGTTATGTTAAGACCTTACCTCCGGACTTGATCACGTGACCTGAAGGGCTACTTCGGTGATTGTAACTGGAACTCGGCGACGGATCGAACTAGATGTGTCGTGTTTGGGCTCGTTTTGTTAGTTATGATGAGATCTTACCTCCGGACTTGATGGAGTGACCTGAAGGTGTACTTCGGTGATTGTTACTGGAACTCGGTGAGATCTTATCGCCGGAATTGATGAGCTGATCTGAACGTATACTGTTTTATATACTTTTGATAATTAGTATGAATTCCCTTCGTCAATATTATTTGTGCATAGTGCCAGTGGCATAACTTTCAGAGCTAACGAGCTCAAACTCGACACATCTAGTTCGATCCGTCGCCGAGTTCCAGTTACAATCACCGAAGTAGACGTTCAGGTCACTCCATCAAGTCCGGACGTAAGATCTCATCATAACTAAGAAAACGAGCCCAAACACGACACATCTAGTTCGATCCGTCGAGGAGTTCCAGTAGGAGTCACAGAAGTAGACCTTCAGGTCAGTCCCTCAAGTCCGGAGGTAAGATCTCATCATAACTAACAAAACGAGCCCAAACACGACACATCTAGTTCGATCCGTCGCCGAGTTCCAGTTACAATCACCGAAGTAGACGTTCAGGTCTCTCCATCAAGTCTGGAGGTAAGATCTCATCATAACTAACAAAACGAGCCCAAACACGACACATCTAGTTTGATCCATCGCCGAGTTCCAGTTACAATCACCGAAGTAGACGTTCAGGTCATTCCATCAAGTCCGGAGATAAGATCTCATCATAACTAAGAAAACGAGCCCAAACACGACACATCTATTTCGATCCATCGAGGAGTTCCAGTAGGAGTCACAGGAGTAGACCTTCAGGTCAGTCCCTCAAGTCCGGAGGTAAGATCTCATCATAACTAACAAAACGAGCCCAGACACGACACATCTAGTTCGATCCGTCGAGGAGTTCCAGTAGGAGTCACAGAAGTAGACCTTCAGGTCACTCCATCAAGACAGGAGGTAAGGTCTCATCATAACTAACAAAACGAGCACAAACACGACACATCTAGTTCGATCCGTCGAGGAGTTCCAGTCGGAGTCACAGAAGTAGACCTTCAGGTCAGTCCCTCAAGTCCGGAGGTAAGATCTCATCATAACTAACAAAACGAGCCCAAACACGACACATCTAGTTTGATCCGTCGAGGAGTTCCAGTAGGAGTCACAGAAGTAGACCTTCAGGTAACTCCATCAAGGCAGGAGGTAAGATCTCATCATAACTAACAAAACGAGCCCAAACACGACACATCTAGTTCGATCCGTCGCCGAGTTCCAGTTACAATCACCGAAGTAGACGTTCAGGTCATTCCATCAAGTCCGGAGGTAAGATCTCATCATAACTAACAAAACGAGCCCAAACACGACACATCTAGTTCGATCCGTCGAGGAGTTCCAGTAGGAGTCACAGAAGTAGACCTTCAGGTCAGTCCCTCAAGTCCGGAGGAATGATCTCATCATAACTAACAAAACGAGCCCAAACACGACACATCTAGTTCGATCCATCGAGGAGTTCCAGTTGGAGTCACAGAAGTAGCCCTTCAGGTCACGTCATCAAGGCAGGAGGTAAGGTCACCTCATAACTAACAAAACGAGCCCAAACTCGACACATGTAGTTTGATCCGTCGAGGAGTTCCAGAAGGAAGTAGATCTTCAGGTCACTCCATCAAGTTTGCAGGTGAGGTTTCTTCTTAGCCAACAAGTACATATTACTTAAAAAAAATTACAATTTTCATCGTATCAAAATTAGTTCACTTGACTATTTATTCCCGCAGCTAACACGCTAACGCTTGTGTGTGTGACTTGTGTCTATGTAGTAGTTCAATTCTCAACTTGTCATTTTTGCATATACGTCCTTAAGTTGAAAATCTATTAAACATTACAGAGCGATTTGGTTAGTTCCGTTCGCTATCGCTCAGCTGTCTTTAATGAAATTGCAAATTAATGAGCTTGGATATTAAGCTGGAATTCTATTAAAAACTCTTGAGCGATTACGTTGCCATTTGGCTATAGGGCCTGAGCAGATGCCATTAAAGAGATTTATAAAATTTTTAGCACTCTAACGAAACACATAACCCCGCCCACATCAACAATGTCCCGGAACACTGTTGATAAGCGACGAGACGCCTTCATCGTAAATAAAAAACTAAAAATGAAGCAAGCGCAGAGCCTCGTCGAATTGAAGAACGAACACAATAAAAGACTAAACGAATTAGTGACGACGCAAAATTCTGATGCTGAAGTACCATACTTGTCACTCTTGACTAATGAGTACACTTTAGAACATATTTTTAACAATGAAGGTATTCTATGATTTGCATGGCGTATTTAAGTGTTATTTTGAAGCTTCCATAATCAGCTTATAATTAGAACGGTTACAGTTGAGTCAGTCAGATCTTGTCTCTGCAGTGCTATTCTTTAAGGACGCGGCGCGGTCATACGAGTGGAAACCGCTGCCTGTCTTTAGTGAATTTTCAACTATGTGCTGGTTGCGGTTTCAACGCTGCACGCGGGGCTGAGTACTTAAAAAATAGCATTTGCTATAAGATGGATCATTGTTTATCAATATTTATCTACTCATATGATCATATTTTTTTCCCAGACAATATAAACAGTATACTACAAAGCGAAGAAATGTACATAGAAATACTATTAGATACAGTAGCACACATGTCACCTAATTTATTAGGACCCAATGGTGTCAAGAAGTTAAAAAATGGTAAGCATGTTTTCAGCACCTCATACGAGTACACGAAAGGAAACCCATCTGATACTATCCGTATCAGATGGGTTTCCTTTCGTGTATTTATAACAAAAGTTTGCCTTGTAATGATAAGTTTGTTCTGTTTTAGGCCGCATTCAAGCCAGCAAGAAGGCAGCACATAAAGTGACTGAATATTACCAGAACATACTGTGGGGCGATGTTGGGAGCTGCCTCGAACACATCGTTCTATGGTGGTCTCATTATCCCTTAGCTATGAGGTACTTTTTTATTTTTTATAAATTAATTAATGCTCTAATTATCAATTTATAGATTACAAACAAAGTATATACAACTAAAAAAAATACCAAAAAAATAATATAAACAATGGGAAAATAAAGAAGTTAGAGGGAGTCAAAGAATTCATCCACATAGCTGACAACGGGGAAAGTGCCCAGGATGCTGGCGGCATTGCCACGTTGGATTGCAATGCTGATTCTTTAATATTTAATTATGAACTTCATATTTGATTATTTTTAGATCACCAAACACCAGCCAAAATCTACGAGAGTGGTTATTTGCGACTTTCAATGTTAACAGTAAGTAAATTTCGTCATAGTCGTGGAAATTAATATTCAGTTAATCTTTAAAGCCTTGCTTTGTTTCAGATACCCCTGAACTAATTTTATCATCTTTAAGAATACTAGCAGATGCTTTAGGATGCCATGTGACGTCCACATCTTGGGATAAATACTTTGGGTGGGTGAAAGCAATCATTTCAACTTATTTAAAGGAGTTGGCTAAATTGAAGTATGTACAAGAATCCAGCCACTTATAGACATTGGACCTAGCACTGTATAACGATGAATAGCTCAATATTAATATTTCACATAAAAAAAGGTTCTACAAGTTGTCATTTCTTCGCAATCTTGAAAAAAAAAACGTGAACACCTATCATTAAAAGTACTATAAAAACTGCAAATAATGCTAACATTGCATCCACACAAGAAGAACTAATCTATCTACTAGTGTTAACCCCATCAAAATCTGTTAGTTATATCGGTGAAGACAGGCTGACAAATAAACGTGCCAGGGGACTTCATATTGCAAAGCATGTCGTGATTGATAAATCTTTTCTGAACTACGAGTAGTTATTGAACACTTTAATTAGCTCAAAATACATTTAATTATTTCGAAATGAAACAAGAAAAATAGTACTATATTTAGGTATTCGATAATCTGTGATTGATATAAATTACAGTCTTTAAAGCGTACGACGCGAAAGACTGTTGAATGTTTAAATGTCATTTTATTCACGTGATTTAAATCTGGGTGTGATGTTGTAAAATTCTTCAACTTTGAATTGTTTCTGTCTACTGCATGGCGATCTAAACTTCTCACAGAACTGCCACAAGTTATGCACACCGTTGCGTGACCGAATTTTGCCATACGAACTTCACAAGTTGCTCCTGAATTCAGCAGTTCATGACAAGGATGACAAGACAAATGTTGGCATTCCTTGGAACCTAGAAAAAACGTAATTACTTTAGTACCTACATGAATTAACTTTACTGTTTACCTATACATCTAAATATTATGACATCTAAGGCAACCAATCTGTTGGGAACGCAATCGGGGCCGCGGCGTCCTCATCTTCCGCCTGACGTAGGTCCTCACGGGACACGGATGTTTTAGGAGGTTCTTGTGTTGGATTGGGCGGAAAATAAAAGCGTGTCGCCACTGCGAGGACACAGTGTGGGGATTGGGTTTGGGCCGAGCATCGCCAGGACCATCTGTAAATGTCTTACCTCTATTGTTAACCATCGTGATACGATGGTGAGTAGAACAGCAAGCAATGACGTCTTCATTGCTTGCTTGCTATGCCGCCGCAATCTTTGCGTGGGTATACCACAGTTTATTTATTGCATGATGAATTGAATGCAAGTCCGTGTTGAGTGGCGATAGGTCGGTAGGTATAAGCAAACAGAAAGTCCAATAAACAAGCGGGGGTGAAGAAAAAGCCAAAATAAAGAATTACAACGAACAATTAAACGGCAGAGCGTTCAAATGACATCTGACGTTTGTTTTTTTTTCTTAAAGATGGGACCGAACTCAAAGTTCACAGAATCGATAAAAGAATCGATTGGTTAGAAAGTAGTTTGATAACACTTCAGTTAATATTATTCGACAAAAAATATGAACTAAGATTAAACGAAGAAGCACATTCAGAAGTTAAAAAAAAAAAAAAAGTTGAGTTTCGTGGACGAATCACTTTTTCTTTACGTTGTAAAATCGTCAAATGAGTCTAAATCTACGGTGTTCTTCAACAGCCCTTTATGTTCCGGGGTCACGGTAATTCGTTTTCCGAATCAAAACGTGTAACGTAAAAACAAAAAACTAAATAGGACACTGAATTGAACTCTATCGATTCCCGCCAAAAACTTGCATTTTCAACGCCATTCCTTAATTATTTCAGAAAAGAAATCGTTTTGAATCCCGTTGGTGAAAATCGATTAAGTACAGTTTCATTTTGACAATCTGGAAAAGCTTTATGACCCTTCCCTAGTCTACATTATTTCATCGTGGCCTTGTCATGTCAATAAAAAATGCACAGAAAGCAATTCAGATACTTTTTTATGTTTAACAGTTTATATAAGTATTAGGAAATTATTAAACACTAAACAATTCATTAATGAATTTTTAAATACTACGAGTTAATGTGAAAGTCATATAGATGACTGGGGCAGTCATTTAGCCAACTCCTTTTATAAAATATTTAAATCAAAACCGTTTTTATTTTCTTTACCTTTTTTAGCGCGACTCTCACTACCAACTTACAGTTGACAACGCTGAAAGTCAACCCTGAAATATCGTTATACATTACAGAGGCAAGTTTCAGTCATTACTTTATAATTCAATTGTGATAGGTATTGATTAGTTTATAAAATAATGATAATTATTATTTTTTCAGAGCACAGAATCTGGGGCAAGTTTTGCGTTGATGCTACAAGCATTAGTGACCCTGAATAATCAGTGTGAAGTAACATGGGACTACATTCTAGGAGCCCCTTTAGAAGACTTGCCTATTGTGGAACAAATACCTATATTACATCGACTGGGTAAGAAATTGCTGTGCTGGCGTAATGTAAATGTTTGGCCAACATAAACCCTAGCTCTTCATAAATATGTAGGTCTGCTTTATGACCTACTTTATCTTATATACAGGGTGAATTTTTCAACTGGGCCTGGATGGCTATATCCGAAACTGTAAGGGATATCGAAAAACGTTGAAAGGAGTCTCGAGGCCGATTTTGACAAAAATACAAACATCCACATCCACGCCCAGTTGAAAAATTCACTCTGTATAATAAAAACTTTTTTAAAAAGAACCGACTTCAAATCAAACACAAAAAAGTTTAAAATAACTTTTCTTTCGGAAGTTGGTGGCTTTGTTTTTTATTTCATTGACTAGTGTCACCGACTTCCGAAAGAAAAGTTATTTTAAACTTTTTTGTGCTTGATTTGAAGTCGGTTCTTTTTTTTTTAAGTTTTTATTTTACCCTTTTTAGTTCAGATATTCAACAAGAATTTTCGTATAATCGGCCGTCTTTAGAAATCTGTAATCCATGTGACCAACAAAAACGGATCTATGCGGGCAACTTCTCGAGATACCCATTATTCTTTTATACTTAAACTTTTCCCAGAATGTAACAAATACTTTTGTGAAAACCGCATCAAAATCGGTTTAGCCAAACACGAGATAATCGCGACCAAACATACAATCGACTTTGTAAATCTACAACCCAAGTAGGCAAAATTTCCCTATCTCAAAAACTACTTGGGGTGCTAAGACAGGAAAACTCCACGTGCGCCCGTGGACTGGAGTTCCCTCTCGGATACGACCGGGGGGAAGACCAGTTTTTCGGGCCGGTGCACCCTGGGATGCGGGCAAAAACTCTTCCTTAGGCACTGTACCTAAGGGGTCTCTTTGCCCGTATGCGAATAGCCTGTCGGGTGGACGATCCAACGCGTGTCCCTCTGAATAGCAGAGGGCACAGCGGCGGAGCGGGCTTGCGGACGGTGAGTAATGGGTATGCTCGCCGTCCGACCAAGGACCAAGCCCGGGTTGGTGGCGCGTCGTATTTCACGCGTCACCGACGGGGCCCCTTATGGGGCCAAATGCCTGCTGGGGTCGCGGATTAATCTTAATCCAGGATACCGTGGCCCCGGAACGTAAAGGGCATCCGAAGGCACACGGGTTGATTTTAGTCAGTAAGAGTCTGACAGTCCCTTCCGCCCACGCGCCACCCAGGGCGGGAGGACTCATTTGATGATTTTGCCACCCCAAAAAACTCAAAAACTACTGAACCGATTTTGATGAAACTTGCAGTGTACCCAAGTCGGACAATAGCTAGTACAACAACAAAAAAATACTTCAATCGGATGTGTGATTCCGGAGATATACGAACACAAACATAAAAACATACATACATACACTTTTGTTTGGCACATTTGTTCAGACGCTGATATAAACTAACATAATTATAATTATGAAAACTGGGCAGTTCTGGTAATATTACATACATACGGGTCGAATTGATAACCTCCTTTTTTTTTTGAAGTCGGTAAAAATCAATTGCTGTTCGTTAGTCTCGCTAAAACTCGAGAACAGCTGGACCGATTTGGCTAATTATAGTTTTGAATTATTTTTGGAAGTTCAGGGAAGGTTTAAAAGGCGAGTAAACATGATAAAAAAATATTATGAGGCGGTACGAAGTTTGCCCGGTCAGCTGTATATGTATAATATTAAACGCGATCAACACATCTTAACTGCTGTTAAACCTGTTAGTGTCATAATATTGACACTGATAACGCGTAGGCTCTAATGTTCATCCGCAGAAACTTCGAGCCTGGATTTTCAGCGGGTCTAAAACGACCACGTTAAGCAAAATTCCTAATGATTCACTTCGTGCATTGCCAGCTACGTCATTGGCCACTCTACTATTATTCATTCACGATGCGAATCATTAGGAATATTGCTAAGAGGACGTTTTAGACTTTCCAGGTTTTAATCCGATTACAACATTCCAGATCATTCTATTCACACATACCGACTATGGTGTCTAGCCGAGACGCGTCGTTTAGCAAACTTATGGGAAATGAGAGATTTTTTCCGAATAGCACACAACGACATGCAAGCTTGTATGGAGCAACTCATCAACTTGAGGTTTGCTGATCACACAGTCACTATCGAATCAGGTAAAGTCAGGATTAAAAACCTTTCAATTAAACCAAGAACTTGACATATTATCTCGATAAATCTATTAACAAAGTCTTTTTGCAGGGAAAATTGGAGTTCACGAAAATGTATGCGCCAAAATGAGAGAGAAATTAGTTTCGGAAGTCAAAGTTAACATACAAAAACTCAAGGTAAAGCATCAACATAAACCAAGTTCACTTGCTTCGAGTATCAATTGTTTCGGCGGCTCTAAACCCTACCAAGAAAAGCCACAGACAAATGAACCGCTTACCGATCAGTTTGGACAACATGCAAACATCAAATAAAAGTAATCAATGCACTATTACAGGAAGCAACAGAGGAGATAACCCAAGTTCTATCATCCGTTTGTGCGACCACGAGCTTAGCGCATCTGACCATGATATTCCCGAGCAACGCCGAGTGGAGGCTTGTTACGAGACCCCCACAGACTATACACTCCATTTATGTACACGAGTTCTTAAGTAAGTGCCACCCACACTGATCTTGTTATCGTGATGTTTTAAACTCCGATAGCAAATATGGTTCAAATACTTTTAGCCAAAAATTCAGCTTCGCGATTCCGCTGTGCAGAAGTCTGTGTATACGGTGCACGTTGGTAGGTGGTATATTTTACTATGTGCCGTTTATAACTTTCTTAATATATGCAGCTTAAGGCTCTACGAATAGGTTTCATCAGAACTTAAAGGAGGACGCGTGGGTTTCGCGAAAATTGTTGGAGGCTCAGTATTGGGACAGAGCAGGTTATGAAAAAAAATTTGGTGAAGCAACAATGCGGTAGGTGACACTCGCGCAAATTTCCTTTCCTCTGCATGTTGCGGTGTCTCAAAACAACTTCCATCATTTATTTTTTCTGCAGTCGATCATACCCAAGAAGTACATAACTAGTTAAACCATTTATTTCCATTTCAGATACTATGTTACTACCAGTAATATTGGCAACACAAGACATAACGACGTTGAACATGATACTTAGAATCATGTGCGAGTCATGGTTGCATCATATCTACATTGCTAAAGTTAAATTCACGTAAGTATAGACCTTAGTACACAGAATATAAGTGCAAAATCAGAATAACACTAAGCAGAAAATTTAATTTTCTTGTAATTTTACAGCAAGGATGCAGCAATGCAACTTCTGCATGATTTTAACGAAGTAAGGAATTGGCTGAGCGATTGCAAACATCTTGCTACGGCATCGAGAAAACAAATGCTACAGAATGAAGTTCTAAGGTACTAAATATTATTATTGATTATTTTGATAATTGTAAGGTCTTTTTTTATCGTGGTAAAAACATCAAATGAGTCCTCCTACCTAGGGCAGGGCAGGAGGGACTGTCAGATTTGTACTGAATAAAATCCACGGTGTCCTCCATTAGCCCTTTACGTTCCAGGGTCACGGTAATGAGATAAGTCCCGCGACCCCGGCAGGCTTTGGCCCTCTAGAGGGGCCCCCGTCATCTTGTTGACGCTCTTAGTGGCGCGCGTAGAACACTACGCGCCGTCGACCCGGGCATGGTCTATGGTCGGGCGGCGAGTTGCCCATTACTCGCCATCCGCATGCCCGCGCCTACGGTGGCCGGAGATTTCTTGCGACGTCTGTCGCCGCGGACGTCTATCACTGCGGCTGGGGCGGAGGGAGGACGCTGTCCTCTCCCTCACGCGGCCCGCCTCCTCCTTCGAGAGCATGACACAGGTACCTCCCGAAGCTTCCGTGTCCGGTGAGGACCTGCGTCATGCGGTAGGTCAGGACGCCGTGACGCCTATCCAGCCACTCTTCAAAGAGGGGTCTTACCCGAACCTCGGTTGCGACAGTCGTTCCCTCCATACTGCCCTGAGATCGCGCCGGACCTCTTCCCGCCGCGCCTCGACTTCTCGAGGCAGCGGGAATTCTCCCCGGCGCTGCGCCTCCACGCGCCACTCATAGACGCGCTGGAGGGCAGTGAAGTTGCCTCCAGATCCCAGGGCAGTAATCCGGCAAGGAGGTTGGCCGATTCTCCGGCAATTGTAAGGTCTAAATTAATTAATAACGATTTAGTTTATGTATTCAGGAGGTGCGAAGGTGTGGGTAGATTACTACTGCACGCTCCTGGAGATCTGATTTCAATGCAAGACTCCACAATGCAGTCTGCCCAGCAAGTTCGAAAGGAGGGTACGTCATCCACATATAGTACTAATAACCCAGTTTAAGGAAAAGTTGATCTAAGACGTCCTAATAGCTCACCACCGTCGTATAGAGACTAAGAATAAAGTCTCATAGAAATTAAACACACAACATCTTTTCAAGCCTATGAGACGCGATCAAAAAATATGGTAACATGCTACAATACACCTACAAGCTCCTAACATAAAATTAATTTTCCTTTTCCAGTATCAGAAAACGATAACCCAGAACAACTAATGCCTGCCGAGATGTACGTCCCCAATCAGAAGCAATGGCTAACGCTACGCGCTAAGAAAATGAAAGGACCAATCGCTTTTACACTATGCTGCGTCGTATTGAGTTGATGTAGTATAAATAAAATATATAAATTACAACATTCAATGTCTTTTATTAATTATCCTTAATTTCATAGAGCTGAACTTATCACTAAATGATTCTACGTACATAGTAATGATTTACTTTGACATGCGTTAATAGACACATAAAATTGATATTTTATGTTTTGTCACTACACAGTTACACACCCAAGATTATCTTTTTTTTTTCTTTTTAAAATAAGGGCGTCCGCTAAAAAACACGCCCTTGCTGGCGTTTTAAAGGGGCGACGCGCGTCTTCGTTTGAAAAAATATAATGAATAGCGGTAAAAGAAGCGTACGGGCGCGGTTGCGTGTACCTAGTTTTCAACGGACGCTCCATGCATCTGCGTGAATTTTAACGGATGCCCTAAGTACTATTTTTTGTTTATACTATTGATTGCTTCACATTAAACTACAAAGTTAATAATGATATCATCGATACTGTAACTAGAATTTATAGAGTACTGAAGAAGTAGTAATGCATTACAAAATATTTAAACAAAATTCATAAAATTCTACATAGCAAAAAAATATGTTTCTCTTGAATATATAAGTAAAATTTATTGCATTTCTAATATTTGCTTTTACTTGTGAGCAAGTATATAATGGAAATTGAATTCACAAAAGGTTCGAATCAGTGACTCGGGGGTAAAAAGACCAATAAAATCATTGATATCTAAAAACTCAAGATAGAGTGCTCAATTCTGACTTATGCAAATAGATAAATCTCAAATCATTATTGCGTTGCCCGTTTCATTCGAAACAACTTTATCCGTCTTATTACAAAACGCCGACTAAATATAGTACTGGGATTAGTTCTAGGTTTAAACCATGGACTAAGAAAAACCTTATTATAAAATGAAGTTTATCACTAAACCTTGTACTATCTATGGTACTAAAGATAAAACCGCGAGACCCCTAGTTTATCCATGGTCCTAACTTTGGTACTATTGTCAAATGTCAATTTCTACAAAAATTTGAGGTTACGGTGGATTTAATTTTCTGTTTTATTGTTTTTATATCGTTGAAAAATTGATATTAATATGATTGACTTGATCGACTTAGAAGATAATTGAGATGGTTGAGACTTCTCGTCGATCTGTGATACGTCGTCATCGTGGAAATCCATTTGAATTGAGTGACGAAGATTTTAGATACAAATATAGGTTCACAAAACGTTTCGGTGAAAAAATTGTGGATCTTTTACTTGACGATTTAGGTCACGATCCTCGAGGATGCCCCTTGAGCCCTGAGCTCCAAGTAGTTTGCGCATCGCGCAACTGGGCTCGCCATGAAGTAAGTGCTATTTGTAATCTTGGTCATTGCCTAAATAACGCTCAGCTAATATTCTAATACATATTATTTGTTATTTGTAGATTCAAGATGATACATCTGACTTACATGGGGTGTCTCAACAAGTTATCAGCAAAACGTGTAAAAAGGTGGCAGAAATTTTGTCACGAATATCACGAAGATAATATATTAAAATGCCTACCAAATTACATGAACAGGAACAAGCGATCGATCAATCAACAAGCAATTGTGTATTGGATTGTAATAATATTTATTTCAAACTATTGACCTTGCACCCTCACAACAGTCTGTTCTGGATTTTCCTCATTTATTATTTCTCCTGTTTCTTCATAAATGTCATTGGATATTGCTGAAATTAATATGTAAAGGAATTAAATATGAATATTTGAATAACACTTTATTAAACTTGTTTTTTTTTTTACTATTTACCTTGCACCCCCACCACAGTTTGGTTTGGATTTGTTTCCCTACTTTCTTCATAACTGGGTCCAGGTTTTATGTCAACAAACATACCGTTTGTTGCTGTAGCCACCATAGTAATTGGAATCTAATACAAATAATAAGTAAATTCACTTTCACCATATGTTTCACATTGTCATAATAACGGAAATCAAGGTAGGCTATTTTTCGTAGTTTATACATATAGTCTATTTATCCAAACCTAATAAGGATGGATGTAACTCAATCACGCTAAAACGGCTGAACGGATCTGGATGAAGATAGATTATAGTCTGGAATACCAAATAAGGTACATTTTTATCCCAGTAACAATTTCCTGTGGGATAATTTTAGCTATGGCGCGGTCGAAGCCGCATGCAAAATGCTAGTATGACATAAAAAATATCGTAAGTAGTTATACACTAGTAAAAGCGATTAGTACTTGTTTGATAAATTCTAATTACGCGCCGCGAAGCTGTACTCCGTTTCACGTTCGTTGATAAAAATATGACTTGATAAAAAACGCGATATGTGTGTTTGTTGCGCTCGTTGAAGAGGTTGGAACATGGACAAAGAAATTAAATGATTTGTTTGTTACGAATAAAGAGTTATTATGCATTTAAAGTATGTAGTTAGTATCAACATTAGGAAAAACGGAATGTCATATTGAATGAAGCCAGTGTAAAAGAATGAATGATTGCCCTTTTTTATTTTTTATCTGTGTATAATATTTAAACCATGGATGATCTTTGGACTATCTGGTCTTCAGTTGGTCTTAGATTTGTAATATGAACACATTTTAAGCCTGGTACTAACTTTAATACCGTAACAATCCTAGACTATTTAGTCCAGGTTTAAACCAGTACTAACTCAATTTTTTGTAATAAGACGGTATGTGTTCTGAAAAAGTTCGAATTTGTTTTATCAATCAGAACTCGTTTTCTATTGATTTATTGGTGTTATTTTTAGTTTGATTATCATCTAAGGTTTTTTTATAGGTAAGGCAATGAAAAAAATAGACTTCTTTAAAAAACTAAATTGCAATTGAATAAAATTGTTTATTGAAAATACTACTTGAGTGATTAATCTGCGCGCCGATCATCTAATACATCTAAATATGATGCTTAAAACTAATGACAATTTTTACACATTCAGTCAATGACTAAACCAGTCTCGATTAGCATTTGATGCTTTCTCATTTCAAACCGCCTATTTCCTAGCGATAGTACTTCGATATCTGTGTTAGAGCGAGATGACGCTATGTTTCAGCTGAACGCTAGATAGAGTGGAAATTAGTCACCAGTACCATCGCTAAATTTCTCCTATACTCATGGTACTACCAGTCTTTGCACCCTACCCGTATACTGAAGACAGACCATTTACTGGGTGATTTACAGATCAGCATTTTCCTGAGTATTTTCCTTCATTTGCATTTTCCTGAGTACTTTTTCTGCCCACGGATCACTCTGATGTCATTTTTCAAAGCGCGGACCATTCCACCTCCCATATGTTAGGATTTTGGTTGACCAATTAAGCAGAATTCACGAAACGATCACAGAGAATAATTATCATTGTAGAAGACGAGGTAGAAATTTTTTGTAGACTGTCGCAAATATAAAGTTAAGCATTAAGGCTGCACTCTGGGCACTATCCATCAGCAAAGTTTGCTTTCCTTATGCGGAAGGTCACATCACCTAACTGTGAAGTATGCAACAAAATTGAAGATGTGCAACATTTGCTGATGGAATGCGCCAGGAGCAAAAGTGAGAGAGAATCATTAATAAGAAAATTTGAATTGAACGTCTTTGATGTTGGGCTTGTGCAGAACATTTTAGCAAACCCTAGAACGGAGGTTGCCAAGAGGCTGTGGGGTCTGGTAAGGACCACATAGTCTCTGTGATTTAGATCGGGTTAATGATTCTCCTTCATTTTGACAGTATGAAGTTAAGTATAAGGTACGATGGTCTTGACATATCCGTGTGGATAAAAACCCAGAATAATAATAAAGAGAAAAAATATATATAAAGTTTTTTCTTTATCAAATTATGCAGAAAATCTTTAAATTCCATGGAATATTTGCAAGCCCCATCTGATAACATCTTAAAACCGTTTAACAGTTTGTATATCATTCAGGTCTTTGGACACTTTGAGGCAAGAGACTCCCGACAGAGCACTCACAACTTTATAGAACGAGAAGAATGCTTGTTACATTCTTTAGGAGTGTGCAAGCTAAAACACTGTCTAGCGAACGACACCTCTTTGCCAAAGTTATAGAAAGAAAGTTATACTAGTAAAATGCTGAACGAAACGTGAATGAATCCACTTCCTAAGCTCCTCATATCTTCTAATCATCATCCGAATCGGATCGCCGACACTTTTCCTTCAACTTCTCATACTCATTCCTCCTAATTAGATCTTCTTTTATCTTAAGCATATCGCTGTGAAGACTACTCACCTGCACGTCATTCAATTTGTCATCTTGTGTGGATGAGTCGCTGTCTAAACCTGAATCGTCGTCTGACTTGTCCTGAGCAATGACCTCTTGGTCGGAAAGTTCGTGGCAAGATTCTTCTGAGCTCTCGTACGTTTGTCTGTCGAGGCGATACGCTTTGGGCACTTTGTCGTCCATATGTTTGCGGTGGCGAGACTTCGGGCTGTCTTTTGAGGTATCTTTACGGCCGTCGGCGCGTTTTTTCTTTCGGCGCATGCTCTTTGCGATGACGCGCTTCTGGTGATCCAGTTGTGGGAATAGTTCTGTTGAAAAAAGCATCATGTTTGTAGTTGTTTTGTGTTGGCTGGTAATGAATAAAATAAAAAGAAACCAAACAAATTGAATATAAGCTCTAAAATAGGATAAAACATAGGTTTTCAAATATAGGATTGAAGGCCCGATTCGTCATTATTCATTCCTGCAGTAAAACATTAAGGGAAAGCTATGTTGTTTCCTGATAAGTGTTGATTTTCACGCTATTCGAACGAACCTGAAGCAGACGCAGAAAACTAATCCAGACTACTATTGCAAGCTCGATTTATTCAGATGTGGGAATCACCGATACAACGCCGAAAGTGAGCATACCAAGTTTAATTTTCGCTAAGAAATGCGACTAAACCATTAAAAATAATAAATATTTCATAACTTACAACATACTCTAAAAATAAATGCAAAGCCATACATACCGTGTGCGCAGCTGAGCGCCTTCTCCGCGGCGTTCATCTCAGCCTCCTGTATGGAGTGGCCGCGCGCTGCCGCCAGTCGCTGTCCGCGGAAGTACACGCCCACTGTGTACACGCGGGTGTTGGTCGGACCCAGGCACTCGATCACCCTGGGAATGGGGAATGATGTGAACTTAGCGACGAAAATCATTTTAGGAAGACTTCACCCTTGGAGCTCTCAGATTCAAAAGATTGCATAGTGCGATCCAATTAAGAAGATCACCTTCTATTGACGTCACACCTGTCAAATAAGAACATTTGTATATTATTCTCCATACATTTGAAGTGTCAGTTGACCATAGACACTGGTCTTCTTAGTCGCAACGCATTATTTAGGGTTATTTGTAAAACATTAACAACCTTGAAAGGCGCTCCCTTACCGCGAGCATTCACCTGTAATGTAACGTTACAGATTCGAATATTTCATCAGTGACGGAAAACAATCGAGCATCACAATGCGCACCTTGTATCAAATCTATACTAAATGTACGCGAATGCTCGTCATTCAGGGAGGTAGTACTATAATGTAATGCTCAAAGTCGAATCTATAATGTTACATCACACGCGAATGCTCCCGGTGAGGGAGCGCCTTTATGTGTTGAAAGTACGTATAGTTGTAACTTGTAAACAACCTTTATTATGAAACAAAACCTGAAAAATCGGAAAAAAAGCCTAGGTGTTTTTTCCCTGCCGGGTTCGCGGAACTAACGAGCTACCGTGACCCTGGAACGTAAAGGGCTATTAAAGGAGACCGTGGATTTTAGTCAGTCAAGTCTGACAGTCCCTCCTGCCCTACCCTTTTTTTTTTTTTTTTTTTTTTTTTAGGGTGGCAAAATCATCAAATGAGTCCTCCCGCCCTGGGTGGCGCGGGAGGGACTGTCAGACTCTTACTGACTAAAATCCACCCGTGTTCCGTCGGATGCCCTTTACGTTCCGGGGCCACGGTATCCTGGATTAAGAAAAATCCGCGACCCCGGCAGGCATTTGGCCCCATAAGGGGCCCCGTCGGTGACGCGTGAAACACGACGCGCCACCGACCCGGGCTTGGTCCTTGGTCGGACGGCGAGCATACCCATTACTCACCGTCCGCAAGCCCGCTCCGCCGCTGTGCCCTCTGCTGTTCAGAGGGACACGCGTTGGAGCGTCCACCCGACAGGCTATTTGCATACGGGCAAAGAAACCCCTTAGGCACACAGTGCCTAAGGAGAGTTTTTGCCCGCATCCCAGGGCGCACCGGCCCGAAAAACTGGTCTTCCCCCCGGACGTATCCGAGAGGGAACTCCAGTCCACGGGCGCACGTGGAGGTTTCCTGTCTTAGCACCCCTCCTGCCCTACCCTGGGTGATTTTGATGATTTTACCACGCTTATAAAAAGGTGTTTAATTCAAAATGGAATATTTTTCTGTTGACAATGAAACACCTGATTTTTACCTGTATTTACTGTACGTTTCGAATACACTTATCTTTCTACCGTCAGATCACACAACATTTTTCAGGATAAAATCTCACAAACTCTTCTGAAAAAAAAAACGTAAATTGACGCAATCCGACCGATTCCAAATTCAAGTGTAAAATCATCGTTACCACTACGACAAATGACATGAAACGTGCGTTTGTCTACGGTTACATGAAAAACAAAACACGCTCGCCACGACGACGACGCAAATCAGTCGAATTGCATCATTATGTCGTAGTAGCAAGGACGATTTTCATGTTTAGTTTGCAAAAAACACGAATCGCGTCATGGGGACTTACTTGTAGACAGGTATATCGGGCTCCCCTCCCTCCATGGACCGGAGCGTGAGGCAGCACTGCTGCAGCTTTGACTTGGGGTCGTTCCAGTCCTGGTTCATGATGAACTCCTGCAGCCGCGGGAACAGGCACGCGTTGCAGAACGCTGTGCAGTAGTCTAAGTTCTGGAATTATTCGTTTAATTGTTACTGGCTTTTGCCTCTGGACCTACCGAAGGCGCTAAACTCGAAGACAAGGTTCTCGGGCAATTGCAAAAGATATGCGAAGGATTATTGGTATGTTGGTATGATACGTAGATTTTTTTTTCTATTCTATCAATACTTATATTATACATACTCATAATGTAAATAATAAGTAAAAACTAACTAGTAATCTTCTTCTTCCTGCCCTTATCCCATTCTACTTGGGGTCGGCGCAACACGTTTTCTTCTTCCATTCTCCCCTATCAGTCGTCACAGTATCATTTACTCCTTTTTCTTTCATATCATTCCTTAGACAATCCATCCATCTTTTCTTTGGCCTTCCTCTTCCTCTCCATCCATCAACATTCATACTCATCACTCTCTTTGTCACATGGGTGTCATCCCTCCTCATCACATGTCCATACCAAGATAGACGATTCCCTTTCATTTTTTCTGTAACAGGCGCCACTTTCAAACTTCCCCTTATAAACTCATTCCTTACTTTATCCATTCTTGTCACTCCACACATCCATCTCAACATCCTCATCTCCGCTACATGCAATCGTTTCTCATCCATCTTTTTCACAGCCCAGCATTCCGATCCATACAATACTACAGGTCTTATCACGGATTTGTATATTTTCCCCTTTAACTTGAGGGGCATCCGTGGGTCGCAAGTTGTTCCGGTGACCTGTCGCCATTTCATCCATCCCGAGTTGATCCGGTGTGTTATGTCCCGGTCTACATCGCCGTCTCCTTGGACAAGCGACCCGAGGTACCGAAAGTCGGAACAGACTAGTATGGGCGTTCCTGCAAGAGTAATGGGCACAGGACTGGAGAGACCGCCAAAATCGCAAAACAGATATTCTGTTTTGGTTCTGCTTAATTTCAGGCCAACGTTCTCCAGTCTTCGCCACCACACCTCCAATCTGCTCTGGACCTCTAGGCCGCTCTCGGCAATCAACACAATGTCATCGGCAAACAGCATGCACCAGGGGGCCTCTTCCTGGATGTCCGACGTCAGAGCATCCATTATCAACAGGAAGAGGTACGGGCTAAGAGCCGACCCTTGGTGCAAGCCAACCGCTACATTGAAGCTGCCGGTAGTGCCCGCTGTAGACCGGACTTGGGTACTGCATCGGCTATACATTGCACGGATCAACTGTACATACTTTCCAGGTACACTTTTCTCCTTAAGGGCCCACCACAGAACCTCACGGGGCACCCGGTCGTATGCCTTTTCCAGGTCGACGAACACCATGTGCAAGTTTTTATGCGCACCTCTATATTTCTCGCACAGTTGGCGGATAGCGAAGATGGCATCCGTCGTACCCCGACCAGGCATAAAACCGAATTGGTTCTGTGAAATTTCGCTCTCCTCTCTCAGTCGCCTTTCAATAACTTTCTCCCAAACTTTCATACTGTGTGATATTAGCTTTATTCCTCTATAATTATTGCATTCCAGCACATCACCTTTGTTTTTAAAAATGGGCACTAGCGAACTATTACACCATTCGTCAGGTATGGCTTCTTCCAGCAACAGCTTATTGAAGAATAAAGCTAACCACGTCCAACCATCCATCCGCAATATTTTCCATACTTCAACAGGTATTCCGTCCGGTCCTAATGCCTTACCATTCTTCATTCCACTTACCGCATTCCTCACTTCATCCACACTTATGTTTCTTACTAATCCCTTATTTACTGGTTTACTTTCAAGCACACCACTCCAGTCATTCTCCTCATTCATCAGTCTTTCAAAGTAGCCCTTCCACCTATTCTTAATTTTCTCATCTTCCGACAGAATCATTCCAGCATCGTCTTTTACGCACTTTACCTGACAAACATCCTTCGCCTTTCTCTCCCTAGCTCTAGCAAGCCGATATAGTTGTTTTTGGCCTGCTGGAGTGTCCAAGGTGTCATAGAGCTTTTTTTGGGCACTTGCTTTCGCTATAGCCACAGCTCTTTTGGCTTTTTTCTTAAGAGCATCATACTCACTCTTTCTTTCAGCTTTCAAACTAACATGCTCATTTCCAATGCTCTGCCATTCCTTAAATTTCTTCTTTTTTTCCCTCAAAGCATTCTGTACCTCTGTCGACCACCACCATGTATCCCTATCTATCGTGCCCCTTCCTTTCGTCTCTCCCAAGATATCTTTTGCTGCGCTCCTAATACACTGAGCTATCTCATTCCAACATTCATTTACGCCCTTGTCGTTCATATCACCCATCTCAATCATTTTATTTACCACTCGCTCTCTTAATTCTCCAGCACAATCATTCTTCTCTAGCATATGCCATTTTATTTTAGGAGGGGGGCGCTCTTTATGTTTTAGGAGCCGTATTTGTAAGGCTACTTCCATAACCAGGAGACGATGTTGTGAGACCAAATCTTCTCCCGGTAGCACTTTGCAGTCCTTGACGTGCTTTATATTGTTGCGTCTAACAAGGAAGTAATCTATTTGTGTACTATGTGCCCCACTCTTATATGTTACTAGGTGTCCATCGGCTTTTTGGAACCAGGTGTTAGCTACTGCTAGATCAAATGCAGTAGCTGATTGCAACATAGTTTCCCCCTCATTGTTTAAATTCCCGAAACCCCATCCCCCGTGTACTCTTTCGTAACTTCCTTTCATTCTTCCCACATGTCCATTAAAATCACCTCCAATAATTAATTCCTCATGCACCGGGATGGTCATTAAAACTGTAATATGTACAAAAATTAATTAATTAAAAGAAAAACATTCAAAGGACGTCAAAGAATTCGTCCGCATCAACGGGAACAGTGCCCAAAACGCTGGCAGCATTGCCACGTTGTATGGCTATGCTGATTCGTTGGCCTCGAAATAGGCCAGCCCTCTGGTCACCTGAAGAGTCTAATCGCCTGGCGATATCTTTAAAAACGTATTACTTTACCAATACTTACTTTGTCAATATACAGCGCCCCTAAGAACGCTTCAAGTAGATCGGCCTTGTGTTTCTTAGTAGTAGGCTTCGCTTTAGGGTTATTGTACATCGCGTATGAGGACATGTCGAGGTCGTCGCACACCATCGACTGAGTGCGGTTGTTGACTAGAGATGAACGGAGCAACTGAAATGTAAAAATATTTGATTAATAAAGGTAGGGAGCTTGCTGAGAGGTGATGCGACGCAATTCGACCGATTCCAACTACAAGTGAAAATCATCCTTACGTGCGGTTGTCTACGGGTAGTTGAAAAGCCAAACAAGATGGCCACGACGACGTCAAGTCAATCGAATTGCATCACTATATCGTAGTAGCAAGGACGATTTTCATTTTTGGTTAGTAGAAATTGCAAATCGCACGAATCGCGTCGTGGATAAAGTCCCTAACTCTAACGACCTTTTTTTCAAATTCAAGCCTATAAGACATTATAATTTATCTAAACCATTCAAGTAATTAATTCGAATTAGACTATTTAGTTTCAATAATTTCGCGACAAAAATCGAGGCTTGGATGAAAGATGCAGTCCCACCCTCAAGCCCTCCCTTTTCGCATTCAAGCCTGGATTTTTGTCGCGGAATTAAAAGTAAATATTAACATTTCAAGAGTTTTAGTTGCTAATTTCTGAGAATTGAGAGAGAATTTGTGGTTACCTATCATAAGATCGAAAAATGTTTGACCGAATTTCATTTGACCTAAAACTTTTCAACTATTATCGTTTGGTTTTTTTTACTTCATCGAAGTCACGTTTGCCACTGTTTCAGTTAACCTATTATCTATTCGTTTTTTTTCGTTACTCCAACACTTCATTTGGCCGAAAAACTTTTTACCGATGTTACAGTTACTCGAAATGACGGTTAATCGAAGTATTATGTTTCCAAACATTCATTATACCACTGTTTTAATTGCCATATTTTCATTTCACCAAACACCTAGAAATTTGTGCACACTAATTATTGCTGTTACATTTTTAGCAGGCGCCATTGAAATGTATGTAGACAATACAAAAAAATTGTACAAAAGTCATATACGATAATATAACTCTGACGGGTATTGTATTATCATTAATGTTTGCTGTTAATTACATAGTTGGACTATAAAGGTGAAACCGCACTAGGCGTACGAGTAACTGCACTGCAGCGGAACTTCGCAACACGACGCTTTTCTTTGCCACGCAGTTGGGTTGCAGTGTAGTTCCGTTGCCGCTTAGTGCGTGATGTTTCGTAGAATTTCATAATTATATTATAAAGAATATTTTGACGCGTCGTGACGCGCAGTTACGCTGCAGTGCAGTTCCGTCTAGTGCGGTTTCACCTTTAGGGGTGTTCTGGCTCTTTTATTATTGTGTTGTTCTTGTGTTTGTTAAGAGGTTTGTATTGTGATACACTTGCATACAGCATAAAAACAGATATGCAACATGCAAACAAGCACCACAAAAACATGCAAGCAAGCATGCTGCATGCAAGCAAGCATGCAGTATTCTAGCAAGCATCAAGCAAGCATGCAGCATGCAACATGCAGCAAGCACGAAGCATGCAACATTCAGCAAACACGCAGCATTCAAGCAAGCATGCAACATGCAACAAGCATTGTTTCTGTCATGGCTCCGGCGCTGCGGGGTTTTGGGTGGCCCCACGCGAGCTTATCGTCGCAGATGATTTGAACGCTCACCACCGCAGCTTCGGTTTACTGGCCGGCTTCGCCGGCCAGCCTCAGCCGCGGCGGCGGCCGTTCCAACCACCTGCTCCTCAGCTCGCGGGCCACCCCACCCCTCCGCGCCTACGCGATTTTAAATTACACTCTAGGGGTAGGGCAGACAAGACTACGTAAAGTCGGCTTTGCAGAATTTCGTTTCCGCCACAAAGTTTTATAGCACAATATATTGAATTTTTATGACAGTAATTTAATTTTTCGATAAAATGTTATTTCGGTATGGTGAAAATATGGCAAATAAATCATTTGGCAATTGAAAAAAGTTTAAAAGAGGCTTCGGTCAATAGTAAATAGTTATTTTGTTAATCGGTGGAACATACTTCGGTAAAATAATACTTATGGCTAATGATACTTCGATGAACTGAAAATATGTCAAACAATGCATATAGCAAAAGAGATGTCGGTCAATAGTTTTCGGTGTAATGAAATTCGAACAAACAAAATTCGGTAAATTGATCGGTTCCCAGAATTTGTATAATTCATTTTTTCTCTTTGTTTAATTTTTTGTAGTTATCACTTATTTTTTGTGAAGGCTGGTTAACCTTTAAGGCGACTCTGTAAGTCCTAATCATATTATAATTAAAAATAAAAGTTTTAATAACAATAATAACTTAAGTAGTAGGCAAATAGTTAATGGTGTACGATTTATCAAAGAATTTATGAAAATTAATGATGACATTTTGTTATTTTGACTTTCCTTCACATATATTTATTATAATTATATACCTTAATTAACTTTACTGTACACAGAAGCTGTTAGAAAACCTTAATAAATAACATTTAAGTCCGCAATTTAGTCAAACTTGCATTTAGCTCGCATGGAATTTCTTGTATAATTCAAATAGGTATTTTTTTCTTTACTCACAGACAAATGCCCCTCATGGTGGTCAGGAAAGTGTCGGTAGAGCTTGTCAGACACTACTAACTGTACCACAGTATCACCGAGGAACTCCAGGCGTTGGTTGGAGCCTAGTGTCAGGTGTGTGAAGCCAACTGAACGGTCGGTGAATGCTCGAGCTAGGAGACGGATGTGCTTGAATTGGATGCCTGAAAGAGAAAGATTATTATTATGTTTTTTAGAATTCTCGATGAGATAGGACTTAGTTAAATACTAGTTTTTATCAAAAAGCAAAAATTACTACTATTCAGGGGAGGTTGGGTTCCGACCCCAACATATAGTTTCGGATATAGCCATCCACGCCCAGTTGAAAAATTCACCCTATATAGGGTGTTAAAAAATCAACTGCAGGAATTTCGTGTGTGTAATCGGTATCAAAAACCAAGAACATTCAAAAAAAATTTTTTTTTAATATTTTTTTTTCAAAATTATTAATTTTTTTTCAAGCATTTTTCTTTTGGCCGATTAATATGGCCAATAAAATAAGTTATTTGTAAGTATTTCGATAAATTGCCAGTCCAAAGTCTGCAAAATGTGATGGGAAAGTTGGAATCAGCTGTGAACGCTACACACGGGTAAACGACCTCAAACTCATTAACAAGGTCAAAAAAAATTCTTGAAAAAAAAATTTTTTTTTGAAAAAAAATTCTCTGAATAAAAAAAGAATGTACATGGTTTTTGATACCGAGTACGCACACGAAATTCTTGCAGTTGATTTTTTAACACCTTGTATATTGTAATTGAGAGAATTGATCAAGCTAAGCCTTCAAATTTGTACCGACAGTAACCGGACACATTGTAGGTATAATAAAGGTTCTATTATACCACCGTTTTAAGTTTATCATATATAGAGATTAGGTTCCCATGATAAACACATAATGACGCACATTACAGAACGCACTGCATTTGAATCTATCAAATACATAGTAAAGGATTTTTCCCCGTTTTCAACGTACGTCAATACTCAATACGCAATAAAAATAGGATTCATGAGGCAGTTTTATTTTCTAACAAAAAAAAAACACTTTTGTCGCATGTTTGGAGACTTTTTTATCTAAAAGACTCAATATTTCTCATCATCAGCCGGAAAACGTCCACTGCTGAACATAGGTCTCCCCCTTAGACCGCCACGCCGAACGACAATTCGCCACTTGCATCCATCGGTTGTATTTTTGCCACGAGATATAATTTAATCTATTATGTGCGAAACAACATAATTATGTAGATATAATTTAGGTTTAAACTACCACTTACCGATAGAGTTTTCAAAATTAGTGAGCTGTTGTAGAAACTCGAAGTCCTTGATATATTTTCTGTCACCTAACGGCTCTTGTTCTTGCAGCGGATGAGGTCGTTCCTTCATCCATACTTCTAGCAAGTCTGGTTGATTGTGCCATAGAGCTAGAGCGAATATACGATCTGCCACCTATAGGAAACCAGTTTATTTAAAGAAGAAGTACGTTATACAGTGTGAATTTTTCAAATGAGGTTGGATGGCCAAGTTCGTAAGACAAATTGTGAAAAATGCTCAAGAGTCTCGAGCCCGATATTTGTGAAAACTGCATCATTGGAATTCTGAACAATCAATTCCCAGCCAGCAATCAAACACGTTAATTTTGAAAAAATAATGTCGCTATAATTAGGATCAAATTCTGGGACTCATGACATAAGGCAAACATCAACACCCATTTGAAAAATTCACCCTGTATAGGTTTTTTTTGTTTGACATCAAAGTCTCAAACAAAGTTAGAGTAAATGAGTTTGTATTTTCCTCAGTTACTCAAACTTTTTTATTACCTCTATTTTCATGGAATATGTGTTATGGGGCTCCTTCACCGGAGCATTCGCCTGTAACGTGACAATCAAAGAATCGATTTTGCGTATTACTATAAAAATCTGCTCCGTCAACTCATTTTTTTCATGTTTCTTTAGGCCAGAACATTTTGCCCCTTAATGAATTAATCAGTCAATTAATAAGGGTAGCTTTATCAATAATTATTATTATCTACTTACTTCTATACCAGCATCTAAGAACAGAGATCCCATGAGCGCTTCAAAGCAGTTGGCCATAGCGTGTCGCATCACCACCTCGCGACATAGATCTGAGCCGTGCGCGTATAACATGTAGTGTTCCAGTTCTATATTCTGTAACAACAGGAACAAGGTTAATACGGAGATAGGCATTGAGCCTTTAAGAATTAAGTATGGTGATTTGGCACATCCAGGGGTAGCTAGCCACGGAATAATACTATTGTCAATTTTCTAGCTTGGTTGGTAATTGAATTTTCCTCTATTTCAACCTTTAGCCACCCAAAATTAGTATAGGGTTCTTCCAACGATTTCCACTTTTGGAAGATTTTTTTGGACTTGTACTAACTAAAATCCACGGTGTGGATTTTAGTCAGTACAAGTAATGGAATTACTTCCGCGACCCCGAAAATTACCTATCTAGGAATACTAATAACTATTAAAATGCGAAAGTGTACGTGTCTATTGCCTTTTTATTTGTTCCTTTGTGTATACTTTCATTTCGACACGGAGCGACGACCGATTGACATGATTTTTTATTGAATAAAAAAGGACAGATACATGAACTTTGACGACACGATTAGCGCAGGGGCTGAGCGATCGGCTGCTGCGCAGGGTGTCGCGGGTTCGATCCCGTATGGTACAAATATTTTTATTGTATGATCTACAAATAATTGTTTCGGGTCTGGGTGTTTGTGTATGTTTGTAAACGCACCCATGATACAGGCAGAAATTCGTAGTGTGGGGCAACGTTTCTAAAAAAAAAACTACGCGGAGAGAACTATCGAACCGAGCTTGAGCAATATCTGAGCCGAGACTCGAGACCTCAGTCGGTGTCTAACAGTCTTCCTAGCTAGATGAAATTACAAATCGCCCCCGAAGCCTCTACACAACGCCCCCATTTTTTTCTAGGTCTCTTACCGCCCCCGTTTAGGCCTGCAGCGCCCACAGGGGGGCGTTATCGCCCACTTTGGGAAAGGCTGATATAAATTATGTCGTTCGTGCAAATCTTTTAAACATGTCGAAGCGACATTACACGTTGATATAATGGTCGTTTTGCAGTTAAACTTTTTTTTAGATAAGCGTTCAACAGATGTTTATCTTTTTGTGGAAAGACGGGTAGTTTTATTCTGACGGCAAACTCACCTTAGCCAGCTGTGCTAAATGCTGGTTTTGTACAATAGAAGCCCTATAGGTCGCGAGCCCACCTTCAGCCAAGCCTGGGAACATTCGGAACAGGTGTATGGAAGACAGAAACTCCACCACGGCATCGCCGAGGAACTCCAGACGTTCGTTGTGCTTAATGTCCGATTCTGTCTCACTGTTCCTCCCGAAACGGGACATTATGTTTATAAGAGTTACGATACCTGTGAAAGAATAAGGTTAGGATAGTGGATATTTTGCACAAGATGTTATTTTAAACTTAAAAAATTGAGGTTTTTAAATTGATTGAGATTTAGAAAGACTGTCTCACAGTTAAAAGTTC
Organism: Agrotis exclamationis; assembly: GCA_950005045.1. Taxonomy (NCBI): domain Eukaryota; kingdom Metazoa; phylum Arthropoda; class Insecta; order Lepidoptera; family Noctuidae; genus Agrotis; species Agrotis exclamationis. The sequence goes on from OX465432.1 coordinate 10,482,639, forward strand.
CAAAGGTGTCGTCCATATTAATGGCTTCGTTAGGTATTAAACACTAGCACACACATTAACTATTTAGATCGGTACTATAAGCCTTGCAGATATAGTGAAATGTGTTAAAAGCTGTTTTGTCGCCGTAATAAATACTGAGCAGAAGTGTCATAAATAGTACTGTTGTGAAAAGAACCAACTCGCACTGGGCCCGCGTGGTGGATTATGGCCCACTGCCTCTCACAGAGAGGAGGCCTGTGTCCCAGCAGTGGGAACATTATAGGCTGATGATGATGAAAAGGATTCGACATATGAAGAACGCGATGTTTCTGTTTGACGTGTTCAGTTATAAGTCAATAGACAACATTTTATTATTTTCTCGCCCGTTGGGTTGACGAATTGTTAAAATCGCAAGAAATAGATGAATGAGAGACCCATAGTACCGAGAAGGATAGTAAAATTCGGTGAACCCAGGCCGAAATTATGCTCATAGATATCACTATAAGTTCTTTTTACCCGACTGCGCGACGCAAAGGAGGGTAATGTGTTTATCAGTTGTTTGTTTCTATGTGGCGTTCTAGAGACCAAACGCGTAGGCCGATTTTCATAATTCTTACGTCAATCGATTCGTCTTAACCTTGCGAGTGTCACTAAAGACATGACAGTAATCAAAATTCACCACAGCGACAACCAGGCGCCATATTGTCAAAATGAAAAAAATAAAAGTTGATAAACTATGTCAAGTGGGGTGTCGTTGAATAGGTATTTTAAAATCATATTTAGGTTTCTTTTATCATTTTTCATTCTAAGTAATAGTTTAGGATATATAACGATTTAAAGTTGTTTAGCAAAACAATCATTCTCGATAATTTTCTTACTTATTGATTTAAGTTTTTATTTCAAGTATAAACGATATACAAACAAAAAAAACAGTGAACAATGAATCGTAACTAAAAAGTGTAAAATAAAAAAATAATTTAAAGAAAAACAAAAAACCCGACTACGTAAAATATAATTTTAAAAAATACGTGAAAAAGTTAACTTATATATAAAACTAAAATGAAAGAAACAAGCCCAACAGAACAGCAGGAAGAAGCAGAACAGAACGACTCACAGTCGGGGCCCCTTGGGAAGATTTGATTGATAAAATTTGAATGGGCCCCGACTGTGAGTCGTTCTGTTCTGCTTCTTCCTACTGTTCTGTTGGGCTTGTTTCTTTCTTTTTAGTTTTTATATAAGTTAACTTTTTCACGTGTTTTTAAAATTAGTTTTTACGCAGTCGGGTTTTTTGTTTTTCTTTAATTTTTTTTTTTAATTTTCCTTTGTCGACACAAATTCATATTCAAATAAGCAACAGAACTCACCCTTCTTCCTAGTATAATGTATCCTCCTATCTCCATACTCCGGCTGCCGTATTCCACAGTTAGTAAGACTGTTCCTCGCGTGGTCAGGATTCGTCCCAAAGTTCTCCCTGTACGAAGGATGGGTTAGGGCCTTTTGCAACAGCGCCCTTTGCTTGAACACGTAGCCTATCTTCTTCTCGAGACTGTCCAGGGATTTGTGGAAACGAAGGTGTCTGACTAGTACTGGGATTAACATGGCATGCTGAAAATGAAAGAAGACGTAGATTTCTATGGCTATATAGATTGTGGTATTTCATCTGAGTCTATTTTGCGAAATCTATTGACTCAAGTCTGCGGTTGGCGCGGGTGGCTGAACGATCAACTGCACCCACGATACAAAAAAAATTCCTAGTGGGGCAGTTTTTTTTTCAAGAAGAAAGAAGTTTGTAGGTAATGTAGTTTTGCCGCGTGAATATGCGGCCCCACTAGCCCATTGTTGGACAGAGGCCTTTCCCCATATTGTCCAATTATTTCCGTTAGGCTAATATGGCTATTGGACTACCGTTAGATATAATCTGCATTTCGAATATTTTCGCCAGTCTCAAATCTCACAACAGGAAATGGTTTAATGAGAGAAATACGTATAAAAGAACTCAAGCAAGTAATTATGCTCTATGAACTTCTCAGAATCCTGCGGGTCGAAATGCTGTTAAAATTGTTCTTTAAAAACTATACTTTATTGCTTGAGGAATAGAATAGAATATTCCATGTTTGTTGACCCGCTGTAATGTTACTAACCTGCACAACATCACACATAAGCCCCGTTGTGTGGAATCCTTGCGAAGATATCGCGACGGTGACATCTCTCTTCATCTTACTCTGAGTCCTCATCTCTTGGAGTTTGGCCTCTTTGGCAGCCAACTTCTGCCGTTCATTGAACGATGGTTTGGCCATGTTGGCAATTAAGTGCCTGTACTTTACATAGTATCGCCAGGCTTTTTGGTACCTGTAATATAAACGTCACCTTGAGACTTAAGAAATGGATTGAAGAATTCGACCAATCCATTAAAATCAAAATAAGAACCCCGTTAGCTCGGTTGAAAAGAGCGTCGGATGTACTGAATCTGGAAGTCCCGGGTTCAAATCCTGCACGCGGTTTGAATGTTTCTTTCCAAAGAAAAATCGGTAATATTTATCTTTACGTAAGTATACGGGTGAGCAGTGGTAGCCCAGTACCTATTCCATGAGTTGTCATAACGATACTTGATCATCGATATCAACCGCGTTTGGCGCTCTCATTGGCCCGCTCCAAGGTTGTATGAACTCTCAACCAATGTGAGCGCCAAACGCGGTCGATATCGATGATCGAGTATCGTATGACAACTCATGGTATGGGTACAGTATTAACCTCGATCTACAAGTTGTAGATCCTGTGTTCGAACCTAGCCAGGCGCATTACTTTCTCTCAAAACGGTGAAGGAAAACATCATGAAGAAACTATGAAACTGAAAATGTACTAAAACTAAAAAGAAAAACATGATTTTTGACATGCTACAAACCCTGGGCTCGCATGATGGATTACAGTCTACTCCCTCCCACAACAGAGGCCTGTTGTCCCAGCAGTTGGAAAATTATAGTCTAATTATTCTAAGGGAAAGTCCCTTCGAATAATTAGACTAAAAATAAAGTCCCCCCAGTAAACGATATTTTGAGTATGAATGTGGATGGTTTTTATTATGAAACTCCTCGGGACAAGGTGGAATGTGAGAAGAGTCAGTGTTTAATGAAAAAAATATGAAATAGGATTGTCATTGTAAAATCACTGAAAATAAAAATAGCATTTAATTTAAGAGCAATGACATATTTTCTTTTTGTTGAAAATGCAGCGCTTAAGACTTAAAGCTAATGAACATTAGTCAGGTCCAATTCCCGACTTCATAAGGATCAGATGGTCTACCATGGCGTCTTAAAGCGAGTACATGGTTCATCTGTGGGAACGAGATGACACTAGACGACTTGTATAGCTCTGTCTCTTTCCCACAGAACTACTCTCGCAATAAACATACAATTATATTATACTGATTTCCTACACGGCTTTTACGAAATTTTCCAGTTTAGGATAACATAAAAAAATGGCCACTACAAAACCAATGAACTTACTCAGGGTTGCCAGCATAGCTAAGTTGCGGTGGTCGTATGCCAAAGTGGACAATCTCTGGGTAGTAGGTACTCAGTTTAGTAGAACTAGGGTTATCGCCGTGTGACGAGACTGGCGGACTGCGATCCAACTGGTCTACCCTCACGGAACATGGCTTTTTGCCTGGGTATGTTACGATCATACCTGAAACATCGAAAAAAATATAGGACTACTATGAATCAAGAGATTTTGAACTGTTATGGTACTGACATACGGTTTATATATTCTAAAACGAGAATTAATTAGAAATCTGACTCGTAGATTAATGGAAAAGAGAGTAATGAGAGGGCAAACGTCGCTTTCCTCCTTCAAAATACTAATGCAATAAAGCATGACCTCTGCAGAGGCCAGTTATAAGTTTGCACGGGTTTGCGGACGGCGAGTAATGGGTGACTCGCCGGCTGACCATGGAACATTAACATGTGTACAGTTGTACGCGCGCGCCTCATAGTGTTATAGCAATCTGACGGGGCGAAACTGTCCAAAAAGGTAACCGTGATCCCGAAACGTAAGGGCTATTTAAGGTACACCGTGGATTTTAGTCAGTACGAGTCTGACAGGCCTTTCCGTTCTACTCAGGGCGGGAAGACTAATTTTTGATGATTTTACAACGTAAAAAAAAACCGGCCAAGTGCGAGTTGGACTCGCGTGAAGAGGGTTCCGTACGATAGAATAGAATAGCATTTATTTGCAAATATGGGTTATACATAAGTAGGTAGTAGTAGGATTTCATCAAAGTTCCGCCATATTTCGCCATTCGGCATGCAAACATTAAACGATGTTACCTATCACGTTTTTTTAAATCTGTCCCAAATTGGTACACACAATATTGAGTGATTTACCATGTTATTTTAATATCATGGACTTCTTATAGGTTTTCCTATAATCTATATGTATAAAACTAATTTCTGTATTTTTTTCAAAATTTTAGGTTCAGTAGTTTCGGAGATAAGGGTGGGGGGGAATGGTCAAATTTCGTCTATTTTCATGAATAACTTAGAAACTATTTATTTTAAAATTACAAAAATACACTTAAGATTGTCTCAACAAGACCTTTCATTTGATATGTCAGACGATGCAGTTTTCAAATTTTTTTTTTTTTTTAGTTTTCCCCTTCCCCCCCAAAAATTACCTCCCACATACAGATTTCATCTATTCACGTCACAGGAATTGATATGTGTACCAAAATTCAACTCAATCGGTCTAGTAGATTCGGAAATAATTGACTGTAAGCGACAGACAGACGGACACACGATGATCCTATAAGGGTTCCGTTTTTGTATTCGGACGTACGGAACCTTAAAAACAAGTAGAAGTTTCATGAATGTTGTGTAGCCTCTCACTTAAAAAAATATAAAAATTCTATGTATCTACCTTTGATTTTATCAACGAACTTCTGCCAAGTAAAGTGGTCCATAGCGTGCACCTCATCTAATGTTCCAGGTGGTATTAGCAATCCACTTTCAGCTATCAAGTACTTCAGTACTTCACACATTGACAACACCTAGAGTTGGAAACACACCACACATAAAGTTTGAAAACAATTCCATCTTTAAAAGTGTTGTAAAGAAACTTAGTTTAAAAAAATAATAGCTTAAAAGAAAATAATTTAAGGATTCTACACTACAGATAAAAAAACCATAAATAATATAAAAATAAAATTGAATAACCCTCCATTATTTATAAATGAGCAAACTTTGTTGTTGTACATCTGACATCTGAGCATCTGAGCCGAAGGGGCCCACTAGGTAAGAATAGGCATGATGACTAATTTTGAAAAACTGTTCTAAATGTGCTTAAGTATCCACTTCCAAAAATACTTTTTTTTTGTAAAAATAATTATTTTTTTACTTGAAATGCGCAATTTGGCGCCAAAACGCTTGCTTGTATCATGGCGTATGCTTGTAACGTCAATTCTATGACTATCAACGGTAATCAATAGGTAACATAGAAAAATTGAATAGAAGTTATATCATTCTCTATGATTGGTTCTTCACGTGAATAAATTACACCATGATATTTATTTAAATAATTAAGGATAGTCATAAGACACACTGACCTTAGATGCCTGACCAACACGACCAGTTAGCATGTATAAAAATCATGATAAATGTGAAAGAAGCAGAAGAAATGAACCCTACGTCCTATATGAGCGACAAGATGAGTATTCCGAGAAATTATTAGATAACTTTGTCCTAATTAGTTACTGACAAAGACATTAGGTATATAAAAATAAACACTTCGATTCAACTTCATTGTGAAGCGTTTCTTAAAATGGCGACTAAAATGGACTTAATGCCACAGGTATTAACGCTGTGTAACGAGTGTTATGCTGAAGTAATTTCTATTAAACGCGGCGTTAACGTTACAATTTCACAGCGTTATTTTCGAAATATATGTCGACCTGACCAATCCCAGACGTATAGACAGAGTATAGAAAAACTTGAAATGAGATTGAGGTCTATGTTCTGGGTCAGGAAAACTGTCATTGAGGTTCGTCTCTCAGGCATTTCTCTGTACCAATCAAGAGGACAGACTTGTTCCCGGTGGTGTACAATCGCGAAATGTATGTGTAAATAAATAGCAATAAACAAGGCAGTCCCCAAAGTCCTTCGCAGTCTATGGAACGCTTTTGCTTAACACTTTAGGGATAGTGTTACAAAACTGATGTTACCTATGTCGCTCACCTAGGGCGAAAGGGAAGGATAGTACAATAGTAACAGCAATAATTCAGAACGAAATAAATGACGTTATAAAACTTATAAAAATAGAAATCAATAGGTATACCTCACAACCTCCTTCCGGTAGGTATCTTACGAATCTGGGCATGAAGTGGAACTGCGAGCAAGTTGTGTCGGTGCCTTTACCCAAGTCCAAATCAACCAGCTCCAGCAATTCGTAGAACAAGAACTCCTCTATAAAGTATTATTATGGTCAGACGAATGCAAACGGCAGCAAGGTTGAATTTTTAAGATTTGAGGTGATTTGATTTGTAAAAGTGAGCGTGGGCAACATTACGGTAAGCTAGGGCAAGCCCACAAGGCAAGCTAGGGCAAGCCCAGAAGGCATGCTAGGACAAGCCCAGAAGACATGCTAGGACATGTCCAGAAGACATGCTAGGACATGCCCAGAAGACATACTAGGACAAGCCCAGAAGGCAAGCCAGGACAAGCATAGAAGGCATGCTAGAACAAGCCCAGAAGGCATGCTAGGACAAGCTCAGAAGACACTAGCGCCGCGTCAAAAGGACATTAGTCGTGGCGGGGAGTCTAAACCACTTTTAGGACATTGCCATAATAAAAGAAAAAAACTTACCAAAGAGGTCCAATTCTTTGACGGTAAAGTTTTGCGGCGGTGGTTCTTCGACATACAGAATGGTGTATTCAATATTGAACCGTATAACTTTACAAGTCGGCAACTTAGCGAGTTTGTAGTGAGAAAACATCGAGAAGCCAGAGAATAGGAACTCGTGTTCATCGTGAGCTATTATCGTTGGAGATTTTATTAAGAAGTTTGTTGGTGGCGATACTGTTATTCTGGAAAGATAAATATTATTCAATATTAAGTCGCGAGTTGGCATAATAAAAATGCGACCAAAACTGTATCGTTTACTCTCTTTTGAACCACAAAATACTAATACGAAATAATTTTGGCACTAAACATATTTAGATCATTATTGTGTCTGTTATTTAAAACAAAATTTAAAAAATCTAAAAACCCACGTTTTTAAATGTCCTAAAAAGAAGAAAATAACCCTACGGGGCTGAGAGAGGGGCCACTCAAAACGTGGGGGCGTATATTATATAAGGGATTATATTTTATGGGATATATTTACATGACGTGAGATCGTAGGTGTAACTTGCAAAGATACGCCCCCACGTTTTGAGTGGCCCCTCTCTCAGCCCCGTAGGGTTATTTTCTTCTTTTTAGGACATTTAAAAACGTGGGTTTTTAGATTTTTTAAATCTATTAATTATTTTATTATTTTTATCATTGTTCATCGGGTTTGAAGCTACCCTGAAAATTTCAGCCTGCTAGCTTATCGGGAAGTGCCTCAAAGCCTGTCCGCCATCTTGGACGTCCGCCATATTGGATTAATAGCCTAGCCTAGCATAAGCCATATGACTATTTTTTTCGTATTCCTGACACCAAACCCTTTCATTTGATACCCATATCACGGGGGTGGATTTCAAACAGCCAGTCTACCATCTTGGACGTCCGCCATATTGGATTTAAGTCACGTGTCTAATTTTTTCGTACTCCTGATAGCAAACCCTTTCATTTGATATCCATATCACAGGGTTGCATTTCAAATAGCCTGTCTGCCATCTTGGACGTCCGCCATATTGGATTTAAGTCCCGTGACTATTTTTTTCGTATTCCTGACAGCAAACCCTTTCATTTGATACCCATATCATGGGGGTGGGTTTCAAACAGCCAGTCCGCCATCTTGGGGAGGCCGCCATATTGGATTTGTTATGACGTTTCTTAGCTAGTCATGTATTGTCATCAGAACTCAAAGCGTGTACAAAATTTCAGCCTGCTAGCTTATCGGGAAGTGCCTCAAAATTGAGTTGCAAAAGTCCAACCGGAACGACAAACAAACAAACAAGGAAAGTGAGTGTATAAAAACGTGGGAAAAAAGCTTCGATCATTTATAACAACTAGATACACAATCAGCGACAAAAAACGTCCTCACCAAAAGAATGACCAAATCAGAGATCGGTCATCCTTTTGGTTTAGTACTGTACCCCTAGCACGAATATTTGAAGGTTTCGTCTCGCCACCGTATCGTACCGTCGATACAATAACGGCATACAACGAAAGTCGGAAGCACGAAGCACTTTCGAATTAGTACCGAGGGCGCGATACGAAAACGTTGGTGACGTCATACTAACGTAAATAAGGATGAATGTTTCGTTCATAAACTGGATTTTTGTTAGAAAATTAGTGATTTTAGGGCATTTAAAATTGTAATACTGTTCAATTTATGACGCAATAAAAAGGAACTGCAGAAACAGTTAATATTCCGTTAGATAATAATTAAAATAATTACTAAAACGTTGTGTTTGATTTGACTGCGTTCCTAAACGAACGTCTGTCATACTGGCACAAATAAAAAGCCATGAAAAAAATTTGATTTAGAAAAAAAGCTTGTGTCATACCTAATGTCTATATTGTCAAATCTGTCCGCTGTCAAGAGGTTTCAAATCAATATTCAATGATTTTGTTGTTATAGTTCGTTATTTTTCTGTAAGCTATTCCAGTAAACTGAGATAACTAAACGGAAGTATTCTTACTGGCGTAAATAAGTAATTGACACCCTGATCAAGAAGGTCTATTAACCGGTTGAACAGAAGGATCCCCCACGATATTCAATGATGAGACGAGGCTCTCGTTTGGAAATTCGGCGAAGAGCTTGAATGAGAAGACAGTACTTCTCCATAAGGCTTGCATTATGAAGAAATTCCTATCTTTGAGGTCCTAAATAACTAACTAATACATTGAACTGTGGTCCATAATAAAATGTTTATTTTGTATTTTTAAGTGTGAATGTTTTAAATCCATAGTAGTCAATTCAAATATGAGTTTGTTTGTTCTTTCACGTTATATTGCTAGACCGATATTGAATAACACAGAGTACCTTAGTGCGGCCATGAGACGATAATAGGCTAAGGAGCATATTTTGTCATGGTATTTAATGAAAAATGTATTGTAAAAATAAAGAAAAACTTTATGAATGTTCTGTGTTTGATGATTTTATTTATTTGATTAATAATGACAATAATATCAATCAATGAATCGAGCAATGATTGAGAAGCAACATGATAGGTACGGTTGCTAAAAGATCTATGTAATCCTGTCATGTCAAGTGCTTATTTTTTGTGAATTATGGCAGCATAAATAGAAAAATATCATATTATTATAATAAATATTGGAGCACACATTCTTCTTCTTCTTCTTCTTCAACCTTTAGTCACCCAATGCTGAGTGTAGGTCTCTTCCAAATCTTTCCACTGCTGGCGGTTTTGTGTTATGGCTATCCAGTTTCTTCCGGCCACTTTAACAAGATCGTCTGTCAACCTAGTCGGTTGTCTCCCTACATTCCTCTTTCCCGTTCGTGGTCTCCACTCCAACACTTTCCTTCCCCATCTTCCATCCGGTCTACGGCATATATGGCCCGCCCACTTCCACTTTCTTTTTGCTATCACCCATGCTATGTCTAAAAGTCTCGTTCTTCTACGAATTTCTGTGTTTCTCACCCGGTCGTAGAGAGAGATGCCCAACATGGCTCTTTCCATAGCTCTCTGAGTAACTTGCATGCGGTGGATTATAATATGCTTGGTGAGCGTCCAAGTTTCAGCACACATTCATATTATAATAAATATTGGAGCACACATTCATTTTCTAACAAAATACTACAACACAATCACTTTAATTATAATTTTATCCATACAATAAACCCCGACGAATGTTTTCTCACTGTCAAATTTGAAGTGAATAAATATTCGTAAAACTCGTAAGCCAGCCTTCGACAGTTACGAAACTATCCGTCATATTTTGTGTTCGTGCTTGCTATCTTCATACAAATGGCTCAAATTACATTTCGAATGAAGTATGAAGACGATACGAAACTTACACGTATTTGTTCGTGCTCTCAAAATTAGTTCAATTTACGCTCACCAGAGGCGCTGTTCAAGTTCCCATACAAAATGCTTTCGGAGACGATACGAATATTTTTTCGAAAGTGATTCGTGCTCGAGGTACTGTTCTAACGCTCGGAACGTAAACATGCCTCCGTGCTCGTTTAAAAAGTGCAAAAATCACTCTTCCAGGACCGAAAAATTGGATGTAATTTCATTTTTTCAATAAGTACTAACATTACCAATATATAATAACTATCACTATACTATAAATACTGATATTTCGTTAAGAAATCGCCGTAAAACATTTATTTATAAATTGACGAAATTATCAGCCGGGTTTATAAAGCACCTAAATTGAAAAGACTTTTACTAAACGTACAGTTCGTAGTGTCGCATGGCTACTTGATTTAGTCGGGTAACATGTGTTGATTCGAGTCGCGGTCGTAAAATTTAATGTGTTTTTATGACCGTTCTAAATCCGACTTTAACTCATTTGAATAAGGTTTAATTTCTTTTGGTATAATATGTTGGCCAGTTATGTTTCTTTCTGTTTTCTTTCTCTTTCTATTTTACGACCTACTTGAGGACAGTTTTTAGTTCGTTTTTGTACGGGATTGTGTATCTAGTTGTATGATCGATCGAAGCAAAAAAAGGCATATTTCGTAACTTGTGGTGCAAGCAAGCAGGAACCCTTGTAGTTGTTGTTACAACTCCCAAATGTAATACTTAAACATTGACGTAGGTGTCCCACAAACTAACCTTATTTTCAGTTTAAATAAGTTTCAAATCTAACAAGGCACCGTCTATGAGACACCCAAGATTAAACTAAAGCCAGTTACAATATTCATAGCCTTTTTACTCAAAGCAGTAATGGATTATTAGATCACCTGTAATGATACAGCTTGTCGATATTGCTCTGCGTTGGTATACACTTGGGGAAGGACTCCTCGCTGGCATACACGCCGTGTCTCATGCCTTGTCGTCGAGCGCGCGCGCTGCAGCGACAGAGTGGTCCGCCGTTCATTTCACCGGTGTTGTTGAACCTATGGTTACAGGTTTAGTGTTACGGTTACTTTTATTTTTGCGCTGTACAGTTATCATAAATTAAAAACATATAGTTGTATTGTGGGGAGATTTTTCGTCGCTTTTAGTGCCTTTTAGGCGACTTTATCATGGCAGTTGCTTAACCAATTTTTCTATTTAGGATTTAGTAAAATCATTAGGGGAAAACATCGGTCTCGGGACTCCCGGGGTCGTGGGACTGTCTTATCAGGAAGACTTGACCACGGAACGTAAAGGGCTATTGAAGGAACACCGTGGATTTTAGACAGTATGATTCTGACAGTGCCTTTCGTTCCGCTCTGGGCTGGTGGATTCATTGGATAAAAAAGGTATACTTTATACTTAATTCTACAAATTCCCCAAACGAAAAAACAAAGAACGAAGTGGACTACATATTGTCTAGTCAGCCAAAATAATCAGAAAGATTGATATACTGCACGGCTTAGGATTCAGCTCAGATCACAGACTGGTTAGAGCCACTTATCTTCTTCAGAATAGTAAAAAATGCAGACAGAAATTCAAAACATCTTCAAATACATTTTACTTCAATGGGTCTGCTGGGAGAAATTTCTTAAGAAATAAGCAGTACCCTTGTACTATAGTTTTAATTTTGCGTTGTTTCATGTTCTGTTTTGTGTGTATATAAATTGTTAAATAAATAAATAAATACATTAAAAAAAGAAGAAGAAACAAAACTTTACATTAAATGCTTAGAAAACAATATAAAAGAATTAGAAACCTTAGGAGGTGACGAAGATGTCCAGACCCTATACCTACAATAAAATAGAACACATTGTTAAAAAAAAAACCGGCCAAGTGCGAGTTGGACTCGCTTGAAGAGGGTTCCGTACGATGTTACCTATCACGTTTTTTTTTAAATCTGGCCCAAATTGGTACGCACAATATTGAATGATTTACCATGTTATTTTAATATCATGGTATTCTTATAGGTTTTCCTATAAGTAGAAACATAATTTCTGTATTTTTTAAAAAAATTAGGTTCAGTAGTTTCGGAGATAAGGGGGGGGAATGGTCAAATTTCGTCTATTTTCTTGAATAACTTGGAAAATATTTATTTTAAAATTACAAAAAAATACATTTAAGTTAGTCTCAACAATACCTTTCATTTGATATGTCACACGATGCAGTTTTCAAAAAAAAATTTTCCCCTTCCCCCCCAAAAATTACCTCCCATATACAGATATGGACTTCTTATAGGTTATCCTATAATCTTTAAGTAGAAAACTAATTCCTGTATTTTTTTCAAAATTTTAGGTTCAGTAGTTTCGGAGATAAGGGGGGGGGGAATGGTCAAATTTCGTCTATTTTTTTTTAATAACTTGGAAACTATTTATTTTAAAATTACAAAAGAATACATTTAAGATTGTCTCAACTAGACCTTTCATTTGATATGTCACACGATGCAGTTTTCAATTTTTTTTTATTTTCCACTTCCCCCCAAAAATTACCTCCCATATACAGATATGGACTTCTTATAGGTTATCCTATAATCTATAAGTAGAAAACTAATTTCTGTATTTTTTTCAAAATTTTAGGTTCAGTAGTTTCGGAGATAGGGGGGGGGGGGAATGGTCAAATTTCGTTTATTTTCTTGAATAACAAGACCTTTCATTTGATATGTCACACGATGCAGTTTTCAAATATTTTTTTTTTAATTTTCCCCTTCCCCCCAAAAATTACCTCCCATATACAGATATGGACTTCTTATAGGTTTTCCTAACATCTATAAGTAGAAAACTAATTTCTGTATTTTTTTTTCAAAATTTTAGGTTCAGTAGTTTCGGAGATAAGGGGGGAGGGGGAATGGTCAAATTTCGTCTATTTTCTTGAATAACTTGGAAACTATTTATTATAAAATTACAAAAAAAAATACATTTAAGATTGTCTCAACAAGACCTTTCATTTGATATGTCACACGATGCAGTTTTCAAAACTTCTTTTTTCATTTTTCCCTTCCCCCCCAAAAATTACCTCCCACATACAGATTTCATCTATTCACGTCACACCTTTGTGCTTGGGTCACAGGAATTGATATGTGTACCAAATTTCAACCTAATCGGTCTAGTAGATTCGGAGATAATTGACTGTAAGCGACAGACAGACGAACACACTAGTGATCCTATAAGGGTTCCGTTTTTGTATTCGGACGTACGGAACCCTAAAAAGTATTTCAAAGAAACAAGCAGAAGAAAAACATACTCAAGTACACAATATACTAACAAAACTCACACTGGAACTAATATAAAGACGCTTTTGAAAACACAACAAAAAACTAAGGAAATGAAAGAAGAATTAAGCATACTCATGCTATAGAAAACAGATAATCGAAACCAACCTAAAACAATACAGGAGCACAAAACGAGCTTATAAACAACTCACTTCACACAAAAATTGGATACAAAATTTAAAAACAACTACAGGAATGAAGACAAGGAAAGATATTATTGATTGTGCCACAGAATTTTATAAACAGCTATATAAAACAACACTGAGATCTATGCCTATCAAGACGAATGTTTAAATTTAAATCATAACGATATCGATGAGCCAGAAGTCGACGCGATGGAAGTAGCTAGCCATATTAAGAAACTTAAACCAGAAAAAAGTCCAGGGCCGGACTGTATACCAAACGAGGCTTTAAAAATTGGAGCTGCTCTGCTAACACAGCCACTGTCTTGCCTATTCAACAAAATTTTAAACACAGGTCAAGCACCTGAACAATGGAGGAAATCAGATATAATTCTGCTATACAAAAAAGGAGATCCTCAGGATATCGGTAATTATCATCCAATTAGCCTTCTCCCAAGCACTTATAAACTATTTACCTCCATCATACTAAACAGGATCAGTGCCAAGATAGAAAATCATCAACCCATAGAACAAGCGGGGTTCCGGTCAGGTTTTTCAACAATGGATTATATTCACGTAATGCAACAAATAATAGAAAAATGCAAAGAATTATGTAGATAGCATTCGATACAATATTACATGAAATCCACGAAAAATACCACAGAATCCCGAAAAACATATACAACAGTAGTACCAGTTGTGTCAAACTAGAAAAACGAGGACCGGAAATACCTATTCTACGTGGAGTGAGACAAGGTGACCCTCTGTCACCCAAGATTTTCATAGCAGTGCTGCAAAACATCTTTGAGCATCTAAATTGGGAAAACGAAGGATTCAGAATCGGTAACCGGAACTTAAGTCATCTCAGGTTTGCAGACGACATAGTTCTCTTCGCTGAAAGCAGCAAAAAACTAGAAAAAATGATAAACCAATTGCACAAACAAAGTGAAAAAGAGGGTCTCTTGATGAATAAAGATAAAACTAAACTAATAACAAACAGCAACACGCACACAATAAAACTTGAAGGGAAGGTTCTAGAATACGTAAATAAGTACATGTTATTATATCTAGGAAAAGAAATATCTTTTGGGGACAGAAACGAAGAAGAAGAGGTAGAAAGCCGAATAAATATGAGCTGGAATAATACCTTTTTAACAAAAAAATTAAACCGACGAAAGATCGAACTGAAAAGCAAAAAATAAAGGGGTTTGAAGATTTTACTATGGAGCGTGGCATACCTCAGTAGGTATGCCACGCTCCGCGGCAGTGCAAATGGCGGCAGTCCGCCATTTTGATTTTTTTTCAAAATCGTGGCCAGCCATGAAACCTTTATAAATCGATAGCTGACATCAATAACAATAAAAAATATTATGACACCAACCTTCGTAAAGTGTCCGGTTTCTGAGATAATAACCGTGAAAGTTGATCACGTGACATTCACAATTCTAAGCTAGTGTATGTGTTCGAATGTATCAAGATGTTAAAAATAATAACTTTTTGAATGTAATATTTATGTTGCATTATATCTGGATGTTATTTAAACATTATACGTGTGACATAATCTACTTTTTGAACTTAATAACTTATTTTAGTAAAGTAAAGTGTAATTCTCCCTCGTAAAGTGTCCGGTTTCTGAGATATAAAGTGTTAAAGTTGACTACATTAAAGCCTCCTGCAGACACACGCGATTAATCGCGCGGGGCGACATATCGCGGTCCATTCGCAGTATTTTTAGAGTGGAAATTAGCTCGTTGTCGCAGCGCGATTAATCGCGTGTGTCTGCAGGAGGCTTAATTCGGAATAACAAAGGCTTAATATTTTTTTATAAAATATTTTAGTAATTGATAATCCTGGTCTGGGAGAAAAAGAAAAACGAAAGAATGTGCCAGCTGCTTCTCTTCCCGGGCAGACCGTAAAAGTCGATCGAGGGATAGGGCAAAATGTAAGATTCCATAGTCCCTCAGCTTAAAACTCTTTCAATGGGCAGCAGCGTTGGAAGACTAATAAGCTGAAATAAATGTGCTCGCCAACCCGCCTGCCAAGCGTGGCGAGTATGGCAATAACCATCCAATGGAAAATCCTTGGGTGAGGCCTTAGTCCAGTAGTGGACTTTCTACGGCTGTTATGATGATGATATGCCTCATGATGTTTCTGCTTACTGTGGCCATCACACCAATATATCTGGATAGAAGCAATATGTTCTTCAATTTGTATCGAGACGAGTGTGTCATATTTTGCATAGATATTTTGATGATACAACTGTAATTTAGTATACAAACTTCGCCATAGTCGTCCCACTTGTGTATTGTTTCTACAACTCAATACGGCACAATTAGGCATTTTTTACTTTTTGTATTACCTCTGACTGCGAGAATATTCGAGCGCGGACTCATTAAAAGAAATCAAAATATCTCCTTTTTTACACGTGAAGTACCTAAATACACTTCCGGTACAAGCCAATCCAAGTCTGTAGTGGTCATAATTGTTGATGATAGGGATACAATGTAACGGCTAAGTTATGGCTTCAGGTGCAAACAAGAAAATTCGATATTTAAAAATGTGGCAAAATCTAACCATCCCTTCCAAAATTGCAAAAAGTAAAGGTGACATGCCATGGTTATATTTATCAAATAAAAACATGACGCCTAAAATTGTTTGATAGGCAATAAAATGTTCTTAAAACGGATTTTTAATTTTTCTATCAGGTTTATGCAACCAATTAAAGACAATTTTCGCGAGTTGACGTCAGTTTATTGCGTTATAATGCTTAAAATTAGAAATTGTAGTAACCACAGAACCATCACACAATATAAATGTAACGAGTACTGTCAGTTGTATTTTAGACTGAATGTTTAAACCTGTCTCATGTTTTACATTAACATTGTTTAACATTTATTTTATCGTATAACTATCGTATTGACAGTTAAATCATATGAAGATATTACATTCAAACAAGTGTAGACGGTCTAAAAATAAGTTATTAGGTTCAAAAAGTAGATTATGTCAGACGTATAATGCTTAAATAACATCCAGATATAATGCAACATACTTATTACGTTCAAAAAGTTATTATTTTTAACATCTTGATACATTCGAACACATACACTAGCTTAGAATTGTGAATGTCACGTGATCAACTTTCACGGTTATTATCTCGGAAACCGGACACTTTACGAGGGTTGGTGTCATAATATTTTTTGTTGTTATTGATGTCAGCTATCGATTTATAAAGGTTTCATAGCTGGCCGCGATTTTGAAAAAAAATCAAAATGGCTGCGGTAGGTATGCCACAAATCTTCAAACCCCTTTGAGGCGGCGCCAAACAAACAAACAAACATTATACCTAAATTAATTATTTGAAGCGAAAAATAATTTTAATGTGGCTAGGATGATTGTTTCTTTGGCGCCGCCTCAAAATTAATTTTTTGCTTTTCAGTTCGATCTTTCGTTGGTTTAATTTTTTTGTTAAAAAGGTATTATTCCAGCTCATATTTATTCGGCTTTTTTTTAGCTTTTCAGTTGTATACCATGATTACACATGGAAAAACCCGTCTTCACTTTTGTCATTGGCAACGTAACCGTCACAGTAATTATCGCATTAACTGTTGAGGACCTGTAACTTGCAACTAAAAATTCCACTCTCCGACTGTCAACGACTGTTAAATCCCAACTACAAATGTTTAAAGTTCTTATCATGATGAATTAAATGAGCCCAAATACGATATAGTTGCTGATAACTATTGAGGATCTCTTGCTATTGCCTTCTCTCTGTCACCATCTTCAGATCCTCGATGACAATTATACCACAGCTAGGTCGAAAGTTTTCATCAAGACTAGTGAAATGAGCCCAAACACGATATAGGTGCTGTTAACTGTTGAGGACCTCTTGCCCCTGCTTACCGTCACCATCCTCAGACCCTCGATGGCAATGATACATCAGCTGGGTCTAAAGTTCTCATCAAGCTGAGTTAAATGAGCCCAAATACGATATAGCTGTTGTTAACTGTTGAGGAACTCTTGGGACTGACTTCACAACATAACAGGGATCTGGAGTTGATCTGATGATGGTCACGTCATCATGTTATCTTCTCCACATCTCTGCTGTATAGTCATGTCCTCAGAACTATACAGGGTGATTTGTAATTCGATGCAGTCCTTGAAATGGGTGATACTAGACCTTATTTGCAACAATTTTAACCCCGACAATATGGGGTCTAAACTGACTGGTTTTAGAGATATCGAACTTTAAAGATTTTTCGAAAAACTTCCACCTCTCCCTCATTAAGTGCTTATTGTTAGGAATTAACGATAGTCACCTCTTAGAATTTATGCTTTTCTGATAGAATATAAACGACTGAATCTAGCGAATACAAGTTTGTTATAAAAATAATCATATCTTGGGATTTTAAGTGTCATAAAGTTTCTGTTTTGAAGATTTCTGGAAACTTGTCTTGTCTTTCAAAGCATATTTTTCAAAATAAATGTATGACACTTGGTGTACAAATTACAGAAAAAACTTCCTTGTCTCATTACCTTTCTAAAATGGTGCCACAGTACCCACTTTTAGTTAGTGTCTGACCAGAAAATTAGGGTTGTTACTGACAAGTTAGTAAATCAACGAAAAGTAAAAAAACGAAAGTTGCAAAGATTTTTTCGACCCAACGTTTTTTTCTGTGGTTTTTATCCAAACTGCTATCTGATATTAGCTTTTTGAGTCAATGCGCTTAATTTTGGTCGATCGCATCAAGCAAAATCGGTCTTTATCTGGAGTATTTTTACCTGTCCTACAAGTAGGGTGACCCAACTTTTATGCACGCCAGTTTAGTTTTTTTTTCGAAACCAGAGCTTATAAACATTCCGTCATTGTACATTTGTTTCAAGTAGCTGTTTCAAATGGAAGAAAATTGATGATTTGACTATCTGGTCCATAGGTAAAAATATTCCCGATAAAGACCTATTTTGCCTGATATGATCGACCAGGATTTAGAGCATTGACTTAAAAAGCTAACATCAGATAGCAGTTTGGACAAAAACCACAGAAAAAAAAATGTTGGTTCGAAAAACATTATAACCGATTTTCATTGATTGACTACTTTGTCAGTAACAACCCTAATTTTCTGGTAAGACACTAAAATACAATTATTAATTCGAGTCAGTAAAATGACATTTCTAATGTTCAGGTTTGTTTCATTTTGTATGTATCAGTGACAGTTGCACTTGTCATTTTACTGACTCGAATTAATAATCAAACTTTAACTAAAAGTGGGTACTGTGGCACCATTTTAGAAAGGTAATGAGACAAGGAAGTTTTTTCTGTAATTTGTACACCAAGTGTCATACATTTATTTAAAAAAACATGCTTTGAAAGACAAGGAAACTTTTCAGAAACTTCAAAAATGAAACTTTATGACACTTAAAATCCCAAGATATGATTATTTTTATAACAAACTTGTATTCACTAGATTCAGTCGTTTATATTCTATCAGAAAAGCATAAATTCTAAGTGGTGACTATCGTTACTTTCTAACAATAAGCACTTAATGAGGAAGAGGTGGAAATTTTTCGAAAAATCTTTAAAGTTCGATATCTCTAAAACCAGACCCTATATTGTCGGGGTTAAAATTGTTGCAAATAAGGTCTAGTATCACCCATTTCAAGGACCGCATCTAATTACAAATCACCCTGTATAATGTTAACTTTATTTCAACAGAATCGGTTCACAAATAAAAATTCTGTAGAAATATTGACAGTTAATTCCTTTTTTTCTACCCTTGGAGGCCGATTTTAGTTTTGAAATTAAAATGGGACCAACTTTGAGATACACTCTTTCCAACAAAAAAAAAATTTTGAAATCGGACCACGTTAGGAAAAGTTATGCGTGGTCATACATAGAAAAAAAAATATATATATGTATATGTCGAATTGAGAACCTCCTCCTTTTTTTTTCGTCGGTTAAAAAATACTGGTCGCTAAAAGAAATTATGAAGGGCAACTACCCTCTCTATCTTAAGAAAATAGTAATGGGTTCTACCAACTTTATCATACGGCTACCAAACGAGGACCTATAACACTAAAATAAAAACGAAAATAGTTAGTTGCCAGAAAGTGATGGAAAGAAACATGTTAAAAATAAGAAAAATGCACAAAATAAGAAGCGAATACATAAGAAGAAAAACGAGGCTAATTGACGTCCTACATTATAGCCTTATCTTCAAATGGCGATGGGCTGGCCACATAGCACGTTACAGCGATAAGCGATGGACAGCAGAAGCAACAATTTGGAAAGGTCCAGTCGGCAAAAGTCGAAAAGGACGACCAATCAAGCAATGGAGCGACGATATTATAGCTACAGCAGGCAAGGAGTGGATTAAAGAAGCTAAAGACAGAGACAACTGCACCAAACTGGAGGAGGCCTATACCTATCCAAGATTAATTTATTATTTAAACTAAAATGTTGTACATACATGTAATATTTAGGTGATGGGAAATAATAAAGGTTTTTTTTTTATTATTATTCTACAAATTTAAAAACTAACAGACGTTTTTATTGTTTATGGTCCATTGTTTTTTTGTGTAATTAATCAATCAATCTTGTCTGTGACTACTTACCACATCTCAGGATGAAGTCTCCTAGGGTGGCTTTGCTTCCTCTGCAACTCCAGCATGATCCTATCAGTGTAACCTTGAAGACCTTCCTCATCCAAGCATTCGTCTTCGCTCTCTGATGACGAACTTCCGTCGTCAGCTGGGGAAAAATAATTTTAACCCTATAATAATAATGATAATGCTGACGGATTCTAAATAAAGTGTTTGCCAGAGCATGAACTGCTTCGCATCACAATAATAAAAAGGGGAAATCCTGGGGCCTTTCGCCGAAAATAACACTATGGCTCTATAAGACCGTAAGTAGACCCATAATCACCTACGGAGCGGTAGTTTGGTGGCCCAGAACTGAACTCATAACCACCCGTAAAAAACTGCAGACATTCCAGAGGTTGGCCTGCTCAGCCACCACAGGATGCATGCGAACAACACCTACTAATGCCCTGGAGATTATGCTTGGTCTGCCACCACTGGACCTCTTTATTCAACAGGAGGCCACTATGGCGGCAATCAGGCTAAAACACTCCGGCATGTGGAGAAACCAAAGGGGCAATCACACCATAATATGGGAAAGAGCGCTAAACGATGTACCATACATTGAAGCGACCTGTGACAGAATCCCCAAAACTCACGTGTTCGATAAGCTCTATCGATGACAGAATCCCCAAAACTTACGTGTTCGATAAGCTCTATCGAATTGAACTATCAGAGACCGAGCGAGATCAATCAGGAGCCAACGAAGTCCGCATTTACACGGACGGCTCTAAAACCATAACCGGTACAGGTGCTGGTGTATTCTCAATGGATCTCAACATCAAAATATCTCTACCGCTAGGGGTACATAGCTCTTTATTCCAATGTGAATGTGTAGCAATCACCCAAGCTGCCATCGCAGTCATGGAAAGGAACATATCTAACTACGGGATTAGAATTCTCTCCGATAGTGTGGCTGTACTAACGGCGCTGAACGGCAATATTATGTCGTCCAGCCTAATTTATGAATGTCACTTAGCATTGCAAAAAATCTCGAACCGCAACAGGGTCATTTTGCAATGGATAAAAGGACATAGCTGATCATTTGGTAACGATGCGGCAGACGAACTTGCAAGTAGAGGCTCGGGTGTGGATGTGGCCGGCCCCACACCCTTTTTGCCAATCCCATCCGGTCAACTCAGGACCTGGATACGTCTGCAAACCCAAACAAAACATAATGCCAGATGGGCATCTACAACCGACTGCAGACAGTCTAGAGAGGCGGTACCTGCACTAACACCGCGACTGACCAGCAGACTTCTCAGCCTCCAACGAACAGACTTACGAGTTGTGGTGGGTATACTCACCGGTCACTGCCTACTCAACAAACATCTGTTTACCATCAACGCGACGGACAGCCCGTTGTGCAGGGGCTGCCTGAACGCGGATGAAACGGCAACCCACGTAATCCTGGAATGCGAAGGCGTTGCTAACCAACAGGCACAAAACCATGGCACTCCAAGGTCGCTCCAAGAAGCCTGTGAACGTCCCAGGAGACTTCTGAGCTTCTGGAAGGAGCTGGGTTGGCTCATATAGCCAACTGTCCCGCCTCACGCATAACGGACCACCTACGAGTCCAAATGCGGAAAAGGGAGCCCCTAACAATAACAATAACACAATAATAAATGAATGTGACTTGACTACGCCATTTTACGACAACTACCAAAAATAATTTTTAGATTGGCAATGACTAACAAATCTTACCTTTTTACATTGGATTAAACATAACTGGCTAAATGTGGGTTAAACATTAGGAAACATAGCTAATCCTCTCCCTACCTTTCAGGGAGTATAGGAGAAAGGTTTTGTTAATATCAAATCTTAGTAGTGTTACTAAGGACTTCCAGAATAATCTTGGTTGATTGTTTGAACTGCTACAACTAACCAGAAAATGGTTATGTGTGTAAGTTTTTATAGGTGTAACTTACTATGTTTGCACATTTGAACTTTAGATTTCAAAGGTGGGAGCTCGTCCTTTTCAGGCCTTGCTTTTCGCCCTCTCTCAATCAGCTGCTCAAAAAAATTCTCACAGATTTTCTCTAACTTGGGAGTCTGTTGGACCCCAGGTCCACCTTCAATTTGCTTGTAGTATAATTCTGCTGGGGAGCTTCTGTACCACATTTTTGATACCTGAAATTATTTAAATTGAAAAGAGTAAGTAACAGTTCTTACTCTTTTACACCCATGATAAATTTTGTTTCTACCCTTTTCTTTTTATTACCCGACTACGGTGAAGCAAAAAGGAGGGTTAAGATTTTGACCGGTATGTATGTATGTATGTCCATCTGTTCCCTCATAACTTCTGAACTACTTATCACTACTTGACAAATGAGGTGTCGTTAGAAGCGTCTCAGTTGTCCGCTGGTTATAGGGTAGGTGACGTGTCACCAAATCCAATATGGCGCCCTCTAGGGGATGAAAAGTCGTAACCGAAAAAAAAATATTTTCGCACAGTATCGAAATGGGTATCAAATTAAAGGGCTTGATGAGCACATTCGAAATATATATACATTATATAGCTTTTACTAGCTACTTTGCCTGTTTCTAACAGTGTCAACATGGGAATCAAATGAAAAGGCATAATGAGTACATTTTAAATTCACTCGCTGCTTTGCTTATTATATCAAATAACCCCAAAATAGTGTAAATAAAAAATAAGTTAAAACAACTAAAACCCATACGACCATGGCTATTAATTAAAAATTTCTGTAACACGGATTGTTCTTGTTTTATACTTTTTAGTGCGCGATTTTTTCGTAGTCGGGTTTTAGTTATTTTAACTTATTTTTTTTAGTATTACTCTTGTTTAGCTTGATAATTAGTTCTTCCCATACCTACTTTCAATGCAACATTCATATAAAAATAAACTAAATAGAAGGGAAAATCAAGTTGCAGTTTAAACTTTCAAAGTGTTTTGCCCTCTTTAAATATTTGTTTGAATGAAGCCAAAAGGGGAAAGATTTTATTACCTCCTCTTCATCTGAATGATGTTCTTTAGACCAACGTTCCATTTTTTGTATGAAATCTTCAGTTGTTTTGCAATAGTTTTTCCTGTAATTGCAGAAATAGTTATTATTGTTTAGCAACTTATAATAAAACACAAACTCTTCATTTGATTCTTAAGAATGCTACAAAAAATTGAGAAAAAGTGTGTAGCTATTGTCCTTACTTATTGTAACATACAAACCTATATTCTTCTAAAATTTTCTCACGGTCAGACATTGGTTTTGAGGCACTAGAAGATTCATGTCTTGAATGTCTAGATGAGAGTGAAACATGTGATGCATGTGACATCTCCCTTGTCCTGCTGCGTGGACGAGGTTCACGGAAGTCTCTAGGAGGTGAACGGAAACTTCGTCTACTGGGAGACCTGAGTCTTCTTGAGGCACAAGACTCAGCTCGGCTTTGACTTCTATGGTCTCTGTGAGATGGGCTGTGACGCCTCTCATATTCACGTCTTCTTTGCTCATACTCTCTTCTTTCATCAAATCTTTGCCTGTAAGACATTTCCCTCTCTCTATGGCTCATATGTGAAGGACTGCGACTGCGGCGACTTTCACGACTATGCCGACTTGGGCTACGACTTCGGTGTCTGTCTCGGCTATGCCGACTTGGACTATGGCGACTGTCACGTCTGTGGCGACTATCACGACTTTGCCGACTTGGACTACAACTATATCTGCGTTCACGATATCTCACTTCTCTTTCTCTTTCACGATCTCTATCATAGCTTTTGTCACGACTAGGCGAATATCTTTGTTTTGACGTACAACTGCGAGAATACCTGTCAATTGAATCCCTTTCAATATGAGATCCTAATTTTGATTTTCCAGAACTAAAACTAATAGAGTCATGTTTTGTTTGCCAGTCTTTAGAGCAAGTTGCTGTTGATATAATATGATCATTATTATTGTAGTTTGTACCGGAATAGTTGTGTGGAGCTGAATAGTAGGGCGGTGGGAGTGGAGGTGGGACTGAGTGTATGTCTATTGGTATCACGGGATATGGTCCTGACGGTGGAGGTACGTTCATTGGCGGTAAAGTTGTCATGGGGCCGTACGGAGGTGGCGGCATGTCGGTCGCTGGCAGAGGTGGTGGCTTCTCAACTGCTGGCAAAGTCGATGGAGTGTACGGCGGTGGACAGCTGAACATCTGTGGAGGCGGCACATTTGACGGTATTGGTATTGGTACCGGAGGTGGTATGTCCAGCCGCGGCGGAGGAACACTAAATTTCACAACTGGTATGGACATTTTGAAGCACTGTTTATTTTAAGTCAAACATTTATTTCACATATATTTATTTAGAATTAAGATTTTCACTTATTTTGTTAGAAGTTATTAGAGTTTCCTTTCATGTACCAAATATGTTTTGTTTACAGGAAAGCTTATAGAAATTTATTGATGTAGGAAACAACACGCGAAAACAAAGCTGAAAATACCAGCTGGAAAATCTCATAGAAATCTCTGAATTTCTGAAATATGACATTGACGTTGACGT
The DNA here is from genome assembly GCA_950005045.1 of Agrotis exclamationis. Lineage (NCBI taxonomy): Eukaryota > Metazoa > Arthropoda > Insecta > Lepidoptera > Noctuidae > Agrotis > Agrotis exclamationis. Next base: position 10,507,371 of record OX465432.1, read on the forward strand.
ATCGACATAGCGTATCGATGATGATGATGATTTTTTCATTCAGCTGCGAACATATCGGACGCGTCCGTCAGCCGCGGCTGAGAGACGCGGCTTAAGGTGCGAACATATTATCTGACGCGTCCGTCAGCCGCGGCTGTGGGACGCGGCTTAAAATCTAGCCAGTACATTGAATACTACACTGTGCAAACTATCGGTCGTAAGACGCGGACGTGACCTTGAGTCGCCCTTGAGCGCTCGGACGTCCGAACAGAATCTGGCTGGCTGGATGTTTGTGTACCGTGCACACTGCTAAGCCGCGTCCCTCAGCCGCGGCTGACGGACGCGTCCGATAATATGTTCGCAGCTTTAGCAGTGTGCACGGTACACAAACATCCAGCCAGCCAGATTCTGTTCGGACGTCCGAGCGCTCAAGGGCGACTCAAGGTCACGTCCGCGTCTACGACCGATAGTTTGCACAGTGTAGTATTCAATGTACTGGCTAGTGGCTAGATTTTAATAAGCCGCGTGGGTCCTTCAGCCGCGGCTGACGGACGCGTCAGATAATAAATATGTTCGCACCTTTCATCCCGTTGAGGATAGGCAAAGGTCTTAGATCGGCAATGGTCTCAATCATAGAGGTTTTTTTTTGTTTTTTTTCGCCTCTTTGGGACAGGCAAAGGGAGCTGAGCCCATACAGCCAAACAATCATAGAGGAAAGTAATATCTATGGTCTATGACTCAATTGCTTTTAGTTATTGTTCTGAGGGCTCAATCAATAAGTCAAAACCGTAGAAAGAGAAAAAGTATAGAACGCGGGATAATTCCTTCTCTTTCCCTCAAGAAAGAAAAACAAATCGTCAAATCGCATAAGAAGAAAAGGGACAGAGCATAGCTATCGCCATCTCTCAGCGCGTAACCAGTTTTTTCAAGGCCAGCCACAACATTTCGCGGATTTTAGGGATACCAGATTCGGGCAATATATTTCCCGGACAATTCGGTCTGTACGATAATAAAAGAAAATTGATAATTATTTTTTAACAAACATTCTACATGTTATACAGGATACAGGAATTTGAATCCGTAATAAGATATAAAAATAAATGGGGATGGCAACTCAAAGCTATTCGTAGATGTCGCTGCGATCGTTGTCGCATATGTCAGATTACTGTACAGCTTGTACAAAAAACAAACACGTATTTTGTTATAAAAATTGAGTTTATTCTAAAAAACAAATATGGGAAATTATTCGTCAATGCAATTGCATATACTAAAACCAGAACTAAGACGAGACGAAAAAAAGTGATTTAGTTGAGAGGCTAGAAATTTGATTCAACTACATTAAACACACATTTACTTGTAGTTGGGATTTAAAATTGTTATTTTTGAGTAGGTATTACATGTGCTAGCCTCTACAAAGAATATAGTACTGCTTCTGACATTCTATATTGAGAAAAATGTCATCAAGTTTTGTGTTTGTCTTCTTCATCTAATTTTACATCTATTTTATAGATTGGAGCAATATGATAAGAATTTTTACTTCCTAACACCACCACTATCACAAATCTTTGTCCCGGTGATAATTCTTCCACCAGACGAACCATTTCATGATATAAAGAGCAATGCAATACTTAACCTCCAATAGAAAAGTAGATATTATTTTGAAAGGTGTATTCGATTGTTTAGTTATGGTATAATCATAGAATTTCATTAATAAATTCAACTAACGGCCTGTCCCTTCTTCGCAAGGGTAGATATTTGTTTATTATATAGCTTTTCCTTATTGATTTATTTCTTGATAGTGTAAATTGTCGGAAATTTGTATGTTCCATCATTATTACAGCCTTTTACACAACATCTAGTCATTTTACATCAATAAAACGCTTTTTTTTCAGAAAATTCCTTTGAATTGACAGTTCTTTTGGGACACAAATGTCACTTTTCACTTTGACACTTGCCTTCCCCATTGGTAGGAGGCTTCAGCTCTTTCTCGATGTTTTTTTTTGTGTTTTTATTTGTCCACGAAAATGAGTGAGATAATAATTATGTATTGGTGTTTCGCCTATTCATAGTTCATAGGTAATTCCTCGACTGACGGGCCCGATAGGAAAGTCCCTATATCGCTCAATATAAAAATCAACATTAGAATTACTTACTGACTAGCTTCTGCCCGCGACTTCGTACGCGGATCCTGTTGCTTATGCCAGCGACAACGGGTTCGTCAAAATCGAAAATCTGCAACTGGTCTGATGTCCAATACCAAGAGCCCGGGTAAAAAAATAAATGGGAGTTTTGGCCAGTAGAGTCAGATTTTTAATGATATACCATCGTCATTGAAAATCAGTCCTAAAATCTTACCGCCGTCACCGCGTGGAGGTACTCCCAGCTTATGTTATTTTATAAATTATACAGTGAAATTAGCAATAGCTTTGATTTCCACATCAGATGTTTCTGATCTTCTATTTTTATAGGTCAACAGGAAATGCTCATACGACCGAGCAACTTTTGCCGAAACGTCATTCCTACATATGTTACAGTGTTGGAGCTTGGAATTCCACAACAGGTGTTCCAGAACTTCAATTTTTATACGTCAACAGAAGTGCTCATCGGGCTGAACAACTCGTGCTAAAACGTCATTCCTATATCTCGTACATATGTTATAGTGTAGCTTGGCGCTTGGAATTCCACCACAGGTGTTCCAGATCTTCAATTTTTAGACGTCAACAGAGAGTGCTCATCAGGCTGTACAACTTTTGCTAAGACGTCATTCCTTTATATGTTACAGTTTAGCTGGGCTCTTGTAGTTCCACATCAGTTGTTCAAGATCTTCAATTTTTATACGTCAACAGAGAGTACTCATCAGGCTGAATAACTCTTGCTAAGACGTCCGCGTCATTCCTATATATGTTATAGTATAGCTGGGCTCTTGGAGTTCCACATCAGGTGTTCCAGATCTTCAAATTTATTCTCGCAGCAGAAAATGCTCATCACTTGAAACAATTTATACTACGGTGCGATTTTTGTATCTTTTATAGTTTAGCTGGTCTGTTGCGGTTCTGCATCAGGTGTTCAAGTTTCCAAGATAAATTATAGCCTATGTGTTGCTCCGACTTAATATCTATACAACAAAAAAAGAATAATTCAAATCCGTCCAGTAGTTCCGAAGATTAGCGTGTACAAACAAACAGACACACAGACAAACAGACTGAATTTTTTTTTGGATTCGTGCTCTATTACTGTTTCTAAACCCCCCTCAGTTATTATTTTTTAAATTTATTCAATGTACAGACACAGTTTTTTTACTGTTTTATTATATGTATAGATATAGATATTACTACAAGAGTATTGATTAGAGTTTACAATGGCCATTTTAAAAAGATCTAGTCAGGAAATGAAATATTTATTTATTATAATGTGAGGGCATTATTTCAATTTAATTCGAACTAAAACGAACAAAAAAAAACACTGTTTAAAATAATAAAAACTGTTTTTTTTTTCAACCCTGATATATTCCTAACATTCAAGGGTTGGGATCACATCATACTCTACCTTGTATAATGTTGATTTAGTATGGCTTAGCAGGTTTCACAAACTTACGCCATTTTAAATTCTTCTCTGTACTTAATTATGCAGATTAAGGGAAAAAATTACATGGAATGATGTTTTCCTTCACCGAAAGGCAATTGGTCTGATAAACAGGTTATGACCTTTTGACATATTATTACCCATATCGACCATTACCGATCCCCGCTAGTCGGGTAAAAAGTTTGCAGTATGACAACACTCCCCATTTGTGACGTCAACATTCTCTATCTCATGAGGCTACGCCAAACAACCATCTAGGTATTTCTTTATCTAAGGTCAAAACACAGATACTGGGGATGGCCACTCAAAGCTATTCGTAGATGACGCTGCGATCGTTTGTCCCATAAGTCAGATTACTGTATAGCTTGTACGAAACAACGAATAAACATATTTCTGCACAAATCTTTTTAGTGGGACGAATGGCACTAATCGAAGAACATATTCCCATTCGTCCTCTGTTGAATTAGGATTGGGACGATCAGGAACAAATTAAATATTTTTGTAAATTCCCGTTCGTCCCCCTCGGGGAACGAAGTCGAAGGGATGAACGGGAATACACCCAATTGTCAGCTTAATTACGTAAGACATACGGTTGTCGAATTCCGTTGGTCTAATTTGGTGAAACCGCACCACATTGAAATTCTTTATTTATATCGATAGATACCCGATATTTTGTTCAATTTAGCATAAATAAGACTTGTTGCGAGTGCATTTATTTAATTGGTACTGCTTGCGACTTTGGGAAACCTAAAAATATTTTAAAAGAAGGTTAGATAACCTACTGATGTCTAATTAGTGATCAATGCAACGTCTCAATCATTAATAAATTATAATAATAATTATGTTACAATTTAAACATTGATTATATTTTGCTTAATAGCATTTATGCGACCATAAATGCGACACGAATTTTTTAAATAAATTTCGTGTATGAATGAAGGCAACCTTATACTTGTATTGTAATGTAAAACTAAATAAATAATGAATTTAAATAAACAAAATTGTTTAGGTATTCCTTGTTTCGATATCAATCAATAAATTCAATATTCGACTTGACCATATTGAGTAGCGAAGTGCTTTCGAGTATGCTCTATTGAAATAAATCAATCTAAAATAAACTTTCTCTTAATCGTATAAGGTTGATTTTGACTAACTGTTCTATTAAATCTTAGTAAATTGAAACAAAATAAGATTTTTATTAGAAAACAGTGAAAATACCTCCATTTTAAAGATTTTTTCTCCTACCATCATTTTTGCCAGTCTTCGTTCACTGATTTTTGCACACTAAAACGGAAAAATACGGCATAAATAAGGAAATATGAATTTGTCGCGAGACTATAGCAACTCGACGAGATTTGAGAACGCCATTGGGATCGGTTAAGCGCAAGTTAAGCGTAATAACGCTTAATTGTGGCACTTTTCTGTTCCGTGAATAAACCCATGTTAATAGCTTAAAAAATATAAATGGTTGGTCGTTAATCTTTCATTCATTAATTAACCTGCACATGTCACAAAAAGCTGCCTTTACAATTAATGCTTTTAATTTAAGGTATACAATGACAGAGCAAGGAGATCCAGGGCCTTCACGGAAACAGAAATGCAGTTAAGATCGCACCTTTACCTAACATTATTTAAGTGCAATTAAATAAAATACTTTTCAACACATTTGCTCGAAAATTGCATTTACAAAGCCTGTTTGTTCGAAAGTTAAAAATTACGCACCATACTTACATAGTACAACGGAACGTGCGGTAAAATAGGTACTCTCACCTAAGTAAGTATAAGTACCTATGGCTTCGTCCTCGAGATTAGCATAATACCATGTAGTTACGCCTACTAGTACATGCCATTCCACACTATTTTGAGAGTATTTGATTTGATTTTTTTTTTTTGTGGGTAGTTTAGTCTACTTGGATACAGCTCTCGCAATTCGTGTCATTCGCTTTTTAGTGCTCCGCCGTTCCACACGCGCTCGTTCGAAAAAAGTTATTATAAAAATGTGATAGTGAAGTGTTATTGTTAAAAGTAAAATAATCCATAAAAGAAAAAGTGTGATCGTTTAATAACGAAAAATTAGAAGAACACGTGGCGTTGATCGCGTGATCGTCATTACACGGAAGACTACGAGTTTTCGTCAACAGGTTTGCTCACCATCACAAGGTATGTTTTCTTTTTTCCATCCTATAATATGAGTCTGTACCTAATTACACATTTTATATTCTTTCTATTTTTAAATTAATGATCTGTTAGATCCATTAATATGAAAACGGACGATACTTATATACGTCATGTTTAGTTTTTAAATACAAAAGAATATCATATTATTATACCTGTGGTTTTCCTTTTGCTCAAGAAATTAGTGCTACCGACACTAATAAGGGCCAGAATAACCTTAGAATAATGTATAGGCCTATGATAATTGCATTTACCTACCTTACAGTTGGTAATTCAAGCACAAACCATTTTTTGCCCGCTTATATAGAGCATGCAAATATCTTTACATTATTGCTTACATAATGTTTTCTTTATAGTTTTATACCAATGTTGGCAAAGTGTTTCTTAAAATTTAATTATTAAAAATAATTCACAATTTCATACTTTTAAGATGTTGTTATTCCTAATTAGGGAATAATAGTCTGCGGACAGTATCTGCTTGCATTGAGACTGTTCCGTTCTGTTATTTTTTCAACTACATATACCTAAGTATGCTTTATCACAACTTGGGACCGTAACTTAAAATATAATATTGATTTGCATAAATTGGGACTGTTATATGGTGCTTGATAAAATTGTTTGTGGACAGTACGTGTTATTATAACTGGGGCCTGTCTCTTACAATCGAATATTAAATAACATTGCACGGCTACAGGGGACCTTGTCTCCTTTTACACAATGCAACGGTCAGGTCAGACCTACATCAGCCCTATAAATCTAATGCAGTCACTTTCCAGCCCAAGGAGCAGTACATTGGGACTGTGGTATGGTGCTTGATAAATGTGTTTGCGGACAGTACTTGTTATCACAACTTGGGACCAGGGACTGTCTCTTACAATCAAAAATCGACTCGTATTGCAAGGCTAAGCTACAGGAGACTTGATGTCTCCTTTTACACAATAAAAGGGCCATGCCAGACTTATATCTGCTTTAAAAATCTAATGCAGTCACTTTCCAGCCCAACGAGCAGTACATTGGGACTGTTATTACAACTTGGGACTGTCTCTTACAAAATTGTTTGCGGGCAGTACTTGTTATTACAACTTGGGACTGTCTCTTACAATATCGTACTGACTTGCAAGGCTACAGGGGACGTTATGTCCCCTTTTTACACAATCTAACGGTCATGTCAGACCTATATCAGCTATAAAAATCTGATGCAGTCACTTTCCAGCCCAACGAGCAGTACATTGGGACTGTTGCATGGTGCTTGGTGAAATTGTTTGCGGACAGTACGTGTTATCAAAACTGGGGACTGTCTCTTACAATCAAATGGTTTGCGGACAGTACGTGTTATCAAAACTGGGGACTGTCTCTTACAATCAAATTGTTTGCGGACAGTACGTGTTATCAAAACTGGGGACTGTCTCTTACAATCAAATATTGACTCGCATTGTCAGACTTCAGGGGACTTTGTCTCCTTTCTTAGATGGAGAATATAATAAAATTATAAAACAATGAAATTGTTACATCAGACCTATATCAGCCATATCAACGATTCTCCTGATCTACAAACAGATGTAGACTTCACGCAGTCTGAAGTGGACCAGGAACCAGATCCAATCCTTTAAATTAAAGGTAAAAATAAAAGCAGCTGTCTTAATACTATTAATTACGCTTACGCAATAAAACAATTCAAGGGCCCAGTGCAGGTTTTGACCTGCACCAAGGATAAAACAGCTTGTGGACATCGACTGCCAATCAGCTAGCCAGCTCGTCCAAGCAACCTCAGCATCAACAGCAGCGGTGAAACTACAGACCAAACCAGGTGAACCAGGTGAAAGCCTGCTGTTCGATTGTCTTGCTTTTATAAAGAATGCTTGATGATCAATCAGGATCCAAAGATCCTTTCATGTACATAAAAAGAGTTAAAAACTCCCTTTTTTTGTCGGACATAAATTCACGCAATACCTGCGAGTATTCGGAAATTATTCTTTTCAAAAAGAGCTCATTTAATTGAAGCCATCGATAAATGGTTTTCATTAGGAGCTACTTCCGGATATGTAAAGCTGACCCTGGCCAATAATTGTCAAAAATCTTTTTAATACCAAAGCACAACTAAATGCGTCTTAGCTAGATGCGTCTTAACTTAAACAAGCGGTTTCCCGCGGTTTCAACCCCATTGTTACTATTGGTCAAGACAATACATGCTACAAGTAGCATGATATTAGCATAATAGTCTTCTTAGATAAATAGATATTATCTATTTTTATTCAACACGGAAAGGGTTTTTACAATTCGAACCCGTATTTCCCTGAGATTGACACGTTCAATCAAATAAACTCATTTAAAAATATTACATGAATATAGAATTAAAATCTGTGAATAGATTTATTGATACTAACCAATTTTCATTGGAAGACTCGAAAACAGTACTAAAACTGATATCAAGAGTTAAGTTCTATTGACATAAAGGATAACATTGATAAACTGGATAGAAAATATCTCCGGTTCCATTTGAGCATTCTATTTTTGAATTTAATACTTTCCCTTTCGCCCAAAATACTGCTCCGTTTTGTATTCACAAAGGTAATGAAACCAGTCATGAAAATATTTAGGTGAACACTTATATTTACAATGAATATTTAGACGTCATTAGCTTTATGGATGAGGATTATCTCTCTTGCAGATTTATATGACCACTTTCATAAAAATCTGTAAGTAACCAAAGATCTCCCCACGAGCCTTGGTTTTATCATACTCAGGGAAAAAGGTCATTTCAATCCTTTTTCCACTTTTGCAAATATCTAGGATATGTTTTAGATACGAGAAAGTTTAAGGTCACACTACCAAAAAATAAAATAAACAAAATAAATTTTAAAAAATCACAAAAAGAAAGATCTTATTCAATGCAAGGTTAAAGACTTATGCACATTTTATTGATATCTTAGTACTTGCCTGCCCAGCTGCGAAGTACATGTATGACAGGCTGTAATTATACAAAATTTGAAAATTTAAAATACCGGAATTAAAAAAAATAAAACTGAATAGTGGAATCAAGCTAACAAGCATTCTGTTTGTAAAATTAAAGGAGATAAGTATGATCTTGAATCTCAACAACGGGGGGGAATGTGTGTGGTGATGAGAGAGCTATCAATTATAGGTACTCGTATCTGGAAATAATAGCTGCTTATATAAGCCTTAAAATATTTGCCAAGATAATTCTTCAGATTGACAATATTGTATCTGTTACATACATGTTGTCTAGTTACATCTGACATAACTTTAGCAATGGTGCTAACATAAAAATGTTTGTTTTTCGCTTTATTTATTCATTCTTCTGAGAACTTTGAAGCATATCAGGAGTTAAGATGTATCCATTCAAATGTTGAGTGCAACTTGCAAACTATGTCTTTGTAAAAATTGTAATAATATTGATAATCCCACAAACATAGATTTATTCGCTAGCCGATTAAATAATATTAAATATCCAAGATATATTTCCTGGCATAGATATCCGAATGCTGTAAATGGTTTACAATTTCTTGTTCAGAGTTTTTATTTTCATGCAGTTAATTCTTTACTATGATATAAAAACAGTCTGACTATGCCAAGGTTTCAATGGTTGACCCACACTGGTCAACATAGCCGTGGTTATTTAAAGAATGTATGTGTCTAAAAATCGTGATAATTATCGGGTAACTAAAAATTTATTTTTTATCTACTGATTTCAGTCGGCGCCACAGGTGCAACACCATTACCTCAGTGGCAGGGAACTCATCCGCGAGGTGATGACAAAAAGAGGTATCCCACCGTCATCTATAAAACGATGCGATAAAGGGTGGTTCATTAATTATTTATTTATAACATGTTTGAGGTACCAATTCCAAATATTATGAAATTCTTTGAATGTATAATAATAGTGCCCAATAAGGGACCTTAAATTCAAACCACTCTGCACGACAACATTTTGACACATGACACATCAGCTGAGTCGACCGGGTGATTCGAAATTTAAGACGACACTCAAGATTTTTTGTACATTTTCAGCATCCGATTTTCAATCAAAATTATATTGCTACAGCTATTTCATACGATAAGTTTGTGAACAATATCTCTAAGAACGTGTTGAGGTCACTAAAACTGCGTGATTCTACTGTTAAATGTGTGTAACCATACAAAATGCTACATCATTCCAAAAACTAGATAATATAATTGTGCTGAAAATATGTACATAAACAAGCTTCTCACGTGATAAAAAACGGTTATACAGTGAAATAAATAAAGTAACTTACTACATGCATTATTACATTTGCCAGTGTTCATACATAATTTCATAATAATAACGAAACAAAGTCTTGATAAAAATTACCAAAAACTATGTTGCAACATGACACTTCTTAGTGCTGCCGTAATCCCAATGTTCATTATAACGATTAAAAAGGTTCATTCAGCCTAATCGATACTCGCAATATAATCGAACACGGAAAAAAAAAGTAAAACAAGACATAGAGCATGGACCGATTTATCCGCTTATTTGACTATAGTTAGCTTAGTCCATGCAATACATCTATGAAACTGAACCTGAAGATTATTTTTTATAATATTTTGAGTATTATTTCGTTTGATGATTTTTTTATTACACAATAAATTATTTAATTTTTAATTCATGATTTCGATGGAAATAAATATCGGTATTTCAATGGAGGCCAAACGTGTGTGTGTGTTCTAAATTTAAATTCAACCATATAATTTTACCTATACTGTTTTTCGGTAATTAATTTCAATTTATCTGATTATTTCACTTTAAAAAACGAATCTAAAAAACGTGGAAAGACAAACACCGGGTACGGATCAAATGCTGGTGTAAGAGATGGGAGTACTTCCAAATGATTCCTTGCAGTAATAAACAAATTGAATTTCCAACTGGGCGTGAATGGCTAAATTAGAATCTATGAGGAATAGCGAAAAATACTGAAAGAAGTCTCGTGGCTGATTTTGATAAAAAATAAAATTACAGCATAAAAATTAAATTGACATATTTTCCAGCAATCAAACCATCAATGTTATGTGAAGTAATTACATGCGACAAACGTATGGCAAAAGGTTTTTTAAAATTCAAACTTTAGTTAATGGCCATAGCTCACTACATCGTGTTCTCATTTCAAATTTTTATAATCACCTCGCGGTACAAATACATAACGAAATTTTTTAAATTCGAACTTTAAGTAAATTGGCGCGAATTTTGATCTGCGTACGATGACTAAATTATTGATTAACGAATAGTGTATAGTGTGTTCTTATTTTAATTTACAACCTCGATTCCTGACAAGCAAATTGATTTTACAAAAATCTAAAGACGCAGACTTAATTTTTGCGATTGTAGTTGCGGGCTTGCGAACGACGAGTATTGGGTAACTCACCGTCCGATCAAGGACTAGGCCTGAGACGAATGCGCGTCGTGTTCCAAGCGACCTTCAAGGAACTATCAGCGAACTGACGAGGCCATAATAGTGCCAAACGCGTGCCGGGCTCACGGAATTGTATTGAAACCATTGAAAGGGTAATGCGGTCCTGGAACGCAAAAGGCATGTTAAGGAACAGGGTATTTTTAGTTAGTAATAGTCTCTGACTTCTCCTTCGGCTCCACCCAGGAAGAGAATCATCAAAAGATTTTAAACTATAACAGTGTGTTTTACTGAAGTTAAGTCGCGACAGCATCACATCTAAAGTATCCATAACAAATACCTAAATAAAAATAATATACTAGTGTCGATACTGACGAATCGTCAGTATTGATCTGTATGCATGCCATTGCATGCCAGCATAGGTCAACTTACCCAAATCTGTCAAAATTTACCAATCGCACATTAACCTTCCACTATTGTGATAAGGTTGAAAATCTATTGAAGAAATTTGACAGATTGAGGTAGGTTGATGTGCTGGCATCAACCTACCGCAATCTGACAAACTTTAATAGATTTTCAAACATACCACAATATTGGAAGGTCAATGTTCGATTGGTAAAATTTGACAGATTGGGGTAGGTTGATCTGCCTGGCGTCTGTACATTAAAAAATAGCTAATAAATTAAAATGTTCTTATTTTGAATAGCGAGTACATCAGCGAGCGCATTCCTAATTCAAATTTTGGAATTAATAAATTTAAATTGGCGCGCATTCAAACATTTATTACTGACATTGTTCCTTTGTCTATTTTTGTTTTTTGGTAATTACAATGCACGTAAAATTATTTTATAGCTTTAAAAAAGAATAATTATAATGGATAATAATTGTATTCTAAGCTTAAAACGAATTTATTTTAATTTTTATGAATCGATTTCTTAAATTCCTTATTTATTTCACTCGAGTTGACAAAAAATTCAATTATGGAATCGATTAGAATACTCGCTTTCACACATCATTACGATTAAAAAAAATAACATGGTTGTCGATTACGAATACAAATTGAGTAGTGGTAATGAAAAATTCGTGTTTTTGGCCCTGTATTAGAGAATTAAGCTAAGATCTGGGCTTTTTTACGTAATTTATAAAATTTGGCATGGTATTTATCGTAATTGTTATTGAGTATAAGCGTGTGTGTGTGATCTAAGTGAAAAATAAAAATGTAAACAAACACAAGTGGCGCGAAACTTCGAGTTCAGATATCAAATTCTTCATTACCACTGCTAATTTATGTTGAATTACGTATGAATTCGTTACAATACTAAATTACGAGTTATTCATCCCTTCTATAGTGATACCTTGGATATCCGGAAACCACATTTTTTAATGATTTTTAGCCCAACCCAGCACTGCCTACAAAATGGCGTAAATCGTATTTACACTTTTGGATTTTGTAATGGTAAATTAAGAAAATGCGTTGTAAATGTAGAAGTTTTAATGGCGTGAACAAATCAGATTTTTATTTAACATTCTTAATTAATGCGCACTCATAGGATTTAACGCAGAGAATATTATATTTTTTAATTTTTTAATGAGGATGTCGTATGACTACAACGTCTGCCCATTTCGGACCCACTACTGAGCCAGCGTAGGTTTACTTGTCGCGGCCGTTTCGGACCCGGTACCGAACTATACGGTTAAAGAATGTGTGGTGTCTAAAAATCGTGATAATTATCGGGTAACTAAAAATTTATTTTTTATCTACTGATTTCAGTCGGCGCCACAGGTGCAACACCATTACCTCAGTGGCAGGGAACTCATCCGCGAGGTGATGACAAAAAGAGGTATCCCACCGTCATCTATAAAACGATGCGATAAAGGGTGGTTCATTAATTATTTATTTATAACATGTTTGAGGTATCAATTCCAAATATTATGAAATTCTTTGAATGTATAATAATAGTGCCCAATAAGGGACCTTAAATTCAAACCGCTCTGCTAGTAAGTTTAATTACTAAATAAAACTTTCCCAGGAATCAAAACATTAAAAATTCTTTAAAAGGTTTTTAGTTCCGAACCCTCTCTGTCTGTGAACAGCCTTGAGATGTTTTTGGTACTTAATCTTGATAAATGATACCCAGAAGAACATTTATGACTTAAAAAAAAAAAGATATATTGTATTAAAATTTAAAAAAAAAAAAAAATATTGCTACCCAGCTAGCCCCAGTCACTATATGTATAAGTATACATAGGATGCAAATAAGCATTATAATAAATAAAAATGACTACTAATGAAAGGTATGGGACCTTTCATTATTAAAGTTAAAATTCCCGTTCTTATAAACAGTCCTAGAATTAGATCATATCAACTGCTAGTTATTCCGGGTTTTGATTAAGAAATTTGCCCTTGCACAGCTGCACAAGCTATACAGAAACAGCTACCTTAAAGTTATTGACCATATTCATAAAATTCTCAAGCCTTGTATTTCATCCAACTATATTTTACGATTCATATCTCTAAAAATCTACATGGTATTATGCTAATCTCGAGGACGAAGCCACAATATAATTAAGGATTAAACGAATTTACCTGTAAGTGAAGTTCTATCCTGATTATGTGAAGGCTTCGTCCGAAGAGATTAGCAACCCTCCCACCCGGTAGAGACCGAACGAGTTTGGTGTACCCCTATCAATCGTAAAATATGAAGTTAATAACGGGTTAGACTCTAAACTAAATGACACGAATTGCGAGAGCTGTATCCAAGTAGACTAAACTACCCACAAAAAAAAAAAAAAAACAAATCAAATACTCTCAAAATAGTGTGGAATGGCATGTACTAGTAGGCGTAACTACATGGTATTATGCTAATCTCTTCGGACGAAGCCTTCATATAATCAGGATAGAACTTCACTTACAGGTAAGTTCGTTTAATCCTTAATTTTACGGCATACCCCGTTGTTTAGCACCGTGCGTTTACTTTACGTTTTTTTTTTAATTTCCATAAAAAATAATTATACAAGAATTCCACCAAAGAGTTTCACACTATGAGTACAACCTGACTGATCAAACCTCCTTGGAAGCGCTTTTGCTGAATACGTTGTCTCACTTTAATACTAAAGAGTATATGAGACGTAAGATGTAGTTCTATTTTCACCACGTGCATGTGGCTCCATTTGCAAATTCGCGCCATTTTCATATTAGAAACTTCAAAAATTGTTGCGATTTGTTGAGGCTTTGTAAATGCATTTTTCGAGCAAATGTGTTGAAAATAACTACCTATTACCTACTATTAAACAAATACGATTTATAATGTATACTTAGTTAGACTCCTGCCAAAATAAATCATTTTAATACCTAATATTTGTCTGTCTTAATTTAAAACACCCTCCTCTACCCGGCCGACATTTGGGAAGAACGCGACAGACCATGGGCCGTGAATGGCCGACTTTAGGGTTTTTTCGTTCTCGACGCATCTAAACCTTACTACTTTTCCTTGTAGTAGAAATGTCAAACTTATGCCCATAAACATTAAATAGATTTATCAAACTATCCAAAACCATATCGGAAGTTTTGCTTTCGTTGCAAATTGATGACGTCCGTTTCAACCGCGCGGCCATGACGTTTTTTTTAAATAAAAACCATCCCAAGTTTTTGTAAAAAAATGTAAAAGTCGATTCCCAAAAACCATAAATTTGTCAAACCAATGGTTAAAAAGTTATAAGGGTTTGAACGTGGTCGCGCCATCGAAACGCGGCGAACCGCGCGGCCATGGAGATCTTTAAAACTAAGCGTCGCAGAGACCAGAAATTTTGGGAAATAGTAGATTGATTTTGTAAAAAATTTGTAAAAATATAGAAAAAAATCCTGTGTTTATATTTTAGGAGCTGTAAGGCTAAAACCTCATGGCCGCGCCATTGAAACGGTGTCAAAAACGTTATCGCCGATATCTCGCTGAAAAAACATCGCAGACGTCTGAAGTTTTTTGTAAAACACAGATTTGATTTTGTCGAAACTATTAAAAATACAACAAAAAATCCTAGGTTTATATTTCAGGAGCTATAAGACTAAAACCTCATGGCCGCGCCATCGAAACGTTGGAAATTTTGTTTTTCGCGAATATCTCGCTGAAAAAGCATCGCAGAGGTCTGAAGTTTTTTGTAAAACCTAGATTTAAAGTTGTCAAAACTAGCAAAAATACAACAAAAAATCCTAGGTTTATATTTCAGGAGCTGTTGAACAAAATCCTCAATGCGTCTTGAATATGTCGATTAGGGTGACCACGGATTATTATTTACAGAGACTTTCCACCTTTTTTTATTAGAAATGAAATCTCAAGAATTCGGTGAACAATAAGTAACAATAATAAGGCTATTTCTTTAAAAATTGCGTAAATTAGAGATTGTTCGCTTACATTAAGACATAAATTTCTTTAAAATCACTTAAATCATAGATTGTTCGTATACCTACACTAAGATATGCATTTTTTATTATTTCGTAACAGTAAGTTTATTTCCTGTAAATACGACCTTGTGGCCAAAGACTTTCTGTAAACCTAACAAAAAAAAATTACATTACTTATATTAAAACTTTAAAATGAGGTTATTTGGTTATTTTGGTTAGGCTGTACCTAATCTTATTTATTCTCATTATGTAATTTTTAAAATTCCCCTGTTGCTTAATATCTTAATCGTCATCAATTAAACTGTATGCTAAATTATGTATCGTCATAACCTGAAACCGACCTAAAGGGGTATGACAAGATTCGGCCCGATTCATGTTGTGTCATAAAATTTAATTATGTGAATTTCTAAATAATAATAGATAATTAGTAACATAACACAATAAAACAAATAATAATAAGAGAATAATATGCAAAAAATCATGCATTTTATGAATTATTTGAGAGTTTCTATTACGTTAACATTAAAGTTAAAAAAAAATGTAACCGACTTCTAATGAAAAAACAACCACTAAAAAGGGTAAAATAACCTACCAAATAACTTTTCTTTCGGAAGTCGGTGGCTTTGCTTTTTTATTTCGTTGATTTTTTTGCCACCGACTTCCGAAAGAAAAGTTATTTGGTAGGTTATTTTACCCTTTTTAGTGGTTTTTTTTTTAGAAGTCGGTTACATTTTTGAAAAAACAACTTTTATTTTACCCTTTTTAGTATAATATTTAACCCAAAATCTTGTCAAATACATAATTTTCTTACATATGCACTAGAATTTTATTATCCTTAGCACCGGCTATAACATCGCCCATGTACACAATAAGCAAGAACACCAAAATAAATGATTTTTTTATGGGACCAAATGGCAGGTATACTGCATCATGATTGATGCTTACTCATGTTTTACAATAAATAATATTCTATTCTTTTCGAACAATAACCCATATGGGTCATTAGTATAAATGAATTAAGTCCAAATACAAGATAGCTGCTATAAACCGTTGAGGAGTTCCCTGAACTGTTCTTCGTCTTCATCGTCAGAACCCTAATGACAGTTGCAACCCATCTAGGTGTAAAGTTCTCATCAATATAAATGAATTAAGTCCAAACACAAGGTAGCTATTGTAAACCGTTGAGGAATTCCCTGAACTGTCCTGCGTCTTCGTCATCAGACCCCTAATAACAGTTGTTACAACTCATCTAGGTGTAAAGTTCTTATCAATACAAATTAATCAAGCTCAAACACAAGATAGCTGCTGTGAATCGTTGAGGAGTTCCCTCGACTGTCTCTCGGCTCCATCATCAGGTATACTCCAGACCTTTATTAAATTGTAGTGCTTTGAAATAATTAATGAAAAAAAAAATTGACTAAATCAGTCGACGCCTACTCCTTACTGTTAAGGAGTTGTACCTTCCATCATCAGCTCAGCTACATGAGATGATGATCACTATACGCAAGTACTTAAATTACTTCATAATATTTATGAAAACGGATGTGTGGGCCTATAAAATTTGAGGGTTGCCCTCGCTTTCTCCAGGATACAATCATCAGATATTGAAATGGTGACAATGGGACTACACGGGAAGCACCAGCTTTCAAATAAAAAAAGAATCATGAAAATCGGTTCACCCAGTCGCAAGTTATGAGGTAACAAACATAAAAAAAATACAGTCGAATTGATAAATTCCTCCTTTTTTTGAAGTCTGTTAAAATGTAAAAAGGTTTATGGGCCGAGGCTTCAAGGGAAACTTGGCAATATTTTTTTAAATTTAATAATTACTTGTTAAAGAAGTGTATACTTTAATGTAAGCGAACAATCTCTAATTTACGTGATTTTTAAAGAAATAGCTATATTATTGCTCCTTATTGTTCACCGAATTCTTGAGATTTTATTTCTAATAAAAAAGGTGGAAAGTCTCTGTAAATAATAATCCGTGGTCACCCTAATCGACATATTCTATTCAAGACGCATTGAGGATTTTGTTCAACAGCTCCTGAAATATTAACCTAGGATTTTTTGTTGTATTTTTGCTAGTTTTGACAACTTTAAATCTAGGTTTTACAAAAAACTTCAGACCTCTGCGATGCTTTTTCAGCGAGATATTCGCGAAAAACAAAATTTCCAACGTTTCGATGGCGCGGCCATGAGGTTTTAGTCTTATAGCTCCTGAAATATAAACCTAGGATTTTTTGTTGTATTTTACTAGTTTCGACAAAATCAAATCTGTGTTTTACAAAAAACTTCAGACGTCTGCGATGTTTTTCCAGCGAGATATCGGCGATAACGTTTTTGACACCGTTTCAATGGCGCGGCCATGAGGTTTTAGCCTTACATCTCCTAAAATATAAACACAGGATTTTTTTCTATATTTTTAGAATTTTTTTACAAAATCAATCTACTATTTCCCAAAATTTCAGGTCTCTGCGACGCTTAGTTTTAAAGATCTCCATGGCCGCGCGGTTCGCCGCGTTTCGATGGCGCGGCCACGTTCAAACCCTTATAACTTTTTAACCATTGGTTTGACAAATTTATGGTTTTTGGGAATCGACTTTTACATTTTTTTACAAAAACTTGGGATGGTTTTTATTTAAAAAAAACGCCATGGCCGCGCGGTTGAAACGGACGTAATTGATGATGCCAGACCGATTCCAAAACAGAAAAACCGTAAGAGAGCCGACATTTAGCGTATTTACCCTACTTGGTCTGTAGATTATTCTGCATGTTATGGCAATCGGTATTATTCAAAGTCGTTAACTCGTTACCTCGACAACAGATCGATTCACACCTCTTCCGAGGAGGTAGGTAGTGTCTATGTAGTATGTGGAGGAGGTCTTGATTAGAGCCTCGAAAGGCCTTATGACTTAAAATCCACCGTTTCTGCAGTAGCCCTTTGCGTTCCAGGGTCACGGTAACATGCTTGGTCAGTCCGGCAACTCCGGTAGACTTTTGTTCCTATGGAGCCCCGAGCCTGGTCCTTGATCAGGTGGCGAGTTACTCATTACTTGCCAACTGCAAGCCCGCGCCCTCGGCGGCCGGAAATCGCCGCTTGGTGTCCAAAGCCCTGGCTCTGGGAGTCTACCGCGGTGGTCAGGACAACAACAGGAATAAAACAAGTTTTATAAACAATAACAACTTTATTCAACAGTAAGTGCATCATGAATTTGATGAAAAAATTAAATTATGACAAATGGTCTTTATCTTGGCACTCCCAAGGCATTCTCCATCTTTATAAAGGACTCCAAATTGGCCTTCTGTGAGGGCCCTTAATTTATTTTCTAATATGATTGTGAGTCAGTAAGTGCATCATGAATTTGATGAAAAAATTAAATTATGACAAATGGTCTTTATCTTGGCACTCCCAAGGCATTCTCCATCTTTATAAAGGACTCCAAATTGGCCTTCTGTGAGGGCCCTTAATTTATTTTCTAATATGATTGTGAGTCCCTCAGTATTATTTATAACTCTACAAGGTGTGAGAGGTTTAGTGTGTTGAAATCTGAAGTAACAGTTCAAAACATTGTTGGTGACTAGTTCTGTTGGTTCACTGTGGATCCAATGAGGAGGACCTGTAAAGCATATGTTGTTCCATAGTGCTGAATGTTTAGTGCCAGATACCTGAAAACAAAAATAGTTTATTAAAAAAAAACTGGTCAAGTGTGAGGTCAGACTCACGAATGAACAGTATTATTTTCTATCTATTTAATATTTATTATATTCTGTTTTGTGTTTAAGTATTTGTTGTTATAGTGACAACAGAAATACATCATCCCTGAAAATTTCAACTATCTATCACGGCTCATGATACAGCCTGGTGACAGACAAATAGTGGAGTCTTAGTAATAATGCCCCGTTTTTAACCGACTTCAAAAAAAGGAGGAGGTTCTCAATTCGGTCGGTATGTTTTTTTTTTTTTTATGTATTTACACCGATTACTCCGAGGTTTCTGGTCCGATTAGTGTAATTATTTTCGTTCGATGCAGTATACTTGCAGTTTGGTCCCATAAAAATTTCATCCAATTTGGTTCAGTACTTTTTATTTTGTGACCATTTTTATTGATGGATGATGTGATGGTTTTTAACTTTTTTGAGTGTTTGTTACGCGATTACTCCGCCAATTGTGGACCGATTTTCAAAATTCTTTTTTTGTTGTACGAGGAATAGTTCACTTTAGGGAACACTGCAAGTTTCATCAAAATCGGTTCAGCAGTTTTTGATAGGGAATTTTATTAGCTTATTGTGTACATGAGCGATGTTAATACCAGTGCTAAGGATTACCAAATTCTAGTGCACATGTAAGAAATGATGTAATTGACAAGAATTTGGGTTGAATATTTAAACTAAAAAGAGTAAAATAAAAAACTTTTTAAGAAAAAAATTTAACCGCCTTCAAAAACAACCACAAAAAAGGGTAAAATAACCTACAAAATAACTTTTCTTTTGGAAGTTGGTGGCATAAAAGACAACGAAATAAAAAAAACAAAGCCACCTACTTCCGAAAGAAAAGTTATTTTGTAGGTTATTTTACCCTTTTTTGTGGTTGTTTTTGAAGGTGGTTAAATTTTTGTACCCTTTATGTATGGAACCCTATAAAGGAAGACTGAAAGGGTCCTTTGCCCAGTGTGATTTAATAGGCCTGCCAAAAGTACTAGTTAAATATTGAAATATGTACTCAATTTCTCAACGATATCAACATACCACAAAAATATTGTTTGTTTCCAGGTCCTTCTGGAATACAAAGTATGCATCTTTGTGGCTATGCACACGGCATCTTTGGCCAACTGTCCATTTGTGCAGACCTCCATGTTCACCCACTACTTGTCCTGTGTCTATGTCTATGAATGTGCCTTTTTTTGTTTCAATGTACTGTAATTATAAAATTAATAATTTATGATATCTTTTGTATGGAAGATTAATAAAATGGTACATCTTTTTATTTTGTCTGTTAATAATTTCACCAATGCATGGAACAGTTATTTGGAGTACAATTAAATTATTCAAATCATCACTCACTTCTTCAATAAAATTCTGAAACTTATTTTTGCCAATAAAGCATATTCCCGTGCTATCCTTTTTGTTTGCTACATTTAACAGGCCTTCTGCTTTAGCTATCTCTCTCACTTCCTTCTTCAATAAACCTGCTATGGGAAACATGCATTTCCTGAGAGAGAATTGTTTTACTTGTGATAAGAAAAATGTTTGATCTTTGTGCCTATCAGTGGGTTGTAGCAACCTTACTCCTGAAAATCAGTCATTAATATTTATTTTTAAAATTCTATTAAGGATAATAAATATGACTTATAATGGCACAAGAATATACCTTCATTCTCATTATACTTTTCCAAAAACGGGCCAAATGATGTATTTGCATAGTGACCAGTAGCAATAGCATCAATTCCTAAATTGTTCCTGCAATGTCGGAAAAAGCTATCAAATTTAATGTATCTATTGCACAATATGTCTGGGTTTGGCGTGAGACCCGTCTCATACTCTTTGAGTAATACAGTGAATACATCGTTCCAATATTCTTTTATAAAGTAAACTCTATGCAAGGGAATATCGAGCTTACGACAGACGTATGTTGCGTCTTCAAAATCTCTCTCGTCTGAGCAAAATCCGGCTTCATAGTTGTTATCCCAGTTTCTCATAAACACGCCTTCTATCTGATATCCTGTAATTATAGTTATTCAATTCATAATGTGAAGAAGTTGGACGGTAAAAATGTCTGCAAAATTGTTCGTGTAGCCAGTCGAAATTACCCGCTCGTTTGAGGAGAAGTGCAGCCACAGCACTATCAACACCTCCTGAAATACCCAACGCAACTCTTCTAAACATAATTGATGTTTATATCTAAAGTCTTTATACATAAATAAACATTTTTTTATAATTTTCTGTAGCAAACTTTGAACCTTAGTCACAGCTGATCACAGCATTCACAGCTCGCAATTGATTTTATTTTCCCGTAATGTCATGTCAATGTCTCCATGACATTGCTGGGTGTGAAGCTTTATAAAGGGGCCCTAAGACGATCTTGGGGTGCGTTTAAGTCGATTATCCAGGTTAAAATTTATACTGAGTAAACGTCAAACACCCCGTTCAAGCACACCGCGAGGTGAAAAATTAAACTGACTAAAATTTAATCTGCCCCGTTCACGGTCGTCAGCTGGTATAAGTTTCGCCTGACTAGGATAAATTTTAGCGACCTTTTTACCTCGCTAAATTTTATCCTGCTGTCAGATTGACATGGAGTTTTGTTGTTAATGCTCGATTCGCGCCGTAAAAACGAATATTTTTATTTTAGAGAGTACCTAATTCATCGTCTCGGTGAATATTATTTGTGGATCATGGATATAATTAATATTACACCGGCAAATTGATTTTTCATGTTCCGGTCCATTTATTACTGTGTAATAATTTCGAGATCACAAGTTAAATCCTAATTTTACGGAGATTACAATAAATATTCGGACTGTTGAGTTGAATTGAATGGGGATGGCAACTCAAAGCTATTTGTAGATGTCGCTGCGATCGTTGTCCCATAAGTCAGATTACTGTATAGTTTGTACAAAAAATAAACACGTATTTTGTTATAAAAATTGAGTTTATTCTAAAAAACAAATATGGGAAATTTTTCGTCAATGCAAGTGCATATACTAAAACCAGAACTAAGACGCAGCGGTGCATCTACAAGATGAAAAAAAGTGATTTAGTTGAGAGGCTAGAAATTTGATTCTACTACATTAAACACACATTTACTTGTAGTTGGGATTTAAAATTGTAATTTTTAAGTAGGTATTACATGTGCTAGCCTCTACAAATAATATAGTACTGCTTCATACATTCTATATTGAGAAAAATGTCATTAAGTTTTGTGTTTGTCTTCTTCATCTAATTTTACATCTATTTTATAGTTTGGAGCAATATGATAAGAATTTTTACTTCCTAACACCACCACTATCACAAATCTCGGTCCCGGTGATAATTCTTCCACCAGACGAACCATTTCATGATATAAAGAGCGATGCAATACTTAACCTCCAATAGAAAAGTAGATATTATTTTGAAAGGTGTATTCGATTGTTTAGTTAAGGTATAATCATAAAATTTCATTAATAAATTCAACTAACGGCCTGTCCCGGCTTCGCAAGGGTAGATATTTGTTTATTATATAGCTTTTCCTTATTGATAATACAATTTTTGTTCTCACAGCAGTCATAGCAGCTACCCATTATTTCTTGATAGTGTGAATTGTCGGAAATTTGTATGTTCCATCATTATTGCAGCCTTTTACACAACATCTAGTCATTTTACATCAATAAAACGCTTTTTTTCAGAAAATTCCTTTGATTTGACAGTTCTTTTGGGACACAAATGTCACTTTTCACTGTGACACTTGCCTTCCCCATTGTTACTTGTTTGATAAACTGGGCTGTCAATTGAATTTGACAGCTAACATTGACAGAAACCTATGACTCCGTTCAGCGAACCCTCGCTAGTTTAATTTTTATCCGGCGAAAATTTCGCCGACGTACTTAAACGCAATGAAAGTGCCAAAAACCCGTGATGTCCTTGTCCTAAAACTAAAATTATGGTTTGTAGGGGAAAGGACATGGAAAGGATTGCCAGTCTCAATAATTTATTTCTTTATCCCTTGCACTCCCTTTTTAATTATAATCTGTGACCCCCTTTAGGGGTATACAAAATATAATTTGTGTCTGTGACACTCGGTGATTTGACAAGATTGTTTGTTGAAGTTTGCTGGCGCTTCGTAGGTTATTCTTACGGTAATTAAGAATTTTTGAGTATATTTAATCGCCAAAATGTCGAACATTAATCTGCAATGTCTGTTAGGAATACAGTGTAATGATTTCGTAATGATAGCGGCCGATCAGAGCAATAGCCACAGTATTATGGTGATGAAAGATGGTGAGTTTGCGGTTTTTGATCCTGGAATGGAATAAATGAATAATATTTTGTCGTGTTCGTGCAATAATGTTTTTGTTATATTTTTTAGATGAGGAGAAGATCCATAAGATATCCGACAAACTGATAATGGGTGTGATTGGTGATCAGGGAGACTCGACCCAATTTGCGGAATACATTGCTAAGAATATTCAGCTGTACAAAATGCGTAATGGATACGAGTTAGGACCCACTGCCGCTGCCAACTTCACACGCAGGAATCTCGCCGAATATCTGAGAAGCAGCGTATGTATAAAATTGAAAATATTTAGTCTATATTCTTATATAGTTGTGCACAGGAGTTGTATGAAGAAGGCAGTAACAGACAGTGTTAGTTTATTTTCCTTTTTGTTATCTCATCTGCCATCAGTCAACTAACACAAAATGGAGAGCAGACAGTACCCTGGCTACATAAAGAGGCATTATAGTCAATGATTCCGAGAGAGTTTTTGAATAAAATTAATATTTTTATTTTCCAGACACCTTACTTCGTGAATGTGCTGATGGCTGGTTATGACAAGGAGAACGGCCCTGAACTATACTTTATGGACTACCTAGCATCCAGTATGAAAGTACCTTTTGCTTGTCATGGCTTTGGTGGTTACCTCAGTTTGAGTATTATGGATCGCTACCACAAGAAAGGTGAAATTAATGTTTACTTCACAAAATAAATGACACTGACATGATTATCATCTTATTTTTAACTTGAGTTATAATTTTTAGTATCATAAAACTTATTTTCAACTATGTATTTCTCCCCCCGAAGATGACATGCTCAACTAACCCCATATAAATTGAAATAAGGTCAAGAGAATAATAATGACATATTTTCTCACTCCCCTCAATTAAGACATTTAAAAGCCTATTTCCCTAATTAGTGCTTTATGTTTTTCACATTCTCAATCTGTCAAATTTCTTTAATGGATTTTCAACCTTATCACAATAGTAGAAGGTTAATATTGGATTGTCCTGCTGGCGTCTGTACTTTTATCTCAAACTAGATACTAATGAAAGCATATTTCAAAACCACATTATTTTCAGATGCTACTGAGGAGGAAGCATACGAAATATTGAAGATGTGTGTGAAGGAAGTCCATAGAAGATTGTTTGTCAGCCTGCCCAACTTCCAAGTGACTGTTGTCAATCGGGAGGGCATCAAAGTACTGCCTGTTATCAACTCAGAACTGTTGAAGTAATTTCCTTAATAAAATAATATTTTAATCACAATTGTTTTCTTTGCTAAGCCACAAACTCTTCTCAATCTTGAAATATTTTAACAGATGTAATTAATTTAATCTCAGTGGGAAAATCTGTCAAATCATAATACATATTTAAATAAACCTGCTTGGTGGGCAGAACCCTTTTTTATCGTGACAAAATCATCAAATGCGACCTCCCGCCCATACTGTCATACTTGTACTTACGGTATGAGCGGGACCGTGACCCTGGAACGTAAAGGCTATTTACTAGTTGGGAGGACTCGTTTGGTGATTTCACGAAAAAAAAGGGTGCAACAATAGCCAATGGCGTTGCGGAAAATAAAAAGCAAATACACCTTTATCTCCACAGTGTAAAATCCTCAATGAAAAGAGAAACGCGCGTATAAATGACAGAATATGCACGTCTGATCGCGATTTCTTCCGCATTATATCAAACGAGATAGTTACGCTTTGACTTTGTGCTAGTAAATTGACCCTTAGCTGCCCAAATTACCTGAACTTAGGTAGGCCAGGGCCAGGACTTTGTTGGGCGCTTTCACATTAGACGATAAGGCTAACCACAGAAGCTGAGCTGAGCAGAGACTTAGGAAAATTGACCAATCACAACACTCAAAATACACTTCAAAGACAAAGACATTTTATTCGTTGAATATGGTAGGGACTAGGGAACAGTGATGTTACATTACAATTATTTGGATTAGCATATCCACCGCACAAAGCGGCACATCTATACATATAATAAAACAGTAAAAAAACTGTGTCTGTACATTGAATATATTAAAAAAAAAATAATTGAGGGGGTTTAAGAAACAGTAATAGAGCACGAATCCAAAAAAAAAATTCTGTCTGTTTGTCTGTTTATCTGTTTGTCTGTTTGTTTGTACACGCTAATCTTCGGAACTACTGGACGGATTTAAATGATTTTTTTTTTGTTGTATAGGTATTAAGTCTGGCCAACATATAGGCTATAACTTATCTTGGAATCTTGAACACCTGATGCAGAACCGCAACAGACCAGCTAAACTATAAGGGATACAAAAATGGTGCCATAGCAAATATTGTTCTACGTGATGAGCATTTTCTGCTGAGAGAATAAATTTGAAGATCTGGAACACCTGATGTGGAACTCCAAGAGCCCAGCTAAACTATAACATGTACAGGAATGACACCTTAGCAAAAGTTATTCAGCCCGATGAGCACTCTCTGTTGACGTATAAAAATTGAAGATCTGGAACACCTGATGTGGAACTCCAAGAGCCCAGCTTAACTATAACATGTACAGGAATGACGCCTTAGCAAAAGTTATTCAGCCTGATGAGCACTCTCTGTTGACGTATAAAAATTGAAGATCTGGAACACTTGATGTGGAACTCCAAGAGCCCAGCTAAACTATAACATGTACAGGAATGACGCCTTAGCAAAAGTTATTCAGCCCGATGAACACTCTCTGTTGACGTATAAAAATTGAAGATCTGGAACACCTGATGTGGAACTCCAAGAGCCCAGCTAAACTATAATATGTACAGGAATGACGCCTGAGCAAAAGTTATTCAGCCTGATGAGCACTTTCTGTTGACGTATAAAAATTGAAGATCTGGAATACCTGATGTGGAACACCAAGAGCCCAGCTACATTATAACATATAAAGGAATGACGTCTTAGCAAGAGTTGTTCAGCCTGATGAGCACTCTCTGTTGACGTATAAAAATTGAAGATCTGGAACACCTGATGTGGTGCTCCAAGAGCCCAGCTCACCTATAACATTTATAGTAATGACGTCTTAGCAAGAATTATTTAGCCTGATGAGCATTCTCTGTCGACGTATAAAATTTGTAGATCTGGAACACCTGATGTGGAACTCCAAGAGCCCAGCTAAACTATAACATGTACAGGAATGACGCCTTAGCAAAAGTTATTCAGCCTGATGAGCACTCTCTGTTGACGTATAAAAATTGAAGATCTGGAACACCTGATGTGGAACTCCTAGAGCCCAGCTAAACTATAACATTTATAGGAATGACGTCGTAGCAAGAGTTATTCAGCCTGATAAGCACTTTCTGTTGACGTATAAAAATTTAAGATCTGGAACACCTGATGTGGAACTCCAAGAGCCCAGCTAAACTATAACATTTATAGGAATGACGTCGTAGCAAGAGTTATTCAGCCTGATAAGCACTTTCTGTTGACGTAGGTATAAAAATTGAAGATCTGGTACACCTGATGTGGAACTCCAAGAGCTCAGCTAAACTATAACATTTATAGGAATGACGTCTTAGCAAGAGTTATTCAGCCTGATGAGCACTCTGTTGACGTATAAAATTTGAAGATCTGGAACACCTGATGTGGAACTACAAGAGCCCAGCTTAACTATAACATATAAAGGAATGCCGTCTTAGCACGAGTTAAAAAGTGGCTGTGACATACGGACGGACAGACAGACAGACAGACAGACATGACGAATCTATAAGGGTTCCGTTTTTGCCATTTGGCTACGGAACCCTAAAAATCGAAGATCTGGAACACCTGTGGAACTCCAAGAGCCCCGGTACACCAAAACACATATAGGAATAACGTCTTAGCAAAAGTTGCTCGGCCTGACGGGTATTTCCTGTTGACTTATAAAAATCTAAGATCAGAAACATATGATGTGGAAATCAAAGCTATCGCTAATTTCACTGTAATTATAAAATAACTTAAGCTGAGAGTGAAGGCGGTAAGACTTTAGGACTGATTTTCGATGACGATGGTATATCATTAAAAATCTGACTCTACTGGCCGAAACTCCCATTTATATTTTTACCCGGGGTCTTGATATTGGACATCAGACCAGTTTCAGATCTTCGATTTTGACGATTCCGTTGTCGCTGGCATAAGCAACAGGATCCGCGTACGAAGTCGCGGGCAGAAGCTAGTTTATGAATATTTACAAGTAGTCTCATCACCGATTCAGTGGAAACAGTGTTAGTTAGCGGAGTTGAGAAGATTTAGGTACATTAAAATGTCTGGCGCGCAGAGCGGGACACAGCGGTGTCGAGCTTAAGCACAGCGATCTATGAGATGTAGAGCGGGGCTGTGCAGTGTAGAGCGGGGTTGACGAAGTAGAGCAGGGCTGAGAGGGTAACACGACGTCAGGCGCCGCGAGAGTTTGTTTATTGCAGTCTGACTGAAAACAAAATGTATTCACAGCCCCGTTCAGATCATCTCCACTTCACAGCTCCGCTCCGCTAGTCTCAGCTCTGGTCCGCTCCGGTAGTCTCAGCTCCGCTCGGCTTTACTTTACCCAGCTACATAGCTCATCTCTGCGCAGCTTTAGTGGAAACACCTACCTATTTACATTTACACGGCTCTGCTCTGCTGAACTGAGCGCAGCTGCGCTTCTGTGGAAACGTACCCTAACGGTAACGAGACGACATCGGTAGTTTCATCCATTTGAGGGAAAATGAGCGAGAGCGGACGATAATTGATATCGTGTCGTTACCGTTATCGACTAATGAAAAAGAGCCCGTTGCTGTTGTACATAATTATCTTGCAAGTGCGTAACTATGGGCAATAAATGAAAAACCAAATGGCCTTAAATTGTATTTTTTTAATTAAAATACTAAATCTTTTCTAAGCCTAATTAATATTTATAGTGTATTTATCTTCCTGCCTATCCTGCCTTATTTCGGTCTGGGCTGGATGCCATACTGGCTTCCGGGTTATCCATTTGTGAACTATTTGGGTTCTCGCCATCACCCATGTTATCACCTTCATTGTCTGATTGCTCTGTAACAAATATTGAGATCTTAATAAAATAACTTTCAGTGGTATGTTTTAGATGTTTAAATAAATAAGTTAACAAAAAGTTTTTATTTGTGGATTTGGACCAATGTTGCCCCTATAGCTATGCTCATAAAAATGGTTCTTGAAATGAAAAACAAAAATAATGACCTTTCTTATCTGCTGGCATATCTTCAGTTCTATTGG
Organism: Agrotis exclamationis; assembly: GCA_950005045.1. Lineage (NCBI taxonomy): Eukaryota > Metazoa > Arthropoda > Insecta > Lepidoptera > Noctuidae > Agrotis > Agrotis exclamationis. Next base: position 10,536,089 of record OX465432.1, read on the forward strand.
CAACTTGGAAGTGATACTCCAGTTCGTCAAAGTCAAATACTTGGTCTGTTGGCAGCAGACATGGTAAATATGCTGGGAATGTGGGCTTGCAGGCTATTACTGAAAATAAAAACCGAAACCTTGTTACATCTCATAAACTAGGCAAGTGCATTTTGATAACACTGCAATTTCTTTTCTTACTTTTGGTAAATTATACCACTTTTTAACCGACTTCAAAAAGGAGGAGGTTCTCAATTCGGTCGGTATTTTTTTTTTTTTTTTTTTTATGTATGTACACCGATTACTCCGAGGTTTCTAGTCCGATTAGTGTAATTCTTTTTTCGTTCGATGCAGTATACTTTCCCATTGGTCCCATAAAAATTTCATCCAATTTGGTTCAGTACTTTTTATTTTGTGAGCATTTTTATTGATGGATGATGTGATGATCTTTACTTTTTTGAGTGTTTGTTACGCGATTACTCCGCTAATTGTGGACCGATTTTCAAAATTCTTTTTTTGTTGTACGAGGAATAGTTCACTTTAGGGAAAATTGCAAGTTTCATCAAAATCGGTTCAGCAGTTTTTGATAGGGAATTTTATTAGCTTATTGTGTACATGAGCGATGTTAATACCAATGCTAAGGATTACCAAATTCTAGTGCACATGTAAGAAATGATGTATTTGACAAGAATTTGGGTTGAATATTTAAACTAAAAAGAGTAAAATAAAAAACTTTTTAAAAAAAAAATTTAACCGCCTTCAAAAACAACCACAAAAAAGGGTAAAATAACCTACAAAATAACTTTTTTTTCGGAAGTCGGTGGCATAAAAGACAACGAAATAAAAAAACAAAGCCACCGACTTCCGAAAGAAAAGTTATTTTGTAGGTTATTTTACCCTTTTTTGTGGTTGTTTTTGAAGGCGGTTAAATTTTTTTTTTAAAAAGTTTTGCAATGACCAAATATGACACAAATAAATTATTAGATTTGACCAATGTGTTGGCACAAATACCATTATTTTGTAAATGGCAACACATTCACAAATCACACTGGTAGTACTTACAAGGGTAGACTTGATTATCTTCTGTGTTGAACAGGTTGTGTGTTTCACTAGTCTTTGCTAAGAACTTAGTTAATGCCCTCTCAATGTCTCTTTTCTGTGAGGCTGCTTTTTCTCTGATTGCTTCATATTCTGTTACTGGCTGTTTATGGGTCTGAAATATTTACAATGATTTTGGTAACATTTGCATAAATTGATATTCATATCCAGCTTACAAGATTTCTATACGTATAATGTTTTTTTTTACAGGTTTTAGGGACTATACAAGATAACCATTAAGGATCTGGAAATCATTTCAGCACTTACAGGTGTCCTAATGTATGCATGTGGATCAGGTAGAGGAGGCAGGTGGAATGGTATATGAGGAGCAGGCTTGGCTTTGGAACCAGCTGACAGCATGGCTGGTGTTCGCGGAGCAGGGGCCTGCTGTGGAGGCTGAATCACATGCCTGTTAGGTCTCGCTGCATATTGTTCCAGTCCTTGTAGGCTGATACCTGTAAATAAACAATAAAATGGCTGTAACAAAATTTTGACTGTTCAAATAAATCATGCTCTGAAAAAAATCTGCAAAAAACTTAATTCATTTTTTGATGTAAATATGCTGCAACAAATAAATTAGGGCAACAGTAGGAAGATGACAATGCAACTAGTTTCTCCTTTCTAATTCAGATTGAATCAGAAAATTTGAAAAAGAATTTTAAATGCTATCATTGAATGATTTCTATAATATAATTAAAGTATGCCTTGAGGAGTTGATATATTATGAACATGAGACTGGTGTTACCACATTGTATGGCAGACTCTGGCTCAAGTAAAAGCCTTTCAGTCACAGGAAGTATCTAGTATGTCTTTATGAGAACATCTTTAACAGTGCTTTCTTTGTCTTTGCATAATGACACTTACCCATATTTATGAGAGCCATAACCACATCTCCGAGTACCGGTTCAACTCTTCCTGATAACTCGCAGTAGCCTTTAGCAGAGTTTCCAACTTCTGACAGAACTAGAACATAAATTAGTGGATGAATGATTAATGGAAATCTTTACAAACTTAAAATGAATTTTTATAAATGATATTTAATATACAATATGTTATTATGAGGAGGGTGTACGTCATGTGAGTCCTAGAGATGCTTATGGGTCCATATGTAGGGGTAGCAAACTGATCAGAAATCTTAAAGATAAAGAGAAAGGCAAGTCAAGCTTTTCGCCTTGTATGAAAGTAGGTACTTTTACTATAGAGGAAGGCAGTTAATGCTAACCAAATGTAGTAAAATTTCATTGAATTTTCTCTAAACGAAGGATTTATTGGCACCTACATTACTAACACAATTACTTCGTAGCTGTTGAAGTTATTGCCTAATTTTGGATTAAAAACTAAATGAAAGCTTTCTTATTATTGATCTTCTCAATATGCTAGTGGTAACGATATCTTACAACATTGAAGCATTTCTGTGAGAGTTTCTAGTGCCATTTTGTCAGCAGCATCGAAGCCAGTTTCTAGCAGGACAGTGGACACTGCTATATTTAATATTCGTCTCCGTGCATCTGGACCACTCTCCACTTTTTCCGTGGTTTCAGCCATTTCTTGTTGAGCAATTTTGGAGTTTAAAAAATTACAGTCAAAACAACAAACTTGAACAGACAACTGCAGACAACCAAATGCCAAATGCCAACAATAGACATAGACAAAAATTAGTTTTTTGACAGTGTGTATTTTTTTTTTAATTTGAAAACCTAACTTCTCAAAGACTAATGCGCGGTTTATATTTATTGTAGTAGCATTTCAGTCAAGCGAGCGATTGAATATAAACCAGCATTCCAGTACCAGAAAGGATAGTGATAGACAGCGATTCCAGTACTGAATTGATTTCTTGAGAGTGAACAAGCATTGTTAATTTTTTGAAAATTATCTTTGTCGATAAGGCTGAGCTTTCAACCAACACACCAATCTTGTGCTGCGCATTATTAGGATATATTATCCTGCATGCCGTGTGTGTGCATCCCAGTGCATCCTCATGTTTCTGAGTTTCATAAACTTTGGCTGCCTTCAGCCGTACAAAATCTGGACAAATTGAGATAGTCTGACTTACTAAATTATGAAGCATTTTGACAGCTGTCTCAGCCTATGCATTCGCCGTTTTTCTTTTAGTTCTGCCACAATGTTTTATCGGCTGAACGCAGCCTTTCTATAGCTTCTTTAGAACGCATTTTTTTATATTTTGACAGTTTGACCAGTGTTGCCAACTCAGCACTTTGAGTGCTAGATTTAGCACTATTTTCATGTGCCTAGCACTGAAATTTAAGAAACAGCACCCAGCACTAAATCTAGCACAAATTTTGATGTTGTCTGTTCGCTCACAAAATGCAGCTGTGGCTGAAGTAACAAAACGCAAACTAGTGTAGTCTGTAATCTGCTGCATTTCGGTAGGGGATTCCCGTGAACGTGAAAATAAAGGCGTGTATGGCAGACGAGGCGAACAGTGCTATGTTTGTCTTTTTCTGTAAGATAACTCTTTCTTTGTCTAACCTTGCTTGTTTTTCGTTCATTTTTGTTTTTCATTCATCGTGCCTTTGTGCGCAATAATTATCTGATTAATAGTATTAATCATTTTATTAACTTAAATTTGTTTTGTGTTCGGTGACAGTGAGACGAAAATGAACATCCATTTTTACTTTACTTAAAAAAGGTACTTATATTCAAAATTATAGAAAAGAATGGGAGGAAGATCCAAAATACAAAAAGTGGCTTAGACCTGTGCTAGGAAATAGTTCAAAAGCAATGTGTTTCTTCTGTAAAATAGAATTTAACGCAAGAAAATTTGAAATCAAACGGCATTCGGAATCAAAAAAAACATAGATAAAATTGAAAAAAAAAAAAAACAAAAAATAATTCGAAAATTAAAACATATTCTGTTATGTGTTCTTTTTTATTAAATTCATATATTTGGCACTATTTTTGAAACTTTCTAGCAATTTAGCACTATTTGAGATGTTACTTAGCACCCAACCGTGGCATTGAGTTGGCAACCCTGAGTTTGACACATTGCGTTTTTGACGTTTATGCGTAAGCACAAAGCAAGCATCGATTCGATTTCGTCACAATTTTACTGATTTCTAGCTCTTTTCAGTCTTAACTTAGTAATAATGTATTAATTTTGAAAATAAGTTCATTAATGAAGTTTGTGATCAAGTTTGCATAGGAAGTTTACTTCGAATCAACATATATGTGTTACTCACCAAAGACACCAATTGGAGTAGCAAATTGGGTAAGTGCCTTGCCTAATCATAATTGCATTTCTACTAATTCGTAATTTTCCAGCCCAATAGAGCAGAATACCAAACCACCAGGAGATTTCTGTACACAGGGTCCTAAGAAAGTTACTGTGTTATACAATATTTGGTTTTACATAATTATTAAAACTTTCCAATAAGTAATTTGTACTACAATAAGATCTTGTAATTAGAAAGTGAGACTATGATCAAGTATAGAAATTAACTGTGCTTGTTATTAATGTAAAGTCTTTTGAGTATTCTTATTTTACTCATTTAACTACATTATTTTATATCAATTGCAGTTAAATTGGAGTACCTGAAGTAGTCTAGTCTGCTGTCAAGATGGTAAAAATCTATGCACTTGGTGTGCTTTACAAAGGTGTGAACAGTGCTACCCTCCTCAAGGCAGCATACAATCTGCAGAGCTTCAGTATATTTCAACGGGGCTCGGTCCAAGAGTTCATGGTTTTTGTTAGTAAAACAATTGTTGAAAGAACACAACCAGCGTCTCGACAGTCTGTTAAAGAAGGAGAGTACATGCTGCAAGTGTATGTGAGGGCAGACAACTTGGCAGGAGTTTTGATATCTGACCATGAGTATCCAAACAGAGTTGCTCATACATTGATCACCAAAATACTGGATGATTTTACTGCTACTGTGCCTGCAAGCCAATGGCCCACTGGTGCTGAAGACAGGATAGATTTCCATATACTACCAGAATATTTAACAAAGTACCAGAACCCAAGAGAAGCTGATGCATTAACTAAAATACAGAATGACTTGGATGAGACTAAGATTATTCTACATGATACCATAAAGGCAGTGTTAGAGCGAGGTGAGAAATTAGATGATGTTGTTGCTAAGACTGAGAGTCTATCAATGCAGAGTAAATTGTTTTACAAGACTGCTCGAAAGACTAACAGCTGCTGTAACTTCTAAAACATTCTGATGTTAAACCTGACTTGGCCATAGTTCAATTAATTTATAATTTATTATGGTTTTGATGTGTTAAGTGGAGTTTGAAGGCTTGATTAAATATTGTGGCCATTATTGTACCCACTGTAAAAAATATTAGTTAAAATTTTAGATTTATTTTTGTCTTTCTTTACATTTGTCACAATATGTATTTGATTATGTAGGTAATACATAAATATAACGTTTTAGGTTTCCATGTTTTTCATGCAAGGTTTTTGAATAACTTTAGGTGAGACAGTGGTCAGATATGTTCACCTCTTAATAAAAATGTTGCTATGATGCCAAACCTGTGTGATCATCACAATGTTATTGATAAAGATACTGACAAGTTATCAGTAATTGCTTTCACTGTGGCCTAAGTATTAAAATACAATAATTTGAGAACTTAAATTATGTCTACACACATCCAAACTTGCATTGTTGGACAATCATTTAATATAAACTCATTGTAATATATTATGACTTTGAACAAATACCTAGTGATAGTAATATTATTATATTGAAGTTGTGCTCAGTTTGAGTAAGATAAAAATAAATTAGCCAAAATATCAATGGCTCTATTTCAGAATTAGATTTTGATAAAATGGTGGAGGAACAAATAGGAGGGAATGAGATTGTTCACATATGATTCATCATGACCACTACTTACTAAGTAAGGTTAAGGAATAAGATGAATTTAGTTTTTCTGCCATTGTTATCATAATGTTTCTATGATTAAATGACTTTATTGCATGCAGAACACATTAAGATTTCCTAGAGTGTAATGGATGTGTGTAAGCAATATTACCTAATCAATAATATGTATGTCCGTAATGTAGTTATTGTTAAAAAGCTAGTATAGTGTACTGTGTGTTATGAGATTTAATGTTGAAAACAGGAAGTTATATTTAACATAATCTTAAAGTGTCTATCTATAATACAATACTTAATTGAAGTTAGTTCATAAAATACCTACATATTCGGCACACAGTTCTATAATTACATACATGTATCTATTTACTCTGCTCAGTAATATTTGACAACTTTGTTCCCCACCTGACTACATACCCAATTTTCTGATATACTTAATTTTATTTGCTACTTCATTTCATGATACAGCTCATGTGTTAGCGGTGACAAAAATGGAGTTTTACTAAATGACGTCGCAATACGGAAATACGAGGTCATCCGTAATCGTAGTGCGAAAGGTAGTGCGCATTAAATTCTGATATGAGATTCCTCTGTGGTTAATATTACCTATTGAATAGCTAGCCTATCCCCTTTCTTATCCAATTGAAAAGACATAGTATAAAAACTATAAAAGAAATATCGGTAGCTACATAATTGGGGGCATAATAATGCAGTGTTGGCCCAAATTGCGTCGCAGTCTGTTTCGTGACGTCAAAGCCAAGTTATTCAATGGTGTCGGTTCGACTAGAAATATAAGACCGATTCTTTGTAAATAAAAAACTGTTCATCGCATGAGGGTATTCATAATTATTATTAAACTGTTTCTTCATTGAAATCGCTACCACAAGAGCCAGTCATTAATTGGTTTAATTAAGTTCAGCGTAAATGCGCGTATCGTATCTATAGTCGGGTCATTGTAAAAGCACTCTGCGGTGTATGAATCTATAGTTATTGCCCATTTATATTGGATATACTTAAAGAGGTGGCGGGAGCATTGACACGAAGGCGCGTTTTACCAACTTATCTGACCTAGATCCTTGAATTTGACCTGATTTACGTTGCGACTGAATTTTATTTGTACACTTGTACAGTCAACAAAAGAGATAAGAACGCAGAATAAACCCGCGAATACGGGAAAAACGCGACTTGTAACTTGTCATCGCTGTTCGGAATACCTATTTAAGTTTTTAGTAAAAACTGACACAATATCAACAAAAATTGCAACTTAATGCAAAGATCGTATCTTTTATCTGTAAACCTCTTTTGTTGACAGTAAAGCCTCGAGCAGACACACACGATTAATCGCGCGGGGCGACTTATCGCGGTCCATTCGCAGTACATTTAGAGTGGAAATTAGCTTGGCTCGTTGTCGCAGCGCGATTAATCGCGTGTGTCTGTTCGAGCCTTTACTCGGCTTTCAGACAAAATAAACTACATTCCTACTTATTGGTAGATTAGATCTGTAAATTGTAATAGGAAGCCGGGCCCTTGCAGATGACTATCTAAATGAGAATAAGATTTATGTAGGTTGTATATGTATGTTTCGAGAGAATGTAAACCTTTGATGATAAGGGTCGGTACATATGTTTTAAGCGAGACTATTAACAGTTGTGAAAAAAATTTGGAAAGCATAATATTGATCTATCAATTGAGTAGAGTAAGCCGCTAATCGTGGTTAATTTTGGCACTGGGTTCAAACTCACATAATCTAAAACAAACAAATTTATTTTCTAAGGTTTTTGCTTCGTCTAGATTTAGGCCAAGTGTTAAATAATAAAACAAAAAGTTATTACAACCACTGAAAAAACTAAACAAATAAAACAAAATGTTCAGACCACCAATTCTCCACTTAATTAAATTCAAAAGCGATTTGCCCCATTACAACTGAATTTGTTGTAGTTGCAACATAAGTAGTCACATATTGGTGTTCCTGAGTGTACCTAAAACTCAGCGGTGCTCAAGTTATGCAGCTCCTATCGACTTTCAAATGTGTACCGACCTTTAGTTTTGTAGATAGAGGAAACTTAAGATATCCTTTGTGGAATTTTGGATGTGATTTGAAAATTTAAATGTATGTGTAATATCTACATACTTTTTATTGACATGTTACTGGAAGTTGGATGTTATTTATTGTATACTGCTTCATGACGTGTTAGGCAAATAAAATCGGTATTTACAATTTATTTTCTGTACTTTTATTATTACATTGTTTAGTTAAGATTCGTTTTTATTATTTCAGTCATTTTATAGTTACACCATAAAGTTACGAGGTGCATTCAATAAGTACCTCGCCTCATCGCCAGAGGGCGCTGTAGTTTCAAAAGAGTTTTGCCACAGTGTAGCACATTCTTTTTTAATTATTTTTTCAAATTTTCATTCCAATCCCTTCATTTGTTTTAACTTGACAACTTATGGAAGCGAACGTGTCGATCGGTTTTACAAAAATGGAAAAAGAGCAATATCGTTCGGTGATTCGATTCCTATTTTTGGAAGGGAAAACGCGCATCGAAATCAAAGAGCGCTTGGATGCTGTGTACGGTGACTCTTCTCCATCGATGGCCACCGTCAAGAATTGGTTCAACGAGTTTGCACGTGGCCGTACGTTGGTTTTTGATGAACCACGTCCAGGTGCACCGAAAACAGCTGCTACGGAGGACAAAATTTAAAAAATCCATGATTTCGTATTGGCAGATCGCTGATTGAAGGTTCGGGAGCTAGCTGAGACTAGGCATTTCAGAAGGAACAGTGCATCATATTCTTCACGAGGAACTTGGCATGAGAAAGCTGTCGGCGCGATGGGTGCCGCGTTTACTCACACCAGAAAACAAGCGCAACCGTGAGACCACATCGGAGACGTGTTTGGCGCTGTTTAAGCGGAATCCAGCGGAGTTTTTGCGTCGTTTTGTGACCGTCGATGAAACCTGGATCCACTGGTACACACCAGAGACCAAGGAGCAATCAAAACAACGGATCCAGACCGGGGAACGTGCTCCAAAGAAGGCGAAAACTGTAAAATCGGCCGGAAAAGTTATGGCCACCGTTTTCTGGGATTCACAAGGTGTGATCTACATCGATTACCTCGAGAAGGGTAAAACAATTACAGGGCTTTACTATGCCGACTTATTGGGCCGTTTCGACGCCGAATTAAAGAAAAAACGACCCCATCTGGCGAAGAAAAAAGTGCTGTTTCACCACGACAACGCACCGGTTCACACGTCTGCCGTTGCCATGGCCAAATTGGTCGAATTACGCTACGAATTGCTGCCCCATCCACCGTATTCTCCAGATTTGGCCCCTTGTGACTTCTTTCTGTTTCCTAATCTTAAAAAATCACTCGCCGGGAATAGATATGGATCGAATGAGGAGGTCATCGCCGCCACGGAGGCCTATTTTGCAGAGTTTGACAAAAACTATTTTTCGAACGGGTTAAAAAAGTTGGAGCATCGCTGGGTTAAGTGTATCGAACTAAAAGGAGACTAAGTTGAAAAATAAATTGCCACTTTTCCAAAATTTTCGTTTACTTTTTGTAGGCTAAGTATTTATTGAATGACCCTCGTAGCTGTGCAGATTTATGCGTTTCAGTGGGTAGATATACCTATAGTAGTTTCTGTAGGCAAATAAAAGTCAGAGATGAAATAAAAATACATATATTAATTACATCGAGTCAACCCACATAATCATGTGGGTTGCAATAATAAAATATACCTATATAATTTTTAATTAAAAACAAAATAAATAATAAAACAAGGTTCTTTTCCTTATTAGTAGAGCTAACGCTAAAATCATTGACTCTCAGCAAACGCATAGTCCAGGTAACATTTAAAACAATCCTCCTACAAGCAAGGGAGAGCTCACTTATAGTATTATTATGGAATTTACTCATTAATTCTATGATTAATTAATAATGAGTATTGATGTCGGGCGAATCAGCACATGAGCATACTTGTTACAGAGTCCATTTGTAGGTATTTGTGCTCTAAAACTATCTCCTACACACAGACTACGATAAATACAGTTGTAAGCATGCTAGGGAATTTAATTTAAACTGGAGTTCATATTGGGACCTAGATACTAGGTATGGACTATATTATAAGCTGGAAAATCAGGCGCCGACTCCCCCGTCATCCTTTAACCTAAATAGAAAGAGACTGGTATTACATCATTACTGATTAATAGATTTTTTTGCAGCTAAATTTTTGGCATCAAGCAATGAAATAGAAAAAAAAGAACAGAAAACATAAGCTTTGGAATAGACACCAGTGAGATTGTGGCGTAGTATGTATTTATGAGAAAAACAGATAGTCAACTATCACTAATATGCATTCTCCTCTCAAAGTCGACTCCATTCCAGCAAGTCGAAGTAGTTCGTCTGAAGCGCTCAAAGCGAAATCAATTGTTTTTGAAGTATGCTGTACGATATCCGAACGAAGGATCACATTTCAATGCTTTGTGAGTCGACTGCGAATTGTTCGAGTGTGCGATGGCCTTAAATAACCAAAACAATTTGAGTTTTAACGTAATATTGAGTGCGTTCCGGGGGATCCTTATTTCACTACTGAGCCCCTAGCTAGACAGCAAGCCCATTACCAAGTAACTTCGGAAAAAATCTTCTGGTAGTCCAATTAAGATTGGAAGACGGATTGTATCGAGTCAAACCGATTTAGGCATGTTATCGGAAGTGTGATGATCGAATACAGCACTAAAAAGTTTCGAAGCTTGCAGTAACGTAGGTACTCAGTAATCTAATAAACCGAGTTCCTTACTGTTGTATCCCCAGAGGCACCTTTGAGCCAAGATGTGCTTGCGCATTGCACCGAATATAAAAAGTTACAGGGTAGGTAGGTAGGGAAGGTACAGCCTTATGACACGAGAAATACTTTTAAGTGATGCCTATTTGGTGTGTCAATCATCGATACATCGTACGACTATAGAAATTCTAGTTAGATATCTATCTTTAAACGGAATGCACATTTCACAAGAATTTGCAGAGAATATTACCTCCATTAGTTAAGAATTATCATTATAGTTAGTGGTTACAAATCTCACTGGATAGATAACAAAATTAGCAAATACTAAAACAAAATTATAGTATGTACAAAAATAATAGTCAACACAATATAGAGATACATTGTAGGATATAGTGAAGGCGGGAAATGACGAAACAGGTAGGTAATCAAATTGAAATGTTTAAATGCCCATTTAATTTTCCACACAGGAAATATAACGTTTAATATATATATTCTTTATTTCGATCGCACTACTTATAATTATGTTTCTAATGATAAAGAGATTTCACTATTATAGTCTTACAATATATCTCTTTAACACGACAGTGTTTTTTTTTGTTTACATACATCTATGCACTAATATTACATTTAAAATATGTTACAATGTTCCCATTTGTTATTTTCCGTAAATTGTAAATATTGCCTGACATGTAAATGAAGTGAAATAAAAAGTTCTTTTGAATTTTCATGAAGGTAATGTTGCTAAATAAATAAAATAAATAGGCAACATGTTAAAATTTCGCAAAATCAGTCTTCCTGTAACTACTCTGAACCGGTCCTAATTAAAACAATTACTTGCTACTTTGGATAATAAAAGGCCGAAATGCAAATTGAAAATCAATTCCTTCGAAGGCAGGGTTAATAAAGTTTATTTACTTTCTTTCTATCGTTTAATAGATATTATTAAAAAGTTTAAAAATCTACACGAACGCGCCTACGGGAAGTTTAGCTTGTTATATTATGTAGGCAGGGAGGGGTACACAATACGGAACCTAACTGAGGCAACCTTCACCCCGATATCCGATTAAAATTACGTTCTATGACATAAAATTATAAAACTTGCAAAATTTGTGATGTATCAATAACTACTTAATTTTAAAGGTTGACTCTTTGCAAGAATCACGTATATTTTAGAAACTTAAACAGTATGGTTCGAAACACGTTGATCGCGAGCTACGTGGCGCCGTGCCTGTGATGTATCAAACCACGAACACAATATACAGAAGAGATCCAATCGCGACGATTCTGACATTGCTCACGCGCAGCTATGTGCTCTTAACTAATAAAAAGAATAATTTAATATAGACTCTACCTTGACAACAATACACAGACGATATAACTAGATGTCTGCAATAATATAACAAATAGGTACATAATTAAACATAATTGTAATAATTATAAATGCCTTTTCATTTTCCGAGTAGCCAATTCAATCATAAATGTCATACAAAATCGTATCGGCTATACAGAGTAGCCATCAAATCAGTACTCAGCATTTCTCATCCTTATGTAAGAGTGAGAATAAATAGGACATTCGCTCATCTTAATTTCAAGCAAAAAGAAAAATATATTGCTATACATAATTATGCATCTTCTTCAAACACATGAATTCCTTACAACTACTTACATATTATAAAAGGCATCCTTTGATAAACATAATTAATCATCCAAATTATTTTGAATACCGCAAATCACTGTAACTCTAGATACGAAATAAACTTCTACGACGATTCACGACACAAGCAACAAAACTGACCGATCGGCGATTACTAAACACAACGATTACGTAGTTTATCTTCACATAAAATGGCCACAGGTCACACATTCTACGATTGCACCCGGGAACGCGTTTTTGTACTAATTTAAAGGTTTGCGATGAGACACTACTACATAAGAAATGTTCAAGTCTTTAGAGGAGCCGTGTCCTCCCGCCATCTCACACCGAGCTTCATGAAGTACCGCCGACGAATAAGTGTTAAATCTTCGTAACGTAGCTTTGGTGTTCACTTCTTTTAGATAATAAAATACTTTCTAAAGTGTGCCGCATTCTCAACTCGTCGACGTCTCATACTCGGTGCACATCGACACAGATCTAACGAGCGATATCCAAACGATATCGGGCTTGAGGTCATTTGTTCGGTACTTGTATCTTCTTGGACCTGAAGTCGTAGATCTTGCGGCAGAACAGCACTAGCTCGGGCGACACGGAGGGCGGCAGGCGCGAGTCGTTGGGAGCCACCAGCGGGTTCACCTCGCTGGCCGGCAGTGGCGGCACGATCGACGGCATCGACGTCATGCCTTCTTCAGCTGCTTTTAGCCGTTTACGGTACCTGTAACGTTACAATCTTTATTAATCTTCTCCTCGAAGGATAAGTGCATCTATTCTTAAGTTACTAGCTGTAGTAGGCATCAAAACATCTTCAAAGCTAGCTGTATGTTGACGCGATAAAAGTATATACTGACCGGCAGTACTCGTTGAAGGTGAGTACGTAGCACTTGTCCTCGATGCAGGCGACGGAGTTTGCGTCGCGGTGCCGTGACGCGAATACTTCGTCGGGCGCGTCGGTTGGCTGTCGACCGAGTTCTGTGTGCTCCGGCCGGTAGTACCATACTAAAGACACCATCATTTCACCTGAAGAAGAAAAAGATTCCCAATAAGTACATTTATAGAGCTAGAATTGACAAAATTATTTTTTTTTTGGGGAAAAAAAATAGTTTGTTAAAATGTATAAATGGTTCTCACGGTTCTCACCATCATCAGGGTTCTCCCACAGACTGGCGACCCTGGCGACGTAAGGCTGCGCCCGCGCAACGGACGCGCGCAGTAAAACGCAGTCGCCGCGCGCCACACTGTCACCGCTCGCGTGCGTCATGCGCGACCAGCAACGAGCCGTGCGGTCCAGGCGGGAGTCGTTCTGCAACAAGAAATGAAGGTTAAAATGATGATTATTGTGGAAAGTCTGGTTTAAAGTTGATCGTGGACGGTGTAAGCAGACAATGAAAATATGTTGTTGTTTAATAATTATATACTTACATTGAGGTAGACTTTGGATAGGTAATGTTCTCCGTCCCAGTTCCAGCCGTTGCTCCAGCGCGGCGGTGCGTGCGGCTCGAGCGCGGGCAGCGCGGGCGGCGCCAGCGGACGGCGGCCGCGGCGCGTGAACCCGGCCCCGCGCCGCCGCGCGCGCCTGCAGGCCGGCCCGCTCGGCACGGGGGATGCACAGGCTTCCTCCACCACCAATGTCGCTTCATCCGTCTTAATCGCTGGCCTCTTTGAAACCAACAGTTTAACCACTTTCTCCACATTCTTAGCCTTTAGTTCTCCATTTGACAGCTTGCATCGTTTTACTGTCGTCCGATCCAGTTTCTCTGGTTTCGGCTTCTCTTTTTCAATTTCTTGTTTCTTTTTCTCTTCGTTATCTTCAAGCTTATCCGCAATTTCCGCTTCAATTCTCATTTCTTCAACATCTAATTCAAAATCTTCTTTCTCCTTCGAATCTATAGTTATCTGTGCGGGTACCGATATTTCCATATCCAACGCAATAACGTTAGCGCAATTTTTATTGTCTTTCAATATTTCTGGTACCTCTTTTTCGATTTGTGGTAAAATATCTTCTGTTTCTGTCTTGGCACATGTCCTCAATTTGTCTTCGACATCATCGGACTTGTTTAATAGTTTACGGTCTTCCTCAAGACCAGATTTTACGGTGGGTGTTTTTAATACTGATTTTACTCCATGAGTAACTTTGGAATCAACCTTCTCTACTTTACACGCCATTTTTTTGCCAATCATCTGAGACACTGCAGCAAGTGTATTGGCCCGTACTCCGTTTACAGGGTTTGCATTCTCTACAACATTATTATTAATATTTAAGGTTTTCTTGGCTGAATTCTGCGCAATATTTTCAGTGGGAGAAAGAAATAGTTCAGCTGGATTAAGTTCAGCGTCTAAACCCTTTGCGTCAGGCCTGTCGATACTATTTTTTCTAATAAGATTATCAAGAAGTAGTGCACTTTTATTTTTAGGTTTTATTGGTAGCGCTTCATCGGCCACGGTAGCGACAATTTTTAGCCTGGCGTCTTCTTCAGCAGTTTTATCGAGAAGCATCTTTTTTGGTTTGGGTCCACTTGTGATGCACTCAGATCTTCTTTTTGTGCTTTTCTTTTCCCCTGTTGGGGATTTGGGCGTTCTTTTAGGTTGCGCTGGTTTTTTCTTCGGCTCCTTAGTGATAGTTTCCGTTCTCTGGATATCGGTCTGATCACCTGAAATCTTTCTGCGCTTCACAAGTTTCACATGTTCACCAATTCCGTTAGTTTTACAAGCTTCTTCAAGCTGAGTATCTTTCATATCGATCTCTAGTTTCGGTTTCGAATATCTTCGCTTGACCGCTTTAGCCGCATCAGTGACAACGCTGGCATCCATTAATGTTGTGCTATTATGTTCTCTGAGTGCCAGTGCTTCTGGTTTTCTCGCTGCGTTGTACGTCGGTCCTTCATTTTCCTTTTTAACGTCGACTAGAGGGGTAGACCTCTCATCTGACGAAGATAGGTCAATTGGAGCACATGTCGGGGGAGAGATAGCGAGTACATCGTCATCGGCGTCACTGTGGTGCGCCAGTAGCGGAGGTTGCGGTGTGGCCAGCAGTAGAGCGGTGTCATCGCCGGCGAGGGAGCGACGCGCCATGGCCTTGCCCAGGCGTGCGCGGCGCGGCGCTACTGGCGGGGGCTGCGGTGCGCACGCGCCGGCCGAGCCGCGCGCTGGTGATGGTGGACCCAGGGCGTCGGCTGGCCCGGGGATGTCATTGGCGATGCGTAACTTATCCCGGACATCGTAGATCTCACGTTTGGGTGAGACACCGCCCATCGCGGGCATGGCACAAGGATGTGGAGCGTCCGCTGCAGCTGGTGGTTCCAGCTCTAATGGCGGATCCTGTAACAAAAGAGTATCACATTTATAACCGGTACGATTCTGTCATTTGACATTCTGTGTTAAAACCTACCTAAAGGATTGGTATGTCAAATGTTTATTATGTGAGTCGCTCCATGTAAAACATTGATATTCAGCTAGTTTGACTGGAAGCTGACCCCACTATAGGCTAGGTAGATGAAAATAGGCGAGTGAAAGGAGTATCTAGAAGAAACCGTACCTTGCCGCTGCCATGTGTGTCTGTGGCAGCGTCGATGGCGCACGCCCGCACCTTCGGTCGGAAGGCGCCCCCGGGCGGCGCGAGGGCAGGGGGAACGTCTGCTGGGCCACCACCGGTTGGGGCTTTACCAGTAGCGGGCCCAATAAGCACGTTTTTTGGACACGCGTTTAATGGGCACGGGCATCCGCGATATTCTGTAACAATGGGAGTAAATTTTAAAAAAATCAGAAGATAACAGCTATCAGCTACTAACTTTCACCAAACGAATTGTTCATCGTCAGGTAAACCAAAAAATTATCTAACTTATTCTATGGATTAACCCATTGACAAGATCGTGTCACGTAGTCATGGAGAATTACGCGGTAGCTTTCAAAGAGTGGTGCGGTAGATTCCACGCTTGAGTAAGTTTGAAAAAGACGCTATTACTCACCTACGTATGGTATCCTTTGAGGTGAATGTTGGTAACATGGTGGAGTACCATAATACTGTGGTGGTGGATACGGATCATTACCGACCCCGACCATCTGCAAAACAAACAAGAATTAATCATTACACTTAAAACCAGTTTAAAAACAAGTAAGAACCGCTTCTGGTGTCAACTAATTAAAACTCAATTGTTCTTTCGGTTAGGCATACCTGCGCATCCGGTTGTGGTGGGGGCATGTGGTAGGATCCTGGGGGCCTGTAGTAGCGGCCATAACAAAGGTCCGGGTAATAAGGCGGGCCATATTGTTGCAGTACCTGAGAAATAAAACAAAGAAGGTTGAGATTTCGTATTCATGATTCGTGAAGTAGGTACCATTTTTAGAGCAGTGGTGACCCTCTGTTAATTACCCTACCTTACGAGTTGTAGGTCGTGAGTTATAGCTGATTGCTGCGTTACTAATCGATCGAAATCGAATCGACATTGTTCTGTCAGGGACTGAACTATATGTATTTAGTTTCATCGGAGGATTGTTGTGTGCTTTCTTAGCTTTATCAGCCTATAAAATCTTTCCGCTACTGAAACTCAGTTCTCTTCTCTGCTAGAATGGTTCTGATGTAATCTATCCCATGAGTCCAGTGTGGTTCGGTGGTCGTAATATTATGAATTTAAAGGGTTTAGACTTCCCGATCTTCTCACGGTTGTTCACTTTACAGTTTCAAGGGCAGAGATACGACGACCTACTTACAGGTTACAGTTATTACTGCTTTCTTTTATGTTTTTTATCATTTTAGTGAGGTCGTCAGCTTACGTTTCTGAGACCTTTCTGTGAACATAATCCTAACTGTGTAATAATATTAAGGCGAAAGTGTTTCTTTGTCATTTTTTTTTGTTTCGCTTTCAAGCATAAATCGCGTAATTGTAGGTAACAAAATTTATCAAAATGTTTTGGTACGGAAATAGATGGGTAATTTGCACAAAACTGGAGCTGGATGAAATGGGGGTTGGGCGGCGAGCGAAGCCGTGAGAAAAATCTAGTATAAATTAATTTATCAAACGCTATGGTATTACTTACCGGTGGATGCGGCGCGTGGTAGTGAGGGTGGTACCTGGCGAGCGCGCGCTCTGCGTCTGCGCTCGTCTCTTTGATCAGCGGTCCAGCCGGCTGATAGTAACCTCCTGAAACAACGAGATGGACGTGTTTAATACATTGGATTTTCAGGTTAAACAGTGGCCTCAGGAAAGGCATGCAGTATTTGTATTGTTTTCCACTTCACACTAATCCAAAACCCAAAGGTTGTTTTGAGGAGATCCCTTTTAGTGATGAGACTGCCGATTGTCACCCTATTCATAACTTAAATGTGAGATGTACATAATAAAGAGTAGATTTGGTACTCTAAGGGCCAATACACACCGAGTCTCGGTATGTACTGACCCTCAGCTGATGACGTTGTAGAAGTTATTAAATTAGATTTCAAATCTTATTCGTATCAAATTGAGCAAAAACTCTGCACATAATTTTTGTTAAGTAGTTAACGGGTTTTCGATCAAATTTTCGTCGTTTTACGAAACATTTTTGGGTGAAAATGTAGGCGAGTTAGTGAGTTATCGTTCAAACGAAGGATTGGTGGAGGATGCTTTAGTTCGATAAATGGTTTTTGGTCTAACGTTCTTTTGTTAACTCAGTGCTATGCGTCCTCAAATTTTTGAGAAGAAAGTTTTAGTGTTGGTTCTTGCGAAAATACGGCAAAATATCGATGATGGGTTTGGGGATGGTTACAGACTCGTTATTTTTAATAATAATAGGTATTATAAATTAAAAAAAAAACTGAAAATACCTAATGGATAATCCATATTTTCCAAAATCACAAGTCCCGATGAGATACTTATACTCCAGGGACGTTTTTGAAAAATGACAAACGCCCCTTGGTAAGCTCGTAAATCGTAATCTTCTTGGTAAATCGAAGATCCCGCTCCTATGTAGGTACTTATTACCTACTAACTAACGTACAAAGGAAAAACTTGAAACAGTTTTATCACGGCCCCGTATCGTACATCTGTCGGATGTGGTCAGCAATGCGACGTGTTAGTTTCTAACGTCCCGTGCACACCATCCGACGACGCGACGGTAGACACTTCACACCGCATTTGTAGATAGCGTGCGCCGCCACTTCCGATTACGCAAATGTGTAATTTTAACTTTGAAACTGTTTTATTGGAACGCTGAGATTTTCTGATGGAGATTTGAGTTGGGTTGGGTATAAGTTTTAAGGCGTCTTACCCACCTTTTGACATTTGTGACGTAAAATTAAGTTTGTAAAGCTGCTGTAAGTTGTGATACCCACAAAATGAAAAAACAAAAACTACACACATCAAAAGTGTCTAGGGATCAAGCATTTTTATGCGGATTTCTTGAGATTGAGATGTGGCTTTGTAATAAATTTATGATTTTATAAATTTATATGGATCCTTTTTGGTGCATTTCATAATTTGAATCAGGAACTGTGAATCAAATTCGAGTAAAAGATGAAAATCAGCTGTCAATATTTTCCCTATAAAAACATACAACGCATTGAAGACATTATTAGTGCTACTGTTTCCCTACTACTGATTAAAACCAACGTTATTATGGAGCGGCGACGTCATTTAAGCAGGGAAGAAATGCTCAGAGCCGTGGGAATGATAGAAGCTGGTTCCCGGCAACGTACTGTGGCTTTAGCTCTGAATACAAGTCAGAGTGTTATCAGTCGACTTTGGACACGTTACCGAAGCACTGGTACCGTGGCCGAGCGCCATGGAGGACGGTATCGCTGCACCACACGGAGACAAGACCGATACATTCAAATCTTAACTCGAAGAGCTCCAACAATAACCGCCATGATGTTAGCCGTGAGGCTTCATCACTCTTCAGGGAACTTAATTAGCGACCAAACAGTCAGAAACCGCTTGCATGAAGTGAACCTTCATTCCCGAAGACCGCTACGGGTACCACCTATAGCAATGCACAATCGTAGGATTCGATATCAATGGGCTCTTGAACACAGAAATTGGGCAGAAGAACAATGGCGTTTCGTGTGCTTTTCTGATGAGTCTCGTTTCGGTATGAGACCGGATACAAGACGTATACGACACTGGAGAACCCCTGGACGCCAACAGCGATTAAAATCCTGCCAGGAAGTCCATCCTTATAGTGGTGGAACCATCATGGTATGGGCGGGTATTTGGATCGGCGGAAGAACTGAGTTGATTTGGATCAGAGGCAACCTCAACGCTCAAATTTATGCTGAGACGATTGTATCAGACGTCATCGTTCCTCTACAAGTGCAAATCGGTCCCTTATTTCAGTTAATGCATGATAATGCACGACCGCACACCGCAAGAGTTGTAAGACAGACTCTCGCCGCAGCTAACATCAATGTCCTGCCCTGGCCTGCTCAGTCGTCAGACTTGAATCCGATTGAGCATGCATGGGATATGCTACAGAGAAGAGCTCTGCCGAATATGGAGGGTATCCAGTCGCAAGAAGACCTTTTTTTGTTGTTGCAACGAACATGGGCGGCCATTCCACAGCGTGATTTGGATGAACTCATTTTGAGTATGCCAAACCGATGTTCTTGTGTTGTTAGTGTTCGCGGTAGAAACACGGATTATTAATTGTTTAAGTTACCCAATAAAATTTTAAAGAAAACTGTTATTTCAGTCTTTTTTTCGAACTTTTGTGTTAGTGGTTCAAATGTCAAAAATCCCTTTATTAGGAAAATGGCAAATTTCTTTATTAATGCAAAGGTGACTTGGTTTATCGTTACTGTGACAAACGAAAACACTTTATTTGATGAATCCTTAAAGAAAATTTTAATTAATATCAATCAGGAGAAAAGTTATTGCAAAAATATATGTTGATCCCTAGACACTTTTGATGTGTGTATATTGGCTAATATTGTTAGGTAGGTAGGTAATAAAGATATAATTATAAAAATAATAATTGTTTAAGTATAAAAGAAGCTACTTATAAAAGTACTAGTATAAAAGAATATACTTTTAGTCTATCTCGTTCAAAAGACTAAAATGTGTTGGTAAGAGTTAATTTGCTTCAAATAATAATTTCCGCAAAAAAAAAAGAACAGTAAAATCAGTCAACCGACATAGTTCCGGTAAATTCCGCGCGGCGCTGGTGTGCACTCGTACCGTTATTGCGTACTTCGTGGTCGGCTTCAATACAATACGCGGGCGGAGAGGCGGCCCTAACTTGGAGTACGCCACTCCAACCGAAGCGCATCACAAACTAGCGGGCTAATACACGATATTATTTTTAAATAAATAATTTGCTTAACAAGATCATTGTTTGTTACTGTTGGGTCATTGAAAATTTAGTTTTTTAACGTAGACAATTCCTAAGTACGTAAATTAACTGGCTTTTTAAGTCCATCACTCATGTATTTTTTTTTTGGTAAGTACAAATTACGTACTAATTAAATATACAGGCTAATAATTAACTACCCAGACATTAAGTAAATACATAATTATGTAGATAAATTCTGCATTGACTGGAAAGGTTTTCTGAATAAATGTTTTCTTCAATCTGCAGACCGTGTTTCCAGGAAAAGTACAGAATATAGTTCGCTGTAAGTACATATTGATGAACTATTTACAACTTTTTTTATTTGCTATTTTAATTGGAATTAATCCCAAAAAAATAATAACTTACCTACTATCTAAAACGATAACCCTAATAACTAACGTATGTTCGTAAAACAATATACAATATCGTTATACCTAAGTACAACGTTGGAGTGTTCATTAATTCATTCAGATCACAATCACACCAGTAATAATGGCGATATAAACAAACATGTGATATAATAGAAAGAGAGGGCCCTATGCTGGAAATGATGAGTAAGAGAAAGACGGTATCAAAGACGTGGGCAGGTGTGTTCAAAGGAATAAAACCAGACAGAAAAGTACCTACAAGTAAGTGAACATAATATTTTAACTTTATTCTGTAGGACTATGTACCAAGCTCAACGATCAATGGAACCTGGTCCAATTTTACTACTTATTTTCTTTTTTTTCAGGGAAATACGCATAATAACCATTAAAATACCTAAATTATGTAAACGTCAATTTTTATTTAAGTAGGTAAAATAATGAAAAAATATCCTTAGCCTATTTTTACAAAATTGAAACACGCTACTAATAAATTACGTGTTCCATAAATAATAATAGAGCTATAACACCTTTTTGTCACAGACTGCGTTTATAAATTAATTAAATACAGACTCCCATTTCGATCCATTAACTAAGAAGGCATTTAAAAGTTATCCGTGCCATTGTAAGCTCTAGTCTCTTTGGTAAGAAAAAAAAAAACAATTTACGTTGCAAAACGGGGCCTAAAAGAAGCAGGCGGTTTGCCTTGAGCTGGTATGAGGGCAGCTGCAATTCTATAAGGGGCTCTATTTCTGAAACAGCTTTTTGTACTTATTTTATTTATCTACCGGTTTCATTGTAATGTAACAGGAGTCAAAAGTGCGCGCGAAATCTTGTGATGCTGCTGCTGCTGCTTGGAGTGAGAATTCTTTTATTGAATGCTATTTACTTTTTAAAAGAGTTTGTGGTTCGTTTTTTATTTGTTTTTGTTTGTGGCCTTGATCAAGTATGGCACATAATAAACAAATACCAGTCATTCATGAATAGTTCTAGAATCAAAATTCTAGCTTTGACCCAAATGGTTATTTTTAATGGCTGAGTCTTAGGTAAGCCCAGTCTTTTAGTCTTTAAGACCAATATTTAGCATATTGGATACCTTAGACGACCGTAATTCTCATTAAGAACGATCTAAAGAAAGCCTATTCGTATCTACATGTGTTTGTAAACTGGTGGACAATGACGAGAAGACTTGACCTCAAATGAAAAAAGTAAAGATAAGGCTATGCAGAGAATTATAACCGTAAACAAGAATCTTTTTCACCTGATCTGTGATAATAATAAATAATATGATCCCAACACACTTTTGCCCCAATTTAAGCAAATGACACCAATCAAAGAGCCTAACGAAAAAAAGAGCTCAAATCCGCAAATCACATTTAATAAGCCGCTTAATCGTTTAACAAACACCGCTTGGACCGGTACCGGCTAACCGTTCAATTAGCGACAGAGCGGCCAATTAGACCCGCCGCACACTGCACCACAAAAAGCAGCGGACGAAGCCGGCCCGACACTTGCAAGCGATTAGCAACCTAGTAGATACTGTTACTGCTAGTGCTTGTACTTACGTATTAAGACAGACGATTTCGAGATTAAACTTGCTGTTGTAATACGAATCTTGAATAATACAATTCATGGTTCTCTAAAAAGAGGTGAAAAAAGTTATTTGCAACAGTTAACAATATTTTCGTGAGTATGACGCAGAAACGGCTTGGGAAATAATGTTTCTGAAACAAAAAGCTCTTTTGTGGCATCACTGAAATTAAAACAGTGAAAAGAACTTTTCTTGCACAATTTCATCAACAGGTTTCTTATATAAACGGACGAGTATTGTTCATTTCCACTCCCTTGTTGCTATTTATAAAATGTTTCCAAACTTGGAGAAGTCAGTTAAAATCTAAACTTTACCGACCCTGCATGTTTGTTGGACAATACTGGCATAGAACGTACATTTTACAATACTATTTTAAGTCTTCATTTAACCTCTAGCGGATTCTATCATTAATATTTGACTAGCCAATCTTAGCTTCGTTTCGAGTTGGATGTACTTTTAATATACAATATTGTACACTTGGTTTTAAAATAGCTTTGTACAGTCATGGCTTGATTGGTACGTTTATTTGCGGAATATTGTAACGAAGTTGTAAACAGAGTTAGAATTTATTATGGTCTAAGTGTATTTACTCTCGTATTTTCCTTTTCTAAAACTGGTTTGTATGAGAAAATCAGACGCGTAGTTGATAGTCAGTGCTTACACTGCTAAACCACAGGCTATACCTACTTACATATAGAACACACTGGACATATTTGGATGGATTGAAGCAACTTGAGTGCCTCTTACGTCATCTTCCTAATCTAAACATATATAAGAACAACGTCCATAAAACAACTGTCTCTAAAATGTATCTAGAAGTTTCCAGGGAATTTTCCATTTTATTCAGTTAGTAAGCGCAGGCGAATCTGCTATAGAATTGATTGCTTTCGTTTAATATTGCCCCAGGGCATGTAGACAGGACTTGACAGGAGGCGGTTGGCATAGGCGTTCCCCTCTGCCTAAATTATATACCCCAATTGACAATACGCCTTGTGTATATCTAGGGTTTATGTTTGGTTGAATTTTGTGGTATCTCGAAAAGTAATCTGACATGCTAAACATATAAAACGATGTATTTAGACTTATAGAATACTTTTTGTAAACGCAAAAAAATGTTTTGAAATAACAGATTCAAATCTTGAAGATTGCGCTTGAGGTTGATTGTTTTTGTGTTCGTACACAACATAATTAAGTCTTTCAGCAGACTTTTCGCTTGTGTCCCTTATTTCAAATAAATTCGATAGGATATTCCTGACCTCATTAATTTCCAACGTAGTACGTGAATTTAATGTCTTTCTATTTCTACCCACGCTAAATTAATGCGTTAACATCCCGAAGATACCCCAAATTGTTGCTTTATCCTTGATATGCTAAACAAAGTTTCGTGTTCAGTTTAGCACACTACCTACAGCATCTGAAGTATTTCGTATTCTAATATGATCAAAGAGCCACCAAAAGCATGCAAAACATCTGCATAGTTTAAAACTTCACTTGTACGAACCTTCATATCATTTCATTGTCACGTGTGACGTCAACGATATCGTCTGAAGAGCTTTAATTCTCCAAATGCACAGCAACGTTTCTTGTTTACTCATAAGTTTTTATATTAATCCCCGTTATCGGAGATATTGGGTACCAGAAAATTATTTCTGGAAGAAATAATATCCGACAGAATCCCCGCATCGTAAATAAAGTCTTCCAAACCCCTGATTCGAACTTTCAGACAGATTAATAAGCCAGACGTACGATGTAATCTACGAGCGATTGAATGAACAAGATTAACCGAACGAACGGTAGCAGTATGATCGCGTACTCACAACCGGCGTTTTAGAAAATGATCCCGACTCAGCTCGGGCTTCTCGGATCTTGGGTAAAGGCATAATTTTTCGAATGCGAATTTGTAACGGTCGCGCAGTAGCATAGTAGCGTAATGTGCGGACCACCGAGGTTGATGGATGATGCCACCGTGGCAAATGCTACGATCCATTGTGTAATTGACGGTTGCGTGGAACGCACACTTTAAATAAACGTAATAGACGCAAATTATGCAACTTGTAAGTATTTTAGATGTGATGACTAGTCTACTTGTTCCTCTTTGTATACACACAAGAAACCTTTTAAGATGTTGCGTGGGTTTTCTCAAATAAGAATGTTAATCTTTTGCTTCGAAATAACCCCTTTTTAATTCAATGTGTTTTCAATTTAGGTATTTATATTTTTATTTAGCTTCTCAAATGGCAGAAGTGCTGTTATTCAACGTTTACTTGTTAATAGCAAGATAATCGTAAAAACCCGCCACCTCCGTGGTCATAAAAGGTTTTCAAAGGACCTTATCGTTGGTAATAGGTCTGTGTGCACGGCCGGACACAATCTTTCATAATAAATTTAAAATAAACAATATCACTGTGGATGACCGTAACGACTCTCAAATCGATGTCAATAAAATTTTAAAACTGGCCCACAGAAAATGCCGAGCGCTATTCGAATTTTGAATTGGTCATTTGATATGATTTGAATTTAGAACCGTGCTGCGGAGTTTATTCACACTAGTCAGATCGACCGTGAAATGAAAACAATCTAGGTATCACCAACGTTTCGTTCCGGTGTAGTAGATGTTTTGTGAAAAAAACTCCAGAGCTGTAAATGACCGGCGAGCTTTTTATTAAATAAATCCAGTTTCTTCGCATTTCAATTATGTATCACATTTACATGTTCTTATGGATATGATTAACCAAATAAATCGTCGAAATCGAATAAGACCAAATAAAATTGAATTTAATGCAATAAGCATCTTGATTAGCAGTATATTCAACGTTTTGTGTGACACAGAACAAAGCTACATATTTCCATTAAGGATTTTGGATAATTGCTGCGGGCGTTAGATAGTTTCGGTTGACGGCTCGTGGGAATATCGTTTCTATAGAGCGAGGGCATTCGTTAGAAAAAACCAATTACCGCGTACAAAAGTCAACATAATAACGTCATCGAGTGATTGCCCCTCACTAAGAATCAATCTTGTAAACAATTAATGAAACCTGTTAGGGAAACGTATCAATGAATGATATTTATTGCACGAGTTTGGTGACTGTTTGCCAAATAACTGTTAATTAATAACGTTGAATAAGAAATATGACATGTGTTGAAGTCCTTCATAAAAAAACGACTAGTGTGTCGGTTTTATTAGTTTTACTTTTATAAAGTTTTTATTGGTGCAAAGCTTTTTAGTGTGATTTTGAATTTGAAAAGGGGGACACTTTTCTATTTAATTTTTCATTTTTGTCTCAGTTAAGGATATAAAGCCTCCTGCAGACACACGCGATTAATCGCGCTGCGACAACGAGCCAAGCTAATTTCCACTCTAAAAATACTGCGAATGGACCGCGACACGTCGCCCCGCGCGATTAATCGCGTGTGTCTGCAGGAGACTTTAGGATTAGTTACTGGTATAATATTATCCATTAATAGCTTCTTGCGATTCATGAATTTTTCTTTTGCTCTATGTGCGCAAAAATATATGGATTTAATTATACAACAAAAATGTTTTATGACTTTAGGATACACTGAAAATGCACTAGTTAAGTATTCGTTACGGTTAAATAAAACAGGCAGGTAACACTTAGTTCTCTACTATTTTATTAAACTGAGTCATACTTTAATCAAACTTGTAGATATTAGGTGTAAAACTGTCTCACTCCAAAATATTGGAAATGCCCAATACCCAGTAAAATCACGGTTATTCAATGGGGTTTCAGTCTGTTGGGGTCAAGCCGCAATGTGAACGACCGCAGCCGATTGTGTGGCAATCGTATAATGATTCAGAATAATGAATACTTAGTGAAAAACATCCATTGCAAACAGTGTTGCCAGATTACGTTTTGTTATTAATCCGTTTAATCTGTTTTTTCCCCGAGTGATGTTTTAAGAACGCTATATTTTATTCAAATTATTTACGTAAGTAACACATCCGAGTAATTTATGTATCATAAATAACATACATAGTACACGTAGACAGGCCAATAAAATAATTCTGTAACATATTTTTCTCACTAAACTATTTCGCGGCGTATTTTTCATTTTATGACAGACAATTAGGATTTTTACACATCCGGCTCGTTAGCAAGCGCGTGTTGTTTGCTAAGTTCCAATTGAATAAACGTGGCTTGTCAAAATAAGAAAATTGAATGTCTATTTATAGAATAAAGAGCATAATATAATGGAGTTCATTGTAAAAAGTTACATGGTTGACGCACGGCTGTGTATCCAAACGTGGAATAGCAAAAAGTGTGTAGGTACGCGGATTCGCGAGGTCAGTGCCCTCAGATTGGTTAGACACGACTACACGGCGCGTTGTTTTTTTATCGCGACTTTTTGTCGTTCTCGCGTGCGTTACCCTCACATCACTGTTTGTAATAGGTCTTTCCTGTACTTGCCGATTGAAGAGTCGCCTCTGTGTTAAATTAACTTCGTAGACAGCACTATTAATATATTAGTTGAGACTCCGCCAGATTTATAGACATGTGTAGGAGCTGCTACTCAATGAGAAAAAACGACGACGTGACAAAACATTAGTGTCACATAATTAGCGCAGCGGTTTAAAAAAAAATAGTGCTTGTTGAGATAGGTATAGAATTTTCCACCTCGTCGACTTCTTATGCAAATTTATGTGCAGTTAAGCGCACTTTTGTGTCGCACAAGCAATATATTTTCAAGAAAACATGCAGGTAACTACCTACTTAATTGAATTTAACATTTTTTTTTTTGCGTGGTAAAATCATCAAATGAGTCCTCCCACCCCGGCCAGGGCGGGAGGGACTGTCAGACTTGTACTGACTAAAATCCACGGTGTCCTTCAATAGCCCGTTATGTCCCGGGGTCACGGTAATGAGATAAGTCCCGCGACCCCGGCAGGCTTTGGCCCTCTAGAGGGGGGCCCCGTCATCATGCTGACACTCCTTGAGGCGCGCGTGGAACACAACGCGCCGTCGACCCGGGCATGGTCCATGGTCGGGTGGTGAGTTGCCCTTTACTCGCCGCCCGCATGCCCGCGCCTACGGTGGCCGGAGATCGTCCCGCGACGTCCGACGCCGTGGGCGTCTACCACTGCGGCTGGGGCGGAGGGAGGACGCTGTCCTCTCTCTCTCGCGGCTCGCCTCCTCCTTCACGAGCATAACTGCTTCGCAGAAGGAGGCGACCGCTTCCCACTCCGTCTCGCCCCGCAGCATGGCCTCGACCAATGCCGGGCGCGAGAGGTCTCCGCCTATCGCTGCCGCGAGGACACGGCGGTGCTCTGCCCAAGCGGGGCAGTCCTGCACCGTATGCTCCACCGTGTCCTCCGGGCGATCCTCGCAGTGGTGACACCCAGGCGTTTCTTCCCTCCCTATCCGACACAGGAACCTCCCGAAACTTCCGTGTCCGGTGAGGACCTGCGTCATGCGGTAGGTCAGGACGCCGTGACGCCTTTCCAGCCACTCCTCAAAGAGGGGTCTTACCGCCGCGATTGCGGCGTGCCCGAATTGAATTTAACATGTGGAAATTGTGAAACAATACTAGACACTTGCTTCTTTACGGTTTCTATCTCAGTAGGTTACGGAATTAGAGTTAAAACACTGTTAAAATATAATTGTTGGACAATTATATGTATTGTATTTTCATCTAAACCAAAAATAATGGGTAAGTCCGTAGATAATAAAATAAATAAGTAGGTGTACCAACCTTGTGTAGGTACTGAGCTTTTTTATTGTAATCACAACAAAAAATCAATCCAACTGACATAATAGCTTCATAGACGTCAACTAAGCTTACAGACGAGTCTCAACAACTTGTATTTCTATCAACATCTATTGTTTAGGTTATAAATACAAAGAAGAATCCCCAACCCAATAAATAAGTCATATAAAACCTACACGCGTGCTCATATAATATTATCCAGATGTCATATTATTTACAAATCGGCGCTTTTTTTTTTTTTTTTTTTTTTTTTTTTAGCGTGGTAAAATCATCAAATGAGTCCTCCCACCCCGGGCAGGGCGGGAGGGACTGTCAGACTTGTACTGACTAAAATCCACGGTGTCCTTCAATAGCCTTTTATGTTCCGGGGTCACGGTAATGAGATAAGTCCCGCGACCCCGGCAGGCTTTGGCCCACTTGGGCGGGGCCCCGTCATCGTGCTGACGCTCTTTGAGGCGCGCGTGGAACACAACGCGCCGTCGACCCGGGCATGGTCCATGGTCGGGCGGCGAGTTGCCCTTTACTCGCCGCCCGCATGCCCGCGCCTACGGTGGCCGGAGATCGTCTTGCGACGTCCGACGCCGTGGGCGTCTACCATTGCGGGTGGGGCGGAGGGAGGACGCTGTCCTCTCTCTCTCACGGCCCGCCTCCTCCTTAACGAGCATTACTGCTTCGCAGAAGGAGGCGACCGCTTCCCACTCCGTCTCGCCCCGCAGCATGGCCTCGACCAATGCCGGGCGCGAGAGGTCTCCGCCTATCGCTGCCGTGAGGACACGGCGGTGCTCTGCCCAAGCGGGGCAGTCTTGCACCGTATGCTCTACTGTGTCCTCCGGGCGATCTTCGCAATGGTGACACCCCGGCGACAAATCGGCGCTGCAGTAAAAACAATTCCGATGATCGCGTTTCGCGGAAAACGTTCATAAAAGTCATTCGGTGAAGCAAAACGTTCCTATATCTACTAGTGTTGCCATACCTATTTCGATTTGCGGCGTAGTGCCCCGCTGGAGGCGGAATTAACTTGGACACTACGCCGCCCGTCTTCATAGCGTGCCGGCCCCGGGTGAAGTGTTAATTTGCATTTATCACTTCAAAGATATAGGTACACGTGAGCAGCTTGTTGTATAAAAACTACTTAGTGTATCTATTTTTAATACGTAGGTACTTATTTGATTTTAAAATTTAATTCATTTTGTATCGCATGTGAATTTTTATTATTATTTGGTGCAAAGTGATTTGATGGTTGAACATAAAAGGTACATATTTTTAGTCATCTTCGTTATTATTTAGGATGAATTCAAACTTTTATCTCATTTTTTCTCCGATTTATGCATTTAAAGTTTTATGCCCTGTCATTTAACTGGACTTACAAATTACGTATTTCAGAAGCCACAAGTTTCATGAGACTATAAAATCAATAAACCAAACAAAAGCAAATTCAATCGAAAGGCAATTTAGTAAAAAGTACACCATAGTGTTGTAACAATGTCACTGGAACGTTTATTTATTCAGAAAGGTACAAATATAAGAGGCGCGCATCGTAAAGCGTAGTGTAACATAAATAAAGCAAATTGTATACGCTGTGCTCACCCCTGCGACCTTGAACGGGTAGGGTTGGACCCCTCCGATGCACGAACCGATTCATCGAGTGGTTATTATCGTGCAGTAAACACTGTACATAGTTAATGGTTTTATAACTGTAGCCACCTACATCACTACCAACCGCTTAGTCCGCTTTAGTGACGAACAAAAGACTTGTATCCGAAATATCCGACACCGAACTAATGTATGTGAAGGTTTAAAAATGCCTTATTGTTATACAAAAATTATTATCAATGATAAAAGTAAATGTGAGATTACATTTATGACATTTTTTCCAATGATAAGATAATTTTCTTTTGAAGATATTAGGTTGATGATTAAAAAATTATGTTCTATTTATTGTCAAGATGTAATAAGGAGCCAGAGTCCGGAACGGAGCAGATTTTTTTTTACGTGGTAAAATCATCAAATGAGTCCTCCGTCCTCCCACCCAGGGCAGAGCGGGAGGGACTGTCAAACTCGTACTGACTAAAATCCACGGTGTCCTTCAGTTGCCCCTTTATGTACCGGAGTAGCGGTATACGTGTGTCCCGCGACCCCGGCAGGCTTTGGCCCTCTAAAGGGGGGACCCCATCATTGTGCTGACACTCTTTGAGACGCGCGTGGAACACAACGCGCCGTCGACCCAGGCACGGTCCATGGTCGGACAGCGAGTTGCCCATTTCTCGCCGCCCGCATGCCCGCGCCTACGGTGGCCGGAGATCGTCCCGCGACGTCCGTCGCTGTGGGCGTCTACCACTGCGGCGTGGGTGAGGGGTGGACGCTGTCCTCTCCCTCGCGCGTCCCGCCTCCTCCTTCGCAAGCATGAGTGCTTCGCAGAAGAAGGCAACCGCTTCCCACTCCGTCTCGCCCCGCAGCATGGCCGCGACCAATGCCGGGCGCGAAAGGTCGTCACCTATCGCCTGCGTGAGGACACGGCGGTGCTCTGCCCAAGCGGGGCAGTCCTGCACCGTATGCTCCACCGTGTCCTCCGGACGATCCTCGCAATGGTGACACCCAGGCGTTTCCTCCTTCCTCATCAGACATAGGTACCTCCCGAAACTTCCATGTCCGGTGAGGACCTGCGTCATGCGGTAGGTCAGGACGCCGTGACGCCTATCCAGCCACTCCCCAAAGAGGGGTCTTAACGCCGCGATTGCGGCGTGTCCGGGAAGAAGCCGCTGGCAGAGTGCTAGTTAATCATAAATATAACTGCAACATGTAACTGCTAATATTCAAGTCTTTTAAACAGATTGCAGCCTTGGATATGTGCCCATATCATGAAAATGGATAACTCTTAGCAGCGAATTGTAACTCTGCATTTGCTGTTGGCAGTGCACCGTATGCTCCACCGTGTCCTCTGGGCGAACGGAGCAGATGGTATTGTTTTCGAACACATACCCGTAGTCATTCAATTTGCAAACGATGTAAAAGGGAGATAGTCCCGAACGATGTTAGTCAGACACTAAAAGCCAGTGTAATGTTTAATCAATAACAATATCCGGATCCAATCAGACAATTAGCAAGGACTGACTGAGTGCGATCACGGAACGCTTTTATCGGCGACGACGTGGGTAGAACCGAACGGCGACACTGACATAATTACAGCTAAGTAACGTTTGACATCTGCACTGAACTGCCTATCTCGAACCATCAATTCAGCTTTGAGAGAAATTAACGTCCGTTTGAAATATTGTCATAAAAGCACCTCAATAGCACTTATGGGGTTTTCAGTTTTCACATTATGATCAGAAAAGCGATTAATGTTTCACACACCATAAAATGCGACACGTATTTTATTGTTCATAAATATGATCGAAACGTGCATTGAGCATATTTCATTGAAACGTGTGTATCACACCAACAAGTGGTTTCTCATGGGAATTTTTGTTTTAGTTCAGTAAATCAAAACAAACCTATGATTTAGAGGAGAAAATGTACTTTCTAATATCGAATTTCAATAAAGAGTCAATTTAGAATTGAGTTAAGTTAAAATATCATTTGTAATCTAATATTCATAAGCTACTTAAATCAAAAGCGAAAATGTTTCAACGATAAAGACTGAACAAAGAAAGGACTAGATCGTCCGAGTATAACATTACCATAAAATCTAGAATAAATCGTGTCGTCTACGCCCCGTTCTAAATATATATAATCGCCTAAAAAGGGAAGTATGTCGATGTCCTGAATGGAACTGAGGCCTGGGTAGTTGGTAATGTAGGCAGAGTATTGACAATGGGCTTGTCAACAGCGGGCAGTCGGCTAGTCGCGCCTGTGCGCAGAATGAGCACCCTGGGGCGCCGGCGACCCGCTCTATATCCCATGCTTAGGGCCGCCAGGATTATGTCTACGAATTTAATAGTTTCTAGCGCATAGCATGCCTACTTCGTGAATGTGACTCGCGATATTTGAATTTGAAATCATGATCTTTAAGAGCAAATATATTTATCTTATCCAGTTTATATCATCATGAATAATATACCTAGGCAAATAAAATATATTTTTTTCAATTTAAAAATATTTATTCAGACTGAAGATATTTAGGTATGACCAATGAATAAAAATTGATAGGCACCTATTTCAAATATTGTTCGCGATTTCGCGAATAACTTCAACTGCAGTCTGGGTTTACTAAAACAATATATAATTTAAACCATTCGAGTGTACCAACGATATAATAAAGAACCTAAAACTGCTATTTCATTGCGGTTTCAGTAAACATTTTCCTGTTCATATCGATACCGTTTACACTAAAACTATTAGCTGAGACTTCGATACGGTTTATAGCATCGCATCGGGCGAATTTGCAGAATGGATGGATATTTTCGGATATTCAGATATTTACCGAACGTTCACCTCGTCGTGCTAAAAACTAGGACGATGTCCGTACGATGGAACGGATGGCAGCCCTAATTGCGACCAGACATTTGAGTGATCAGGGCGAAAGAGGCCGCCTGTAGTCTGTATTACATATTGAGAACGATACCTACTGCCTTCATAAATAATATGAACAGCATTAGACGGGTCATTAACAGAGTTTAAACCCAATTACTGGTTTTAAACCTAGTTGATTGCTAACAAAATATTGTTGTAGTTGTATTCATTATTCAGAAATGCCAACTTTGAATAAGTTTAAGTTCTTATAAGTTTTGAAATATGCGCCTTCCGCATCAAAACGATTCATTGCGTTTCGCCACGCTTTTTGCAGAACATGAAAAATTTCGCACGCCAATAAAGCGCCTACTTAATTGTATGTTTACAGTGAATGTAGTTATAATATAAATATGCCTTTCATCCTAAATTACTACGACTTTAATATATTGCGCGATATAAATCTAGTGTTCAATTAGTATGTTAGCTTCGTGTTGTATGGAACATAAAATTGGTCGTTCCAAGGCCAGTCGGTATTATGTACACTTGATTAAACACTGTCTGACGGAATCTTAATTAATACTAAATTATTACCTACCTTCTACAATCACCTGTTAAGCACCTCGTTACTGACCTATAGCTAAATAATTTGGAGATTTGATACATTTTGTAGTACAAACTACAATTCTAAATTGACATAAATTTTATTTGCATTATTTGATCATTACGCCAACATTCTTGAATAAATTAAAATGAAAGGTTTATTTACTATATTCAGTTTAAAAAATAAAACGTTTTTTTAGCACGTGTACAAAAAGCACTCGCGCTGAAGTAGGGGAAAATTAATTTAAGTACCTACATCGTTTAAACATATAAGCATAATAATCTACCTACTATTTTAATGTTACTTATTTTTATTTAAAACAAGCTTCTAGCACTAAACCATTTATTAGGAAAAAATAATGGACTTTTAAAATGTTGATACATTTATTTGTTTCAAGGCGCCAGTTTTCTTTGTACCTACAACTGTTTTATATCAGGATAAAAACCATAAAATTGGTCGTTTAGCAATTCATAATCCGTGTTAAAATATTGTCATACTTTTTGTGTGTTTATTCGCTAGAGCAATTTGCATGAACAAATCATTGACCTTGACTATGAACGAAACATCATCTACACAAAAAAAAAAACTTTTTTTTGATATCGTCATGATAGTAGGAAACTTGATTTTTTGTTTGTCCATTAAGGGAACATGTTTTAGTTTTTTCTTTATTTATTTTAAGTAAGGATTATCAAACATAAATATAATTTATAATCCTTGTAAAGACGTCGTGGAAATAAAAGTTTATCCAACCAATCAAAACATGGTTTAAATGTATTTCGGAATAACAAATCCAATTTTTAAAATTCACACCCGTTCCTAAATTAAGGACATAAATTAACTTAGTATTTACTTCCAAAAATAATTAGTGCTGCAATAAAATATTAAAGTTTTATTTTAATTAGGTACCCTGTAATATAAAGCACACATCGAGGCAAATTAAAACATCGTAAAACTTTAATTCGGTAATACAAAATACGAATAATTTTAAATTTAATTTTCATAAGTATGTATCCGGAACTTTAAAAATGGCGATTACTACCTTCTGCAGCGGTTACGGCAATTAGAAACTTTACAAGTCGTATAAGAGATGAAAGATAAAAGAATATGTAAAGTCATTGGCACATCGCGTCGTGCTGACTGACACGACCCGAAACTGTTTAAGATAAAATCTAATGTTTTAAAGTTGTCCGTCTCACAGTCTCACTGTTCCAGTAACATCGTATTTCACTCGGAAGTTCCATTAGAACATTCTAAAGTGTACCCAAGCCTGAACCTACAGGTTCTCAGTTAATTCCTAATTTGATTGGACGTTTTCGACTCGAGTGAGGCGTCAGTTTGATTGGTTGCTAAAAAAAGATAGGTTGCTAGAATTCGACTGCTACGCCGTAGCAGGGTCTACGAAGTCTACGAGCTTGAATTAGATTTTCGGTAGGGTGGGTGGTCTTTCGGGTATTTTAGCTGTTAAGCGACTAAATGTATAATTGAGCGCTAAGACTAAGTCTTATGTGATGTTTGTAATATAAAAAATGTAAAACTGTTATAAACTTTTCGTCATAGGTTTCCCAACCCGCCATACAAATTAACTCAGTAAATAGTTTTATTATTTTTTATCTAAATTCTTTTCTATCCTGGTAGTCTCACAATTCTAGAAGTCAGTTAAGATTAGTCTACTAATCCGGGTTTAAAAAAAGAAAGAAGTTGTAAAAACATTTCTTGGGTTACTTTTCCCGCGTTCCGTTGTAGAGTTCACTTCGGAAAATGGGTTAGTAAGGTATCTTAAGGCGACATTTATTAGGGTGGATAAACTGTTAGTAGTTGCAACATCCGGTACTGAATTATTGGAGCCTGGTTTTACTTTAGTTTCCATGGAAACGGCAGATTTAACACATTTTGAGGAGTACGAGTAACTCGTTGTGAAACTACCACTTATACTTTTAGGTGAGAAAAGAAGTACTTTAAGAAGCTTTTTTGACTATCTATCTAAGTAAGCAAAGAATGAATGCAAATATTCACATAGTGATTTTACAAATCAAAATAAATAAAATAAAAGTGAGTTTACAAATTCTATTTGTCAAAATTCTCACCTAGTTGACAATAGGACAAATACAGTCTATCAATTTAGTGAGATACACACCAAAGCATATTAGTATCAATATATTGCGTAAATGTATCGTTAGGTTTTCTAACAGACTTTATTAACTGAGTGCATATGTCCAGTGAATCCACTAGGGGCTGGACAGCCAATGACAGCAATGCTGGCCGACTGCTGTCTAAATTAAATCCGAGCCGACAGTGAGCCGCACTGAAATTTATATGGATTACATCTAAAATCTATGCTAGAATTTGTATACCGGGGATTTGATTTTAAAGAATTCGTTTGGTTATATTTTCTTTTACGAGTAACTGCAGAAAATAATTTGTAAGCTTATTCATTTTGTTGTTTTTTTGATGCTTTAAAATATATTTGATATTTGTATAGAGGTTTCAGAAAACGAAATATTATTTTTTTCTGTTATTTTATTGCAGTGGGTAATTGATATAAAAATACAAATTATGTATTAAAAAAAAATATTGTTTAGGAATCGACAATGGGATTAGAAACAGAATAGCGATTCATCAAATTCATCCAAATCAGGAAGGTGGTTATAAAAAGTATTATGAATTCTAAACTCGCATCCAAGTGCCAAATCCTCGACGGGTGACGAATTTTAAACAACACACAGTTATTGATAGTTGGATTCATGTCGTGTTTTATTTGCAATTCTGTTAAATGTGGCCTAAGCGACTTTATTGAGAATAATATTTTTGAATTGGTGGTACAAAGAGATCGCGACGAAAAACTTTATTTATTGTTGTAAAACTGTATTCCCGATTAATACTCGGAATATGCTCATAAATGTTTCTGAGCCAGATAGAATAAAGCTTTTGAATGTGTATTAAATCATTTTTTTGCGATCCACTTAAAATTTTTATATTCATGAAACGCATCCTGAGTTAAGTGGGAAAACAAAATAAGGGGATTTTAGGTCGAACGAAGGTTAGAGCAATTTTAGTTGCATCAAATCATATTTGAGCATTTTACCTGTTACTGCATCATCTAAATTAAATTGCGGAAACAATATAATGTCGACATCATAATTTTATTGTTGGTGTAAAATAATTTTCGTGTTCAAGTTCAGATTTGGCAAGTTAATTTACTTTGCGAGTAGCCTTGTGTCGGTGGCATTTACAAAACAAGCAAACAGCTATAAAACACCGCGTTGAATACTCTTGAGAACTCCTCAATATGGTTGGCAAAAAAGTTGGCAATGATTTCATACAGAACCTCTAATTAATTAAGCTCTCTAAAAGTTGTCAATGGTTCACAAAAAATGGAAATAAGTAATTTCGGGAGTGATTTAAGTACAATGGTAAATAAAGAAGTAATAGTCGAGAGCAAGATAATTTTATTATAGGTACATATTTATTTTTTACAATATAATCCCTTTATCTAATAAAATATAGTCTAATAAGGATAATGAAACTCAAGTAAATACCAGACAAAAGAAGATAAACGCCTACATATATACTTTGCGTAAAAATTTGCTCTTTAACCCGATTTACCCTTTGGACATTCCGTTTCGGTCAAGTGCGGTGTTAAGGCTGTGCGGATAAACATTGTGAACGTTACATTATTGGAAACGACAACCCTATTTAAAAGGTATGGCGGTTTACACATTGCCCGCCGCCCTTTGATTCATAAGAATTATTAATAATAATATTTAATAGTCTGAACATACACGGTACTTAATATGATAATTTTATAGTCTACGGTTGAAAATAATTGTCACGTAACGATAGATTGGTCTTGTCGCCATTCGTTTAAGTTTTTGGTGTAACATTACATTTGTTTTATTATTTAGATAATTACTTAAACAATTTTTGAAGTTAGGCCATAATTATGATTTTTTTATTGCTGAATATTTTTTTACTCCAACTTAAAAAATGTCTAAGACATTAAACTTGCCATTGTTTTAAGATAGTGCATATTCAATAACTAGAACAAGCATTTAGAAATAAAATCTAAAGGAGTTTAAGTGCCAATCCGTGAAAGAACTTCTTGGAAATTAAATTACTTCAATTGATAAGTGCAGCGTATTTTACACAAAACAGTTAATTTTGACGATTGTCAGAGATACATGTATAACAACATATATTTATACCACTTAAGACCTGTATGCACTACCTACATTTATTTGATTTGATTTCATGAAACGTCTAAGATTTTACCTCAATAGGAATGAAACAAAGATTGATCGCCAGAATTGTAATTAATTGAAGTTAATATTAAAACATGTTATGAATAAATTAAGTGAATATGAGCAACTTCATTAGTTTTTAATGTTATTGCATACGATATTCAATTTGATCGAGACTAATTTAGATATGACTGCAATTGAATGAAATGGCGCTCGGACAGGACCACTCAGTTGATTGTTTTTATTGAACTTTTCAATTGTGCCGTAGGTCGAAGTCACTCACTATAAAATATATACCGACACTGATAAATTGACTGAACTCATTATCTGAACTCTGAAGTATAAGGAAATCATTACTTAGAGAGGTTTATAAACATATTTTTGTTATTTCAAGAACACCTTTTATATGGGGAATAAATAGAAGTATTGCCAGTCGTGTGCCATGAATGAGTAGGTACCTACCTAATACTATATATTTTTGTAGATTATCCTCAACATATTATCAGAAAATATAATAATGTACATATAAACATACTTCATTTAACATTTATTTAGTTACCAAGCATTTATTATTCCAGGCAAAATAAAATGAATAATTGTTAAAGTTTGCTCGACATTATGTAAATACTTATAAGTACTGTACCAAATGTTACAAAAATACGTATTATTATAAATAACGGTTTTATGGTTTATAAAATTATGTTTTTAAAGTAGGTACGAACTAATACCTACGTCATACTTAAATGGCAGTGAAACGAGCAGATGGAGTTTGAGTCATAGCAAATAAATAAGCTATTGGTTAAAAACAGGAACGGTTTTTATTATGTCAAACGAATTAGTTTACCACCTCAGTTAATAGTGAACAAGGAAAACACACGCATAATAGAAAGTTAAACAAAAAACAAAGTAGCAATCAATTTAACAATACTTTTGACACTTCCCGAGTTGCGATTAGACAACTCGCGTGACGGAATTGATCAGTCATTCAAGGTCGAGCCGTTCAATGAGTGAATGAATGAACACCAAACGAATGAACAAATACAATAAAGCGTCCCCTTTGAAAAAATAAATCAATAAAAATGACTTACTGGCGTACAGCTTTTTCCACATATTTATAACGATAAAAATAAGCGTCAGTACTTGAAGTTAATAAAGTTAATATCTTGTACGCGTCTAACCAGGGCAGTAGGAAGCCACAGAAGTAAAGGCTATCAAAAGGCAGTTAGTGCGCATATCAAGATATCACGACAATGATAAACGCGAGGTCGAATCTGCTTTTTGCGAGGTCTCGACTCGGCCTTCGCAAAAATTAGCGCAATTTACATAACGCATAGGTACATTATTTACATTATCTGTACGAGTACGGATATTGATAAAATAAATGAAGATAACGGCGATGAGATCACATCTAACGAAATATGAGGAACTAGGAAATTACTAACTCAAACCTTGTTATAAGCTGATTATTTTTTTATTAGCGGCAGTCAAGTGATCCATAGCAAATATCTGTTTAGATCTAATAAGTTACATCCTCGTAGATTCATTCATTAAATTGCAATTCAAACAAAACAATCGTAAAACAACTAAAGTAAACATTTAATAAACACTGAAGTCAATTTAGTCTTAAAAAGCATTTAAATTTTGTTCAGCAGTATAAAAGCTAAAAGCATCGTTTGAGTAAATCATCCCACACATTGTATTGTGAGATTATAATGTAATACTCAATGTCAACCAACTCCCAAGTCTGTCATTAACCAGTAACGTAATTATACTAGTATGAATAATAGAAACGAAACATGTAATTACAAAGTGTCTCGTTAGTATTTAAAAATAGACGAGTAACCCCAATCACTATTTTAAAAATATTTTAACACGCGTCGTCTTTTCGTGCGGCAAATACGGACACCTAATATTTAAAGAGCTTTGAAAAAAAAAGTCTAATTAACCTAATTAAATTGTTTCCAATAAAATGGACATCATTTACTAGTTGATCTATTAGGTGCTACATTCTTGTTTAGATTAATCGACGATAACACACGTGACGCCTTCTGTTATTACCATCAATATTTAAACACAACCTAAAATAGATATTTTATATCGCCAGATGAACAATAAACGCTCCGAGAGGGGATAAGCACATTTTATCTAAATCGTAAAAAGGTACCGTGGGTGGCGACGACGCCGTGATTGGCTCGTCAAAGTATAAGATGAGATTCCCTACGGCTAATTATATCGACAATCAATCGAGAAAGTGCCGCTTGCGACACGAATAGAATCGCTATAATTATAGTAGTTGAAATGAAAATAATAGATTGGTGTAGGAGTGCTTGGCGGGCTAGCGATGCCTGCCGCAATGCCGCCCCGATAACTCCTTTTACAGTTATTAATGTACACGATGCGGGCCAACAACTAATATTATTTATTAATCACCCGATGGAACCGAACACGAAGACGCGGAGCTAAGTTTACCGAGGGAAGCAACCGGTGCGTACTTCCTCTCGACGAGCCGAGGGTTGCGCCAACGAGAGCCGCACCGAATGACGAAATTAAATTGCCGTCAACATTTAACCGAGCAATTAGCGAGCGGGTTTATTGGGCCGGTATTAAATGACGTTAAATACAGAGCACTATATGATTAAGATTATGTATGGGGAAACATGATACCCGTCGATACTGAAGGCCGTGAAACGCAATCGACTATGGTTTACATTGAAATGTGAAAGGTTACAATCGATTTAATTGTATTTATGATTGCGATTGTCAAATTCACAAGCTCAGAAGTAATAGAGGTCACAGAATAATCAAGTGGGAACCTCTATATATACAACAGTCGTTTATTAAAGATTCCGCGTCATATATTCGACGTCGATCTATGATAATCTCATGAGCAAACAAATAAGGAAACAGGAAATAAATGAATCGTAAACGTTGAACGAATTCAAATTTACATTTTAGAATTGTGGGCTGGCAGTGAGACATCGTATAGTTATAGTGGGATCGTTCGGGATAAACAAAAGAGTTTAGTGTTTACGTGGTGCGTAACATAGGGGTGAGATATTTATTGGTCGTTTTTATCGTCTGTTATATTTGTGAATAATGTAGCATGGGAGCGCGGCGGGACGATGCGGGCGCGCGCCGGGCGGAACGACCCGCTGACCCACTCTCGTACCCACTTGATTACTGCACCGAGGATTCAATTGGACAAAGGCTGAAAACACGGTTAATGCGATTATATTCATAGTGTTCCCTTACTGCGCCGGTAACGTTAAATATGCAAATTGGCCTGTGATTTGCAACCTTTGTCCAAAATGATTGAGAGAAAGGTCAAGGTTGTTTGTTGATTTATTGTGAAACTCACCGTAAGCCGAGGTACGCGGCATTCTGTCACATAAGCTGCAAGTGCAGGTCGGCTTACCTGAAACAAAATGAGGGCTTGTTAAACAACTGTATAAAGCCGGCCTACGTAAAGTTAAATTACATGTACATTTGAGTCATATGCAGGTATTAAAATTAGGAGCACGTATTCAATTTCACATGACGACAGAAATTACAATGTGGTCGTAGGATTTAAGTCCGTCTGAGCCTATAGTCTAACAACTTTCCGTATAGAAATTGAATTTCTATTGTATGGCCGTCATATACCCACATAATAAATTATATTCATCCATGAGCTTTCTAAGCACTGAATGAATATCATTTTCGTATCATTCAAAATTTAGAACGGTATAGTTCTAAGATTTTTCTTAAAGAAGGGCCGATAAATGTAAAGAGAGTGGAGGTACTGCATGCAAAGAGGTCCATTACTGCGAAGGAATTTTCAAAAG
The DNA here is from genome assembly GCA_950005045.1 of Agrotis exclamationis. Taxonomy (NCBI): domain Eukaryota; kingdom Metazoa; phylum Arthropoda; class Insecta; order Lepidoptera; family Noctuidae; genus Agrotis; species Agrotis exclamationis. The sequence goes on from OX465432.1 coordinate 10,577,541, forward strand.
ACACGTTTAAGGCTAAGCTTAGTTTGCCTCCAAGAGTGTTTCTCGTGATACTCTAGAATTGTAAATAGAATCTGAATTGGAAGCTGAGAATTGTAATAGAGCTGTCGATGTTATATCGGAGTGCAATAAAAAAGAGATTTGAGAAGTGTTCATAGAAGATTTAGCTCATTGCGTATCGATGATTGATGAGATAAGTCTTTTGAGATTGAAAATAAAAGGTAACTATAAAGAATTATACTATAACACAGCTCCATTGTCTGAGATCGTCAGCATGTTCAGCTTCTTTAATTTATTCAATCATGCATTCTGCTCATAACGAAAAGCAAGAATAAAAGCCACGACTGTAGCTACTGCGTTCTTATAAAATGTCACAGAAATAATAACTTTTTACAAGCAACATAAAGTGTTAGACAAGACTATTTGCGCGAGGTTATTAAGATTCTAATAGATTCTCAATAGAATACCGTCTGCAGGTATACGTAATGTATAATGATCGGCTATATGGCCGCGCCTACCTGTAGCAACGCCTTTCTGAACGATAGCCTTTCATTTAGCCAATTACCTACTTCTTTAAATATTACTATCGTTTGATGGGTTTTTTCTATGTTTGTATTGCATGAGAATTACACAAATGCTTTTACAGCTATAGCAATACCAGGTGTTTTATTTCCCTTGTGTTAATATATATTACTTTGTTAGTAGACTTAGTTCCGCATTTGTTCTTTGTTTCTTCGTAAACAACTTAATTTATTATTTACTCACTTTTCAAAAGATCTTACGTAACATTATGTTGACGATAAGCATTAATTATAGATATTATCTGTCAGTTTAAACTTAACTAATTTGTCATAAACATGTTCGGTTGTTGCTCAATTTTGTCCGACACACCTACAAGACCTCAATGCGTAACACGACAAACAGACAAATGATTAAATATCGCTCAACATCAAACTACTATTAGTTACAAGTGGCCGTAATGTTTTATGATATCTATAATTCAATGCGTGGCATTGCAAAAGCCGCCGCAGTCAATACAGTAAATAAATAATTCATTATCGTGCCCTTATAAATGCGGCAGATCGCTGCCAACAAAAGTACGTTTCACTAATTAATTTATATTTTTTCAACAAAAACACTTCCAGCGAGTTTAATTATTGCGTTTTGTGTTGATTCGTTTATTCCAGGCAATACAATTTTATGATATCATTAGATGATGTCTCATTACGAATATACATAATTACATTTTACATTTATTGAGAAGTTATAAAATAGGGTTAAAAACTTGAACATGGCGAGTCGTAGGGTTTACTTTTAGAACATATTTATTAGTGCAGGAATGTTTTAAATATTCATGTATTTTTTTATTGAAATTATAAAAAGCTTTTGCCTTATGCATAGCGAGTGTTTAATGTTTACGGTTGGAATGAGGGGGCGAAGGGCTAAAGGGCCCCGCTCGACTGATTATTGTTTTACTTAACTTTTTATAGCCCATCACGCGGCCACCATTCCCTGTTCCGTAGGGCTGTGTCTCGTAGTGTTGGGACAGAATGTTCTTGCGTGTTCCAAGTTATTTTAGTACGACTGAACAATTTTAAAAGTTTTAATTGAGTTTCAGTTGCTTGCGGATGTGTTGCTTGTAGTTTACGGCGCTAATAAGGGTTTATTAGGAATTTAGTATTATATTTATAAAACTCTAAATGTAAAATATTATTCGTACTGTTTTTTTTTTAAATTTTATTCTCGTTACGCATCTAATAAAATAAATGTAGGTATTAATTAGCTAATTAAATAAAGTCAAAGTTTTTATTATCCACAAACTTGTTAGTTTTATTAATCCACTATCGTTTTACTACAAATGCTAGAAGTCTAGACGGAGCCTAACTGCCCGAGTCTATTTCCAACGACAACCAAAAAATATTTTAATACCGAAAACACGTAACATGCGAGAAAATCCAGAGAGAATATTCCCGAAGTGTAGTGAAGAGTCTAGTTATTTCTATTCCCACAAACTCGAACATTCGTGAACCAACAGTATTGGAGTTGGAGCGCGCCGAGAGGCGGCACTAACCTGGAGTGGCGGAATAAAGCCCGCCATGCACGGAATACAGTTACTATTTTTTCCGGTAGAATTGATCTACTTACTGAATCTTCCGAGTACTTTTATATCGGATATGAGAGATTTGAATTCCTGAACACAGTTTGCCATGTTTTACATAATATGTTCGAAATCTGCAGAAAGATAAACGATTCCATGCGAACGGAGATGTGTGGTATTGAATATTTTGTTTGGATAGTTGGACAAGATTTTACTTTGTGTTTTTGTTTTGTGACCAGATATATTGCGGATATATGGATACATAACATATTTATACAGTATTTATAAAAAGTTCCTTAGTGAGTAAAGAACTTGCAATTATAACCAAAAAATAATTCACCAATAGACACTGTCAAATGTCCCGAACACAGAAATGAAATTACAATATAAAAGGAAGTTATTTAAAAAAGCGTATGAATGAATAAAATGCAAAGAGAGACAATCCACTTTCCGGATGATTCTAGATTCGTGTGAATTAATTCAATGAGTTGATTATTCCCCGACCGTTTCCTGGAGTAATAAGAGCGATAATGTCGGACGTGCTATCTCACTCACTCGTTAGAAGTTAAATTGGGAAAGAGGGAGAGAAAAAAAACGGGAAGAGATTATGTGGTGCCAGAGAGATTTTTGTGAGTCACCACATTGGGGGACTACCCATGACGTCATCAGTCCTGTAAACATTGGAGACAAATTTAACTGTCTTATCGATTACATCGCAGTAAAGTGCCTACGATTTTAACAATGGACGCTTTGTTACTAATATGGCCTGATGACAGTTTAAATACGGGGGAAAACATCGATGATTTGTCTGATTATGTTTGGCTTACAACTTAGGGAAACACGTGGCGTAAGAAACTTCTGGAAGAAAAAATAGACGTGCCATTGTCATGATTCTATTAAGATTCATTGCAATTACAGGTACAAGGACTTTACTCTAATGGCTCTATTACAGAATACGATAGGTACGATGCATCGCTAAATGGAATAAAATTGCTACTAGGAGTAAAATACACTCGCGAGAAAAAGTATGGAATAACTTACTCCGTTTCCGCGCGATCTTGAGTACTAATAACTAGTTAAGATAAGAATAATAAAAAAAAAATGTACTTAACCGACTTCCCACAAAAAGTTCAAAATAACCTACAAAAAAACTTATCTTTCGGAAGTCGGTGACTTTCTTTTTTATTTCATTGACTTTTTGTCACCGACTTTCGAGAGAAAAGTTTTTTTGTAGGTTATTTTGAACTTTTTTGTGGGAAGTCGGTTACATTTTTTTTGAAAAAGTTTTTTATTTTATCCTTTTTAGTTTCAATATTCAACCCAGTTATTGAAAACCAGATATACTGTATCGAAAAAAAAAGAATCATCGAAATCGGACCAGAAACCTCGGGGAGTAATCGGTGTAGACAATGTTGAAAACATTTTAGGTTTTTGTTGATTTTTCAAAAAGTGCTAGTCCGATTTCGATAAAATTTTAATGGGACCATTCGGGAAGTATACTTACCCTTTCCAATAAAAAAAGAACTTTTCAAATCGGTTGGTAAACGACGGAGTTATGCCCGAACAAACATAAAAAAATATATATAAACATCAACATAGAATTGAGAACTTCCTCCTTTTGGAAGTCGGTTAAAAATGGTACCATTTTAAAGGTTTAACTATTAACTTTAAATTGATATGAAATTTTTTTTTTTTTTTTTTTTTTTTTTCACTAAGTGGGTGTTGTTACTTTGATTTTATTTGAAATTTAAATTTTTTACTTGTAGATTAAAATTAGATATAATGCTAATAACAATACAATAATAAATTAATTAAACCTAAATATTTACAAAATAAAAAACTATGACATAAAACCAATTAAGTAACAAAACAAAAACACTATTACAGAGCATCGAAAAACTCATCCTCAACGCTGTCAGCTGGTAATGTGCCCAAGAGACTGGCGGCGTTGCCTCTTTGTATGGCTATACTTAGCCTCTGACCAAGGTAAAAGCCAGCTCTTGGGTCACGGGAAGCGTCAACAAGTCTTTTCGAAATGTCTCTGAAGAGGCTGTGAGCACTTGGACCCCATGGCCCTATAGTTTCAACCCCAAACGGCTCAAAAATATAGTTACTACTTAGGTTACTATATTTACGCCGCTTGAGGTTTTCAGCAACCGCAGCAGCAGCGCCAGCAGAGCACGATGAACTTGGAAGATGGGATGGCGCAAGAGTATCGACACAGGTTGCGTCCCACACTAGAGGCCTACCCATCTTCCAAGGAAACAAAGACATACCGTCCGGTCTTTTGCCATCGTCGCGTGCCAAGCCGTTGGGTTCTAAAACAGCTGGAACGCCGACGGTAACAAGAGCTCGTCGAATAATGTCGTTTATGTTCGCGTGCCGCGCAAAACGGCCCGCACTACGGCTGCAGGACAGGCCATGGTGTCCGAGGCTGTTGACAGCTTCCCCACAGTGACAGCGATGAGGAGAACAGAGTGGGGAACCTAACCGGAGGGAAACAGCGAGCCGGAAGGTGGTGTCGTCGAGTAAGGTGCCGATGCTCGACGACGGCAGTGCGTGAAGCCAAAGACCCGACTCCCACTTACCCACAGCCAGCAGGCGCGCACGCTCAGCAGTAGTAGCAGATGTGTTTAGTAGGTTATTCTGAACTACACTGCAGAGCGGCTCATCCCACTGTCTTTGGGAAGATGGATTGCCGGGTAGATCGGTATTCGGGCAAGCGATTTTCCAAGCGTCCAAAGCCTCAGAGAAGCACGGCACATCAAAATCAGTCAGTGTGGAAGCCAGGATATTCCTGACTAATTTTTCAGTGCCGTGGACCGAAGAAATGAACGCCGGTAAGCCAATACTGGAAATTTTGCGAACGCCGAGACCACCCATGCGAATGGGAAGAGTAGCTTGAATCCAAGCTCGGTCGTCCAAAGCCACATTTAAAATGGATGACAGTGTATGTCTGATAATGAGGTCAATTTTGTCCAAAAGATGATTAAGCTTCCATAAATGGGAAGCACGAAGGAAATATATCAATTTAGGGCCAAAACAACAATAGCGAATTAAAGTAATGGCTGAATGCATGTTAATTTCGAGCAATCTACCTGAAACATCATGAAAATTTTGAATTTTTTCTTCAATGAAGTCAGAAAAAGAATTTTCAAAGATTGGTGACCCCAGGAGGCGAAGAGACGTTTTATCAATTATTTTGATGTCTGGGGCTATTGAGTTAAATTTTGGAATTGTTAATTGTCTGTCGGTGCTGTCCGTTAAAAAAAGTTCACATTTCGAAAGGTTGAGGTCTAAGCCAATGGAATGAAGTTCATTCTTCAAAAAAATGAGGTCATTTAAAACGGTGTCAACATCGCCACCCAAGGTCCCATCATCAAGGTATCAAACGTTAAATTTAGAATTTAGCTGTCGAACAATTGGGTGAATAGCCAAGCTGAAAATCACTGGCCCGAGCGGGTCACCTTGTTGACAACCAACAGCAGATTCTAAAAGGTTGTCCCGATACAGTAATTTAGATGGGTGTCTATAACATTGCCAAAGAAAACTATAAATTTGGGGTAATTCTTTTTTAGTTTCAGCCAACAAGGTGTCCCTGTTACAGTGCCCGGCACGGTTCTTGAACGCTCGTCGGAAGAGTGGGGATCGCTTTGCGCATAGTACACTTATCGACAAATGAAACGCACAATAAAACAAATAAAACGCACAAAACAACGAATCCCGAGTGGCGGCTATGACGCGATGCGCTACGGCACGCTACGCGGGCCAATCACTACACTTTCCCCGCCCCCGTTCCTCACTTCATCTACCAAAGGGACCTAATAACTCACTTCTGCGCAGGTGAAGGTCAGCGTTCAAGATCCATGCCGGTAATTGTAACCGAATTGAAGGCATTCTTAATGTCAACCTTCAGGATGACCTCACCTTTGCCAGAATTTAGGTAGGTCGACAAAGCGTGTACGGCAGCCTCACAGCCCCCTTTAGAGCCGTAACCTAGCTGCAGGGGCTGAAATTTTTCCGAAACAGCCTCACCAAAAAATTTACAGCAAATTTTGGCTGCCATACGACGGTAGGTTGTTCCCACGGCAATGGGACGAATACCGCCATCCCTCTTGCGCAGTGCACATAAATTTGCCCCGTACAGGACGTCGATGACAGCTTCATTCACATTGCCGGAGAGCATGAGGTTAATCAGAGCCGTAAGCTCCTTCAACAACGACTCACCGGCTTCCCCGGCGCCCAAACAAATAAGATCCTTTAGGTGTTGGGGACTATATACAGTGTGTCCGGACACGAGTTAGCGATACTTGAAGGGAATATTATAGACTCATTTTCATCGACAAAACTGCTTTAAAAAAATTCTTACTCCAACACCTTGCGAATGGCGGCCATTTTAGTTTTTTGATTTGTCGAACTGGGGTATGTACAATAAAATGCAAATATCTTTGAATCCAAGAGACCTACATACATGCAAATGACTTTATTGCAAAGTTTAATGTTAAGGCTTTTCAAAAACTTGCAAAAGTTTTCTAAATAATATGTAGAAAGAACCAAAAAACGTGGGCAAACACGAAATTGTACACAAAAATTACTGAATATTTTCACATTTTATACTCTAGCTCGAAAAGTACCCCGGTATTTTGCTTTGGTGTTTGCATTAAATTAAAAGTATTTGAGTCAGGCTATAAAATTATATCAAAATTATCACTCTACGTTAAGTATTTTAGGAGTTATTCTCACTTGAACATAACCCTTCCTTAGCGCATGTACCACCAATGTTACAGAAGCTGCATTCTTTGGGCGAGCTAAACCGTTTCAACGTAAATTTATGAGCTGACATTATTAACCATGTAAATGATCCCAACGAATCACCATTAAACTGAAATAATATTTTTTTTTGTTTACTTTATGAAAAAAATTCTTTGAATAAATTCAAAAAATGGGCCATTTCAGTAAATGGGTGATTCGTTGGGATCATTTACATGGTGGTTAATAATGCCAGCTCATAAATTTACACTGAAACGATTTAGCTCGCCCAAACAATGCGACACCTGTAATATTGGGGTACATTTGCTAAGGAAGGGTTATGTTCAAGTAAGAATGACTCCTAAAGTACTTGACGTAGAGAAATAATTTTGATACCATTTTATAGCCTAACTCAAATACTTTTAATGTAATGCAAACATCTAAGCAAAATACCAGGGTACTTTTCGTGCTAGAGTATAAAATGTGAAAATATTCAGTAACTTTTGTGTACAATTTCGTGTTTGCCTACGTTTTTTGGTTCTTTCTACATATTATTCAGAAAACTTTTGCAAGTTTTTGAAAAGCCTTAACATTTAACTTTGCAATAAAGTCATTTGCATGTATGTAGGTCTCTTGGATTCAAAGATATTTGCATTTTATTGTACATACCCCAGTTCGACAAATCAAAAAACTAAAATGGCCGCCATTCGCGAGGTGTTGGAGTAAGAATTTTTTTAAAAGCAGTTTTGTCGATGAAAATGAGTCTATAATATTCCCTTCAAGTATCGCTAACTCGTGTCCGGACACACTGTATATATATGAAATTCATTCAAATCATACCATTATTTAAGGAGCTAACTCGGATTAATTCCAAGTAATTCCATTCTTTTGCTAGTTTAGTTGGAGTTCCAGTAATTTTGCAACTATACAACAACAAACCATTTTATTCGTAGAACACATGTTTCGTGCTTTTATGAAAAAACTTACCCTTGATAGTTAGAACAGTGTTAATACAAACTTTTTGTTGCTGAAACCACATAAAACGCGTTAACACTAGAAAAAGTTTTGGTTATAAAATGTAGACGATTCTACCGCAGCTAATCGTATTTTCGTATAAAGCCTGAATTTTTCTAGTTTATTTTTGTGATGACTGTTTTCAGTTAGGAAATATAGCTACTACCTTCAAAGTTAACATTTTTTCTTTATTTAGCTTTTGTCCGTCTTACGCTGAGCACGCATAGCGAATTATTTTTGGACGGAACGGATTTTAACCCGCGCGGTCTGAATCTTATTTACGCGCGATTCTTTTTCGCAAGTGCGAGTTGTTTCATGAATACTGAAGAAAAAATTGCTATTTCACAAATACGCAGTGCGTTTTTGACCTTACAGTCAGTGCAATTTATCTCAATTTGGATGAATTCGATTCATTTGCTGTTATGTCAGTTATAATCTTCTTGCGCATGAAATAGCAAAATTTTCTTTTGATAATCGGTTGTGTTCATAGTGATAATCACTGCAATGTAATATCTGCATTTAATCCTGTATCTACTTAAGTATATCCACTTCGATTCCAAGTTTACTTATCCATCGTTTTTCTTCAGACATGTTACTAGTAGATATCTACATAATTTGAAGGCTTATGAGGGTCAATCTTCTTTAACTCGGCATTATTCCGCCAATTTAAGTATGATGCCAAGTGACGTGAACTGACAACAATATTGTTTGTCACTATCATAAACTCGAATAAATCTAAAAGTGACAAGAGACAGATCCGGATTCGCTCACGGATCTGCGCGAGGTCGGTTCACATCGTGCCGACGACGACGCATAATTTGCGATAACATTGGAATAAACTAGATAAATGCACCTAGTGCTTTAAGCTTATCATCCACATTTACAAATTCTAATCGTTAAATATTTCACAGTTCGCAATTAAAGCAAATGAACGTTCTTTACTAACTATTACCTTTGCCGCTTTCATAAAAACATGACTGCGGAAAATAGAGGAAAATCGGATCAACTGTGACGTCAGAAGAGTTTCTTTGTTTTTATCAAAGCTCTCTTGATTCGTTAAATCTTTGATCCAATGTTGGCTTAGCGAACATGATAAATGCCTTGTTGAACAGATTACTAGTTATAAAATACATAGATTAATGCCTCATAGCAGGTTTTTCTATAACTAAGTATCCTTTATAAGTGCCAATTTATAGCCTTGTAACATGCGCAAATCCCTGTAACGAGTTATGGGATGGAATAGTCGTATAAAAATCATATTATCGACATATATCGATAAGTAATAAAATGATCAAACGGTTAAATGTCTAGATTTGCTATGAACGCGTTCCTAAAAATGGTTCGATATGAATGTTGGCGATGCCGGATATTAAACGCCAGCTTGTCGATAGTTATATTTAAAATTGTCGAGTGCCGTGTAAGTTTTTAATAAAAGTTAGTTTCCGCAAATTTTGATTTATACTTTATCTGCAACGTAATTTGGCGATATATTGTGATATGTTGAGTCATGGGATATTGGAAAGGTACTTATCACGTTTAATCACAGAACTGTTAATATATGTCCACTTGTAGAAAGCAAATTAAGACTTGGGGATAACAATTTATTGCTTCGTGATAATTATGAATATGTACTCATATTAACCACAAAACTTGGAATCATCAGGATATTTATATCAATTAAATCAATTCATACCAGTTTGATCCACGTATAAATTAGTATTTTTTCCAACCATCTATAGGTACATATAATAAATCTGTAGAAGGGTCAATTCTGTACATTGAAAATATTGAAAAAATAAATAGCGGGGGGTGTTGCTGGATCGATACCAAACCCAAATATGTGATTAAAAAATTTTTTGTCTGTCTGTCTGTATATGCAGGCATCACGTGAAAACTAACGGTTCGATTTCAATGAAACTTGGTATAATTATACCTTATTATCCTGGGCATAAAATGGGATACTTTTTATCCTGGAAAAATACGTACGTAGTAAAAAAAATCTTATTTTTCAGTTTTATTCATAGACGTTGTTCTGTAGAACCGCGAACACACGTTGCATTACCCGCAGTGGATTCAGCGCCGTAACCTGTAGCGCCGAAAGTCGGATTTGGCTTGAACCGGTTGCGGCACACGCGGGCCACGCCTCCCCGACTCCTATATAAGGAGCCGCGTTCCGCGCCGCGCGATGCATATAAATTCTGAATTTTGATGCGAGCGGACGTGTCCAGTGTGGCGAGCGATCGTCCGTGGAATTAATATTGTATGGGTGTAATTTTAAACCGTGCTTTTCAGCGCGACCTTTTTGATTACTGTTCCGATTAGTTATTTGTAAATACAAGGTCGGAATTACTATGAAAAAATACTTACTACAGAACGCGAACTCAACAGCAGTAGCTCAATAGAGGGATCTCTTTAATTATTATAGGCTTAGCCGTATTTGGGTCCAATAGATATTTATAAGATGTCATTGTCAGAGTTACTCAAAATGGAGAAATAAACCATCCACGCGAAGACCGACATCCGCGCGGACGGAGTCGCGGGCGGAAGCTAGTTTTATAATAAATTTCTGTATGTGTATCGCTTCCCGTGTCTAGCTGAGGATAAAAAAATTATGATAAAACTTGCGTTCACAATTTGTTCATTGACTCACTGCCTTGCGTTTTAACGCGTGTTGTATTAAATAAGTATCATGTTTTCTCAAGAAATCAACACTTGAAAAAAACGTGATATTTAATACAAAATCCGAGCTTTGAATAATGATCTTTTTTCATGTTTTTTTTGGCGATATGATCATTGCGCCGTATCTTTAACAAAGCGAACAGACATACAATAGTTACTGGATTATGAACAAAGCATCATTGACGGCAAATTGTGCTTATGCGCTACACATACAGATAGTCATATTATAACACTATAAAATAGTATATAGGTATTGATAGAGTGGATGATAACTAGCTTTGACTTAATTACATAATTAATTCAATGATGTATGGCGGCATTAATAGCTCATGTTAGTAATTTTCGGCCATAAAAATGATAAATGACAATATTTTTTGGAAAAGTTTTTAATTACGCCCATTTAATAGAAATGATAGAATTAATTAACATAATGATTAATGGAGATGTGACATTTTGATTTAAAAAAATCTATAATGTTCGTTGTTTTAAAGTGAAGACAGGGATATTTGTGGAACAATTGAAGACGTAACTGGCCTTTTAAGTACCACAGATTTGTCAGCGTGTCTGCATTCGGGGAATACAATGAGTTCCAAAGATGTCTCTTTGGGAATCCCAATTCCATCTCGTTAATCTTTTCAACGTCGTTTAAATGCGATGAATTTGTTGTAAACTGTATTTTCTCTGTTCAAGTTTTGGTTTCAAACATTTTAAAATGTTGAATGAAGATTGATCACACTGCATTTAAACTTTAAAAGTTGTAGTCATGATAAAAACATGTTTCGCTGTTACAAAAAGAATACTTCCACAATTAACATAATTCATAATTACACAATTAACATAAGTTATCTAATGCACGGTGAAGTGTTAGTGGGAGGTGATATAAGTATCAACTTAGTTGTTAGTGACGGAGGTGTTAATAGGTACGTGCGAACTAGTGTGTGGTGCACGATACTCACCGCTGTTGGCGTAGAGATCGTGAAGCGTATACAATGGATAGTCACCTAGTTTGAACAGGTAGGCAGACAGGAGAACTGCGTCGTGTCGTGGGTCCTGCCCGCCATGGCTCGCTGTCGGCCGCATCAACGACGATATTGAAAAATCCGTCATCCCGTGTGCAGCACCACCCCAACCATTCACACTACACATCTTACACTCCTCCTTCATTGTTCCAATAACACTAATAAATATAACTCTATTATCCGTTTTTTTTGTACTCGGTTTGTACTGGGCACTAGTAAATCACATATAAAAATATCCGTGGGCTGGCTCGCACATCACAGAAGATATCACAGCAGCAAGTTCGGCCGTCTGTAATCCGGTCCTATTAAAAAAGAAATCCTTGTTCAATTCCGCTTCAATAGATAGACGTCTAATAGGTATAGACTCTAACTATTTAGGCGTGCTCAAGTTTGGACTAACTACGCTTCTTACAAACGAAATCAGTCCAAACATGAAGTTTACCAACACATACAAATCGCCTGTCGTACATCCGCCAACATCTTAATCGCAATATATTTAACACTTTTGACATGTACAACAAATTATGTAGGCGCATAATTCGGGCAGTCGCCTAGCCCGAATTCGATCATGCTCTGCAAATTCATACTTCGATGTAAAACAGCTTCGTACAATAATTTATCGGTTGCGATTCAACTATTTTTCAATAAATACACTCTGGCCTTTGGTATTGAAATGTCATCTCCCACACTGAAACCAATATGTTCCTCAATTTGGAAACCGATAGCTTTATTTGCGTCATTTAAGGTACAAAGCACTTACATAATAGTTAGAGATGACACTTTAAACATCGTATTAAATTATGATGTAATTTAATATTATGTATTGCTTGATAATGTTGAATTTATTAGCAGTTAACGCAATTAAAACGAGTTATTACGCGGTACTGGCGACATCTTGCGAGGCAAGTTTATTGGGAGATGGCGACGATTATGTATGTGATGGTAAACAAACATAAAACGTAGTTTGGTGTGGTGTAGGCGAGCGCTGCATTGCGGGTTTGCCGGGTCAGAGGTGCAATGCCGTCGGACGATTTCAGTTGCGAGCAATGCGCTATTGTTCCTCATCCCTGATCCTAGTTAACAGCTAATCAACATACCTACGTTACGGCTTGTTATTGTCGAACTAATTTAAACGACATCGTTCATGTGTTCGATGCATTGATCGTTGTTCTGAGACAGCTTTGACGTCATCTTGACCCAACTGTTCTCAATGCAAATTCAAAATAGAACGATATACTTGGTGATAAATGGTTTTAAAATGTCAATAGTTTTTACGATCAAGTTAAAGAATGTGACGCAAGTTTTTAGATTATCTGCTCCACAAGATGGACCATAATCTGCATCATCCATCAAATTATCCCGTCGACGAAACCGCTTTGATCAGTTAGCTCGATTCGCATCTCGAAACACAATTCCTGTGAATTCTGCAGGCCGAGTACATCGATGATTCATTATTGCTTGTTTACACCACAACTTGTGGTGATTATATCATGTTTAGGCAAAATATTTTTATCTGATCTGAATGTATTTCTAAGAATCGTCATAAATATTAAAAATACAAGTGTGAGTAGAGTTAGGCGGCTCGATTTTCAGTGCTGTTAGACTATTTTTTATTTCGCATTATCCATCGCTACTCGCTTACGTGCACGGAATAGCGTCGCAATAATGCACGTGGCCTTGAGTCCGCCGGTAAACAAACGTCACGTGTGCGCCACTGGAAACACATATTAAAAATCGGCGCTCGCGATCTTTTCCTACTGTTTTGTTAGTCTCCTGCGCATGTAAGTCACGTGGTAGTTATACGTAAGTGCAGAGGATTACTTATCGTTTGCTGAAAATGTAGCCAATAATGTGAGGTGATAGGTTTTTGTGTACGTGATTATCAACATTTATACCTAATCATCCATTATCTCGCAACAATTCACGTGCTTTAAAACGACAGCTTCTTTCAATAACTGCCATTTTAACACAAAAGGGGAACAAGCATGTGTTGGAATCTTCCGTAACACTTCCAAAGTTTTCAAGAAAAAAACAAACTTAATAATAGGTGTAGTCGCACGTGCGATCGTTGGGTAGGCAGCTGCCGTGACAGATGTTGTCGACGGAAGGTCGCCCCCCGCGACCTCTCCCCGCGCTACCTGCCCCACCTGACTTACAACCTCACTCAATTCAACGTTATATGAAGCACACATCAGTACCCAAGAACCATAACATAAACACGATCCACCCTAATTAATCAAACCCTTAAGGGCAACAATTATGGGCCGTAACATTAAATCAGATTATGATAAAATTAGCAGAAGGAAAAAACTTCGGGAACGGACAGTTTTGTTAGAAGTAGCCTAAGAAGTGCAGAGTTTATATCCGATTCTCAGAATCAATTGCTATTCGAGTTTGATTGCACTGAAGGAATTCTTCGTATTCAGTTCAATATAAACTGAAGCTTCAATCCAAAGTTCTAGGATTAGCAAATGGCGACAACGCTGTAAATATTTTGGCAATGTTTTCTGGCGGTCGCCCAATAGGACAAGCATTCAATAAGGTTTAATAACAAGTGCTCAACACTTGATAGCTGGGCTTAAACGATGAGCTTTGCTTGACTCGCGTTCGTCTGTATATCACGCGTGTTTGCACTTTTATACCTAGTAATGAGCTTTCTAGTTCCATGGACTTGGTTCACAATAACTCTTCAGTTAAATTCTTTTGGCATACTTCCTTGGCTTCTTCCCAGGGACATCATCACCAATTTCCAATGCAGTTTTATTGTTTCGTTCCGGTCTTATTGAGATACATTCGCTGGTATTCATTTTATCTTTCAATAAATATCAGCTTTCAGGTCAAAAATGTTCCTTTGACAAAATCAATCGCTCGAAAGGGCAGCCCCTTCGATGCAGTTGGCAACCAATGTTGGCGAGAACCCAATTTGGTCCAACTACGGCTGTATACTTGCATCCACTCGTACTAGATAGTGTTATGATATACATAATATTATGTTATTTACCAGCTCCTACAGACTGTACTGTTATTTATTTTTACCAGTGCCTATGTAGATGATTCATTGTGCTATCCGAATGTATTATTTGAGATCGTGACCATGTGCCCATAACACACTTATAATGAATTCGGCATTATTTCTCTGTACTATGTTTAAGAAACGATTCGGCGAGAGTCGCCTTATCACGAGTGAAGTTATCAGTATCGATTACCGCTATCGTGACAGTGCGATAACTCAATACAATGAATAATAAATAATCTAATACTTTCCTTTATGTATGGCCTTTGATTTGTACTTGTTACTGCCGGTATTTTAATAACGGGGAGTAAAAATAACCTAATAAACCGTAAACAGGAAAACTATGTTATGATTTATTGGACATTTCATCAGTAGTTGTTTTGTAGTTACTGATTGATCATTTCAAAATAGCATCATGATCTCATTAATCATTATTAGCAATTTGTCTAAGGCACGTTCTCTGTAACCCAAGTAACGAAAGCACACTGGTTGGTTTCACAAGCATCACAAACTGCTTACATAAGGCATAAGGCGTCTTGCGTAAACTCCACTTAGGTGCACAGCTCTATCGTAAGTTAGCTTTAAGTTCACGTACGTCGGGCCGTGCGAAATAACAGATCGATTATATCGGCCCTCCTTATTGCCCAATCGACTCCATAAATATTAGAGCTCGTTGAAGGTTGTTGAAAAGAATTACAATGGAGCACGGATCTGATAGTGAGAGTTTAGAAATAACGATGATTTATGACACTTTAAATATTTTAAAGTTATTAAATCTTCCGAGTTGTCTTGCTGAAAGATGGAGAAGCAAAGACGATAAAGATATTAAAGTATCTTTTAATGTAATTAATAGGCAATTTGGGTCATATTTAAAACATTCTAATGATCTGCTTCATAAAATCTGGTCACGGTAATTTCGGAAAATTATATCGAAACAAAGCGATTCGTGACGACCCACATACGTGAGGTAGAAAGGAGCAATGAAAACTCTCTCGATGTCGGACGAGCATCGGACCGTGTCACTCAGGCTAATTTGTGCCAATCATGAGAACATACGTTTTCGAAGCAGTATTTGAATATATGTATTTCAACTTGGAATAATGGTTCCAAAAACAAAACCTCTATTAGAGTTAATGGTAAGCAATCTCGTCAATCCTTTTCAGTTCCAAACATAGAAAGAACAGTTTAATTATGTATAGGAAACCAGATGGTAGATTCAGGGTTGTCTAATCCGGAATGGTAATTAAAGCATAACAACTCCTTACTGAAATGTAAAGGAAAGCGCAAGAGATAAGGTTTCTAAAGCTATTTATCAATGTAATTGATAGCTATCGGTGTTAGGAGAGTGTGAAATTTTGCAATAGAGCCACATCGTACAAGAGGGCCGGAGGGCTGGAGAAAGTAAGCCTTTCACTCGGGCCTACCACGCTCCGCGGTACTAATTTAAACAATCATACGCAATCATGCCTATTGTTATAGCTATTCATTCCAAGATCACAGCGATGGATAATGTTCCAAAAATCACGAAATTGATGAACAATTTTAATTTTATTGCATTCACCTCTATGTATCCTCGTATCATAAAAGCCAATACAAAACTCGCTTATCGCATCATCTAATCGATGAAATCCCTGACGTATATTCGAGCGGCTTTTTATAAAAACAATCAATGCTTTCCGGCAATATCACTGACAGCGTCAGTTATTTAATGTATTACGATCATCAATCCAGTTATGCAAATTCTAATGGATTCGTTTTTATTTATTTAAGAATTACGTTATTTAAGTTAAACGGATAAAATTAAACTCAACAGGCTGTGGTTTGTACTATTAAAGCTAGCTAAGTAGAAGATTAACTTGAGAGTCGAGAATGGCTATGCGAGGTAAAGTTTAAGGACCACAAAGGTTGAAGTTTGAGTGCAACCTGCAGCAACAGACCGCAAACTCGCTACTTCGCTAGTGAACATACAAAGCCCTAATGAATTACATTATGGATGTTACCACTCATTTATGAACTAAACTGACGTTAAAAGAAAATAAAGGGCAAAGCGTCCGCAAACTTTTCAGAAAGCAATTTGCTTAAAATTAAGCCAACAAGCGGTAGAAATTCTTGTTAATACAATTACACTTGATGTAATGAAATCTTTCGTAGTTATTTGACGTCTTGCTTTAAATGTATTAGACGGGTTAAAGAACATCTTCATTTCTTCAGTATTTAATTGTTTTTCTCAGGGCCGTCTTTACCAGGGGGTGCAAGGGGTGCGGTGCACCCGGGCGCGGAGCACCGTGGGGCGCCTTTCGGGCGCTGAATTTTTGGATATTTCATTAAACTTAACGCCATTGCACAGTTTTATATACTTGTTACTTACGACAAATATGTAAGCGCAAGCAAAAAAATTTTTTTTTTACGTTCATTACGCTTTCGGCGCTTGTCATACCGCATTACTACACAAATAACAATTTTCGCGCGGCAAAATCTATAATCCAAAGAGAGTGTATAGTACGTTCGACACGTTGCCGCCCGGTCGCCCGCACTTGAAGCAAAATGATCTCTAAGTCAAAAGAGTGTAAGTTCATTTAAATGGGCGCGCGGTGCGGTGCCTGTGCGTTTGTCATAGGCGAGTAATTGCGCCCTTTGACATTGCCGCCCGGTCGCCCGCACTTGAAGTAAAATGATCTCTAAGTCAATAACAATCTCCTGCCGGAGGCTGTACGCCGGGTCGTGCGGTCCATGGCCCTCTACGGGGCCCCCGTGAGGGCCCAGAGCATCCGGTCGCGACCACTAAAGTTGGTCGCATGCCAGAGGGTCATGGCTATCCGGATGATCCGGGAATACCGCACGATCGCCGGCGAATCGGCCAACCTCTTAGCCGGATTGCTGTCCTGGGATCTGGAGGCGACTGCCCTCCAGCGCGTCTATGAGTGGCGCGTGGAGGCGCAGCGCCGGGGTGTATCCCCGCTGCCTCGAGAAGTCGAGGCGCGGCGGGAAGACCTCTGGCGCGATCTCAGGGTAGTATGGAGGGGACGACTGTCGCAACCGACGTCCATGCACGCCGCAATCGCGGCGGTAAGACCCCTCTTTGAGGAGTGGCTGGATAGGCGTCATGGCGTCCTGACTTACCGCATGTCGCAGGTCCTGACCGGACACGGAAGTTTCGGGAGGTACTTGTGTCTGATGAGGAAGGAAGAAACGCCTGGGTGTCACCACTGCGAGGATCGCCCTGAGGATACGGTGGAGCATACGGTGCAGGACTGCCCCGCTTGGGCAGAGCACCGCCGTGTCCTCATGGCGGCGATAGGCGGAGACCTCTCGCGTGGGAAGGGGTCGCCTCCTTCTGCGAAACAGTCATGGTTGCAAAGGAGGAGGGCCCCGTGAGGGAGAGGACAGCGTCCTCCCTCCGCCCCAGTCGCAGTGGTAGACGCCCGCGGCGACGGACTTTGCAAGACGATCTCCAGCCATCTTAGGCGCGGGCATGCGGGCAGCGAGTGACTGTCAGCTGCAGTGTAAAAAAAAAAACGAGGGCGCAGGCTGAGTTCCGCACCCCGGCGCAGAATAGACTTAAGACGGCCCTGGTTTTTCTTTTGTAAAACAACTTGTGTAGGTTTACATTGTTTAGAGAGGAATGATTTCAGTTAGGAATGATATCAGATTTAATAGAATTGCCTAGTGTAGGATAGTAAATTTTAGATTAATAGGATCCTTCTAGTCTAGTACCTCCTACTTGCTAACAGAACATTATTATCTATTGATTTAATTTGATCGCAATCATACTCAATGGCGTTATTACATAAACCATTAGGTGCAGTTTTCCGATTCTGAGAGGTTCAGAAAAGGTGCAGATTTTCCGAATCTGGCATATTCAGAAATGGTTGAATTCTCACCCTATTCTTTATTTACATTATTTTATTTTACTTTATTTACATACTAAGTAACATTGGAATCAAGAAATTAATTATAATTTGGTAGGTATGTTTAAATAAAAGCAATTCCTGTAATTATTGATCAATTTTTTTTCTAGAATAGTTCTTGGGTTCTATGGGAATATCTTGCATGCGGGTGAATCCACAAGATAAAGTTTTTTTAAGTATTTATGTAGGGTAAGTTCGCCTGTTCGCGTCCATAGTCCGGTTCGCGTCCATTTTACGGATCTCCCTTTAAAAATGCTCGAAAATAAGTATATTCTTACTCTAATGACATGAAAAGACATGACCGCCTATACCTCAACGTATAAGAGACACGATAACATAGACAAAAGTTCCATCCGCCCCGCTAATCCTGTTTAGAAAAAATATTTAGTCCCGGGTTGTTCAACAGCAGAGCGAAAACGCGCGGGATGTAAAAAAAAAATAGTGTGCAGCGGCGCGTTTAACGGTAAATATTTTATTGTTATATGTGAATTTTAGGAAACATAGCTATTTGTAGACATTAATAATGGAAAAACGAATAATATGAATTATGAATTTGCTTGTTTTTTTTAAAGTTAACAGTTAAAATAAGGTGGACGCGAATTACAACACCGAATTTATAAAATGTGCACTTTGCGTCCACAGTGGACGCGAACTCGTCTATTTATGTTTTTTCTAATTGTTTATTTTTATATGATTAAAATATGAAAGAGAAATTGGATTTTTGTTTATTTTAACACTTATAGTATGTAATTGTAACTGCCAATTTGCGTCCACATTATTATGATTGTAGTAAAAGATAGACAATATCGATTACACGTGGACGCAAACTAAACCTGCATTGAATAATATTATATAGCAAATTGCGTCCATTTTTTCAATAAATAAAAATGATAGCATAAACATATTTTATTCATATTTTTTTAATAATTTGAAATGAATAGGTAGTACAGTTTTGATTGGGACTATGAGATTAAAATTCAAGGTTTACTAGTGCAACGAAGTCTGGAGGTGACTGCCCTCCAGCGCGTCAGCGGGTAAGACCCCTCTTTGAGCAGTGGCTGGATATAGGCGTCACGGCGTCCTGACGTACCGCATGACGCAGGTCCTCACCGTACACGGAAGTTTCGGGAGGTACCTGTGTCTGATGGGAAAGGAAAAAACGCCTGGGAGTCACCACAGCGAGGATCGCCCGGAGGAAACGGTGGAGCATACGGTGCAGGACTGCCCCGCTTGGCCAGAGCACCGCCGTGTCCTCTCGGCGGCGATAGGCGAAGACCTCTCGCGCCCGGTATTGGTCGAGGCCATGCTGCGGGGCGAGTTTGAGTGGAAAGCGGTAGCCTCCTTCTGCGAAGCAGTCAAGCTCGCGAAGGAGGAGGCGGGTCGCGTGAGGGAGAGGATAGCGTCCTCCGTCCACCCCAGCCGCGGTGGTAGGCGCCCACACCGTCGGACGTCGGCAGACGATCTCTGGCCACCGTAGGCGCGGCGCGGGCATGCAGGCGGCGAGTAATGGTTGACTCGCTGTCCGACCATGGACCATGTCCGCGTCGACGGCGCGGTGTTTTCCACGCTGACAGTCCCTACCGCCCTGCCCTGGGTGTGCCTGGAGTAAAGAAACCGGGACCAGAACCAATGTATGGTTATTTTTTTATTTTAAATTCTATCGATGTTGAGAAGAATAAACAAGTTTTTTATTTTATTTTTGTAATGATAATTATGTTTTTTTTTTATTAAATAAAGAAATTGTTAAAATCCAATCTTCCTTTAAATTGTCTAAACAATATCACCTCTGATCACCCCTATATTCCTTCTCTAAAGTGATGGACGCGAAATGGTCCACGGGTGGACGCAATTTGGATTTTTTGGACGCAAACTGGGTAAAACGCCTAATTTTGACATTTTTCTGTTTATAAAAAAAATACGAGAAGTTTCGAACAAAACTGAAGGCTGATATTAAAATAGACTATATAACGAACGCATTTACATAATTTTTTTATTGAAACTGGTGTTGCAACATTTTTATTTTCTCCTTCAAACTTGACAACTGCACTAAATGGACGCAAACAGGCGAAATGACCCTAGTTCGAAAGAAACCACCTATACATAGACCTCCAACATTCATGATATTTTCATTGAAATTGTTCTAACAGTTTGAAAACTATTTGACTGTGCCTGTTAGACTGTGTTGTGTTTAGATAAACAAACAAGAATGTAGTGTTTATATCCTTTATCTAAACAGAGCTTTTAGTTATAGCTGTAAATGACCGTGTCTTAATCTCCATAACCCTAAACAAATTGATTACTATATGTTTTAGTATTCCGTATTGATATTTAGCGGAGAGCCAATAACAGCGTTCCAAATCGCCCCTCTATGCCAACGTAATAGCTTGTTTGCCGCCTTTTGTCTAACTAGGGCACTACCTCGATGGCATTAATTGATAGCATTGACAAGCTCGGCTTACAGCACAGATTCCACGGAGGTTTACTCTGGATTACAGTTTGGAATTTCAGGTGAATTCAAGGATCTTGTTAGAATTAACTTTGTGATGCTTCTTGTGTTCACTAGATGTTTCAAGCTCGTCGCCCGGTATTCTTGACATCCCAAATGAATTTAGACTTCTTATGTTAGTAAACAATCTTGTTATACAAGCTTGTTTTGGTAAATAAGATAAGGGAGACCTTGAAAATGTTGATTATTCTTCAACAAGTGTATCAAGCTTTTCGTTATTTAGATAAAACGTTTGCGGCATGATTACACAATGAAAGATAACATTTAAAAGGTATTGAAATGTGTCACATTAGCGATAGATAGAGTTAACATTAAAGCTGTGTTCTGCTGACCAAATAAATATTTTATCGCTTGTTGACATTCCGTGTACATTGTAATGTGACACCGTGTGCGGCGTCCATTTACGTCAAACAGCTTATTTGATGATGCCGGCACGATAGCGATCATAGGCGCGATGAAAGCGCCTGCGACACCCAGTAGCCGTATGTAGATTCGGTAGCTTTTGCGACCTCGTCCCGCAGACAGAACCCGTTTCGCACAATACCACAATTTCTTTGCACGATCTGATCAACGGCATTCGCCGGCCGACACCACACCGCTACATACGCGACACTTGTGACATTTACATGTATTGGAAGTTCAGTTACGTTTCACGATCCATAAGAGTATCAAAACATCCACAGGTTTGGCACAACACGACACTAGACGTGAAATGTTTCGCTGAATTCAGGTTAAGTCGCGAACGGAAGCACTGCTCAGATAGTGCGTCGTGTTTACAATTGGCGCGGCGTTTTGCGGACTGAGCGTGTACGAGGTAACCGCTCGCTTCCGTGGTTGACAGTCGACTGGCGGCGCTCGCGGACGAAAGAAAGCTGTCGTGCGCGGTGGGGCGAGGGGAGGCGAGGGGCGTGCGCGGGGTGGGGAGCGCGGGCACACCTGCGGGCGGCGGGAGCGCCTCTTGCCTCGGGCGACGCGGCGAAGCTTCCCGCTGCTACGCAATAAACGCTCGATAAACTTTCTCATTAGGCGCGCCTAACCGTGTGACCGTAAGCTCGTTTCTGCTTGCACATTAAATGCAATGCAATACGACAACATTCATGTAGGCAATTCACACTCAAGCACTAAGCTTTCGCCTCGTGCGCGAGCTTCCCGCCGGAACCCATGCGTGTGCGCACTCTATTGAATTTCAGACTTATGTTAAACAAATGGCGCATAACTCGATGAATAATGCAGACGCCCAATAGATTATTGAATACTCGTTTAACATAGATACATCTAGGTACTAGTACTACTAGTATTACCCACTTGTACCCATGACTTGCTGTTGTTTGTAGGTAAAGCCTATTTGAATAAATAACCATAAACTAAGATAACATTTATTGTTGTTATTAATGCCAAATTTAAATTAACTTTCGATGAATAACATAACTATTAAAAACAAATAATACATAACTTCACGCCTGAAGTTCTCGATGTGTAAGGCGGACGGAGGCAAGCAATGTGACAACAATTATTTATTGGACACTACTAAAGGCTCCGAGCTGCTACCGAGATAATATGCTCTTAATTGTAAATTATAATTATTGCCCATATAGTTCAGTACTCAGCTAAATACATAAAGTGCGTAGGTAAAAACAACTTTAAGAGAGACAATTTAACCAAAAAGATACATCTATCTTTATTATAACCTGAAGGCAACAGAAATAATATTATTTTTGAAACATACGCGTCAAACCCACTTAAATCATAACATATCAGCAGTTTTTCTGGTATCTCTAAATCAATTAGTCTCAAGTTTCATAAACATCGAATGAAGTAGACTTAACAATTTACTTGCTGAAATATTAAAGCAACCTCATTTTGATCGTTTTCAATTTAATGTACTCATGTAAATAAATATTTACTATTTACCTTCTTCTTCCTATGATGAAAATTTATGTCAAGAATAACAACTACGGGTTGATCTTCACGGTTTAGCCGCGCTTTCCAAGTTCAGTCTGGACTCTGGATGGATGACCATCTATCGTAGCGAGTTTCCTCAGTATCCCGAAAAGTCTGACAGCCAGGAGGTCAGATAGGTAGATGCTCCATGTTAAATCCTGATGCTCAGTTGCATCTGATTCTGGTTATTCTGGGAGCCGACCTCAACATAGTTGGGAAAAGGCTTAGCAAACGATGGTGAAAGCATAGGGTAAGCATAGGCAGAGAAGGGATTGAACGTGACGGATATAAAACTATTTAAGTGTTATTTACTATAGAGCCGTTCTTAGTTTCTGATATCTAAGACACACCTTTGTATTTCCCCCTTGCTTGATACTTAATAGTTTTTTTCTCTACCTCTATCTTACTAGTACCTAACTCTATCTAAGATATATAGTTTAGTTACATGGTAATTTATGGCTATGTAACAATGGTTATAATATTAGCTATAAGCTATACTACACTGAAAAAAATGCAGGCTAACTAAGATACATTTTCTCTTAGTTGGCATCAAAATGTTTAGAATAATTATTTATTTTGTTACTTTATACAATATAACTTAGTTGCCAGAACAAATTCATTTTATTTAAGTCGACAAATTTGCACATGAACAGTATGTTCAACTAGCTTTGTTACATCATACATGCTTTGTTAGATTTTACTTCTCCACTTTTATAAATCAAATAATAATTTGAGTTCATGGTAACAAGCAACTTGTTAGCATTATATAAATTTATATCGTAGTTTTTAACAACGAACGTGGTTGACTAGATACCCTGCTTAATTAAATCAAACAAGAGAAGTGGTCGCATCTAATAACGCTTTGTTTTGTCAACAAAACGCGGCGGCCGGCCGCCGCCGAACTTGTCAATCTTGTCATTGTCATCGTAAACGCGTACCTACACCTACCTACCGTGAGTTACTTGCTGTTGTGGGCTAATTTTTGAAAAATTAATAAGTATTTGCTTAACTAGTGAATGCTATAAACATGGACGAAGTGGCAGAATTATTAAAGACATGGGAACTGCTCGATCTCATCCCAAAATTTGTAAGATAAATCATACAGTAACCTATACCTACTACTTCACGGTATACCTACTAAAGCTACTCACCTAATATAAGTGCCTCTCTCATAAAAATTGAATTGGAAAATGGATAATCAATAAATATTTTTTTTAATTTCAGCACCTAAAGAAGAAGATAAAAATCTTGCAGCATTTTTGGCAATTCCCCATCTTTTGAATGTTAAACAGAAGAGAAAACAAAAATCTTGTGCATAGCTGCAGCTGGAAACCATCTAAGGCAGAAACGCGGGATGCTTTCATCAAACATTTAAGATCTGACGCTGAAATCGGTCAGTCTATTGAACTTTGGCTAAAAACGTTGGAGAATAAAGGGGCAACATCACAGCCTTACGCAATTATTGTTGGTGAGTCATTAAACGAAATCAAAACATTAGGTACTGCTACTAATTATGGCAAACATTAAAATTTGATGAACATTTTTTCGCTGATACGAAGCTAAACAAAATATTGTCCAATTCTTCTTTTTCACATCCTATACCGCACGGTATAGGATGTGAAAAAGAAGAATTAATAAATATATAAATATTCTAAGCAATTCAAAAAATATGTAACTCTTAGATGCGCCTTATAATAAGTCTTTTGTGTTATGTAAGTGATTAATAAAGTTATAATAAAATATGGTTGTTTGATTGCTATACTATTTGTACCTATTTACTAAGTCTAAGCCGTTGTACTAAGCCGTTGTCATATGAGCTACCTTTATTCATCAATCCAAGTCGGTGTCTTTTGCACATCCACAAAGTACCTACCTAACTTATTGTAATTTTTATTAACTACAATAAGTTACTTTGTGGATGTGCAACATACTTGCATTGACGAATACAGGTAGTTCATATGACAACGGCTCATGTCAATGACGAAAATGAGGTTAGTTGAATTAATTAGTTCATCACCGTTACTTCATGCAAGATCTTAGTTGAAACAACATAAGATTGACGAATACAGGTAGTTCATATGACAACGGCTCATGTCTACGACGAATATGAGGTTAGTTGAATTAATTAGTTTGTCACGGTTACTTCATGCAAGATCTTAGTTGAAACAACTTATGAACTTCATTGATTTTATAATGTTGCACAGACGTATCGTGCAAGATCTTAGTTGAATCTACAAGTTAAGTGTATTGATGTGACAATGTCTCATCCTTAAACTGGCCAACATTTGAGCTAAATTAAATAACTACCCGTAATTATAGCAATTCATTACTTAGTAGATGGAACTATGATAATTTAACAAAGTTCTCATAGCTGCAGAAGGCAAGATCTTGTTAGGCTCGTATGGAGTCATGATGCGTGATCACATTAAACAAGATGTTTATTAAAGCAAACAAATTTTTTTTTCAGTGTAGCTTAATAGTGTTGTTTACGGCAATAATTATATTTAACCATCCCATCATAACTAGCACATAAGATTCAGTTAGTTCTGTTTCCTAATTCATTACCTCAATTTCGTGATAAAAAGTAGTTTCTTTCACCAGTTTTGCCTTTGACAAATATACATACTACAACATCATCAGTCTTTGACAAATCATAGAAGTGAAAGGTCGCGTACTGTAACAAGTAAACATACTTCTACCTTCATTCCCTAACATGGTAATTAAAAAGTGTTTCAAGTGTAATAAAAATGTTACAAAGAAAGTGCCCGGATTGGAGTGCAGTAGGTGTGAAAAAATCGTACACGCTGATTCCGTGTGCTCCAAGCTGTCAAATAAACAGCTGAACACCCTCAAGAATTCACCTGGTATAGAATGGAGTTGTGAAGAGTGTCTAAAAAATCACTCACGAAGGTCCTCTTTCGTAATCCCAGAAGAGGGGACTGATGAGAGTGACTGTGAAAATCCTCAATGCACGGAGATGGCCTCAGTCGTCGATGCCAAGAAACTGGTGCAGGATATCAGTCGAGAAGTCAAGAAAACTTTCCGAGAGGAAATAGGAAGATTCGAGAACTCGCTAGATTACTTCGGTGAGCAACTGGCATCAATGGAGCAGGCTATTAAAAAACAGGACAGCAAAATCAAGGATCTTGAAAACAAAAACTACGACCTTCAAAACAAAAACAAGAATCTAGAACTACGCATTAATGTACTGGAGCAAGGGTTTCAAGAGGTTGAGCAGCAGTCCCTCGCCACATCACTAGAAGTAGCTGGGTTACCTGATATGTCTCCAAACGACTTACAGAAGGTGATAGATACTGTGGCCGTTAAATTGAATGTGGCAGATAGGAATATTCACTCAATGCGGCGACTACCAGGAACCAAGGAGAAACCAGGACCCATCCTCGTGGAACTACAGTCGAAGATGATCCAGCAGCAATGGATCGTCGCCAGCAAGGAAGCTTGTATTACTGTAGGACAATTAGAGCCGAACGTCCCGAAGGAAAAAGCTGACGATCGCGTCTACATAAGGGAGGCCCTCACCAAGTACCAAAAAACCCTATTATATAATGCAAAAAATCAATTGTTAAATAAGTCCTGTCAATACGTATGGTGTAAGAATGGTAAAGTGTATGCTAGGAAAATCCATAACAGCAAAATTTATTATATTCGCACGTTGAACGATATACACCAAGTAGAAAAATTATGTTCAATTCAACTTGAGAAACAATCAGAAGGGCCAACTCCATCATAAATCCTCTTATTTTTCTCTCAAGTTCTTTTCATTTTTACCTGAAAGTTAAATCGTGATAGGAATATCATGGACATAACAGTACAAGAAATCTTTAATTGCAATTCAACTAATGACTTTTTTAAACAAATTCCTCCAAAAACCAGTTTAAATTTATCATGTTTGCATTTTAATATCAGATCCCTTATTAAAAACTTTCCTACATTACAAACCACTATTCATACATGTAATTATCCATTAGACCTCATAATTTTAACAGAAGTAGGTATTTTTGACAATTTAGTTAACTTGTATAACTTACCAGGATACAAATTGTACTCAAAATTACGTTCTAGTCAAAAAGGCGGTGGCATTATCATGTATGTTCGGAATCATATTAAGTTTACATTAATTGAACAAAAAACTACTACATTTGAAAATCTTACAGGCTACCTCAAAATAGATTCACATAAGAACGCAGTTGTCTCTGCAATCTATAGGCCTCCGTCTACGAATAAAAGTGTATTTACCACAGAGCTCGCTAATCACATCACTAAGTTTGATTTAAAACAAAACTTACTGCTTATTGGTGATACGAACATTAATCTGAAAGAAAGCTCCGCATACAGAGATTCATACCTAAGAACACTAAGCGAACATGGATTGTTGTGTGGGATAACAGATTACACCCGCATTGAGACTAAAAAAGATTTAATTACTAAGTCATGTATTGACCACATATTTGCACGTTTCCCCACACTACATCCGTTCGCGGCGGTGCTCGATGTCGTACTAGCTGACCATCGAGGCATTATCTTTGCTTGCGGTGACCAGTTTTTTGGAGTCCCTAAGTGCATACAGGTTGCTCCAAAAAAGTTTGTTGACTACAATAGTTTTATAAAGGAACTTAAAGATGTTGATTGGAAAAAAACAAAAAGTATGGATTCTCCAAACGAGATTTTAAGCTTTATTTACAAATCATTTAATGATGCAGATAAGTCTGCAAGTAAAAATAAAACAAGTAAACATGCTGGCAAGTACTCTAAACCTTTTAAATTACCTTGGATGGATGACAATATTGCCCGGCTCTGTGATAAAAGAGACAAATTGTTCAGAGATTGGAAAAATAATTTAAAGAATGAAAAAATAAAATTAGAATATAATAAAATTAGAAATAAAACTCATAAAATACTAGAAAACAAAAGAAACAAATATTATATGCAACATATTAGTGATAATTCAAAAAACCTAAAAAAAATGTACAGTATTTTAAATCAAATGTTGGGAAGGATGACCTTGTCGCTTGATACGGCCATTCTTAGGGCTTTTGATGCGCAGGGAATTACTACTAAAACAATTGCGGACAACTTTGCGAATTGTTTTGACAGAGCGGTTAAAGACATAGTTCCTAATTGTAATATAAAAATAACAGACCCTAAAGCTACACGTCTACCACTAGATTCTAGTATGCTGTTTAAAAAAGCCTCGGCTAGCAGTGTTCATAAATTAATTAAACAACTAAACTCAAGAAAAGCTCCAGGTCCAGACAATATTAAGGTTTCTCATATTAAAATGATAGGTGATATTATATCTGACCCTATTTCTGACTTAATTAATCGAAGCATTGAAAGTGGTCTATACCCAGATGATCTAAAGAAAGGTTGCGTAAGGCCAATCCATAAAAGGGGTAAAAAGAACGATTATTCAAACTATCGTCCAATAACACTGCTCTCGTCTATTGATAAAATAGTTGAAAAGTATGTTTGTGAACAAATTCAGGTATTTTATAGGCAGCACGACGTTATAAACCGGTATCAATTTGGCTTTCAACAGGGCAAAAGCACCTCGAACCTCCTTTCAAATTTCACTGACGAAGTTAACAAACATCTAAATGATAAAAAATATGTTCTTGCTCTCTTTATTGACTTCTCACGTGCTTTTGATACATTAGTACATAATCAGCTTATTGATAAATTAGACGACTGTGGAGTACGTGGTCCACTACTCAATTGGTGTAAAGATTATCTCAAAAATCGAACCTTCACTGTAAAAATTGATAATATCTGTAGTGAACGCATGACTATTACCGAAGGAACAGCTCAAGGCTCAGTATTAGGCCCCCAGCATTTTTTGTCGTATGTTAACGACATGAATAAATGCATCACAAACAGTAAATGCTATCAGTTCGCGGATGACACTTGCCTAGTTATTGCTAATAAAAATCCTCAATTAGCATGCGAATACCTACAACACGATCTGGATGCTCTAACAAGGTGGTGTCACGATGCTGGTTTAGTGCTTAATGCAGCCAAAACTAAATTATTGATTATTAAATCTCCATATCTTAAAAAACTACCCTTACGGAGCTTAATAGCTCATGATCATAACTGCTTGCATGCAGTCAATGCTATCAATAATTGTAACTGCCCCCAAATAGATGTCGTCAATAAGCAAACTTATCTTGGAGTAATTATAGACGATAAGTTTAACTGGAGTCATCACATAGAACATGTTTGTAATAAACTTCGGCAATTTCTTGCTAATATCACAATTCTTAAAGATCGCATCCCCTTCAAAATTAAACTTATGCTATATTATGCACTGGCGGAATCCTACATCCAGTATGGTCTTAGTAGTTATGGTCGAACATTCAAAACATATCTTGACAAAATTTACAAAATCCAAATTAAAATTTTAAAAACGCTTGTGTCACCCAATATTAGAAAACAATTTCATGACAATACAAATGGCCTCTTCAAACACTGTAAAGTCTTACCAGTACATACACAAATTAATTTTTTATTATTAAAAGAACAATTTTTTAACGAATCCTTAAGAAACACAATCGAACACCCTGTGTGCACGCGGGCCGCTTTTGAGAATAAGCTTCGTACACAGCGCGCAAACAATACGTATGGTGAACGAACCACTGCTTATATTATACCGAGACTTATTAACAGTCTACCCTCCGAAATAAATAAATGTATAACACATAAAAATATCAAATGTAAACTAAAACAATATTATTTAAGTACTTTATAGTGATGTATAGTTTTCAAAAGTCTTCTTTGTTTCTATCTCGTAAATACCTGTCGTGTGTGGGGAATGATTTGTAATGTGTTTTGTATTTGTTTTATA
Organism: Agrotis exclamationis; assembly: GCA_950005045.1. Classification (NCBI taxonomy): domain Eukaryota; kingdom Metazoa; phylum Arthropoda; class Insecta; order Lepidoptera; family Noctuidae; genus Agrotis; species Agrotis exclamationis. The sequence continues at coordinate 10,607,330 of OX465432.1, forward strand.
TGCGATCTTTGTTAGTATTAAGTAAACTATTGAAAAAGACTCTTGATAGCACAAGTCTAAACCTCTGTGGTTTTTGGTTGCTATTATTAATTTAAATTCTGTATTTTGTTTTTTTACTGATAAATAAATTAAAAAAAAAAAAAAAAAAATTCACTTAAAACGCGATGTTTATGTTTTTGGCGATTCATTGTAGCGGTATTTAGGGTTCTATGTTCATAAATGGATAAAACAGATGGTAAAGATGATTGATTTCGGCAAGATCGTAAAAGACCAAGAAATATAAAAGTGCTGTTCAACATCAGGTTCACCGTTTGTATAAATATCAAAGAGAAAGGGCTTCAAAATACTTCCCTGGAATAGCCCATTCCTCTGGCGTCTTCATTTTTATTTTTCAGTGTTTAAGGGCACTTTGTTACATTTATTACCGTAACTTCTCACCTTGTAAATTAATATATACCAAGTTATAAACAATGTATTTTGGTTTTGTGAATAGTTGTTAAAGTTGACAGTATCATAAACCGTTAACAATTCTAAAAGGGCGAATACCAGTGATCTTTATCTTTGTAGCTATTTTATATTTTCTTTACTATATCTCTTTTATGCTATAATTAGCGACAGAGCTTGAATGAAAGTAAGCAAATAAGACACATATTATTAAATGAAAAATAAAATTGACTTACCTGTTCAACAAGCAGTCTGTGCAAGAATGATTTACAGAACGATCTGAATAACTGGCACAAAAAAGAAATAAGTAGAGCAAGTTATTTCTGCAGATTCTAAAGCATTTTTAAGGTGTGCCTTGATTTGAGCTTTCTTACAGACTAAGGTAATCTTCAAGCTTTCAGGGCAGGTAAATGATACTCGAAAAGTAGCTTCTAAATTTGTAATGGTACATCGTATAATACCTAGCATGGAAAGGCTTTATTAGAATTAAGAAATTAAGGTCTCTTAGATATCGAGGGAAATATGACATTGATATGATCTTTGTATACAATTTGTTAACACATGAAGCAAAAACTTTGTGTCGTACTGTTGTATTACGATAATTATGCGGACTAAGTAGTATAAAATTTGGCATAGTTTAAGATTTCTATTGGGAAGGATTCTGTTCCTTTTGCACGTTTATATCCTACTATTAGTATATATACCAATAAAATGTTTATGTAATTTAAGAATATTGAAGTTATATTAGTAATTTTAATAATAAGGGCCCCTGCGTGAAAGAGAACGGAACTTTAATTCAAGAAAAAGGCTTCTTCGATTAAACCTATTAAACAATATAAATTCAGGCGGGAAAATATCCTATTTTTACTAAAATACGAAATTTACACAAGATAAATTATCCCACCAATAAAATGTATGACTAAATAAAGCAGCCAGTCATGACACTACGGGTCAAATCATTAGTACATAATGGCATTTAATGCCTGAATACTTAACATCATTTTATATTAGTTGAATATTTTCCAAAGGTACTGTACATTTGCATTAAAAGAAGGCTTAACCTACGAGACTTTAATTTACGTTTATTGGAAAATGACCAACCAACCGCAACGTTATGTATTTTTTTTAAATATTAATGGTTCTATTCTGAAAAGGTACCTACGAGTTTTATAATGCAAAAAGTTAGGTACACTGCGCACCTAAATAGGTACAGGTTAATATGAGCACACAGTGCATCGGTTGGTCCGAACGTTAGTCACAACATATCCGTCTGTATATCACCACGCCAATGACCACGTGGACACGGCACGTGTTCTAGACACGAGGTCCACTTACGTAGTTACGAATACCAACTGCGACACTGCACACTGCAACAAACACTGTATTGTGCTATCCCATTACATACCATCTAGCCTAGATTTATAGACATAAACATAAACTGACACACTTCACTGGTATGCCTTTCAACTGATTAATGAATAGCAGTCCTACTAAATCAAACATCTTTCCTGGAATTGTTAGATTTTCCACAGGGTGAAAATAGAACTGACGTCACTCGGTACTGCGTTACATTTTACTACTCACGGTAAATAAACCCAGCGTGATCGATAAAACACCTAGGGCTCGACAGGAATTGTCCTAAATGAATTACTTTTCCGTCTCGGAAAGACGATTATCTAGAGGGGTTGACATTCTAAGCCTCATTTCCTTAAATAAATCTGTAATTAAACCTGCTTTGGCTGGAAATTAATAGAAAGTTTCAAATAAAAACGATAGGTATCACATCTCAGAAATGGGGTTCGTTGAAACTTAAGACATTGAAGGCTTTTAGCTCCAAAAACATTAAGAAAGACAGTACATTAAAAGTTAAGTGAGTTTTACTTAGAACGAAAAATTTAATGATGTCAAAAGAGAAATATATGCGAAATAATAATCTGGAGATAAGAACAGTGTTCAAACTGCTATGCAGACTTTATGATTGTGATAATGTTATAATTTGTATATTGAAAATGGTGGTGACATTGGTTCGATAAGATAATAAAATTGCTATAATCATCATCTGAAGTCGTAGAAGTACGCAACGAAACATAAATACAAATGAAACAGTTTATTGTAAAGGAAGTATAAGGTTACATTCAATACGAATAACAAAATACGGCCACATAAGGAGATACGAGTAGAGCGCCAAGATTCCAACAATAGATTGACGTTTGATCTTCACCTACCCACTTCAAAGTTTGACATAAGGAGATCTTGTTCGCCAATCTAAGGTGTCTATTAAAGATTTGGACCGAAGTATTTTTAGAGTAGGTCTCAAGAAGGATGAAATAGGTCGTTGGGAGCATCGATACGTTGTTTCAAAAATATGGCAAAAATAATTCTTAAGGAAGAAGGAAAATAAGTAGGAAAATTGTTGTTTTTGTCGAAGACCTTAGGGTTTGTTAAACATAAACCACAAATCGCTGACTCACTTTGATCAACAGTGGCTTTAGAAGGAAAATTCAATAAGAAAAGCTGCGGTCTCTTGAGTTTGCCTACTTATTAAACTTGCAGACATTCTTATGCCTTTTTGTAACCACCACTCGTTGTAAATAATGACAGCATACTTTAATGATTTAACACTTTACTTAGAAATACTTAATTACCCATCATGGAAAATATTATAGGTATGTATAACATTCATTTTTTTTTCATGAATAAAATGTCGGTTTCACACGTAATGCATTTTTTATTTTCTAGAAGTCAGTTAAGTCGCAGCTAAACTCTTTTTCCTTTCCGAAATAAATAGATGTTTTGGAGAAGAACGGGCAAATACTTTTATGGGTATGGACAATTTTTAAATCAAATGTGGTGTTAGGAAATCCTTGATGGGTACACTAAACTTATTGTTGTAAAAAAGAAAATTGTTCCTGTGTATTGTATTGGAGGCTAGACTGATCGGAATGGAATACAGACTGTGCAAAACATTGTGCTTAAAAAAACTTTTTTTAAAAAAATGTAACCGCCTTCAAAAACAACCATAAAAAACGGTAAAAAAACCTACAAAATAACTTTTCTTTCGGAAGTCGGTGTCTTTGTTTTCTTTATTTCATTGTCTTTTTTTGCCACCGACTTCCGAAAGAAAAGTTATTTTGTAGGTTTTTTTACCGTTTTTTATGGTTGTTTTTGAAGGCGGTTACATTTTTTTAAAAAAAGTTTTTATTTTACTCTTTTTAGTTTAAATATTCAACCCGAATTCTTGTCAAATACAACATGTGCACTAGAATTTTGTAATCCATAACACCGGTTATAACATCGCTCATGTACACAATAAGCTAATAAAATCCCTATCTCAAAAACTACTGAACCGATTTTGATGAAACTTGTAATATTCCCTAAGTTAAATGATACCTAGTACAACAAAAAAAGAATTACTTAAATCGGACTTGTAGTTCCAGAGATATGCGAACTCAAACTAAATCAGTCGATGCCTACTCCTTACTATTAAGGAGTTCTACCTTCCATCATCAGCTCAGCTACATGAAATTATGATTACCATACGCAAGTACTTAAATTACTTCATAAAATTTGCGAAAAACGGTGTGTCGGCCTATAAAATTCGAGGGTTGCCCTCGATTTCTCCAGGATCCAATCATCAGATCCCAACTTGGTGACTATGGGACCACCTCAGAAGTACCTCCTTTCGAACAAAAAAAGAATTTTAAAAATCGGTCCACAATTGGCGGAGTAATCGCGTAACAAATATACAACAAAAAAAAAAAAAAAAAAAACATACCGTCGAATTGATAACCTCCTCCTTTTTGAAGTCGGTTAAAAATTGATTATATTATGCGCATAACGATGCAAATACAAGTCGAATGAAATCTGCAAGCTGAAGACGGCTTAGTACATCAATCCTAAGAATGATACCTACTAGGTAAATACATATAATTATCTAAAAATATATCATATGACAGATAGAAAGAAGAACTGTATAACACTCTTCGATCAATAATAGTAACACAAAACTTAAACAAAACGACGAACTTAAGGAAAAAGGAGTTAGGTGTCCATCGTAAAGACAAATAATAATAAATATAATTTGCCTTTCGGATTATTATGATTAAAAAAAAAACAGGTAGAAACTAAAGTTTTTTGCCGATTTAGCTAAATTTTAATGTCCTTGACTGGAATATCGGAAAACCCAATCGACTTTTTATCTGCACTCAAAAGGAAATGCCAAAAAAATAGTTTAGCCTTATTGGTTGGTCGCGGAACTGTCTCATCAGGTAACCGTGACCCTGGAACGTAAACGTGGAAGGATCACTGTGGATTATAGTCAGTACAAGTTTGGCAGTCCCTCCCGTCCCGCTCTGGGTGGGAGGACTCATTTGATGATTTTACAATGATAAAAAAAAGTCTTATTAGTTCCATATCTGTGAAATGGCAAAGGTAAATTCATGAAAATTGAAATGAACATCATTTATTTTAGAGGGAAAAATAATTAGTTAACCTTGCATTTCACAATTAGTCGAGTAAAGCGTGGCGTAGGTGGAAAGTAAATCTCGCAGTCAGATATTTTGTTATTCCTAGAAAATTGTTCAACTTTTCGCAAATTTTCAGTGAATTGCAGGGTAACACTGTTTTTATTTTAGTTTGGTTAATAAGCTTCTTTTAGTTACCTATACTTAACGTGCTATGTTTGGGCTGCGGTATACCTGAAAAGGGTGGGTAGAGCAAAAGGGCAAGGAGTGTCTTTAATGTTATATGAAGGTATCTACTGGTATGCGGTAACAAAATTTTGTTTTAATAAGTATGTAACCATGACATTAATCTTCGATCATTAAAATCAACCATTAATACGATACTTACTTACTTGAAGGTAAAAGAGATAGAAAATCCAATTCGGATATCAGATTTCGTTTATCAAAATGATTGATAAATGGAAATGCCAATGCTCTACAGCCTCGAGCTCTTTTATTATTTTCTATATTTTGTTCTTAATTAAATTACTTAAAAAAGTTCATCGCTTTGTAAGATTACGTTATAAAACTTCGCTGCCTTTCTATTCCATGTCAATATACATAATAATGTATGTAGAATTTGATCTGAAAGATTATTGTATCGCAACGTTGTACATGATATATTTTATTAATAACAATGTTGCACTTGAGTAGTTAGGTACTTTACGTTAAATATTAAAAAAAATATCACACTATTATGGAAAGAAAGTCGATATACAGATTTTCCCGGTAAAATAGGTATCCATAAGCTATTAGATCAAATAAAGCAATCCAGCAAGAAAAATAAAAAGACTCAAAGCTTCTACATCAACTCAATAGCTCAGTTAAATGAATAAAACCAATCACTCCAATGCCAAAAACAAACAAATACTTAAACAATCGGATCCAATATCTCTGTAGAAGTCAGACTATAGCCAGTGTATGCTAACGAATACATATTTTAAGTTCAAGCAAGTTGAATAGCGGCACAACACCGTCTGTAGATCTGGGTCAACACGTTTGGCATAAGATACAATCACTAGACGTCTTAACTTTTACGCCAGGATGGAAAAAATCATTTTACGATACCCTCGTCCTTTGCAAAGAGTTTAGTACTGGTTTATGTGAATGCTATTTGGTACTTGTGTGTTAAAAAGTTTATACGAGTTTGATTCAGATCAGGAGCTCCGATTTAAGAGAATTTTGTTAGAAAAGATCTCTTTAACACTTTATTGTGTCTTCAATCCAGAAAGGTTTACAGTTATTTGCCAAGGAGACCGGAAAACATAATTTAAACAAGTAATGATAGATCCTATCTTAATAGGATAGAACCGATCTAATTACTACATGTGTGTGTGATGTGCATAAATTAATGTAACCCGTTCTGCTACTGCTCGGTTTTTCCATAGAGCTACTTTTTATGTTCGATCAATGATCAGATAGATCTCTATTAATTTAATTTTAAATGTCCTATTAAGAACCCGCGGTCGTTATATGGTCTCGTGTCTATTTTTTTCTCGCCCGATATGTCAGGAACTCGTTGCCGTCGGCATCAAACGCATGAAATTCCCTATCGTTAATGTTTTCATTATCTAACATTTGTTAATGTCACGAGGAAATACGAGGGAGGGATCGCCCGATTGATTTTAATTGCTTTCATGACTAACCTTGTAAAATAATTAAAACACGAGGGTGTCATCGCATCGCCTCGGGGCCGACCTGCCAATACCTAATTGCGGGAATTGACTCCAATCATTCTTAAATTACACGGTGAAATCCGTGACTTTATTGATGTGAGCTCTGAAATTGATATTATAGCCTAATTAATTATCTGTAGGTACTCAAAACGATTATTTCCACAAATTACAGGTCCTCGACGGAGGAGCATAATTTAACACGCATTCTACTGAGGCGTATGCTTCATTAACATTTTCCGTTCCCATTACGGAAACAGGCGCGGGCTGTTCGAAGCTAAACCGCGCGAAACGAACCTCTTTTTGTCTGTGGAAAAAGAAAAAGAACAAAAACACAAAAGTTCCAGCCAGCTGCGCCCGAGCATCCTGTCGACGTCACTACACCTTTTTGCATCCATTGATCACGACGACATGCAGCTATCCTTTGCTGTCGAACCGCGCCGTCCCGAGGGGAAGCGAGATGACAGTAATGAGTGGCTTCTCCATCGAGGTAATAACGGCAGTCTTCCGCAAAGCGCCTGTTCTTTGATAATGCGTTTTGTTGCAGAGCTTGTTGATTTTTATTTGGGTGTAAACGGGTCCGGAGTCCGGGGCGCCGCGGGACAAAGGGTGGTCGCTTGTCAATAAATTGTCATTGTTATGACACAATCGCTTAACACTTGGGGTCTGTCAAGCTCATCAAATAATTTGCAACCGGTGCTAATTGCGGAACATTGTCTGTCAGCTGTCTGTTCGAGAACGAATCGAGATAATGTCGTTGTAATGTGCCATGAATGAAGTAGTAGGTATTTTGGCTTCTGTTTAATTAGTTAAATGAACGACAATATACGTCAATTCTTGTTATAAACACCGTGTTTCAACGTATAAAATCGAATGGTTGTAATCGCGCATAACTGCGTAACATCATTGTTATCAGTAAGTTGTCACTCATACTGATAGTGGACATGAAAGGTGCCCGGTTCTACTTAGCACAGTTTATCTAGGGCTGTACAACACCGACCTCAGAGAGATACATACAATTAAAAGCCACATGATCCAACCAGTTTTAAAAGGGTAAGGTTAATAAAATGGTTAAAGCGATTTATGGTGAACGTGTACTGTTATGATGAAGTATGCGGAAAAGAGTTTTTAATGTATTTATGTAGTTAGTTGTCTTTTTTTCAGGGTGCCTGATGGGCCTCTTATAATTTTTAATGAAAATCGTAGGTTAACCATTAACTGTAACATTTTAAAAGTAAGCCTACCTATTACATTTCAGAACAGCGATATTGATTTACAAGTTTCCGAGATAGTATTTTTTGCATTTTCCAAGATAGCGAGCCGGGGCGGCCCTGTCCACAATCACAAAATATTTGTCGTTGACTGATAACAAGACTGTAGAGCGGTTAAGGTCAAGTTTTATCTGACTATGTCACCGTAGTGCGGATGAAATCGAGCCGGAATGTTACGGTTACGACGACTAGCTCCGTACTAAAGGAAGAGGAAGTACCGAGATACATTCAAGGCTCGCGGTACGAAGACTAAGTATTAAATTATGTTCTAATCTTCCGGTGTAATGATATCAATAAGAGTAACGGTCAGCTTCCTCTTAAGAGATTGGAATTGGACTGATGTTTGTTTATGAACAGTTATAATCGTCTGGTCCATGTTATTCGTACGTTACCACCAATTTGTTGGACTACAGAATTATAAATATCGGTAGATAGGTCCGTGCTATCGGTAATTGCGGAACCCCCACGATGCGCGCGTATTTATTTATTTCATCTAATCTTCTAAGATAAGCGGTGCTAATTTCCTGATCTATCATATGGACTATTTAAAGTGTGAAGCACGTCCTTACTTTAATAAGTACTGTCTACCTACGTAATTTAATAGATACTTGTAATACTTTTTTCCAGGTAGTTATAAAAACATAGCGACCACCAGCAGCGAATCTCTAATACAAAACGATTCCTATCGAGTTTCCTTCCGAAATATGACAATTTGGCAAATACTAATCTTTTCAATTATCATTAAAACAAATTAATTACCTATTCAAGTTACTTTGCAGGTATAACATTATTGCTTATGAAAATAACAAAGAAATAAATAAACGCCTACCATTTTTATCCGAGCAATTTCAACTCGCGCAAAACAGCAAGGAAGCCGCAACGCGAACCAGGAATTCAGTCTATCTAATTCATTGCATTTCTTTTAGCGACCGTGAGCTCATAACTCGGCTAGTATAAGTAAGTTATAACCCGCGATTTTACGGCTTACGATAAGGACAGAGATATGTAATGCGTACGCCAGAATGAGATGGAATGATACTGGACTTCGTAATTCGTTTAGATAGTATTATTTGGATGACAGATTCACATTAGTTTTTTTCGCGCTTATTTATAATTTTGTATGTTTTCATCTGTACATTTGCATTTGATTTGGTATTATTGTTGAAATTGATAAGTTTTGCGTAGTGAGTGCAGTAATAACAAGGTTAGTTCAGTTCAATTGTATTCTTTGGTAAATGTTCACCGTAAAACGGTGTTATGTTAGTTTCGAAGTTTAAACTAGATGGCGTTGTGCAATTACGTCACGATCCTGAATCGCGGTGTTAAGATCTGTAGGCGATTAGTATATGGTTTTGTAAACATGAGTTTTTAACTTTTTATAATAGTGTTCAAAAATAGCCTACAATTCGTTAACCGGCCACAAAATAAGAGGTGACCCATTTCGTACACCAGGTCCGGTGTACAATGTTGTTTTAATGTTTTTTATTTTTGTTTGATCCTTGTTCGCGACATAACTTCGTCGTCTTTTTTTTGTTGGAACTTGGAAAGAGATATTCCAAATGTGGTCCCATGATAAGAAAATCAGAGTTTGATGATGCAAGACCAGAGAAATCGAGTGGATCTTTTCAAAAATCTTAGGGGCGACTAGTGTGTTTGTAAGTTTTTTCATTAAGTAAGTAGGTATTTCAAAGCACCACAATTTAATATAGGTCTGGAGTATAATATCTGATGATGGAGCCGAGAGACAGCTGATGGAACTCCTCAACGATTCACAGCAGCTACCTTGTGTTTGAGCTTGATTAATTTGTATTGATAAGAACTTTTCACCTAGACGGGTTGCAACTGTCGTTAGGGGTCTGATGGCGAAGACGTCTGCCATTTGGTCCCATAAAAAATCATAGTTCGGTTCAGTAGTTTTTATTTTATGAGCATTTTTAGCTTATTGTGTACATGGGCGATGTTATAACCGGTGCTAGGTACGGATAATAAAATTCTAGTTCATATGTAAGAAAGATATGTAGGTATTTGACAAGAATTTGGGTTGAATATTTAAACTAAAAAGGCTAATATTAGGCCAAAGCTGTAGTTACTAGAATTCACGTTTTGGTCCGGCTTCACTTTCAAGAATATTTACCCTACGCCACTGGCGACCACAATGATAGCTCATATTATAATATTATTAAAATATCAGTAAGGATATAAATCACGGAAAATCCCAGAGGCTGCCAATTATAATAAACAGGAATATAAGTCGGGTAATTGTGCAAAGTTAGGTAATATAATAAAATTGTTTTATTGATCACGCGATTAATCGCGCTGCGACAACGAGCCAAGCTAATTTCCATTGTCGCAGCGCGATTAATCGCGTCTGTCTGCAGGAGGCTTAATGCTTAGTTTCGTCAGTTAGACATTTACCGCTTTGGGACACACTTTGAATAAAAACAGTCAAATTCCTACTACCTAGCCTTGTTTAAATTCAGGTCAGATACAGTAAATATAAATAAATAATCACAGTTCAGTCAGTTTTCTTTCACCACGCCGAAAAATCAAATGAAAACATTTGACACAGACAAGAAGCATTCTAGCTTCTAGCGTGTGCTCGAGCATGCGCGAGCGTTAAATTCTGTACTAAAAGGCAAGATTGATTGAGGCCTTTATTAAAAAAAAAAGGGCGTGGACATTTTTACACTTGGTAAACCTGACCCTAACAATCTCAGAAATAAACTATTAGTCTTTATAGTAGGTCCCAAACGAAAAGCCAATGTTTGGGCCAAAGAATGGACCATGACGTTGTTGAAGCCTGGGTCCAAAGTATGGTAAAGTAACTCGTTTCTCTCAATTGACTTACGACTTAACAACAAGACAGGCAGGCGATAAATCTTGTTTTTCTTTCATTGCTAAGTCAGCATGGAAATTGTTTATTTCACAATGTATGTTTATGTAAATATTTATATTGCTGTATTAGCAAACAATTTTGTAAAGGAACAGGTAACGGTGGCGTAATAGACAAGATAAAATATGTGACATTTTGTATGATAAAGTTGGTACCACAAGTAAATAAACGAGAAATTTTTAAAGAAACGAAAGCCAATAAGCCATTGTTCATTCGTTTATAAACACGAACTTTTAAAGTATGTAGCATGACCATAACATGCTTCTGAAGCGAAGGAAGCTTTTGGAGCTTTTACTTCAAGAAAAACTTTAAAGCGGCTCTAATGTTTTGTTCTCAAACTTTTCACATATAAATGCGAAAGTTTGCATAGATGGACGGATGTATGTTACTCAATTGCGCTTAAAATTGGGCTAAGGTAGAGTATAATCTAGGCTATTTTTTGTCACGGAAAATATGATGGTTCCAATGGAATAATTTCCAACTATCACCCGGGACAGGTCGCTATCAAAAGCAAGTAACTACTCAATATGCTTAAAAACTTCTTTCTAATGCATCTTTGATACGTTTTCTTGTACCACACAACTCAAGTTTAATTGAACAGCAGAAGCTCCGTTATAATTAGCATTATCCACTAAATTGACTAATTAATATGAGCGTATAAATGACTGTAAGAGGCCTGGGCTTGGCTCCATAGATAATCATGCTTGGCTCCTATCTTAATTGATGCGAATAATTGTGTGACTACCATGCAGCAAGATTTAATTGTAAAATAGCTTGGGTAATTTATTTTGTTTGGATTCCTGTATAGTAAAGTAGTTTTACTAATTGCCTACTTGTTTTATTTGGTAAATAATAAGTCGAAACATGTATTTTTTATGCCAAGATTCTTGTACAGTATTTATGTATCAGACAATTAGACATGTATGAAAAGAAAAAAACATACGTTGGTAAATGTCTATAGAGCAAAGAACATTATACTAAAAACGTTACGGAATATTATAAGGCTTTCCTTAGCAACTGAAAGAAGAGCTCTATCTTTATCAACTTTTCAAAAACTATTTCTGGGTCATTTACCTTTTACGATGTTTTACTGTTCAATCATACAACAGTATACACACTTTTTGACAAGAGAAAGGACACAAAAAATACCAAATAATATGATAACCATCTAATTACTGACGATCGAGAACAACGGTACAACACAACAATAGACAACGGTTACAATAATAACATAAATAAGGGCACATCACTACGATGTTCGATCATTAAGGTTAGTAAACCGCAAAAACCTTGAAAAAATCCGTTAAGTGGTTTCAAGAATGACGACATAATATCACGCCTGTAGTCGCAGAAGGGTGAGGCAGAGATGTGTGTATTATAACTACAGTCACAGAGTCAGTATAGCTATGCTCGGAGTTTCTTTGCAGGATAAAATCCGAAATATTATGGATATTCTCCGAAGAACCAGAGTCACCGACATATATGTACTATAAGCTCGTAAAATTTGCAAAGTAAAGTTGCAATAGGTAGGCCTCATCACTCGTAGAACTGATAACTGATGGGGAAGAAAAGTTCTAGAGAGCACCGGAACCCGGTCCGGAGAGAGGACCGGAAGACACAGCGCAGGCCTCCCACTGGGTGGACCAACGACAATTTGGGGTGGACCGACGAAATCGTGAGAGTCGCGGGCAACCGATGGATGCAAGTGGCGAATTGTCTGTCATAAGGGAGAGGCCAATATTCAGCAGTGGACGACTTCCGTCTGATGATGTTTATCTTATGTTAAAGTCCTAGATAATTCCCGCTAGGCCATCAACCAAGAAAAAATCAAGACTTCTTGGCTTCTCTTGCTATTGAGAATTTTTTGATGAAAAAACTTAATGAAAAGAATCATTGTAAGAACCATGTCTACCTAAATAATAATAGAATTGTGGCCTACTGTACACGGAAGCTCAATGTCTCCCCTAAGGGGTTCGAATCTCGGCAGGTACAAATGGTAGTAGTAAGTACGGAACCAGTTTAACGGTCAGAGTCCGGACCGTTAACTGCGAAATCGTCGGCTGTATCACGAGGTATTAGTCTGTGAATAGTTAGCGCCACAGATTATATTATCTGTTGTTGGTTTAGTTCTGTATTGTTTTTGTTTCTCTGTGGTTGTGTGGAATAAGTTTATTTGTTAAGATTTATAAGTTGATTGATTGCTGTTAAATACCGGGTTCTAAAGCTGTCTATTATATGTGTTAAAAAAGTAAAACTAGCTATTTGGTCTTCAATGAAAAGTAAAAATATTGTTATTAATTTTTATTTTAATGTCCCACCCTATGTATAAAATGTAGGTAGATATTCAGATAGAGAAATATTTGTTTTAGTTTAATGGAAATGTAAACCGTTTCAAATAGCAACGAAAATATTAAATAAATTAAATATCTACTACATATTTCAACTAAATTATTAATAGTCCCGAATAGAATGTCTAAAACGGGAAATTTCAAAGACGGTTGGGAACTCCCGGATGGTAAAGTAAAATACGGGCAGATCGAACATGCAACTATTCTGATAAATAATAATTAATTTGACAAACTATTTAGCGGCCTCTTAATGATATACATAGTATAGAAAAAAACAAACGTTCATAAATTTTCTCATCAGCAAACAATATAATTATTAGGGTTGATTGATATTTAAAATAAAATAATATGTTTATAATATAATAGTTTTCCTATTTAAGTATACGAATTTTAATAAGCTTATTCATCATCATCATCATCAGCCGGAAAACGTCCACTGCTGAACATAGGCCTCCCCCTTAGACCGCCACGCCGAACGACAATGACGAACTTAGCTTACGAACGAAGCTTATTCATGCTTCCACAAAACCATCAAATTAATTCACAAGAAGAAAGAACAGGTTTCAGAATATAATATTCATCGTTATTTTTTCACTCGATGATTTGTTAAAACAGCTGATTCAAATAAGAGATAAGGCAGCAGCTGATAACAGAAAATTGAGAATCAGTCTCAATTTTCTGTTATCAGCTGCTGCCTTATCTCTTATTTGAATCAGCTGTCAAGACATCGCTGAGTGCGTAATTATGGGATTAAGACCCGAGTCGATTATTACAGTGAATTTTATTTTAAATACGTTTCTAGCTTAAGTCTGTGGTTTAAGATCTTTTCTCTTCTGTCGGGATAAGAGTCTCCTGCCTATGTGTTAATCGATATTTCAGGTTTTAAAATACATAAATGTGTATTTCAAACTTCCGAATCTGTTACTACTTTTTTCGTGAAAGAGTTACAAAATAATATCCATCAATCAATCGTCAATTTCAATAGGTATTAAGTTTAGGAGTTATAATCCACAACATAGCACACAAACAAATATATATTTTGTGAACCAAATCTGCCACTCCTCTTTGAAGACCACAACTTTAAATAAATCTTAAGGTGGCTTCTATCCGTAAATACAGTGTAAATGCGGTGAATGAGTTTCGGAGAAATAGGTTTGTAAATTAATTATTAAGATTCTGAGAAATAGTTCCAAAGTGGTTATTAAAGCCATCGAGCCCGGAAAAGCTTAAAAAATTGAGCTCCACCAAGTTCGAAAAGCAGTCGCTAAACGTTGATCTAATGAAATGAGGAGTTTAAAAACTCAGTTATAATTTTAACATATCAAATTTGACTAACCACACACATGTTAGGATAACTGGTTTTACTACACACATCAAAAGTGTCTAGGGATCAAGCATTTTTATGCGGATTTCTTGAGATTGAGATGTGGCTTTGTAATAAATTTATGATTTTATAAATTTATATGGATCCTTTTTGGTGCATTTCATAATTTGAATCAGGAACTGTGAATCAAATTCGAGTAAAAGATGAAAATCAGCTGTCAATATTTTCCCTATAAAAACATACAACGCATTGAAGACATTATTAGTGCTACTGTTTCCCGACTACTGATTAAAACCAACGTTATTATGGAGCGGCGACGTCATTTAAGCAGGGAAGAAATGCTCAGAGCCGTGGGAATGATAGAAGCTGGCTCCCGGCAACGTACTGTGGCTTTAGCTCTGAATACAAGTCAGAGTGTTAACAGTCGACTTTGGACACGTTACCGAAGCACTGGTACCGTGGCTGAGCGCCATGGAGGACGGTATCGCTGCACCACACGGAGTCAAGACCGATACATTCAAATCTTAACTCGAAGAGCTCCAACAATAACCGCCATGATGTTAGCCGTGAGGCTTCATCACTCTTCAGGGAACTTAATTAGCGACCAAACAGTCAGAAACCGCTTACATGAAGTGAACCTTCATTCCCGAAGACCGCTACGGGTACCACCTATAGCAATGCACAATCG
The DNA here is from genome assembly GCA_950005045.1 of Agrotis exclamationis. NCBI lineage: Eukaryota > Metazoa > Arthropoda > Insecta > Lepidoptera > Noctuidae > Agrotis > Agrotis exclamationis. The sequence goes on from OX465432.1 coordinate 10,622,473, forward strand.
TAGGATTCGATATCAATGGGCTCTTGAACACAGAAATTGGGCAGAAGAACAATTGCGTTTCGTGTGCTTTTCTGATGAGTCTCGTTTCGGTATGAGACCGGATACAAGACGTATACGACACTGGAGAACCCCTGGACGCCAACAGCGATTAAAATCCTGCCAGGAAGTCCATCCTTATAGTGGTGGACCCATCATGGTATGGGCGGGTATTTGGATCGGCGGAAAAACTGAGTTGATTTGGATCAGAGGCAACCTCAACGCTCAAATTTATGCTGAGACGATTGTATCAGACGTCATCGTTCCTCTACAAGTGCAAATCGGTCCCTTATTTCAGTTAATGTATGATAATGCACGACCGCACACCGCAAGAGTTGTAAGACAGACTCTCGCCGCAGCTAACATCAATGTCCTGCCCTGGCCTGCTCAGTCGCCAGACTTGAATCCGATTGAGCATGCATGGGATATGCTACAGAGAAGAGCTCTGCCGAATATGGAGGGTATCCAGTCGCAAGAAGACCTTTTTTTGTTGTTGCAACGAACATGGGCGGCCATTCCACAGCGTGATTTGGATGAACTCATTTTGAGTATGCCAAACCGATGTTCTTGTGTTGTTAGTGTTCGCGGTAGAAACACGGATTATTAATTGTTTAAGTTACCCAATAAAATTTTAAAGAAAACTGTTATTTCAGTCTTTTTTTCGAACTTTTGTGTTAGTGGTTCAAATGTCAAAAATCCCTTTATTAGGAAAATGGCAAAGGACATGGCCAATTTTTGTATGGGCGTTTGCATAGTTATTGAATTCAATGTACACCAGTGATGTTTGGTGTTTTATATTCGTGACTATTCGTAAATTAAATTGCAGTAAATAAAACACATAAAGAACTTGTCATTACAACAGACTAGACCAAAACAGTTTCACTAAACCTTTAGTCAGATTGCTGGCAATAAGTACATAGAATAGGATTTGCTATAATAGAAAGGCGCTTTAATGAATTATACATTAAAATCTGACAATAATAACCAAGTACCTTTAATAGAATTTAATGTTTTTCTTTAAAATGTATTTTTATGGGTTGCCTAAAAATATACTTTTAAGACTTATTGACCGAAAAAGGTTATTGAATTAACAAGGAAAATACAAATTAAACAAAAGAGTAGGTATAAATAATTATTTATTTTTACAGAGAATAAATAAAATTATTTTGATATATTATAATATACCTGTACTTGATAACTCTTATGTTAAATGATGAGTTAGTGTTAAACGAGTCACAGATCAACTTAAGATAAAACTATATTTTTATTTCATACTCTTATCAGCATTAAGTTTAAGGATTTGTAATGATTCAGTTATGTTATAAATAACTGCTTTGAACATAGTAAAACAAATACAAGCATAAATGAGTACATTATTTCATAATTCTGATTCCGGGACAAAGATTTGCCTTTTTATACATTTTCCTAATGTTCTTGAATTGTTAACAATATGTTATCCAAAAATCCTGCTGGTGGAGCTTGGATATTGGTTGTTCTTAGTTTCATTAAATAAAAAGCTAAATCACGGTTAGGTTGCCTATCATTTGCAAGAGGTGAAAAATTATACAGAACTAAGAACTGAGGTACTGTAAGACCAGTCCAATGATAGCAGAAATGGTTTGGCATTTCGGAGATATTTTCGAAATTAAACAAAAAAAGCTTTCGACTTCATAATATTAATTATGATGACAACTGAAAAAAAATTGCACTATTTAAAATCGCATACCATGAAAAACATAATAAAAAAACTTTTTATATATTTTACTATTCCAACTTCATACCTGGGTTTGAGCATTGGTTAACCAACGCGAAAGTTTTGATGATGGTGTGCAGAAAGCGAGGATTTGAGATGCCTCTGCAGCGTTTTTATGGCTATTCCGCAAGTTGATGCCCCTCATAGTAATCCACAAAACAAATTCAAACACAATAGGCGTTGAATCTGCAATCACAGAGCGTCTGCATTGATATTAAAATCAAATTGACATTTGACGTAAACAAAACCACACTAGCAAACCAGTAAACTCGTTACGTTGTAAAGCTTTTTTGGGAGAATTGGATAAAACGCATTAAAATATATCATTACGATACGAGTATTTTATAAAACGCAACAAATACCAATGACTACAGTTTCTACCAATGAATACATGATGAATGAAATGTTCCTAATATAACGCATTTGTCGACCATATCACACGTTTTGTACAAGTACTTCACGTGGTTTGGAACATCCTTTATTATATTTATCTTTCTCTAAGATCCATTAGGGCGGAACTTGACAAAAGGTATTTAGAATTCATCTTGCATTACTCAATAATTTTTGAACTTAAAATACAAATAACTTTTCTTTCGGAAGTCGGTGGCTTTTTTTTTTTTTTTTTTTTTTTTTGCGTGGTAAAATCATCAAATGAGTCCCCCCACCCCGGGCAGGGCGGGAGGGACTGTCAGACTTGTACTGACTAAAATCCACGGTGTCCTTCAATAGCCCTTTATGTTCCGGGGTCACGGTAATGAGATAAGTCCCGCGACCCCGGCAGGCTTTGGCCCTCTACAGAGGGGGCCCCGTCATTATGCTGACGCTCTTTGAGGCGCGCGTGGAACACAACGCGCCGTCGACCCGGGCATGGTCCATGGTCGGGCAGCGAGTTGCCCTTTACTCGCCGCCCGCATGCCCGCGCCTACGGTGGCCGGAGATCGTCTTGCGACGTCCGTCGCCGTGGGCGTCCACCACTGCGGGTGGGGCGGAGGGAGGACACTGTCCTCTCTCTCACGCGGCCCGCCTCCTCCTTCGCGAGCATGACTGCTTCGCAGAAGGAGGCGACCGCTTCCCACTGAAGTCGGTGGCTTGGTTTTTTATTTCATTGATTATGGCCACCGACTTCCGAAAGAAAAGTTATTTTACACTTTTTTTTTGTTTCGTTTTGAAGTCAGTTCCTTCTTTAAAAAATGCAATTTAGTTTAGATATTCAACAAAAATATTCACACTAATCGGCGTCTTTGATAATCTACAATCCTAGTAAGCAACAAAAACGGAACTATGCGGGCCACTTCACGATACATCCATTATTGTTATATACTAAAACCTTCCTCAGAATGTAACAAATACTTTTCTGAAAACCGCATCAAAATTTGTTCAGCCTATCGCGAGATAATCGCGGGCAAACATGCAATGGTCACTGAAAATCTACAATTGAAATAAGCAAAACCGGATTCACGCGGGCAACGTCACAGAATATCCATTAGTGTTATATATAGAAACCTTGTCAAGAATGTAATGAACATTTTCCTGGAAACCGCATCAAAATCGGTTCAGCCAAACGCGAGATAATAGCGGACAAAAAAAAATCTACAATCCAAGTAAGCAAAGACGGATCCACGCGGGCAAAGTCACGGGATATCCATCAGTGTTATATACTCAAACTTTCTCCAGAATGTAATGAACACTTTTCTGAAAACCGCATCAAAATCGATTGAGCCAAACGCGAGATAATCGCGGACAAACATACATACAGGTTGAACTGAGAACCTACTTTTTTTTGAAGTTGGTTAAAAACTGACAAGTTCAGAGAGGCTAAAGCCTACGCAGTAATTTATTTTTATATTTTTACTTTATAATGGTATTTACTATGTACGTGTACATGGAATTGTGATGGAATGCAATTTTTGGCCATGTCTTTTCTTTATTAATGCAAAGGTGACTTGGTTTATCGTTACTGTGACAAACGAAAACACTTTATTTGATGAATCCTTAAAGAAAATTTTAATTAATATCAATCAGGAGAAAAGTTATTGCAAAAATATATGTTGATCCCTAGACACTTTTGATGTGTGTATTAGTACACCCATATTAAATCCCAATTAATTAGTAAAGAAAACATTTCACATCCCCAAGCAGAAAATAGCATAACAAAATAACAAGTTTAAACTAGCACTAATAAGTAAAGCTCGTTACGACACGTCCCATCTGCGTGAGCCTGTTGATCCGTGCTCGCGATCCGTTTACCTTGTTAGTTCACACTTCGTCGTCCGATTTACGGAGCACGTCGTTTAAAGCGCACCTTTTTAATTAGAAGTTGGTGGTGCAGTGGTAGCGGTTCGGACACTGAGTTGTGGGTCGTGGGTTTGTTATTTGGTGTATTATTACTTTTATAGCTGTTTAAGCGGTTAAAAAGACATTTTGGATCAGTCGCATTGACTTATCTTTACCACTTATTTTTTATTGGAAAGTCATGAAATTAGTCTTCCTCCCACTCTGGCAGGAACGGAAGGGATTATCAGACTTTACGTTGTAGGCTTTAAGACAGTTACGTGATATCGACAGGAATTCGGCCCTGTCTATCTATCCCGTAAGTTTGCTGTCAGCTGTTTGAGACGCGTGTGGAACATGATTTGTCTTCAACCAGTGTTGTCTTTGATGCTACCCATTACTCGCCGACTACAAGCCTGCGCCTACGCAGCCTACGCTGGCTGAAGAGCACCTCGCGATCCCAGACGCTCTGGGCGTCCTGCAGCAGTTGAATTGACATAGGCTTTTGAGGTGAACCGTGAATGTAAATATATTTGACGTTTGACGTTTTCATAATCGTTGTGGCAATATTATTAGTTTGTTGTCCATTGTAGTGTAAACTGGTGTATTACCAATTTAGGGAGTTATTGTTTTTTAGAGAGGAGTCCCAGTATTAAGATCATATTAGACAATGTAGGTTTTCTGCTATAGTTTTCTTACTATAGTTTATATGTTAGCTTATTGTGTTATAAGTTGAATGAGGAAAAATAATAATCAATTAGAATGTAAATAAATGATATTTCTCGCGTAGTAAATGTAGGTAAGTAAATCATTATTTATTTCCTGATTTAAGTGCAGACTGGAGAACGTGGTGTAGGTCAGTGTCGAGTTCCTTGCATTTATTGTTAATAAACCTAAGTAATTATGTTTTTTTTTTATTTGAGCTTTATAAATAGTGCACTGTACATTCAAGGTGTTGTAGAATCCTTACTTCCTTATCTCTACTACTATTATAATTATATTAATACTCATATTATAAATGCGAAGTTTTTTTTTGTTTGCCTGTTACCTTTTCATGCCCAAAACATTGAAACTATCATTCTGTTTTTTTTTTTATTATCCATTATACGTTGCCGTTGTTAGGTGTACAGAGACGGAAAAAGAAAACTTTTGATCCAGAAAAAAATATTGTTCCAGAGAAAAACAATAATAACGTTCATAATGATAATAGATACTGCAAAAAGAGTCCTCTCTTTTTGCATAAGAATCCTTTATAGACGAAATAAAGTGGATGAAAAATATTAGATAACTTTAACTGGTGTGATCAACGCCAATTAAAGTTATCTAGTATTTTCCTGTTCAAAATCAAATCGTTTATTTCAAGTAGGCCAGTTACAGGCACTTTTGAATTGTCAAAAGACAAAAGTAAAATAAAATAGTTTAAAAATAGTTACGGTGCTACAGTCCCAGTCACAAGACATAAAAACTGTGAAAGTACTGTAGATGCCCATTCCAAGAAGTAGATCTCTATGGAGAAGAACAGGCAAGAAACTCCATGGACACTCTTTTTCAATCGCTAAAATTATAACAAAACCTTTGTTACATCATTCATGTTGTTTCGCACAAGTTATAAATATCACACAAGTTTAAGTTAACAACCTATTGATATCCAATTAATTATTATTTTAACATAAGTCATTGACTTTAAACTTCTTAAGTCGTGATGATACTATCATTGTGTAAAAATAAACTAAAATTATATGTATGTATGTGTTTTTCAAATCAATAAATGAGACCTCGTGGTAACCTTTTAATAGTAGTAGTTGATTAGTTAAATTACTTTTTATTTTAATTGTAGAGCCCAAATTAATAATATAACCCGGAGTTTGATGTATACAGGTTGTGATTTGAAATGATCTCTCCCATGCGGGGGCATGGGAGAGATCATTTATAATCACAACCTGATGTCCCGGATAGTGTGGATCAAACTGAACAGGGGTGTTCAGTTTGATCCACACTATCCGGGACAATCTATACTATAATAATTTCAGTGCCGTATATGTGGTCTCTCAGGCCCTACATCAGTACTCGTGTGACAAAAAAAACCAAGTCAGTAGCTAAAAGTTAAGACAGACCCGCGATAAGTTCATGTTATGTAAATGTTGAATGAAATCTTTTGTAATTCAGAGAAAGATTATGGAAGCCTTGTTTCAGATGACTTTTATTGAATTTACAATTCTCGTGAAAGAACAACGAGGGTAGAGGTGACATGAAAAGCTTCGATAGTTTATGGAGTATTTTATTTGCACATACCAGGTTTTACGACTGAAACGTCAAGACCTTGTGGCTGAGAGATTTGGATACCACGTTTACATCTTATTATGCTTACTTTTCTTTATTCATTTTCGTTCCTTATTATATACATTTTTAAATATTTTCAAAAAATTAAAAGAAAAATATAATAAAAAACTTATACTTATTATTATAAGGGTCAGTTCACACCGAGACGCGAAAGTTAAATTTAGAGTCGTCATTCCCGCACTGCTTCGCTTCATCCGTGAAATGTGTATCTATTCGAGTAGCAAAGTTAGATTATGAGGCGCTCTATTGAAAAGTGCGCGCAGGGTGGCGTCTCAGTGTGAATTAAAACTAAAGCTATTGTCAAACAGACAGGCGAAGCGAATGCGATCCGAATCCTGTCATATAGAAAAGCGAAAGCGTTCCGATAGTCTATCTATGTGACAGGCTTCAAACAATTCCATACATTACAAACAAAAACGCTTCGCTTCGCGTTTGCTTCGCCTGTCTGTTTGACAATAGCTCATCTGTGAATGTTTGGATGGATGAATGGATTTTTGTGTCCCAATCACTTCAGAACGTCTAGCAAATATTAGCAATCATCCAATGAGTCCTCCAACCCTGGGTGCCGCGGTAGGGACTACCAGACTCGTACTGACTACAATCCAAGGTGTTCCTTCAATAGCCCTTTACGTTCCAGCGTCACGGTTACCTGTTAAGACGGTCAACGACCCCGGCTATGTATAAAACATGAAACTCAATACGAAACATCTACGATATTGAGGGACAAATTTACACAAATGCCGTACAATCAGTATTTGAAATTGTTTTGAATCAAAACCTGCTTAGTTCTAACTAAACAGTAAAACTCGCTTGCCAAGCACTATCCTTGTGTGCAAACACTAAAGGACGATTATCGCGTGTTTGCGAAAATTTCAAAACCAAACATGCTCAGTACTGTTTGCTATAACGAAATAAGTTTCAGAAGCGCATTAGGTATTGTTACGAGCTGGGTAGGGGATAAATTAATTTACGCCAATTTAAAAGGAACCAAATAATCCTTACTGACACACAAGTAGCTAATTACAACAAGCAATTAACACTACTCAACACTTAAACACTTATACACACACTTAATCACACGTAAAAGTCACTTCGAGTCGCCTCGATCGTAGTCAAAACCAGACTGACTCAGGTCGCCGATCGGCGCCCTATTTATACCCCGGCCAGACCCACTAGATGTTTCTAGAAGGTGGTCGAATGTTCTGGAAATATCCGTGGACTTCTACACAGACCCAAACCTTCTGGAACATTCTAGAACCATCTGGAAACATCTTGATCAGGGTAGAATTTTCTAGAAACTTCCAGACCAATCTTCAGTAGAATAGTCGAGAACCTTGTGGAACCTTCGATAAGCTTCTAGATTAGTCTCGCAATACGATCGACGTAACAGTATTATACCTGCAGGTAGCTTGTTTTAATAGATTTAATTAGTTAGCTTTGTTTTAGGGTACCTAAATACTACACTCGCGTGCAAAAGTAAGGAATCACTTACTTGGAATTGGAATTGATCCGAGATATTCGTAGCTCCTTATATAATGGCGTGATTTGAATGAATTGAGTATCAATTTAAAGTAAACAGTAAAACCTTTACGATTTCATTCCCGATAAATACGTATTGATTCTAATAACAACAGTTGTATATACGCTATGTGTGCGGTAACAGTGCCTCCTAGTGACCAAAATAATTATTGGGGGCCATAACATCCTTGCCAACTACTTAGTTGTTTTACTACTTAAACAAACGGTTTATTCTTCATTAAAAATAAAACCTAAAAAGTACTCAAAAAGCTATTTGTGCATATAAGTGCATATATGTAAGTTGATAGTCCCCACCATCGACTTCGCACGTTGTTTATAAAATACATCTTTAGGTACCTTTTTAATGAACGCACTTAAATTATGCGTTTGAATGTCAAATATTTAATATGTAATCAGGTGCGTCCACACAGAGCGAGCAGCCTCGCGAGGCATTTGCCGTGCGAGGAAACTGCCTTGCGAGGCTGTTTGCTCTGTGTGGATTGTGTGGCAGCGCGCGCGCTTGCCTCGGCCGAGACACGTCCACACTAACCGAGCTGCTTCGCGCGGCAAATGCCTCGCGAGGCTGCTCGCTCTGTGTGGACGCACCTAAAGAAAATTTATTTGCACGAAGTGTTTTTTTTTAACGTAATATTAGTCACAATATGGTGCCAAGGTCTTCTATTCTTAGATCAAACGCATTGTAACTGCAGACAACAAGAAAGGAACGGAAAAATACGTAATTGAAGCTTTATTTAAACCAATCTATATTAAGGCTTTAGAATCTATACTATGTGTAGATTTCGCTCGCGATTATTTAGAATTTGACAATTAATTCGGATCGTTCCTAAGGCGCCATCTATTATTATTGTTGTTTTTCTGAAAAACAGAGGTCTTTTCACAAGATTTCCGTATTTCTCGTACAGCGCCTAAAAGCGCCTCTAGTGTACGTATCAAATTAACGTCAAAGTTTCAGTTAACTTTACGTCACAAAAACGTGAAAGTCATGCTAGGGTCTCAGAACTTTTTTCTAGATTAAATGGTACCCTATTTTTGTGTCTGTACACCTGATGATCGGTTTAGGGGTTGAGGCGTAAAAAGGAAACAAACTTCCTCTCGCATTTATAATATTAGTTACGAAATTATAATACATATATTTTTTTTAAGGCGAGCTTTCTATTTTAGAATTAGTTCATGTATTTACAATGTACAGGCTGGTGTCACTCATTAGGTTCTGTTATGCAATTCAGCATTACAAAGTACAAACGCACGTTAAAGCTATAGTAGAAATGTAAATTACGTAAAACGTATTCTATTACATAATTTCTGCATTTGTCTGAGTAGAATCCAAATAGGTTGCTAATTAAGCTTACTTTTTTGACTTTCCGTGTCATTATTTAAGTCAAACTTAAGCGTAAACAGGGAGAATACTACTTTATTTTGAATTTGGAAGCATGGACTTATATTATTTTAATTGATGTGCCTTTACAAAGGGCCAGTATCCCGTTACGGGAGTGGCAGGTAACGCATAGACAATGGTATAAAGCGGTGTATTGTTGTCTACAAACACTGGGCCGATTCCAGGATATAAGTCTAACAAGGTACCGTGTCTCGTGCCTGGCATAGTTTTTCCGGAAACAAATTGAATCTTTTGTATGACGCTATTGTGAATGACCTAACTGAAAACCCATACGTCGCTTCATACGATTTTCAAATTGAATCCAAAAGCCGGCTCTCTGCATGTTTTATACAGAGGTTATTTTTACATTTCTTATTTTCAAAACTCGATAAGTGACAGTTCAGTAGGGTCCAGCTGGTTTCCCTTTGTATGACAACGTGACAAGTGTTCCCTTTTCATACCCAAATAATATGTATAAAAGTGTACAAGTGCGTAGGGGAGCGAGTGGATTGGCGCGTCCGTCGCGTCGTCCGGCAATGGTCCCGTCCGGAGCCCGGACACAAAGAGGGATGTGTTTTTATTCCTGATTGTGCCACAAAGAGGTCCAACAGTCGAGCGCTCACTCACTTTCCTAGGGTTGCCATAACTATAAACAAAATTGTTTTATCCTCTGAAAAGAGGTTTGTCTGTGAGCCGTTCGTTTTAAGGGTCAGTATAAAGATGAGGAGTCGCCATAAACGAGCGATATACAGTTGACAGCAATGTGTCGAGTTTTTAGAAACATTTTTATTCGGAATCTGATTTAAGCCGAAAATAAACGTTGTAGATTTTCGGGCAAAACATTGTGCAGCGTTTATCAAAATAGCTGTGTTTATCGTGTAAATATAATACGCGGTTGCACAGGAACATGAATTGTGGATGGGAAGTATTTTGCTTGAAATTCGTATAAAAAAAAATTGAGTGATAAACTGATCACGGATGGTGCAGCCCTAAGCCATGTATATTTCTACTGGCGGGTTCCGCTAAACGTCACGTCGACATTATAAAGCCGAAGCGGATTTCCGAATGCTCCTCAAAGCTTCGGAAAAGATAACATTTTTGCGTTCAAACGGATGTAAGCACTCGCGTTACGGATGTTGATACATTTTTAAATCGATCCGTGATTTAGTTGACGTTTTCTTGTAAAAACTGTTTGTTAGCTTAATCTGTAGATTATATTGATTGTTAAAAAATATGAGAATAATGAAAGGATTAAAAGGATTTGGAGTTGAAAGGCATTTTCTCAATATCGCTTTACTTAAAATTCTGCAGATAGGTAGGTACTGTAGGTTCGACATGATCTGGCAAATCGTATTATCGCAAAGCTAATTGGTAGCGATTATGGAAATTGATATAGGACGTAGCGTAAACGGCAATTTAAATCGAATAGTGTGCATGTTCTACAATTTATCGAGTGCAGCAGATAGATGATATTGTAAACGTAATAATAAGTTGATAATATTATATGTTAATTTAATGTTACCACAATAACATTTACACGTAATTATGTATCTCAATATGGAATTATTTTGTTTAAAAATGTGGGATTTTCCAATTTGTATATTCGCCTGTTAAAACGTACAATTCAACCACTATAATAAAGGATATTATTGAATATATTTTTCTTTGGAAGTGAGGTTATCGCTATCGCAGAGGCAACTGATAGCTGCCTATAGACATTACTGATGAAAATCAGGGTTTTCTGGTATTTCATCATTTCGGTGAATTATTTTAAAAATATTTAAAACACTAACGTCAAACAAACCGGACTTTGTGGACGGAAATTCCTTATTAGAAAAGCAATTTAGGTAAAAAATATGTACAAAAAATACCTGATAATAAACGAAGATATCTTCCCATCTGTTAACATTAGATAAAAAAGAAACACATGGAGCGGAAACAGCGAATTTATCAGATAATAACGCGCTTATGATAACGCTGATTTGTCTATAAATTACAGTCACGAGATACGGGAAAACGTCGTAAAAATATTGTTTTTCGGGACCGCTCACAAAGGTTTTCCCTTTATTGACATAAATGAAAGGCATATTCATCTACCGTATAATATACTTACTGGCGTCAAAAGAAACTGCTCAAACGATTTTCAACTTGTCTTACCTGAAAAAAAAAGGTTAAGTTTAATTCACTGGGACTTGTAATAGAAATAGGCTTGCGTGGGTTGATTCCGAGTCGCCCTGCGTGAGAGGGTCGACTTTCATGATAATATTTTTATTTCAATCGTCAATGTGAGTATTTGTTAGTTCTAAAGCAATGTTACAAGGGGCATAGGATAAATTAATCAACACCTGTTCAGGTTGTGTAGCAGTGTGAGGTGAGAGGACAGCGCACGGGAGCTCTTCAATGAGTATTTATATTGTTCTTGTATGACAATGAAGTTTATTACGATTAAGATTACTGTTACAATAAAATTGGTTGCACAAAAAAATGATGGCGAAGGACGCGAACGCACGTCCTTTCCTTGACCGATCCGTGAGCAGAAGGTCGGCGGAAACGGAAACCGCGATGGTTGAACGACGCGCACTCAAAATGCGATGGCAGCGCTTCTCTTGAATTGGAGTTTATAGTTGACCATTGTGACTCCTAGATGGCGCTAGCAGTCTCTTCTGAACATGCCGGCCGCCTTGGAAGAACCCTTCCAACACGAAGAACAGGCTCAGGATCACGCTGCAGGCAACGGGCAGATCTTCGAGAATGCCCGCCGGATGGTGCCAGCAGCCGTACTAATTTCAGCGACGCGGGAAATTCCGTCGGTCCCAGGGAATACACGTGTGACCCGTCCCAGCCTCCATTTGAAAGGGGGCAGCCTTTCCTCTTTGATAAGGACGAGGCTATCCAATGCGATGTCTTGACTGTCGACTTTCCACTTCGTACGCTGTTGGAGTTCAGACACGTACTCTTTGGACCACCGTTGCCAGAAGTGCTGTCTCAGCAGTTCAACTCGAGCATAGCGCCCGAGGTAGGTGGGCGTGTTGGTCGTCAGGTCTTCACAGGCTGGCGCAGTCAGCGGTCGGCCGATCAAGAAGTGAGCTGGAGTCAGAGGGAGATAATCGGTTGGATCGGAGGAGAGAGGGGACAAAGGACGGGAATTGAGGATGGACTCAATCTGAGTTAACAAAGTTTCAAATTCCTCGCGTGTCAGCCGCGCGTCACCCAGTACACGCCGCAGATGGTACTTGCAGGACTTGACTCCCGCCTCCCACAACCCGCCAAAATGAGGACTATAAGGTGGTATGAACGTAAGACGAATTTCATTTTGATTAATAAAATCAGAAATATCTTTCGAATTTTCAAAAATGTTTGATAATTCTTTTTCAGCGCCTACAAAATTCTTTCCGTTATCTGAGAATATTTGATAAGGCTTACCGCGACGCGATATAAAGCGTTTCAGAGCTAGAATATAATCTGATGTGGATAGGCTACTAACTAACTCTAGATGTATGGCTCTAGTGGTAAAACAAACAAACAAACAAATGTATGATTTTATTAATTTGGCACCTCTGCCTTTGCGGTCCAAAATGAGCAATGGCCCAGCATAATCAACGCCGCATTGCATGAAAGGAAAGTTTGCTTCTAATCTTTCCGCTGGTAAGTTACCCATGATCGGGGTCAACGTCCTACCTTTCAAACGCGTGCATTTAACGCAGTTATGTACTATCTGCCTAGCCAAATTCCGCGCTCCTAGTACCCACCACCGTTCGCGCATGGAATATACTAGAAGCTGAGGGCCTGCATGAAGTAATTTTTTGTGTTCGTATTCACATAACAATTTCGTAAAACGATGTTTACCACTTAACAATATCGGGTGTTTCTTTTCATAACTAAAGTCAGCCGCGTTGTTTAACCTACCACCTACACGAATAATATTTAATTTATCTAAAAATATATTTAAGCCCGCTATTTTATTAAATAGTTTATTTTTCTGATTTAACGGTATATTGTTTTTAAGATTGTAATATTGATCACTAAACGACTGTTGTTGAACTAATTGAGTCAAAACGGTAAGCGACTGTTGTAGTTCATTCACTGATAACGAACCGGTTATGCGAATTAGACTATCACCGGGATTGTGTGCACGCACATTGTTTATGAATCGCAACATATACGCACAGGCCCGTTGTAAACGAAGAAACGATGAAAAACGGTTAAAGTCGAATAGTTGAAAGGGCTGATTACAACTTAAATTAATAACGGATTGTGGTTTAATTTCCGGTAATTCGGTATTTATTATTTCTTCATTATTATTTGAGAAAATAATGTTAGGTTCACGTAAAAACGTTGGACCTGTCCACCATAAGTGACTATCATTATATTTTAACGATTCTAAACTAACTCCTCTTGTTATGAGGTCGGCAGGGTTCTCGGTGCCCCTAACGTGCCGCCAAATAATATCGTCAGTCAGTTCGTTGATTTGTACAACACGGTTTTGTACAAACGTTTTCAATAAATGAGGAGACATACGGAGCCATCCTTGCACTATGGTCGAGTCCGTCCAAAAATAAACCTTGTCGAAGGTTAAACGTAGGGATTTTTTAATTTTATTATATAACTTTGCACCTACCAGTGCGCCGCATAATTCGAGCCTAGGTATGCTTACTGTTTTTATAGGTGCTAATTTACTTTTCGCACATAATAAATGCACAGAGATAGGCATAGAATGCTCACAGTTATCACAACAAGATCGGACATACGCACATGCACCGTAAGCCTGTTGAGATGCATCTGTAAATATATGCAGTTCTTTATATGACGAATCAGTTGTTATGTAACGAGGTATTTTGATATTATGTAAATGTTGCAGACCAATAACGAAATTATGCCACGTATTTGCAACATGAACGGGAACTTCTTCGTCCCAATCTAGTTTTAGAAGCCATAAACTTTGTAACAATGTTTTTGCTGTGATAACTGCAGGCGCCAGTAGACCTAACGGGTCATATATCTGAGAAATGAGTGATAACATTACACGTTTAGTGACTATTGAATCAGTTTGAGTGAATTCAGTAGTAAAATGCAATTCATCATTTTCTGTGGACCAACCTAATCCTAAAGTTTTAGATAAATGAACGTTACCTATGTTAAGATTTTTAGTGCTTTCGGGGCAGATTTTGTGACTAAATGTCCACTTATGTAACGGAAAACATCCCTGACGCAACACTACAGCCGTTTTATTACATAAATCGATGAGTGAGTCAAGGTCATTGCTCCCAGTAATGAGATCGTCAACGTACATATCCTCATTAATGGTCCTAGACACTAAATTATTATCACATTCCCGTGCTAATTGTTGCAAGCATCGCATACTAAGAAAAGGCGCTGATGCAGTACCATACGTTACAGTTTTCAAAGTATATAATTTTAAAGGTAAATCAATATTTTCGCGCCATAAAATTACCTGTAAATTATGCTGATCTGAATTAATTAAAATCTGCCTATACATTTTTTCAACGTCGGCACAAGCAACGTACTTATACTGCCTAAACCTAAGTAAAATGGAAAAAATGTCATTTTGTAATGGCGGACCTACGTATTGTATATTGTTTAACGATTTATTAGTTGATGTTGTTGCGCTGGCATCGAACACAACGCGTAATTTTGTCGTGAGACTATGTTCACGGTAAACGCCGTGATGCGGTAATATGTAATGCGGTTTACTTAATAACGCGGTAACATGAACGTCAGATACCGGAGACATGTGACCAAGTGTCTCATATTCCCGCATAAAATCACAATATAATTGTTTATATTGTGGTGAACAATTTAATTTTCTTTCGAGAGATAAAAAACGTTTTTTGGCCGTGGTGTACGAGTCACCTAACGTATCGACCGATTCCTTCAACGGAATCTGCACAATGAACCTACCGTTTGTGTCACGTGTCGTGGTTTCTGTAAACAATGTTTCACAATAACGATCATCTTTCGATAACACAACAGATAAATCGTTTAATTCTTCTAACTCCCAAAATTTGCGCAATTGAGTGTCAATGTGAACATGATTACATTGTACTTGGTTTATTTTAAACGAATGTTTACTTCGAATAGGGCCAGAAATGATCCACCCTATTTTCGTGTCATATAACGTAGGACCCGAAGCAAGCTTTATTTTCTTATTATTTAATAAGTCCCAAAACACATCCGCGCCTAAGAGTATATCTATATCGGACGGGACATTAAACGTGGGATCTGCGAGTGACATATTTTTAGGTATACGTATGTACTCGCAATTAACGTACAACGAAGGTAACTTTGATGTTATTCGAGGTAATACCTACTAAACATTGAATTTCTGTTTGAAAATCGCTATGTTTAGATTTTATTTTTATTTTGCTGGTGTGAGAACTTTGAGAAACGCTCTGTCCTACACCTGAAATACGAACAGTGGACTGTATTATCGGCAATTTTAAACGATTGCATAACGATTCTGTAATAAAGCAATTCTGACTACCATTGTCAAGAAGAGACTTAATTGTATGATATTGGCCGTTAGCATCAGGTACATCGATAAGCGCCGTCGATAACAAAACCGGTTGTATCGCGGCGCTACACGTCAGTGCATTGCGTTCCGAATGAACCTGCGCATCAGCTGTTAACGTAGGGCGCGAACTTAACGAAGACGCGTTTATCCCATGAAGCAACGTATTATGTTTCTGTTGACATAATTTGCAAGGGCCATATGAACAATCACTTAACGAATGATTAGAACGTAGGCAATTTTGACACAACTTTTTATTATTAATAACAGTTAACCTATCCGTAACCGACATATTAAGGAACTGAGCACATGAATATAAATAATGATCTTTACCGCATAATTCGCAAACGCGTTTTTGTTTATTGTTATCTGTAGTTTGTTTACCTTTAGCGACGTAAGAATGCGAGTGATTAGGCTGACTTGACTGTTTATCCTTTTTATGAGAACTTTTAGAATCGACACTATTTTTCTTAGAATTTATCATTGATAACAAATCTGCACGGTTTCTCAGAAAATCCATTAAATGACTTAATTTTATTTTTTCACCGTTTGGTTGAGACAATAATAAACCCGTATGCGTTTCCCACTCGCGTTCGGTGACCGGATCTAGTTTATCCACGACTAAATAAATGATAACGGTATCCCAACCATCGGATGCTTCACCCAACGATTTTAGGGCATGTAAATTACGCAAAGTCGAATCAATAAGTTTTCTAATTTGTTCACTCGATTCATTTTGAAGCGGTTTGAATTTAAACAACGATTTAATATGGTTTTGAACTAATAAACGATTGTTATGGTACCTATTTTCCAGTAAATTCCACGCGTGAACGTAGTTAGCGCTCGTGAACTCTAAGGTACTGATAACTTGCGAAGCGGCACCGCTAAGTGATGATTTAAGATAATGGAACTTTTGAATAGTATCTAAATCATTACGATTATGGATCATGGAAATATACGAGTTTCGATACTCGAGCCATTGATCAAATGAACCGTCAAATGCAGGTAATTTAATGTCTGGTAATTTTACTGACAACAGGTTTTTATTACCACTACCTACTTTTTTTGTTTGATAATCGTTATCGCTCAATAAACACTTCGCGGTAGCCATAAGTTGAAAATATTGCTGTTCAAAAGTATCCCGATATTCTATCTGTTGTAAATCCATTTGCTCAATTTCATCTTGAATTGAATTAAATTGTTTAAACATATCTGAAATTGACTGTATTCGTAACTCAAGTTCTCTAGACGTCGTAATATCTAATGAATCTACTTTTTCTATTTTCGAAAGATATTTCTCGAATAGCGTTAGCCTGCCCTTTAGCGTGCTTCGACTGCGTTTTAACTGACCGAGCCTATGCTTTTGATCTGATTTAACGGAATCCTGACCAACATCCTGAAATACTTCGTCGTCACTCATTTTGGCGATTGAGAGAGGCAAAAGTACTTACAGTTTTTCAGCACAGCACGCATCCACGGCGACGCACAGCAAGGCAACGAGGTAACGCACGACTGAAACACGAGAAATATCCTTTGTTAATTCATATTGTGGGAAAGCGGAGAAGATGGGACGGGTTACGACTTCATTCTTGATCGTTGTTTGCGACCTTTCCCACGATGATGCTCATTTGTGATGATATTTTGCAACGGCGCGGCGATGCTAAGATGGCTGCCTCTCGCGTCCTCTTGCTTGGTTCTCAGCTTTATCCGGTTTTCGAAGGTCCAATGTTCAGGTTGTGTAGCAGTGTGAGGTGAGAGGACAGCGCACGGGAGCTCTTCAATGAGTATTTATATTGTTCTTGTATGACAATGAAGTTTATTACGATTAAGATTACTGTTACAATAAAATTGGTTGCACAAAAAAATGATGGCGAAGGACGCGAACGCACGTCCTTTCCTTGACCGATCCGTGAGCAGAAGGTCGGCGGAAACGGAAACCGCGATGGTTGAACGACGCGCACTCAAAATGCGATGGCAGCGCTTCTCTTGAATTGGAGTTTATAGTTGACCATTGTGACTCCTAGATGGCGCTAGCAGTCTCTTCTGAACAACACCAATTAATCAATCAAATATCTTTAGTTAACACAAATAAATACTAATATATTACTTAATACTATTCACCACTTAATCGCACTTACAAATCTCTATGAAAGCACTTTAGATCCGATCGATCGCTCGTCACTGAAAGGCTGACTCGGGATGGCTGTTACCCCGGCTATTTATACCATCAGGACCGGTCACACTAAACGGTTCTGGAACATGGGCGAAATTTCTGGAAAATTCCTTGGACTTCTGTTTCAGAGTAGAATGTTCCAGACTCTTTCGAAACAGGCCTGTTGGTCTAGTGGTTAGTGACCCTGACTGCTACGCCGGAGGTCGTGGGTTCGATTCCCACCCAGGACAAATGTTTGTGTGATGAGCACGATCATTTGTTTTGTGTCTGGGTGTGATTTATATATAACATTTATGTATTTAGAAATATATAAGTATGTTTATCAGTTGTCTAGTACCCATAACACAAGCTCTGCTTAGCTTGGGACTAGATGGCGTTGTGTGATTGTTGTGGTTATTATTATTATTATTATCTAGTATAAGGTAGAAATTTCTAGAACTTTGTAGAAACTTCCAGGACAATCTTCAGTAGAATTTTCGAGAGCCTTCGAAAATGATCTCGTAATACAGACGACGTAACAGTACAGTAGGATTCAGAAGTGAAACGAAGACTTTTTGTAAGTTTTTACTCGATTGCTAAATATTAGATCACATGAATGTATTACATATTTTATTCGCTATGTTCACAACTTCTGTGTGTATGTGAGACTTGGCCGTTGAAGGGTACACAACGGTAAAAAACTAGGTGCTCCATGACACCATTGCACCAATCTTGACTTGTACCCACTAACCAACGGCCAAGCCACAAAACATCTAATATATAAAATTCTCGTGTCACAGTTTTCGTTGCCATACTCCTCCGAAACGGCTTGACCGATTTTGATGAAATTTTTTGTGCTTATCCGGTATCTATGAGAATCGGCCAACATCTATTTTTCATCCCCCTAAATGTTAGGGGTAGTCCACACATAATTTTTTTTAAAATTATTTATATGGCAAAACAACGTTTGCCGGGTCAGCTAGTTAACTATAATTGCCCTTGATATCATTTGATTTCAATGAATATCTTAGGAGATATCACACTTTAAAAAATACCACTAAAAATTATGACGGGCTGGGCATGTCACAATTGCGGCGATAAGATCCCTCTTTGAGGAGTGATTGTAGAATCGCTACGGCGTCCTCACCTTCAACCTGACGCAAGTCTTCCCAGCCACGGTTGTTTCGGGAGGTCCTCAGGGATACGGCGGCAGGCGAGGAGAATGGGGAGCAGTCGGAATGCGTGAGGGAAAGGACATCCTCTACCTCTCGCCCCAGGCAAGGGCGTCGGAAATCGCGGGGCATATTCCAGCCGCTTGCGGACGGGGAGTAACGGGTAGCTCGCCGTCCGACCAAGGACAAGGCCCGAGTCATGGTGCGTCGTGTTTCACGCGCTCCTCAAGGGAACTGATGGGGAGGACAATAGTGCCAAACGTCTAACATGACGCGGGTGAAACCGCGGGCAGGAGCTAGTAAATAAATATTGCATACACATCATGGAAACACTTATAAAACTAGTGACGCGCGCAAATCGTAGAAAAAATAAAACGTTTTATATCACAAAAAGATTATGTAAAAGTGTACGAGATTTCATCCATATTACGTACGTTTTTTATAGAAACGAGAACATAAAATGGCAAACAGGCAATACGATGTCCGCTTGGATGTTTTATGTGCTCTGTATGTATTGGTAACGCGTAGGACGGAGCAAATGAGTCACCCCACTATTTTTGTAGTTTTCCGTAGACCGACATTGAAGATTGGTCGGCAATGAAATTGTGTTTATGTAATAAATTGTATATTTTTTCAGTTTATTATTTATTGCTGTTTGAAGGCAAGTACATAGTTGAAATAATAATGATGTTGGTGAGTAGGTATAATAAATAGTGTTAATTTGATAGAAAATAAAAAGGATAACCGCTATATAATGGGTTAATTTAATTATGAAATGTTTCGACAGCGTTTTACTTAATTTAAGTTAGTAATATACCTAACTGCTCATAATTTCTAAACTTGATTTATTTTGAAGTGCGATAAAACAGCGTCTGTTTATTTTTCAACTCAACTACTTATCGCACAGCAATTATTAAGAAGTTCTACGAACTGATTAATGGCTACCCATCTTATTCATGTGTAGTTTATATCTGTGCAATGGTAATACTCAAAAGAAAATCTCCGCATTAGCTTTGGAACATGCACTAATCTGACTCAGCGGATGATTCAGCGAGGGGAGTGTTAGAAGTATTTGTGAAACATTATGACGTAATCACGGCTGCAAGGGGTCCCTTGTAAAAGCATAAATCACCTTTAATTATGTGAGAAACAGCCTTTAAATTTGTCGAACAAGCAAAAGGGCTAAACAACAATGAATGACGATCACAGCACTAAAGGGCATTCATTTTTGAATGGAGACGTGCCCGGCGCCCACTAAACCATTCATCTTCAAAATATTTACTGTAGGAAGTTCCCGGATTGCGGTTGACGTCTCGGGAATCCCGGCGGCATGTTCCCGGCTACCTGCCCCGGGTGGGACAACACTAGATCCTTCGATACCGGTAAACACAAACACGCCGGCAGCCGCCTCCCGCCAACACCGTGTAATATGTATACATTGTATGTCCGCAGTCGACACTCACTGTTCTCCTGAACAACTACTTATTGTATGTATGTTTAAGCTAAGCACAATCCATTTGCTTTGCTCCGGGATAAAAGTATTCATGGAATTCCCTGAGACGATATCGTCGGGGAACTTAAATATGTAAAACCCGGAGCATTTCTTATTGTTATCGCAAGCGCAATATGATTTTTATCGAGTGAAACTTTACTACGAAGTGAGAACTTTTTCATTACTTTACATTTTACAAGTTACGCTTGTTTCTACAAAAAAAACATAACATTTTCCCGTAACATAGGAGACAAATTACCGTTTTGCACGCAAAAGGTGCAGTTCAATTTAAATCACGGTGGGGCACCCCACAACGAGCTCAGGAGAACACAAAAAAAGGGAAAAATGTGGGTGCTACATTTTCATTCACCCCTTTTTTTTTGAAAAGCCTCACGTATCGCGAACAAAGACGTGCAGTGCTAATAAAAACACCGGATCATTTGAAACACAACAAAGCCACGGAACAACGAATGGAAATCAATCACTCACCATACAGAACCAGTTTACGAGAGGACGTCGTAACAGCGACGCATGGGAACTTCACGCTTGTAAACGTGAACTTTAATTGGTCCAATGTTTTGTTTGTATTCTGATTTAATGTGTTTTACTAGGTTTGTCACACGTCTACTCAAATAAAATAAATCGTCGCTGAATGTAATTGAAACGCGTCCGGACTTCTAAGCGAGAACTGCGATAGTGTTGACTAACAAGTTTGCGGGCTTCCCGAAAAAATATGTACACGTAGTACACTTATATAAGCACAATATTTTATCGGTAGGAAAGTAGGGAGTTTATTTTAAAACTGTGAATATAAATGTGGAGTAATTTATCCACTTTGTAGAGTCAGCTTGAGTTTACGGTCAGTAGTCCGCCAGTGACAAATATTATGTCCAACTGACGCATGTCCGACTGATTCATGCGAAATTGCAACCGCATTAATGTATTGTGTTATAAATAGGGATATAAAGGGGTGCAACAAGTGAAAGGATGTGTTTTTATAAAGGAGAAACTGTGGCTGTTTGTGTGGGGATATTATTGCGGTTATCATGCGCTTTTGATATGTTATCTTATCGCGGCGGTGCAAGGTCACAGTCATGTTTAAGCTTAGTGATCAGATATTTATGAAGTTTTTAAAAGGAATTTTGTCCGCTTCCTTGGTTTATTACTTCCTTTATATGCATAGAGGTATAATCCGAAAACGGCTTCTTCAACTATATCTACCTACATTATATAATTATATTATCTAAGCTTCTTCTCATTCAATTGCATTGTTTCTGTAGCTTCGACATCTAAAAGAATAAGTTTCATGCTTTTGAAGATTGACTCTTCAATATTATCGTTTATTACTACCCGTTGTACTACCAATAGTACCACGGAAAAAAAAATAAATTACCCGTGTTACAAACGAAAATTATGAACAGACAGCTGGCTAAGTTAATTTCCGTATAAGATCAGTAGGTAATTCTAACAATTTATCCTCCAACAAATATTATATATAACCATTGAATGGAGCCGTTAATGCCACATGTCAAGTACCTAACTACTTAAATATTCTACTCTCGTATTAATCGTGATAAAGGACAATAAAACTTGTGTAAACATGAATAAGTTATATATCACTGTAACTGTATATACGATATGATCAATGTACAAGGTAGAGCAGATCTGAATCACTGGGTGTAGTGACGTACCTACCTACAATATAATTATAATTACGCCTACAAAAACAGTGAAATCGTGATGAAATGTTACAAATATATACATAATGTGGTGCAAAACTAAAATTAATACTAATTCTGGTAATAATTTGTGTAGGTAAGAATGGAGGGAAGTAGGCGTTAGTATTGGTAGTATGTATTTACAGGAAAAAATTATATTATTGGCATTCGTACGTTGTTGTTGCAAAAGTTAGTAATTGAATAGTTTACATTTTTACGCAAATTAGAAGTTTTATTTTTCTTTCAAGTAAAATTATAGTAACGATGAAATTAAAATTTTAAGAAATTGAATAAGGTTACATTTTAACAAAATGTATAATAAATTATTATTAACCTACACACACAGGTTCCCATATTTTTTATGCCTACCATAATTTTCACCCAAATCAACCCCTGGCTTGGGTGAAAGTGTCCAGTGAAAAAAGAAACTGATAATGTCCATGCAGGTTCTGTGAGAAACCTCTGAATTAAAACTGTTTTAAATGTTGGTCACATTTTTAGTTTGCTTTATTAAGAAAAAGATTTATGACAGTAAACAACATTTATTTTAAACAAAACAAACAATTAAATATTTTGTTTGTATATTAAATAATGCTGTAAGTGCCAAAACAATTGCTGGAAAATCACTGAACAAAATAGAAAATATTATCGCTGGGAAAATTCAACGTAAACAAAATACAGTGAGCAAAATAAGCGAGTGCTTCCCAACGTGCAACAAAGCCCAGTATTATGTTTATTTACTCACCGTATATTTTAACTGGAACCAATCACAAACTATGGTATAAGTATGGTATCAATTAGCACCATAACGCAAGCTTTGTCCATGGATAAACGCGGTCAATGAGTCACTTTACCCTGCTAAATGCCCATTGTTGCATTATGGCGGTATTTCAATATCGAAGGCCTATTATTTCTATTTTATCCATTTACTAGACGATGACTGATTCTCAAGCTTGACTCGAGGCTTGACAATTTGAATTCAGATATATTTCTTGCTTTATTCAATTAATCCTTGGGTAATAGCAAAAATTAAAATTAGCATACACAAATGTAACAATCAGAACACAACACTAGTAAGCATTGATATCTGTTTGGTAAAATTCAATCAATCAACGCAGTCCACTGCAGGATATAGAGAGGCATAGGCTGCGCCACATCACCCTTAATAACATTGCGACAGATGAAATGCATAGAGTTCCTACTCGTATCTACTTAGTTTTAAAAATCACACTATTTGGCGGCGAGGGCCTTGGTGTTCTTGCTTGCTATAATGTGTCTCGTTTTCGTGGCTCTTATCCATCTCATCAGCTCAAATTAACCCTTAGCTAGGTCTGCGTCTCATGCCTATCCGCCATCTTTGCCTGTTTTGTGCCAATTTCATCTTGGGCTGGCTAAGCGACAATAGATGTGCATGAGAGTAAATCTACAGCAGACCATTGTAACGATGTCGTCTGCCTAGCCGTAGCTGTAGTGATCCTATAGACCAAGGATTATTAACTTATTTTGAAGGTAGGCCAATATTGTGATTTGGTCTCAATCGGCGAGCCGTCTAGTAAACAAAACTTGCCTAGAGCCCTAGAGTGTTGAAATGGTTGATCCTTGCTTATTTATTCGTATAAAGATTTTTTTTTTGTTAGAGGTATACGAATATGGGCGTCTCCGTTCTTCAAGAAATGGGTATTTCCTACTCTTTATTAATTAAGGACTTAAGATATCGTCTATCTATCTCTGAAGAGACTATTGTGAGCTGAGCACTGGTGGCGGGCAAGTTCAAATGTATGGGCGTCGAGGGCCTTGCCAATGGTTTTCATGACGGTCATGAAACACTGCCATGAAAGTTGCGGTTTATCGTCTGAAGACACGTAGGTATAAGTACATGCAAAGTTTTGCTTTCTACAGAAGGACAGTTTTCGTTTTTGGAACAATGCATTGGAAGTTTATAAATGTGGAGTTAAAAGTATTGTCCAACATTTTCACTGATTTAGATTGAAATGTCCGTTGACTAAAAAATGAGCCTATAATAGTCCCACCGCTGGGACACACGTACGAAATCTCTTTGTGGGAGGGTGGAGGTTAAATTGTAATCCATCAAGTGGATTGGTGGACCTCACATTCTTTAGAATTTTTCAATAAATGTTCTTAGTGATCTAATAATACCTACATCCAAATATAAATTAGTCATGCAAGCATTGGCATTTAATATTTATGACTAGATTGTGTTTGATTACCGAGTAGATAATGCTGAGCTATTCATCGCCACACATATTAACGTCACATTATTAAATGTGATGATGCATTAATAACAGGCTTAACTCCTACATTACGCAAGTATCAATAATGTTGCCAATTTCTTTAAAAATAAATGTAATCAGCCCGTTCTTAAGGAACAGAATGACTATAAAAAGCACTTGGAAAAGATTAAAAGAAGATTGTTTAAACAATGAACAACAAACCGATGTAGGTACAACACGTGCCTTGACCCAGTTGGAGAGGGAGCCCGCGGGAGGTAACCTTATGATGTTTAAAGCAAAACTTCAGTATAACTTGGTATTGAAAACTGACCATGATTTCAGTGTCGGTGGTAAAGGAATACCTATGATATGTAGTTTCATTGATAAATAAACAGATTAATATAATTTGTTTGTTGTGGATTAAGACATTTGACATGGATATTTAATTTTGTTAATCACGCAAGAACGGCTGAATAGATCTGGATGTGGCTCAGATATTACTGTACTGGAATATCATATAGGCATCATCAGGCGACTCCATTTTTGAATTATATGCGGTTAAAGCCGAAGGTTAAGGCCGAAGGTAAAAGCTTGTACGTGGATTTTGCGCGCTTGGAACTCGAAAGTTTTCTGATGGGATTATATTCCCGGTACGTACACATTGTACTTGTGCACGGTCTACCCGCGTGCAAAAAAAAATAGCTTATAGTTGTGCAAAGATGCAACGGCTAACCGACAAACAGACTAACAAAGTTACTGTTGCATAAGTTGCCAAATTACTATTTTAATCGCAACTGGATGTATCTTTGTAAGTGAGAATACCGTTATTCCTTGATATGCTCGTAGAGAGAGGCATCAGTTATGCTTCTAATATTATGAAGCCGTTACATCTGCAGTCATCAGTGCATTCTAGACTGACGCGAGATTGAATCTAAGATTCTAAGTGCTATTATAATTATACGACACGCGTATAATGGGACCGTAGAAGCACATGGAATATGAAATGACTTCATTTACTGAGTTCTTTTAAAGTTAAGCCCTGTTTTATGTGGTAGGTAACGTTTTATTAACTAAAAAAATCCGAAATTTCTCACGTACTTAAAAAGAACAAACTCGTTAGACAAACGTAAACTTAAGGTGATTTTAATATGATTGTACGTATAGGTACCTACAAGAACACAATGTAAAGATGAAGAGGGTATCAGAATCAAAACTGAAGAGGTTAATAAAACACAAGAGAAAATAGAGAGAAAGCAATATAACCCTTATGATGAAAAATCAATTAGAAAGAAAGAACACAATAATCATCCAATTAGTATAAAACTCGAAACTAAGCAGAAAAAAATGTCTGCATGCAATTTATTCGCAAACAAATGCAGTAATTTTAAAGTAGTCCTTGAAACTAGTCCACAGACGCGATAATTGTGCGCCAGGGCCGGATATGACGTCATACAATCTTTATGACCGCCACTTTTGAGAATGTACTCTATAAACTCCTTTGAATAGATTTCAAAGAGTTTCATATCATGTAAGAGTACCTACATATTCCTTTTGAATTTTTTGTGGTTATCATCTTATGCGGGTGATTGAAAATTTGAATTGGATGTTTTGTGATCCTGCAGACTGTCATATTCTGGGCTTACAACGGAAATATACGTTTGTTTTTAAATTTAGATCTTAGTAAACGGTCTTAGCCTTGACATTTTGTTTAATTTATATTATTATGTATTTAGTGAGAATTCGGTGGTCTGATTTCAATTTCAAAGCTAAATGCACAAATTGTTTTTAATAAAGGATCGATCGCTTACCGGATTTTACGCAGCTAAAATCAGAAAACTCAACATCTCCACGTCCCGTAACTAAACAGATAAAATGTCATAATCCCCAAAACTGCATAACAAACCAACTATCACATCCTTTATGAGCCTTAAACCAACCAAACAGTTCGGCGAACTCCAACAAAAACAAAAGAGATGAAGAGAATCTCGCTGTGTATGCATTATTTTAAAAAATTGTACCTCTAAAATTGCAGAAAACGTGAAAAAGGCGAGTGGCGACGGGCTAGTGGGCGGTGGATCCGGTGGATGGGAGCGTGCCCTATCGCGCAGACGACTCGGCTCACTGCTGTTACTACCAGCATTACTCATTGCTTATGTGTGTGTGCACTTGGCTTTAGCTAACATCAGATTTTGGGATTTATCTTGAGGTATATTTGGAGTTAACCCTGCTGTAGCATTGTTTTGTTGAGGCTTTAAATGCTTATTGGTTGTTTCATCATTATGGGAAGCCTGTTTCTCCATGCCATTTTGTGTCATGTTTTTCTTTTCTCTAACAATCATTTTGTTTTTTTTTGTGGCTTAAAATGCTTATTGGTTGTTCCATCATTATTGAGAACATTGTTTCACCCATTGGCATTTTGTGTCGTTTTCCTGTTCTGTAACAACATATCCACTTCTTGCCAACAAACTTTTGATGTTTTGCATTTATATGGTCATTTGGATCGTTACTATTATAGCGATGCATCCGATACCGATACGAATACCGATATATCGGCGATACTTCGGGTTAGCCGATATATCGGTATCGACGATATTTTCATGACCGATTCAACGATACTTTTTAATTTTAAAATGTGGTGTAAACGAGCGTTTTCTCTGGTCTATTTCATTGCAAACGAGCCACGAACGATGCCCGGGGAAACCCTTGCCAAACAGACTTGCGAAATCGCCTTTCTCCAAATCAAAATTTAGGATTACTTTTGAGTTTTTTAAGCCAAAATCTTATTGATGTTAATTTTAATTACTAAAATGTATAATTATCTAATATCAACCTATATCACTACATTTTACATTTTTAAAAAATCTGATTGAGATTTATTTTATTTTAATTTTTTTTTAATTCACAATAAGCATATCGGTATCGGTATCGCCGATATTTTTATAAGAGTATCGGTATCGGTATCGTATCGGCGAAAAGGCGTATCGATGCATCCCTTACTATGTTAATTATTGTCCACTGTTTGTTGAGTCATTGTTAAAAAATGTTTTCTGATTATGATTTCGGGAAACACGGCTAGGTGTTGTGCTTAGTCAGAATTTAAAAAAGAAAATACTGTACCAACAACAAAATCTAAAAATACTGTAGACGTCAGTGAGACGCGTACAGAGACACGTAGACTACTGAACCGTCTGAATCAGTTGTATTAGAGTTCTATTTGTGGGATCTGGTTGTACCTCTATTATTGTAAAATGTTACTTTCAAGTCTTTGTTTAAATATAAACCTATAACGATTTAAAGGTGTTTAAAGTAAACTTATTAAATTAAAGTATTTACTTATGAGAGCTTTCATAAGTATTCGCCAAGCGATTTCCTGTAACCTAATTTTTGATCGTCATCGACAAATTCAGTTTTGAAATAAATATTAAATACTACAACGGTTGGAATAATGCACGAAAACCCGATGAGTCATCATGACTTCCTAGTACTTACTAATTACTTAAATATTGTAGTCATTAGCGTTGACATAAATATTTAGTCATAAAATAAAATACACAGTAACGACGTACTATGCTCAGGAACGCGTAAAAATACGCCATAACATTGCATTGTTAGAAAACATGGTTTAATACATTGGAATCATGCACGAAAACCCGATAAGTCATCATGACTTCCTAGTACTTACTAATTACTTAAATATTGTAGTCATTAGCGTTGACATAAATATTTAGTCATAAAATAAAATACACAGTAACGACGTACTATGCTCAGGAAGTCAGGAACGCGTAAAAATACGCCATAACATTTGTTAGAAAACAGCTCAAACCAGTGGTGAAAGCTCTAACAAAATCCAGTGAGCAATTTGCTAGATTTGTCCGAACACACATAGACTACTTTCGTCGGGAACATTGTGGAGATGTACCTCAAGTGTACGTTATACCTAGTTCCAACTACTGCTATGCATGACAATAGAAAAATGCATAACTAAACTTTCAAAGCTAACAGTGTCTCCATTGTCCACATCGATGGATTAGCATTTTAAATACTCGTGCATTCTGATTGCCTACCTACTTATCAAAGTATAAATACTTTCAAAATAAATATTATGAAGTGAAAAGCCCTAGAACCTTCACCGAATTTAACACTTGACACCAAATCAGAAGTTTACCAAATACGAGTAGTTCGTGGCTATGTACTTCAATGGTATACTTAGCTATACTTTTGTTTAGTCCTTTTGGGTTTACGGGTGTCATATTTTGTTTAAACGGTGCATCCACACCGCCGATAACATTTGTGGAGCAATAAAAGGCAACACGGTAACATTCGGTAAGTTTTGTGGCTCCTTGGTAACAAGGTCATCGAGTAGGCACGATATTTGTTTTCCAACTTAACGATATTTGTTTTCCAACAAAACGACTGTAAATCTGTAATATTCCAACCAAGAATAATTATGAAATGGTTTGTGCTACCGCGAGTGTAATGTGTAAAGTGTATCTTAAGATGTAGGATAAAATATTATAGTATCGTATCTTCGTCATGCATTTTGTTACTGCGGTGTGAGCTGGGAACTGGGTGTCGAGCAACGTTACTCGACTTACAGTAACACGTCAACACTTAGTAACATTAAATAACATTTTGTTGGCGGATGTTACCGAGTAACATTTGGAAACGTAGAGCTACAAAAAGTAACTGCGGTGTGGATGCACCGGAACGTCAATAAAGGATAGCTCTGGCATCTCATGTTGGATGTTTGGATGGAAATACCTATGTTTCTTTCTCAATAACGTCGAATGACAGAACTAATTTTTAATGAAATTTGGTTCAGAGATAAGTTAGTACATAGGACCATTTATCTCGGTATGAGTTTCCCGTGGCATAGTTTTCGAGTTTCAGGCGGGTAAATGTTTTAACCGGTAACTGATTCAAAATTGTAACAATTCCCAAAACTCTAGAGTAACTTCTAACACCATTTTGAAAGCAGTAGAAGTTTTTCATTTTGTAAACTATGCTATGTTATAGCTATACGAAAGATGACAATGAAATTCTAATAGATAGATGAAAGAACGTCGCGTATTCAATAACCGGCACTTGGAGATCGACTATTGAAAACACCACGATTGCTCCAACAAAAGATATTCTATTCTAAAATGAGGACTTATTTTAAAAGTTTCAGAAAAGAAGTAGGCATTAGGGATTGAAAATTGTTAAAATTTAGTCAGTTTTCTTGAATCCCATTTATTTTCAGACTTTTTTTTTAAATTTGTCACGATTTTTCCTATTTTAGAGAATCTTTATACACTCGAAATAATTAATTCAGAAAACTATTTGCCCTTCTGCTATATGTTTTGCTTGTAATGCCGATTATGTGTTGTCATTATGATAATTAATCTTACGTGGAAGCATTGATTGGACTTCTAATTTATTTGAGAAATAAGAGAGCGCTGCACGTGTAATGAACGCGACGTGTCAATTTTTCTCGGTAGTCATCATGTCGGTAGCTTTGACAAAGGCACACATCTTACTTATTCTGTTTTCTCCGAAACGAAATATGTGGGCAGTGTGGGTATTGTAAAGACTTTGCCAAACAGCGAGCTAAGCGTGGCGCGACGCTAGCGTGGCGTCCTTACTTACTATGGAATGCCGACAACGTCCCGCTAAATGTTGGCGTTAGCGTGTTTTGTGGGACGACTGAAGGAATAGGATGGTCAGCGAGAGCTCAAAAAGAACGATCCTTTTGTCCCAGTTCTGATCTCTTTTGCATTATGATGAATGTTCGTTACTCTCACGCAAAACCTTATGAATGGATTTTAATGACATTTGGTACATAGATAGTTTTTATAGCGACTTTATCTTCCTGAGGGACAATTTTTGAGTTTTAGCAGGCGAAGATGCTCGCAACAGTTACCTAGTATTATAAGTATCCTTATTCGGTATTTCGCCCTGTATTAATTAATAAGCGGGCGAAGCTGCTCGCAAAGTATTGTAAGTACCCTTATTCGGTATTTCGCCCTGTATGAATTAATTAGGACGTTTCAAAAACAGTTCCATATACTTTGCACTGCTCCTGGAATTTTGTTACGGAAAACCCAACAGCGCAGTTTTGCTGGGAATTTGACCGCAAACAATCGCGCTTGCTACCACTAGAACCTAAGAACTAAGTAGGTTTTTGTTTAGTATTTAACTATGAAAGTAGCTAAAGCTTTCCGGAAACAACTTTTGCCATAATACACCTTACTGCTAAAGCTTACTGTCAAAAAATTAAATATAAATGAGAAAGCTTATGAAGATGGCTGTTTGTTGGTTTTTTAGGCAAATCCACTGAAAGAATTTGAAAATATATGATATTGGGATTACTAAATAGGATATTGATTATACGTCTTCGTGGGCTATATTTCGACTACCATGCGACTGTAAGCTGCAGACAAAAGAAAGTGTAAAAAAAAATAGCAAGATGTTAATAAAATTCTTTCTCACAGATTTAAATAATGATTAGTTCTTCTACAAACTCAATCTTTAAACAAAATGCATTAAAATTTCACAGATTTTATTTGCAACAACCAATAAAAAAAGGTTGTAAGTTGTTGTAAGTCCTTAAAAAAACCTCTTCTAGTCTATGAACTATCAGTACGAAATAAACAAGTTGGTAACAAAGTAATCTGTGCTATCAAGCGCCGTATCTATGGTCCAGGTTGACACATTTACGAGGACTATGACCCACTTAGCGTACATTACAAACGGACCACAGCTCTCTCTCGGCACTCTTACTTTGTAAATAAGACCAGTAGGTTTCAAGTTATGACTGACCCAAATACTTTAGAAAAATATACACAAGCAACAAAGGATTAAGTCTTAAAAATTCGGCATCATTCATTGTTATAAAGTACACATATTGTTCGAGATTTGTTATAACAGCAAACGGTTACAACAAAGTAGTTTATCACATTTAAAGTCCAATAACAAAGGCGTACAGAATAGCAGTAATAAATTAATCTCAAAATATATTTAACAAATAAGTTGGGCGTTAATCCGCTAGCGGGCCGCGGCTGATAACTGCTTAGCAAGGCTTTCCGCTAAATGAAAAGCCAGTGGTTGCTATAAGCGGGCCCGCTTTTCTCTATATCCTGTATTCCGCCGGCGTAGTTGCTCGGTTGCATTTTCGATTCGACTACACAGCCTCATCACTAATGCTTACTGGCCAGTATATTATTTAAATTAGCTTTGCATTTGCGCTTTGAAAGGAGCTTAAAAGTTATAATACAGTCGCCTACGCGTTTTTTCGTTTGCCTTTGTTAGCCAAATTGAGTGAGTTGAACTTTTTGTATTCATGCTATAAAAGTGTTGGACTTTCAACGATTGCAGTGGTGACAGATCGCAAGCCAAATGGTTTAAAAATAGAAGAGTACCACCTTTTTCGTCAGTTCTTTTTTTAACACGATCAAAGATAACGACTGTTTGTGTTCTTTTTTTGTTTATTTTATATAGTGCCGCGAAGTTTGGAAAACAACCGTAGATTGATGCTTGTCAAGGATATTGTAACTTGTAATTGCTATTAGCGTAAGCATTATTTAACATGTAAACAAATGTTTAATGGGTGTGAATTTTCCTCAATTGACTCTCATTGTTGAAAATAATATTTCCAACACGCTATGTTTCCATAAATTCAAATAACCACAGGAAAAAAAATACTACATTTTTCCTTCACTAATCAGTTTTATGACGTAAATAAAATGTTGTTATAATGTAATTATTTATCAATTTATGTATAGTTAATTTATTGTATTCTTTAGTCATTAAGGTGCAGACTGACAGTGTTAAAGTTGTATAATTTATGCTTTTGATTAAACACTTACATTTATTTTAACTGCCGTCCGTTTTTGTGTTAACTTAATCAATTGGTTTTTTATCGGCTACAAATTGAGATGGCAATTAATCTAGGTATCCGAACGAAAGGTCTCGTGTTATATAATTTAAATGAAACTCAATCATTTTAATTTTGTGGGTGTGTTCGTTTTTTGTCATGACAACACAAATCAATGGAATTTCTCGTCTATTGGTCGTTTTACAATAGATTCAATTAATCATTTATAAAATGTATTTCATAAGAACTACGTTATGTAATTTCTGAGTAGGTTCCTACTGGTGTCACCAACTTCTTGCATCACCTGCATAATCAGCCTTTTCCTATGTTTTGGTTGGCTTCCAATCTAACTGGATGCTGCTACCGGTATTTTGAACATCAATTTATTTAAATGCTAGTGACATAATTTTATCTTAATCAATGACATTCATTGACATCTGACAGAAACATCTGATGCGCACGATTATCTATTTTTAACTGTCTAAAATTAATGGTCTGACGATTGACGTTATATTTTGAGCTCACGTGCATTATTGTGTGAGTTTTAAATTTCAAGGAGGGTTTGAAATATTCCTCAGGTGATAGGATGGTGGATTTGAGTATGAAGTTATGGTGTTTAATCTTTATCCCTTTGTTCCGACATCAAAAATTATTATATACCCGCTTATTAATTAAGCGGTGTATTTACACATATGAAATGTTAAATGCATTTATCGTTACGTGTATTTAAAAATCATCGTATTTTCCTTAATCCTTATACCTACTAATGTTATAAATGTTTGAATGATTAGGTTTGGTTCCAGGTTGCAGGTAAGGGCAGACCACTTTTTTTTTTGGTTGGCAAAATCATCAAAGGAGTCCTCCCGCCCTGGGTGGGGCGGAAGGGACTGTCAGACTCTTACTGACTAAAATCCACCCGTGTTCCTTCGGATGCCCTTTACGTTCCGGGGCCACGGTATCCTGGATTAAGAAAAATCCGCAACCCCGGCAGGCATTTGGCCCCATAAGGGGCCCCGTCGGTGACGCGTGAAATACGACGCGCCACCGACCCGGGCTTGGTCCTTGGTCGGACGGCGAGCATACCCATTACTCACCGTCCGCAAGCCCGCTCTGCCGCTGTGCCCTCTGCTGTTCAGACGGACACGCGTTGGAGCGTCCACCTGACAGGCTATTCGCATACAGGCAAAGAAACCCCTTTTTAAGAGTTTTTGCCCGCATCCCAGGGTGCACTGGCCCGAAAAACTGGTCTTCCCCCCGGACGGAGAGGGAACTCCAGTTCACGGGCGCACGTGAAGGTTTCCTGTCTTAGCACCCCAAGGGCAGACCACTAGTATAAAAATAAAAATTACGCGTAATTTCAATTTAATTCATCAACATTATTATGAATTTCTATTTAAATAAGTTCAGCATGAATAACGATTATATTATTATGTTAATGTGAATTTTAACTGATCAATAAATATCATAGCCTTCTCGTGACAATTATTGCCGAATAAAAGATAACAGAAATCAACAAAAATATAAATTAGAAAGTCGCTCAGCTGGTTTTTCAGAGAGGTCGTAATTCATCAATACAGTCAATACTTGAAGTTTATTAATTGTCGTTTAAAATTGCCTTTTCAATACGTTTTGACTTTTATGGGTTCTTAATTAAATTAAGACTGTCAATCTTTCTTTGAGATGTCATTGCCTTAAACAGCCATAATGAAGCAGGCTGGTATCTCCATATAAAAATGGGACTATTTGTATTGCTAAAAGATCGTAAGAAATACGTATTGTAATTGGGAGTGAAAGATTAAGTCAAGTGTAGATACTCGTAAGGTGAGGCTAAGCGTTTAATCTATCTAAATAGAGGACTTATTTGAGGCCTCATTTGTGTCTACGTAGTGAAACGATATAAGTTTTTAAAAAAAAGCTTTAGCTAAAAATCTTAAAAATGATCTAAAAATAATCGCGTGTCCGATGGGGTTTAGTACTATCAGTAAACTGACCAACTTACTCCTATATCACTCTGATTTTTCCTCATTTAAAGTATCAATTTCCAAAAATAGTTTGATTCTGCATATTAAGAACTTTTTTGCAACTGCTTTACACTCATCATCATCAGCCTATAAATGTTCCCACTGCTGGGACACAGGCCTCCTTTCTGTGAGAGGGAGTGGGCCGTAATCTACCACGCGGGCCCAGTGCGGATTGGTAGATGTCACATGTCTTCGAATTTTTGGTTCTAGGACATGCCGGTTTCCTCACGATGTTTTCCGTTTTGTGAGCAGTGGTGTTGAAATAAATTACACAAAGTAATGCGCCTGACGGGGTTCGAACCCACGACCTACTACTCGTAAGTCGAGGCCGATAGCACTGGGCCACCACTGCTCTTACTGACTGCTTTGCACTAATGAATTGAAATGACAGCCAAATTAATTCACAATAACTAAATGTAGAGATATATACTAAAACCAATCTTATAAACGTTTCTAAACAAATCTACAAATGTAAGTAATATTTATTAGCTGTAGTTTACTACTCCGCCTGGCGTAGTAAATGGCTCGCTACTTATTTATTGTTTCAAGCGATAGGGAAGTGCTAATTGGTGCAGGTAAACAAAATTAACACAGTTTAAAACCTGTTTTAAATTAAGACATTTAATCGTCGGTAAGTTTCGTTTCATTTCGAGAATGTTCAACTTCGTTTTGTTTTGTACAATTAAGTAATTAAAGGACTTTTAATGTACCTTTTTCCTTCATCTAATTAAATAGGCCGACATAATTATACTTATCAAGAGAATTAGGGAAAACATTCGTTCAAATAACAATGTAAAATATGTTGAAAGCTGAGTTACCTACTTCGTGGAATGTTCAAGGAAAAACTTGAGGGCCGTTTCTCCTGGATTTTCCGAGAAACAAGAAATAGGGTAAGGGTGTTTAGGAAGAAAAAACCCGCTATTACCATTAATATTTCATATCAAAGCAAACTAAATCCCACACCATCGGACCCAGTCATCACAAAAACAAATCATGGTTAGGTAAAGTTTATTTCCATTCGTTTTTCACGCTAATTTAGATTTCGGGCAGCGATAGAAGGCGATAGAAGCAGTAGAAACGTCGCCCCCAAGCTCACAATGAAAGGGGGACGGTTGTCAACGAATTAGTGATAACATAACTTTATTAATATTGAGTGAAACATGTTCCTGTCTCGTGAAAGGTGAATCAAGTTCGTTAATTGTTGTATCATTAATTTTATTGTACAAAAATGCTGACCGGACAAAAGTATAAGATAATTAGTACCTAATTGTCTAACATTTTTATTAGGGATGCCTTTATGTTTATATTTTTATCATACTTGAGTAGAAAAATGTAGAATGATTGATAATTTACTTGTACGCAATCCTAAACAACCTATAAAATATTTTAAAATGAATTTCTTTAAACAAGATTTATAGAAACTACTTTGTACCACCGGTTTGCAACACCTGAATTCGCTGCTACAAAAACAAACGCTTGATCGGCAGTGTGGACACAGATCGCTCCCGCCGCCGCACCCGCTACCGCGCCCGCCGCCGCCGCCGCCGTCGTGCTAGGCTTCCAGTGTGGACACACACATGTTTATTGATATACATTTATAACGGACTCTAGTTAGGTGGGCACTCTAGTCGAGAAGAACCGTGATCGAATTATTTGCGATTTGAGGACCCTATGCCAAACAGAGGAGTGTAGGCTGATTGTAAAAGATTTTTTAAGAGTTCATTTTGTATTTATACCTCGGGATTTTTCAGAGGCTATTGAAGAAACATCGTGGTTTTTAGTAGTAGTCTGACAGTATGAGTCAGACACTCATTGGATGATTTTGCCACGTAAAAAAAACCCAACAAATGCTAAAGACACAAAACAGAATCAGTCCTAAACTTTAATTTCCATAATTATGCCACAAATACAAAAAGCACTCAAAGTCACAGTACAAAGTGGAACTAGATAATTAATAGTGGGTTTACGGCAAGGGAAAGTCAGGCGGACAAACATGGCGTGTCGTTATTCTGCTATTGTGACGAACAATGGTCGAACCGCAAGCTGTCAAGCCGTCGCCGCTGTTGGCTGGAATAAGGACACTGAAAGTGTTGATCATGTTGTCATTGAGAAGAGAACATCGTGCTAATGATATGTAATTGTTTTGTATTCAAACACGCTTGCACAGCTTTTTGTTTTAACTTAATAGTTTTTTTTGTGAGTGCGTGCGTGAGTTTTTTGTGGATTTGAAAGTTTGTTTGGCTATTGAACAGAATAAAGCAGAATAGATGTTAATAACATATAAGTAGACATGTTATTAAAATCTATACAAATATTAGTAAGCTGCAGAGTTTGTTTGTTTGGTTGAATGCTCTAATCTCAGGAATTGCTGGTTCGAATTGTGAGGTGGATAGTCAATAATATCACGCTACGACTAATAGCAGCCGAGCAGCGGGGGTAAACTTTTTGAAAAAAAGGGAACCGACTTCAAAACCAAACACAAAAAAGTGTAAAATAACTTTTCTTTCGGAAGTCGGTGGCTTTGTTTTTTATTTCATTAACTATGGCCACCGACTTCCGAAAGACAAGTTATTTTACACTTTTTTGTGTTTGGTTTTGAAGTCGGTTCCCTTTTTTTCATAAAGTTTTTTATTTTCCCCTTTTTAGTTTAGATACACACATCAAAAGTGTCTAGGGATCAAGCATTTTTATGCGGATTTCTTGAGATTGAGATGTGGCTTTGTAATAAATTTATGATTTAATAAATTTATATGGATCCTTTTTGGTGCATTTCATAATTTGAATCAGGAACTGTGAATCAAATTCGAGTAAAAGATGAAAATCAGCTGTCAATATTTTCCCTATAAAAACATACAACGCATTGAAGACATTATTAGTGCTACTGTTTCCCTACTACTGATTAAAACCAACGTTATTATGGAGCGGCGACGTCATTTAAGCAGGGAAGAAATGCTCAGAGCCGTGGGAATGATAGAAGCTGGTTCCCGGCAACGTACTGTGGCTTTAGCTCTGAATACAAGTCAGAGTGTTATCAGTCGACTTTGGACACGTTACCGAAGCACTGGTACCGTGGCTGAGCGCCATGGAGGACGGTATCGCTGCACCACACGGAGACAAGACCGATACATTCAAATCTTAACTCGAAGAGCTCCAACAATAACCGCCATGATGTTAGCCGTGAGGCTTCATCAATCACTCTTCAGGGAACTTAATTAGCGACCAAACAGTCAGAAACCGCTTGCATGAAGTGAACCTTCATTCCCGAAGACCGCTACGGGTACCACCTATAGCAATGCACAATATATCAATGGGCTCTTGAACACAGAAATTGGGCAGAAGAACCATTTGGCGTTTCGTGTGCTTTTCTGATGAGTCTCGTTTCGGTATGAGACCGGATACAAGACGTATACGACACTGGAGAACCCCTGGACGCCAACAGCGATTAAAATCCTGCCATCCTTATAGTGGTGGAACCATCATGGTATGGGCGGGTATTTGGATCGGCGGAAGAACTGAGTTGATTTGGATCAGAGGCAACCTCAACGCTCAAATTTATGCTGAGACGATTGTATCAGACGTCATCGTTCCTCTACAAGTGCAAATCGGTCCCTTATTTCAGTTAATGCATGATAATGCACGACCGCACACCGCAAGAGTTGTAAGACAGACTCTCGCCGCAGCTAACATCAATGTCCTGCCCTGGCCTGCTCAGTCGCCAGACTTGAATCCGATTGAGCATGCATGGGATATGCTACAGAGAAGAGCTCTGCCGAATATGGAGGGTATCCAGTCGCAAGAAGACCTTTTTTTGTTGTTGCAACGAACATGGGCGGCCATTCCACAGCGTGATTTGGATGAACTCATTTTGAGTATGCCAAACCGATGTTCTTGTGTTGTTAGTGTTCGCGGTAGAAACACGAATTATTAATTGTTTAAGTTACCCAATAAAATTTTAAAGAAAACTGTTATTTCAGTCTTTTTTTCGAACTTTTGTGTTAGTGGTTCAAATGTCAAAAATCC
This sequence comes from Agrotis exclamationis, assembly GCA_950005045.1. Taxonomy (NCBI): domain Eukaryota; kingdom Metazoa; phylum Arthropoda; class Insecta; order Lepidoptera; family Noctuidae; genus Agrotis; species Agrotis exclamationis. The sequence goes on from OX465432.1 coordinate 10,660,977, forward strand.
CTTTATTAGGAAAATGGCAAATTTCTTTATTAATGCAAAGGTGACTTGGTTTATCGTTACTGTGACAAACGAAAACACTTTATTTGATGAATCCTTAAAGAAAATTTTAATTAATATCAATCAGGAGAAAAGTTATTGCAAAAATATATGTTGATCCCTAGACACTTTTGATGTGTGTATTTAACAAAAATCTAAACATAATCGGCGTCTTTGAAAATCTACAATCCTAGTAAGTAATAAAACGGATCTATGCGGGCAACTTCACGAGATATCCATTATTGTTATACACTAAAACCTTCCCCAGAATGTAACGCACACTTTTCTGAAAACCGCATCAAAATCGGTTCAGCCAAACGCGAGATAATCGCGGACAAACATTTATACAAACATACATCCAGGTCGAACTGAGAACTTACTTTTTTTTTTGAAGTCGGTTAAAAAAGGGGCTAACATTTTTAGAAAGATTTTTTGATAAGATTCCTTTGCAGAAATCATAAAATGTAACAAATTAACAATCATAAAAATAATGAAATATATTACGGCACGTGTTTCTGAAACTGAGATTTTCTTTTTTGAAAGTCACGTGTACTGTAAACTTGTTATTATTCTAAGTTATTTTCCATAGGTATATTAAAAGTGTTGACTAGAAGGATGAGTACGATAAACGTTATCGGTATGTCATAAAATAACTTATGGATCCTATAAGCGATGCTGGTGTGCCAATATACGTTACTTTAACTTATGCTGCCTACGATAGAATATGTTATGTATAGTTTAGTTGTTTATTTTGCAAGTTAAGGGTTGAAGTCTCAGAAAATGAGAGAATAATAAGTTAAGTATTTGAATCATGGCACTGAGGGCCTGTTTCACCGGTTACGGATAAAGTCTCAGATAGCCTATTAGGAACTTATCTGTCAGATAAATTACAAATCTTTGTAAATTACTTTTGTGTAGCACTTTATAACTTTCAGACTGAAACAAAAATCTATGCCAGAAACATTTAACTTTAATACTTATTTTATTTAGGTATAATATAGTCCACCAAACAATGGCAAAGAAAAATAAAGCCTTAGCCTTCGAACTTCTAATATGAAGAAAGCTTTTTAATAAGAAGAAAAATAATTTCGCTGTAATTGAGGGCTTATAAGAAGTGTATTATTGTGAAAAAACTTGGGTCAGCATTGTCTATCGCAAAGTCTTTGTTGAAGAAATCTTGGAGCAAAGGTCACATGCACTGAAGTGGAGTTGATTTCGATCACGAGGCTACGGGGCCAAGCTAGTCAAAAATATCAAGGCTTTTTAGGGTTCCGTACCCAAAGGCTAAAACGTGACCCTATTACTAAGACTCCGCCGTGTGTCTGTCTGTTTGTCTGTCACCAGGCTGTATCTCATCTCATGTATCGTGATAGTTAGACAGTTGAAATTTTCACAGAAGATTTATTTCTGTTGCGGTTATAGCAACAAATACTAAAAAACAGAATAAAATAAATATTTACGGGGGCTTTCATATAAAAGACATGATTTTTGGCCGATACTCTATAGCTGAATGGTACGGAACCCTTCGTGCGTGAGTCCGACTAGTATATGAATTTCAGCTTGCAGGTGTGGTGTCGCAATGGCCTAGTTGGTAAGGCGTCTGGAGTACTTATCCAGAAGACGCGGTTTCGAATCCCACTTGCAACTGAATTTTTCTTTCCTCAAAAATCATCTTTAGCATATGACTGTTTTTTTTTCGCGTGTTTTTGTGTGGCTGCTACTCTAAAACAAAAGAATGTGGGAAGCAGAAGGAGTAAGGGAGGGCCTTCAAGCTTTCCAAGTTCTTGGGTTTTTTGACTTTATGTAAATAGTAACGATTAAAGGTAAGGTCGAATTGATACAAGCAGGATTTAGGCTCGCTTCAGACACCGAACTGCCTGTTAAGCCCTTCGTACGCAACCCGACGCTAGTCTTTCACGCTAGACTTTGGGATCCATTGACACGTGCCTGTGTATGAACCTCTATGGATTTGTATTGCGATAGTCGCCAGGATACCAAAGTCGTAAGGTATCAGGGACTGGCGTCGCGTTTTGTATGGAAAAGCTAGTACGTTGTCCGGAGCGGCGTCCGCAACTTGAATTTGGTTGTGAAAAAGCACAATAAGTTTATGAACATACACTCTAACTTAAAATAAAAAAAAAATTCGATGTTTAATTAATTATGTAAATCTACATTTAATATTACTTCCATTGTCTAAAGTTCCACACAACATTCATAAACTAAAATGCTCACTATGGCTAGTATTAGAATTACAAGTACGCTTCAGATCTCTATCAGGCAAGCATAATTGCAATTAGCGGCATGGCACTCGTGGCTCCTGCTTTAAACAATGTTGGACGTAAATAGCACGGTTTCTCGAAGCTGTTCTGTGTGGGACGAGGTTTACAGACCGTTGTCTGTCTCTTTCTGTATCTCATGACTTTTGCAAGAATTAGCTGATAAGTGGAAGTGGAAGACGGAAATTGTGACGTCATTTGGGAGGGGTCTATGTCGAGCAAAAGAGATAGTGTATTTATTTCATCGTCAGAAGACACTGGAAGTTGAAGCTGCTATATTTTGTTCTAACTACTATTCACACTTCCATAGTATACTAACCAGACAATAGACATGAAATCATTACAGAATGTTGTAAGGATTAGAAAAGACTCCGATAACCATAACATAAAGTACAATTTAAATCTATCTAGAATCCCAAAATCTGAGCCACAAAAACAGCAACACAGAACAAAAGTTTTCCCAACAGAAAATGATATTAAAAAGCACAATTTCATTACCGTTACATTGATTTGTAGTTGAAGCACTCCGCTTGAATTACTTGTCTTATTTTTTTGTGAGAAAGAAAAAAATCTATTGTTGCTTCTCGAAAACAGGCTGAAAAGCTACCGCACGTTTTAATTATACAGAGGAAGGTAAATTAAAAAGCAGCCGGCCGTACCGATCGGTGTAGTAAAGGAGGCTGTAAACCCGGACTCATCTCACTTAATGTTTGCTTTTTGCGAAGCTTTTTACAAACAATTGAACGCGTTGGTAAACAAAAGATTTCATGTGTTGTCGCTGGTTGAACGGGGATACTTATGGCGATAGCAATGAGGGGTTAGTTTTGTTTTGAATAAATCGTTTGTTAAGCCCCATTGCAGTTGCGGGACTGTCTTGTCGCGGGACCCTCTTAACAGGTAACCGTGACAGGGAACGTAAAGGGCTATTGAAGGAGCACCGTATGGATTTTAGTTAGCACGAGTCTGACAATTCCTTTCAGCTACACCCAGGGTGGGAGGACTGAATCATTGGATGATTTTATATCGTAAAAACAAACATACATACATACATAGACTGATAAACACATTACCCTCCTTTACGTCGCGCAGTCGAGTAAAAAAGGCCCTGTTGTGTTGTTGCTGTTGTGTTTCACCACAACTCATATTCAACGCTATACGAATTTAAATTAAGGTTCTGTCTCTGATAGTAATCGTTTAAAGTTGATATAGACAAAACTATAATATCCATGTTTAGCGCTTGACTCAAATTAATGGTGGACTGTGGTGCAAACATGCCTGAATAAAAAAAATATTTTCTTACCAATGCGTAAAGCAGAGATGACGCAAAATGGAATTTTATTTGATAAAGATGCATATTTACCCTGCCATCCCGGTTCTTATAGACTTGTAAATAAAATAAATATTTTTTTCCTGTATGATTCAGCATCTTTATTTTATAATAACAACTATAGACCTATTAATATAATATACATTCATTTGCTATGTGTGTATTTATTTAACTGTAAGTTATAAAAACCATTTTTCAGAATTCAACCGCAATGTGCTGAAAACCGCATGATAAACCGCAGCCCGCTATTTGCGTCAATCACTCGTTACATAAATGGATTGTTTTTATGTAATCATGGAATATTATTTTATTTGCTAAACTAAATTTAGTTATTGTAGAAATGCGCTGTAAATTTAAGTGAATTGTTGTGTGATAATAGTCAAATAAATATTTAAAACAGATAGATTAGTTGACGTTGTGTAATTCATTTCATTAGGCAATTATGTAGCGTTATTGTGGTTTAAAATTTTCAAATGCATATTTGAGCTTTTGCTTGTGTTTCATAGAAATTACTAGTTATTGAAATAAAACCACATGTTTTAGAAATATTGGAGATTTTCTTTCTAATTTCCTTTTTAAAAGATACTCTATTAAAAATGACAGTTCATTCAACCTCAATTAAATGCTCACGCGAATAAAGACCGGCTACGCGGCAGCTGTGTTCCAAACGCCAATCTCCGGACCCACCCTTGCGGGATATGCGAAGGAATTGGGGAATAATTTATTGCCCAATTAGTAGGCCCTCCGTACCCAGAAAAAATATGAAAATCAGACCTTCACTAAGCCGATAATTGCTTATTTACCAGGACCCGTACGTGACGGACCCAAGAATTTCCATCGGTATTTTGTAAGCATTCTTAATTAAAAGTACATCGTTTGCACACCACTTAACGTGACTCTGATATGAGCTTATTAATTATTTGAATACCAATAACTTCTGAACTGTTAAATTAATTTTGATTTAGTCAAATGGGAATTTAATTTGCTGATTAACTTCTGTTGACAAATTAATATTGAATGGAATTGAAACGGCTAATTTATATTGAAATTATTGTGGGGTGTTAGGGGGTGAAATGTGTTTGTTTTGCTTTAGTGGTCATTGATATTGTTGATGGTATTCCATATTAGGCTGCTATTCTGACGCTTTAAATAGAGTTAATATTGCCCCAATGGCTTCGGTATCCAAAACAACGGTTTTTCACAGTCAGCAACAAACGTCTTTATCTACAAAAAACTATGTTTCACATACAATCTTGTTGAGATAAGTCGGATAACCAGAATCTAAAAAATGTTTACATAGTATAATGTGTTATCGATAACACGATATTCGTTTATTATTTGTGCCGGAGAAAAAAGCTTTCTGATGTTGAAAATTCCCCGAAAACAGTACTTATCTCTGTCACACCCGATATTTATCTCCAGAAAAATAATAATAAAAAAACATTTCAATGAATTTGAAACGTTTTGTTTTTCTATCGATACAGAAGTTACGAGATAGAGAGGGACAGAATTTATGTTCATCGGAGCTTAGATTAAGAGCGGAAAGAAATTTTATTAGAGAAAGTGACGTCTCAAAATACTTTCTTATTTGACCAATTAACGAGGTTGGGAACAGTCTGTTTAACGGCAGACAGTTGGTTTAATTACATTGCCGATAAATTATTTTAGAATGTACCAGCTACCAACAGTTAAAATTGTCGCGGTGTTCGATTTTATCAGTGGTCTTTTCGAAAATTCTGTCATTAAAACGGAATACTTGGAATGTTTATTAATTGATTTGAGTTTCCAACTTTTCAGCGCTGTTGCAAGCGCCATGTTTTCTTAAACTGCCAGGATGGCATGCTAAATTAGAATAGGACTTGAAGTATTAATTTGTGTTTGTTTGTTGTAAACTTGTAAGGTGCCTTTACTAGGCTTGCTTTTAATAAAAGTAGGAAAATACTTAAGCTTTTACGTTTTTAAAAATAACGTAAAAAACGTAGTGTACCTAAATGTTTTTATATTTTCATTCAATCTATCCGACAACTTCATTCATACTTCTATTCCCATTCATGCTCGTTTCACACCACATCACAAGATACTAGGCCCTCCCCAAAACGACCGTACGTCATCCCCTCAAGCGATCCGTAACGCCCGGGCCTCATCATTCCCTTTACGCGATCTTCATCCGACCACGTTGTTATCAGATTTAACTATCCTACTGTCAAAGCTGAATGAATGAGTGAATGATTGCGTAAATCATTCATTCGTTTACTTCCGTTCATTTTTGTGGAAAATGTTTTTACTGAATACTAGCTTTCCTAGAAGCCCGCCCTGACTTTGCACTAGTTCTAATTTTCGATCTTCCAGGTGGATTTTCTGAAAACTTTCTTACATACAAACTTTGTCCTGCCAATTAAAATTTTGACTGCACGAAGTTGGATATTTTTGTTATGTTTGTACATAACAAAAATATCCAACTTCTTGCAGTCGTTCGGAAATTATGTTCGTATATGACATTTCGGCGATTCATTTTTAAGCAGATCGATAATAATAATAAGATAGTCTAGGAGCTAGGGAAAAGATTTATTTACCTGTTATAATTTATATGTATTTTTAATGTCATTCTAAACTAATACCGAGAAACATAATACGATCCTTTATTTTTCAAATATAAAAACATAGGTAGGTATGTAAATAAATAATTTTAGAAGCCATTAACGTCAGATACTCAGACATATTTTACGGTCCTCTTTATCAGATAACAGAAAAGCTTTTAAAGATGTCACATTATTGGACAAAACTGTTGATAATATCGTCTCTTCAATTTATCAATAGCATGACTAGTGTCTGCAAGTCTGTGAAGTTTTATTTTTTTTTGTTTTTAATTTTATAAACTAAGACACAGAAAATATTTTGCAAATTAAAACAAAACAGATAAAAGAATATAAAAAAGGAATAAACACGTCATAATAGATAATAGTGATGGGATTGTCACTCGTCAGTCGATAACTGTCCGCGAATGAGTGTAATCGATATAGAAATTGTCGATTCACACGTAAACATTCCGTACGATCAGGCGGCTGACCTCCCGCTGTGTTTTGCTCCTGTCACAACTAGGTCAAGGCATAGCGTACTGGTGACAATAAAACTTTTTATTACTGGTATGTAAGGCTCTAATTCGATCGACAGATTTCAATCATTCCTTCTTTAAATTCTTTCGGTTGATATTTTCGGTAAATTGTCATTAGCGATGTCAGTTTTTACCGACTTCAAAAAAAAGGAGGTCATCAATTCGACGCGTACCTATGTATGTAATATTTCCTACAAGTCCGATTTAAGTAATTCTTTTTTTTTTGTTGTTGTACCAGGTATTGTTCAACTTAGGGAATACTGCAAGTTTCATCAAAACCGGTTGAGCAGTTTTTGGGATAGGGAGTTTTTTTGCTTACTTGGATTGAAGATTTGCAATGTCGGTTGTATGTTTGTCCGCGATTATCTGGCGTTGGGCTGAACCGATTTTGATGCGGTTTTCGAAAAAGTGATCGTTATATTATAGGGAAAGTTTCAATATAGAACAATAATGGATATCTCGTGATTTTTCCCGCATATACCCGTTTTTATTGCTTACTTAGATTGTAGATTTTCAAAGACGCCGATTATACGAAGTTTTTTAGTTAATAAATATCTGAATTAAAAAGGGTAAAATAATAGAAACTTTATAAAAAAAAAGAAACCGACTTCAAAATTAAACACAAAAAAGTTTAAAACAACTTTTCTCTCGGAAGTCGGTGGCAATAGTCAATGAAATAAAAACAAAGCCACCGACTTTCGAAAGAAAAGTTATTTTTAAACTTTTTGTGTTTGATTTTGTTGTTATTAAATTGACGATTAATTGAGGAAATCGTATGCGACTTCACTGAGACAACAGGTAAAAATCCTATCTGAATATTCATAATCAAAATATACTGTTTATTTGACGACTGCAGCCAGAGATCATAATATTTTTCATAAGGTCATCTATTACAAAAATAGGCACTATACTTATGTAGTGACCAATCTTCTATCGGAATGTCGATCAATTTGTCAATGAAGGAGCCGCAACTACGATATAGATCGAATTAAGTGTTGATATAAAAAGAAATGCAATTTGTGTCACATTCGTCGATATGTTTTTTCTTAGTCTGGTACTGGTATTTTAAAATTAGATTCGATATTTTTATTAATGTGTGCTGGCTGCCTACGCGCAACGTGACTGTAAAAACTTAAAAAGGTTCTTAGCTTACAACTGCTTTTTTTTTTTTTTTACGGTGGCAAAATCATCAAATGAGTCCTCCCGCCCTGGGCGGGGCGGGAGGGACTGTCAGACTCTTACTGACTAAAATCCACCCGTGTTCCGTCGGATGCCCTTTGCGTTCCGGGGCCACGGTGTCCTGGATTAAGAAAAATCCGCGACCCCGGCAGGCATTTGGCCCCATAAGGGCCCCGTCGGTGACGCGTGAAACACGACGCGCCACCGACCCGGGCTTGGTCCTTGGTCGGACGGCGAGCATACCCATTACTCAACGTCCGCAAGCCCGCTCCGCCGCTGTGCCCTCTGCTGTTCAGAGGGACACGCGTTGGAGCGTCCACCCGACAGGCTATTTGCATACGGGCAAAGAAACCCCTTAGACACACAGTGCCTAAGGAGAGTTTTTGCCCGCATCCCAGGATGCACCGGCCCGAAAAACTGGTCTTCCCCCCGGACGTATCCGAGAGGGAACTCCAGTCCACGGGCGCACGTGGAGGTTTCCTGTCTTAGCACCCCAGCTTACAACTGCTAGATAATAATTTAATTTAAATTTTATTGTGCCCGAAATTTATTTCTCTTCTCTATTAACCACTAAAAACCTAAATATTATTCGTTGAAATGAACTTGAAAATGTTGAGAAAAATAAATTTTTTGAAAGATTTTGTCTTTAATTTTATTTTGCTATACAACAATCATTTCATTACCTCGTTTAAATATTACTTTTTTTTGTTTATTTAAATTAAACACGGCTCCAAGTTAAATAAGTTGGTTATTAAGCTCGATGAGGAAACGAATAAAGTTATGTTAGCATCTGAAATTCGGCAGAAATCCAAGAAAGTTGGATGTGATTCGCCAACTCGGGCCCTAAACTTATCAAAGTGATTTGGCAAACTTTGCGTGAATTCTTTGAAGATGCCTCTAATCGAATATGTATAGGAATGTGTATGGAATTGAGATTTTTTCAATAAAGTTGATGAATATATTTTCTTAGATCTCTTTTTTACTTTACTTTGAAAGATAGATAAACTAAGTTAAGTTAGAGTAAAAGTAAGTTGCCGATTGGCTACAATATCGTTTGTTTCGGACCACCCCACAACAATAAAACACTGTTCCCACTAAGCCACTATTTTGTTGTTGTGATTCGAAAGTATCGGGGTTAAGCTGTAAACCGTTATCAACACGAGGTGTTTTACACTGAAAGCTCGCAGCTTCAGATATCACAATACTGACTTGTTGCTGGCTCTTTGCCTACACGTTCTACAATAAGTTTTCCTTAAGTTGACTCCAACTTGCAACAAACAGGCGCTTTCTTTCTCAGCTAACAAACGATCATCATAACCTGTATGAAGAGTGTTCATGCATCATTGAGTAGGTATTTTGTTAAAATACCTACTCAATTTTAAATCATCTTCAACTTAATATCAATATTCACAACACGTTAACTTCGTATTTTTTCAATTTATTTCGTGGCAGCAGTTTACGGTTGGTTTGTTTTGGCGAACATTCGATTATTTGTGTTCGCCCACGCTGTGGCCAATCAGATCTAAAATATTTGTTTCGAATACAGTGCGCTCGGAAGCTAATCTCTCCGGGATACTCTGATCCCTACATCACAATGTTTGAATCGGGACCATTTATTGTGTTCGCGTGTTGTCATTTTTTGAATAAGTAATCCATTTGATTGATGTTGAACAAATGGGTTTGAATGTTAAGAAGAAAAATGCGTTTTATTGTAAAAGGAGATAGGTACTTAGATGTTATGAATATTGAAGGCAATTGTGAGTGGTCTGACAGAGAATCTTTTGAAACGAGACCGTTTGAGTTTTGTGTAGACAGACATGAATGTTTGTGGGTTGTGTAGAATTGAACGATCGTTGATACTCTTTGTAGAAAGTGGTACATAATACCTAACTTTTCTGTTTATTTTTTCAGAATAAAAATAGATTTTAAATCAGACTGTCTGGGACAAAGAATTCTTGGAACATCCACGGTTTTCATGTAGGTGTAGAAATTTTTTAAGAGGTGATTTTTTCTAATGCTACCCTCATTAGGGTAATAAATATTAGGTTTCATTCGATTGTAGCTTCACAGCACAATAATTTGTACTGATTTCTATGAGCTTTTCGATATCATCAGATAGTCAGTCAAAATTAGTGTGTGAGCCAGCTGTAACAATAGATTTAACTGGTGATGACACCATGCCATTGTGTCCCATTATTATGAGTCATAATAAACTAAAGAAATATATTAAAATTAAGAAATTAATAAAACGGTCACAAAGGTCAATTAAAAAACAAAACCTTTTAAAATTAAATATTTCACTTAGAAAGAAACGTGTGATACTTACAAACAGTCTTGATATCTGCTGTAGTGAGTTAGATCAATGTAGGGAAAAATATGATATCGATACTCAGCTCCTCCAAAATGATTTATTATATAAGGAGTGCTTGCTGAAGGACATTTTTGAAAAATATGAAAGATCACAGGAACAGTTAAGTGACCGTCTGTTTGAAGCCGGGGAATTGCTGGACTTGGTGAAGTGCAATGCAGAGAGATATGAGTCACTGACAAATAATCTCCCTTGCAGCTGTGCCAACAAACCACCTCCCCCTCAGCCCCAACTCAACTTGTCAGCTCTTCCAGCAAAAACTTGTAATTATAATCAAAAGAGTAAAACTATACTTTTTAGTGATGAGTTAGGGTCAGGCTTTGGAAAAATATTACATAACTACCTAAGCCATAGTTTTACTAACCATTGCTATCATAACATAAGTTTTAAACAAATGATTAATAGAATAACTAAATCAAATCTAGAGGACTGTTCTTCTATAGTTCTCCTTTTAGGAAATAGCTTAAATGTAACAAAAAAGGACATAGTGGATGGTGTGGACTCCTTACTGAAGTTGAATGTAGGAAAGCTGATGTTGTGTGCTTTTCCTTACTCTGATAGTTTAAGTGTATGTGAAAATAACCATATTTATAAGTTAAACCGTTGCATTCACATGTTGACATGTTGTCATAGTGACAAATTATTGTTTTTTGATTCTAACAATTTTGTTAGTAGTTTTGTTTTGAATCGGAGACATTTATCTCTGTCTTGGAAATGTCGACATTTGATTGCTATGTTAATAGCATATAATATTAACCATGTTGTTGCTGATGTATTAGACTCTAGGTTAAGTAGTAGTTTAAGTGACGAGTCTGTGTTGTTAGGTTGTCCTAACAACATAGTGATACAGTGTTCTGTTCCTGCATGCTGTACGAAGGAGGATCTTCCTAGTATACCACCAGCCTCGGAGACCATTTCCAGTCAGATAGGGTATTCCCTTCCTGCTAGTACACTTAATGGTTCTGTTGTGGGGATCATTCCGGATAATTCTTTAAACTAGATTGTAAGACAACAGAAGAGACCTCTTCAATTAGTAACTCTTTATCAGTGAACAATGAACAGGTTTCTTCTAGCAAATTAGTTAAATATAAATTATCAAGGGGAGAGCAACATACTTTAAAATTGTTTAATTTAAATATTCAAGGGTGCTCTTCTAAACTACTGGAAATAGAAATGTTTTTGGAATCAACCAAGTTTGATATTGTTTGCCTTACCGAACATTGGTTAAAAGATCACCAAGTTATGTCTATTTGTTATGATAATTATTGTGTAGTTAGCCATTTCAGCCGCAAACGTATGTTACATGGCGGATCATTAATATTAGTTAAGAAATCAATTAAATCAAAAACTCGAAATGACATTGTTGAACTGTCAGTTGAACACATCATTGAATTGTCCTGTGTTGAGCTTGATAAGCATGTTATAGTGTGTGTATACAGACCCCCAAATTACCAGACTCTTCCTATATTCGATACTATAATGGAAGAAGTGTTAAATAAAGTATGTAGTAGTAGTAAATCTATCATCATCTGTGGTGATTTCAATATTAATATATTAGAAAATAACTCCAATAGTATCAGGTTTTTGAGTCTTTTTAAATCATTTAACTTGTCACATATTTTTATGGAACCTACCAGAGTGACAGCTTCTTCTGCCACTTGTATAGATAACGTATTTTCTAATTGTGATTATTTGCATAAGGAAATTATTAATAAATTGCCATCTGATCACAGTGGCCAAACAATAACGTTTTGCGCCTACACACCTATGCAAAAAACTCAAATAAGGTATAGGCCAATTACAGATAAAAATTTAGAAAAATTTAATAATACACTAACAAGTAAATTATGTGATCAAGATATCTTTAATAATAAAAATGACCTAAATGAGTTTTACGCCGAGTTTTTTGCAATTTTAAATACACAATTTAGTCACACGTTTCCAGTAAAAACTAAAACTATCTTTACAAAATTCTTATTTAGTGATTGGGCGACACCTGGAATTCGTAAAAGCAGAGAAAGGCTTTTTGAACTTTATGGTCTAAAGAGACACAATGTGAATAATACTACCTTTCACCAGTATGTTGCCAAATATTCAAAAACTTTTAAAAGAGTATGCAAAACAGCTAAAGCTATTCATATTAGTAATAAAATAAAATCAGCCGATGATAAAATTAAAACAACTTGGAAAATTATAAATAATGAGACAGGTAGGAATAAACAGCGCAATAACGAATTTAATTTAGAAACTGCACATGGTCCTATAAACACAGATATAGAAGTAGCTCAGGAATTTGAAAAGTTTTTTTCGAACATTCCTCATAAGACGACTGAGTCTTTAAATTCGTCACCCGCACTCTCGGCTGCCTTACTTAGAAATAATGTAAAGGCTTGTCCGATGGAGTTTAGGTTTCGGCACACAAACCCCCAAGCTGTGATAAAAGCATTCAAAGATCTTAAAATTAAGTCAACAGAAGATCTCTGGGGAATGTCTGTGAAGGCCTGTAAATCTATAATAGAAACCGTTGCGCCTTATTTAGCTTTTATATTTAATACCAGTGTAGACCAAGGAGTGTTTCCGGATCTCATGAAGCATAGTAAGGTAGCTCCACTTTTCAAATCGGGTGATTGCAAAGATCCTAACAATTATAGGCCAGTGTCAATTTTGCCAGTTTTCAGTAAAGTGTTTGAAAAGTTAATGCTTGCACAAATGCTATGTCACTTCAATAGAAACTCCATCTTTCATCATCAACAGTTCGGTTTCACCAAAGGTCGTTGTACAACTGACGCCGGTGTTACCTTATTGAAGAACATTTTCAACTCCTGGGAGGAAGCGCAAGATGCCATAGGAATCTTTTGCGACCTCTCAAAGGCATTCGATTGCGTAAACCACGAAACGCTTTTGCTGAAACTGGAACATTATGGAATTAAAAATAAAGCTCTTGATTTACTAAATTCATACCTAAGAGATAGACAGGTTAAAGTTCAGATAAACGGTATAAACTCATTAGGAGCTGAAATGACTATGGGCGCGCCTCAAGGTTCTATTTTGGGTCCATTCCTTTTTTTAGTCTATATTAATGATTTACCCCACTTACTAAAAAATCAACCACAGATGGTGTTATTTGCAGATGATACATCGTTAATTTTTAAAATAGATAGACGTGCACAAAATCTAGACACTGTTAATGACTGTATTTCTAAGGTTCAAAATTGGTTTACTCTTAATAATTTAGCTCTCAATGAAAAGAAAACTAAATGTATAAGATTCACTTTGCCAAATGTTAGAAGTAGCGATTGCGACATTTTATTGAATGGAGAAAAATTGGAATTTATTAATCAGACCGTTTTCCTAGGAATCACGTTAGACGATAAATTACAATGGGGCCCCCATATAGCATCTCTAGCGGGGCGACTAAGCTCAGCCGCTTATGCTGTTAGAAAGATAAGACAGTTAACAGACGTCGAAACTGCGCGTTTAGTTTACTTCAGCTACTTTCACAGCATTATGTCTTATGGCATTCTACTGTGGGGGCGGGCAGCTGACATTGAGTCCATTTTTATTTTGCAAAAAAGAGCTGTCAGAGCAATTTACAATCTACGTCGTCGCAAATCTCTTAGGGAACTATTCAAAAAGATTAATATAATGACAGTGCCTTGTCAATTCATTTATGAAAATATAATGCATGTTAGGAAAAATCTTCATCTTTTTAGTAAAATAAGCGATAGACATAATTTTAATACTAGAAATAAAGATAAAATTGATCAACCTTATTTTAGATTGGCTAAAGTACAAAAATCTTTTATGGGGTACTGTGTTAAATGTTACAATAAAATACCTAGGGAAATTTTAACACTAAATGAAAGAAAATTTAAAAGTTACATAAAAAATACACTTTGTAAACAAGCATATTATAAATTAGAAGATTATATCCAAGATAAAAATGTTTGGAAACATGCTGGTCCTGCTCCATAGTACAATGTAGGGCTTAAACAGAATCAAGCTGGTTGATATTGGAATGCTCACACACTTCTTATATTGTATTTGTAAAAGAGCTGTAATTTCAATATTTTGTTAAATGTGAACACCATGTACCTTTTTGCTATTTTTGTTTTATTTCTTATTATTTTATTTTTTTATAATATTTAGTGTACATTTTCAAGGTACATTGCTTTCACATTATTTATTTATTTTAAATGATGTAAAAAAATATTGTAAAACATTTTTAAAAAGAGTAAGTATGGAGTTTCTTGCCCATTCTTCTTCATACAACCTACCTTTGCGAATGGGTGTAGATTCATTCCCATCCCATCCCATTTCCTTAATTTTAATTATGCGACGTTTAAAAGTGCCTCTTTGATGGCCTAATTGAAATAAATGATTTGACTTTGACTTTGACATCGCAATGGAAAGCTGCTCTATCTTAAAACAGGTTTTTAAACAAGACTATCCTTTTATCAAACCGTATCTGCATCGTATTATAAGAACCTAATAAAAACAAAAGCATAACAAATCGATATTTCTACTCAATAACAATTTGCGAAACAGTTACGCTCGTTGGTTCAGCAAATTTAGCAGATCCGACGATAGATGACAGCACTCCTAAATATTTTGACAGCACAGCTGCCGTCTGAATGCAAATGGCCGATAATACGATTAGCATCGGTTACAAATCACATGATGGTTCCGTGCTCATCAAAACGTAAGGAAGCGAGAGTTAACTTGAATTATCCAGTGAACTAGATAGACAACTCTAATGTTTACTGGCTCTTATACTACTGTCTTTTGTATTCGTATATTTACACGTTTTAAGTTGAGCTTGTGTAGGGTTGTTCGAAGTAAAAGCTAACAAGTAAAGTAAAAGTAAAGTACCTCGTGAGTTGCTCAAAAAATCTAATTGTTGTACAATTTTAATAAATAAGACAATTGTCTTGTTATATTTTACAATACTTAGTCTTTCATTTTGACATTTTTGATAAAAAGGGTCTTACGGCCATTTTAAAACAATCATTAATTCTGGTAAACGTGAGCTATGTGAGATTTCAAAATGTAAAGGAAAAAATTAAAAAGGAAAAAACAGACTTGTGGAAATTTCTTCATAAAGGTACTTACTTGTTTTACATATTATAACTTTCCAATTGATTCTAGAATATTTGGTTATAGTGACATCAGATCAAGTAGTGACATCAGTGTCAAGATTCAAGACCAAAGTCAAGTTTCCAACTCAATAGTTCGTCTATCTAGTCTTTAGTCAACTTGCTATCTGTATCACTGAAGTGAAACTTTGACGGTTGGTGCGTGTGTGTCTACACTGGAAGCCTTGCGCGACGGCGGCGGCGGGCGCGGTGGCGGGCGCGGCGGCGGGCGCGATCTGTGTCCACACTGCCGATCAAGCGTTTGTTTTTGTAGCGGCGACTTCAGGTGTTGCAAACTGGTGGTACAAAGTAGTTTCTATAAATCTTGTTGAAATAAATTCATTTTAAAATGTTTTATAGGTAGTTTAGGATACACGTAAATAATCCACCAGTCTACATGATTCTAGTAAAGTACAGTAAAAACAATTTAAATATTTACAAATACCTCCTACGGTAGTATTTTATTGCATGTCCTGATAACTAGATGGCGCTGACTATAAGACCGAAATGGTTTGCTACACCTGGCAACCACCCGTTATATCTGTTGTTGCCTAGCAACGCCTAGGCTCGCAAAATCGCTTGTAGCCATCGCGCCGCCTTAGTCACTTCAGTGTGGCCACGAGCGGCGATTTTATACGTTCAATATTATCGCGCCCGCCGCCGCCGCCGCCACCGTGCTAGGCTCGCAATGTGTTTGAGCACTAACAGTTAGTTTTCATCGTTAGTTAGACTTTAGTACTCAACTGTAATATAAATCTACTAAAGTAATGTAATTGATTCAGCACATGTCGACGGAAGCATTGACAAAATGTAGAAATATTTCTATCATTCTAAGCAAGGCAATAAAAAATTAAGGAAAAATAAATTTCTATTCTGCAGTCATAAACGTGCCATATTCGGGTTAAATAATTTCATTATGATCGCATTTCATATAAATAATTTAGTCTATTCTCGTAGAATAGAGACAAAATTGGCCATGCTACGCGTGCAGCAATACTCCGTGTGATGTATTATGATGAATAAGATACCCTATTATTTTCTAAATTCCACTAGGCTGTCTGGCATTTTTTTCTACAGAATTTCTCGGTAGTAATCGTTCCTCACTCACTTCTTATTACAATTTGTAGCCGAAAATCAGAGAAATAACAAAAATGTATGATTATGTCTCTGGCCCCAGTTTGTTCAGACCCAAACGTGTCTACGATGTATTTAGTGGTGTATTAAGGACGATGAACTCTGGCCTCGCCTCTGTTATATCAAGATTGTGCCGATTGTCTGTCTTGTTTCACTTAAGTATGTGGAAAACAATCTAGGTTATGTCCCTAAGAAAGAGTGTCGACAATTTATCCGTGTAAATTGTTTTATTTTCCGTTGCATGTTCAGAATAGAGTCGTACTTAAATAATATATTTAATGACATCATTTAAATACTAAATACTAGGAGATAAATAGAACGAAATAGAAGTATTTAATCTAAACTAAACATTTACTAATAAGTTAAAATTCAGACAGTTTTTCCACTCTTTCTTCTCAAATAGGATGTTTATTCCATGGTCATTCATTGTCATTTTTTTTTAAATAAACCCTGTAAAAGTTTCGCTTTAAAGTTAAAAAGAGATATTTCCACTCCGTATTTATTCCAGCTTGTAACAAATATCCTTTAAGAAAGATTTTTAACAGTAAATGTGGGAATGGCTCGTTACGTCATCAGCGAGCTACTGACGTCTTCCAGACCAACCTTCCATGTTTAAACTCAGACGATGACGTCAATAAACTTTTATAGAGTTGCGACGTTTTATAATTACGACGTATAGAGCTTTCTCATCGTTCCGAGTCGTGACAGATTTCCATAAGCAGTGGAGTGAATGGTAACACACAAGTAGACGAACGAACGCCTCGATTAAAACACATAAATAAGTAGGCTAATGATGTAGAAAATGTAGATGTGTTCATTATGATTTAAAACGTTCAAACCAACCATTTAAATTCAATGAGTTATTCCAATAAACCTATTTGATGTTTAGTTTGACTGATTTATTCGCCAAATAGAGTATTTCACATGTAAATATGTGTTACGTGTTAAAGTTAAATAATAATAACATCAACGAACGTTTTCATAGAATATTCGAACAGAGTTTTCCGGAAAGTGCTACAGTTTATTTATTTAAACTGGAATTGTATTACATTATCTCGTTCATTCATTGGGTGATCTCACAGCATTATTTACAAACAAAGGAGCACAATATCACCCCGTGCACGGATGTAACCAATTTTCCTTGTAACGATATACTCATGAACTGTGTATACCAGGAGCACAAAGATCATAGGAAGCACTGCAATAAGCGTAAACCATATTCATTCGCTATTAATTGAGACGTGACGAGACAACGGTCGGGGAACATACGTCACACTAACTTAACATAAGGCATAAGGTTCATTTTTGTGTCTCCAATTTATCGGTAGGGTTGTGCGATGCTATCGGCGACAGAACAACAATTGTTAGTTTGTTCTCACGCCCTGTTTGTGGCTTTCAAAGCCCTGCGTTGGCAAATATAGATTCAATAAATGTTTTGACTGTCTCTGATTGATCGGAATTTTGCACTGCTCTGGAATTCGGTTTAAACAACTTTATTTCGTTTCAAAATACATTTTATATTCGGAATTCCTGGGAATCCCTTTGTGTTTTCTGTGCGTTGTCATTTTGTGTTGAGTTTTGTGTTGTTTAAAGTGTTTTATTACAGCGCAGTGCATTATTTGGATAGTGTTCAGTTAGTAGTAATGTCTAGAAGTGTTTTCAAAATAATGTAGGTACCTAGATTAAAAATGCAACAATCATACAGGTCCAATACCAAGCAGCTAAGTTTCGTAGACTTATGTTTATACAGCCGTAGACTCAATTATTCCACATTAAAGCACCAAGAGCAAACTCAGGAGGAAAAAGAAATCCTCCGCAAAAAGGATAATGTTCTAATCTAAATTCTACAGCCAACAGACAGGTGAGAAGATTTTCCCCGCGCAGTTGACACAATATACACCACTAATGTCTCCCAGTTAGAACAGTTTACACAAATAGTGGCTTGTCAGACTCCAGTAATGTTACTTTACGTTTCTGAGCTGTGAACAACATTCTCCCCAGTTGATTCTAAACGAGGTTTCCGGTGGAAAGGCGGATAACTTACTCTTGTGCTTTTCTTTTCAGTTTCAAGTTGAAGTTTCAGAGTGGATTGTCTTTGCGATGCTTTGTTTAAGTGTTGGTGATCTTGTAGTGTTAATAAGAGTTTGTAGTACTTGAAAGTTTTATAGGTGAATAAAGACTTGGAGATATTAAATGTGTGTTTTGAATTTCGTATCCTATGCTTTATAAGTGCTTAATTTTAATAGAGTTTTTGGAATCACCGACTTAGGTACCTAGTTAATAAGGGTCTGTAAATCGTGGGTGATATGATATACTTTCTTAAATAGTAGGTAATTATTATTACTAAGTTATGAAGCAGATATCACCGTGCATAAAGCAAAAGGTAACAGTCAAATCGTTTGAAATTTATATGGAAAAAAGGCTTTAGGTAACTAACAAACAGTAATTCTCGAAAATAACACACGAACGTTTACTATCTCTAATTAATATTTTTCTTAGAAAAACAACACACAAATAGTAATATAACAAGACAGGAAAGTGCGTATAAGAACAAAATAATTTTCCTCACAGCATCCGGTAAGTCTCAACCCTGGAAAGCCAGACTGGTATAATTGAGACACAAAGATGACTGTTATCTGTAGTCTAAGGCACCGCCAGGCACCCTATTCAGCCTTCTGAAGTACTAAGTTGATGTACTATGTTGTTACTTGAATAAACTTATTTAGTTTCAAGTAACGTCGTACTTACTCAGTAAGTTATTAGTTGGAAGTGTTTGCATCCGAAAATTAAGTTAAACAAGCTTATTTTGATGTGGTAGATTAATTTGGGATCATTATGTTTATGTTTACGAAAGGTTGTTAACCTCGAACACATTTTTTAGAAGGAGAATTTTTATTGTTAGTGAGTGGGGTAGGCATCTGAAATTTGACGTCGCAAAGGAGACAGGACTAAGGCTAACGTAACAAATGGACTTCTTACTAAAAAATTGATCGGAAAAGTCTTATGTCCAGCAGTTGGACGGGCTGACACAAAAAGAAAGAAAAAGAATAAAGTAAAGATCAACAAAATAGCGGGAAATGTCTTCCAGAGAAGAAAGATTAACAAGAAACATACGCAAATGGACTCAGTGCTGGAGTCAACTGGTGCTGGAGCGCTGCTCAGCTGTTCCGACGTAAAGAAAAACGAGAGATAAATCGGAGTCCATGGTCACTGACCAACCTTCAGTAATTGCAAATATAATTTAATTAATTTAAATAAGTGATCTGGTCCAACTAGAAGGAGATAAATCGTGTTTGCTAGACTCATAATCCTATCATCTTACCTAAGAATACATAATGCAGTGATCTCTCTGCCACCAAGTGACGGAATTACGACAAGCTCATTAATTGTTGTCCTTACAACAGACCCTTGTCTTATAGGGGAGGCTAATGTTCCGCAGTGTGGACATTTAGGGGTTAATATCGTATAAGGATAATGAAACGATCCGTATATTCCGGGAATCCTCAATTATCTACGAATAATATCATTATTCTTTTTCCCGAAATAAAAGAGAGAGGCTTCTACAAAAAAATTCCGATGAAAAATATGATAATATGGTTTCAGTTCTGGTTTATTTTTAGATTGTTTATAAAAAGTTTATAGAACCGACGGAAGACCGTCAACGAGGCTTTGTTTTACTTTACAACAAAAGCTGAAAGGCCTGAGGTACGAATACACCTATTCCGAGCAAAAGTGCGTATTTTACGAGAGAGCAAGGTTTCTCTGCCCTTTCCACTGAGAGTTTATGATTTACGTAAGTAAATTATTTAGAAAAACATGGCGCAAAAAGGAATACATAAATAAATTAGACGTCTTACCCTACAAATCGTTTATATTAACATACGCAATTGTACACGTACTAAATGTAATTCACTACAACGACAAATTCCCTAAAACGCAAAACCACCCTCATCCAAACAATATGAAACGACAAAAACAGGAAACAGAACGTTTACAGGATTGTCGGTGTATAAAAAGCGATTTTCTACATAGTCGGGTTGGCGGCGTAATGGGCCGCGCAAAGAGTGTCGTCCGTATTTCGCAGTATCGAGTTCACGCTTGCTCTCTCCAAATAAATTACCACCCAGATTGACCTAGAAAGCTTCTGGCTGTGCGGAACAATGATCTGCACTACGTTCGATAAAATCTGTTGATTTATTTACGGTTCCCTATGAAAAACACAGCGACAGACTCGTTGTGGGCGATAATCGTTTGTTTCGTATGCCCCTTATGTTTGGTTGACACTAATCTTCTGTCTGCTTTATAATTCGGAGAATGTCTCGTAGATGGGGCCACAGATAATTCCGACGTGAATTATACTGTCGCTCGCAAACTAAATAAGTTTAAATAAGGTCGAGGAATTAAGCCAATTTGCACAAACATAAGACAGCTAAAGTTTATGATTAATTGCTATCTGCGACCTATAAACTAATATTGTTGTCATATAAAAGTTACCAAATTCTGGCACACGTTCAACTGCGTTTTAAAAACTTTTTCACGGTATGAAGTACGAGGCCAATAAATTGTAGTTAAAAATCGGATGTTACCGTTTAGTTATTTTGTACCAATATTTAAGTTATTCGGTTAACATTTTAGTTATTTGTAGCGTTGAATTTAATTCCGAATGCGTGACGAAATTTCGTGTATCTATTTATGGCAAATGCCGGCGTGTAATATTTAGAAGTTTTGTCGTCTATATGGAAATAACAGCTGAGATATTTCTTGCCTTCCTGAGCTTAGTACTTGAAAGCTTTTACAAAAGAAAACTTGGTGTGCTAATTTTATTAAATATTCCAAGTAAGTTTTCACTATTATTTACGAGTATCTCGAAATAAAATAAAAAGGTAATAATAATATATTCTTAGGAGGTTCCTCTCTCAGGAGCCCTGACCACCGGTAGCCCGGACTCTGTTCCCGGTGCTGGTGAACTGCTATTTTTTATATTTTTAAATGTTTTTTATTTCTTTTTTGTAAAAATATTTAATAATGTAATTTATAAGTAAAAAAATGAATAAAGAGATAATAATAATATTAAAAAGATGACTAAAAGCGAATTATAATATTCCACAACTATCACAACGCCATCTAGTCCCAAGTTAAGCAGAGCTTGTGTTATGGGTACATTGGGTACTAGACAACTGATAAACATACTTATATATTTCTAAATACATAAATATTATAGATAAATTACACCCAGACACAGAACAAATGATCGTGCTCATCACACAAACATTTGTCCTGGGTGGGAATCGAACCCACGACCTCCGGCATAGCAGTCAGGGTCACTAACCAGTACTTAACCACTAGACCAACAGGCCTGTACATACGTTCAGGCAGGTACGTAAGTACGTTGTTTGTTTATTTTGCAGCTAGTTGTGACTTACTAGAGCCGGCTCGGGAAAATGGACCAATCAGTGTAGAGTAATGGATACTACTACTACTACGTTATTCGTGCGGCTGTGGTTGGTTGATCAACTTTCGTGTTAATGTCGATGTCGTTACATCAATTAATAAAATTAATAAAAACGTAAATCATAATCTTTTGTAGAATTTAAAATTATGTTTAGGAAAATGAATACGAGCGTTTTAGTTGACATTACCAGACTTATTTTCATTAATTATTTATTTTCGCGTATTTAGGTATAATCATATTTTCATTGTATTGTAGCACAATTTAAGAATAAAGTAAGACATTATTAACTTGAACATTTCCAATAAAGGCTTGACATAAACACTGATTAGATTTGACATGGTGATAAAAGCCGGAGTAGGTCAACCTCTGAATGATTTAATCAAACGATTGAATATCTTATTAATCAGAATCAATATTCTATATCGATTACATCATTATCTTAATCG
Source organism: Agrotis exclamationis (assembly GCA_950005045.1). Taxonomy (NCBI): domain Eukaryota; kingdom Metazoa; phylum Arthropoda; class Insecta; order Lepidoptera; family Noctuidae; genus Agrotis; species Agrotis exclamationis. Next base: position 10,683,442 of record OX465432.1, read on the forward strand.
TTATCATTATCAATCTACATCTACTAACAGCTTGTAACGATAATTGTAAATAGTCACGTGCGTATTGAATAAAAAGTTGCTGGTGATATCGAAAGCTTCAACCGAGCGGTTGATCAATAAATGATAAGAAACCGGCATTTCTGTCAAGAAATCTACGTTTATATCTCAATATTGTGTTTACAATAAAGAAGTATGATCGCAAGAACAAATATTATTCGATAAAGGTGTATAATTCGGCATAACTCCGGGGTTTGAGCGCATGAAATGTATGAATTATGTATGTTCTGTTCGGGAGTACCTACGACGCGACGGGCGGCGGCGGCGGCGGTGCTACGGACAGCGATACCCGCTAATAATGTTACTGTTACGTCGATCGAATCGAAAGTTCCACAAGGTTCTCGACAATTCTACCGAAGATTGGTCTGGAAGTTTCTAGAAAATTCTACCCTGTTCTAGATGTTTCGAGATGGTTCTGGAATGTTCCAGAAGGTATGGGACTATGTCGAAATCTATGGATGTTTCCAGAACATTCGACCACCTTCTAGAAACATCTAGTGGGTCCGGCCGGGGTATAAAAAGGGGTGCCGATCGGCGACCTGAGTCGGTCTGGTTTTGACTACGATCGAGGCAACTCGAAGTGAACTGGAAGCGATCTCTAAGTGACTTTTACGTGTGATTAAGTGAGTTTATAAGTGTTTAATTGTTGAGTAGTGTTAAATGTTTGTTTTAATTAGTGATTCGTGTGTGAATAAAGTTTATTTGGTTTTAATTGGTGTTAATTAATTTATCCCAATACCCAGCTCGTAACATGACTATGATACTCTGTGCCGTTTATGTCATAAACTAAAATGATATTTTGATGGAGAGTATTTTGTTAACATATTTTTTTTAAGTTAAAAATTAGAACACAATCCTGTTCTGATAACTCTGGTGAGGCCAAAAAAATCTTATAATCTGCCGCTCTGTTTTGCGCCTTACCATGTATACCTTATTCCTTATCTCACCGACACGAAAGTTTTGTTCGTAAATGTCTATATTAGAAACCAGTCTTAACATTATATTACTTCGAGTAAACTTAATAGGGCAGTCTTCGTCAGGGTTAAGTTTAAAAGACCCCTCTGTAAACAAGCGTCAAAATCAAGGTTAAATAAACTTGTCAAATGAAGTAGTAGCGTGTGCTTTTGCTCGTGTGAAGTAAAGGTACAGTTCTGACGGGCCCCCCTAAGAGGGCCAAAGCCTGCCGGGGTCGCGGGACTGTTTCACCTGGTAACCGTGACCCTGGTACGTAAAGGGCTATTGAAGGATCACCGTGGATTTTAGTCAGTACAAGTCTGGCAGTCCCTCCCGCCCCACCCTGGGCGGGAGGACTCATTTGATGATTTTACCACGCAAAAAAAAAGTAGAGGTACAGTTTCGAAGACGACAATGCGCAGTTTTGCAAAAACCGCAACGGCGATGCCGCCAATGCAATCGCTTCTTCTCACTGCTGCAGCGACACGACTGGTTTCTATGTCTTCGCCTGCCTAGATTTTTGTCAACTATATTCCTTCCAGTGTAACTAGATGCAGATGAATATAATTATCTCCTCTCTATCTGACCTCCACATGTCAGTACCAGGTACTACGATACGATGGATGCAAGTAGCGAATTGATGTTCGGCGTGGTGGTTTAAGGGATTGCTTTAGTTTAGCAAAGGACGTCTTCCAGCTGATGATGATGATGAATACTTTGGTTAAACTACTTGTCAGACTTTCGGGCCACTGACAATCTGTGAAGAATGTTAAAGATCTACAAATGATGAGGTTTATGAAAACGCTTCTGTCGGTGGCGACATAGCCTCTGCTCTGCCTCTCTCTAATATATTATCTTTGTATGCAGTTTCATACAAAGATAATATATTATGATTTCAATAGTTTCTAGACGCCACCGTTGCATTCCAGCTAAGCTCCGCCCTTCGAAGTACGATTATGTTTCGTAAGTCGTGAAGCTTCGATCTGGCATTGTGATCGGTCGGTGCAGACTGCAGTTGCGGTCATCATCGCCATTATATTTTTCGGAGTCCACATAACCTTTGTTTATCATATTAGAGAAGACATAGTGTACATACACGTAGTAGTATTATACACGTATTTTTTGGTAGTTACGTTTTAAGCTAATCTCTTAGATACCTTTTTGAAGCATTGCAAGGTTAGACCTTTTCTTACCGAGACCGCACACATGATTAATAAGGAAACCGTCCGTATTACTCATACTACAATATTTATTCGATTCTACAATATAAAGATGGTGATTTGTATTAGAGGAGTATGTTCACGTAGCTACGTTTCCTCACAATAATTCAAATGGAATGGAAATGTATTATACATGGCTGTTTCCGTTATTTTTTGGCGTCATTCCACAATTCTCAGTTTATTATCTGTTTTTGATGTATCTTTGTTTTCTGAGTAGTGCGTGTTTTGTTTAAAATCTTACATCACTGTTAAACAAATATTATTTCCTGAATGCTTCAGTATTATTGCAGTGAAGGTTTATCTATTCTATCTATGTAAAAAGCTTTTTTGAATACTCAGCTCAAATTTAAATTAGCTTAAATACATTATCATTTGAAGAAAAATAGCTGAAATACATAACTTTATTGGCATTAGAATTGAAAGTTTACTCAAGGCTAACAATAACCTCAGAACTAAAGCTCGTATATTATTCAATATTTAAAATGGAGACGCTGCAAGTTTACGAGATTAAAAATTACACTTCAAAAAGGTACTATGGCGAAAATTTAATTCAATTTCCATGAAAGTGAATGATATGGAACCAATTTAACGTGTCCATCGACAAAATGAGCGCGCCGTGTGTAAACTGAGTACCAAGCTATTAATGTCGGTTTCGTATAGCGGCCACGGTGTTAAGGTATTCGCTCACTTATTTGTTTATCAGCTGTACTTAACTGAGGGTGCTTTCATCGCTTATTTTTAAGTAACGTGGGAAAGAGATGGGTGACAGTCTCGTTCCACGTAAAATTGGTGAATGCCAAGCTTGACTCATCGTCGCAAAGTTGCCTGCCTGTCGGTCTTCTACAGATTGTACTTCGGTGAGTGTGGCCAAGAACTCCACGACCTCATCCCACCAGCCCCCTTCTATCATCGCATATCTAAGTATGTGACATTTAAGTGGAGCTTTCTCTTTTTCAGACCAAATGATGGAGTGAGCCACCTAAGAGGAACTGGAACTCTTGCGCATCGACAGAAAGCAATAAAAACAACTCGTATTTCATCGCCAGTGAATTGGATCGCCCAGTCGTCAACGGTAGGTTACAGGTAGCCTATGCTGTTACCCGGGGTGATTGCTATCCTTTAGAAAAAGTTTGTCTGATCTACGAAATTTTTTAAAAGCGATTGCTACACGCAGAGAAATGTCTGGCTACCTATACGAGAACTTCTGGTTGCAACCGTGACAGCAAGACTCACTAGTTGACTTTACAATATTTCTAGTAATAAATACTAAGTAAGTAGTAGAGATAACAAGGGCTTAGTATTTATTACTAGAAATGTTGTAAAGTCAACTAGTCAGTCTTGCTGTCACGGTTGCAACCAGAAGTTTTCGTATACATTTCTGTGCGTGTACTTTTCACGAACCTCAGGCATCGTTTGATATTTAGACAGAAGTATGTAAATTCAAGGTGGTCTACTACAAAATGTAAATGATCATTCACACTATCGATAACGAACATGCATTGCAATCAAATTTCGAATAATTTTATGTTAATTCAGTCATTTCTTAGCACGTGTGCCTATGCGCATAATGAATGACGTTCATAATGCATGGTATTGCGTTCTGTCTTTAGCCTGCCGACTTCCGATGTGTCGTGTCTGGAATAAGTGCACGCACTTCCATAGGAATTTAGTCGGACAGACGGACTAATCCTATGTCTGGTACGCGGTTTGTACTATAAATAGACGCGAAACAACTTCCCGTAATTGTCTGAAGTCCTAACATATGGATGTGAAGACAGCTTATTGGACTTGATTGCTTTAGTATTTTGACTGACTCTATATGAATGTTATTGGTCAATTTAGTAGTCAAAACTTGTCTGGATTTAAGCCTCCTGCAGACACAAGCGATTAATCGCGCTGCGACAACGAGCCAAGCTAATTTCCACTCTAAAAATACTGCGAATGGACCGTGACATGTCGCCCCGCGCGATTAATCGCGTGTGTCTGCAGGAGGCTTTAAAGTGGACGTTAAAGCTGGCTATAGAAAATTGGCCAAAATTGGCAGAGGCTAGTCTTTCATATACATTTCTAGGCAGAACTTTTAACAACTTGCAGACTGCTGTTTTGCGTATCACGAGTTCGATTCCCATACAAAAAATTGTATGCTTTGCAAGTTTTTTTCCGGGTCTGGCTGTTGGTGTATGTGAGTTCAAAAAAATCTCAAGAACATTGGACATTGTTCATAGAATCCGATTTTATTCTGCTAGGTACAGTCAGTTTCAGAGAAAAGTAACCCCCTTTAGTGTTACGGTGTGTGGTGGAAGAACTGGCAGATAAATAACGATGCTCTTGACTGAGGATATTATATATATTTGTAATAGTGGTTACAATCAGGGCACGACATTACGGTGTAGTCCAGATGCACACGGAGTACCGAGCAAAGAGAAATCCCGGTGTTACCAAGTCTTGAGCCATAGATTATACAATATAACATATAGTAGTGAAATAACTACCAAAGGTGGTTATTTTTCTCGGAAGCTTAGCGCTAAAAGCTAAGCTTTTCTATGAAAATCTCCTTTTATCAGCCTCGATTAATCTGTTTCGCAGAAGTGCACAAGAACCTTTATAGCGTGAGAGGTATTACCATGTATTACGGAGTGGGCGGGCGGCGTCACAGTGACGTCACACCGCCCGCCCACCTCAACCTGCAGCTAGATTAGTTTTTATACTTTTCTATTTGTTAATTTTGTCAACGAGACTTGCAAAGATTTTTTGTCTTGATTTAACTGGTTTAATCTTTGAAAATGCATAATTTCCACAAAAGAGTCGAAACGAAACTTTATAACCAATAACGTTGAAATGAAATGGTTTGCTGGTAACAAGATCCCTAAATAGTCGTAATATCGTACAATTCATTAAACAAATAGAGTATTGTCGGTAGCATAACATAACAATTCAATGTTAAAATCCCTTTCAAAGTTTTATTTCAATTCACCACGTTTCATCGCTACCTACTCTATATAATATACTCTGGATCTATTTATAGTATATAATATAATACAGACGCGAGGCATCGTGTAACATCATTAAAAACAAACAATATACCTACACTATTTCAGAAACAACACTCAATGCCAAAGCCTTTCATTATCATTTGTCTATGAATATCAACCCATTCATCCCTCCTAAAATAAAGACAAGATAACATTATATTTCAGTACCGAGTAACAACAACATTGCAATTGGTACGTGGGTGTTAAGCCTGACATTTTCAGAACGTGGGCTGATGCATTAATTGGATTTTGACGTATCTACGAGTATATGTGCGAGTTACGAGTATTCCAAGAATAGTATGATAGGGTAGAAAATAAAAGAAAGTACATTTATTTACAATGAAAATATGATGATGAGAGAAACTATGTAGAAATAGGAATAGGAATACCCTTTTTTATCAAATAAGTCTGTCCTGGGTGGAATGGTAAGGACTGTCAGAGTGTTACTGACTAAATATTTCTATGATAATTATTATGAATATCAACCCTTTCACCCCCGAATGAAATACAGACACGTGGATGCTATGCATTAATTGGATTCTGACGTTACGAGTATTCCAAAAGTGTGTTAAGGTGGAAAATATAAGTAGGTGTTTATTTACAAACTTATGTAAGGAGTCGAAAATGTAAATGAGAGAAAATGAGTACTACTAAGTACTGAGCAGTGGAAAGTAAGTGTATGATTACAAAAATATACCTATGAGTGAACATAATTATATTTTAAGCTATTGTCAAACAGACACGCGAAGCGAATGCGATCCGAATTTTCCGAATCCTGTCATATAGAAAAGCGAAAGCGGTCCGATAGTCTATGTGACAGGCTTCAAACAATTCCATACATTACAAACAAAAACGCTTCGTCTGAACTCAAAAAGATACCATAGACATAATAATTTGATGAACATTTTTCCAATCGGAGCATCCCTATGGGTGAATCGTGTAAGCAAAAGCTACACGTGGGAAGACTTAAAGCTCATTCACAAAAAGAAAAATTCTCATGTTTAAATTACTCGGCCATAAAACAAAATATTAATAAATATAATATGAAATATTCCTGTTTTATGAATTGCGATTCGAAAGATGAAATAAGTTTTCTTGTTACCTTGGCAATGATATAAAGGTTATAAAGTCGCAAATGTTATTTTTAATAGCATTTTTAACTAAGTGTGATCGTTGTTTCCCAGCAAACAGCAAGATAAACTCAAGTCCAAGTCTCAAGTCCCTGACACATTACATGAACGCGTTCAATACTCGAAATAATTTCGACATGTGACTATCCAAAATGCGGTTTACACGCGTCACTTTCTTCTTCTTTCTTTTTCCAAAATTGCCTCGTCGAAGCGAGTAGTTCCAATCGTGTAGACGAGCTTTTACGTAACAGCATCCGATATGTAACGTATTTAGTGAATACTGAGAAGTACCAATTTCCTAGAACAGAGTCTGTTGTTGATTCAATTTCTAGGAATTTACTTCCAGATGAATTGGCACTAGCTATTATTTATCGACATTTCCTAGTAATTGTCGCTTTTACAACATATTTATTAGTGTTTCGATGAATCTATTCTCGATTTCCGATAAATCAATGATCATCCATCATATTTTGTAGACACTCAACTTCAAAGCCCTGTACTTGCAAATTGCATGTTTATTATTTGACTGTTTTAAAACGTTCAGACTATTGTTGGGTCAAGAAACATGAAATTCGGCAGGAGAGTTCCATTTAATACAAACATACGTAATTGTTGTTATTTTTCCCCTTTTTATCCTCTAAATGTGTCCTCCAAATGTGAATAATGGTATATACTAAATGTAGACATTTACCTACCTATACTAATTAAGAAAAATAGACTAAGGAATGATATTTAAATTTCCCAAAAAATTTCTGATTACGTTTATTTGGAAGTGCGTCATTTTTGACGATAGAAAACCAAGGACTCATTTCTTGAACCAGAATTTTCCATTGCAAGGTTGCTGGTAAAACATTTTGCATACAGTAGGTATCAAGATTGGCTGGAAAAGAGACAACTTTATTTAAAAGTGGATAGCTGAACGCTTGTTTGTAGTACCCCTTCGGCTATTTCTGCCTATCATCAGGCAAGGCCGAGTGGGTGTCTGCTGGGTGGGTTTTCCACGAAGGACATAGTTACAAACATAATAAACACGATAATATTATGATAGTGAGATTGTGTGTGTTATGGTTTTGTGTTACTTTTTTTTCATCGTGCTCAAACATCAAATGAGTCTTCTCCCGCAGGAGACTAGGACTGTCAGACTCTGACTAATATCCACGGTGTTTCCTCAATAGCTCTTTACGTTCCAGGGTTACGGTTATTTGTTTAGACAGGGCCGCGACCCCTTGTTGTGTAACTTGGTTACATTTTACGTTAAGGTTTAGATTTTTTTTTAAAAACAAAGAAGTTACGTTGATGGTTTTCAATTTTTCATAATCAAATAAATTACTTTAACCCGCTTAATAAAATTATTTGTTAATTTATTGGGTGCCTACACTAACATACCAACTGCAGTACATACTATACAAAATAGGAAACAAAAATTAAGAATCATTCACAGTCGGCACTGGTTTATTAAAATAAACAAAAAAAAAAATGTACGTGTCGTATACCTACATAATGACATAACAAGTAATATAAAGCGATCTTAAATATCTTCTACGATAGGAATTTCATACATTTTAATATTATGCTAATTTAACGCTGCAAAGTTGATATTATTCGTTGATCCGAATATTCGATATAAGGAAGCAATATAATACCAATCAAGATACGAGAATGTTAAGGTAGCATTTTCATTGAACTGGTTTTGTTTATTAAATTATGGAATAAATTATAATAAAAGTCGTGAATCTCGAGTTACATGAGAAATCGTGTGAACAACTCTGTTTAGTCGTAAAACTGTTAATAAAAAGAGATGTTAAATCGCGGAATGGCATTAAGAATGAGCTTAACGTCCGTTCACGATTTTGGTCTAAGCGGCAAGCTCTGAAACGGGCGGCGCGAATAAAGACATTAGTTACTTTGTAAGTATGCATTTCATTTTTTCTCTTTATTTTTGTGAAGTTATCACTCATTTTTTGTGAAGGCTGGTTAACCTATAAGGCGACTGTGTAAGTCCTAGTCGTATTATAATTATATACCTTAATTTTACTGTACACAGAAGCTGTTGGAAAACCAAAATAAATAAATAAGTACGCGAATTCGCCACTAGCGGCGCGTCGTGGCGTGTTTCAAACATTTCTACACATTTGATCGTTTCGCTCGCTGCCCCGCGCTATGTCACCGAGCTGTAAGTGTGATTCTTTAAGAGCTATCGGAATAAAAAAGGCATTGAGCAAAAATAGCGATTTTGATCACAGTTAGTGCTGCTACAAGATTTTTTCTTTAATAAATCTGCAGAGCGTTGAATGGAAGAGCTTTGATTGAAATCGTAAGTTTGCCCCTTGAATATTGAAAAAGGTTTCTTCCTTGGATAAGTTTTTCATTACGTACAATCCAAATATCAGCTATACAAAAAATAGCGTGATCCAATTGCTTCTTAGTAGTATGTAATGTAGTGACTAGTTTTAATCTGTCTTGACATGGATTTAACAAAATATCCTACGGAAACGTAATTATTTAATAAAAGGTATCTTAAGTGTTGAATTGTCTGTATACACGGAAAAAAAGGATCTCTTCTGCGAAGAATATAAATATTCTTAAAAAAATTGTTTCAATCCAAATAAATATTTTCTTAACGTAAGTAAATGTGCTCAGTCGAAGAAAACCTGTTTACTCAAATTAAGAATAATAAATACTTGGTTTTAATTCTTGACGTAAGAATATATTTTTGATTCAAGACTATTACAATCTTAATAGAAGAAAATATATAGATTTTACTGAAGATATTCTTAAAATTAAACTTAATAATTCTTGATTCAAGTCTAATGTCTTCGAAGAAGACAATATAACTAAAACAATATTTTACTTCATTCAAAAATATATTGTTTTCCCCATATGTGAATCAGTATTTGTCTTGACCAATACGATATTGTCTTAATATAAGACATCCTTTTTTTCCGTGTAGCAAAAACAATTACTCTACTACAATAATTTAGAATACAGATAGTTCAACACTTAATCCATACTTATATTATATATACAATAATCTCGTAAACTTTTAGTAAGATAGAGAACTAAATACATAATAACATTCAAGTAGCAATCAGTCACAGCGCGACGACAATAAAACAATAAATAAATCTCAGTGACGACTCTATCTTACTTTTTGTCGACATCTTGTCCACTAAGTGTTTTTTTCATCAAACAAAAAGTCGTCTTATGTTTGAATAATACGAGTACATCTGTTCACAGATAACTAATCAAGGCTTTACGATGGACTATCTGATTACTGATCAGTACCTCGAGCACGAATCACTTTCGAAAAAATATTCGTATCGTCTCCGAAAGCATTTTGTATGGGAACTTGAACAGCGCCTCTGGTGAGCGTAAATTGAACTAATTTTGAGAGCACGAACAAATACGTGTAAGTTTCGTATCGTCTTCATACTTCATTCGAAACGTAATTTGAGCCATTTGTATGAAGATAGCAAGCACGAACACAAAACATGACGGATAGTTTCGTAACTGCCGAAGGCTGGCTTACGAGTTTTACGAATATTTATTCACTTCAAATTTGACAGTGAGAAAACATTCGTCGGGGTTTATTGTATGGATAAAATTATAATTAAAGTGATTGTGTTGTAGTATTTTGTTAGAAAATGAATGTGTGCTCCAATATTTATTATAATATGAATGTGTGCTGAAACTTGGACGCTCACCAAGCATATTATAATCCACCGCATGCAAGTTACTCAGAGAGCTATGGAAAGAGCCATGTTGGGCATCTCTCTCTACGACCGGGTGAGAAACACAGAAATTCGTAGAAGAACGAGACTTTTAGACATAGCATGGGTGATAGCAAAAAGAAAGTGGAAGTGGGCGGGCCATATATGCCGTAGACCGGATGGAAGATGGGGAAGGAAAATGTTGGAGTGGAGACCGCGAACGGGAAAGAGGAATGTAGGGAGACAACCGACTAGGTTGACAGACGATCTTGTTAAAGTGGCCGGAAGAAACTGGATAGCCATAACACAAAACCGCCAGCAGTGGAAAGATTTGGAAGAGACCTACACTCAGCATTGGGTGACTAAAGGTTGAAGAAGAAGAAGAAGAAGAATGTGTGCTCCAATATTTATTATAATAATATGATATTTTTCTATTTATGCTGCCATAATTCACAAAAAATAAGCACTTGACATGACAGGATTACATAATCTTTTAGCAACCGTACCTATCATGTTGCTTCTCAATCATTGCTCGATTCATTGATTGATATTATTGTCATTATTAATAAAATAAATAAAATCATCAAACACAGAACATTCATAAAGTGTTTTCTTTATTTTTACAATACATTTTTCATTAAATACCATGACAAAATATGCTCCTTAGCCTATTATCGTCTCATGGCCGCACTAAGGTACTCTGTGTTATTCAATATCGGTCTAGCAATATAACGTGAAAGAACAAACAAACTCATATTTGAATTGACTACTATGGATTTAAAACATTCACACTTAAAAATACAAAATAAACATTTTATTATGGACCACAGTTCAATGTATTAGTTAGTTATTTAGGACCTCAAAGATAGGAATTTCTTCATAATGCAAGCCTTATGGAGAAGTACTGTCTTCTCATTCAAGCTCTTCGCCGAATTTCCAAACGAGAGCCTCGTCTCATCATTGAATATCGTGGGGGATCCTTCTGTTCAACCGGTTAACAGACCTTCTTGATCAGGGTGTCAATTACTTATTTACTCCAGTAAGAATACTTCCGTTTAGTTATCTCAGTTTACTGGAAAAGCTTACAGAAAAATAACGAACTATAACAACAAAATCATTGAATATTGATTTGAAACCTCTTGACAGCGGACAGATTTGACAATATAGACATTAGGTATGACACAAGCTTTTTTTCTAAATCAAATTTTTTTCATGGCTTTTTATTTGTGCCAGTATGACAGACGTTCGTTTAGGAACGCAGTCAAATCAAACACAACGTTTTAGTAATTATTTTAATTATTATCTAACGGAATATTAACTGTTTCTGCAGTTCCTTTGTATTGCGTCATAAATTGAACAGTATTACAATTTTAAATGACCTAAAATCACTAATTTTCTAACAAAAATCCAGTTTCTGAACGAAACATTCATCCTTATTTACGTTAGTATGACGTCACCAACGTTTTCGTATCGCGCCCTCGGTACTAATTCGAAAGTGCTTCGTGCTTCCGACTTTCGTTGTATGCCGTTATTGTATCGACGGTACGATACGGTGGCGAGACGAAACCTTCAAATATTCGTGCTAGGGGTACAGGTTACTAAAATATTCAGCAGTGTTTTGTTTTGTTAAGATAATGAGACGAAGACTATAATTATTTAATGTGTCTTAGTTTAATGTACAGTCACAAGCAATTATATGTATACATTTGGCAGATTTTAAAAGCGATGTTCTCCTACCATATTGATTAACCTTTTACGTTTTCATGAACGTACTATTTTGGAAGCCCTGCTATTGCAAAATAGGTCTTATTTCAAAGTAAAAACCAGCATTTCACGAGGAAATTGCTCTCGAATTTTGTTAAGTGTTTACATTTTATTGCTCGTGGCTGTACCTACTATTGAATTTGTTTGGTGTTAAATTATTTCTTTTGAACTAAATTTAATACATACATAGCCTACAGTCTATACCTATTTAAATTATCTGTGTGATCAATCGCCTAGCAATACCTCGGAAGACTTGGTGGCCACTTGGACCCCTTGGTCTTAGTTTTTCAACCCCAAAAGGCTCAAACACATAACTACCAATTAGGATTATTGTGTCGCATTTTGCATGTGCATCATGATTACTGCATACTGCATCTGAGCCTATATATTTATCTCGCGGAATAAAAGTAAAAAACTATGGATTTCCACAAAGTAGCGCCTTATTCCATAATTTAATATTCAGGATTTTTTTTTGAAGTAATCTGAATTTTATGAGAAAGACGTATGTATACCTAGCCCATAAACTCTACATGTTAAGGGTTCATGTAGCCTTGACATATCTGGTGGGATCTTGACCTACTCCATGTTATCTGTTTTTATTTTAAACTCTAATTATTTTATTATCAATTAAATATAGGTATTTTCCTATTCTCTAAATCGCACCAATACAAACAAATCAAATGGTAATGTACACTCGATTCCTTACTATGTCACAGGTCAATATACCCTTATCACCAAACGAGATATAAATAAAACCTTAGTTTCACATGACCTTTGTGTGGGTGTTGCTCCACTCTGGCTGACCTTTGACCTTTCTGCTTGGAACGTGGGAGTTGGCGGGAAATGCGAAATTCTGGCATAGCGGCCATATTGCTATGTTGTTGTTACATAGAAACTTACCCTTAATTTTGGCAACGCTTTTGATAGTACCTACGGCAGTTTTGGTAGGTTAATTTAAAATTGCCGATATAAATTTTCGGACTGAATTTTTAATTTTCCTATATTTTATTCTGCTTTTGAGACCAACAGTGGGACAAAACCTATAGGTACCTTATATGAAAGAAAGAAGAAAAAAGGAAGAACTAATTTATCTAATTTGCTTCCTGAACATGTTTTTAATTTAAATTAAATAGGTTGTTAATGGTCATTAAAGAGATATAGGTAATTGCAATTCCACATTATGCACCTTGTGCATGTGGAGATGACAATGAAATAAAATAATGATAAACTTCGTATATCTGCTATTCTCCAAAACACGAACACGCGACATTTAATGTAAAATTGTTGGAGGTCCAATAAAAAAGAACATAACAATTCCGTTTTCAATTTTGACAATTAAATAAAAGATGAAACTATAAAACCGACATAAGACAGATAAACACGTGATAAACCTCACGCGACGACATGCCTACACAAGTAATAATATAATCGTTATCGATAAAACGTAGATATCTATAAAAACAGAAGAACAAAAGGTGCGCACGCGACGGTTGCGAGTGTTGCGACACTTCCGTTCTTCACATATGTGTTGGCCATATTGGGATTCTTATGCGTCATGTCATTATTTAAATTAACTTTATTTGGTATTGCATTGCATGGTGAGTTTTTTATTTTTTTGCTGTTATATAATTTTCAACATAATGGTTGGAAACACCTACAGTGTGAAAAAGATTTTAGCTAAGGAGATTCGACTGTTACATAATTTTAAAAAGTAGTCAAATTTATTTGTATGTAGAGGAAATCTCCAGAACAAACGATTAATTTTTTTTTTATATAGGAACCTACATTTTTCCCGAGTGCTATAAATTATTTCACGCATTTGGCCGAGCTGCATAATTTTCGTCTAGTAATTTCGAAAAAGTAATAGCGCGGGCGATGGGATGCTACACGGTCGGTCAGGGGCCAAAACTTCACGAGAATGAAATCGCCTGCAGAAGCTGGTGTACTTATAAATTATCATCATTATTTTAATTGGCAACGACATTCCACCCAACTGCTGCTTTTCTTAAAATTTCCCCCCTCTCATTCTAATAAATGTTGGTATGTAAATTAAAACAAATACTCAGCAAAGGTTTAATCCTTAAAATGTTAGATTCAAGCTCACCGCAACTAAAAACGGCGATAACAACAAACAACAAAGAGCTTGACCGAGCAAAAAGTTCAATAAAACTGAAATTAGTTCAGCGAAAAACCTGAGTAAAAACCTAGCAACTTTAACAATTTTAACAGCCGAACAACCTAAAATAAAGCGCTAGTCTTGCCCACTTTGTACTTTAAAAATGTATTAGGTAAAGATGTAGGTACAGGCTATAAAATTCCCATTCGCGGGGTCGGAGAAATTTGCCGAACCGCCGAAGCAAGTGTAGTGTGGCCGCGCCAGTATTTTACGACGTTCAGCAAATTGGGTCACTACAGACGGCTGCTTAATTCACCATATAAAAAGTTTAAACGTGTTTTTGATTATAAAGTTCTAACACGAATCGTGTTTATCAACTCACTGATACTTGTATAGTATTTTATGCGTTTTATGCCGCGTTTCAATATTTTATCGGCTGTGGAATGACCGTAAAATTCGTTTGGGGAGCATTCTTTTAGCTCGTTTCCCAATCATTAAAAAGAAAAGCGAAGGCATAATGATGAACCTGTAACCTAACAGCAAACGATTTTGGTTTTAAGTGTCCCAATACAAAAACAATATGACTTGCGATAGCCCGGCTGGTTTCAACAAAAAAAAAAAAACTACGGAAATAGTGGTTCGAGAGTAATTTAAACAAAGCTGTGCATCTCTATACATTTCAAGCAATACATATTTATTTATTGCATCAATAATAATTGCTCGCCATCAGTACTAGGAAACTCAGCGAGTCTTTTCTCGGAAATTCAATATAGGAAGAGCAGGACAAATTAATAGAAGTCAAATTATTAGAACTTGTGATTAAATTCCGATTGTGAGATCGAAACTCTTGGATTCTGAGAAGATCTGACCGATTCCGTAGGTTATTATTAATTTAATGTTAGAACCCCGTTTGATGTTCATTTATTTGAAAGAAAATGTGATAAGTTCCAATAAATACTTATTATTTTTCTGATGGTTCATAATGTTTCAAACGATATCATTTTAAATCGTTTTACATTTAGGGTGAGGCTAAATGAGTGTAACTTCAGAATTTCAGTCGCAGAATTTCGGTCGCTTTCATAGAAATAATTTGCGTTGCGAAAGAGTCGTCTTTTGTTTTGTATGAAAGCGACCGAAATTCTGCGACTCACGACTCAAAAATTTACGCTCGTTTGACCTCACCCTTAGTCTAGCTTTTTGGAACATTCTAGACTAAAATGAATAAACACTGCGCAGCTTATCTGATTTGGGTGAGGATGTTTAATTTCAAACATCAATAAAAAAGTTATGTTAAAAAATCACGTGTATTTTTATTCGATAAAATATTATAAAATTAATGCTTGCTTTTACGTTGCTAAATCACATCCAGAAGGCTGAATGCGATGAAATAAAACACAGAGATAGAGTAGTCTGAAATAGCACAGAGTTACCATTTTCCTGCTAATAAGTTCCCGTGCGATGATTTTTAACCGACTTCAAAAAGGAGGAGGTTATCAATTCGACGGTATGTTTTTTTTTTTTTGTATATTTGTTACGCGATTACTTCGCCAGTTGTGGACCGATTTTTAAAATTCTTTTTTTGTTCGAAAGGAGGTACTTCTGAGGTGGTCCCATAGTCACCAAGTTGGGATCTGATGGTTGGATCCTGGAGAAATCGAGGGCAACCCTCGAATTTTATAGGCCGACACACGGTTTTTCGCAAATTTTATGAAGTAATTTAAGTACTTGCGTATGGTAATCATAATTTCATGTAGCTGAGCTGATGATGGAAGGTAGAACTCCTTAATAATAAGGAGTAGGCATCGACTGATTTAGTTTGAGTTCGCATATCTCTGGAACTACAAGTCCGATTTAAGTAATTCTTTTTTTGTTGTACTAGGTATCATTTAACTTAGGGAATATTGCAAGTTTCATCAAAATCGGTTCAGTAGTTTTTGAGATAGGGAATTTTAATAGCTTATTGTGTACATGAGCGATGTTATTACCGGTGTTATGGATTACAAAATTGTAGTGCATATGTTGTATTTGACAAGAATTCGGGAAGAATATTTAAACTAAAAAGAGTGAAATAAAAACTTTTTCAAAAAAAAAATGTAACCGCCTTCAAAAACAACCATAAATAAAAAACGGTAAAAAAACCTGCAAAATAACTTTTCTTTCGGAAGTCGGTGGAAAAAAAAAATACAATGAAATAAAGAAAACAAAGACACCGACTTCCGAAAGAAAAGTTATTTTGCAGGTTTTTTTACCGTTTTTTATTTATGGTTGTTTTTGAAGGCGGTTACATTTTTTTTCTATTACTATGTGGACGAAGCCGCTGACAAAACCTAGTAAAATATACGAAGGTAAAAAAAAAACATTAAAAGCACTCAAGAAAAAAGATAAGTAGATAATAATTAAGTAGGTATACAAATAGGAATGTCAAGATTTCAAGATCTTTCGCTAAAAAAGTCGAGTTCAGCATTATGTAAAAAATGGAGCTTAAAATCAGGGAACAAAAAGTATTATAAGTAGAGCCTTCTTCGCAAGGTTATTTAGAAGTTATTCGCGGTGTAGATACGCAAACGTTGAAAAAAAAATCGACTTCGTTTTCTGAAGAAATATTAGAAAAAAATATTAATTTGGCATCGATATTATTAGTTCTATTTGGTATAATAGTTACAAAATCAGTAAAATCATGCTTTCAATTTCTGTTTATCGTTTAGTAAAATAAGTGTACTTAAATATAAACGACACGATTTTAATCAAAAGACTTTATAACGACATGTAATTTAAAAGTCAATCTAAACTTCTACGTCACATACATAAACTGTACGTTTTCAGCAGTTTCAGGTACTGCGCAGTTCAGTAGGAAAGCTTTCGCTTTCGGTCTAGAGGTCGCCCTGTCCTGTCTGACCTTTTTGTCCTGATGCGACTTAACATCGGTGTATCAAACACATTTTAAAAGCAACGACGTACGACTATGTCTAGGTATGTTAGATTTTTTACAGACTTGTACTGAAACAATGTAATTGAAAATGAGTGTTCATTTACAGTGAAATAAGATTATAATACCAAAATGATGTTTAGATAAATATGCGGCATTAATAATTATGACTTGAGCATCCATTGTAACAGAACATCGAACAGAGCCAAACATCGCTACGAACATTTTCACGATCTTTCTAGCGAACGCTCGTCCATGGTCGTCAAATTTTTTTTTTCATAAAGATGCCAGACGCTCGATGACAAAATTAAGCATCCACGTATATGCTTAATCTTGTCAGCACCTTTAGGGGCTTTAGGATATAAGATCCAAAAACAGACTGATCAAAGAAAGATAATTAAGAAAATGATAGTATAGCTAAGAAGGAAGCAAATATGCGGTACCTAATGAGAGTAATGAATTTATATTTATTTTGAAGGAAGCTATTAAAAACCATTTCGTTCAACACGTGTTATACAAACTATAAATGAAGTCAGAGTTTTCTATCAGACTACAACTAAAAAAAAAGCGTAGGAGCATATAACTTGAATAAAAAATAGACAATAACGATATTAAACTCACAAAATCTAGACACAATGCGGGGTCTTCAACGCAGACGCTAGACCGGACTGCAGAGAGCCACGGTGGACGCTGATAGCAATCGATGGGGATTAAGGTCATGTCCTTCAACACACGTATGACGTTGCGTATTTCGGACTCAGTAATGTAGGACATTAAAGTAATACAGGACATTGTAACAATGTGGGACATTGAAACATTGAGTAAAAAGGTTCCGTCTTTATCGACATCAAATACACTTTTTCCTTCACATATATTCCTTCCTTAATCCTTCAGATATATTTAAGAGGCATTTCCTTCATTGAGTCTTTGAATAAAGTTCTTAGTCCATCACCTTCTCTACTTTCTTCTCTCAAAACCTCGAGTTTAATCTCCCTTGTTTGAGTCTCCCCAAAATTTAAGCGTTTTAACCTTCATAATAAACAGATTTTGTCGGCCAAGGTTGCATGGGTCGTCTTGTCTCATCTTTGTTGTTATTGTTTATGTTTTTTAGATTGGTTTTATAAACTGAGGAGTTGTAGATTCTAATTTAAAGGCGTGTTGTATTGACATTTAAGGGGTTGTCTTTTTTGTTGATTTATTTTCTGCTGTAAATAATGTAACTCTTTTTTGCCAACTGACTATTGGGCTAGAAGACGTGTTTATTCTACTGTTTCATTTCTTGTCTATAAAGAGTACTTATTTTCCATCCCCTCCATACATACATAACATTCGTAGCAACTCTGACCTTTGCTATCTCCCACACATCTTAGTCTACTTCATTGAACATCATTTATAGACGAACGAACTGACAGCCGACTAATGATCGATGCCGCAGCGTTTTCATCACTTTCCATTTCATTTATTAATTGTACATACTACACATTCTATTTACTGATTAATATTACGGTACAAGGAGCGGTAAAGTCAATTATATCTGATATTAACTGTACCCCTCCATCACATGTCATTTGTCCCCGTAATGGGGCTGTAGTGTGCACGACGCCATGACCGAACGTCTGTAATTATCGCGCGAAGTGTGGAGAAAATGGCAGGTGTACGACGGCGTAAGCTTCATTCATTTGTTCGATTAGCCGTCAGAGAACTATCATTAGTGTCTCTTTAGCATCTAGCGGACCGATTGACTCCGCCTCTAAGAAAATGCATAGTATCCAGTTATCGCTTATCTATTTATCGAACAACCTCGAATCAAATCATAGACGTTGTTAGTTTTATGATCCACTTTATTCAATTACAAATAGATTCTGCGGTTTGAAACGTATTTCTAAAAATATATTTTTATATTGGAGATTAATTTATTTGATCGCTTTTATTCGTGTTGTTCAAATAAACTCTACCTACATTGAAAAATTTGTTTTTTAAATAACAAGTTTCGTGACTGAACATTAATAAAACACGAAGAAGAAAACATCAAACAAATCTACTTAAGCTTTAAACTTCTTAAGCAACATAACAACTTCGCAATAACTTCCACAAAAGCGTCTGCTTATCTGCGTGTGGCGCAAAGAAAACAAAATGAGTGAAAACAACTCGGCTTCATATCAATTAGCGCGGAGCAAACAATTACTTTCCGTCACTTGCGAGACACTCCACACACTTTGTTTTGTGGTTTACGTAACAGACACACAATCATGTTATTTGCGTAATCTGTTGCGGCTCATTCATACGTGTCTACTTGTTATTTCTCTCGTCGTAAATCGACACCAAAATAGGGAAACCACATTGTAAACAACGAGCAGGGAAAGCAACAAGTCGCGGGGGCGGCACCCGCACGACCTCTTCCGGCCTTTTACGACATTCAAGATACCATCTATCCTTATCCACCACCCACGAGTTATACGCATCAGACCCACTGATGCGTAATAACCCCAATTTTCATATCAAACATACGTCGGTAACTTTCAGGAAATTGGCGGTCGCTTCAGATCCGTCAAAGCACGTAATTTCCCATCCATCTCTTTCCGTGAATGCACTCAAAGTAACCATGCGTAGTATTCTTATACAGAGTAAAATGCGCTGTACGCTAACTACGCCGCACTCGAAAGCTTTGCATACAAGAAAAACAAATAGTGCTGTACCATTCCCATGTTGCACCGACCGACACTGCGAGAGAGAGTCGTTGCGTTTGTAGTGAGGTTCCGTCGCCTGCATAGGCGGCAAGTCAGCGATCATCGTGCCGGAGGATTTGTTTTGGTGTCGAGCTCAAGTCGCGTGGCGACTCGGCGCAGCGCGATGGACAGACTGGCGCGCAATTCGCCAGAAAGGGATGGGATGCGACTCACGCATGCGCAAACACAAACGCGGGAAGTGATTTCTAGATGCGACTTCCGCAAACAGGAGCGTCACAGAGAGCCGCGAGACATGGCCAGTTGGCCATTTGATTTTTGCTGTTTTGGGAGGCTTAACAGATTATTTTCAAATTAAATGGAGGTAGGTATTTCATTAAAGCAGAAGCCACTGATGTAGCCGACAAAAGCTGTATAAGAAGTAAACGTTGTCCGCACGGGTAAGCTAATTTGCGTCCCGAAGAAAATATTATTGTAACAGAGCGCACTTATTCATGAGGAGATCGAAATTGGGGAACTGTTACGTAAGACTGAGTTCACGTTCAGGGAACATAAACATTGGTCGCTTTTCCTTTATTTTTCTGTTTTGTCGGAAAATATGAACGACTATAGTTCTGTTCATGTACTTAGGATTACACCGAGCTTTCAATAGACCGCAAAGAGGCTAAAGGTCAATGACGTCACAGATTTCTTTGTATAAAATAATGGTTTAGAATAAGCTTAATAAAACGTGGCTAATGTCACTGAGGAAGTTCTTCCGAAAACCTTAATATGCCTGAGCTTATAAGCTCATGACAAACACCGTGTTAGAACTTCATGCTTCAATAGTTCCAAATTTCAGGCATATTATCCTGAATTCCAGTCTATTGAAGCAATAGCTATGCTATATCAGGTCGGAATTTAGTATTTAAGTATTCAGCAATTTAAGCTTCAGTTTCAGTCTAGACTTCTTTGAAAACCTAGCCGTTTCCAGTAATCGCTATAACAAAATTGGTCTGTGTATTATTATTACGTTCGGTGCCCTTGTAGCTTTAGTAAGGTCAAGATTATCTTTAAAATTGGATCATTATGGGCTTCAAGTTTTTGAAGATATTAAGAGGATTTAGTGAAATATGGTAGGTATGGGTAGTTAAGAAAGTGGGTGAATATTGAGATTGATATATTTTGCCGGAGAAAGGAAAGGAAGGAAAGGGAAGGGAAGGGAAGAGTGGAAGGTTATAGGGAGACCTTTGCTCAGCAATGGGACAATACAGGTTAAAAAAAACTATTGATATTCAAAAAACCTTTTTTGGGTTTTTATAATTATGTATATCAATGACTACAACAGATAAAGATGGTTGAAACAAGACTTGTTGCGGCGATAACGACTAATAGATTGGATTTATTAGTTTTAGTTTATTGTTTGGTTGCAAATGAGAAAGAGTAAGTGGTCCGGGAGTCGATTCCCTGTTCGGGTAAAGTGTTATTGGATTTCTCAATTAGGATTCTTCAGTAGCAGCTACAGAACTCTATTTGACATGGGACTTGAAAACTTGCGAAATATGAAATCTCTGCTTAACCCTTCGGGGAATTAAGTTATATCTTAGTTTTTTTTTTAATGTAAAACTTTCTACCACACTAGTTACACGTTTACAAATATGTATAACAAACTGAAATACACAAACAAACAGTCCCAGAACAACTACCTGTAACTGTATGCCATACAAATATTTGTTACTCGCGTATTTAGAACTTACTACACGCATTGAATTTCGCATCAGAACCCGTAGCTTCGACCGAAAATTCGGACCACTCTACTCTCTATCACTTACGGACAAGATTAGTTAGTGGTATGAAC
The DNA here is from genome assembly GCA_950005045.1 of Agrotis exclamationis. Taxonomy (NCBI): domain Eukaryota; kingdom Metazoa; phylum Arthropoda; class Insecta; order Lepidoptera; family Noctuidae; genus Agrotis; species Agrotis exclamationis. The sequence continues at coordinate 10,704,872 of OX465432.1, forward strand.
TAAAAGATGACAACATGATTTGACACTTGTACTGACTCGATGTGTTGACGTTAGTGGCCCCCAGAATACTGAAATTGCTTCTTAATTTATTTTAAACTACCAGACGGCGCTAATAAGCAGCTGATGCCATTATTACTAGTTTTAATGTTTTCATTCAGACAAATGATAGGGTTGCACATTTAAATGATACTTCAGTGCATATAACTTAGCACCTGGAAATGTTGGCAATTGGAACTATTTTAAACTCTTCGTAAATAGAGTTTTTACCCCACAAGAATATTAAAAGCCTTAGGTCTTATCACGAGATTAATATATTTTTATTTATTAATAGCGTACTTAAAGTATTTACATTGTCCATTGTATGGAAAATTTAAAAAGTGCCTCTATTTTGTACACGAACTAGGAAATTTTTATCCGTCAAATTATCGTCAAATTTCCCGCTTAATTTACGTCACAAAAACGTGAAAAGTCATGCTAGGGCTTCAGGTAATGGAAACAAAATGAACCAAGTTATTGGTTTACATCTAAGTAGTTATTAAAGTGATTTAAATACTTACTAACTACACAAAGGCGGGCGATGGCGAGGCGGGGTGATAAAGCATTCACTTATAACAGAATATCGAGCATTCGCCGTTTTTAATTTTGGCGAACTGAATAAAGAACCAAGCATGGAGGCAAACATCGATCGCCACGAACATTTTCACAATCTTTCTAGAACTAGGGACACGATATCGCAACCATAAGTAGCGATATCGATATAGTATCGGTATCGAAACAAAAGTATCAAATTAGTAATAGCATCGAAACGAAAGTATCGATATGAGTAAGTATCGAATGAATTTGGAGTTTCCCTACTACTTTTTTTTTTACCTTTGTAATGGTAGTCGTCAAATGAGTCCTCCACCCAGGGCAGGACGGGAGGGACTGTCAGACTTGTACTGACTAAAATCCACGGAGTCCTTCAATAGCCCTTTAAATGTCAGTATGATGACGCTCTTTGAGGCGCGCGTGGAACACAACGCGCCGTCGAACCGGGCATGGTCCATGGTCGGACAGCGAGTCACCCATTACTCGCCGCACGCATGCCCGCGCCATAGTTTCTCTACTACTTTAAATTAATTCACAGCCACATGATCCACAACAGAGATGCGCAGATCATGAATGTGACTTGTTGTGATTTATTAATGGACCACAATTAAAATAAAATAACAAACAATTTAGATAGGTACAAAAAAAGGTTTGATAGGTACAAAAATAAAAGCTATGTACAGCTATCTTACTCATATCTGACAGTACACTGAACACGAGAGTGAGTGAAACAAAAACACCGCACAGTTCTTATTATTTTCGAATGAGTCACGAGTTAAAATGTCAAGTGGTTCTACTTGGTTGTAATAATGCTACTAAATTAAAAGTACGTACTGTGCGATGATCTTTTTCGTAAAGTCAGCCCAACTGAAAATGGTATACGTCTTATGCCGACCATACACGGTACCAGTATACTTGTGCAAATCTAGACTTGCACAAACACAGGACAGTGACTATGTTAGAAATTTGTACAAGTATACTGTAACGTGTGTGGCCGGCATTAGTGTGTGGACGGTTTGGTGAATTTGTGTGTGTGTTGAACATCACTTTTACAACACACGCATATAGAAAACTTAATTGAATCACGAATGTTAAGATGTATAATTATTATGCATCCCTTTCTTACGCCTTCACAATGCACAGAGACAAAAACAGTCTGTTGCTATTTTAGTTAAGGTTTCTATTGTTTTAGTTATTATTCTGAGGTACAGAATAGAATACCTATCTGTACTTTAAGCTGATGCGTTAGATTGGTATTTATGAGTTAGTTGTTATTTTTTTATGGAATCGATACTTGATGCTAAGTACTGATATTAGTACTAGTATCGAAAGAAAGTATCGAATATCTGAATACTAGTATCGAATCAAAAAGTAGCGATATGAGTAAAGTATCGGATTCGATATCGTGTCCCTATCTAGAACGCTCTAGTCGACAGTCGTCAAAAAATAACGTCATGAAGATAATGGTTACGAGCTGGGTATTGGGATAAATTAATTAACGCCAATTAAAACCAAATAAACTTTATTCAATTTCTAACATAGTCACTGTCCTGTGTTTGTGCAAGTCTAGATTTGCACAAGTATACTGGTACCGTGTATGGTCGGCATAAGACGTATACCATTTTCAGTTGGGCTGACTTTACGAAAAAGATCATCGCACAGTACGTACTTTTAATTTAGTAGCATTATTACAACCAAGTAGAACCACTTGACATTTTAACTCGTGACTCATTCGAAAATAATAAGAACTGTGCGGTGTTTTTGTTTCACTCACTCTCGTGTTCAGTGTACTGTCAGATATGAGTAAGATAGCTGTACATAGCTTTTATTTTTGTACCTATCAAACCTTTTTTTGTACCTATCTAAATTGTTTGTTATTTTATTTTAATTGTGGTCCATTAATAAATCACAACAAGTCACATTCATGATCTGCGCATCTCTGTTGTGGATCATGTGGCTGTGAATTAATTTAAAGTAGTAGAGAAACTATGGCGCGGGCATGCGTGCGGCGAGTAATGGGTGACTCGCTGTCCGACCATGGACCATGCCCGGTTCGACGGCGCGTTGTGTTCCACGCGCGCCTCAAAGAGCGTCATCATACTGACATTTAAAGGGCTATTGAAGGACTCCGTGGATTTTAGTCAGTACAAGTCTGACAGTCCCTCCCGTCCTGCCCTGGGTGGAGGACTCATTTGACGACTACCATTACAAAGGTAAAAAAAAAAGTAGTAGGGAAACTCCAAATTCATTCGATACTTACTCATATCGATACTTTCGTTTCGATGCTATTACTAATTTGATACTTTTGTTTCGATACCGATACTATATCGATATCGCTACTTATGGTGGCGATATCGTGTCCCTAGTCGCCGATCGGCACCCCTTTTTATATCCCGGCCGGACCCACTAGATGTTTCTAGAAGGTGGTCGAATGTTTTGGAAACATCCATAGACTTCGACATAGTCCCATACCTTCTGGAACATTCCAGAACCATCTCGAAACATCTAGAAAAGGGTAGAATTTTCTAGAAACTTCCAGACCAATCTTCGGTAGAATTGTCGAGAACCTTGTGGAACTTTCGAGAAGCCTATAGAAAGGTCTCGCAATTCGATCGACGTAACATTTTATACCTGACAGTCGGCTCGGCAAAAAGCTCGTCAGAACGCTCTCGTTTGTTTTTCTGTAATGTAACATTCGCATGAATGCTCATTACAAGTGAATGCTAAAGGTTATCAGCACCTTAAAATAAAATGAATTGTCAAGTAACAAGCTGTTTGTTTAGAAGAAAAATTAAAAAGTCAAGATGGAAAATAAATTGACTTACTTGCTCCAGTTTTCTGCTTTCCCCACACGCGGTTTCCATTAAAAATTCCTAAAGGAAACCTATAAGTTATTAAATTACTTAGGCGGAGATTTCTATTTTCGTATAGAAAAAGAAGCCAGTTTAAGTAGCGCATTAGGTCAAGGGTGAAATAACTCGTGGCTAAATTAGGTATATAAGCCACACGTTTCGATCGAAAGTTAAGCTACGGTTCCTGAGGTTAATCTGTCGATAGGTAACCATTCCTTCATTAGTGTGATACCTCCGTGACAGTAGGACCTTCGAGAATATGCGCTTTGAGTTGAAAGTTTCGAGTACATACGGTAGACTTAACAATATTATTATTACCCAGGAATTGTACGGTAGAGGCCAGCTTGGTAGCCGTATCATCATCATATCATCAGCGCATACCTAAAGTTCCCACTGCTGGGACACGAACACAGACCTCCTCTCTGTGAAACGGTGTGGGTAGTTTGTAAGATGTCACATGTCTTCGAACTTTCGGTTCTAGGACATGCCGGTTTCCTTACGATGTTTTCCTTTACCATTTTTGAGAGTAAAAAGGCTAGGCATCTGGTTAGGTCAAGGATAGTAGTCTCCTGAGTCGATTTCTTGACTAATTCAGCTTCATAATTAACTAGTTTCCAAGTTAAAATGTTCTTTGTTATGGCCACAATTTATTGCTTAACTTAGTAATTGGGATTAATAAAACAAACATAGGTTAAGGCGAAGTTGAGTCGTTGTCGGCCTCATGGGGATTTCAGACGGATAATAACGATCATAAATTCGCCACTTGGAATACCAGATTTTTTTGGTTTTTATTGCTGTGTACGACATCGTTTTTATTGGAATTTCTAAACTAATTTTATAAAGAGATTATTTTTTTGTTTGTATCTTTGTTCTTCAGCCAAAGTGATAACTTATTGAAGAATATCTTTGCAGAAACTTGACTATTTATTTTTAATGAGAGGGATTTAGTTATTTACCTTATTTCGGCAAACAAATTCTCATTACAAGTAAATTTCAAATTTAAATAGTTTGATCCGCCAAATATTTAAACCAACCTGCATAAAAAGAGGTTTTTGTTCAAAGATGTACAGTCTTACAATAAACGTTGAGGCAAAGGACGACAACCAAGTGAAAATACGCGCTACACGATATCGCACACGCCAAGTGGATGCGATTTCAACGTTAACATCTATATTAAGAAGGATAAGCCGGGGCAGTTTTTCACAATCCCCTCTAGATGATGTCTTGAATCTTGAAGGTCGTTTAGCATGACCGAGATCACTGATATTACCCTAATATAAGTGTAGTGGATGTTTTACGAGCCATTCAGCCCGTCGGCCACGGAGATAATTTGCGTGAACGTGTGATAAAATCACCGGGTCCTTATTTAAGGCCCGGTTCGGACAAGCCGGCCCATTGTGCTGTTTAAGCGACGGTTAAGTGGTGATTAGGAGGAGTTCACATCTGTGATACGAGCGCAGATAAATATCAATAAGTAAACATGGGTTACGGTGTATTCCGTGTATTTATGGTTGAAGACATGAGTGGAAATGGTTTGGATTACACGTATCTTGCATAATTGAAAGGATATTTTATCTGATTTATAAAGTACCGACATCTTTTTAAAATTTGTATTGGAAGTCATCAGATAATGTACATTTTTTCACTAAAATTAAACTTACCTTTATTGACAGCACCATCAAATGATTAATTTTTAAAACCCAGCTTACCTGAAACAAAAATAAAATATTCTATTTAAATACAGCACTTAAACAAATCCGAGTTAACGAACTGTAAGTGAGAATTTCCATAAAATAAATGGTGGTATAATAAAGAGCATCGCTTTAACTATCGGATTGAGCCATGGACACGGCTACGGGAATATTTGGTTTTATTTCTGATTCCGAACGGTTGGATGGGCCGAACCGTATCGAGGCAAAACGCTTAATTGAAAAATGCCTGCAGTTTTCAATCTATTTTTGTTTCCGATGCTATCTATGAACATTGTGCAAATCTTTTTTATTGGAGACCGACAAACGGTGTACGGAAACAAATATGTTTGCTGCGTATGAAATAGCTATGTTCGATTGTTTGTCTATTTTCGAGATTTTTTGATCGGCCGAATTAATATCAGATAGTAGCGGGAAAATACGGGCAATACATAGTATACTAGTTTTTATGAATAAAACATGTAAAATAGTGGTTAAATTTTGAGCGTAAAAATGTTTTGTCTAGTATATCGCAAACACTCGAGACGATTCAATAAACAAAAAACTCAACCATAAATAAACACTTATGTGCTATCGAGACAAATAAAAATCTGTACATAAAGAAAAAATGTCTTAGAACCAACTAAATTGTATTTGTAGGACAAAGACAAAGGTCGTCTCGTCCCTGAAAGTCCATAAAGCAGAAAGTATGACCCGAATATCGGCAGTGTTTGTTTAGGGCGGCCCTATCTCGGCAACTTAAACCATTATTCAGGATTCTATCGGTAAATGGTTTATGTCGAGTGAGAACGGTTTTTATTACCGGTACCATTGATTAAACTTATTTGTTAAACCGTAGATGTATGAATACAGTTATTGGCGTTTAAAGAAATTAATCAGATCGTTGTTGATATTAATGCGTTCGTAATACCGTCGTACTTCATTCGTAAGTCTATACGTGGATATTAATTTTCCTATCAATTTTCCTTTTGGCATATTGCCCGGAACATTATCGCAATTCCCTCTACATAGCCGTGTTAATAAAATGTTTTAGTACATACTTTTTCAATGTTATAGGACACATAGAAATACCGGATAAGGCGAGGGCCTGTTATGTCATTACATTAGCCTACTATTAACCACCCTTTCTAACCTACGTCAAGTAAATGGAAGATCCGTGTCCACCTTTATTTGCTACTAATTAATTTATATGAACTCTGTAACAGTGCGGGGCATTTAAAACAATCTGACATTCCTATCGCAATGCAGAGTGCGCTATTTAGTTCGGTCATTATGAACTGAGAACGGCAGTTCCCTAGTGCATGCAGTATAAATTTAAAGCAGTTTAGATATACAGGGTGTCCAGTAATGAATGGATAACCTTGGAATGGGTCATAGTAGAACTAAAGGCGATTCAGAAAAAAATACAAAAAAAAAATCAATACCGAGTATTTCCTAAGATATGTCAATTTTAAGAATATTGATAATTTTTGGTACCCTACTTTACATTCCTCCACACCACGACCACAAATTGATGAATTCCATCATTTTTTTATTGATAAAATAATCTACATTAACTGAGCTAATATATGAGCAGTAAATAGTAACACTGCTACTAAACAGCTTTTTAAAAAATGAATTCGAATTAGTACTTTAGTGAAAAAATTGAGAAAAAATTTCATTGAGACAAAGTTTAAGCAACCATAGCATGAAAAAACGTATGGCAACACAGGTGACCAATAATTTTAAAATAATATGCACTTAATGCAGATTTCAAAAAGGTATTACTTATCATTGTACCTAATGGTAATAATGAATTATTGCTAATTGAGTTTGAAAGGAGAGAAAATTGCTGCTGAGAAAAGTTTGAAATATTCAGGTAGTCCAGGTAAACCCCACACATTTTAAGAATTTCACGGAAGAAAAAAAAGTCGCATCTTCTAGACGCTTCGAATGACACCTATTTCAAATCTGTTGGATACCTTCACCCACCTTCACCCAGGTTAGGTTAGGTAAGCCAATTTCTCTCCTTTCAAACACAAATAGCAATTATTCATTATTTTCAATAGGTACAATGATGAATAATACCATTTTGAAATCTGCATTAAGTGCATATCATTTAAAAACTATTGGTCACCTGGGTTGCCATACGTTTTTTTCGTCATTGTACCTATTGAAGATAATGAATAATTGCTATTTGTGTTTGAAAGGAGAGAAATTTGCTAACCTAACCTGGGTGAAGGTATCCAACAGATTTGAAATAGGTGTCATTCGAAGCGTCTAGAAGATGAGACTTTTTTTTACTTCGGTGAAATTCTTAAAATGTGTGTGGTTTACCTGGAATACCTGAATATTTCAAACTTTTCTCAGCAGCAATTTTCTCTCCTTTCAAACACAATTAGCAATAATTCATTATTTACATTAGGTACAATGATAAGTAATACCTTTTTGAAATCTGCATTAAGTGCTCATTATTTTAAAATTATTGGTCACGTGTGTTGTTATACGTTTTTTTCATGCTATGGTTGCTTAAACTTTGTACGAAATTTTTTCTAATTTTTTTCGTCAAAGCACTAATTCGAGTTAATTTTTTGAAAAGCCGTGTATTAACAATGTTAATATTTATTGCTCATCTATCAGCTCAGTTAATGTAGATTATTTTAACAGTAAAAAAATGATGGAATTCATCAATTTGTGGTCGTGGTGTGCAAGAATGTAAAGTAGGGTACCAAAAATTATCAATATTTTAAAAAGTGACATATCTTAGGAAAAACTCGGTATTGATTTTTTTTTGTATTTTTTTCTGAATCGCCTTTAGTTCTACTATGACCCATTCCAAGGTTATCCATTCATTACTGGACACCCTGTATATGTAGATAGATGCATAAAAGATTTATTTAGTGCAATTGAGACATAATAAGTACATAAAAGGAAAGACAAAAAAGTACAACTACAACAGATAAAAATAAGTGACACTGTAACATAATTATGATGTGACTGCAGATTTGTGCGGTGTGTGTCTAAGGATTGCACTAAATGGACAGCATATGCGTCAGGTTGCTGCTGAAATTCTGTTCGCTGACTGGTCACATTGAATTCGACATACTAAAAAGGTACACAATGACGGTACCGAGTGGTTTTTGACACGTATCACCCTACGAAAACAATACACCGCAGTGTAATCCATATTAAACAATCAAAAGCACGATGAAAGCCTGTCGTTCGCCACAAAATGAAAATTTGCCATTGTGCTGCACCGTCGGTATGTCCGCATACATTTTTGGCGATCCCACGTAATGGGCCACGTAAATACGACTGCCAGCGACAGCCCACCAATTACAAAATCATTAATAAACACCCCGAAATATGAAGTGGTGAAATAATAAAGTCGGAACGAGTCGCCGCGCAAATTGTCGGTTACCAGCCGTTGCTTGCGATTTATTCATAAAAGTAAATTGGCCACGTGTACCCAATGTTGGTTTATTGGATAGCCACGCCACGGTAAAGGGTATTATTATTAAAATATTGATCCTTTTTTAGGGGAACTGCTGTTCAAAGGAGCGGAGATATTAGATCATTTCGATGATATACCACTGAAACGTGATACCGTTTACTTACTACGCAATTGTTATTCTGAATTACAGACGTTGGTTCTCGGAAATATTAATTAACAGATTATTCAGATATTGATTCTTAGAAGGAACAGAATAACAAATTATGTTTACAAACCAGATTTTCAGCCTATAAACTCTTAATGGTTAGAATGATGATTGTGACGTAGATTAATTTGTTTACTAAACATACACGTATTGTAAAACACAACTGGTTTCCGCCATCTTTTCGAATACTGTAGTTTAATACGGTTTTCATCAATAGACAGAGGATTGACTGATTCAAGAGGAAAGCTTATACAGGTGTATATTATTGGCATTGTTTTATTCTGCTTGATATGGAGGTAAGTGGAAACTGCGTATCTTTCTTCTCCTCTACTATTATTTTTTGATACTTATATGTATTTCGTTGTAAGATCAAAGACAGTTAAATACACTCTCCGGGACATGTTGAGCGTCATTGTCTCTTTTTTGGTGGCCGCTACTGTTGATTCTGGCTTTCAGGATTTGCAGTGGTTTGGGAATAATGCGGTGGGATCGTCCCAATGAAAAAATATATAAAATAAATATTTTAAATTTAAATACTCGCAAAAAGTCGGGACGAGTGTTGAGTTTTTCTATTAGGCTTTTCTCTAGTACTAGAACGGAGTCTGAATTTCTTTAGTTACCCCTAGAATCTGACTTTTTGAAGACAATTTTACCAATAAAAGTTATATTGATAAATCATTCACCACTATATTTTACTAGATAAGACAGGAGAAACTACGAATAATAGAGAAATCTTCTTATTTCCTTAGCCTATATCAACAGAATTAATGGCTTTATCTACTTAGCAGTGAACCACATGCCAACAACTAATTGAATAAGTTAAACACGAACAATATCAAACAGAATACATTTAGTAAACTTGCTCAGTGTTACAGTGATTAATTTAACCAGCTGTTAGGCATCTCACGGTTATATTAGATCAACGATTTAAGGCATAATGTACTGTAGTGTGTATATTGTATAGTAATTGCTACTGAGATAAAATCATGTTAACAACTTGTGTACTATAATAATTTTTTATAAAAATAACAATTTAACGAGTTAGGTCCAAGAAGACCTAAAACAAATTTTCCCGTTTTTGTCACGAAAGGTAAACGGCAAATGACGTTAATTTGATGGAATGGAAAATAAACTAGTTCCTCGTTCGTACACTAGGGCATTTTCCATAAAATAAACGGCGTGCATCCCTCTCATTTCTTTTCTTTTTACTGATTGACATAAGTTTCGGTAGGTAGCTTAGCTGTCAGTCAAAATATTTTTTTCGTTATCCACCGTCACCGTGACCGCTGGTAGTGTCACTTTGTCTAATACTTGTGTATTTTATTTTATTTAAGATGGAGTTTCAAGACATGGGGCTTCTACCAAATGATTTTATGAAGAACTCGCTGTTCCCCGCGGGTCCACCCCCGCTGCTCTGTTCCTCTTGGTCGTAGCGTGATGTTAAATAGCTTATTAAATTACCTTCCTTACGTAGCCTTAAATAGCCTTTCTTGGTGTTTACCAAGAAAGGCTATCTAACACAAAAAAAAGTTTCTAAGATTAGCGCGTTCAACTAACCAAACTCTTTAGTTTTTAATATTAGAATAGATTTCCTATATATGCAATAGTTTTTCTACCTATAAAACTTAAAATAAATGGTCATTTAAATTTATTACTTCACAAAGAGCTGTATCTAAAGAGGGCTTATGTAGAGGGCATTAGTTGCTTATCGTCCGTTCTATGAATCACTTGAATAAACCGATTTCCTCCTAATGGTACTCCTACGCACTCCGTATTAGAGATTTACACCTAACTCGTTATCGCCTTTACCATTTTCTTTCTATCTATCGCAAAGATCTTTGCCTACCTCATAAAGGATGTAAGGAAGCAAATATTTGTACGGTGAGTATTTACATAGATATTATGCCTTGAGTTGTAAATAACGCTTTGTTTGATGTCATGATTATGTAATGAGATGATTCATGAATGATGACAGAATAATCTACGTAGACTGTAGATTTTCCTGCCATCATCCTAAAAATAATACTAATTCGAAGAGGTATATACATATGTATATATAAAATAAGTTCTATCTAAGAACGTTACACGCACGTGATAGAAAATAAAACAATATGGATCAACGCTAATCCAACGCCTGGAAAGACTCATGTGTCATCTTGTGAAGGGTCCGTTGGCGCGCACCGCTTGTCGTGGGTTCGATTTCCTCACGGAACAAAATATTTGTATGATCTACAAGTACTTATTCCGGGTCTGGCTGTTTGTGTATATGACTTTAAATGTTTTAAACGTACCGTACGTCACAGGAAAACTTTCTAGGGTAGGGTTAAAAAAAATCTGCGTAATCTTGCCAGATGTCGTATAAATTACACCGCGAGATCAACCTAGCAAAATTGGTGCAAATTGTTGGAGATTGCGTTTCCTAAGCTGCTTAGTAAACAAATCAAAGAAAGCTCTGGGAAATGGTGTCCGAATCACCAAGTCGACTCTTTGCGTGACCAGAGGGCTGGCCTATTTCTTAGTTAATGAGTGTTTCCTTGACATCAGTTGCCATCCAACGTGACAACGCTGCTAGCGTTTTGGGCACTTTTCCCCTTGACAGCGATGTAGATGAATGACGCTCTTCGAATTATTATTATTGTATTTTAATTGTAATATAATAAGAATAGAAGAAAGCTCTTTTTAGAAATGCTACTCATCTCTTTGCAATAATATAATCCCTTCTCTGCAATCATCATTCTCAGTGCAAAAGGTATTAAATATAATTAATATTAACCTATTATTATGATAATCTGAACGAAAGAAAAAAATTTCATCGAGACAAGTTCCTGGAATGATTATATCTTATAGGTACTTATATTCTGTAAGAGCGAGAAAAGCAAAATCTATTCTGAAGTGAAATAGACTAAATTAAATACATAGTAAATTGTGCAGTCCGATACGCAAAATAAATGCCGTGAATGTATCTAAAATTAAATTGAATTGTCAGAGCGAAATTTTATCTATTTTTACTCTTGGAAAAATGTTGTTACATTACATTCACGTTTACCGTTTTTAACAAAGTGTCCAAAATGAAAGGGTATTGAAACGGTCGATGTTTTCCATTGAATTTCAGGTCGAATCAAAACGTTTCCAAGTATTTCAATTTGAACAACGCGTTCAATAAATATTTATTTTACTTTTTCTATTTGAAATGTGATCGTAAAGTTTTATTATTACAGTATGTTGTAGAAAAAAATATCTTGCTGCGCTGTAAGTTGCTAAGGATTTTAGTTTACATACTCGTACGATAACTATTTTCAGTAGAAACAAAAGCTTCATCGCAGTTTTATATTGAATTTCAGAACTTTATAAGTGGTGATGACTCTAATTAATGTATGGGTTTAAGTAATACCATAAACACAAATTTATCGATTCATCCATACATAAACTCAGGATCATACACGCAGAAATGGATGTTTATTACATTTTAAAAGGCGATTGGTACTTTGATGCCCCGATCATACAATTCTGCCTACCACGTATGTGTATAATTTTATGTAATTAAATAGATAATCTCCGATAGTAATAGCATCAATTCAATCAGATAAGAAGGTTTTTATTCCATTCCATATCCTGCTTTAATAAGTACTCATCGATGATAACGAGCCTGAGTACTCATCATTACTACTTTTTTTTATTACTAACCAATGAATACATTTGCAAAGCTCGAGGGCACTTTTCAGTTACACAAGAACTTAACTGCCAGTTCCACTCCACTTACATAATAAACCTTTTTGATGCATAATTTCAAAGATAGTTTTCATTTGCTCTATACAGATTTCCAGAGATTTTATTCCAGCATACCGTATTCATGGCTACTCACATTTCCGTCGCAAATTTTCCACGTTTGCTGAAAATAATTAATAAAGTCTACGTTGCCTTTCCAAGTTTCAGTTTATTTGTTGGTCGGCCAACCGGTTAATTACAGTTTTATGTTTAAAATTTTTATATCCAATAAAATGTTCTTGGTTTTATTTTTCTAAGAATTTTCTCTGCGAACATTCCCAGTTATTTCGACTTTATATTTTTATAGTTTTGTAAGTTGAACGGTTGAAGTTTGAGCTTTGTTGAGAATAAAGTATGTCTTATAAGAAGGAACTTATGGAATTTACTCTTGTCTAGTTCAACAAAGCGTGTATTTTCTGTAATTCCCACTGTGTAGTAAAACTCCACTAAAAACAGCTTTTCTTTTATATCTAGACTAATTTTGAATACAATGATGAACAAAGCGCCTTGTTTTTTAGTGAAACACATTATACGAGGTGCAGAGTGATAATGCCCACTAACAATGAAATAAGAGACCCAAAAAAGCATTTCATTTTGTCGTTCACAGTGAAAAGACGACGAAAACAAGAGAGGAAAAATAAATAATGAAGCCCAATTAACTAAGAAAAGAGCGACTACAAAGGATTAGGGATTCTGGATGAGCTACACTGGAAAATACTTTTCAACACATTTGCTCGAAAAATGCGTTTACGAAGCCTGTATACATTGTTCGAAAGTTAAAAATTACGCACCATACAACGGAACGTGCGGTAAAATAGGTACTCTCACCTAAGTACCTACTTTACGGCACGCCCCGTTCTATAGCACCGTGCGTTTTCTTTACGGTTTTTTTTTAATTTCCATTAAAAAAAATAAGAACTCCACCAAAGAGTTTCACATTATGAGAATAAACAACCTGACTGATCGAACCTCCTTGGAAGCGCTTTTGCTCAATACGTTGTCTCATTTTAATACTAAAGAGTAAATGAGACGAAAGATGTAGTTCAATTTTTCACCACGTGCATGTGGCGCCATTTGCAAATTCGCGCCATTTTCATATTAGAAACTTCTAAATAATGTTTGTTTAATTACATATTGTACTGTTTTCTCGCAAATGTGTTGAAAAACATTGTATGACACACGTGCGGAAATTGGTATTTACAAACTCGTGACTATGGTAAGCCCTCGATTTCATCTCGGGCTTACATTCGTCTACTCGTTTGTAAAAACCAACTTACCGCACTAGTATCATTAATAACTATTTTATTAAATGCTGTTATAATTATTATGCAGCAACCAGCTTTAGTAAAATGCGTGTAGCTTTGAAAGTTTATTTATAAAATAAACTGTTCTCGAGGTTTATAGCAAAGAGATAGACTTCTCATTATAAAAACAGACAGTGATAAATGCGAAAGTAAGTTTGTTTCTTTGTGACCTTTTCACGCCCAAACCACTGAACCGATCATAGTTAAATTTTTCATTTACGTTGTCAGGTGTCATCATCATCATCATCAGCCTATAAATGTTCCCACTGCTGGGACACAGGCCTCCTCTCTGTGAGAGGGAGTGGGCCGTAATCTACCACGCGGGCCCAGTGCGGATTGGTAGATGTCACATGTCTTCGAATTTTTGGTTCTAGGACATGCCGGTTTCCTCACGATGTTTTCCTTCACCGTTTTGAGAGCAGTGGTGTTGAAATAAATTACACAAAGTAATGCGCCTGACGGGGTTCGAACCCACGACCTACAACTCGTAAGTCGAGGCCGATACCACTGGGCCACCACTGCTCAACTCAACTGTCAGGTGTACGTAGACGGAAATAAAGTAGGTAGCTATGATAATAGATAGATGGCGCTACATGTACGGTAGGACCGGAATGGATTGTCAAATTCTAAAATTATGTGGGCGACGCGCTGCGGGGAAAAAATTATTATTGAATAAAACTGTTACCTACTTTAATTGTTTGTTCCTTAATAGGAGTTATAATTTTAATAAACGCTTCAGAAATGTAAACATTAGTTTATTAAGCTAATTTGGTGTTTAAGAGGCATAATATTTTTGTGCTTTGTTCAGCTCGAATTATATCATCATAATTTGACACTTATTTTTTTTATTACTTTATTTACGTCAACTATGTCAGAATTTAGTGTCAATCATAAAGAGTTGGCGTAGGTGTTCTTATACTTCACAGTTTTTAAACAACTGTCCACAAAAAAAAACTTTTTCAAAAAAAAATGTAACCGACTTCCCACAAAAAAGTTCTAAATAACCTACAAAAAAACTTTTCTTTCGAAAGTCGGTGACTTTCTTTTTTATTTCATTGACTTTTTGTCACCGACTTTCGAAAGAAAAGTTTTTTTGTAGGTTATTTAGAACTTTTTTGTGGGAAGTCGGTTACATTTTTTTTTGAAAAAGTTTTTTATTTTATCCTTTTTAGTTTCAATATTCAACCTTGTACACTAAAATATTGTAATCCGTAGCACCGGTGATAACATCGTCCATGTATGTACTCTTACACAATGAGCTAAAAATTAAAACTGCTGCACCAAACTAAATGAAATTTTTATGGGACCAAATGGCAGATATACTGTATCGAACAAAAAAAGAATCATCGAAATCGGACCAGAAACCTCGGAGTAATCGGTGTAGACAATGTTGAAAACTTTTTAGGTTTTCGTTGTTTTTTGTTGATTTTTCAAAAAGTGCTAGTCCGATTTCGATAAAATTTTAATGGGACCATTCGGGAAGTATACCCTTTCCAACAAAAAAAGATTTTTTCAAATCGGTTGGTAAACGACGGAGTTATGCCCGAACAAACATAAAAAAAAAAAAAAAAAAAAAAAATACAAACATCCGAATTGAGAACCTCCTCCTTTTGGAAGTCGGTTAAAAAGAGTGTTATATTTGCTGTCTAAACTCCACTGAAGTCCCCGACAGATGTCACTTCTAGTAAGAATTAGCGTGTGTCCATGTCGGTCTCCGTGGCCTGTGTCCGAGATATTTTGTTGACGTAACTCGGATGCCTGTCTTTGTGCCTAATTTGTACTTGCACAGGATTGTGCTTTAAATAATAAAACTCAATTATTTTTTGCACAATTTTTTTACAAGACGCTTTTTCTTGGATTTGTTTTCGTTGTTTCCGACGTAACTTTTTTGGTGAAGGTTTTAAACAAGCATGTTTAAATACAAAAGCTTTATGGTAAGTTATGGAAATGTGAAGTGCCAAAAATGTATGGTTCGAAAGAAAAATTCGGCTCAGTTATTATGGTTCAATAAGTTTGATCCTGTTTTACCGTGTAATTTCCATGTGTGCCCACGGAACCTGCATGAAAACAGGATCAAAGTGTGTTATCGGTAATCCAATAACCAACAGGATAATGTTATACATATAAGCATGCATTGACATATCCTAAGTACAGTCAACGAAAGAGATATGTATGCAAAACAGCAAGTTTTAAATGGTTTTTCAGTGTTGTGTTAAAGTTTCTATAGCAAACTCTTTGGCTGTACGCTTCATACAGCCAAAACTTATGTCATAACCTATGTTCTAATTGACATAACGCTTTTGAGAGAAATAGCAATGCCTGCAAATGGCCGCCTTTACATATTTACCGAGAATCAAGCTCTACGATTATATTAGACTATCTACCAGGTACTAGGCACACAGAGATTCACAGGAGATAGCAATTGAATCACCTCTTTGAAGATCCAATAACACAGACTGCTGAGTACCGACCTGTATTATTAGTATCTCCTGTGATAATATAACGAACAGTTTACTGGGAACTAATTACGGGATAGTGGTCTCTGTTCATAGAATTACTGGTCAATCGACTAATGACGTTTGTAATTGGATATGTACCTATTGCATTCCGCATATTGATATCGGCTTGAGGGATTACTGCGTCTGCATAGCAAGTGATGTGTGTCTAACGGTGGTTGATTATAATGTTAATTTAAGTAAGGCAATCGAGGGGAATGAGTTATAGCTGGAATATAATTATGGAGTTTTAAAAGATAGTTCTAATAAGTAAATGTATTTCCGCTTTGTCTCTAAATGTAAGGTGACACCATGATATTTATGTTTTAAAGTAGATAATTATGTAATTTTTTTACCCATATTACATTGAGCTTTAAATTCGTCAATTTTCGTAGAATTTATTTATCAAAATATTTGAGTCAGTCCGTGATTGGAACTAGGCACGGCATGCTCATAATAGTCATAATAAGGTAATCTTAACACAATCTTCATAAAAAAAAAAACAAGAAAAAACACTAAGCTCTTTACCACCCAAAAACACAAACAAAAAACATAAAAAGCTTTCTGTAATAAACAACAAGAAAGTCATACGCATACCTTCTTGTTAGAGCCGTTCCGGCCGACTACCAACTACATCTGTACTAACAGACCCGATAACACTCGAAATAACGGTATTATCGGGTTAAGAACAAAACAAAGCTTTTCTATTATCTCCGAGGTAATCACGAGACGGCCCGAGTGTTCCCGAACCATAATTCCGTCCAATAATCCTTCTCGATGAAGAGTTGAATAAGGCTGACGTGTTATGGCATATTCCAGAGCGTCGTTTCCTTAATAATTTGTCTCAAAGTTAAGGCTGACGGGTACTACCGTTGGATTTCGAACTTGTGTCACTTTGAATTTAGAAGTCACTTCATTGGCTGGTAAGAACACATGGCGGATTTAATGTTCTACGTTCAAAATTCGGCTAACAGAAAAATATCGGTTTTATTTTCATTGAAGCGAAACGATCAGACTCTTTGTATTGGATTTCAAAGAGCAAATGCGATTGGTTCTCCCTCTCCCCATGGGACTTAATCCCATCATTGACAATCTGTGCCGCGGCTGTATAACATCAAACCTCTGCCTCTTTATAACACAAGTGTTACGCTTATGTCATCGTTGTTATCTTTTCCATCTAATCTGATTTTGATTAGTATGTCTTATGTGGATAAATCGCCCAATTTAACCTGAGCCTTTGTAGTGGCGCTGCTTGACAAAGGAAAAATAAATAATATGGAAAATTCAGTAGATACAGTTTAGTTTCCTAATTTGCCGCCTATCAAAATAAACTGGGCATGATGTGTGTTATAAATTGCGTGATGTAATTTCTGCTTAGGGATTTTTTCGCCACAATGTGGTGAGGATTTTTTGCTCCAGTCAGTTTTGGTTTTTTGTTATCAACTACTTGTTTTGTGTGGGATTTTCTGCTGGAAATAATGATTGTGGTTTTATTTGAAACTGGAAATCACTTTGTTTTGTAACGTGAGAATACTTTTAGGACCTGAGTATTAGTGAGCTTTTACAATTTAATCGCATAAAACTCATGAACCATAGAGTTTGTGTTCATTATGTGATTGCAGTTAATAGACTGACACTAACTAACGTATTGCTCAAACAATGAAGTCTGAAAATACAAGCTTTTTGTCACAAGGCACAGCTTAAATTCACTCGGTTTTCTCAGTTGCGTGCAAATTAAGCTTTGTAAGCTGCTTTGTACTCGAACTATGCAATAATGAATATTCGATTATAATATGTATACATGCACCCTCTGTGAACAGGATACCCCGAAATTTTGATTATGAAACTGTAGTTGGGGTAGCGGGAGAGAAAAGTTCGGGGGAGGGGAAGGCTTTTCCGGACTAGGTCAAGGGTCACTGTATCCTCTGCTCGGCAGGGGAGGTCTCCGCCCCAGTGTATATAGGATAACGATAATAGCCCATTGCGGCCTCATTACACCGATATATTGGACCACTTATCACGAACCACATTTCATCATTTGGAATCGTAAGTACCATTAATTCACACATTAATTATCGCGCGTCATTCATGCGACATAACAACATTTGTAAACAAGTAATCGTCGGTCGAAATAGAGCAACAAACACGCGGCATGTGATAAAGTAAAATTGTGGTTTGCGCCTGCTTGATATCAAATATTTATGCTCGAGCGTGGAAAGCCGCGGGCAGCGAACGCCTCGCAATTGCGCGGAAACGGTATAAAACGTGTTATCCGACTACAAATAACATTTTTAGTGAAAAATAACATTGGGGAAACTGACAATGTTTGCACTAAAGTGGTCTTGAAAATGAATTGACTTTTCACCATTTACTCCGACGCCGTCAAACGAGCGGGAAACGCAATTCCACACATTTCACATTTCCTCGCCTTGCTCACCTTTACATTTTTAAATTGCTCCACAGATGTATCTCTACAAGATTACAGTGCGCAACAGAGAAAAATCTCACGATTAATGTGAAAAAATAGGTAAAAATCCTTTAAACGCTATAATGCGCGCCGAAATCCGGCTTATCAGTAACCCTCTGTTATTTGCTCCTTTCTTAGAATTGTTATTGATACAATAAATTGTTAACATTAATAGACTGGAAGAGTTTTACCGACAATTTTCGCACACTAATTAAGGCGTAACGTTAATCGCTCTCAGCATTAATTAATTCGTTGTTTATTTTGTTGATATAATTAGTCGATAAAAGAATGTTAAGTAGTTTACGACGGCTCTAATTTACGTGACACAGAATTACGACGAGTCGATGTTTAGCGGTTAAATATAAATTCCGTCCGCGTAACAGAATATTGCCTTCATAATAAGCCTCTCCTGGACGCCAAGACATTTTTATTCGAGTCTCGTTCTCACTTCATTTTATTTTTAGACAAAACACCGCCATGCATATTCGAGTTTTTCGGTTGTTTAACTGCTGAAATCATTGCTTAGACGACGGGTGAATTTTCAGCGTTGTTTTTTATGACTCTAGTTAAATATTTGGATGAGATTTTTAGCATCCTCGGATAATGCTTGCTTCTGGAAATATTCCCTCTCGGTTAAAAAGGTTTATTGTAATGGATATTATCGGTCACGACTTACAATTCAAATAACCTCAAGAAAAATAAATTGAAACGTCTCAGATAAATATTTGCAATAGATTCACGATATAATCTACTGCAAATATGTAATTATCATACTTAAATAGATGCCTATTAATAAATACGTGTAAAATAAACTTAACATTCACGCAGAGACGTAGCAAAATATATACCCATAAGAATCTTGAGGAGACTTAAAAACCTGTAACATTTTCTATCTGGTCCAATTCTTCAGCACTTGCTTTACCCGCTCATGTAATTTTAACTAGGAAAACCCATTTCTTAAAGATCTCGACCGTAGCTAATTCAGGGTTCACGAGAGACCAAAGAAATTCAAGCCGTTTACGAACTAAAGTCCCAGTTTTAACATTTCCAAGTGCAAACAAGTCTGTGAAAGTTCCTCGTAGTTGTGGGACCACACGGCACGTGTTTATTGCAAATAGGAGCTCAGGATGCTTCTGGAACTAAACTGAGCTGGGATTTCGCGCAGTGTGCGCCGGCCTCGCTCCACGTCTGTTATTATTTTATTTGCTTGATGGATATTGCTTGTATCTCTTAAAAGTGTATGAACGAAATCTAAAAGACTCCGCGCCGGCCTTTGAACTGTGTTTGTTTTGCTTTTCTCTCGGGTAATGGATAGATTTGATGATATGTGTCTGGAATACACAGTTACGATATAGTGCTGTATTGAGATATAGTTTTGTTTATTTTGAGATGATAGATCGTTTTTATTCAAAGCTTTATTTTAGAGATAAAGTATTGTGAGTGGTTTTACATAAATAGACATCTCTATAATGGAGATAAAAGACGCTACTTAATACAGAAATTAAGTTTGACTCTAAAATACTAAGTAGTAAATGCCTACTTCTACTTGCCAACATTAAGTATAACTTTCAAGTTAATAAACTCAACCATTCTTACTTAATGACAAAAGATGACATCAAACAAAACAAAATGAATAAGTATAATAATAACTCAATTTTGTAATTTCAACAAATAATTAACGTAATGTTGACTGATGAAGATCTTAAAAGCTTAACGATGTAAGAATTTCCGTGTAATTGAGAGACGAGCTAAATATTTGTAAGTAATCGTTACTTATCAAATTAATTTCACAAAGGGATTAGGGTTTTGAAACTCTTTAAGTTTGATGTTTGTTTTTTGTTTGATGTTTGTTGGATCGTTTGTCAGTGTGTTATTCAATCCCGGCTTAACGGTTTAAAGGATTTGGTTGAAATGAGACACATTTGGTGAACTTTGATCTAGTGTAAAATATTTACCTAATCCTAGTTCAACGATGAAACAGATACTTTTGGAGTTTAAAACTCATGTCTTTTCGTATCATTGAACGCGTATACAAAATATAAATAGTTCAAGTGACGAGCTGACGTTTTTCTGTACTGACACCAGTCAGAACATAGACATACAAACACATGCTTTAGAAAGAGACTGAAAATAGATAAAATTGAAAACGCAGAGTTAAAACTATATCCATGCTACGTCTCTGGATCGATACGGTGCTCAATATTTTTCTTCTATTAGGGGAGAGTTTCGCCTAAAACACCCGTTTTAGGCGAAACTCTCCCCTGATAGAAGAAAAATTTAACATGCATACCCATGCATGTTAAATTACGCGTCGTTCTTGCTAATGAGAATGTGTGCGTGCTGGACGTGGCTCCTCATAGGGAGAGGCGACGCGTCTTGCTCGCACACATTCTCGTTAGCAATTAGTGACGTGTAATTTAACATGCATACCCGTTTTAGGCGGGCTACCCGTCTTGGGCTTACTCCCCTACCTTCATTAGTAAACTGAAATTTTAAATTATTTTGTAAATTGTAGGAAAATATGGTTTTTAACTTATGTGATTCATACTACGAACCCTTAAAGAATCAAAAGCAAGTAACATAATTAAGCAAAAAGACTGTTTAACAACGCCATAAAATCAATGAACTATCAAATAATTCAGCGTAGAATATCGTACAAAAGTCGACTATAACGTTGAAGTTGACTACTTGATTTATTCAAAGAGAACGGCAAAAGAATTAATTACTTAACCGAGTGTCGGTACTGAAAGAACTTCCCGGCGCGGCGGTTGAGTTACTGCAGGTTGGTGCCGTGCTAGGTACCGTCAAACAAAGATATAAGTGTACAGGTAGCTGATTTGCAGCTATTTTTAACCAATATCTTGTGATGAGTCTTGGTTTGGAGAAAGCGTAACGGACAACGTCCTTTAAGGCGCTCGTGCCTCCATAGTAGAGTAGTCAAATGTTTTGATCGGTTCTTAAAGTGTATTTCAATTTAAAAAGACAAGAATTGGAAATGCAGTAAAGTAATGAAGTTTTTCCCGAAAATTCTCTACAATGAAACCTGTTTTGTTGCTTTGGCCCGATCTTGGCCCAGGTGGTAAAAGTCCCGACTCATGAGTAAGTCGTAGATTTGTATTTGCTGGTTTTCAATAGCCTTTTACGTTCCAGGGTCACGGTTACCTGATGAGACAGTCCCAGCCCCGTCAGAGAACCTGACTATCTTGTGGGTGCTTTAGGTGTAAAGCTTCCAGTAAGGAAAAACCTGTGTCCCAGCGGTGGGATATAGCAGGCTGTTAAGTTATCACTTTGGTTGACGGTACTTTTAAGTTTGCTACTTTACCTAGTGACGTCACTTGCGTGCATTTTAATGGTAGGTAGTCCATTTAATTAGGCGAACAGTTGCCATGATGCTTACTTGCGGGATTATTGCATTTTGTTTGACTTATAGCGGCCATACACCATCATGCCTATCGTACAATCGGCATGACGCTGCCGATTTGATCAGTTAGATTTGACCGTGTGTGGGCGTGGAATCCATCAAATTGGCATGATCATGCCGATTTGATCATGCCGATTTGATCATGCCAATTTGATCAAATCGATTTGATCAAATCGGAATGATCAAACTTCAAATCGGCAGCAGTGATACCAACTTAGCAATTTTATAGCTAGATCTAGCTAATATTCGGTAGCTACTTTTTAACCGACGTAAAAAAAAGGAGGAGGTTCTCAATTCGAAACGTTTATTTTTTTGGAACGAAGTTCCTTATGGCGCGTTGCGAAAGGGGGCTAGGCGGAAAAAATTGTCACGACACTTTTTACAGTGGAGTGGAGTGGAAAAAACTGTTCAAGCGATTTTCGACCTTATTGACATTTAAAATTTAGTTTGTTTTTTCTCACATTCTCGTTAGCTAACATTGCTCCTTCATTAAAATCCGGTGTTTGCATAAATGTCAATAAGGTCGAAAATCGTTTGAAGGTCGGAAAACATTTGCTTAACGATAAGCAAATGTTTTCCGACCTTCACTTGTATTACCAACTGATTCCCACCAGTGGGATAAACCGGTAAAAAAACAAGTCGGTAAAAAAGTAGCTAAAAAGTTAAGCCACAAGTTTTATAAAATTGTAGCTGTCGGTCACCGAATAATAGCTAGATCTAGCTATAAAGTTGCTAAGCTGGCATCACTGCTGCCGATTTGAAGTTTGATCAAATCGATCGTCATGCCGATTGGACGATAGGCAGTATGGTGTATGGTGTATATGGACGAACTGCCAATTTGATCAAATCGATCGTCATGCCGATTGTACGATAGGCAGTATGGTGTATGGCCGCTATTACAGCGTGAATGTTTGCTCTGTTGGTAATGACGTCATTAGACCGCTTTTGTTTACAGTTGCAAATGCGAATTCTTGGATAATTGTGTTTTGTTTGAAGGTTTATCGTGAATTGTCAGTGATGTAAGTGGGCAGAAAGGATAAGGAGTTGGTATTATTATATTTGGGATTACCGAGATTATATTTACAACCGATGGATGCAAGTGGCGAATTGTTGTCCGGCGTGGCGGTCCAAGGGGGAGGCCTATGTTCAGCAGGGACGATGTTGATTAAAAAAAATATTTGTCCTAGTTTTTTCACAAGTTATTAAACTTCGTGTCTTAGTTCTGCATCAGGTTCCAATGGAAGCCGAGCCCAATATAGTTGGAAAAATCCTAGGCAGATGATGTGTTCATTTCAAAATTAATAATTTATGTTTTTTATCATTATTAGCCAATTGTATTTTTTGGCCATAACTGCGTGAAATAAAGAAATAACATGAAATAAAAGTAATTCTTGTACAAAATGACTACACTAGACCCAAAGGTTTAGGGTGTATGTTATTTGTCTGCGAGATGGGATGAATATAAGATTTTCATTTCCTAAGTAGAAATCCACATTATCCACCTGAAGTGGATAATGTGGTTGTAAGGGTGCCTAAACAAGTAAAGAGAAAACCACTCTTTTGTTAAAAATAAGTTTCCAACGCAGAAATTCATTCTATCTCGTTTGCAAATCTTGATCCCGATATTTGCCTGTACCTAATCAATGAACGTCCAAACTTGTCCATGATTAAAAATTTGTCCAAAAATGTATACATTTATTGAATCTTACATAACAGTAATCTTAGCTAGCGTCAAAGAAAGCAGAAGGACAGATTAGAATTTGGATTGAGATATAATACAGGCGTTAGTAAAACCACGCTAGGCGAACAAGACAGTTTTGATAAACATTTTCGGCTTGTTCTTCATTAAAAATTGAATAAAACCTAAAAGTAGGTACTTAAAGTGCGCTGCGATCAATTTGACAGTCTTCACCACCGACTTCGCACATAGTCAAAAGTTCCACAGTCCTGTGCCTACTGGAACATTCCAGAACCATCTCGAAACATCTAGATCAGGGTAAAAATTTCTAGAAACTTCCAGGGCAATCTTCAGTAGAATTGTCGAGAACCTTGTGGAACCTTCGAGAAGCTTGCAAATTGATCTCGCAAAACGGTCGACGTAACAATACCTTTACATCTATATTAAAACAAGAACTACGTATAATAGACTTACTTCTTTATTCTCTACTACACAAGATACTTTATTATTCATCAGTATTGTAGGTAATTGGCTCGCAATAAATATCAGTTACGACTTACGAGTGCTTTCCTATTGCGCATCATTAAAAGTGCTGCACTTGGAACTTCCGACGATATTTCCATGGAAAAAGTGTCGTTAAACTTCATAGTTATGGTTATTATAGGAACTGAACTTCTTCTAGTACTTAGTCTATTACTATTTATTGTTTAGTTATAATAGGTACTTTACAGAATTTTAAGGTTAATAAGGGCTTAATAATAATAGCTACACAGGTCGCTCATAAATGTTAAGCAACGCTTGACGAGGTCGGTCGTTTGATGGGTGACTATCCATTTCAAACTGAGACCCCCAACAAACAACCAAAGCAGACATATTACTTAATAGATCTTTAACAGACCTTACCAGGTGGGATCCCCAAAGTATGACGAACAGTTGAACCAAGGGTTTTGGGTTTCCTAATGCATAACTTTGTCGTGGAGGCAGATATTTTACGCAAAATAATTGAGACTGGATGCTGAAATTAACATAAGGAAAAGTCTTGACTAATGATGATTCAGTACAACTAACTAAAACGTCAGAATGTTTTTTTTTTATTTAGTTATACGCTCGCGTTTGACTACTATCTCGCCTGTGTAAAGCAGGCTGTAGTCCGTTATAAATTTTGGTCAATACGACCGAAATTATAATATACTATCACAATCCAATTCCTGATTCGTTTTCTATGACAGCTGCTCAAATGAGTCCTCCCACCCCGGGCAGGGCGGGAGGGACTGTCAGACTTGTACTGACTAAAATCCACGGTGTCCTTCAATAGCCCGTTATGTCCCGGGGTCACGGTAATGAGATAAGTGCCGCGACCCCGGCAGGCTTTGGCCCTCTAGAGGGGGGCCCCGTCATCATGCTGACACTCCTTCAGGCGCGCGTGGAACACAGCGCGCCGTCGACCCGGGCATGGTCCATGGTCGGGTGGCGAGTTGCCCTTTACTCGCCGCCCGCATGCCCTACGGTGGCCGGAGATCGTCCCGCGACGCCCGACGCCGTGGGCGTCTACCACTGCGGCTGGGGCGGAGGGAGGACGCTGTCCTCTCTCTCTCGCGGCTCGCCTCCTCCTTCACGAGCATAACTGCTTCGCAGAAGGAGGCGACCGCTTCCCACTCCGTCTCGCCCCGCAGAAATCTCATGGTTACTAAAAATAAATTACATACCCACGAAAGCACTCTACATAGACCCTAGGAACCTAGAATTACATTTTTTTCTCGTAGGGAATCAAACCCTCGTCACGTAGCGCAAAAGCCAATCTATCATCAACATTTTCAGCCATCTTGCCTCCTTCTCCAATGGTAAAAATAATAGCTCCATTAGAACAGAAGATTAAGCAATTTTCTTCTAACATGAAAAATGTACCTTCTCGCCGAACAGTCTATAAATTAACTGCGTAGACAAATATGAAATGGATAGTCGCATAACCTTAGTCGTAGATCATTAAAATTTGTCATATCCTGTAATTTATTGATCGTTTCCCACTCAACTATTTGACTTATGTCCATGTTTTATATGAAATGTTGTGATTGTTTATAAAATTTATTTGGTGTCAGTGTCTGTACATTATGTGAGACAACTTTTGGAATTCGTTGCTGTATCGACTTAGAACTTTATGTTATAAATTATCTTAGTAGATAATTATGATCCCTTTTTATCATGGTAAAATCATGAAATGAGTCCTCTCGCCCAGGGTAGAGCGGAGGGGACTGTCAGACTCGTACTGACTAAAATCCACGGTGTTCCTTCAATAGAACATTACTGTTCAGACAGTCCCCTCACCCAGAAGATATGATCCTTAATAATTAGGTTTTATTGTAAGAGTCGGACGAAGGGGAAACCGCGGCAGAAGCTCGTGAAAAAAATTTATAATATTTTCTTTTCCGTCTTTAGGGCAGTTTCAGATCTCATGGTTTGTTTTATTGATTGTCGACGGTAAATACATGGATTTACAGAACGTTATTTAAATTATTTATACCATTCTCTACGTAAAATGCTGAAGTAGTCATTCTTTGGGGTAATTTCAAGTCAGGGAGAATATTAAGGATTAACGATCATAATTATGAAGCCCGAGAGAGGACATCGCCGTCGAGGTCGACCGCGTCTGAGGTGGTGTGACGATCTGATCATGTTCACGGGGCAAACATGGCCTGAAATTGACCTAAATAGAGAGGTTTGGAAGGAGAAAGGGGAGGCCAGTGGGACACAGAGTAGGCTATGAAGATAAAAAGTATAACTATTTCTATTAACTACGATCGTAAATCAATGAAAAATCTACCAATGACCTGATACTGACCTGGACATGGCAACATAACGAAACAAAATTTAAATTACGCGGGCTACATTATAAGCGCTTTCACCTGAATCAGTATTCATACATCAGCCGAGCTAATTTAATTTAGATCAACTCGGAGAAGTGGGCTACCGGGTTGTCGGGTTGCACGTGTGATTATTACCGTATTAACTGAGCTGAGATACCATATCAAATACAATATCGATTGATTTATTTATTAGTAAGCAAGCTGCACATATTGCTAAAACATTAGGCCTTTGATGAGTCCTCCCGAACGGAGTGAAGCGGAATGGGCTGTCAGTCTCGTACTGACTAAAATCCACCGTTTTTCATCAATTGCCCTTTACGTTTCAGGGTCACGGTTACCCGTTTGAATAGTTCCGCGACCCCGGCGGACTAGAAAATAGGTATGAAAGTGGGCTGGAAGACCCAGTGCGTTGCAATATAGGTGCCATAGTGCCATTACTTAAGCTGTCTGTCATGTTGTAGAGCCGGTGCTGATATAACTTGGCCACTAAGCATATTATACTAATAATCTGGACTTACTGGTACAGACATCCCTTGAAAGCATGCTGTCTGTACTAACCTTGTTCATGATGGGTCGCGGTGGACGGCGCGGAGAATGCGCTGGAGCAGCCGGGGCGACGCGCTAGTCCTCCAAGTTCTGGCACTGCACACAAAATACACTGAATTAATATAATTCATTACGATGTTGTTGATAGACAGGTTACAGTAACATTATGTATGCAAGTAGTTGTTCCGGGACTGATTGTTGATACATGAATAGCTAGAGAGATGAAGGTAATGTTTTTTTTTTAGAAGTAATGAAGAAATTGGTTGTTTGGACAACAAAGTATAAGCCCAATTACATCATATATACTCGTCAAAACAAAATAAGGGCCAGGGTACATAATAAATACCAAATATCTGGGTACGTAATAAATACCAAATATCTTGTTATGGTTTCTTTCAAGTATTAATATTGTTTCTACTGCATAATTGGAAATTCTTAGCTTTTTTTTAATTCGATATTTGAGATTACTTAGAATTAAAGGTATGGTGTTTTTTAATTTTCAAACTTCTAACGGAGTTTTCTTCGACTAATACAGCAAGCAGGTTATAATGATCTTTCAATCTCAAAATGTCATGTATTCGGAGACATATGGACACAAAAACAGCCACTTGGGGAGTCACCTTAATCCAGGGGGCCCGTAGCCAGAAGAGGTAGGTTTAATGGTGGAATATTCCCAACGAGTGGTTCAAAATGCTTGAAACTGGTCTTAAAAGACGGGTAATATCACCAGACGCCGTGATCAAGGAAGAAAGTAAGTAAGTAAAGCCTAAAAAGACCATTAAGTTTGTTTAACCGCGCAAATAGAGCGAAAATCTACTGCGCGGACCGTACAAACTCCATTGCGTCGAGCTACAGGCACCCCTCTAATTGACTACACTATTCCGAATCGACTCCATAAAGACTAACAATACTCAAGAAGATGCCTGGTTCGCCTCCAGTTAACTGCAGCGTATGGTGCAAATCGTGAAACAATTGCGAAGGAGAAAATTTACTGAATTGTTTTGACTGGGCTTCATTGTTTTTTATTGATGACTGGTGAGTTATTTTTTTTTCAATAAAAACTGATTCATAAGAGTGTAGAGAAGATCTAAACAACAGGTTACAGATCTTGCACTCTTAAAACAGACTGTTCTGGCGTGTTCTGAGTTATGCTCTGGGGCGGTTTTCTCTATCGCGCAAAACTGAGCTCGCACTTCTTAACGAGGGTGCTGTAACTCCTCAAAATTGCATAGAGAATGTGGTGCAACTCCACATTACCCCATTCGCACAGCAAGGAATACCTGAGTTCTTCTTGAAGCAGGATAATGCTCGAGCGAACACGACGCGACTAACAGTGCACTCATTCCCTTACGCTCGAATTCCGATGTTACACCCAGGATTTTTACCGGAGTTCTATTGAGCATTTAAGAGATGAGTTAAAGAAGAGTGAAAAAGAAAGCTAAATTCCCATCAACACGCAGCTGGATCTCATAAATTGTCTGAAAACTTGCTGGTAGAGTCTCCCAAAAGAAAATGTTCGGTATTTAATCCAGATCATTCCACCTCCCATAAAATGAGCAGAACAGAGAGAACAGAGTTAAAAGAGAAGCTTAAAACTTTGGAACATTAAAGACGTATTTTTTTCGATTTTTTTATGTTTAATGTAACTTGATACATTCCTGCAATTCCTCACTTTTCATTCAATTTGGTTTATTTTAACGATTTATTGGAATACATATTTAATTTTTGTGTATTTCCATCTGAAACCATTAATATTAATCAGATTCAGTACTTGTAACTAATAATATTTAAACATTATTTAATAAATCGATAAAAACCAGGTGGCCCTTATTTTGTTTTGAGTAGTACATATATTAATCCTTCACCTATTAAAATATGTAAGTCGACTTTTTTATTACATACAATTGATGACAGCCCCTGCACCAACTATTTAACGAACTTTTTAACGGGTTCTTTGACAGATAGTGTCCAACCTTATCTAAAGTTACGAGGTCGACTTTATGTCGACTACTTATATTATTTATTATCCTCCCTCATAAGCATGAATCGCTGTTACTTCTTAACCACGAACCCCTTTGGAAGTTAAACATTTGTAATACGTTTAGATCTAAATTTTTGAGGTGATTTCAGTGCTTCCATCTCTCCAGGTTTAATTACAATTAAGTGAACAGTCAGGTTACAGTGTATCTAGGCGAAATGCGCTCAACTAATTCTTGTATTTACAGCGCGGTCACAAAAGTAATTGCTTTTATTTCAATTTACTCGTCTGACCCACTTTAACCACTCCTGCTACTCATGAATTTCAGACATCCCACCGAATTGTGCTCTTTGAATAGAGCTTAAAATTTTCAGGATCCAGTATGAATGTTCGTACACATTCAGCAAAAGAAAACAATCTCGATTCCTAGAAATCTAGAAACGAGTCTGAATTTTATTTAGATGCGGAACACATTTGCTTTGTTCCAACAAATTCTAAAGTTCTTTGAAAGATATATAATATTCTTTTACTGACACGAAGCCAACACAAGGAGCTCGGAGTTAAACAAAGAAAACACAGATAAACATACTTCAAACATATCTCGGAGTTGTCATACATTTATCCGGGCGGCAAACAACACAAAAAAGTGAATCGGGAGCGGCGAATGCGAAGCGATTAGCGTTCGGCTTTCATGATTAACTCGCACAACCTCGCAACCTCGCCGTTCCCCTCGTCCTTCGCTATTTTGTTGTTCGCCTGTCCCGAGAAATGTTCAAATGGTTTTTCTCAGCAAGATAACAAATAGGCCACGGCCGCTTAGACACTAATCGGGTTTCACCGAAATGGGATTTTGCTAAGCTATGAAAATTAAATGCTCTGCTCTCAAATTCGAATTATCCCGAGATGAAAATTAAATAAATTCAACGTGGTCTGTAATTTAAACCTCAATCTGAGCGAACTTTTCTTTATCCGATTCAACTCCGCAGTGTGACTTTCAATTGTTTTATATTGCCGGATTTGCCTACTGTATAGTTTGCACGTGGATCTTTTTCTAACCAAAACTTTTTGAATTTAGGAGGTATACGGTACAATCGAGTCATTGTTTAACTGAAACGGGCTGTATTCTTTATGCGCTGAATTCAATTTGAATCGAGCTGCATGTGTTCAATTACTGTAAAATTTCGCACACGTAAGCGCTATTCAATTTAGAATTATCTCCGAACGAAATTAAATTGAATATCAAACAGTTGAGATAGTGCTGATTTGGAGTCTGTGCGGTGAGCGCGCGCTTAGATAAGTAGCCGCTATTTAATATCTGCAAGATAGGGGGCTGGCGCCGTGCCACCGGACTACGACGAATTACAAACAGGCACAACTCATAACTCGAGTACGCAAGAACTTAACTCAATTACTCGCTAAATAACTCATTACACTCAAAAGAAACTGTTTATGGCACTTCAGACGCTTTAATAGAGCCGATAAAGTAACATATTGCATATAACCTGTCAGAAATCGGTTAACAACCCTTGTTGTGAAGAGCAAAGTACCCATGGAGTATAAAATGAAGAGGTTTTATCTTTGTTTATCATGTTGTCACAAATTATGCTATTAAAGTTGGAAAAAGGATGGCCGTCTTCTGAATAAGCCGTTTATTTAAGTATGCTGCAAGTATATAAAATTATGAAAAAAAGAAAAATCGGTTACCTATACACCGTGTTCTTCACGTTATCCATAAACTTTAGCAAATACTTCTATGGCTTTTACAAATCAAATCCAACAAAGGAAGTAGTACTTAAAAAGGCTTCGTTACAAAGATATTTGTAATTTCATTTAATGAAATTTAATTGAGCTATGCAGTGAGAAAGTATCTTAATTTGAAATCTATCAAATACTATTTGCATTTCATTTGTTTCAGCCCGCCAAATGTTATGAATGACGTTGCCAATTCGGATAAAGAGGCATGCATATCGGGTTATTTACGTCTAGGTATTTAGTTTGTATGAAAATTAACAAAAAATAAAAAATAAGAATTTATTAATGTGTCCATAATGAAAAATGCTTACTTCCGTGGTTTGAACATCTGGTCGAAGTTTATGTATATCGTCCGGAACACGGTGTATAGGAGTTATTACAAGCTCCTCTTGGAATAACGGCTAGCAGATATAGCGTAAAAATAAAAGTGTGGTTATATTCCGTAAGAATGCTTTTAAGCGTTAAAAAAGTGAGAATAAATGGTACAACCCAAGCCATCAGTCGTAATAATGGAAGCTTAAAGGCACAATCTTACCTGGAATGAGGTTAGGCAGATTAGGCTCGAAGCCTATGACAGAATGTGATGAAGTGGACTTGAGTATGCCATCTGCCCCTACTAGGGGAAATGGGGCAAAAAGAAATTACAGGTTATTTATTTACTTTCCGATTGACAGGAAAATTGACGAATACACAGAAAGTTTCTTAAAACTAGGTACGGGTTATTTACAGCCGAAAATTATTTGTGTAAGTTAATTTTTTGACAGGCCTGTTGGTCTAGTGGTTGGTGACCCTGACTGCTATGCCGGAGGTCGTGGGTTCGATTCCCACCCAGGACAAATGTTTGTGTGATGAGCACTATCATTTGTTCTGTGTCTGGGTGTAATTTATCTATAATTTTTATGTATTTAGAAATATATAAGTATGTTTATCAGTTGTCTAGTACCCATAACACAAGCTCTGCTTAGCTTGGGACTAGATGGCGTTGTGTGATAGTTGTGGAATATTATATTATATAATTTAATATGAGAATCACTGCTGTGGTGAATTTTGAATAAAATAATACCGTGTTGTTCCCTATAATATAGTAAAAGGGTAAGATCATAATGAGTTTATCTAGCTAGATGGTAAATAACTTAAAGGGAACACACTTTACACGTTTTTGTCTTTTTTGCCGTGGCGGGCTACATAGATCATAAATCGCCTAACAGAGGCTCATCGTTAGAATAGGCAGACATAATTATAAATTATTGTAATTTAGAGACAGTTATTACCTGGAATGAGGCTGGATGAGCAGCCCGTGATAGTATGTGGTGGTGAAGATCTGTGTCTGCACTCAGCCCCCACTAGGGGAAAAGGGACACAAAAAAAGATTCATTACTTTATTTACCCCAATCTGCTCAAGTCAAAAAAATCACGACAGTCGTATCTTTCCATCAATGAATTTTGAAATCGAGTTAGTAGTTTAGGAGATTACCACATCCAAACTTAAACCGTACCTCTTTATTATATCATAGATTAGCTTAGCTTAGTGAGATTTGTGCCCAACTTACCCTCTGTTACGTGTGACATTATATTACATTAGGTTACCATAAATTGGGTGTAGTACCAATTCGACCCAACCCTTTGGGAATAGAGGAGTGATAATAACGTGTAATACACAATGTGAGCAACTCTATTTGTTCTGTTAGGAATTAGTTTAGCGAAATAGTTATGATTTTAGATTGAATTTTATGAGGAAAGTAATATTATCGTGGAATTTAAATGCCGCAAATGTTAAAAATTGTTAATTGTCAATGTGTTTGAGTGAACTTTTTTATTTTACGTGATAAAATCTTCAAATGAGACCTCCGCACTGTTTGGAGCAGAAGTGACTGTGTCAGACTCCTACTAGCTAAAATTCATGGTGTTCCTTCAATAGACGCTTTAAGGTCATGGATTCATGTATTGACAGTCCACGTACTCCAGACAGTCCTGTAACCACGTGTATTAGTAACTTTACCCAGGAAAATTGGTTATCGAAGATGTCACCGACATCGACAGTGTGATGAGACGTAATACAGCATGAGACGGTGATGAGTAAGAGCGCCTTAACAGTGATTTAAGGGGCATTGGGGTATTTTGGTATAGGGGAACAGTGCATAAGACGGGGACGTTAATAATCGCGAGGTATAATGGGGACATACACTCTTTAGGCATACTTAACACAACACTAATGTAGAGCAAGCGCCATCAGGACGTCATTTGCAAGCGGTCAGACGCAAATGGCGTCCTGTTGGCGCTTGGGCTACGTTAATTTTGTGTTAAGTTTGCCTTAGGTGTCTGATTTCCCATCATACCTCGTGTTCCCCTAAAAGGTTAAGATACACGTCTTATAACCTATTTAATATTTGAAAATAAGTTTAGTAGTAGTAGTAAGTTTAGTAAAGTTTGTGCTGTACTCATAGAATTTAGAAAATTCATAGTTAGTTGAGAAATAATTGCTTAAAAGCAGAGCGGAAAACTCAAAATTATTTTCAGAAAATACAGCAAAAAGTACCATTTATTTTGTTAAACGATGCCATATCCAAAGAATTTGAAAGGGCCAGTTTGTTGAGAAAAAACTGCTTAAAAGTGAAGCGGCATACTCAAAATATAGGTTGTACAGAAAACTGTGTTAGCCAGAAATTAATTAAGATTATTGAAAGCCTTCCCTTTTTACAGCTCAAGCGGCTAATCGGCCATCACCTCTAAGGGAAGCATAGATACAAGATCTTACCTGGCGTAGGGTTAGGCGCGCAGCCTGCTACGGATCGAGGTGGAGAGGAATTGAGTCTGCCCTCAGCCCCCACTAGGGGAAATGGGACAGAAAAAAGGTATATTATAGTATTTGTATACATATATTGGTTTTGCAATCGTGGTATGATATGCATTTTTGAAAATAATACTGATTTGATGGCCGTAATTACTGAAGGCTTTTTTATCTAGCTTTATTTTGTTTTTTTTTTTGTGAAAATTAATTGCACAAAAAACATCTAAGTTTCTTCTTAATAGATTATAAATTAGTATTAGCTAATGTCGCAATTCTTCATCATACTAAGAACCAATAAAAATTAGAGGACTAAAGATATTTATTTTATGAAATACTTAAAAGTATAGTCAGTTAGTTATTTCAGTTTTCTTTCTAAAGAAATATAACTGAATTTAATGTTGTTAGAAAGAGAAAAAGCAGCTACGATATAAATTACAAACATTAAAATTGAAATATTTTAGGTTGCTATTCTCTTAACCGATTACTTGGCAACATATTTTAATTAGTCCTACTAACGCATTCCACACGTTATTATAACCCAAGTTCATAAAATACCTTTTACAGCGATCCCCAAGCTCAAAGTATTACTTACGAACATTAAAGTACGTAATAATGTAAGGATAATTCTACTAAAACTCGCCCCTTTAGCGAAATAAGCGTAAAAGATATATACAAACAATGTTGGTTTCTGTTTACGTGTTTACATGCCATTAAACATATTCTTGCTTGCTTATATAGCTTTGTAACTTCCTTTGTTTCTCCTTTGGGTTTTCCTAGTGCAACCACAATATAAAGAGCCTTTGTGATTGTTAAAAATGTCCTAGTCTTTGTTGGTATTTGGTTCTTCTAAGATATCTAAGTCTACTTTTCCGTCTGTAGGCATGAGGATAAAACGGTTTATATCTGGATCATGAGGTAAAGGTTATAGGTAAAAAACAAGCCTAGTGAGATTACCTACTGCCATAAATGAAGATCTTCCATAGAAACTCAACATTAACATTTGCACCTTTTCTCAATCATTTTGGGAGTGGCTTCTAATCTGACTGGATGCAGCTTGACACAGAGCATCTACCTATTTGATCGAATGTCCATACATAATATAAATCTTCATTTACCACGTAGAAGGCACGAATTTCCAAAATTTCATTAGTTAGTACCGGCAAGCAATAATCAAAACAACTCATAATATCCACAGAGCTCAAACTAGCTGCTCTCACTAAATATGCCATTTTAATCTCCTCAGTTAAGTACATCAGCGTCCAAAATAATTAGTTAGTAGTTTCAGTATCATTATCCCGTCATTAAAGTATTTTTGTTTGTCTAACACGGAGTGTCAACTCCAGCGGAGTTGTGGTTTTAATGTTTGAGCACAGTTCCAACTAAAGGGATTAAAAGTTTATTTTGCACTGACAAACACGACCTTTGTCGGTCAATATTTGTAAATGTTGGACCTATTCCGAATGAACTGAAGATTTATTAGATTCGACGGAGTTGCTTGTTGGTATTGTAATGGATATTTTGTTATGAATGGCGTTTTATTCTAAAACAAGAAGAAAAGTGTGAGTAACTATGACGTCACGATGATTTCGACAAATAACTCTTATGAGCCAGCATAGGTTTTCAAAAGAGAAGTTTATACCTTTATTATGAAGAAAAAACAAAAGTTAATTTCTAAGAAAAAATATTACACTTTAATAGGATTTCAAACCCGCAGTCAAAGTCCATAACAATATCAAAACTTTTTCAGAACAGTCTTTTTAAACGAAATAAGTAAAACAGCTTTGTGAAGTCCGAAGTCCAAACATTTATTCCGAGTAACCCTTAATTGACTCATCAAAACAAGAAACCTAAAGCGAAGACTCGAACTACAAACAGAAGCAGACACGTCTGGGGATCACAGAAGACATTAGTTGGGAAATGAGACTAAAACATAAGAGATTATGTTAATAGGTGTTATAATATTCTCCGGGAAGAGCCCGGAGAGGCCAAGATTCTGCTTCGACATCTGCAGGCTTGGCGCCAAGCCAAACTAGTCGTTATACCTACTCCAGACCGTATACTTAACTTACACTCTGTTTATAAAATCTTTACAATCCCTTCAACAGAATTACAGAACAAACGTTTTTTCGTCTTGGTTATACCAAAGGTAATTACGGCCAACTGTTGTCCAAGCTATCTTTGAAGTATCTTATCTCTTTAATGGTGCAATTTAGATTCTGAATGTATCAATTAGAGTGATTGCAAGTGATCGTGATGAAAGGCTGAATAATGCCTGCGCCTAAGCTTAAAATAAATTGCTTATATTATTATATTTTTATGAAATGGCAAGGACGAAATAGTGAACGTGACACTGAATGATTAATTTGAGAACGTAATTCATTCACGTTGAAAAGTGATACTCGTACCTACTGTTGAAGCAAAACAAGGTCAATTAATTCATTCAAAAAACAAAGAACAAAAAAATAAAATAAAGAGGACATTACAAGTAACAAGCCGACAAGATATAAAAATTAATAACCAAAACGTGAACACGGTGGCAACCAATGAACGAAGCGAAACGAACAAAAAACATGGAGTGTGTGAAACGCGACACATCGGGTGCGTCTGCGACGCGCCGCGCCGCTGCGAGGTCGGCGCTCGGCGAAAACATTGACCTATTAACGTGCGATATGAGGCAACCGGTCACGATGATAGATATACTAGAATCCTGATCTTTTTGCTTTTTCAGATCAAATATTAAAAAAAAGAGGTATCTACAACAGAGACAAGATGCCAAATGGGATGAAAAATGTTATCAAAGGAAGTGAATTTAGAGGTGACTGCTACTAAAGATGTATTGAAGTAAAAGACGGGTTGTACTGACCCACAATAAATTATAATAAGGTCAGTAGATTGAATGAATGAATTTAAAATCCCCAACATGAGAGATTGTAACATTATTTCGTTTTACAAGATCATAAAGCATGTAAGGAACTAAGGAGTGAAAGAGTATGAAGTTCATGATAAACCCGTTTGTGATGATCTACGGACTTTGATAACATAAAAGTATAATGTAAAAGTGTCTACATAACGTTATATCTCCTGATATTTATGGTGAATGTTATGGATTAATAAATAACGTAAAAGGGTCGTTAAAAGGTCGCTGTCACTTTGTTTTTGTGAGTACGTGGCGGTCTCGGATTGTCTCGGTTTGGACAACATTTCTACATTCAGGTTCACGTTGTCATTAATTTGTTATAGGTCAGATGTATTAATGGAAGCCGCTGTTCGTCTAATTGATCCAAATACGGATTGTTTGGTTAACCAATTGAAATGAGTACATTATTTACTCAGGTAATGTCGTCGGCTAAAAGTGACACTTCGTCTTTTCTATGCTTACATTTACTATTCCGTTAGATAGCTGATAACTCGATAAGGGTCGCCTACTATCCTGATGCCCACTGGTCTGTTGGGATGTTCTTACTATAGGTACACTGTTGGTACTTTTGGATGTTTGAGAAGGTCCAAAAAGAAATTAATTGGCGTTCTGCAGTGCTATTCTCTAAATTTTCGTCGTGGTCGTCGTCATCGAAACCAAAGTCTGTATAGTTTTTCAACTGTATGCTGTAGATACAAAACGTAATAGTACTTTTAAATGTTAGCCACAAAACTCAAAAAACAGTAATCCTTCATTTCTGACACACAGTAGACAATGCCAACCTGAAAATTAAATGAAACACCTTTCCCAAGAGCTTTGGGCCTTGTCTGATATTTTGTATCCGTAGGTATATTTTTTATGTTAATGCTGATACATTACTCGACACCGTCCATAAAATACAAGGTATGAATTATCGCACTAGAGCGTAAAAGGGATGAGTAACCGCAAAAAGAAAGACTAGTCAAGTTTGTCAAAGCGAGTGGAGCCGCGGGTAAGAGCTACTAGATAAAAATCTGGATAATATGATGCATTACATACAAGCTCAAGAGCTTAAGCCGACAATTGACAGAACTTTTGTTTTGTATCTGCAATAGCGTCAGTTTTCGCAATCATAACAGTGAAATCAAGCGAGTGTGTCAGTTTTAACCATTCGTCAAGGTTGATTTATTTATCGGCAACCATGAAATGTTAAGTGAGTTAGACTTGCTCATAACAACTACATCGAGAAACCAAAAAAAGTACTAAAACATGCTCTTAATCATGTCTTAGTGATGGGTCTATGTGACTAGTTGTGTGTACAAGTTAAGTGGTGTCATTACTATTCCAACGCCCCCTCACTTTAGAGTGTGAACATGAGCAATGAGCCGTTGAAGACTTGAATTTAAAACTGTGCCCCCCACTCATAGACCAAACATAACCAACAACTAACCTTTAAAGAACTACGTACAATGCCAGTTTAGTTTGAATGTGCTTAATCAATATGAAAACCAATGATGCAATGGACGTGTTTGTTGGCGTTCGTGGCCAATATGTGGTTAGATTGAATGTCATGACTGCACGGCCCAATGCTCATGTTAACACCGCTTTAAGCTTAGCTAATCCGTGTTAGAAAAAAACGTATGTGAAAAGTTTAACCGAGTTTAAGCATGATTTATGGTTTCAACAAAAATAATACGTAAAGCTCAACAATTTAATTTACAGCAAACATATTTATTCAACGTTAATTGACGAATTAATTACGTCGAATAACGCTACTCTTTGAGAATTTACGGCTTTTATAAATTCATTTTAATACTGTTCGGAGAAATGAGCGAATTTTATCATGGCATTACAGTTTTCCTTAATATGATAATATGAAAATGCAAATATATTTTTTAGCGATTGTACTGATATCTCTGTATGCTTGACTTTTATTATTTGATCTGGTAACCTATTCGGGTATTTCATTCACGAGTATTTTTATACCACTTGGAGGCACAGCTTTACCTTAGTTTTTGTTTCTATCCAAGCTTAAAGTGGGACATTTTATGCCAGTCAATTTCTTATACATACATTAAATCGAAATTAAATAAAAACAGAAAAGACGCTCTAAATTCCTGGTACATTTTTTTTATAAGTTTTAATACAATAACAGTCTCTATTTTCAATGGCAAACAGGAAAATGTTTCCAGGAAAATCGGAATGAAAGCCCTCAAAGCTACAAA
Organism: Agrotis exclamationis; assembly: GCA_950005045.1. Lineage (NCBI taxonomy): Eukaryota > Metazoa > Arthropoda > Insecta > Lepidoptera > Noctuidae > Agrotis > Agrotis exclamationis. The sequence continues at coordinate 10,743,835 of OX465432.1, forward strand.
AAAAATTCGTGAAGAACTTTTTTCAGCTTCGGTTACTCGAAAACAATCAAACGGACTTTTACAGTTTTTGCTTTTTAATAAACGAGTTGGAACGCGGAAGTCACGTGTAAAAGGCTGTAAATATTAATAATGTAAAGAGTGTTGTTCGTTTTACGTTTTTACGCAAACATGATGTATTGGATTCATGTATGGAGCTTTCGACAACAATTTGATGGATAGGTGCGCGCTGAGAAAATCTGTATTGATATTTTTGGATATGCCATAAAGTTACAGTTCACCAGAACAAACATTTTGAGGATCTTCAAAATCTAGGCGTTACAAATGAATTTAGTAGAAACAGAAACTTTATTTACTGAATTTGCGAAGCAGATGTTAATCTTGAAAATTGAATTTACGAAATTCTCGGAATGAGGTAAACTCTACTTTAGGAAATCAAACAGACGATTTTCTTGAAACAGATATTTTACCAACAGATATAACTTTTAATAATCGTTCCACATAAAGTAGCTATTAAAATGGGGTGATCACTGTAAACGCCTTCCGGGCTTTATAAGTTTAACGAGGGCGTTAATAGTAGAGAAACTTGGGCAGTCGGGCCCTTACTTTTAATATTGAAGTCTTTGAATCGTATAGGAAAATTACACTTTGTTAATGGTAAGAATTCTAATTAATAGGGATTATGGGGACCGAAATATTTTTATAGAGTTTGATATTATTTCTCAAAAACTTTAAAAAAAAAAAATGTAACCGCCTTCAAAAACAACCACAAAAAAGGGTAAAATAACCTACAAAATAACTTTTCTTTCAGAAGTCGGTGCCTTTATTTTTTTTTCATTTCATTGTTTTTTTTTGCCACCGACTTCTGAAAGAAAAGTTATTTTGTAGGTTATTTTACCCTTTTTTGTGGTTGTTTTTGAAGGCGGTTACATTTTTTTTAAAAAAGTTTTTATTTTACTCTTTTTAGTTTAAATATTCAACTCAAATTCTTGTCAAATAATAAATAATGTATGTGCACTAAAATTTTGTAATCCGTAGCACCGGTAACAACATCGCTCAAGTGCACAATAAGCTAATAAAATTACCTATCTCAAAAACTACTGAACCGATTTTGATGAAACTTGCAGAATTCCGTAAGTTAAACAATACTTAGTACAACAAAAAAAGAATTACTTAAATCGGACTTCTAGTTCCAGAGATATGCGAACACAAACTAAATCAGTCGATGCCTACTCCAAGCCGTTGAGGAGTTGAACCTTCCATCATCAGCTCATCCACCTGAGATGATGATTATCAGATGCAAATACTAGAACGGCTTTAGAAAATATATGAAAATGGTACTATGTGCCTATAAAATTTGAAGGTTGCCCTCGATTTCCCTGGGATTCCATCATCAGATCCTGACCTGATGATCATGGGACCAATTGGAAAGTATACCCTTTCAAACAAAAGAAAAATTTTCCAAATCGGTCCAGGCGTCTTCGAGAAATCGGGGAACATACATAAAAAAAAAAAAAAAAAAAAAAAGATTCCGACGAATTGAGAACCTCCTCCTTTTTTTGAAGTCGGTTAAAAATAGTATCATAGACAAAATATAGAAAAAAGAAACATGTTTGATTTGTTTAGGTTTTTCAGAAAGTTGCCAGATTTGTATGAAAGTGAACGAGCCGAAAGGAGTAAGGTTTGCAGCATGAGAAAAAGACATACTTAATTAAGTTTATTATTTATTATTATTTTTATCCCTGTTTATGTTTCATAACAATAATAACGCAAGTCGATATCACTTCCCGTAAATAAATCACTCAACCAGGATAATGTCATTAATTAAAATTAATTTATTCCCAGAATAGAATTCAATTCTGGAACAGTTCTAATTTCGGTTAGGGAAAACCCGCTAAAATAACAGTTTGTTTGTAAAATAATAATTATTAATGCAGTACATAATCAAATTCTGTTGAAGATTTACACGAGCGTAACATTCCTTCCTGAATAAATGGTGGAATAATTAATAAAATACTTCGTACAAGAGAAACGGGTTCTGTAGATTTGATCGCAGTTGATGGGCTACCGACTTGATACGTGTTATTATTTATATTAGGTACTTGTCTTCATGTTCGTGCACATACTTTGCAATCTACCGCCTACGGTATCGGAAACTCGATCGCAGAAAAAAAAACTCGACGTTTACTAAATTAAAATATCGCTAGCGATGCGCATATCGAGAGCCTATCAATTTATCTGAGACTTCGGTATCTTCACGATACCGCGACAGTATTTGTGAAAATAAATCACGGTTTGAGATGAATGTTGGTTTTGCTGTAGGATTTTATAAGACAGGTCCTAGCCGAAAATAGGTATTGATCTGATTTTTATTTAACGTACGTGTATAGACATAAGACAGTAGTATAAAGTAAATTGGTGATTGTCAGTGTGACTCAATAACTTAAGATACCAATACAAAGCTGTTTAAATGAGAAATTTATTAACACATTCAAAATGAATTTACCTGGATGTGGGTGATTATGTTCGGCGGGTGGCTGCATGGATGACAGGGCAGAAAGCGGAGTGTAGCGAGCTCCATCCTCACGAGAACATCCCTCCTGTGGATACAGTATCACTTTTAGAGCTTGATACTGTAGCTCAACTAATTGTATTTATTTAGTTGTCTACTTTATACACGTAATGTCGGATCAAGTTAAGTAAGAATGAAACACAAAGAGTGATAGGGAAAGAGCGTCGACGCCCGCTAAGATAGGATTACATTACGCCTCGGCGCAAAAAAAGGCTAAAGTGAAAATACCGTCGGGAGTGAGGTATCGTACGTAGATCAACAAGCTTGTATTATGCATATCTATTTAGGATCCTTGCCGCTTCTGAGAGTTTAACATAACATTAATAAGATTTAACGCGTCAGACGATATAATCTACGTCAAGGGTAACACGATGGTTACTCCTTTCACGCGTAAATCGTTCACGCCTCAATTGATAACAAGAATGCAAACGAAAAAGGCCGTTGACGTTGAATACTAAAAGCTTACTTTTCTGTGTAGAACTTCGTAAGGCAAAGCGATGAAGGATAATGTGTGGATGAGGTCCCGAGGCATGTTTACATAGAACTTACTTCATTACCGCGTATTAATGAGAACCGAAGCGCCAGCGGGTGTATAGTCTTTATTACTTATGGGTAATACGGTACTCGATTTACTAACTTCCTCGATGGCAAGGGTTCTATCGCCATGATTAATATTAACAAGTCTGAGAGATTTAATCGAACTAGATTTCGTACTTAAGTTGATTAATGGCTTACCTTTTCACAGTTGGCTGTAGCTGTGGTTTGCGTATGGCTTGTTGATGAAATGCGATACTGCATCCCGGACACCGTGCAAAACCCCTCATGATGGTGTGTAGAATATACCCCAGTAATGGTCACATCGGTGTCTTGGTTCACTATAACTTCAACTTTTTGCTTCCTATCGGACACAGCGGATTCATCACTTTCGGATGGAGCTTCATAATCGTTTTTTGATTCCGACTTAACGCCGGAACTTACCCCGTTTTTTGACCTCTGCGAATAAGATTCATCGCTACACGAGTCTGATGTAGTATCATCTTTGTTAGATTTAGGTGAACGTTTTTCATAACTAGCAGCTAGAATTGCTGTGGCGTTAAGACTTGCCATACGTTTTTGCACGACCATGTCTTTAAGGTCCATTACTACTTCATTTCTGTTACGCTTCTTCTTTACGGGTACACCAGCTGTCTTTTTCATCTTAGCTGGTGGCTTATCGGAGTCTGATTTACTCGTCGATGCTTTAGGTGAAACTTTCTTTTTGTCTGAACTTGTCACTTTCTTCTTAGTATCTTGCTCACTGTCGTCACTGGAAGATGTACAAGACTTCGGATCCCAATACTTGCCCGCACTTCTTATACCAGGTACCCCTCGTAGTGATCTTTGAGGTGGGTTATCGTCAGAACTTTCTGAACTGTCTTCTTTCTTTTCTTTTTTGGCTTCGTATTCTGATTCTGAAGTACTTTCTTGTTTTTCGACTTCCTTGGGCTTCGTTTCCTTCTTTTTCGGTGACACAGTCTTAGAAGTGCTTGGTAGAACTTGTCTATCTACTGTTTTCATCAGACCCAATTCCATATGTGTTTTACTTTCATTTTCATACAAGCAATGAACTTTAGCTATTGCATTTAGAGACGCCATTCGATGTTTTTTAGGTCCGGACCACATCGATAAAAGTTTAAGCCGTCTCTTGCTAGGTTTTTCATTACCCAACAAAGCAGAGCTTTCTTTGAGATCAATCAGAGAATCTTTTGATAATTCTTTTAATTCTTTAGACGGAGGTTTCTTTGCTCCGTCGGTGATTCTGTTCTTTTTAAACTTTTTATTTTTTGTTTTCTTATTTTTTGGGTTATCGGATTCGGATGACTCTTTGGTGTCATTATCATCGTTAGACTCGCTATCTTCAGAAGACGAGTACTGGAAAGCTTTAGTATTTAGAGCAAACTTAGAATTATCGATATCTTCATCTGACAAGCTGTTTTTCTTTACCGGTTTTTTAGTTTTTGCCGAAGGTTTCTTTGCAGTTGGAGTTGGCTTAACGGATTTTTCGGTTTTCTCATTTTTAATTGCCACATTTTCTTGATCAAGAAATTTGATGGGACTAAAAGGTTTCCCAGTTATGCTTGATTTCCGAGCCACCATTTTATAAGATTTGCTTACAATAGGTTTAGGTTTTTCTTCGCTTTCTGCCATATTATCAGCCGGATTTATTTCTATGCTAGTAGCTGTGCATACATTTTGATTTTGATTGGCATTTAACTCTTCCGATCGTTTGTTCTTCAACTGTTTTACAACTTCTTCAATGGGCCGATGAGGGGAATATTTTTTCTTTTCTGATTCGGTTTTCTTATCTATAACTGTGCCTTTCACCCTAGCGATTGGTCGAACTCTGCCAACATTTTTATTAACAGGACTACGAAAATCAGAAAGTATGCTTTTTGGAGAGTCTACCTTTTCTGTGAAGGTATAAACATCAATTTCTGGTCCTTGCGATACTAAAGAAGAGTTGGAAGAACTTTTGTCTTTAGAATTATCTTCCACTTTGTTTTCCAACTTCATAGATACAAATCGTTCTGAAACGCTAAGGTTGCCTTTTGAATTTTTGCAACATTTCACGTCTATATCTACAGTACGTGGTGATCTAGTAGATGTGAAAAATTTAGGAGGTCTTTCTGTTTCGGCTTTTGGAGTTTCTGGATGATTAGCCGAGGTAGACTTAGATGGCGTTTTACAAACTGCAAAATCAGAAGTATTTTTAGGATCAACCTTATCATCACTTTTTTCATCAGATTTTCCGCTTTCTTCATTACTTTCACTAGGCGTGTTTGACTTGTTGTTAAATGAGTCATCGGTGCTATCTTTATTGTCATCGATTATTTGATCTTTTTCCGTTGTTTCCAATTTAGTCTGGGTTGGTATTTTCTTTTTGTCATTATTAGCAGCAGAACTTTTTTTGATAATTGTCTTAGCTTTTGAAAATTTCGGCACTGTTTTCTTCATAACATCTTGATTAATTTTGTACTTTACATCTTTTTTGCCTTTTACGCATTTTTTAACATTTACCTTAGCAGTTTTGGGCTTTTTGAGCGCTTTTGCTGCTTTTTTCGGAGGTGTTTTTTTCACAATGTCTGAGGTAACTTTAGGCGTGTCCTTCTTCTCTTTGGGATCTTTCTTGAGTTTTTTCGTAGGTGAATCATCTCGAGATGTAGAAGCTTTGCACGGTGAAGGTTTATTTGATTCAGTCGATATTTCATGTTTTTCAGAAGTTCCGGAACTATCATCGCTTTTGGAACTGGAAGAATCATCTTTAGTAGATGTTTTCTTGGGATTTTTGATCAAAGATTTATTTACCAAATTTTTAACCTTTTTCGGTGACACAGATTTTTTAGTTTGCCTACTGGCAGTTGAGTTTTTAAATGATGTTTTACTCAAGTCACCTTTCTTAGGTAAGGGTTTTGAAGCCTGTGACCGCATTGTCTGCTATAATCATATGAATTTTGTCGGCATCGATGAAGTGACTCTGGTGATCACATTCTGAAACAAATAAAAAGAGACAATTATTTAACGAAATAATAATTAATAAACATGACACGGGACACTGATAAAATTAATATACATATAATTGACGGTACGCCAGCTGCAACCCGTTTTTAACTAAGAAATCTTGCAGCCGTCTTTAATCGAGCAAAAAACCTTTTGTTATATGATTTGCCCCACGACAGATGGCCGTTATTGTTACGCTTGGTTTTCTCCGAGTAACGGATTCGTAGGTAATAGTGAGGAATGAAATGAAGTCGGTAAAAGCAGACGCGCAAGCTTTTGCCCCGGACCTTGGCCTAGAAAATTCCATACAAGCGTGACGTCTTTAAAAAGAGACATACGATAGAGCGGTGATCTGTTATTTTAATAAAAATAAACTAAATAATGAACCAAAACCACGTATTGAATGATATCATTAAATGGAATAACTTCTACACAAATAATAAATAATCGTTTATCGATACGCACGTGCTACAAGTAAATAAAATATAAATTCGGGCTAAAGCAAACATCTGCTTTGATAACATGCGCAGGCACATAAATAAACCCGAGTCTACACCAGGTTAGGGGTTTTTTTTTGTTTGAAAAGGGACCGAAACTAACCGAATTTTATACCTGTGAGCACGTGCCGTCATTAGTGAATACGAAAAAGATAAGATAACCGCCATAAGCCAACAGAAAAATAAAAGATAGATTATGTTGGTGGTTGTCCAATAATAATATGAATAAAATGGAACACTCAAGGTGTTAATGAAAGTGTGTGTTTTAATGTAATAATTAATAATTTCGTGTGAATTTTAATATGCTAACATGTTGTTAATAAGAATAAGGAAACGATACATATTTAATTTAATAAATAACTCTTTCCGAAGCTAAGATACCTACAAATACTTTATATATTTTAATAATGCTTATCGCAAAGGTGAAATAAAACAGCGTTTCAAAGTGGAGTTTTAAGACATGTCTACACTATAGCTTGAGCTCAAACACAGTCGTAAAAAGACTGATGTTCATTGAGGTCAAACATTGAGCGAAAGCGTCAGCGTTGGCCGAACTATTTCAATAAAACTTTTTGAGCGGCCTTCACTGACTTTCCGTGAATATTTTGTGGCGGTAGTTTTGTAATGTTTTATTAAATATTTTGCTTGAATATGTGCTCCTAGCTACTTTATAAATACGAAGTTCGTTCAGATTTATAAACTTTGATAAATAGCGTGAGATAGTACCTAACTTGAAATTCTAAGTAAATGACGTTAAAGTTAGATCTTTTCTGCTTGGAATTTTAGATAAAAGTCAATTCTAGTTTACTTATTAGGATGGACTAAATGTTTGAGTAAGTTTATTCTAGCAACAGAAATTTACTTCTTGGTATTTAATGACTGTAAGTAACTTTATTTGCCAAATTCAAATTCAGCATACCGATGTTTTGGTTACAAAAATCCTTTCGAAGGAGAAAATGTATTTTCTTGATAATAAAATCGTTATTAAACATAATAAAGTACAAAGAAACACGAATAATTTAATAACATTTCTTGTAATCTAAGCCGTCATAATAAGAATTGTGTTGTTTGCAATAAAGCACAAAATAAGTCTCCTTTCGCATAAGGACCGGTTCTATTGTAGTATCTTTTTCCAAAGGGATATTCTACCTACATAATGGTTTTTATTCAAGTTTGTACCTAAGCCTAAGCTTCTTACTTTCAACGAAACCGCATATTAAAAGAACCTACTTTTCTTAAACACTTTTGAAACACTCAATTGCTACATTACTATGTTCAAATATAGTTTTGTATAAACTAGTAATTAGTCTATTATAATATTAGTATCATCTAACGATGCTAGACTTTTTTTAGACGTCCTTAGCTTTTGGAAGTTTTTAGGTTGATTCTAATATATTCTAGCATAAAATAAAGATTAAAAAATAAATTACAGTACAATGTTCTCAAAATTGTTGATAAAATTTGCAAGTTGAAGTGACAATGGGCAGGCCACATCGCTCGTAGAACTGACAACCGATGGGGAAGAAAAGTTCTCGAGTGGCGACCACGGACCGGAAGACGCAGCGTGGGCAGGCCTCCCACTAGGTGGACCGACGACATCGTGAGGGTCGCGGGCAAACCGATGGATGCAAGTGGCGAATCGTCGTTCGGCGTGGCGGTCTAAGGGGGAGGCCTATGTTCAGCAGTGGACGTCTTCTGGCTGATGATGATGACAATGTTCTCAATCTTGAACTAAATTACTTTAGAATGGTCAAACATACTTTTGTCCATTTTATTCATAAAATCAGTTTAGTATCATCATCGCCTAAGCGACGACATCTTTTCTTTTTTTGACGATCCTTTGACGGTTAAGCTAATTATTAGCTTAGCTTAGCTGCTAATAATTATTAAGTTCGACATAGACTGTTTGTATATAAAACGTCTTTATCATTATTATAAATTACTTCCTATTCTAATTACATCTAACCGGTTATTACTATAATTATGTTCTTAGATATTTTAAAGGCCAAAGGTATCTAAGTACCTATTACGCCTTAGTAACATGAGATCAATCTTATTATGCAACCAGCTTCTCTGGGGACTTGCGTGACCTTTGACATTGGTAAAATGAGAGCAAATACGCCACATACCTGTTTCCAAGCGGTTACAAGGGATTCATTGAACGCTTTTTGTCATGTGATTACGTTTCTGGTTTATATACAGGTTTCAGTATATAGAATGGTTGTTGTATTCCAGTATGGGTGCTGATAGAGACTCGGCAAATCGTTTCTTTAAATATTTATTGATTATAATTAAGCATTTCTTAAAAAAAAATTTGTTTTAATATGTATAATATTATGTTAAAGAAAACACCTGACTTCAATAAATATTTCATTTTTTATTCCTTTCTCTGTGCGTAAAACTCCTTTTAAAAATATGTACTTATGAATAATTTAAGACTTTAAAATCAGCAATAATAATAGTACAAACATAATAATAAGATTATCAACCCACCGCCACCGGTTTACAAATACCTACAATAGAGTAACAAGCAATGTTTACGGAGATGTTGAAAAAACAGTCAAGTGGAAAATAAGAACAAGAACGGCTGACCCTATTTAGGATTATATAAGCCAACAAAAGAGAATAATATTAAAGCAGAACTTCCTCAAAATATAATTGAAAGTGCAGCTTGTCTCATAATTAAGCGTCGAGTCTTTTGTCAAGTTAACCTAATAGGGGGCGCCACGGACGGGGCAGTACTTGTTATTGTTTCAAGTGCTCTATTTTATTTTTATCTACAAGAAACTTACGAGTACTCCCGCCAAGTGTTTGTTTGTCAATGGACTTACAATACGTGAAAACGATGCTGGAAAGTTGTTTCGATAAGTTTCTTCACTTGTTTAAGAGAGCTTTGTTTAAATTGGCGAAGTTTTCATTAAGATTGGAAGGAGGAAAGATGTTTTAGCACGTAAACTATACATCGATATAACTGTTACTGTTATTTTATTTTCTTAGCCTAAACTGTTCTGCGTGGTATAGGCCTCCCCGCCTCCCCAAATTTCTTCAATAGTCTTTGTTCCCGTGACATCTCAGGAAACGAAGTAAATAACTCTACTCGTATTAATTAAATATTTCACCACCTTAACTACATTAATCATCTCCATAAATAAGTATTAAAACATTGTTTCCATAAAAAACTATTATAGAAGGAAGTGAGCTATTTGTTGCTGTTCAAATGCCATGCCATGCGTGGTCATGGCCATCAGTTATCTATTAATACTCTGCCTCTGGAACATTTGCCGAACTATAAGATAATTTGTCATTTGAAGAGCACTTCTTGGGTGGCCAACTGGCAAATTATAGGTTCAATACGTCGCGACGACGTTCTATATCTCTCCCAATACTTGCAGAGGTCAGGCGGAAATCAATCCCTATCAAACCAGTAATTTGCAATAAATCAAGAACAAAGAAATCGTCGTACGCATACTAATAAGGGACCAATCTATTATTTTAGGCCAGGCCTGCCTCAAGGAGATATCTTTGGACCCAATAAATTTTATCCCACATTTCGTATCAGGTGCGGTTAATGTCATAAGACAAATGGAATGATTTAATATAAAAATAGGTAAAGGAGATAAAAGTAGGTTAAGAAGGATTGATGATGTTTGTTTTCAAACATCATAAAGATACTTTTCACACAAATCCGACATAGACCCGACTATGACAAATGAGTCTAACTCCAGACTGGAAACTTCATCTATGACTTATGGGAGTTTAAAGACTTTAATGGAGTATGGTTGTCACAGGTGGGTAGCTTGCAACGGCCATTAGGGCTCAATTTTACAGCGTCATTTCCGATATCTTTATGTTTTATTTTTATATCTGATGCTTGTTGGAAAAGCTCTTCTTCGCTTACTGCAATTTGTTGTCACTTAACCGATACTAGATTCTTTACGTTCGTTTTCTGGTTAAGACGGTTGTATTTTTGTGGAAATAGATGACACAGTGCATATCTTCAAATGTTTCTTGCTCATTTCAAAAAACGTAAAATTCTGCTAAGGTTATTATATTCATAATCGCTACCAGCGTTTAGTAATTAAAAAGATCCCCTTATCTACACAGTCACCGTTAGATTCACAGTCCCCTTTTCTTTCTTTATGAGCATAGAAAGACACAATAAAGTATTTTTCTTTAAAGCCTTTTCTTTCATTGCCTTTAGCGAGAGTGTTAATTTCCTTCTCCTCTAGTATATCGATGGCATCGCAGTTCCGAGTAAGCCACTTTATTCAATCTATATTCTGAAAGCCAGTATTAATGGCGGTAGGTATCCTACGTCAACCCGTTCGACAACTTTGAATTAGTATTTATTGCTACTGTAGGAATTGGTTTTGATTCCTAATTGGCTACTGGAGTACGCTATAAAATTAAGGAAATATATTTCGGTTTAGTGTGAAACTTAAATTAGAAACTCAAACAACCAATAATCAACCGGATGAAATTCAAATACACGATCGGATACCAATATAAAGCTCTGGTGTTTCACAAAGGAGTCGGCACCGTACAAATAAACTATTTCAAACAGATTGTTGTGATCCCCTTTGCGAATAAGTTGAACATTTTTCAAAGCCCAGTGATTTCGTGAAAGCATGGTTGTTTCTAGCCGAAGAAGGGAGGTAATACGCGCGAGAGGAGGGGGGACTATCGATCTGGTTCGCGAGCCAGCGTCCTTACATCCGAGACGCCTCAGATTCACTTTTACGCCACTTGCCCGTCAATTACACTTCCTAAAGGCTGTTATGTGAGTGTTGACATTTAGCGGGTTGTGAATAGCTTGTTCAGCTGTAATGAGGAATGGAAAAGTTCCTAATATTGAAGTATCGGTATTATTTTTTCTATAGTGATTATGTGAGGATAACTTTATTTAGACTAATTCTAATATTTCTTCCACATTCCTTCGACGGTTTGCTTCTTCTTGCCAATTCAAAAATAAATAATCAAAGGCATCCCGCCATTTACTCCTCAGTCTATCGCGACCACGTCCTAGCTGTTTAAGAATATTATGAAAATGTATTCTGCAGAGTAATTATAACTTTTGCACACTCACAGACAAAACTACAATGAAACAAATATTATCATCAACAGTTTGAACCAACCAAATAACTTGCACAGCCCGTATCAATGTAATTACATTATTATCACTGGACAATGCCTGATGCCACATGCCCGTCAATTACGGTCAGGATACTCCGGGCGAGTGCTGACAGTGACCGGCTTACGTGTTTACTCTGCAGTAATGGCCGCCACGCGACGTTTCTGACGTCAAACGCCAAATATGGCTAACTCAACTAACTTATTAGTGACTGGGATGGATTAGATTTACCCTAGGGTTGTTATATTGACGTATTGGCTAATGGAAGGGTGATTAGGATTATGTTATTGCTAGCTGTTGCTATCGGCTTCGCCTTTGTATATGTCGAAAAATATCGAGAACGTAAAACCGGGATGAATATAGGTTTGTGTTATTATTACAGATTACAGATCTATCCCTGTACCAAACATCCAGATCCATTCGTCCATTTAGATTGATTGAGTTAAAACCTCCATAACCTTCGCATTTATAATATTAGTACCTATAGATTTGGATGACGACGGCACAAAAACGTGAAATCGGGGGATAAGAAAAGTGATTCTTCTATCCAGCAGTGAAAAAAAAGTGAGTGGGAAAAGTCGGATGATTAGAATAATAAGACCAGAGATGTCAAGAGAATTTGTAGGATTATTTTGATGATACTATTATTATCATTTTATAAAGGGTATCAACCTTTTAAGCCGATTTCTAACTAGAATCTAATTAAAGATGAGTCAGTTTTCAGTCAAGAGATTTTCTAGCTATGTTTAAAGCGGAGTTTTTAGTATCTTAATATTATATAGAAAGAAATATGTAGACCTTATTATAACGATAAAAACATATAGAACATACTCATGGTTAATGTAATTTAAGTATATCAAATTAAACTAATTAGAAATGGTAAAAGCAATAAAATAAACCCTATAAAAGATCACCTTGGATAAGACCATCCATTATACAATATTTTGAATTCAAATGTTTTGTCTTCTTTGTTCATACGCTTTTGTTCAAAAATTTTACATATCCTCGAAAATTGTTCTCAGCTACTAAACGTTAAGGAAATGAGCCACTCTATTAAATACAGAGTGGAACGCTCAGTAACTGGCTACAGAAACTGGCAGTTATTTAATTAGTGCAAATGACTACCGATCTAAGAGCGAACGTTAATGAAATCGTCCATTGCGCCTTTAGAACCACCTCAAAGCTTTTGTTTGCGAACTTAAAGAGAAATGAACAAAGCAATGCGATTTTTCCAATCGTTTCTTTGCCAACGTGTTTATTATGATTAAATCTATCGGATTAGCTTTTTTGTTTTTAGCGGGAGTGTTGAATGGATTATAAAGGGATGAATAATAAAATGGAAGGAGAGATTGTTTTGATTAAGTTTTTTAATTTATCTATAATTGTGGTGAAGTGTAAAACACTGCAGTTTAATATATGAAAGCTCTATCACGAACGCGTGAGGTCAACTTTTTGTAAATTTCAACTTTTTTTTTAAATAAATGCACATAACAATTTCTATCATGCGAGACAGTGGTCAAACACGAGTCTATCTTAAGTAAATAAAAAATATAGAAAAATACAATAATCCAATACTAAGGCAAACCGAATACATATTTTAAATCTGATCACACTTCTCAACGCCCTGTCTTCTTGCGCCCAGCTCATCAAAAATATTATTTATATGATTCTACTAAGGTGGTATTTTAACCCCCTGGTGTTACTTAGCAATTCCGAATCAAATATTTATGAAATTAGATTGCATGACTGCGATTAAGGGTTAAGTTATTATTTCAAGCATTCATTTAGATTCGGCACACGGCTAACAAGCAGGTGCTTGATTTTTTAAATTTATATGCTTCAATTTCTAATAAAAAATTAAAGATAAAGATCCTTTATCAAAAATTAGTATTTCTGTATAATTATTTTTTAATAACGAGAAAAAAAAACAATTACAAGAATCAGACATTGTGAAGGCCTTTTATCTGATCCTTTTGGAGTTCCATTTTAAAGTTACCATCGTAATTACCAACCTGCAATTAAATAACAATTTTATTGTAACATTGTAACCTGTAGTCATTAAACAGACCCACCTTCTACCTAATATTACGACACATTACAGAACTACGAACAAATATTCAATTACACCAATTACAGGGCTATTGTAATTGCTGTAATTTACAAATGTTTACCTTTGTAATTATGTTACAAATTGTAATTGTTATTATTTTATGGTGCGCAATGGTGTAATAATGTAGTATCGAAGCGCCGTGAGTTCCTTTTAATGAGATAATTATTTGAAACTTTAATGATATGTGAATGGTACTAAAGTTGATTGTTGCTCGCGTTTTCATTTGTGAATATTAATTATAAAGCAGCGGGGTTCCGACAGAGGAGAGATTTACGAGTTCTGAATAAAGAAATCAAGTGTCAAAATTACACATTGCCGCACCGTCTGTCCGTCGCAAGCGCACACACGAAGAGTCTTTTTATCACGGTTTATTATACGTCCGCTATTCATTTTCACTTTGAACTCGCAGCTCGTCTCTTGACAATTTCTCTCCCTTTTGTTGGGCTAAGGAGGCGTGGAGGGCCCACTAGATATGAATACATCTCCTTAGGGAGGACTCACTCAATCCACGCAGTGTGAACATGAATTGAATACTATTGACGCGGTTTCGCTTAGTGAATGCTCAAAATCATCTCTTAATTAAGCAATTTAGTTCTAAAATGTATTATATATAAGATAAATATTTTACTGGCCACTTCGCACATAAAATAGCTAAAAGTTGGTTTGGAATGTTATTGAGAACTGGTTCTGTAATTTGAAATTAAGATAGCATTATAAGTAGGTACTTAAGGCGTATCTTGAATACCTAAATGTTTGTAGAATTATAAATAATTATATTGAATCTTGATTGTTACCTACCAGAAAAGGTTTTGTTTGATCACGATTTTAAAAGGTTCATTAATTGTGCTGATAGATATTATTTCAGTGGATTTAAATTGTGGGAAAATTGTTCTTTTTACCTACAATCTTGACTTTTCGCAACCTACGTATTCGGTACCTCATGCGTTATATCACCGCTGGGCATAGGTCGGGAGACTGGGGAACTATTACAGTCCACTCTGTTCTATGTGCGTATTTCTACGTTACTCAGTTTTAAATATGTGGCTATTTGCTTTGGCATGCCTGTAAATTTGTTTTTTCCTATTACTTGTCTGTGGCATTTTCCTTTACTGTAATTAAGAAAAAAACGATTTGTATCCACGTTTTCAGGTCGAAGAGCTTGATATTTTTCAACATAATTTGCAAATTCTTCATGCACAACAAATGACCCGGGACGAACTTGACAGAACAAATGACCAGTGGCCCACTTTGGCCCTGGATCGTGTAAACTGGAAATCATGGGGAGAGGCCTTTGCCCAGCAGTGGGATGATGCAGGCTAACAGTATCAGTATCAGTATTCAGTAATGACTTTATCTGTATAGTAAATGACGACTTTTCTGACTAAATATGCTTTTAAACAGTCTTTACATATCTCTTGCTCTGTAAGTACACCCTTACACCCCTGAATGCCGGGGTGTATGACTATCATTACAGCATAGGTTTTGGAATTTGAAAAAAGAACTGTCATACTCATACTGCACGAAGAATATTTTTAAAAAGTTAATTTTTTTTTCTCGGTATCGATTAATTACTCGAATCGGAATCTAGACAATTTATTTTATAAAGATTTTATTTTAAATATGGAACTATTTGTTTCCACATCGTATGTTAGATGGAATCGATTTAAAAATCAAACTGGCCAGCAAGATTTGACGCGCTTGCGTGCGTGAAAAAAAAAAGGCAGTCTACTAGTAGGCGTGAAAGCATCGCGAAAATAATTAATTTTCTTGTTTGAGTTCTTTTTCAAAAGTTTTAAACATGTCTAGTGACGAAGACATAGATCTAACGCCCGATTTTATTAAAGAAAGGGCAAAAACAGTTGTCGAAAATATATTACCGCCGAACTCGAAAGAAAGATATGTAAAGGCATACGACGAATTTATGAAATGGCGGTCAGAAAAAAAAGTGAAATCTCTTTCTGAAAGTGTTTTTAAATCATATTTTGATGAATTATCTAAGAGGCTACAACCTTCCAGTTTATGGTGCTTTTATTCCATGCTAAAATCTACAATGATGACAAAACATGACGTGAATTTGAAAGATTTTTCTAAACTTACTGCTTTTTTGAAAAGGCAGTCTGACGGCTTTAAAAGCAAGAAATCGAAGGTATTTACTGCAGAAGAAGTACAGAAATTCTTAAATGAAGCTCCGGATGAAATTTATTTAGCAATAAAGGTACCTACGTATTTACTTGCCCTTTTTAATAAGTTACCAAAATATTTCACAAAAATACTATGCGAATTTGGTGCCTTTAATACAACTTATGTCTTTTTTACAGGTTGTTCTAATTTTTGGGATATCGGGAGCCTGCAGAACCGTGGAATTGACAAACTTGACAATAGAAAATGTAGAAAAACATAACAAATTACTACTCATAAAACTGCCTAACACGAAAACTAAAATTGACCGGTCATTTGTTGTGCATGAAGAATTTGCAAATTATGTTGAAAAATATCAAGCTCTTCGACCTGAAAACGTGGATACAAATCGTTTTTTTCTTAATTACAGTAAAGGAAAATGCCACAGACAAGTAATAGGAAAAAACAAATTTACAGGCATGCCAAAGCAAATAGCCACATATTTAAAACTGAGTAACGTAGAGTTATACACCGGGCATTGCTTTCGCAGAACATCAGCGACTCTATTGGCTGATTCGGGAGCCAACCTCACTCTGTTAAAAAGGCACGGCGGCTGGAAGTCCAGCAAAGTGGCCGAAGGTTATATCGAAGATTCGATGGCAAACAAAAGCAAAATTACTTCTAAAATAACAGAAAATATAAACTTAAAATCACCACGTCAAAGCACATCATCTGAGCCATTTTTTAATGAAGAAAATAGTACCAGTCAACTGCCGCCATTTACGATGCAAGAACCTCAAACTCAAGTCTTATCATCACAAACTCATATTCAAACTATAAATATACCTAAAAAGAACGTGACCATATCTCTTACAAATTGTAATAATTTTACTATTAATTTTAATTATATAATACACATTTTTTTCTTCTTAATAAATGTTCATTGAAACCTGCTGTCTTGTTGTTTACTTACCTCACAATCGATATGTAAAGCAGAGTATTTATCTCGGGCGTAAGCATCAATTGCATACTCGGGTTAATTAGCGCCTCCGCTTCGCTCAGGCGCCAAAAACCTCGTATGCAATTGATGTCATACAGCCCTTGGTTAATAATCTACTATTAAATCTTCAATGAAAGCCATCCACACATTATTATCACTTACTTGCGTAATCAAATCTGATACAACTTAGTTATCTTATTTTACTTTTATTTTACTTTCACGCAAAAACTACTGAAAGGATTTGAATTAAATTTGGTACACAGATAGTTAATAATCTGGATTAACACATAGGACAGTTTTTATCCCGATTTTATCTTCTGGTGGGATAATTTTCAAATTGTAGCGGCCGAAGTCAAAAAAGTATGTTAAATATTAGTCCATAGTAAATTTGCAGGTGTGGGTTGCAATGACCTAGTTGGTTATGCTCCTGGAGTACTTATCCAGAAGACGCTAGTTCGAATCCCACTTGCAACAGAATTTTTCTTTCCTCAAAAATCATCTTTAAGATGCGCGTCGCATGCATAAATGCGTTTAAAAATAATTAATTAGTCCATAGTGTTGTGATATCAATCAAACTTTATCCCGTCACTCGTTTGTTTTAGGGATGATTGATGCTAATAAAAAATCGATAGCTATTATTTTCAGGCTTTTAGCGAGCCGTCAGATAGAATTTAGTTAGCATTGTTGAAGCTCGGTTACTCGGTGCCGACAGCAACCCTATATTGGTTTAGTGATCCATTTGCAATTCCTGGAAACTGTTACACGTAATGACGTAACGTATTGGTTTGAACGCAACGAGTTATGTTTTTCTTAGTAATTCATGTGCCTAGATAGAATAAAAAACCGGCCAAGTGCGAGTTGGACTCGCCCATGAAGGGTTCCGTAGTAGCAAGCATAGATTAGGGATGTAATTATATTTAGATTAGTAAGTAATATACACAAACAACAAAAATAACTTTGTTTTTCATAGTGTTTGTATGAATGGCAAAGTTATATTTGCGGTTTTTTAAAATGTACTATATCTCAAAAACTGCTAACTGTATCTCATCCAAACCAATTTTCGCTGGAAGTTTTTGTTGAGGTCTACATTATATATTTTTTTTTAGTTTCATCATTCTCTTATTTTAGAAGTTACGGGGGGGGGACCAACTTTTTACCACTTTGGAAGTGTCCCTCGCGCAAACTGTTCAGTTTAGAAAAAAATGATATTAGTAACCTCAATATCATTTTTGAAGACCTATCCATAGATACCCCACACGTATATGTTTGGTGAAAAAAAAATTTTTGAGTTTCAATTCCAAGTATGGGGGGCACCCCCAAAATTTGTTTTGTTTTTATTTTTGTGCGAAAATCCTAATGCGGTTCACATAATACATCTACTTACCAAGTTTCAACAGGATAGCTCATATACTTTGGACAAAAAGTGGCTGTGACATACACGGACAGACAGACAGACAGACAGACAGACATGACGAATCTATAAGGGTTCCGTTTTTGCCATTTGGCTACGGAACCCTAAAAATAGATTAAATAACCTTAAAACCTATGTTCAGCGGTGGACGTCTTACGGCTGATATGATGATGATGAACCTAAAAACGTGATTAATAATCGCACCTTAAAAATATTTTTAAGTTGAGATCATAATTATTAGATTTTAAGTAAGCAAAACGGATCCACGCGGGCAACGTCACGGGATATCTATATGTTAGTGTAATATACTAAAACCTTCTCCAGAATGTAATAAACACTTTCCTGAAACCGCATCAAAATCCGTTTAGCCAAACGCAATATAATCGCGGATAAACATACATCATACATACAGGTCGAACTGAGAATCTACTTTTTTTTTTGAAGTCGGTTAAAAAGAAATACACCGAAGCCTGATGAATCTCTTTAATAATCGCAACATTAAATATACCTATACCTGTTGATAGCAATTTAGGTAATTAGTAAATATATTAAGTAGGTACTTATAGCGTGTAATAAATATGATACCCAGCTACTAATACTACTAAAATACTTCAGGACAAGAGCCACTCTTCCGACTTTTGTCTATTCAAGCTGTGAAAATCCACTCGTCCCGCTGTCACCCGCACAATATACCTACATTCCCAATTTTTATTTAACATACGAAAACCACAAACATAAAAACGCTATTATATTCACTCGAACAAAATCAAACTCTCGCCAATGAATTTTTATCCGCATATCGAAGTGCACAGGTCTACGTGATACAATTTGAGCGGAGAATAACTACGGAACCCACGGCAGGCAATTACCCGACAAAACGCCTGTTCCCCGACATTATCCGATTAACTTAATAAACAATTAGTTGGTAGGAAATTTTAATTAAGGTGTATATTGTTGGCCTTTATGTGCCATCGAGTTAGGAGCTCGTATGATGCTGTGTCGTTAGACTCAATTTGAATATGGTTTAATGTTTGTTTTTAGTGGATGGGTTAGCTTTAGGGTCAGTTCATACGGAGACGCGACGCATTGCGACGTGACGCGACCATACTCTGGGGTACTACTATCTAAGCAGGAAAGGGCGAGGCCACAACACTGCGTTGCGGCATCGTATCGCAAAAAATTACGACGAATTGCAATATAATTTTGTTGTGCGGCTTCAGAGTTTTTTTACGATGCGACGCCGCAACGCATTATTGTGGCCTCGCCCTAAATATTATAACAGTAGTTGAAATAGAAGTACAGTAGTTGAATTGAATCGCATCGCGTCGTATTCGTTGCTCACGCAAGACACCGCGTAAGCTTTGGGCGACCGCGTCTCTGTTTATCGTAAGATTAGTTAGTGGTATGAACTAAAAACTGGTGACAACATGATTATACAGTTGTCGCAACTCCCGATGTGTTATCAAAACTTATTAATTCAGAACAAATAGGGAGTAGGGTTCACTCGAAACTAATGAGTACGGGTCCGTATTTTCGCTGACGGACTAGAGTGTCGACTGTGAAAATGTAGCCCCTGGAAGGAAATATCTTTTCGTGTAGTAAATAAAGTTGGATTTGGAGTCGCTCTATTGAAGTGTGCGCGTAGCGTCGCGTGTCGGTGTGAATTGATCCTTAGAGTTTAATTTTTATCCTCTAGTGTAGTATGGAGGGTAATGGTAGCTGTGTTATATTATGTGGATAGAGGTATATTACAGGTGTAAAGTTTTGTTACCGTATGATAATTGTGTGACTTTGTAATTTCTACATCATGAGATAAATAGGGAATTTAGAAAGGAGAAGGAGGGTTTTAAAAGGTTTATTATAAGTCTTAAGCGGTTACTAAGTGGACCATTGATATTTGAATTACATTTTTTTTTCTGCCGATAAAACAAATGGCCATTACGAATAGCAAGCACGGTTATCATAACTTCTTACGTGTTTTTCATTGTACATCATTAGCAAACAGATCTATTAAATTTATTACTCATGGAAAATCAAATCTACATCAATAAACTTAATAACAATAATTAACATTATGCTAAGCGTTTTAATCACTAAGTTACTACACAATCGCATGTCATTGAGTCACGTGACATTAACTTGTAATGTCAACTTAGTGATTATAGCGTAATTGATATTGCAAGCAATAGAAATTATTGCTGCACACCTTACTATGTTTTATTATGGTGATTAGCATGCATAAAGCGAGTCATACACGACACCGCTCGTCCGCGCGGTTGGTCAGAAGAGGTAAAAAAAAGAAAAAAATTATCCTATAAGAGCGATTTGCCGCGCGGTGATAATGTCATGTAACTGGGACTGCAGCACCACTATATATTTGCACTGTTTTTAGGGTTCCGTAACCAAATGGCAAAAACGGAACCCTTATAGATTCGTCATGTCTGTCTGTCTGTCAGTCTGTCTGTCTGTCCGTCCGTATGTCACAGCCACTATTTTTCGAAAGTATAAGACCTGTTCAAACTTGGTAATGAAATGTATTATGTGAACCGCATTGAGATTTTCATTTTTTTTTTGAGGGTTCCTCAAACTCTCAACTCAAATTTTTTTTTTCACCGAACCCATACATGTGCGGTATCTATGGATAGGTCTTTATAAATGATATTGAGGTTACTAAAATCATTTTTTTCTAAACTGAACAGTTTGCGCGAGAAACACTTCCAAAGTGGTAAAATGTGTGTCCCTGTAACTTCTAAAATAAGAGAATGATAAAACTAAAATAAATATATAATGCTCAACAAAATTTCCAACGAAAATTGGTTTGGATGAGATATAGTTACTTAGCAGTTTTTAAGATATAGTACATTTTCAAAAACCGCAAATATAACTTTGCCATTCCATACAAACACTATGAAAAACAAAGTTATTTTTATTGTTTGTGTATATTACTTACTAATCTCAATATAATTATTTCCCTAATCTAAACTTGCTACTAGGGAACCCTTCATGGGCGAGTCCAACTCGGTCTTGGCCGGTTTTTTTTTTGTCAATCGAAGTAATGTTTTGATTTGATTCGGTGGTTTGTCGAAAAGTGGCGGAGATTACTGCTCGTCCTTGTGATCGGTAGTTCTAAGTACGTCAGGCGTCAAAATATTTTATACAAAGCAATGTAACGTGTGATCCGCTTCAACGCCCATCCGCGCGAACAAGCGGTCGCGTATGAAAATAACCTAAGCACTAATTCATAGGAAAAGTTATTGCTATTCAACGTGTAAATTATGCGTTTTCAACGGCCAATGAGCGTGAGTTAAAAATCTATGGTTTTCTAAGGTTTTTTGCAGTAGAACTATGCATTTCTTTCATTTACGGTTAGAAAGTTGTGTGTACTTATAATCTACGATCTGACTATCAGACGTACTACTCAGACTATTATTCGAATTTATCAAAAGTTTTTTAATCTTTATTTGTATTCGTTTTTTATTTTAATGCAATGCTTTCCACTGCGCATTTCTTTCATTCAACTTAGTTTATTTATAATTTGTGATCGCCAATCTACCTACCTAACAAACATGGTTCGTGTATTAACCATGAGACTGAAATCTAAGTTTTTTTCTCCGAAGAATTTTATTGTGGTCTAGTGCCTACGCAGTTTTTTATTCAAGTTAGAAAACTTGCGTGTACTTGCAATCTTTACTTGAGTTATATTTATTTACTCTTAAAACGGTGCAGGAAAACATCGTGAGGAAACCGGCATGTCCTAGAACCAAAAAATCGAAGATATGTGACATCTACAAACCCGCACTGGGCCCGCGTGGTGGATTATGGCCCACTCCCTCTCACAGAGAGGAGGTCTGTGTCCCAGCAGTGGGAACATTACAGGATGATGATGACGATGTCCAGAATATAGCCACATTTTAGGAATTTCTCCTGGTATTTTTTGAGCAGCTGAATTTATTCAAATCTTCCTGATCCCATGATTTAAAATTCATAACTCCAAACTCTACACTAACCAAATGCGACACCAAAATAAAACATCAGCCCCATGACATTTAATTCCAACCCCCATTCTTTCAGTGTTTGTCATCAAACATACGTCATTACAAACGTTGGCGCTCGGTTGACGTGCGTCCCCCGGCGTGTCGCTGATGACGTCAGTTCCTGCCCCATCCGGTAGACGATCGCCTTCCACAGTCGACTTTCAACCGCGATAACGTTTTTATCAGATCACAAAATATTTTTAGTGTTACATTTGTTAGGGGGTGATACATGGAAATATTTGTATTGTCAATCTATGTTTGGGTTTATAAATAAAATTGAATTTATTGTCTACCAGAGTGTTTAATGGTAGGTAAGAGATTTTCAGTTGCCTTTGTATTTTGGTTCATAAATAAATTTTACCGAAAAGTAAATTTTTTTATGAACCAAAAGTTTTGGTTAAGTAGTTGGCTATTGGACCCGCCTTTTATGCCTTTGTTAGGAGACTCCGCCCTTCCACAACAAATATAGTTACATTTTATTCAGTACCTACCTTAGATCTTAACGGTATGTTTGTGCGTACGTGTGTGGGTGTGTGTGTGTGCATATGTACGAACAAGCTTCGTAAAAATACATGTTTAAGAACATACCTACGTATAATTTTGACCTAGTTTACACGGTGATAAAAACTCTCATCAATCAAGCGATACTCAAATACGAATGTTACAGTTACACTGCAGGTGAGTAAAATTATGTTGTTATGCAAGAATCCGTATTCAAGAAATCTCTGTTATAAAGTCATTTTGTTTAGACGACTCTTAATTTAAATACAGATAACGTCACGATGTGGTTACCCCCTTTTTATCGTGGTAAAACCATCAAATGAGTCCTCCGGGGTCGAGTGAAAGCGGACTGTAAGATTGTTACTGACTAAAAACCATGGTATTCCTTCAATAGCCCTTTACGTTCCAGGGTCATGGTAACCTGTTTAAACAGTCCCGCAACCCTGGGAGGCGTTTGGCCCTCTATGAGGCCCCCGTCAGATTGCATGTTACCACCCTTTACCCCTCTTACCAAGGTTACTTCCCTTGCAAGCCTAGATGTTTTGAGGGTAGGTAGCCACATTGTGACTCTACCTTATTACCTAATAAAACCTCATTATAATTGCGTCAGCTGGCCAAACTAATCATAATCTACTGCCCAACGCAAGAAGGGTCGCAAATAATGCGGCTGACATTACCAAACATCGCGCTCTCGCCTTTTTTATTTCTTGCAATTTAACTCTGATACGTATTTTCAAAGATTTCACAAAGCGATATTTTTTTTCTTATTGAAGTGTATCTAAATAAGTGTATCAAGGGATCGAATGGCGGCGCGTTTTGGGGTGTAGACCCATTGACAACATGTGGGGTGATCGGCAAAGGGAGCCCCGAATCACAGGAGCGTATGTAATTGCAAATTACGGGATTTGAAGGCCAGTTGTAATCTCGTATCTACGCGTTAGTCACTTGCCAATTGATGAACAATACAAGGAGTAAGGAACATTGTCGCTCAAACTGTTAACGTGTCGCACTGCTTAATTGTTTAAATTATTCTTTGACTGCTCGGTTTGTGGAGTGGCTAAGCAATTCCTGCGTTGCGCTGCGCATTGCGGGTTCGATTACTGCACGGAGCAAATATTTGTATGATCTACAAATCCTGGCTTGGCTGGAATGGCTGGTTTGTGTGATTTACGTTGCTCCACACTAGGGTTTACTCTTGAATCGTGGGTGCGTTAACAAACATGTTAAAATCGTTTACACAAACAACCATTATTTTGCCATACCTACATTCTGTATAATAATAATAATATTCCACAACTATCACACAACGCCATCTAGTCCCAAGCTATAAGCAGAGCTTGTGTTATGGGTACTAGACAACTGATAAACATACTTATATTTATTTCTAAATACATAAATATTATAGATAAATTACACCCAGACACAGAACGAATGATCGTGCTCATTACACAAATATTTGGTCTGGGTGGGAATCGAACCCACGACCTCCGGCATAGCAGTCAGGGTCACTAACAACTAGAAACAGTAAAAGATTGTAAGCTCAAAAAAATCTATCGATAATAAAATAAGTAGCTGGTGAATCAATGCCTCTTACAACCCATTGAAAGAAGATGGGGTGTAAAGAACGATGACGGCTATCATTATTTTGGTCTATGAGGAAAAAATGTCTCTGATAAGATAAACGAAATGACTGTCTGACTCGCAAGTAACATTTTTCCTTGTGACGTCGATACTTGGGGTCTAATATTTAAGCACGAAACCCGTAGTATCGGCCTTAGTTACGAACGTTTTCTACGCCCCGTGACATCGAACCCGAACAAAGAATTAATAATATTACGATTTGACAAAATAGCTCCTTAGAGACCGCGCCACAACTTATGACCTGCGGAAAATTCGTGGTGCTATATTTTTTTAATGCAATTTGTTGTAATAACATAGACACTTGCGCCGAGTCAAAAGGACTTCTGTCGTGGCGGTATTAAATTAATTTGACGTTAGTTACGTGCGTACATCTG
Organism: Agrotis exclamationis; assembly: GCA_950005045.1. Classification (NCBI taxonomy): domain Eukaryota; kingdom Metazoa; phylum Arthropoda; class Insecta; order Lepidoptera; family Noctuidae; genus Agrotis; species Agrotis exclamationis. The sequence continues at coordinate 10,768,758 of OX465432.1, forward strand.
TATCCGTACACAGCTTTTTTTATCGTGGTAAAATCATCAAATGATTCCTCCCCACTCAGGGCAGGGCGGCAGGGATTTGTCAGACTCGTACTGACTAAAATCCACGGTAATTGGATAAGTGACCCCGGCAGGCTTTGGCCCTCTAAAGAGGGGGCCCCGTCATTATGTTGACACTCTTTGAGGCGCGCGTGGACCACAACGCGCCGTCGACCCGGACCATGAACCATGCGGCCCAAGGTCGGGCAGCGACTCGCCCATTACTCGCCGCCCGCATGCCCGCGCCTACGGTGGCCGGAGATCGTCTTGCGACGTCCGTCGCCGTGGGCGTCTACCACTGCGGCTGGGGCGGAGGGAGGACGCTTTCGTCTCCTTCACGCGGCCCGCCTCCTCCTTCTCGAGCATGACTGCTTCGCAGAAGGAGGCGACCGCTTCCCAATCCGTCTCGACCCGCAGCATGGCCTCGACATATGCGAGAAGTCTCCGCCTATCGCCACCGTGAGGACGCGGCGGTGCTTTACCCAAACGGGGCAGTCCTGCACCTTATACTCCACCGTGTCCTCCGGGCGTCCTCGCAGTGGCGATACCCAGGCGTTTCTTCCCTCCCTATCCGACACAGGTACCTCCTGAAACTTCCGTGTCCGGTGAGGATCTGCGTCATGCGGTAAGTCAGGAATCCGTACACAGCTTAGAAAGTAGACCCCTGAACCCGAAAATCGTATCGGGCATATTCTTCATTATTATTTACCTACTTTTTTTTCTCAGACAAATAAATACGTTTTTGTAATAAAGTAGGTACTAAAGTACAATAAATTAAGTAGCTTTTCTATTAACCTGTCTAAACGGCGGGGTCGTTTAGATTGGACAGTTGATAAATATATAAGTAAATAGAATCTTGACAAAACCATTCGTTTATATTGCAAGTAACTCCTAATAAGTTTTCGTGGAATAGCAATACATAGCCTAATATATTTTTTCTTCAACCACATTTTCTGATTAAAATACGTCTTCTATTAAAATTGGTTTTTTCAAGCTCGAAAAACAGCTAAAATTAAAAGTTAACATTCACATCTATATCTACTTCTAGTAATATTATTAAGCTGAAGAGTTTGTTGGTTGAACGTGCTAATCTCAGAAACTAAAGGTTCGAATAGATTTTTTTTTGTAGGTTTGAAGGCTATATAACATCACGCCACGACCAATAAGAGAAGAGGCCTTACCACGAGCTCTTAACGCGATCCAGTTTAGGCTGTGGGAAAGAGACAGAGCTATACAAGTCGTCTACGGCCATCTCTTTCCCTGAGCGTAAATTAGATCGCGTTAAGAGCACGGAGAAAAGCTAATTCTTAATAAAGACTATTCAAGCTTTGGTTTTTTTAAATTGTTTAATGCAAGTGATCACAGTATATGTATTATCTGTCCACATAAAATGAAAAATTGAATTTAATCCAACGGATTAAGTAATACTAGTCTTTCTAAACCAATCTATTGTGTGAAGAAAGTAATTCATCACACTCGACTCAATTAGCGTCCCCTTCCCTAAAGCTACCCGTGGGGAAGCTTTCGAAAAAGCTTATCGATCGGTTGACTGTTTTTAAAGCAGTTGTAAATCTAATATTTACTGTATTTTAATATTTAACATTTTGTTGCGTCAAGTACACTTTCCTTATAGAAATGAGTGCGAATAATGTGCTTACAATAAATGCATAAACACTGACATAACTCATCGTTGTGAGCGATAAGACGCATGAATGATACCTACACCTCACCGCTAGAGAAGGAAAACACAACATTTTCCTGCAAAAAACCTGCGGTTTGCAAACCATTAATGAATAATAAGGAAAAATCCTTCACGAAAAACAACCGCACGTTTCACCAGTCCCTATGATTTGTTAAAGCGATTCAAGATTAGGGCTCACAGCCGGTGTCGGGTAAATTTCGATTTCCGCCTATTGTAAAGGTCTACGAAAATGAAATCACTTGTTAGGTTCGCCGAAACAGAATCACTTTTACGCCAATTCGGTTCAGCTCAGCCAATATATCCGCAGTCAGTTCAAATGGCGATTTTGCCGCCATTCTCTCGCGATTTATTCATGACTCCACGGTATTATATGGACGTGTATTTTTTTCAGAGCTCCTTTATTTATTCGTACTGAAGTATTATGGCTTATTGCTAGACTTTTACTAGAAAATAATGTTTTTACGATGACAGAGGAAGGAAATAGTGCTGCGTGTCGTTTGGAAGTAACTGTCGGAAGAGTTACTATCGGCTGTGATAAACAGACTTTACTCAGGCATCTAAGTTTATTTGTTTTTACGTTAAAAGCTTTAAATATTGGTTGCGATTCAATCTATAGACTAAATCTTAATCATCCCTGTTCCCAGTAATACTAAACAGGGTTCTGTATCTATATGTTTGTATCTATTTAAAAATAATAATTCGTGGTAAGTTTCGGGTTTTCAGGGTTTGAAAACAAAGCGTTTGTTATTTATATATATTCCGAAACCTTTTACAGCGTAAATATAAAATAACGTGAAACACATAGGTAATTATGATATTCAACAGTCCTCAAAATGTTCGCTATCGGCCTTTGAAAATCCAAAGCTTTATTTGCCTATGAGAAAATTACTTAAACTTTTCTTAAAACTATTTAAATTACAAGTCATACTTATGTTTGCACATCTCTTTGAAAAAAACTTTTTTATTCCTCAAGCAAAGAAATAGCTAAAAGAAAGACAAGAAGTTTATTACGAAAGTTTATCGTATTCGCCTCGCTTGCCGAATTGGTTATCAAATAAAACTTTGGAAGAAAACAAATGTGTTTGGTTAAAAGGGCGGGTTTCCTCTGCTCGGGTTTCGTACGTATTATTTATTTACAGAGTTTACCTCTGAAATTCAGATAAGTGCCATTAATTTACGGCTGACAGGCAAAGCCGATTTGTGTAAAAATACTTTGATTCGTATTCATTTTGTTTGTTTTATCCTGACTTTTTGGAAAAAGTATTTGTGTAATGTATGTAAAGGTTAGTACCTACAAACCGCGCGCGTTGTGGACAGATTGCAGACTGACACTGGACATTGACAGATATCTCTGTACGTTATCTGTCCAGTTTAGTGTCCAGAGCCGCATCAGTAGTATCCTAGTATCGAAACGGTAGGAGAAATTGCTAAAATTATTTACGCCGTAGCACGTTTCGTTTTTCTTTCTTTTTTTAAAGACTCGTTGAGTTCTCATATTGCCATCGAGATTTAAAAATAAACATTCCATAATTCAATATTACTTTAGCTGCTACCGCCTTGCACCGCCCCTTGCCCCGCCTACCGTCTGACACGCTTAGCACTGGAATACAGGATGCGTGTGCGCTGCTGAAATTCGATAGACCAACGTGGAAATGTTATGGAGATTTTTAGTTTCATACTAGGTATGTATGTTTTAGTAAAATGATCTGTTTGGATTATTCAGTCAGATTTTTTGAGATGAAATAGAAAAGTACCTACTTATTTTCTTGCAGAAAAGAGTTCAGATTAGAAATATGTGAATTTATGATGGGTATCTGTAAACTTTTATGTTATTATATAAATATTATACGCATTAACGTGATTAACAATGAGCTTTTGTGTTAACCAAAAGTGCTGTTTTATGCTACCACGCTTCGTTTCTAAATCCGGGTTGACTGGAGAATACGATCATGGTGCTTGCAACAGCGTCGAAATATCGGGAACTCGAAGAAAACTCAATCACGGAAGATATACCGTAAGTGCCATTTTAAACCAAAAGTGCTGTTTAGACACTGGTGGAGGTGGCTGTCCGCCATCTTTGACAGATATGTGAGATAGTTCAAAAACTGTCAAACTGTCACCCACTGCCAGAGGTAGGGGATCAGAGAGATAGACGCTTTTATTAATTATCCAGTTTTACCGAAACATTTTCCTCAATAATAAAATATTTTTGTGGAAAATATTCCGATAAGAAAAGCGATAATGTTAGCTGGATTAAAAAATAGCTGGAAGTAATTATCGAGTGGCGTCGCTTTAAAACACCGAGTTGCCTAGAAAATATGAAAATACCGTAATACTCATCAAGGGAAAAATATTTCAGAAGCTTTTGTTATTAAGTTATCTCTCTTCTCTATCATTTTAATTTTTACACATGAAATATTTTCCCCTTATTTTGTGATCGCGTTTATTTTGTGTTATACTTAATTTCATTCAACGAAGAATTTAATTTTTGATATTCATGTTATCTTAAGATCTGTAGATATCAGGCAACTTCTAAGAACAATTTATGAACTAAACAGACAGACGCACCAACAAATTCTCATAATAATAGTCGAGGTAATAATTAAGGCATTTAAGCAAACTGTAGGTATAGTTTTAAATTAACGTTGTACAAATTAACCTATCTTCTACCTCAATCTTAATTTCTACTTCGCGCGGAACTTATCATGATGGCGCACGATTCGTGAACGGCTCGATGTGCTCTTGAGTACATGGACATCAAACAACAATACGCTAAGTACTCCGAGTACTCGAACACGTCAAAACTTTCCCCCGTCTGCCAACACCCGAACACATGTCGACGCACTCATTTAAAATTCGCCGTTGTAAATCGTCTGTCGAGCTGGCACAATGTCAAAATGGCGGAACAATTACGTTGTCAAGTCCATAAGGATTACACGTCGTCACGCCACGTTTCATGTCGACCAGACAACTTGGCTCGTCATTTCACGTCAGATCCGGGACCGGCAAGCTCTTTACCACTTTTATACCTCGTTTTATGGAAGATTGTCAAAGTTACGCGCGAAAACAATGGGAGAGCACGACAGAGCACGCCGAGAATCGCTGAATAAAAAAGAATAGCAAATAAAATGATGATGCCGGATGTTGTTTGTGGGTGAACGTCAATTTTTTGCTTATAAAAGCTCGTGCTTCTTCATGGATGGTTGTTTATTTTATTATGAAATCTTTCTGTCTTGCGAATGTTTAGTTAGCAAATTGTTTTAACATCTCCGCTTTTTATCGAGGTCGGGATTTTCGAGGTAAAACATTGTGATACTGAAGTTTTAGATTTACGATGGAAAGATGAAAAATATGTTTTTTGCGGAGATTCTCGAGTACTTTTAATCCAGACACGATACTCTTACTTTGAAAGTTACCGAAGTTTTCTCTTTAAAGATCAATAAAGGCTTATGGAACTCCATTTAGCCAATTATCACTAATAGATCACGACAAGACCTTAAACGATAAATAATAAAGCTTAGAAACGAATTAGGTATGAACGGTAGAGATTTATGGGAAATTAAAGTTTGTAGATAATGTCACTCTTGGTGAACTAATAAATAATCCAAGCCGAAGCAAGTTACACAGAGGTGAGTATCGGGTGTGTTTGAACTTCATTGAGAAACGATAGCTATTTGATCGTATTTTGAGGTAATGGTAGATAAATTGTAATGCTTACTAGACGGCCGTGTACTGCGAAAATGGTTAAGACTCATGGTCAAAGAAAATATGATACAAAACGGATGAGGCCTTTCGTTACCGGTGGTTTTAATAGGACTGCTCATGATGATGATAATTTTATCTAACTGCAGAAGTAACGGTTGGAAGAGCATTGAAAAGTGGGGCAATCTTGCTACAAAAATGTATGTAAATACCGCCTACGGCCCGCCCCCGCCCCGCCTACTGTGTGACGTGTCACAGCACGACAATTCCGTCACAAAGAAAAACTACAAACAATAAAATTATTAAATGCTCATTCTGTTGAAAAATCTAAGCAGTTTAAATACCCCAACTTTGTTAATCCGAACAAACTACACCGCGCATTTTAAACTCATATTTTAACTGTGTTCACAGTTTTAGTATTCTGTTCATTTTGTTATTTTTTTGTTTGGCATGAATTTTTGCTGTAGTTCGTAAACTATTTGACTCCCGCGTGTTTCAAATAAACGTATTTAAAACAATGACAGAAACACACCAACATATACTGAAGTATTTTTACGTGGGATTGAGGGGTCATTAAACTGTATTGCGAAATGGGTGCCTAATTAGGTACCTTTCGTTACGTCATGCCGAAGTTCCTCGCTGTCGCTACGTCGATATCGAATTAAAAGCCGGTTGTGCGGGTTTTTGCGAAAATTATCATTAAAGTGTCAGGTATCCTTCTTGTGAACTTGAAACTGAAAAAAAAAACATGCATACGTTGCCTGATACGAGCTTCTAACTAACTCGAAGTTTATTTTGGTTGACCAGTCTTGAAGGTGTTTATTTTGAAAAAATCCACACTCTTCTCTTAAAGCCTAGCGACTGGGACTCCAAGAGTCTCCAGAGAATTTAAAACGGCCACATTAAGCAATATTCTTAATCATTATAATTCACTTCGTAAATTTTGTAAATTTTAAAGCAACGACATTGGCTATTCCTTTGTTATTCATTCACGAAATGAATCATTAGGAATATTGATAAGTGGATGTTAGGGACCGGCAGACCGAATTTTAGTTCAGTTTTTCTTTGTAAAGAAATACCTGTCGAAGCTCGATGTCCGTAGCAAGTCTGCAAAGCGTTCGTTTCGGTAAGACCGCAGCTGATCTATCTCTAGGTATCAGTCCAATAATCTGATTAAGTTTGTTGACATAGTTATGAAGTCAAACGAAAACCTTCTATCAACCTAGAAGCTAGGTATCCAAGGAAATTCGATTATAACGTGTAAATAATATATAAAAATATAAAAATAATTCAAAGATTATTTCGCACATGACAACATAAACAGTCCTAACTCAAAAAATGGCCGAATTGACTTAAGATTACCTACGGACCAAGTAATTTTTAATCTACATACTGACAAGACACTCATGTAAAAAAGTCAATTTTTGTAAGAGTTATGAACATAAAACACTTTATTAACTACCGCCGCATTCAATACTTGCGCCAGGCAACAACGTACTTTCTTAGTTAGTGCTCCGGCGCCGTTCAATCGCACACGGCGCTGGGCGCGTAAACCAAATAATACGCCGCCAAAGTGGGAATTTCGCCGAGGTAAGAAAGTCTAAAAAGACACTTTTGAGATATGACTATATTGACTGATGTTAAATTATCTATAGCTGTGTATTATTTTGAGTTAATACTGTTTTGACTTTTTAATTTCTGCATATTTAGTAGGAACGTTTTGTATTATTTGTTTTATGACTGTTTATCAATCAAAACTTTCGTGTTATGACTGTATTCACTTTTCAAACAATATGTTTTCACGTGTATCATCTTTGTTAGGACAGTTTAAGATTTTCTGTTGTCCAAGTTTTAGCTCAATCAATATTGTACTAAGAGGTAGGTAACTACACTGTGACGTGGGTATGTGAATAAAATAACAGTTAAAAATTTTACAATGTTTATTCACATCCACTGAAGGTAGATGGTGAGCAGGGAGTGAGTTCAATATCGAGCGTATTGAGTCGTAGTTAGGTAGTTAGGTAGAAAAACCACTATCCTGATAGTATTCGACGGAAGTGGGTAGGCGACTCTCAGTTTCTTCGATCTTCGACGGCCCGATGAGATGCAGGCGGACAGGCAGCTTCTGTCCCCCCTTACCGGCAGGTAGACCGCCGACTCGATGAGTTGAGGGTAGACGGGATCACTATTCGGTTGTAGGTGGCACACCAGGTGACTCCAGGTACAGGTAGGGTACCTAAGGTATATAGTAAATCCTGGCATAGAAACCCCTATGGGGTTCACTGAATTTAATTTTGATTTAATTTACTTAAATTCATATTTATTTTAATTTAATTCGCACAGAATAACGATGGTTTAAAGTATCCGTAATTAGTTCGTAGCGAGACAATTATGACGGCTATTGTAGTTCAAAGCTGTAGTACGTAATGTGCTGTCACCCCCCGCGTTCCTCGTTTTAAACCGCGAGCGCAAAATACTAGTTATGTTTCGTTTTACGTAGCCTTTGTTTATTTTAAGTTAAAATAACGTACTACGTTACAGTACCCCCCTTTTTAGCGTAGGATTTTTCCTAGGGAAAATCCGCTGCTTCACTCATGCTAACATCCGATCTAGGATACACATTTTTACGTCTTTCATCCATAATCTGTCATTCATCACCTTACATTCACATTTCAATCACAAGCCGACAATACATTAGAGTTGTCTATCCGCTTCCTTTCAACCAGAGTATTCTGTATTTAGAGCACAAAACACTCAACCAGATCATCTGTGGCTGTCAAAATATTTAGCGCGAAACAGAGCGATTACTAACTACACATAACCATTATTTAATAGGTAGAAATATAGAGAAGATAGATAAACAAGTTATGTTTTTGGTTTTGGCTTATTTAAAGAGTAACGAAGCGCTCCTGCGTAGGCTTGTTTAGAGAGTTGCGACCGCTCTGAAGAAGCAATACCAATGGTGTAGACCATTAGTATTACATAACTAAAGAGATCGATGGGGTAGAGCCACGATCAATGACAATCGGTGTAGGGCTGATAGTTATAATATACATAATAAAATACAATGAATGGGGTAGGCCATCATTATAGGTTTGTAACTATTGGGGTAGACCAAAAGTAACAAGAAAGAAAAGATATAGTTAAGTGTAGTAGTTATAAGTAGGTAGGTAGTGAAGGTGGTATAGGTTTGGTATAGTTAAAAAAATATATATTAGGGTAAGATTTACTGTAAATAGATTTAAGAAGGTTTCATTTTATGATTATCAAATTTTGAGTTTAAGTAGTAATTATGATAAAATTATAAGAATCCAGATAATTAAGTAGTTAGTGAATTTAAGTTACGATTTAAAATTATTTTTATTTATTCTTTGTAATTAATATGTTTCTAGACAATATAACCAAAGGATAAGACATAGTGAGAGAAAAAATAATTTAAAAGTTCCGGCAGCGAAATGAGTGTTGAATAACTATCAATAAAAGCGCAATACAATAAGTTATACAGTTGGAAACATTAAAAAAAAGTGCAAAATCAGATATACATCAATAACGCAATATGGTAACATTTTATTTAATACAGCGATAATTTACTATAATTGGTGGATTTGAACGGGAAACAGAGATTTAAAACGAAATTTTTCATTTAAACGCAGGAAATAGAGTCATAACTACGAACTTTTTTTTTAACAAGAGAAAAATGATACTTAATCACAGATATTTTACGTTTTTATTATTTAAATGATAAAAGCATTCCCTAAATAACATTTTTTCCTTTGCAATCATTAACGTAACTTCAACAGTTTTGGTTCTATGATTTTTTGAACTTTCAAATCGCTTTTACTCGAAATGTCTAATTTTGAGTTATGACTGTATATGTTGTCATGTGCGATTTTTTGATTTTATTGTCATTACTATTGTGGCTTATTTTTTAAATTGCTTGTTTTTGCTATAGTTTTACTATACTTGAACTTGAAGGAGTACACAACTAAATAGGTACGTTATTTTTGTTCGAGACCCTACCACCTAAGTTCACACAACGAAGGAAGTAATAATACTTTAAGAATTATTTTGATAAAGGCTCGAAATGATTATCTTGATAGTGTTGTGTTTGTAACCGGATGGAGGTTAGGTACAGTCAGTATCAAAAGTTGCTGACCACATTTAGATTTTCAAAATCGATGTACACCATATTATTATGTATTATTACGGTGTACAGCGATTTAGAAAATCTGAATGTGGTTAGCAACTTTTGATGCTGACTGTACATGCGGAGGTATATTAAGTAATATAATTATTACACGAGTATGTAAAATGGCAGTAATTTTTTCCTGTTTATAATATTTTTCTTTCTACTACTTTAAACTCACACAAAGACGATATACTTAATTCACCACGCGTGATCTAGATCACACGTGTCTTTAATTGTAATCAATAGCGTCAATATTAGCCCAGAACCCGATTGAAGATTACTTTATTACAATAAAACCTGTTCTATAGATTGGTATTGTAACGATATCTTAATGTAACAGACAACTGATACTAGTGCCTAATAATATAGATAGACGATACCTTAAAACTTCGGACTGCTGAGTGCCGAGAGTTCAATTTACATTCGTTCAGTACAGAGGCCTTATAACAAGATTTCAGTATTTTATTTACAGCGTACTTGAAGAATTTACTGCGTTTATTGTATGGAAAAATTAATAAGTGCATCTAGTGTGCAAACAAGGAACAGTTCCAGTTTACTTTACGTCACAAAAACGGGAAAAGTCATGAAAGGGCTACAGGGGCCTTACCACGAGCTCTTAAGCGATCCAGTCTCTGCTCTAAAGGGTTACAGGGGCCTTACCACGAGCTCTTAAGCGATCCAGTCTCTCAGCTCTAAAGGGCTACAGGGGCCTTACCACGAGCTCTTAAGCGATCCAGTCTCTCAGCTCTGTCTCTTTCCCACACCTTATAAATCGCCGTGCTAAACGACAATCTGTTACTTGCATCACTTGATCGCAACTCTCACTATGTCGCGTCGTCAGTCCACCTTAGCTTGCCTACGCTGCGTCGCGGGTTCGTGGTCGCTGCTCGAGAACTTTCGTCAGATCTACGACAGATGTGGGCTGCCTATTGCCACTTCGCTTTGCAAATTTTAGGACCTATGTCAATGGTTCTGTTTCTATGATGTAGGTATTCGTTCCGGCTTTCTCGCGCAAATAAACTCCGATCATAGCAAAGAATTTGCTCCGAGTTTTATTACATACACTAATAACAGAAATAAGAAGATCCATAAACAAGAAATAAATTATTTAAAATGTCACTTACGGGTCACTTAGTCTAAAACAGTGCTTAAGAAATAAATAAAAAAACAGTTATAAAAACTGTACTTGATAAAGCAACACCGCCTTTAAATTTTGTATGATTTTGTCAGTTATGCTTATGAATCTTTGCTCAAAATAGGAGGGCCTTCTGCAAAGGCCTGGGTACCGTAACAGGTAACTTAGTGATGATATAAGAGTGGGCAGTTGGGCACTACCTGCTGGATACACGTGTAAACTGATAAATAAAGTTATCTAAAGGTTGATGTGCTCAGGTTTCCAACTTTCATGTTCCTTTAAATAAATCAGAAACTGCTGTAAGTGGATATTTTCTCTCGGTTTTCTTGCTACAAGAAACGTATTTCGCTTTTTGATAAATGCGAGTTTGGTTGATTCTCCCAGTGGTATCAGCCTCGACTTACGAGTCGTGGGTTCGAACCCCGTCATGCGCATTACTTTGTGTAATTTATTTCAACACCACTGCTCTCAAAACGGTGAAGGAAAACATCGTGAGGAAACCGGCATGTCCTAGAACCAAAAATTCGAAGACATGATTGTGACATCTACCAATCCGCACTGGGCCCGCGTGGTAGATTACGGCCCACTCCCTCTCACAGAGAGGAGGCCTGTGTCCCAGCAGTGGGAACATTTATAGGCTGATGATGATGATACTAATATTAAAAAACTGAAAATTTTGTTTGTTTGGTTGAATGCGCCGATCTCAAAAACTATTGTTTCGAATTGAAAAAAAATTTATGTGTTGGATAGTCTTTTTATCGAGGAAAGCTATAGGCTATATAACATCACCCTACGACCAACAGGAGCCAAGCCAGGGTATAAAATCTTGGGGAATAGGAATAGGAAATAATATCTAACACAAGGTTAGATATTTTTTCCTGATTTTCCGTTCAATATGATCAAATTTTAATAAAAAGTTAATCTGTTTCATTATAATTTCGTAAGTGTTTAATGATGTTTCAGAGTAATATTTACAGAGTAACTCGTTTAATAACTATCATACAACCAAAATGCGATGATTAATTGCCAAAATTACACAATTAATACTATAGACATCCACGCAATTATTGACCAAATTGATGTTACCGGATTCGAACACCGCGTAATAACCAAAATACTGGTTGGCTTTTCATGTTTTCAGTAGCACTTACTGAAATAATGTTTCCACAAATGTTATGATAATGAAAAGCTAATCTCTCGTTTGAGCGTGTTTACCGTGCGGCTGTTTTACGAATACTCTGTTTATTAGGTATCAAGGCGGGTAACGGATTGTTAAGCGAATTTGCGTAGAGGAATTTAAATCTTCAATTTAAGCTAACAAAAAGGGTCGGTCGGATGTAAAAGCTATCTTATACATTTATGTATGTTTAAGGATGTTTCGTGAAAGGGATGAAGGCATCGTTTTTTGGGTCCGGAAACCGCTGGCTTTGTATCTTAAACGATCAAAAGTTGGTACACATGCAAGTTGAACATTTTTGTCGAAAAGGGAAAGCTTTTGATTACAGTTTTTGTTACGGGTTGATGTATTCTAGCTTCTGAAGTTGTTTCAGAGAGACACAATTGGATTTTTTATTTTACCTAGCATTCGTTTTTTACCACTGTAAGACAATGTTTTAAATTTAAAGTTGTAGATGAAAATCTGACATCTTAATTTCCACTTTAAGGAATGTTCCTAATTATTTAACGTCGTTACATATTCTTCTTTATTATTAATTCTCGAAGTAAATAAGCATAATATAGCTAAGTGGCCGTTTTAGAACCGTAAAGCTGATTTCTTTTAAAGGTTTTATTTATATTTTTGGCAACGAAGGCAATTTCTTTTTGACTGTATACAGTCTTTAGTAGAAACACTGTTAAAACTATCAAGTGTGTATAGACTATCGTTCTCATCCCGCACAAGTGACCAAATACAAAAAGAAGCTAGTGAAGTAAGCGGGTTACTGGGAGCATGTCGATTCGCGTCGGCCTACAAACCTGTTAGACTGTTACTACTTACGCACAATCACGACCTTTAAGCTCGATAACTTGGAATACATGTAGACTGGTTTCTTGCACCATGTGAAATCGATTCTTTATGGAAAGGAGATTATTGTTAATATTTTAGTACTTCGTATTTGTAAAATGTGTAAGATTTGTAGATACCTAGTTCAGTTTGGTTTATGAATAGGCCCTTTTTATGTGGTGAGAACATCTAATGACTGAATACTAGGTAAAATCTTTAAATTACATTTTTCATTGTTTCTTTGTCGTGTTTTAATAGATTAGATTCGATTTTTTATAGTCAAATTATATAAGTTAGTGATAGTTTAAAAAAAAAAAGATATCTCGTGGATGAGATGGATGCATCCATTGCCAGATGTATCCATCTACACTCCACTGGGTATTGCTGGTCAGCGATACCCCTAATTTGACATTGTAATTCATTTTCTCAAGTCCCATTCAAATTTAACCTTCCAATTGAATAACATACCGTTTCTTGGCTATATTGGATATATTCGGTGCTTCAAATAGACACAGTTGTAACTCGTAGCTCAGAAACAATCCGACACCGTGCATACCACGCGTCCGGAAACCCACACGCCAACCAGTTTGTTACGACGTGAATTGATCAATAATTCCATTCATTCATTGTTTGTTTATAGCCAACACGAGCATACATTCCTTTATAAATATAATATTTAACATGTGAAGAAATATTACATGGGATTGCGGACGACTAGACAGTGATGGGTGACTCGCCGTCCGATCATAGACCATGCCTAGGTCCATGCACGCGCGCCATTACAAGGCACCCATTGTGAGCCAAAGCCCGGGTCATGGGACTGTTTTATCAGGTAACCGTGACTTTGGAACGTAAAGGGCTATTAAAGGAACACCGTGGATTTTAATCAATATAAGCCTAACAGGCCCTCCCATTTACCCTGGGTTGGAGAACTCATTTAATGATTTTATCACGGTAGGAAAAAAAAACGTAACGTAAAGCTATTGCATAGCATTTTTTATTATCACTTATGCAATTATAATTATTTATTTATTATACCTATTTATTACTGTAGGTACTAATTAGGCTATGGTCAGCCACGTCAATCAAGTGAAACGTCAAGAAACGTTCTCCTCCTCCTCCTCCTCCCTCTCCCTCTCCCTCTTCCTCTCAATCTCCCTCTCCCTCTCCCTCAATAAAATTGCCCCTTGCTCAATAAAAGCATGCTTTCGTGCTAGTAATTATGATTGCCGAAGTCTTACGAACTGAAACGACGTTAGACGATGCGTGCTGTCAGATGTGGTCAGGTTTTTTCGTTACGTTTTTCGCTCAGAGCCTGCGATAAAAGCTGTGCAATAGCTTAAAAGAACATTACATACATTTAAATTTTATGAAGAGTTGCCATCGATTTTTCTAGAGAACTCCAGTCGGTCAATGAATGTGAACTTGAGAAGGTCGCCAAAGCGATCGTCTACAGGCTTTTAGACTATTTATTTTGGCAAGATAGCAGCTTTATGCATCCAAATACGTACAAGCTAAACATTGCTATACAAATCCACATTCCATTACAATAAAAGGACATCTTGTTTCTGTTCAATCAGCTTTAAAAGGGTAATGTATTCTAAAAGCGTTTATCAATATTAGATTCCGACATCGGAATCTTGTAATGGTAGCCAACGTTTGGCCCTATTCCTTTGAAATCGCAAAGCATAGCATTTAAGGCAGCCAATGAAATAGTAGTTATAATTGTATGTAATTTACGACTGTCTCCGTCGATACGTAATGACTTTATAATAGTTAGAATATCACTGATGTTTACATAATTGAAGTAATGACTGTATCAATATTGTAGCTAATAGTTACCGAAAGATTGAAATTAGATAAGTCAAATGAATCATTTCGTTTATAATGGGTACCTCTAGTTGTTGGTAGCGGTTACCATGCAAGGCTTTAAACAATATTTCATAATAGGCGCTTGGATAATTATACAAGGTTTTCATCGTCATTTTTGAGTAGTAGGTACATGTGCTTATATTTATTATGCTTCAATAAAAAATAGGGGGAAACAATGGCTGTATTTAGGAAGGTAGAAAGTTGAATATGTCAGAAAAAAGTCGTATGTTTGTGTATTTATTATAGTCTACATTTTAAGCAACAACAATAACAGTTACCAACCTCTCAATTTACCCAAGATCAATAGTTAAACATTTATTCAAACCAATGTAAATCTGTCGAACATTCTCGAGATCGGTACACATCTCACTCACCGAGCGCAGTTCAGTGCATCCTCACAGTATCGACTACTAACCGGCACGTATTTGCATTTCTCATAGTCCAGTTAATCCTATCGTGCCTTGGATCACACACGCGTATTTGCACCTGTACAATAACGTCACTAGCTCCCTCGTATACATGTACTGAAACAAAGAGAAGAGATTCACCTACTAACCTATTTCGCTGTAGTTATCTTTGTATAGACACGAATTGACTGGCTGCCCGACGTTATTACGTATTCACTTAGTTGCGTTGCAATTGCGGTTGCCATTGCCAAAATATTTTTACATTTTCTCCGTTCACTTGTTTTATTGAAGTCTTTATAAAATCGTATAAATTCAAATTCTGGGCTTGGAATGTTTTTTAATTGCAAGTTAAAAAAAAGATCATTGACAATAATGTTTTTAGACGTCAATATCAAATTGTAAACTCGTTAATCACTGAGAAGATAATTAAAAAAAAAACCACGACACTTGAAACAGCACAAACAACACGTCACTTCAAATAAGGTTGCCCCAATGAAGATAAGTGATAAACGTCAAATCGTTATCTATTTGACGTATCAGAGTCGCGGTCGCAGTGTTACGTAGTGGGGCAGGCGTGTGCTCCACAGGCCACAGCTATACAGTTAATTACTCGTACACCGCCGTTCAACAATATTGGCCCGTGTTATACCCACAATATGTATACGAATAGTTTTAGCTTACATACCCGTTTTTGTTAGTGAATTTATTGACGTGAAATTGCTTTACGTTACAGAATTTCGGGATTTTCTCTATGGATATTTGATTTTCTTTGTGAGATGATTAGTGTAATTTGTAGAATCCATTTGTTATGAGACCAACTTATTATAACTACATATGTGTAAAACTCTTACTTGAAGAATATATATGTACAGACGCCAGGACATCAACTTACCTCAATATGTCAAACTTCAATAGAATTAAGCCCTTATCACAATAGTAGAAGATTAATGTTCGATTGGTAAAATTTACAGATTCAGGCAGGTTGACCTGCTGTACAATAAGTACTTGGGTGAAAAATCTAGTACAACTGGACCGAAAGATTCAAATACCTTAGATTAAACATCTACAAACGATATACGAACATGATTGTTATTAGATAAGTGACTTTTAACAAGACGTGTAATTACGAAGTTGTTGGTACCAATTACAATCTAAACTAACTTACCTCACTGAGAACTTCCGTTTGGAAAATTGACAGTGAGTAGGCTTTTATAAGTCTATTTACTGAAAATAAATCCAAATCAAATAGTATAACAAAGTTTATACTCGTATTTACCGTTTATACTAAAAGAGATTTTTCCTTTATGATGAAAAAAGAAAAGAGAAATAGCTTAAAAAAAATATCGGGTCAAAGTGAGTACAAAATTATCATGATAATTATTTTACACTAATATTTAAGGCGGCACATATCTATAGGTACGTTTGGATACAAACAGAAGCAGCAAATTGTGTTCAAATATACGTAAAGTGACATATAAATAGGTATAAATAAGTGTTAAATTATCACTTTGAACCCGTCAGCCCACGAGTTCTTTAAATATTTCTGGCCATTAAGCCACATTAAGCCAGCCTTTATACCCGACTACACGAAAATTTAATGTATTATAATCGCTGGTTTTTCCCTTAAATTGCATTCCAAATACAAAAAAAAAAATGCCCGTACAAATTGAAATACAGCACCCAATAATTACATTGGTATAGCAAACAAAACAATAAAAGGGCGATAGTCGGCTTATAACGATCGCATAACAGATGTTTAGCCAGGCATCCCCGGGGGCATGGGGCATCCCACCCACTCCTAATAAAACACTATTAGTTTCGAATAATATCGGTGGCTCTGGCTATCCGGGCATCCGACAACTTGTGGTTACCGAATTAATGTTTAACGGAACATTTGTTTGATTAAATGTTTTGTTGGTTTAATGGGATATTGAATTTGGGTTTTTTTTGAGAAGGTAATCGTACTAACTTAATGTTGTGTGTATGTTCCATTTTTTGCGAAAACAGCTGAATCGATTTTGATAAATTCTAGTGCAGAAGTAGATGGGACCCTAGAGAGGGTTATAGTTTATTAAAAGAGGGCAAGCGAAGCAGCGGGCAACAAGCTACTTAGTAATAATGTTTTTTCAACTGCTTAAGTTATCTACTAACATACATACAAACGTTTAGGTTTTGTTTACAACAATGTTAAAGATTTTTTCTTGTTTAAACTGTAAGAAATTTTCAGTCTTAAATCTGCACGTGATACGAATTTAAGTTTTCTAAGTTTAAAAATGTCTTGAAAAGTTTCTTGTGAAAGAAACATTACCTTAACCACTTGCTTTTCTACTAGAGGCATGTTCAACCAAGTGTAAAAATACGCTAGTATTTTATTCTTATCCACATAAGGTTCCGTCCGAACTTGAAGGAGATCGCTCGGTATCGAGAAAGATGGAAGGAGTGGAAGGAGCTGCATTTGCCCAGGAGTGGGGCCGAGCTTGCTACAAAACAAAAAACTATATAACAAGATCAATTTAAAAAATACTCATGTTTCTCTAAGTATAAGCGAATTGTCTAAATAATAATTCCACTGGGTTTTATACATTGTGTTTTCTACGAGTACTACACAAACGTTATCGCAAAAGCCAGCTATCGTAAAAGAAAAATGTAACAATCTCACTTTCATAGCAACACAAGATTTACGACGGACCTATTCATAATTACACATTCCATTCATTAAAACTGATTCCATACGATTCCATTCGATGTTACCGATACTTTGATATTGATATTGACCGTTTGATATAACTGGCAATTTTAGTTTGAAAGAGTATTCAGTAATGTTTTATAAAAAAGAAGGCCAGATTTTTAAGCTATTGCATAGCTTTTATCGCGGGCTCTAAACGCGGCGCGGCGCGGCGACCGAATCAAAAAAATTCCAAAAACCTAACTAAAATATGTACCTGACACCACGCATCGTCTAACATCGTTTTAGTTCGGGAGACTTCGGCAATCATAAAAATATCCGTCATAAAAACAATTTACTTTTTCTTAATGATTCTAAACGGCCAGCTACAAAAGGAGTTTTTACAATGAAACCTACTTATAAAATTCTCCTACAAAAAATAAGTTCTTTATTACAGTAGTGCACCACAAACATTTTAAATAAATTATATTCTCGTTAAATATACGCGGTAGGCGATTTTATTCTTTTCAAATAAAAAAATTCCAGAAACTCTTTAATTCCGTCCTGTCCGAGGGCAAAACGCCTCAAACGTGGAGCAGGGGTGAGGTGGTGTTGTTCTTCAAAAAAGGTGATAACAGCCTATTGAAGAACTACAGACCCATCACGCTTCTGAGTCATGTTTATAAGCTGTTTTCAAGGGTTATCACGAACCGTCTCGAACACAGACTTGATGACTTCCAGCCTCCCGAACAAGCCGGTTTCCGAAGAGGCTATAGTACCATAGACCACATCCATACGCTGCGGCAAGTTATACAGAAGACCGAAGAGTATAACTTGCCATTATGCTTAGCGTTTGTGGACTATGAGAAAGCCTTCGATTCGGTGGAAACATGGGCGGTACTTGAGTCACTCCAGCGATGCCGTATTGACTATCGGTACATCGAGGTGTTGAAGTGTTTGTATAATAACGCCACCATGTCGGTCCGAGTACAGGAGCAGAGCACGAAGGCGATTCCATTGAGAAGAGGCGTAAGACAGGGGGACGTTATCTCCCCTAAACTGTTTACTGCCGCGATGGAAGACGCCTTCAAACTCCTGGAATGGCAAGGACTTGGCATCAACATCAACGGCGAATACATCACTCACCTTCGGTTTGCCGACGACATCGTAGTCATGGCAAAGTCGATGGAGGAACTCAGCATGATGCTCGATGGCCTCGACCGAGTTTCACAACGGGTGGGCTTGAAAATGAACATGGACAAGACGAAAATTATGTCAAATTCCAATGTTGTGCCCACCCCAGTCTCTGTTGGAAACTCGGTACTCGAAGTTGTTGACTCATATATCTATTTAGGACAAGTAGTCCAATTAGGTAGGTCCAACTTCGAGAAAGAGGTCAACCGCCGAATCCAACTCGGTTGGGCAGCGTTCGGGAAGCTACGCAATGTCTTTTCGTCCGACATACCTCAGTGCCTCAAGACGAAAGTCTTCAATCAATGTGTGTTACCAGTGATGACTTACGGCACCGAAACGTGGTCTTTCACTATCGGCCTCATCTCAAAGCTCAAAGTCGCTCAGCGAGCTATGGAGAGGGCTATGCTCGGTGTTTCTCTACGTGATCGAATCCGAAATGAGGAGATCCGTAGACGAACTAAAGTCACCGATATAGCCCACCGGATTAGCAAGCTGAAGTGGCAATGGGCAGGCCATATTGCTCGCAGAGCAGATGGCCGATGGGGTCGAAAAGTCCTAGAGTGGAGACCGCGGACGAGCAAGCGCAGCGTAGGACGTCCACCAACGAGGTGGACAGACGACCTTGTAAAGGTCGCCGGAAGACGCTGGATGCAGGTCGCTTCCAACCGGTATATGTGGAGATCTAAAGGGGAGGCCTATGTTCAGCAGTGGACGTCCTATGGCTGAGATGATGATGATGATGAAATAAAAAAAATGTTATGCAATAGCTTCACCGCGGCACTCTCCGATTGCCACATTATTATTTTTGTTTGTTAGACATCTGATCTCTCATTTTATCGTGCTAGTGCCACGAAATATCGTAGCACTAGCACGATAAAAAAAGCACGAGCACGTTAGTTCCGTAGCTAAAATCCACAAATTCACATATTTACAATTATTTTTGCCCTCAATTTAGCCCACGTGTAAGTCTCAAATTACCTCAGGATTCCGTGTTACTGCCGGTTAATTTTTGTACAATTTAAGTAAAAATCCATCCATCCTCACAATCTTTCTTATATTTATAATAGTAAAACAAACTAACTAAGTTATCTCTTACACCGGATCCTTAATTACCGCAATAGAGAAGACAAATATGTAGTTGAAAACTAGCTTCATAACACGAGTGATAATAGTAGTTTGCACCCAGTTACTGAAATAACCTATTAATTATGTATAATGGGCTAAACAGCGAGGATACGGATGTCGTCACCTTATGTGGAGCCGATAGTTTCCTTACAAGGAGTCACAGGTGTCATATTGCCGGATACATTAATCAAAATGGCGGGGCATAGTTTGAATTATGTGGTCCCGACCACCTACGAACATTTGGCGATTTATTGTGCAAATAAAAAAGTATCGGTTGTTAACGATACTTAAGGAAAATGTGACAGAAATGTCTTTATAGCTATGGAAACAGACATTTATAATGTATTTTTAGCACAAAGCAAATATTATCGATTTTATGTTGCGGTTTTCCGCGATGTGATAATACGAGTGTTATTAGCGCTTGTTTTCAATTACTATTTTTAATAAAATAAAGTTGAAAAATAATAAAATTATTGTAGTATTATATATACCTACGCCTTCTTTAATATTTGATAATGTATTTAATAATTTAATTGTTTCTGGTGTTTATCCTACATAGGTTGATTAACTAACTTAAAGCGCTATAAAATAAACATTGTTTCCTTTTCCACCTTATAATAATTGTATATTAATAAATCTACTTTTAAATAAAATTATATCGTAACTGTTAAAGTCACTTGTAAGCGCCTCGTTTTAAATTATATTAACTCTAAATATAACTATATTAAAATCAACTCTATTCTGCGTATGAGTAGGTATACGGCCAGTTTCTGGTGTCAGAGATAATAAAGCCACTTCTAGGAATCTCACAGGCCTCTGTCATGGCTTAAAATGAGACCAACAGGCAACTTTCGTTATTGAATTGAAAGCAGACAGAAGAGACATTCAAATAAGTTTAATACCCTGCCTAATATATAGATCAAATGGCAAGCAAACTACACTCTCGAGCAAAATTATGGAATCACTTACTCCGATTCTGCGTGATCTTGAGTACTTAATAACTAGTTAAGAAATATAAACATGGTATAATTTTAAAGGTTTAACTGTTAACTTTAAATTGATACCAAATTCATTAAAATCACTTCATTATTTAAGGAGCTATTCCGGATCAATTCCAAGTAAGTGATTCTATACTTTTGCTCGCGAGTGTATTAGAACAATAAAAAAAAAGAACTGAAGAAACCACTAACACAACAAACGGTCACAGATTCCCCGACTGAGTTAGATAACCCAAACTTTCTCCACTCAGGATAAACTAAGTCTTTCATAAATTAAAACTTGATAAACAGCACTTTCCACTGAAGTCTCGGTATCATAGTAGCGGTTTTTCTTATCTCCCCAACCACAAAGGAACGGCAAACTTCCCCTTTGTATATCGTAATCCTGAGAACGATCAAAGTTGACTTAGTTGAAAACAAATTCAAAGTTCGAGGGGAAGTCGGGCGTAATGCGACTGGTCTTTTACAGCACTTTGTCAAACTATCGTGTTGCAGACGCACGCACCATACTTTTGATGGCAACCAGTTAGATTGCGTTACGAAGGCGTAGATGAATATTCTTCTTGTTTCTGGGTTTGTTACGCAGTGTTAATTAGAAAGTTCAGTTTTAGTTGAATGAGATGTTTGATATCCAATTTTACCGGCTTTTAATAACTTCGTTGTGTAATAATATATTACAAACATAGTTACCGACATATAAACATATATATAAAAAATGAAATATTATATTTAAATGAATTAAGTATAAGTAATTTCCAATCATGTTAACTTATAATAAGGAGTATGCAAAGATCGTAAGTAGAAGTTGGCGTTCTGTGGATTTTGCTTGCCCATGGGAAAATGCCGTGATTTTATATAAATGTGTGTTGGCCTACATTTTAGCCGGCAGCCTATACTAGATTTTTAAGCGATAAAGCGTTATCTGTGTATGTATCGATGATAGCTCTGTCGACAAGATAAAATACTAAAAGTATGTACGATTAAAGAATAATAAGTACGGCCCCGATAAAATCACAGTAAATGACATCGAGATTCACACCGACAAAAAATTGAGGTGCATTATAATAACCCTCTTTAAATGGCAATTTTACGCGCGGAATTTATCCCTCAACCATGTTGCACAACAGCTTTTTATTAAGACATAAAGCCAGTCTACAACAGTGAAGACATGAGACAAGAAGACGTATCAAATTAAGACCACTGTTGCAACTATCGACAACAATCTACAAACAGCTGCCATCTCTAACACCACAGTAGGTACATTATCTTCATCTTAAACACAGCATGCACTCCGTGACAAGCCACCATATAATTTACCAGCCAGTGCGGCGCCGACCGCAACGATGATCTACGCACAGAGTAAGCTAAGTCTAAAGACGCAATTCAACCGACGACGGCGTGCGACACTTGAGCAGTGGACTCTGTATTTGTGTCGCACATTGCTAAACTCACACATGTTCAGAGAAAATGTTCGCGCACAAATGTGCTGCACTGTGCGCGAACAAAACTTATGTACCTACTGCCTTGCGGTGGACACAGAGGCTAAACGCGATACCAGCTTCGTACGCACACTGCGAACAAATCTGCCGCACACTATTTTGGTAGAATCGTACCATAAACTTACATAGAAACTTACCCTATATTAATCTATGTTATGGGGACAACCCTAACTTGCGTTAACTTTGCCATGTATAAGCTTTGATGGAGCTGGGTTACGGTAGGGTGATTATTGAAACGAGAAGCTTTAGTAAGTTGAAATGAAGTGATTTTGGTTAAGACTTTGTGCTTTAGTGAGATAGTTTTTGTTTTAGTTTAGTGTTTATATATTATAGTCGCAGTTTGGGTACGTACATACCGTTTTCATTAATCCAAACGATATGTACGTGAATAATGAAAACGGTATGTACGTGGAGGTACCATGGACGTACCGTATTCGTTTGGTAATACGTTACGGAGCCTGAAAAAGACTGCAACAAAAAATAATGTTCCCTTTCAATCCAATTTTGGCCATGACGGACTTTCTCGACGAGTATCAGGCGATACGGAAAATATTATAGTGGAAAAATTTAAGGTTCAGGCAAAGAGAGCTGCAATCGATGATGCTTTATTTATTCTCCCACTCTCCAGCCCAATAGAACGGCAGTCTAACTCGACCGGAGAGAAAAGATGCAGGACCAACTCAATTAAAGAAAAAAAAAAGTGCTCGCAAACCGTGATTCGAACGAACCAGTCATATTTTGTCGTGATTACAAGTGTAACCGCCCAGTTAACTCTCCGTTAATCCTAACCACGCGATCAATTTAACTGCGAAACGTTTTAAAGTATCACTTTATTTTGACGCAATATT
Organism: Agrotis exclamationis; assembly: GCA_950005045.1. Classification (NCBI taxonomy): domain Eukaryota; kingdom Metazoa; phylum Arthropoda; class Insecta; order Lepidoptera; family Noctuidae; genus Agrotis; species Agrotis exclamationis. The sequence goes on from OX465432.1 coordinate 10,792,132, forward strand.
ATTCTAAATGTAAATGAATTTTATTCACGCATAAGTTATTAATGGCAACTAATTCTGTTTGCTATATTTAAACTACAAAACTAATTTTCACAATATTAATAACATCAAAGCAATATTTTCACACGCAATTTATGAGTTTTAATAATTCAAAAGCTAAGCTTTTTGGATGTTTTCATTAATATGATTCAATTTCATTTATAATAATGCTAATGTTTTGAAATTGGGCCTAAAAGATAGATTTTAGCAGCTGCTTTTATGAACTTACTTAATATTGGTACCTTATTTACACCACAAATACGTGCACGGTTCTTGAGCGCTCGGCGTAAGAGTGGGGATCGCTTTGCGCATCGTACACTTATCGACAAATGAAACGCACAATAAAACAAATAAAACGCACAAAACAACGATAGAACGGGCTAATCACTACACTTTCCCCGCCCCCATTTCTAACTTCATCTACCAAAGGGACCTAATAACTTACTTCTGCGCAGGTGAAGGTCAGCACTCAAGATCCATGCCCGTAACTGTAACTAAATCATGTTTCTAGGCGAAAAGACGCGTGTTTGGAACGCCTTGTGGTGCACGGCAAGGTTGATTGTTATTGGTACGAGAACTCGGCGCAGATCACCTCTGCACTGAACTGAAGAGACCAGATCAAGACTGCATTCAACTATCCCCTACACGAATGTACCAGGAAGGCAGCGATGCGAGAGGGATGGCAGCGCAATGTAAAACCCACCGTCCCTGATGTAACGACCAAGACCACTCTGTTAAGAGTGTAGCAACTAAGAACAGAAACTAAACTTACTGACTAAAACTTATTTTAATATTCACGCAAGGAAAACCACGGATAAATCTAATAAAATTACAAAGCAATATCCACATTAAATTACACAAACTTTCTCTTAGTATAACAAGTTTCTAAATAATAATAAATCTGCGGTTAGATTGTTTACTTTCAAAGAATAAAAATAAAGCAGAGTCTTTGATCACAAGTTGCGATTAAACTTGCTCGCTATAAATCTTCTTTAGTAAGAAGTATAGCTTTATAAGCCCTCATGGAAGGACGGTAATGGCCGACAAATTGGGTGTGGACCAACGATCAGGAGGTCGCCATTAGGAATCTGACCTCACTGAATCAATATGGAGTGTATTCGTGGAGATATCAATCTATACAATTAGCTGGGTAATTGGTTTTATCGAAATAGTGTTATGAGTCGATGGAAGTCAATTATGCTGTACAAAATAAAAATATGAACGACTTTTATGCAAATTTTATTTTTTTGAGTTTTACGATTTATCAGAATATGTTTACGTTTAAAGACATTAATTTGTTTTAAACAGAAAAAAAACTTTGGATTAATAATGAAAATAATTAACTACTTTAAATATAAATTATATGAATTAAATAACCGGTTCTATTGGAAATCTTTAAAGTAGGCCAATAGTCAGAAGAGAACGTCCTACGGCTGATATGATGATGATGATAAAGATTAGGTGATACAAATGATGATCGACAATCGAAACAAAATAAAAAATGAACTCAATCATTTTACTGTTATTATACCACCAACAGGCAAAAACAATATCAATTAAACTTATCTATTTTATTCTCTGTTTTATCTTTGCATTAACGTCAAACAGATCAAAAGGTTTTTGATAAGAGTTTAACAAGATCACGATTATTAAGATCGGTCCATTTGTTCAAATAAGGTAAAAAACTTAGAAATAAATCCCGGAAGCATCTTGAACTTTTAACTCCATCCGAAGCGAACAACCCTCTTATACAAACAAAGATTGTTGGAAGATTTAACAGGGAAACTAATAAGTAAAGTGAGCTTCATCAATTTCTTTTTAAAAGCTTTTATCGTACATAAATTTACACATTTTTTTTTTTAACATAGAAAAGACGTAAGTCGAGGACGCGTCGCGGACTTGCGAAAATGTATGAGAGTCGCGCCCGCGCCCGTCTCTTCTGTGTGTTCACGTTCACGACGCTTCTATACATTTTATATGAAAGAGACGCCGAAGAGACAAATGTCTCCGCCCCGTCTGCGTCTTACGTGTTGAAATGGTTGAAATTAAGACGCGAGAATTTTATAGACGCAACTGTTTAAAATTTTGTTACTCACTGCAAGTTTTCGGTACTCCGTCAATAAACGGGTCATAAAAATTGTTGTGTTGCAACACTGACGTCAATGAGAACTTGGAGTATTTCGGAATACAGTACTTCATTACAATTTAAAGCGGCGTCTTGTGACATAAACTGCGTAGTTAAATACGTTAGCATCTCTCGCGAGACAATGAAGGGAGTTGTGCAATCTTTTGTTACTGACGTCACAGAATCAATGATGCATAAATATTTAGTTAAGAACATACCTTTCAGGAGTGATGTAAGTGTAAAACAAGCAGTGACCTTCTCAAATGTAAAGGAGGACGTTAACAAGGTTGTTACACACATACGTGTTATGTATGTCGTGTCGTATTTTATTGTGTTACTCTGTGGACCTGTCAGGCGGTCACGTGTCTCTTTTTTTGTCTTGTTTTTGTTCATTCATGCCATTTTTTTCGTTTATCTGTTGTTTTAAGTGGTTGTGAGAAGGTCATAACTTTATGAGCTTTCATTTTTATGTTTGATCTTATCTAAGTTGCTGAATTGCATAAACAGAATGAATTTGGTCAAGGTTTAAATAAGCGTCAACTTAAAACATAAATACTAAAATTAAATAAAAAAACTTATACTAAAAGTAATGGTACCGTAGCCTTAACGTCTTATAAAGCTACAAGTTGAACAAATTGCGCATAAGACTCAAAATTATTGCACACTGACCTTAGAAACTTTGAATACATATACCACTATTCTTTGACTTAAAGGTTAGATGTAAAATAATGGTTAGGCGGCATTGCATAATGGATACTCGTAATGCGTGCGCTGAGAAAGCTCTGCTCTTTCATAAATCACATTTAAAAGTCTCATAGAGATATTTAATGACATAATAACACGCTTAAATCATAATTACTGTGTATTACAATGATGTTACACACAAAGTTGTGGATTTATTCCGAAGTAGAGACCTCCCGCGGCTTTGTGTATATGGATTTGTTGTTTACTTTGAGCAGTTATGGTTATGAACAGTGTTATTTTGCTGTTAATGTTAACAATAAGGCTTGAAATATCTCGTAAAAATAAATTTAAGTGTTAAAAATATGTTATTTTCTACTGTTTATATATTATTATGGTTACAACCGTTCCTACTGACTTTCGGCGACTTTAATTCCGTACGACGGGTGTAGAAGCCGCGCCTACGCTTCGTAGGCTTGGCGTAGCAGCGACGTAGAAGCGACTACGATGTAGGCTTGGCGTAGCAGCGACTACGATTCGTAGGCTTGGCGTAGCAGCAACGTAGAAGCGACTACGATTTGTAGGCTTGGCGTAGCAAAGACTTCGAAGTGACTACGATTCGTAGGTTTGGCGTAGCAACGACGTAGATGCGTCTACGATTCGTGGGCTTGGCGTAGCAGGGGCCTTGCTGCATGTCGCGTAAATATAAATTAGCGGCGTCTACGCTTCGTAGAAGCGGTAATGCTACGCATGCATCTTATGCCTATACGTTCGATTTTTAATCTGTTTTAATCAAGGATACGTTGTTTACTCTGTCAAAGCGCTCGTAACTGTCTATTAACACTCCTATTGTCATGTCTATGTTAACGCTGTAATCATTCAAGTGTTACATTGCACAGTGTAGAGGCATAGTGATTAAGATGACGAATTGCCGTCCGATTGTAATCCGCAGATTGTCCATTAATTTATAGCGATGAATGTTGCTATCTCAAGTTAATATCTAGATAGATAGTGACTAATATTGGATAATAAATATGAGCTGACAGTTCTAGGGAGATAAAAGCCGAAGGCAGGTAAGTGCTGACGGATTGAATATCATGCTCAGTACGTACCGAGATGATTAGGATCTTGTAGTAATAAAATAATGTGTTAAACCTAATCGGAATACATGTTAACATTAGATATAATTTTTCAAGTCTGTCTGTTACATTTTGACGCTTTAAGATATGTATCATCATCAGCCTATAAATGTTCCCACTGCTGGGACACAGGCCTCCTCTCTGTGAGAGGGAGTGAGCCGTAATCTACCACGCGGGCCCAGTGCGGATTGGTAGATGTCATATGTCTTCGAATTTTTGGTTCTAGGACATGCCGGTTTCCTCACGATGTTTTCCTTCACCGTTTTGATAGCAGTGGTGTTGAAATAAATAACACAAAGTAATGCGCCTGACGGGGTTCGAACCCACGACCTACAACTCGTAAGTCGAGGCCGATACCACTGGGCCACCACTGCTCACCAGAATAAGATATGTATGGATTTCGATAAAACTTGGCAAACGGGATAAATTTTACGCATACTTTTCATCCAGTGCCAAGCAATTGAAGCCATAGGCGAAAACTAGTTTAACTGCGAATTATGTAGTGTACATTAAATCAAGAGATTACCACGACACTGAAAATAGCTTCATTAAATTACTGCTAAGCAAACAACAATTTATACAGTCCAACAAAACACAGTTAATCCCACCCAAAATCATTAACACTAACTATGACACTATCAAAACAAAACCTTAAACTGTCAGACGCCATTAACTTACGAGAATATAAAAACCTTTCATTAGCTAAGACAGGAGATTATTTTGATCCACGAATAGGGCAGTGTCTACACATGTCTGAAATAGGGCGAAGTCTACATGTGTTGTGTTGTGTCGGGACTCGGGAGGCGCGGATGTCTCGGGAACACCGCGTGGCTTCACTAAAAATATCTCGTGTTAAGGTCGACGTGCACTTGAAAGTACTGCACGGGAGTATCGTCTTAGCGTATCGGCTTGTTTCTTCACTTTCCAACGTAAATACTTTACCACTTCGGCACAGCATCGCCGTATCATGGGAGTACTTACTCGTACAAATAAGCTTAGGGTTCACCAAGGATATGGCTGTCTAACTCCGGGTGCCTTATTTTAACGCCTGGCCATTACATTTACGAACAGCAAAGTGTCTTTCAAGTAAAGAAATGTAAGTACAAAAGCATAGAAGTGTAAATGAATGTAATAATTCATTTCCATGCATTTGTTTTAATCGAAAGACGTTTCACTGTTCTCCCGGCGCGAATTTTCGCCGCGGCGAATGTCCCTTGACTAGGCGGATTAGCTGATTGTTGGTTGCAAACAACGAACGCCAGTCAAGGCAATCCTGATCCCGCGATCAAAATCAAAAGTAATTTGTTAAATTTGGCTCAATAATCAGCATTTTATAATGCGAATTTACAAAAGAACCCCCAAAACAACTACTGTCGTACCACAAAAACTTTTAAACGTCTGTTGAACACTTGTCTAAAAAAATGTCAGATTATGTCGTTGAAATAAAGTCCGTTTTGCAGTCACACTTTTTTAAACAAGTGTTCAACAGTTGTTTAAGTTTTTGAAGTAAGACCGCTACTGTTTAGTGCTTTAGCTGTAAGTATGAAATACGAGTAGTATGAATAGCTACGAGTATACGTTGACCTTAAATGATAACAGACGGATCGGTTTTGGTCACAAAGGACGTATCAACACCAGATTAATCTTGAAATATAAATAGAACGCTGTATCTGAGATTACGACATCAACATGTTTTTTGTTCTTTTTTTGGTGTCTGTTACGGTATTGGTTGATAGACAGATGTGAGTAAGTTTTTTAAAGTAAAGTACTTAGTTGGAGTTCTTTATTTCGTGGTAAAATCATAAATGAGGCTTCCCATATGGGTGGAGCGGAGGTGACTGTCAGCCCGTTACGTTCCAGGTTAGGTAACCTGTTTAGACAGTCTCACGACTCATTAATGGGAATCCTTACTTATAATTTGAGCATTTAGGTATAATGCGAAAGTATGTTTGTTTTTTACCTTCTCACGCCCATACCGGTCATCCTGAGATTGCATTTACATTAACAGGTGTACAGAGATTGACGGACCTTTCATACCGAAAAAAAATACTGTTTATGAATAAAATATCAATAAGGTTAATTAATATGATAATAGAAGGCACCACATGTATGATCTGAATTGACACTTTATTAGCCGTAAAAGCAGAACTAGATAATTCTATTTGTTTATAATATATAAAAGATTTATTGTTTTTTAATATTAAAAAAATGTTTTTTTTAAACTTCCTTAACGCAACTATAAATTGACGTTAAATGTGTTTTTCAAATAACCACATATATGTGTCTTGTAAAAAGAGAAACTCAAAAATTAAAAAACACCTTTAATTAAATTGATAAATTGACGCTTAAATGTCAATTATACTCGTTACCAATTAAATTATGATGTACACATTTGTAGATATCAATCGAAATATAACTTTACTTATCTGACATTTAATTATGATATAGATCGTCAATTTGTAACGTGTTTATGTCTGTGTGTCGTGTTTCGCAGTTGCAATGTAGAATCGTTTAGTGAACAGAAAACCAGGTACCTAACTGTTATGTTAGACTAACCAATTATTATTTTTTTGCGTGGTAAAATCTTCAAATGAGTCCTCCCACCCAGGACAGGGCGGGAGGGACTGTCAGACTTGTACTGACTAAAATCCACGGTGTCCTTCAATAGCACTTTACGTTCCAGGGTCACGGTAATGGAATAAGTTCCGCGACCCCGGCAGGCTAGACTAACCAATTTAACAAATTTATATCAAAATGCGTTTTTATCACTTTATAGTAGTTTATGAAACTGTCACATAATGAGGGGTATTATACACGAGTGTGAGTTTAAAAAACGAGCGAAGCGAGTTTTTTAAAAGTATCACACGAGTGTATAATACCTAGTTATGTGCAGTTTCATACACTACTTTATCTACTCTCATTGAACACGAATATAATTATCAAATAAAAGATAAATATTGTTAATAAGTGTTCATTTTGTATTTATAATTGAGTATGAAATTGAATATGGAATTGTGTATCGTTGGCGTTAGACGTACTCCCAAAGCGCGCGCAGCCACAGATAAAAAATCAAATGGATGTATCTATGATCTGTAATCTGTATCGTAATGAAAAAAATTTTTATTATAACATTATTTTGTTAGAGAAATAGTGTCATAATTTAATTTTTTAATTTCATTTGGATATACTGTGTGTAAAGTACGTCATTATAAACTCGTTTTGAGTTTTGTATTTTGAATTTAACGATATGAGAGTAGATTAAATTTTTTTTTTATTATTTAAGTATATTATAGAATCAGTAGTTGGTAGCTATGACAAAGTCAAAGAGTCTAATTTTAATCATTGCGTGTTCAACATTATTATCTCGTTCTTAAAACTTTACTGGAAACTTACAAACTTACGTTAGGAGTTCATTTAAAAAAAAAAGCCAAAAAAAACTGTGATAACGAGGCCGCCGACTCATCCCAAACAGTCATCATTATGTCTTTGTTTTTTGTTGGCATTTTACCCTCTCGTGTCGTCATGGCAGTACGAATGAACGTTTTGTGTGGCCGGTGAAGTAGCCATAAAACACAGCAATTATCAAAAGTGCAGGCGAGCTCAACGAAAAAACAAATGAAAAAACTTTTAGGACATTGAGGGACACACAGGCATAATAATGTACTATAAAGTATCCAACTGTGCTTCATGTTTATACACCAGCCTGTATATGCGAATGTGAGAGTCATTAACGTTTTTATTTCTTGATTTATGTCCCTGGTCTACAGACGCAGCGCGTGCCAAGTATATATTACGATGATTGAAACGCAGTTAAGTATCTAAGTTTATCCCACAAGAAATACAAGCCCGATAATAAACTTTCGTCTTCTGTGTACATTCCGAAAATATCTCCGTTCTCATGAAAAATTTTCGATGTAAATATTATCCACTCAATTTGCGATGAATCGCTCGGCACATTCATTGTGAAAAACATCGCTTTCATCACGCGGTGGTGTTCCCACGTAGACAGTTTCCCTCGGCGGCGTCACGGTGACACTTAATTAATAACAAGTTAGAATCTCCGCTCCACAGACGCAATTCGCGGCGTAACACTCTCATTCGTAATGTAAAGTCCCTAAGTACTGTCGCAGACTTTTGATTGGGACTCCCGGGACATTCGTCGGAATCCGCCGACGAGGAAACTCGCCTATTTGTCGACTGTTTAACGAACGAAATAATTTACTTATGCCTTAATGATAGCCCGAGCGATCTGTCACCGTGTTGAGTTATTGAGACATTTATTACGCTCGGTTGACATTTCAACGTGGCGGGAGAGAATGATATTAACGATGTATGTGCCATTGGACGCTTGTACCGTTTTCTAAACAATAAAACGTGGACGTCGTCAGCTAATCGATCTCAACAGAGCGCATGAATTGACTGGAACTGACTCAGCGCTGTATAAAGTGGCGATAAATTTACTCGGAGTAACGAGTCCAGCCAGCGGTCCCGAAGTGACAAACGAGAGATTTGCCGGTGGTTTACTACACTAGCTTTAGAAGATTAGTTTCCACTAGTTCTCTGAGCTTATTGGAACTCGACTTTGAAACTTCGTTACGCATCGATGTGAGATGTAAATAATCGATTTACTAACTTTGCACAGTACTGTCAAACTTGAACTGTGTTCTGAACAACATTCTTGCCTCCTCACTTACTTGCTCAGTAATTATTACAAACTTTAACGAAGCTTGTTTCAATCGGCGCGTTTGTTATCTTACGGTCTCTTTGTAACTTAACGTTTGCTTAAACACTCGAAATAGTCGTGTTAATTGTCGATCTTTTTCAATAGATCTTTTAATAAAAGCTTTTAAGTACCGTTTAGTTGTTTGAAAACGAAACACTATTTCGAAACGAGCCGTGAGTACATAGTGAGGGTCCATTTATCATTATCTAAGTTGTGTAGGTAGTTATCTAGTTTGTTCGTTCAACAATACACTGTGTATTTACTTACGCAAATTAAGCGGTAACTGATTAATATCAAGTGAGATAATCTTGAAACAAGGCGGCACAAGTTTGATCAACGACTTAACTTTTCCAATGACACCTCATAAATTTCCGAACGGAGGGTACCTTGTGAATTAAAGTTAAAAGGCTTTACGGTCATGAATAAAACGTGTCGAGGGTACTATTAAGTTTTCCAGTTAACTTCTCATTATGCATGGGTCCGCGTGAATTTTATATGCAGCGCTCTTCATATTTTAATCTTTAATATTTTCTAGTGGAGCAGTTACTTCGTCAGGTTGAAGACAACGATATAACTTATTTCTTTTTAAGTTTGTACTAAGATTCAGAATTGATATTAAGAGTATATAGCTTAGAGTAGTAGTTTCAATAGTCTTCCTTGGTAAGGCAGCTTCTTTAGCTTAATTAAACTAAGGATCTAAGTGAACCAAGTTAGGAGGTTTAGTATCACTAGCTTAAACTATGGAAATACATACTTACCGGATTAAGTCAATTAGAGTAATTAAATGCGCATAAATTTTGAATTTTAACAGACTAATCGTTAAATCAGATGCCACGCAAACTTACCAATTTAATTAGTTAATTCAACAGTTGCAACATTTAGGTATTGTAGGATGATTTTAAAATTAAAAGACGTTTTAAATCATGAAATAGGAACTATTTATCATCGTTTATTGACCTCAACGAAAAGAAAAGAAACATTTATCTGAAGATAAACTACTCAGACGATTGCAAAAAGAAACCGAAGATAAAGCTATTAGGATTTGAACACTTCTTTAAACAGTGTCTCCTTACACACATAAGTACGCAATACACGTAGCGAGTGCACCAGCCAATATCAAATAGAAAGTTAAAGTATCAAAACAATAAAATAGCAGACTTGCTTTATTGTTTGGCGCGTGAATGTACTCAGTAAGCGCTCTCAACTTATCTAATACTCCGTTCGAAACGGAATCCAAAACCGAAACTTGACAATAAAGTTTTAACTTCGCATACATCAATCCCTGACTCGGCAAATTTGCCAGCACGCTTCAGATTACACAACAAACAAATAGAAAACAAATAGATCGAGGGACATCCCGACTATCTGTCGGATACTGACGGCTCGAATCGATCAACTCGACCCTCGCAGATAATATTTAAACTGAAATGGTCGGATTTCTGTTCGACGTTTCAACTTGTAGCTGTGATAGGCGCGTAACGTCCGCTGACTTGCTAACCAAACTATTTGTGCGGTGAAACCACTATCGGTATAACTACCAACGGAATGGGGAACGGAATATTAAAGGCACGAGGCTCAAGTTCATTAAACTGCCGTTTGAGACTGGTTTCACCGAGCATTGTTAGAAAAGTGATCCTTTCAATCAAACTAGAATCTGAGCAGATTAAGGGGTTAAGATGATAGACCCATCAATACAGTATTTTAGTATATTGAAAGGGTTCAATACATTTAAACTCATGAAATTTCAAGTCTGATTATTCCGCTGACAACAAAAGTACTTGTTTTATAACCAACTACAGCGTAAAGCTCCGATTTCAACGTTTGAGCTAGTTACAATAGATGTCGTGGGTGCCATTACGGGTTTCCCAGACATTGTGGATGCTCTGTAGGGAGGTGTACAAGTATTGCGAGTGAAATGGCCGTCGCGTGACTCGAGCCGCCTGAACGATAACACTTCTTTAAACTACAAACGTGCCACTACATTTACCAACACTTCAAGTATTTGGGGGAACGAAATAAAAGTGTTTCGTTCGCCGCTTATCTTCCAAAGTTCTTTGTCATTTGGAGAAGTGGATTGTTTTATTGCTTGGAGCGGGTCGCCAACCCGACACGGTTTGTGGTGTAAAACGTTGTTGGTCTCGTACAGAATGATCTATGTCGGCCGTATTTCATTTCCAACATGCATGGGTTACTAAATTAATATTTGTTGGGTATTCTGCGTGCGAACTAGGAGATGAATGTACTCGTAGTGTCGCCAAACATGTCGAGCTGTAAATGGATATTAGTAAACAGGCTGTGTTACGGGGTACGGGAATTTACAGACATTTTCTGGCTTATTTTATTTCAAACTGGTTTTGGTGTTTGTGTACCAGATTTATGTTTAATTGTGAGATATGGGTAATAATATCTCGTTGTTGTATCCATTTGTAAGTATCTTCTCTTTTCCGGGACGAGGAATGTTTCGCTTAAAATATTATGCACAGATGTTCATAAATCGCCATGAGAAAATGAAAAACATTATGCATCGGAGCGCTATTAAAATGAATATGAAGGTGCTACATTTCAAAATACCTAATCTTTTTACGAAGCCCGACACCTAAGAGCTTAAAAGTGTTAAAGTTTTGAATATGATTTTAATGTAAGGTTTAGGTACTGGAAGCGCGGGTTATGCTAAATTTTTATAATTGCTAATTGGCTGTGAACGAAAGACATGGAAATTACGTTCTGCCGGGAACACAAGACAGAATGCAGATCGAAATATAGGAAGGATTGCACAATACCTTAATTCTCCGGGGACGTCCTCGCGGCTGAGGAGCGGCTGTCGAGTGCAGGCAACTGGAGCGCTCTGACGTGAGGTGCGCGTGGTGAGTAACCGATTGGCCACGAGTTTCAACTGCGGCCGCTTTTTAAGCGGTCTCTCTCGTACTAAAGCGAGAAGATATGTGCGGGAATAGGATAGAGGATAGGACCATCCACAACCAATCAGATTAGTCGTTCAATGACATGAAGTTATAGATAAAAGACCTAACCGTTCTTTCTACGCAGCGTAACCATTCCCCCCGGGCTTGAAGGGATGCCTTCAAGAGTTGAAGGCGAAATTCGTGAAATTAAACTACAATTTAAACTATTATCTATACGTAAATATCAATGAAATCAAATAATTAATTACTAATGCTAACCTAACCTTGGATGACGAGAGCCGAATTTATTGTTTAGGCAATGGGCAAAGACGAACGACGGGACGCAAGTAGGATCCAGTCAATGTCTTAACTCGGGCGATGCGAGTGACTCCTGTGGAGTCAGGAAAAACTTCTTCCACGACACCCAAAGGCCAGTGAAGTGGGGGCGAATTATCTACTATGAGAATCACAACCGTACCGACAGTGACTGGATCGATCGGCGTGTTCCATTTACGACGCGATTGTAAAGTGTGAAGATATCCGCTTCTCCAGCGCTTCCAAAACGATTGTACTAATTGGTCTAACAATTTATGTCTCGAAACAATTGTTCTCTCGTCTATCTCCTCGGCAGGCAAGTATTTTAAAGGGGTGAGATTCAGAAAGTGCGCTGGAGTCAAAGCTAGTGGTTCTGAAGGATCACTAGAGAGTGTCCTACAAAGAGGTCTAGTATTCATTACTGATTCGACTTGAGTAAGAACGGTATTTAACTCTTCAAACGAAAGGATGGTATCACCTATTACACGGTATAAGTGAATCTTTAAACTTCTAATATTAGCCTCCCAATTACCGCCGAAATGGCTAGCAGTCGGGGCATTAAGTGACCAATTTATGCGATTTTCAGCTAACATGTGACCAAATTCGGTGTTGTGATATTTCGAACAAAGGAAGTCGTGAAGTTCCGAAAGTTTACGCTTAGCGCCAATGTAATTTGTCCCGTTGTCCGAGTAAATCCTACTAACCGGGCCGCGCCTTGATAGGAATCGTTTGAAAGCACTCATAAAACTGACTGTACTAAGATCACCGGCTAGTTCGATATGTACCGCGCGTGTAGTCATGCAGACGAACAGACACACGTATGCCTTGGTAGAACGAATGCCTCGGCCGCGAGACATGGTAACCTTGAAGGGACCAGCGTAGTCCGTGCCCGTGTGAACGAACGGTTTAGTCGCTTGAACTACACGACAGGACCGATGATCTGCCATCTCAGGGAAACTTGGCTTGGGACGGAGACGAAAGCAGGGAAGACACTTATGAATCCTATTCCTAATTAAATTGCGTGCAGAAAGTATCCAATATCTTTGACGTAACAGTGACATCAGCAGGTCGGGACCCGCGTGGCAATTCAATTTATGATGGTATTCGACAAGCAAATTCAGAATAGGATCTTTTCTTGGGAGTAGAATTGGATATTTCGCTTCATAACCCAAATCTGAATTTCTTAAACGGCCTCCGACTCTAATGAGTCCGTCTTTGAGGAAAGGTTTCAAGTGCCGAAGAGAATGACTACAATCCTTGCCTTCTCTGAGTCTGGCAATTTCCTTTGAGAAATAGAAGCGTTGAATTTCACGTAGAATGAGTAGTTCAGCGAAATCGTAATCCGATGCTGACATGCGGTTATTAACCGGTAACAACTTAGCAAAACGACAAACGTAAATTACCACTCTAAGTAATTTACTCCAAGACGAGATACGATCGACTAAACAAAGAATAGAAGATCTTTCGTTAGGTGCAGCGACTAACAACGAATTTTTCTTCTCTTCAGGTGCTTCAGACACTGAGGAGGGATTGAAAGGAGCGACAGGCCATTGTGAAATGTCCAAGTGAGCCCACGGGGGTCCCCTGAACCAAAGCGGATGGTCTATAATTTGTGAGGGTGTGAGTCCGCGTGAAAGACAATCTGCTGGATTGTCCGCACCGGACACGTGATATAAATTTTGCGGTTTCAAATCGCTTTGTATTTTCGAAACTCTGTTGGCTACAAAGGTATTCCAACGATGGGGCGACGAATGTACCCAACAGAGCGCGACCGTCGAATCCGAAAATGCGAATATGTCACGGAAAACTATTCGGGTTTGACAAGCGACCACGACATTTCTTATTAGCTGGGATAACACAAGAATAGCACAGAGCTCAAGACGAGCGAGAGAAACTACGTTTTTGGGAGAGACCTTAGACTTAGCTGTTATCAAATTGACTGTATTGCCATCGCTATTGTGGACGTGGAAATAAATCACTCCCCCGTATGCTTTCTCGCTAGCGTCCGCGAAAGCTAAGAGCGTGACCACACTATCAGCGACAATACCAACGTGGCGTGGGATTTTTATGTTGCAGAGCAAAGGAAGCTCTTCCCTAAAGCGAGTCCACAGCCTGACTATATCTTCAGGTGGTGTCTCATCCCAGTCGCAGTTGCATAGCCAAAGCTTCTTGATAAGAAGCTTGGCATGCAAGACGACAGGCGCGACAAATCCCATGACGTCCCATGTTTTAGCGATGCACGATAATATTGTACGCTTAGTACAAGTCTGAGTGGGAGTGTTTACTCTCATGGCGAAGTGATCTGACGTGGGCGACCAACACAAACCAAGTACTTTATGTTGGTCGGACCCGTCGAACTCCTTGTCAGCTGGCAGACGATGCGAAAGCGGGATAGAATTCAATACTACTTGTGAATTACTGGTCCACTTGACCAACTCGAATTGACCCGCCTTCATGAGACCAATCATCTCTGAAGCGGTAGAAATGCCCTGGGTTTCCGTGAGGACGGAATGGACAAAATCGTCCATGTACAATCCCGTGGCGACAATGGCTTTAGCCTGAGGGTACGAGTCACCCTCATCCTCCGCCAGCTGCTTAATAGTTCGCAGCGCGTGAAAGGGGCTAGATTTGAGTCCAAAAACGACACGATTGAACTCATAAACTTGCAAAGGTTCCTGCGGCGAAAAACGATACAAGATGCGTTGGAAACGCCGATCAGGTTCTCGGACTCCAATGCTGGGAAACATCTGACGAATGTCTGATGAAAGCGCGATCGAAAACAAACGAAAATTAACTATAATGTTAAACAAATTCCCTTGTAGGTTCTGTCCACCATACAAGAGATCATTAAGCGAAACGCGGGTAGTAGTTTTACAACTACCATCGAGAACGACACGAAGTTTGGTTGTGACCTTATCATCTCGGATCACACCATGATGCGGAATGTAGTACGAAGGTTCCGAAGGATCAGGAATTGTAGGTGAAATATAGCCCTTCTCTAAATATTCTCGGATGACGTTGTCGTACGCGGCCTTTAAATTAGGAGAAGCTTGCATCTTCCTTTCCAAGCAGAGAAACCGGCGTTCACTTGCTTGACGTGAGTTGCCCAGGGATTCGACATCACCCTTGAAAGGCAAAGCGACTACGTATCGTCCGTCACTATTTCGAGTGGTAGTGCGGGCATAAAACTCCTCACATAATTTGTCATCTAGGCTGAGTACCGGGGGAACATTTACTTCTTCCAATTCCCAGAATTTCCGTATCGCTACGTCTAACGGCTCCGCGGTGCAACAATACGAAACGGTCGAATTGTCATCGATGAGAACCGGCGCTTTACCGACAATTACATAGCCGAGTACAGTTTGCAAGGCGATTGGAGACGCATGTGTAGGCTGACCTTGAACTCTGTTAGATAAGAGTAAGTGCGGGAAAGTCGAAGCACCGATCAATAATTGAATCGGATTTGAAGAAAAATATGTATCGTCTGCTAACTGTAAGTTTTTAAAATTATGCAAAAGCGAAACGTCAACCGTGGCAGTTGGCAAACGTTCAGTAATTTTATCTATTACGAATGACTCAATATTATAATTTATATTACGATTGAAACGAGAATAAAATTTAATTTGTACGGAACCCTGTATTTGTTTACTAGCACCTCCTATGCCCCTGACGGTTGCACAGGCAGGTTTATTATTTATGTTCAAACCCAAAAGTTGACAACAATCCCGCGTGATAAAGTTACTTTGAGAAGCGCTGTCTAATATTGCGCGAACAATATGTTCTTTGCCAAAAGAATCTACTACAATAACTTGCGCGGTAGCAATCAATATGGTGGTTGGGCCCCGGTATAAAGAATTAATACGGTTCTCATCA
This sequence comes from Agrotis exclamationis, assembly GCA_950005045.1. Lineage (NCBI taxonomy): Eukaryota > Metazoa > Arthropoda > Insecta > Lepidoptera > Noctuidae > Agrotis > Agrotis exclamationis. The sequence goes on from OX465432.1 coordinate 10,807,924, forward strand.
GTCGCGCACAACGATATATCAGTCTGCTTCGTAAGTCTCTCAGCAGAGGGCGTGCGAGCGCCGGTCGACCTTGAACCGTGCGCGTCGCTCAATTTATTGCCGAAGCACAACAAACTATGGTGTTTAGAGCTACATTTTTTACAAGTGGACTTTGACCCACAAGCGGACACACGATGTTTTGGACTTAAGCAATTAATGCATAAATTGTTTGATTTCACAAATTTAAATCTCTGATCGGGTTTATAACTATTAAATACTTTACATTTATATACGTGATCATGTTTCTCCTTACACAAAACACACGCGGTAGGTTCGTTATTAGCTATACAGGTGTATGCATTAGTATGTTTGCGATTTGCAGGTGATTTATTGTTAAAGACCGTTGACGAAGTTCGTTCTAACACCTTTATATGCTCACGAACAAACTCAACTAATTCACTAAAAGATGGAATTTCGGAACTACTTGATTTTAATTGATGATTAGATTCGAATGCCCGTACAGTGTCTATGTCGAGTTTTTTAAGAGCGATATGCAATAAAATAAAATCAGCGTGGTCATGGACCTTTATGTTTTTAAACCCGGCTACCGACGTTGCGAATTTATCGAGAAATGATTCTAAAGTAGCCGGCGAACCTGACGAAATAGATTTAAATTCAAATAATTGATCTAGATATGAAGTTGCCGATTGCCGTTTATCTTCATACCTTTCACAAAGTGAATCGAATATAAGAGGGTAATTATCAGCTGACGGAGTAATTCCTGCACATATCGAACGAGCTTTGCCTGTTAATTTTCCAATTAAATAATATAATTTCTCGCATGCTGTTAGCGAACTATTATTATGCACGGCATTTCGAAAACTGGCGATGAACAGCGGCCAATTTTTAATATCCCCATTAAATTCGGGTATTTCAATCGGGGGCAAGCGAGGAGATTTCTTACATTCACTAGGTGCCTGAACCTGCAATTTCTTCTCTGCCCGCTTCACCCTACCCAGTAAGTCTTCGAATGAAGAAAGTGCCTGATAGTCGACGACATAATCAGGATTTAATTTAAGTTCATGAGCGATTATGTCGTCCAGCGCACATTCAAAATCAGTACGCAACGAATCTATTGTTTCACAGTCACACAAGAACGATTCTTTATCGAATTCCTCCGAATCAATATTTTTCAATTTATCGCAAATACGTTGCATACGAGAAAATATTCGATCTCTTTTTCCTAACAATCGTTTAAGAGTAATATCTGTAGGCGCCATCTAGCAACCTTCTAATAACGATAATTAAATAAATATGTAACACGCGAAATACGTTGTGAAAGCGATGTGAGCGAATAATTTACCTAAGTGGGTATTTATGTTTACAATAATGCGTCGGTGATTGAGCGCGAAGCGGTAATTCAACGGTAATATTTTAAAATAATGCGGGATTAAGCGAAATAACCAGTTATAGTAACGATTACTAGCTGGTGTTACGAATATACAACGGTTTTACCGAGAATTTAACTATATACCCACACCTGTCGGCGAGACAAGTGTTTGGTACAAAACTAATTAGAATACGAGTATTTTTTCCGACTACGAATGGCGAATGGTTATCACTGATTTCAATAACTATCCAGGCTCGTTAGGACCAAATGGAAGCGCGGGTTATGCTAAATTTTTATAATTGCTAATTGGCTGTGAACGAAAGACATGGAAATTACGTTCTGCCGGGAACACAAGACAGAATGCAGATCGAAATATAGGAAGGATTGCACAATACCTTAATTCTCCGGGGACGTCCTCGCGGCTGAGGAGCGGCTGTCGAGTGCAGGCAACTGGAGCGCTCTGACGTGAGGTGCGCGTGGTGAGTAACCGATTGGCCACGAGTTTCAACTGCGGCCGCTTTTTAAGCGGTCTCTCTCGTACTAAAGCGAGAAGATATGTGCGGGAATAGGATAGAGGATAGGACCATCCACAACCAATCAGATTAGTCGTTCAATGACATGAAGTTATAGATAAAAGACCTAACCGTTCTTTCTACGCAGCGTAACCAGGTACTCCAAAAAGATTTTATCTAAAAGACGTTTACTTTAGCAAAATGGAAGCAAATGAAGTGAGAAAATTTGGGAACTTTTGATTTGAGATAAGATTATGAAGAAAATGTTTTACGTTTTGACAATATTTTAAATTCTTGCTGGAGTTTTATGTTTTTCACGAGTAAACAGAATGATTAAAAGAAGAAAAATGGTGTATAATTAATATTTACATTTTACTCATTGTTTATTTTGAGAAAATTACATTACTATGTAATATATTGACGTTGTTGAAAATCTGTTGTTAAAGCTTAGATATTGAATGAATGTTTGTCAATAAATCACGTCAGAATGACTGAAAGGATATTCATGAAATTCGGTTAGAGATAGATTATATTCTAAAATAACCAATACTCTTTGTCCTGATATCATTTTTCCGTGGGCAACAGAGTACAGAATACTATGATATGCAAAGAGCTTGCAGGTTAATTTCCAATGTTAAATGAAGGGGAAAAATTAGACTTTAGTACGCTGTCATGAAGTTCAGTTCCCTTCGGAGAAAAGTAATTTATGGCAAAATTAGTGTATAATTCAATTATTTATATCACATTCAAAACTACTCCTTTATACAAGTGATAGATTTAATTAACATAAACTAGTGATAAAGATCGTAAGAATCTTTGTATACGCCAAAGTACCAGGCTCCTATAAAAAGGTAAGTGGTGTCTACTCTATACCTTTGTATTCAAGACAGGTTGTTCCTACATATCCCGCAAACGTGAAACAATAGGAAGCTCCGAACATCGCGTGCGCTTATTTCTTTTACTGCTTTCTATACAAAAGCGACAGAACTATGAACACGAAGATTACCTTCTCTTTTTACATACATATACATATTAAAACTAGTTTATGCCCGCTGTTTTACCCACGTGGAGTTTGATTATTGTCCCAGGAGATAGTCTACGTGGATAAAAAGTATCCTGGATACCTATTAATCCAAGTTCTAAAAACCGGCCAAGTGCGAGTTGGACTCGCCCATGAAGGGTTCCGTAGCAGCAAGCATAGATTAGAGATATAATTATATTGAGATTAGTAAGTAATATGTATACACAAACAATAAAAATAACTTTGTTTTTCATAGTATTTGTATGAATGGCAAAGTTATATTTGCGGTTTTTGAAAATGTACTATATCTCAAAAACTGCTAACTGTATCTCATCCAAACCAGTTTTATCATTCTCTTATTTTAGAAGTTACGGGGGGGGGGACACACTTTTTACCACTTTGGAAGTGTCTCTCGCGCAAACTGTTCAGTTTAGAAAAAAATGATGTTAGTAACCTCAATATCATTTTTAAAGACCTATTCATAGATACCCCACACGTATGGGTTTGGTGAAATTTTTTTTTTTGAGTTTCAATTCTAAGTATGGGGGGCACCCCCAAAATTTGTTTTGTTTTGATTTTTGTGTGAAAATCCTAATGCGGTTCACATAATACATCTTTCTACCAAGTTTCAAAAGGATAGCTCTTATACTTTCGACAAAAAGTGGCTGTGACATACACGGACAGACAGACAGACATGACGAATCTATAAGGGTTCCGTTTTTGCCATTTGGCTACGGAACCCTAAAAATGCTAAATTTCATGAAAATAGCCGTTTCAACGTGATCCAAACATCTAATAGGACGTAGGGTTGTGGTTATAATGCAGCGTTCGGTTACAATAAAAATAAATTAAATACCCAATTACAAGTGTACATTGTAATGTTAAGCTAAAGAGAACACTCTATAGTGGTCAGTGAACATAAATAATAAGATTCACATCATGAAATACAGAGTTGCCACAAGTAAAACTGCAGAAAAAAACTGAAAACCAGCATGAGATGATATAACTGCCATATCTAGTAGGTTTGTTTAGTAATGCCGAATTATCACACTTTTCTCTCTTTCTTTCTTTCAAACTTGTAAAAGAGGTGGGCATAAAATGTGAGAGCAAGACGGTGAATAGTACGCAATTCTTCATTTAAAACCTAGTGCCATCTCGCTCTCGCGTCATGACTGCAACATTGGCACTGTGTTACAATATAAGTTTGACATGTCGCATTCCCGGTAAAATTAGTATTATCTCCTCAGCACACATAAAAGTAAATAATTACATTGTGTGTATGTATTGTCGTGCTAGCTATTAACATAAAGAGACGGGAACAACACTCAATAGTGGTCAGTGAACATAAATAACAAGATTCTACACTGAAATGCAGGGTTGTCAAGTGCCACACTCCGACATTATGTATTCTTTTGTGGAATTATTCAGCAACAACTTGCATTACAATTAATGTTTAACTGTGTGTATTGTTTACATCAGGTTTTGCCATAAATACGTCATGTTAATAGTCAGTTTACCCATTTTGTTATTTTACCTCCTACAAATGGCTAGGGCTTTTAATTTTTTTTTCTGATTAAAAATTAAAACAGGATATTTACCATGCTCATTTTTTATCATGCTGAAATAAAGGAAATATGAAACAAATAATAATCTTGATATATTTCCCATTTTATATAGTTTTAGTGACATTCAGTTTGATAATTTACCTATAAGTAGGTATGTGTATTACTGCCAGCATAACATTTTAACTTTTTATCTCTTTATGGTGTGATTTAATCATGATCCTTTGTCAATATTTTATTCTTTCTACACAGATGGATATTACGTAGAAAACATTTTGAAAGTTTCCGAAACGTACTACACATTAATAGAACGCCGGGACTGGATTCTATTTCGCGTTTGCAATTTTAAGGCACTATACCTTTTATTCTCCAACGTTTCGGCCAAATCGGAATAAAAGGTGAATGTGTACCAGACCGGGCCTTTGTGTACAATAAAACCTAGTAGCGGATTTTTATTTATGCTGTAGGTGTGAAGGAACGAATAAATTGCAAAAAAAACATCGTAGGTAATATTTTTAGATCCATTCTAATGTTACTTATTTATTAGCTAAGGATACGTTTTATTCTGCCAGTAACATTTCATTGAGATAATTTTTGAGCTTTATAATTTTACGAGCTAAGCCGCAAAAGCAAACGTTAGCAGAAACCTTAACTTGATAAATAAATACTTAGAAATAACTTTATCATAAAGTAACTCGTTAACTTGAGACTTCTCGACAGACTGGTGAGTATATAATGAAGATTTATTAATAATTTAATTATGAAATGTTTGCCAACCCTATTCCTTATTGCCTTTTGTTTCGAACACGTGTGCGCTTTGTCTATTTTCTAAACTTAGAATATTGTACTTAGTGAGATATTGTAAGATATGTTTGCAGATAATATTCCATTTTCTTGCTCCATAAATGTTGTTGGCGATAGTTTTTATTTGCTGTAACTAAATAAATATTTATATACAAACAAAGTTCTACGAAATTGGTTATTTTCCCCATTTCATGTGGACTGCTTATATAGGGATCTTAAATCAATAATTTTAGGCTCGTAACCGCATATATTGACCAGTACATAAAATTACAACATAAATAATATCTGTTTAATAAATCATCCAGCGGACAATAGTCGCATGCAAATTAATTAATCACAACAATTATTGTACAATTATAATTAGGTACAATACTTATGAATATAACATTTATAAATTATATAAATAAATTACCAAGTCAATAAAAGGAAGCGATATTATTAAAAAAATAGTTAAATATTTCCTTGTACAGCCCGAGAATATGCAGTATGAATATGCAGTACCTAAATTCTACTAGGTAGGTACTACGTAAATGCGAAATTTTGTGAGAATGGATGATTGTCTATTTAATTTTCACGGTTACCTCTACGTCAGATTTGATATTGCACTTCAAATTTCAAAAATAGTTTGGTTTAGAACGTCGGCTTGGAAAAAGGAGTATGTAAGTACATAATTATGTCCAAGTAGTATGTAAGGATCGTAGCAAGCCGATCTTGTAGTTTCTGCCAACACCCACGAGAAAAAGGCGTAAGTATTATAAACTGACATCGTGACTTAAGCCTCCTGCAGACACACGCGATTAATCGCGCGGGGCGACATGTCGCGGTACTCGCGGTCCATTCACAGTATTTTTAGAGTGGAAATTAGTGGAGTTGTCGCAGCGCGATTAATCGCGTGTGTCTGCAAGAGGCTTTATACTATTAATTGAATTTAAAACGGGCTATTTACCGTGTTGTTGGGCACCGTTGTTGTTGTTGTGTTCATTCGTGTTCGAAATATCGGATACAAATAATAAACACCATGGTAAATATCCTGTTTAAATTCAAATTAAAGGTGTGAGTTTATGAATGTACAATTTAATAAATAGTTAGGTATGGGATTTAACTAATTGTTAGGATAATGATCAAACAACGCGGCTTTAAAATTGTGACACATTCGTATTAAGGCTCGATTTTTCGTATTAATTAACACACTGCATGGGCTTGATTTGGTACGTTCCTAAAATCGACAAAAGGTGTCAAAAGCAAGGTGTGACATGTGTCTGAGACGATTTCACTATAATCAAACGTTACATGTGATTAAAAAACCCTTTTTAAAATCAAGATACAATTACAAAAGTCACGATGTTAATGCAATTATTAATCATTTCTCATATTGATGTAATCAATATGAGTAATTAATTTATATAATATGATAATACGTTTAATCTCTTTTATGAGTACCTACATTAATAAAGTAGCCGATTATCAATTAAGTAAAAAAAACCTTATTTAATTTTACTGTAAAACCTTCTACAATAACAATTTCAAAGTTGGAACATGTATTATCGATGAATAGAAATTGTCCAAGTGTCGTCACAACGCCCAATGATTTTGAATTTAATATAACTTCTCAATTAGAACAAAAAAAGAAACTAAATCAGTTTGTTAAGAAATAGATATAATGATCTTTCCATTAAAGACGAAAAAGAAAATTCATTGAAAGGATCAATTAGGGTAAAAGAAGCGTTTGAAATAAGGGTTACTCCATCTGTCCAGATCGGTTCGTACCAAATCACCCCTAAATATATAAAGTAAAGCTTAAGCACCGAACCTTCCTTAATAAACGACAGAAAACCTCATGGAAATCCGATTTCAGGTTTAAGATACTGACGGACCCTTCCGTTTTTAATGAAAAACGTACCTCAGCACTTTATAATACAGGATTTTGTGACTTAAGCAGTGCAAATAAAGGCGAGGTATCTCGGAAATCATTTAATGAAAGTTAAGTAACGTAAACGCAAACGTTAACAGTTAAATGTTATTAAGTTGAGTAAGACAACAACGTAAGACAAAGTTATCTTCGCCGCGAGTTCTAGACAAACAGATGCCACGGCTCTATAACATTAGTTGTCATGATAACCGCATCGTTGTAAGACTTTACGTACACCAGTTATAGTCGTCCCCTTAACTAGTATGTTAATTTAACCGTCTACTCATTCACTTGATGCCTTCATAACTGATAAAATTAACTTTAATCACAGTTAATATCAATCAAAGCGTATCATCAGTGGGCTTAATTTACTAGTAATTAAACTCCATGTAAACGAATTCAAAAGGAATTTAATTACTTTTTCAACACAGAAGCGGATATGGCTCGAGTATCAAGGTAATGCGAAATTATTAACGCTTTTATGAGCCATCTGTGGTATAACAGAATTCTGTTAAAGTCAAACTTTTGAATGATATTGCGCATGTATGTTAAAACCAGTTGGCAAAAGAGATCCGCTTCATGAATAAACAAGAATGTGCTTGAAGTCTATTATTAAAATATTATTTAACATTAAGTAAAGAGTTAATCCTAACTATGAAAGAAACACGGAGCCATGAATGTTTGCTCACTTCACATAAATGAAACCTCGAGGGAGATACGAGAGATCTCAGTTTTAAGCGAATTTTAAAATAACACATTTCAACTCGCGTTACTGGAGTTGAAATTGTGGAAAATAAGTCCTAGAGACTTCACTATGAATATTAATTGCTTAAGCGATCGCTTTAGTCTCATTTAATTAGAATTTCAAGCAAAAAGTGTTAAATTAAAAGTTATTCTGAACCCTAATTGTGGTTGCCTCTCAATCCGTTTAACAATTTTCTGTTTGTAACGAACAGATCTATTCACATCCATTTATTTCGGCCAAATAATCCTAAATAAGGACTCGTAAATAGAATTAGGGTCTCTGGGCCGAGTCCATAAACTTTCTAGAATTAAAAATTTGCGAGAATTGGAACTGCCAGATGGACTGATCCTAGTAAATTGGATCGCTGAGTTATTTTCACAATGCACCAATTTTATGTTCGGCTTAAATCTTGTTTGTCGTTTATGTAAGAAGCCATGTCGGTCTAAATTCATTTGGTACGTACCTAGGTACCAGGTTGACCTGATTATGCAGCCGCATTGCAGTGGATCTCAGTAGATTTGGACAACCTCTTATAATATCAGTGTTGTACATAAACCGCCGACTGTAACTGATTGTGCATTTTTAATTCTCCCAAGTTTATCGCTTCCCGCAGTTTCATTTTGTTCTGTATTTAACGCGAACACGGTTGAAACATTACTTTCCGTATTGTTCGTAATAAACAGAAATTCTTCGTCTGGCTGAAATGAATTAAAATTATTACGTGGGGCCACTGGCATCGCTTCAGCGTCTGCATGAAGTAATTACGTTCACTTTGGATAAACAATTTGTGTAATCTCATCACGTAGTTTCGCAGTGTCATGTCGATCTTCATACAGAACGGCTCTAAATAATTGTAGTAATCAGCGTTGCGACATACCCCTATACGTCAAAGGATAAAGGAGATTTAGTGCTCCAGAGCAGATTAAAGGACCCATTCCATGGATCTCTTTATTACTTCTAATTCATTTGAATAGCAAATAATGACATTATCTTTAGAGAGAAGGTCGTTTAGCTAGAGTTCACTAAATCTGAATGGGTTCCGTTCCTATTAAGATTTGTGATTTATCCAGTCTGTCCTTTTGGCTCGAAATGACGTAATCGAACTTGAAAATTACACATCTTCTTCAAAGATTTTTTAGTTTGAAAAAGCTCTTAATCTAACCTATCCGACAATAGGATACTAGAATAACTTCTGAAAGCCAAAAAGATTTTAACAACAATGAATGCCGTTTCTGTAACAGCTCCGACGCGCGAATAAAAAGCTAAAAAGTTTGCTCGCTCGTTCACTGTGCCAAGCCGAAATGTTTCTCCATTAATATGTTCAGTGTGGATTTTAACATTATTATGTGGAATTCTACCGCGTCTAGCTAAATTAATTACACTCTTTGCTAACTTCCGTCTTCCCGTCTTCAAGATAATTTTGTTTCTCCTTGCAAGGTTTTAGCATCTTTGAAAGCCGGTTTATTGACTTTCTCAGTATCATCTATCTTAAAATCTGGATCTGATTTATTATTTATTACTTGAAAAGAGATATATTTTACCTTTCGATGCATCTCGGTATTAATAAGCAATCTTATCTGGTTAATATATGTTTATGAATGTATTTCTATAAACTCTTCTGCTACTTTTCAATTTATTTCAAACAAACAATGCCGTTGACAGGTAAGATATATATGCGGAAATAGGAATTTATATTGGCTCTGATCTTATCCATGAACCGACCTCTGGCGTTTCCCGCAGGGTTTTATAAAAGGTCTCACAAAATTGTAATAAGATCATCAGTAAACCTGTCAAAAACATTCCTTTAGGTACCTACCTACGGAGATTGATTTGATATTTTTAAATAAGTATTTAAATATTTTTTTAAGTCTTGCTCCATTAAAATAATTTCTGTGTATGTGGTCCCGCCATGTTGATGCCAACATGGCGGGACCAAAACCCCAATTTAAAATTTGTCACAATAGAGTGTTTGTGCTACTTTGTAATATTTGTACCCTTAACAAGACATTTGTACCTATAGACTGAGGTAAAGAAAGTACCTACGCCAAAAAGTCCCTTTGACGTCAAAGTGGCGGGACCATCTAGAAGCGCTAATCAGCAAGAAATTCACACCCCAAGATTTTGTACTACATATGTACTCGTATGTACATATGTGTATTTACAAACATTTAAAATCACAAAGCCAGAATCGGAAGAATAAACATATATAAACATTTGTTATATTACCATAATCAGATATCGTTTTGCATAACTGCATATATTTAAAGCTTCAAAAATATTCAGGATTTGTGGAAAGCTCCACATTTCGACGTATTGGATAAACCGCGGATATTTGCGAGCAAGGGGTTGAATGCACAGCAATAACTAAATAAATATTGACGAAACTCTATGTACCGTGACCGTAACTGCAAAAATATATAGTATATTTTTTTCTAGCTAGCCCCATCCACGTTGTGTGAATGAATTTACATAGTAATACATTAATTGACCGAAGCTATGTTTTAATTAATGGCCGCCATTAATATTCATCATTTAGTGCTTAATTTGGTAAATTACGTCAACTTGTGGTTATTTAGGATTAAGTAAATTGATTTGTTTGGTGAATTAATTTTGTAATAACTTTGCTGAAGAGCTTAGTGGCCGTACATATTGTAGGTGAGTTGCGATCCAAATTTAAACCAAAACCAAGGTTTTCAGTTGTTTTAAGCAGTTTGATTTTGGCAGATTTATCAGAGGTCTGGTCGACTGGTGGAGGGTTTGAACCCAGCCAGGCGCATTAATTTGTGTAATTTCATCACCACTGCTCAACAGTAAAGGAAAGGAATTGTAAGGAAACAGGTATGACCTAGAACCAAAAATTCTAAGACATAATTATGACATCTAACAACCTGCCCACGTGGTGGATTACAGATCCCAGCAGACTTTTATCCCAGCAGGTGGGAACATTATAGGTTAATTCTGCTATGTTTTGCATGAACACAATTTATCACTGAAAATGTACGTAAGTGGAATACAACCACTTACGTACATTTTCAGTGAAAATATAGCAATTTTACGCACTGGTTTGTAATCGATAGACCTGAGACAAGGTCAGTTTTCCTTAACGGTAAAGTAAAGTTATCTAGAAAAACACTCATCCCATTTGAGTCATAAAATATATATTACGCGGGTAATATCGTAGACCTGACTTAAAAAAAACCTCGAGTGTTTGAGGGTCGTAAAAAAAGGACAAAGGATACATTGAAATTTTATGGCTAAGCCCATGTTTAAACTATGACCCTCGGTTAAATGCCCATAAACATGAAGAAACTGACCATTTTCCAAACAAAATAAATTATTTACAAACATTGTAAAAGTACTTCATGTTCAAAAGATAATTAACGCATCTGCTCGTGTAGTACTAATATCGAAACTAGTGTTTCGTGGTAAAGTTTTAAGCGGATTTCAAACTAAGTTTTGTTGTAGTTACATTATTTTATTCTATCGCGGGAAAACAGTGTTACCTATTTCAAAATAGGATTTTAACACGCAGCAGTAATATACTGTAAACCCAATGTCGCAGTGTAAACAAAGTTATAATATGGAGTATGGAGATACAAAAGGGAATTTTACGTAGAACGAGTTGACCTAATCTTTTTCAAATTCTCTACAACTAAAATTATATTTAAAATATGAAACATATTTCATGAAATTGTCATTAATTTGTTTAAAAGACATAATAATATTATTATTTAACAGTCGGTGAGTACGGTAACCCCAACGTGTTTATCACTTACTAAAATTTAAACGCAATTTACATTTTAATTTGCATGTACAAACAACTGTTTTTTTTTTTGTAATATAGGAAGTATGTATTTCTCTGTTTGGCAAGGCTATGTCCTTGCTAAGTTTATGTAATTAAGTCTTCAATAAAATGTACTATTATTATTTATATACACCCATTTCATACCTAAGTATAATTAGTAAGTTTTATTATGTAGGTAATAATATTTTTTCCGTGAAAAAAAAGTTTGTTTTTATTACTCAGATCTTTTTAAATGTAACGAAGAGGCTCCGTTTTGCTCTTAAAACTCGTTGCTATTAAAAACCATACAAAAAATACCTCAGTTTTCTGAAAAGACTATTTAATATTTACCAATATCTTCCGAACAACTTGGATACTTAATTATTTTTTGTTGTGTTCGTTATTTCCCAAATTGGGTTTATGTACGTAGGAAAGTTTTCGGAAAGTTTTTCCGAGTTTGGTCTAAGCGGTGAGCGGTGCGGCGGACGGCTTGAAAAAGACATTAGTTACTTTGTAAGTTCGCGAATTCACCACTGGCGGCGCCTCGTGCCGTCTTTCAAACATTTCTATACATTTGATCTTACCGCTCGCAGCTCCGCACTACGGTGTCCTGCGTGAGCGACAAATAAATGCGACGCGACGCGACACGAAGTAAATATTATAAAAATATTATAACAGTAGTTGAAATATTTTGAATCGCGTCGCGTCGTATTCGTCGCTCACGCAGGACACCGCGTAAGTCACCGCTCACAGGGATCATGACCATAAAAGGGACAATATTTAATTCTGGGTACTCTTAACACATTATAAACCAATGGTAAAAATCGCAGAAACGAATGCTACATTGTAATAGAAAGCTTTTGCATGTAAAAGCTTTTAAAGTTCGATTAGTACGATTGATTGGTAAAAGCACTTTGCAATTATAAATGAATGAAGCAGCTACAAAAGTGCAAATACAATCAACGATCAATGTTCTTACATTCAACTTTATCGTGTTTTAATTACTCACAGTAATCAAGTCGAGAAATCAGAATGGATGGAAATGATTAGTGTATTAATTCGACGAATTTTTTTGTAGATACATTCAGATATCGACTTATTTCTTGCTGTTATGACAACGGCAAAATTTTTAAAAATTAGATAGGTATTACGATCCGTCTGCCGTGGCCCCCTTATAGAGGGCTAAAACCTGCCGGGGTCGCGGGACTGTCTTATTAGGTATGGTCACCCTAGAACGTAAAGGGCCATTGAAGGATCAGTCTGACAGTTCCCGACCTTACGTCTCGCCCTGGGCGGGAGGACTCATTTGATGATTTTACCTCGTAAAAAATTATAAAGGTATTACGATCTTTGCAGAATGGCTTGCTTGGTCTCTTTGAGAAAATTAATCTCAAAATGATATTATAATTTAATGTCAAATTTTTGAACTTGTCATAAATTATAATATCATTTATAGTTTGATTAATAATTCGAGTCAGTAAAATGACAAGTGCAACTGTCACTGATACATACAAAATGAAACAAACCAGGAACATTGGAAATGTCATTTTACTGACTCGAATTAATAATCGTATTTTAGACATAATTTTGTAGGATCTGTAAAAAATCACGCATGTATGTTACTAATGAAATACGAATATGTATATCCATGATGATGTATAGGTATAATTGCTAGTTTAAAGGTATCGCCACTACATTCCTTATTCCAGTAAAACGTACCTTGAAATCGCTGCAATGACCTCATTTAATCAATTTTACTAAAAAATAAAGAATTCTAACAAAAAAGCGTAAAGATGAAGCAAATCAATAAAAAGCTATTATATTGATACGATATAATACAAGGGTGATTAATAAAACGAATACAAAAGAGATCGACTCAATCATCCGAGACAAAATATCAATTGGCCGTCAAAAATGGTGAAACAATTTATTACAAAACAGTTTTGATACAGCATTTAGTGTTTCGATGTTTATTGCAATATTTTGATTTGGACATTTCTGTTTTTATTTAAAACTTAACAATTGTTTTTAATTGTAATAAATATTCAGTTCAAAGTTTCGGCTTTTCGGTTGTTGGCTTTCAAATCACGATAGAAGTGAGCAGTGCAGCAGTAGTGGCCCAACAGAGGTCTCAAACCTACCGATTTTTCTGTGTTTCGTTTTCGATATTGTACTGCTTCTTTCAAAAAACGAAAGGTTCATAATTGTCCACGTTTTCTGAAAAATTAAACTCTCCCGATTTATACCAATTTTACATTCACGATTCGGTACATGATTCGGTAGACACCTGAGGTGTTACACACGTTTATGACCACTCTGGTCTAGTGGTCAATCACTCTATCTTTACTTTAAGTAAATTTTAATCAAAACGGTTAAAGGACACATCGTATAATCAAAAATTGGACGACAATTAGGTATGGTTTCCAATAACCCGCACTAAGTATGCGTAGGGCTTGTATTTTAGCAGTGGGAATGTTTAAGCTGTTTATGTGTTTATACGGTCAAGTATTTTTGTTGCAATATTGCGAATTTCATGATAGTTACCAAAACAAGTTCTTTACTACGAATTTCTGTCTTCAATAACTTTTGGTGATCTTTCTCAGTCCCTTTGGTTATGTCAACTTTGCTAATATGAAATACCTGGTAAAGACTTGTTATATTAAATTATTGATTATATCTCAAAACAACTTGGCTAGTGATGAACAATATGTACATAGCTTGTCGCTCATGAAAGGGGATCGTCCTGTATCAGCATTTTGATTCTCATTTCGTGCTGAATTTTGATATTAAGGATTATATGGAGCACAAATCTGGCATATTTTGATTCACTATAATTCCTGGACTATTTCATTGAAATGGTCGTAGAATATCTGCTTGCTAAATATTAAGTTGTTATGCGAATTAACACGCAGGTTAATTTTCATCAACTCTGAAAGTAAGAACTCAAATTCAGGGCTTTGAACTTTGACCGCAAAGTATCACCTACTTTTCTGTCCAAACATTTCCCTTCCCTCTTTCTCTCCTTAATAACTCCTTAAGGGTAAAAGAGCAAGAGTATAATATACAAGTACGTTTAAATTGACAGATTAACAACGTTGCCAGTGTTGCCACTTTCGAAAAAGTTGGAGATGGAGGGAAAAGTACTTTCTTCGGTAATCGACGGGCCGTTCCGGAGACTTGACTTCCCTATACGATGTATTACCTATGTAGGATATCATTAAAACACAAACATCATTACGTTAACGATGTTATTTAAGACACTCATAAAGCTACTGGTAATTAACGTACTTAGTGTGCACAAACAGCATAAAATGCTGATTTTTATCTATGTGGAGTCGAATAATTCTTGCGAAACATCAGAATATATAGGAAATAAAATCACAATACCATAAAACGAAGCTTTTACATCAAGCAAATTCCATCCCACTTTTCTGGGAAAAATCAAGTGCGAAAAATAATTGTGCATTTTGCATGAAATGGTTACAAAGCACCAGTAATCATTTCATAGGGAAATTTTAATAATAATTTCGGTGAACTGGCAATTTATTTACTGGTATCTGATAATAAATGCTCAAAATGGAGTATTTCAAAGTGTTTGATATTAATCTTTATTTTTAGGATTTAATATACGGACTCGTGAAAAACACCTCTTTCTACCTCAAAGATCTTCTCAGTAGCGGAATTATAACTAAGAACAAAGTTATGTAGGTACTTAAGTTCTACAAATACCGTAAACACTACAGAATGTTCACAATATTAAGAAGATTAGTGGGAAGAAATATTTCTTGGGAAACAACACAATTGAAACGTTGAAAGGTCTATAAAGCTATGTAGTCAAGAGAACGGAGCTGCTTCTATGAAATGAGTTGTAAATATTTTAAAATGTTGTGCCCTTTGAGAGTAGCGAGAAAAATTTCAATGAAAGCATGAGATTGGAAATTCATACGATTTGTTCAGTATCTCGAACGCAGCGAGGAAATAAATTAGATATTTGATTTCACATATAGGTAGTATGTTCAATTGATTTAAAGATTCTACACTAGCCCACAGATCACTAGATAGATGTTTACATCCTGCAAATAGACGAAGGAAAGTAATATGAGAAGATGAATGCCGATACAGGGAAAACCTTTGTCTTTCTTCAAAGGATACGTAAAGGTGTTTATATTTGAGATTTATTACTGACAGTATCTGTTCAAATATCCAAGAGTAAATAAATCCCTTCCTTTCAAAGTATTTGCGAAGGAATCTTGTTTGTTTAGCGCTCTCCAAAAGGTCAAACACGTTGATCTCTATGAAAATTAAGAATACTTAACTTCGGACTCGGTTTTAGGGATTCAAATTTGTGGACTGTTATTTCTGTACTTTGCATTATTTGGGAAAGAAAAGTTTGCAAATTTTATTCGTTCGCGTTCCAAGTCTTTTCCCATTTTCAACCGTCCTGTAAACTTCTAAAGGGGTTCCTTGGATTTCATTTGAGTGAAATCTCTTTTAATAAATTCTTCTTATGTTTTGTGTAGTGAATTCAGAAAGGACTCGTTCTAACATATAGAAGGGACATTACTTAAAGACGTAATAAAACTTAAGCGGGCATTATTGTTATTATTTGCATAATTCGGCATTTCGCTTTGCATAACGAGTCCAGACCCATGAATAACGTAGTCTACATTCGCACTGGCGCTGGGCGCACTCACCCTCACTTCACTGAAAATATTATACTTAATTATACGATACTGTATAAAGATTTACATAGGGTACAAATTACAGATTTATGCAAAAATAAATTGTTTTACTTTCACACACCGTAAAAGGTCCTGATTTAAATTTTCTCATTCATCGGGAGCAAATTAAAGGATCGCGGCGAAAATATGCGTTACAAACGAAATTCCCGGCAATTTGACTCAAACAGGGTTCAAAGGGAGTTATTACCAGGTGGTCCATGAATGATAAAATCCCATTTTCCACGACATTAAGCACTGAACAGGACAAAAGATTCGCGGCAAAGTGTCCACACGAAACCACGTGCGGCGCGGCCGGCTTCCCAACGTCTAACTGCGCACTCTGGCTGCGCGGTTACCCTTAACGTAGGTACCCTCTTATTAATAACCTACCCGACCTCCTAAACAAAGGAACTCAAATCAATTAGGGTCAAACCGGCAGCCTTACAATTAGGGCTGAATCAGACGGTCGCATACGAAATGCAGTCGTTTATCGAATACACTTTTGAAACAATCCAAACTACGCTTATGCTTCGACACTGGCATATGACGCGGCAAAAGAAGAAAAACGCGCAATATGCGCCGAAAAGAGACGGAACTATACGTATTAGCTGTTCGTCAGAGTAAGACAGCATCAGACATTTTGTAAGCTGATAACCAGAGGCAGCGAACAGAGCGAGGGGAACCATATTCTCGCGCGACTCTGCATGAATGTAATGAATTAAAATTCAATGGTATACAAGCAAGACTTTGCGTGAGTGTGAATCGCTTTTAAAATAAAGCTCATCGTAGTAATATGTGTGTGATTTTATATTCTTTGTGAAATGGCGGGTTTTGTAAATTCAAGTGGAAACCAATTAGAACTTGTAAGACATGAGTTTTAAGCAGGTTATTTAAAAATCTTTAAAAAGTTATTATCAATTTACTATCAGGCTATCAGGATCTTTAATCTAAAAAACATTTCGTCAGACCAAGTGTAACTCAAGGTCCAGTCAACCTCATTCATTCAGATAAGGAAACTAAAAACCGGAAAGCTCATAGTGTAATCGCACTCTAATCCAACTTTATCCCCATTGATTCAAGGATACGTTCCGATGCAGAAATCATGGTCAAAATAATAAAAACCAAAAAGATTAAAATTTTAAACAAAGCAACCAGCAACTGAATTGGTTCATTGTACCCTGCACAGTGGCACAAAGCGCAAGTAAACGAGAACAAAAATTTGCGGGTGATTTTTACCTATACATCCATGGAAATGCAATCCATCATTGGATCCTCGTATATCCACGAGCGCGGCACGCACACAGAGGCGCTCGCGCGCACACTCGCGCACACCACCTCCTCACGCGAAGGGAAAATCTTCACACACGACACAGATAAACATGTCAACTGCTAGACATTGTTACCCTAAAGTCCTTTCACGTTTTTCACCACAAAACCACCATAATACACTTATGATAACACAAACAGCATAAATCAACACAGAAACACTGGATTATTTTGCAATATCACCCGCGTTCGAGTCACGAAGCCGACGGTTTCGACAAAAATACGCGTAGATATTGTAGTGTCGATTCGGCGACTGTTCTCCCCGCCCTGTTCCAGAGGCGAATGGCGCCGCCATATTGAATCTCACTACATCGGCGCACAGTGGAGCATCTAGCGGCAGGTATCGGAACAAAATGGTACGCTGCCGTACCACACATTGTTCGAAATCCCTTATTTACTCCTTGTCTAGACATAATAAAAATAATGAAGTTGTAAAACATTTCAAAGAGAACAAATGTGATCCTGTTTTCTGAAAATAAATTGTCAGAACAAGCCTAATTTCAGTTGCATTTACGAAACTGTAAAATACCGGTGCCTAACAGTTAAGTTACTGAGTTTGTAGTATCGCACTGATCCGCTAGATAGCGCTGACAAGGTCAAAATAATATACAATCACGTTATACATTATCAATATTCATGTTTATGTATCAGGTTGGAACATTATGGCACGCGCTTTGTTGTTCCGAAGGGTTTTATGTAATACGAGCAGTGTAATAGGAACATTATTTCTATCGGAATTTTATCAATTTAGGCTTATCAGCAACGTTCTAAAAATATGGCATTAAGATTTTTTTTGGTAATTTATGGAAATTATTTTGAGTAGTTTGTATGAAGTACTTTATAAAAAATTGGAGCCGACAATTCAATTGTTGGAGTAATATAATAGAAACTCGGTCCGGATATTTGTGGTGGGTTGCCTTATTCTTCTGAAGATGGAATATTAAATCAATGGATGTAAGTTGTTATAGCATCGATTGCGGTCGACCCACATGCTCGACGTTACGCTCACGACGTGTTTTATGCTCCTTCAGTGATAAAAGCCTCGTCGTTGGCTTCCTTAAACCACGATATTGACGTTAAATTAGCTGTCAGCGGTAAAAAGAAATAGGGCCTTGGTTTTGTACGGCGCGCCCGTGCGGTTGAGATGTGGTACTGAATAATGTGCTGTTGTTTTGTGATTTGATGATGTTATTGCAAGTAACATGAGGTTGTTGAGTTTGAATTGAAATATATTCACGTTCTCCTTCTTGTCAAAGAACCTTACCATAAATTGAGTTGATTCTAAGTTTTCCTAAATCTGCAAATAAAATTTAAAGCGAGACAGGTTCTATTAAAACCTACTTCAGGCACCACTTTTCATTTGACCTATCGTTAAGCCTAGTGTTACTAACTTGTGTAGAGAAAATAAATGATTGAATATTTTTAAATAAACAAAAAGAATACATTTTTCAGCCATTTATATTATCCCAGAGCCATATCCTTCCAAGTACTCTTTTCAAGCGCCACTTCGAACCAGCTACCACTAAGAGTCATCTTGCCACCTATTTTTAGGGCATTACAACAAAAAAATCAACATTCATAAATTAAGGACTCTAATAAAAGTATTACTGTCTTTCTCTTCTTCGTCGGTACCTCTTTGTATTCTAATATTTTAGTTCTGTTATACAATTCTATTCTAATCATGACTATTTTCAAGCATTCCTCCACTAAACTTAAGCGTGTGCTCTCTGCAACCAAATGTAACTTTTAATGGGATTAAAGTCAAAACATTCTCCAAATTGCCAAAATAGTTTTGCATGCCCACAAAAGTCTCTATTGGCAATAAGCCAGTACTAATATAGAAGTGATTGTGAGTTTAGTCATTTAGGACGATGAGTTCGTTCCACTGTGCAGGCCTTTTGCGGGCTATGACTAAAACTTGCGGGTTTAGCACACTGTGCACGGGCATTTGAAGGGTCATTACGCCTAATAAAGTACGCATTGATTAAGTTATTGTTAAGTTGTGTGTTATTTTGGTATTTGGACAAGGAATTTTGTGGTCAATTCCATACAAGTTGTTCGGTTTCTTAGTGATTTCAGAAATATCTGTAAGGAATCTCCAGGTGTCTAATTTTTCATATTCTGACACAACGATGAGATGTTCAACTTTCAAAAACCTGCTAAGTAATTAGTTTATTATTTGATAAATACGTTTAAAGCATATATTAACCCGCACTGGGCCTGCGTGGTGGATTATGACCCACTCCCTCTCACAGAGAGGAGGCCTGTGTGCCAGCATTGAGAACATTATAGACTGATAATAATGATGAAGTTTATGGTAAAACTTACTAGCTCCGTTCCTAAACATAGCTAAATTCTTACTTTCTGTTCATATTCTTCGTCATACTTCTCACTGCTTTAACATTCTGCTAGTCATGCTTTCAAAATGTCTCGTTTTCACCGTAATGCGTATAGTTCACTACTTATTTGTCTCACTCCACATACGGTTCACGCGACAAACGGCACTTAATCCAAGCAGCCAAGTATGCAACTTCTATGTACGGTCCTAAAGGTTCGTCTAAACGGGCAATATTTTTACTGCAATGTGTGGCTGCAAAACAATTGCCGGCAACATTTCCAGACTATGCAATATAATGTCAATTTTTTGAGTGTGCCCCGGCGATATAGCCACACATTTTTGGCCTGGCAGTAATACAAAACGTATGAGTTCAGACATATTGCCAAGATATACTACATTGAAATAGTTTTGAGAAAATATTTTTGAGCTGCTCAAAAATGCTGTAGCCACGCTTTGCAATAAAAATGTCGCCCGTTTAGTCGCACCTTATGAGCTTGTGCTTTACTTTGAACTTACTTTGATACCGACATTTATGAATGGAATTCCATACATCTTCTGGGGAATGAAAGTATTTGCTTTGCGGAATGTACATAATGTGCATAAACCGGCATGAGGAGGAAGAGGCCAGCTCGTGGTTAAATAATATTAATTGTGACAGGTAGTCAGCGAACCACAGTATGGAGAACCAGTCTTACCAAGTGATATCGTATACGCCACTACTGACTTACCATGCAAAATACTGGTGTACAGATGCGATGCCTCCGATTAGTCTTGCAATCGATACGAACATAAGTGGAAAAAGGCTGGGCAGATAGATAGAAGTTGGAAAAACGTGTTCCTCAAAAAATTCTTCGTAAATTCTTGGCACGGCATAATGTTGTATTTCTCCGCACTTTCAAACGTGATAATCCCTATCATGTAATCGTCCCTTCTTCCTAGCCATTTCATAGTTTTTACGCTATCATCTACATCATCATCATATCAGCCGTAAGTTGTCAACTGCTGAACATAGGCCTCCCCTATAGACTTTCAATAGGAACGGTTGGATGCGGTTTGCATCCAGCGTGATCATTTGGTCTTTATAAGATTCGCTTGCCGGTGCGTGGTCTCCATTCGAGAACCTAACGGCCCCTCGGCCTTCAGTTCTGCGTGCTGTATGGCCTACCCACTGCCATTTCAACTTGCTTATTTGGTATAACTTGCTAACTTTACTGAACATTCACAATTAATAGCCAACACTTAAACTTTACACCCGAACTGAGGTCTCATAAATACAAATATTGACTTGTACAATCAAAGATATTCGTGTAATATCAACAAACCTATCTCTGAATTCTATTTATAGGTACAGTATCGACCTACATTAAGCTTTTGCTTTTGCAAAAAAAAAAAACAATTCACTAATGATAGCGTATCTATCTTAAATAAACTGTTAGGTATACAGTTAATCTTGTATCACTTACCTAACTGAACTCCAAGTTAGCGCTCAAGTCTTCCAATATCCTTATCTTTGGTTCTGGTAGGCGTTAAAAAGAGCCACTTGAAATGATTGGACATTGCCATTTGTTTATAATTATATTCGCTTTTGAGTCAACATTTGTGCATCTCTGTATGAATGAGCCTACTCATCATGCATGCATAAGGAAAAAACATGCATTTCCATCCATTGTTTTTAATATAAATGGGATTTTATTTGTCATATTACGTAGGCCTCTCCACATCAATGATTTTAACATAAATAACTGTTGAATGCACAATACCTATTCATTTCTTTAATAACATCGACTGGTTTTGTTAAAGTTAGTGAGCCACGTCACGATTCCCTCTTGCAAATCAATCTGTACTAGACTCTTTCTTATCACACGTTTCCTTCTTCAATTCTCCCCCCTCCTTAAGTTACTCCTTTTTCTTCCGTTACACAATCCATCTACATTTTCTTTGGTATTTATGTTTCTCTTCCTCCATCAACATTCATCATCATCACTCTTTTAGTTAGGTCACAATGTCTATATCAAGAAAGACAACTCCCATTATTATTTTTTTCGACAGGTTACACTTTCTTCTTGTTATATTATCGTTTTTCATCCATCTTCTTTAAAGTCTAGCTTTCAGTTTGTAATTGTAACCGCCCGTTCACGACCTTGCTGCTGTGAGCTGTGACTTAGGACGGGGCGAGCGCTAAGATCACATGTTTAGAAATGTTTGAAACACGTCACGACGCGCTGGCAGTAACGAATTTGTATAATTACAAAAAAAAAAGTAATTTTCGCGCAGCCCGTCGCACTGCTCACAGCTTATCTAACCAAATTCGTGAACGGTCCGTAAGCATCACGTACTTACATATTTTATCGTGAACTTCAGGAGAATCCGTGGGTTTGCAAATTCCATTATCATGTCCCCATTTCATCCATCCTGAGTAACAGCAGGCGTTTCAAAAATATCGTACTCTCACCGTGACACTACGCACTACGTTTGACTATTACCAGATTGGTTCCGGACGGGCAGCCGATTCGCTACAGTTGCGCCTTTTCTAATATCATAATTAGGAACGAATTTTATGTTTATGACGTTTAGAAATCGCATATTTTACGCTATGTGAAATTATGCGTCGTTAATATTAATGTCATATTAATCTGAATCTATTTCTAAACATTAACCCCCTTACTTATAAAAACTTGTGTTGCTTAGCTACCGATTAAATATCACCTGTCCTTGTCATTTCTATTTTAATGAATAGAGATGGCAAGTGACTTAAGAGCTATTTAAGATAAGCAACGTCTAATCAATGTTTATAAGTAAGACCCTAACTGCCTTACCACAAAAACTTAAACATCTGTTGAACACTTGTCTAAAAAAAGTGTGACTGCAAAACGGACCCTATTTCAACGATATAATCTGACATTTTTTTAGACAAGTGTTCGACAGACGTTTAAAAGTTTTTGTGGTACGACGGTTCGTGTATTTACTACTACTACTTAAAAACATTTTCAATTCTTCAGCATCCACAATTAATATTAACCGTAGTAACTGATCCAGATGACTGATCAGGCAATCGAGAAAATATTTATTTTTTTGTCGTTCATCACCTCTGGGAACAATCCGGATTTTAGCCAGTGGCAGGCCTGTCTCACTCCGCGGTGTAGGCATAAAACTGCAAGTAGTTGCGGGGCCATTATGTCGTGGCCCATTCACTACGGCTGCCACGCGCCACCCGTTACGCACGCGCTCCGTCTCCTTAATATTTTTGTTGCGTTACGTGTAGTTACGCACAAGTTTCTTGCTTTAGGTGCTTTTGGTAAATTAATAACACAATATTATTATGAAGAAAAAAATATATATAGTACATATTTAGTAATGATCAACAAAATTATCTCCCTGCTTGTGAAGTATGGGCTTAACTGATACCTAATCATGAGGTTACAAGTTTGGAAATGAGGCGAGATACTAATTGGGGGGGGGGGGTGAGCCTACTGGACGACCAAGATAAAAAGACGACACTCTCTCTCACCTTAAGCTGAGTACTAAGAATTAAGATCGGTAGAAAGTAGAAAGATGTTTGCGTTGTTGTTTAAAAGTTCTAACTCAGAAAATGGCCACACTACGCATTCAAGGTCAGCGGTCGTAATTCGCTGCGCCACTTTTATACCTACCTACACAGACACGCAACGCGGGGCCTGTGACAGTATGCGATAGTAATTGGTCGGTTACTAGGTTGAGTGCAAAATAATAAGGACTGGCTATTTTGCCATAGACGATAAAAATCTTTTAAATATTATTCTTTTTTTTTGTAAGATAAATGTTCAAAAATATAACAATAATAGGTAGAAAAGATCATATTATTATAAATATTATTCCTCACGTAAGGTGCCGTAGGTACCTACTATTATCATTCTGTGCTAACAATCAATAATGTATGTAGTAATCGATGACGAAACCAAAAAGATATAGGCTGATGATAAAAACAAAATTCCTAGAGGAACATAGTTATTTATGGTAATAATGTAATTTAGCAAATGCATAAAATACGCATAGGTACCTACCTATTTGTGCCTAAACTCGCAAGTCGCAACCCTATTGAGCTTGACCCATAGTAACCTTTTAATGTCGTTGGCGTCAGATAAACCAAAATAAACTCTCGGGCGTAACCGTTCGGTACATTTTTGCTTGCGCACGGGAAGTTTAGGCTATTATAAAAGTAGGTGGGCGGTACGGCTGCCAGTTAAAATGTACTTTATTCTCTCGTATATAGATTTTACATTTGTTTGATTTTTTTTTGGAGTAGTCCTTCTGTACGTATAGTACTATTAATTATTCTGTGCCAGTGGTAACAAATGGGAATAGACGATTAACAGCCGAGTCAGCGCTAAATCAAATTATTTCAACAGACTAAGAATGAATCGTCCTGTCGGCGAAACGTCCAATGGTGAACCGGTCGTCGGTGAATGGTTGCAGAATCACTAAGTAATCTAGCCACATCTTAACAACTGATGTGGGAGCCATTCACAGATATCATCATCATCATCAAGCAGTCGATCACTCACTACTGTATATATTTGGGTCTCCCCCTTTTTTTTGCTATGCGTCCCTCATTCATCTGTTCCCGCGATTTTTCACGATATTGTCAACCTTTGTTGGTTTGACGATATCGTCTCTCACTTTACTAGAATACTGGGTATCAACACTCAATTAAAGGAATCCATGTCCTTGATAACCCATTTTTACATTCATTCTGACCCAAATGAAAGTACCCTCTTAAAGTCGTAATTTCAATTAGTTCGGGCAACCTCTTACTACTTTTCTTAACTAAAAGTTTCCAGACTTAGCTCAGAGATTCATTGGTCCTTTCGTCTGAAAACTTACGATGTAAAATACTTAAATCCGAGTCTCTGGCCAAAAATGTATATTCTAAAAGTAATGTAAGTCCAGCATAACCTAATATAACCCCGAAGGTTTGTTAAGAGGGTACCTTATTGGACATTCATATTTGGAAGTTATGTTTTAATCTTATGGGGGCAAGCTTATTGCCATCAAACAGACACAAATCCTGGCTCGAAATTCTTGTCTCGAAAGATTTTTTAACTCGACAGGAAGAACAAGCGACAGGAAAAAACATGCATTTCCATCCATTGTTTTTAATATAAATGGGATTTTGTTTGTCATATTTCGTAGGCCTCTCCACTTCAATGATTTTAACATAAATAACTGTTGAATGCACAATACCTATTCATTTCTTTAATAACATCGACTGGTTTTGTTAAAGTTAGTGAGCCACATCACGATTCCCTCTTGCAAATCAATCTGTACCTACTAGACTGTTTCTTATCACACGTTTCCTTCTTCAATTCTCCCCCCTCCTTAAGTTACTCCTTTTTCTTCCGTTACACAATCCATCTACATTTTCTTTGGTATTTATGTTTCTCTTCCTCCATCAACATTCATCATCATCACTCTTTTAGTTAGGTTACAATGTCTATATCAAGAAAGACAACTCCCATTATTTTTTCTGTAACAGGTTACACTTTCTTCTTGTTATATTATCGTTTTTCATCCATCTTCTTTAAAGTCTAGCTTTCCGTTTGTAATTGTAACCGCCCGTTCACGACCTTGCTGATGTGAGCTGTGGTTTAGGACGGGGCGAGCGCTAAGATCACAATCATGTTTAAAAATGTTTGAAACACGTCACGACGCGCTGGCAGTAGTGAATTTGCGTAATTTCCAAAAAAAAAACATATTCGCGCAGCCCGTCGCATCGCTCACCGATTAGCTTACCAAATTCGTGAACAGTCCGTAAGTTCAAGGTAAAATATGTAAGTAAAAGTACGTACTTTTACTTACATATTTTACCTTGAACTTCAGGGGAATCCGTGGGTTTGCAAATTCCATTATCATGTCCCCATTTCATCCATCCTGAGTAACAGCAGGCGTTTCAAAAATATCGTACTCTCACCGTGACACTACGCACTACGTTTGACTATTACCAGATTGGTTCCGGACGGGCAGCCGATTCGCTACAGTTGCGCCTTTTCTAATATCATAATTAGGAACGAATTTTATGTTTATGACGTTTAGAAATCGCATATTTTATGCTTTGTGAAATTATGCGTCGTTAATATTAATGTCAAATTAATCTGAATCTATTTCTAAACGCACTGTTGTGCTCAGGGAGTGGAAATGAACAAGATTCGGCTTTCCATAACATTACCATAATATATAATAAACATTAACCCCCTTACTTATAAAAACTTGTGTTGCTTAGCTACCGATTAAATATCACCTGTCCTTGTCATTTCTATTTTAATGAATAGAGATGGCAAGTGACTTAAGAGCTATTTAAGATAAGCAACGTCTAATCAATGTTTATAAGTAAGACCCTAACTGCCTTACCACAAAAACTTAAACATCTGTTGAACACTTGTCTAAAAAAAGTGTGACTGCAAAACGGACCCTATTTCAACGATATAATCTGACATTTTTTTAGACAAGTGTTCGACAGACGTTTAAAAGTTTTTGTGGTACGACGGTTCGTGTATTTACTACTACTACTTAAAAACATTTTCAATTCTTCAGCATCC
Source organism: Agrotis exclamationis (assembly GCA_950005045.1). Lineage (NCBI taxonomy): Eukaryota > Metazoa > Arthropoda > Insecta > Lepidoptera > Noctuidae > Agrotis > Agrotis exclamationis. Next base: position 10,834,587 of record OX465432.1, read on the forward strand.
ACAATTAATATTAACCGTAGTAACTGATCCAGATGACTGATCAGGCAATCGAGAAAATATTTATTTTTTTGTCGTTCATCACCTCTGGGAACAATCCGGATTTTAGCCAGTGGCAGGCCTGTCTCACTCCGCGGTGTAGGCATAAAACTGCAAGTAGTTGCGGGGCCATTATGTCGTGGCCCATTCACTACGGCTGCCACGCGCCACCCGTTACGCACGCGCTCCGTCTCCTTAATATTTTTGTTGCGTTACGTGTAGTTACGCACAAGTTTCTTGCTTTAGGTGCTTTTGGTAAATTAATAACACAATATTATTATGAAGAAAAAAATATATATAGTACATATTTAGTAATGATCAACAAAATTATCTCCCTGCTTGTGAAGTATGGGCTTAACTGATACCTAATCATGAGGTTACAAGTTTGGAAATGAGGCGAGATACTAATTGGGGGGGGGGGGGGTGAGCCTACTGGACGACCAAGATAAAAAGACGACACTCTCTCTCACCTTAAGCTGAGTACTAAGAATTAAGATCGGTAGAAAGTAGAAAGATGTTTGCGTTGTTGTTTAAAAGTTCTAACTCAGAAAATGGCCACACTACGCATTCAAGGTCAGCGGTCGTAATTCGCTGCGCCACTTTTATACCTACCTACACAGACACGCAACGCGGGGCCTGTGACAGTATGCGATAGTAATTGGTCGGTTACTAGGTTGAGTGCAAAATAATAAGGACTGGCTATTTTGCCATAGACGATAAAAATCTTTTAAATATTATTCTTTTTTTTTGTAAGATAAATGTTCAAAAATATAACAATAATAGGTAGAAAAGATCATATTATTATAAATATTATTCCTCACGTAAGGTGCCGTAGGTACCTACTATTATCATTCTGTGCTAACAATCAATAATGTATGTAGTAATCGATGACGAAACCAAAAAGATATAGGCTGATGATAAAAACAAAATTCCTAGAGGAACATAGTTATTTATGGTAATAATGTAATTTAGCAAATGCATAAAATACGCATAGGTACCTACCTATTTGTGCCTAAACTCGCAAGTCGCAACCCTATTGAGCTTGACCCATAGTAACCTTTTAATGTCGTTGGCGTCAGATAAACCAAAATAAACTCTCGGGCGTAACCGTTCGGTACATTTTTGCTTGCGCACGGGAAGTTTAGGCTATTATAAAAGTAGGTGGGCGGTACGGCTGCCAGTTAAAATGTACTTTATTCTCTCGTATATAGATTTTACATTTGTTTGATTTTTTTTTTGGAGTAATCCTTCTGTACGTATAGTACTATTAATTATTCTGTGCCAGTGGTAACAAATGGGAATAGACGATTAACAGCCGAGTCAGCGCTAAATCAAATTATTTCAACAGACTAAGAATGAATCGTCCTGTCGGCGAAACGTCCAATGGTGAACCGGTCGTCGGTGAATGGTTGCAGAATCACTAAGTAATCTAGCCACATCTTAACAACTGATGTGGGAGCCATTCACAGATATCATCATCATCATCAAGCAGTCGATCACTCACTACTGTATATATTTAGGTCTCCCCCTTTTTTTTGCTATGCGTCCCTCATTCATCTGTTCCCGCGATTTTTCACGATATTGTCAACCTTTGTTGGTTTGACGATATCGTCTCTCACTTTACTAGAATACTGGGTATCAACACTCAATTAAAGGAATCCATGTCCTTGATAACCCATTTTTACATTCATTATGACCCAAATGAAAGTACCCTCTTAAAGTCGTAATTTCAATTATTTCGGGCAACCTCTTACTACTTTTCTTAACTAAAAGTTTCCAGACTTAGCTCCGAGATTCATTGGTCCTTCGTCTGAAAACTTACGATGTAAAATACTTAAATCCGAGTCTCTGGCCAAAATGTATATTCTAAAAGTAATGTAAGTTCAGCATAACCTAATATAACCCCGAAGGTTTGTTGAGAGGTGTACCTTATTGGACATTCATATTTGGAAGTTATGTTTTAATCTTATGGGGGCAAGCTTATTGCCATCAAACAGACACAAATCCTGGCTCGAAATTCTTGTCTCGAAAGATTTTTTAACTCGGCTGGAAGAACAAGCTACATTTTGTTATAATCATCTTCATTATTCATCACAATCGTCAGCCTATAAATGTTCCCACTGCTGGGACACAGGCCTCCTCTTCGTTATAATTGTTCAAATAAAAGTTTGAATGCGCGGTTTTATTTTTGTGATGTAAATTATAAAAGGAATCCTCCCAACCTGGGTGAAGCTAAAGGGTCTGTCAGACTCTTGCTGACTAATAACCAGCCTACTCCTTCACATTTTGAGTACCAGGGCCATGATGCTCTTCTAAGACAGTCCTGGGACGCACGTTATGTCCAATCTCCGACTCCGGTGTCTGTGCTGTGCGAGGTCCACAATAAGTTGTATCAACCTAACCAAATGCATCTTTTAGTAGAACAAAGGAATTTCTGAGGTAACTCGTCTCTGTCATATTCGCTTTGGTTATGCTCTATTTTATATGCTGTTATGTTATTGCAAGCTATTAGTTATGCACTATTGGCATCTTGGAACCGTATGCTTCACTAATCCAATAAATCTATATTACGTTGTAATGTGCCTTTGGATTTAACGGGTAAGATAATATGTGCCATAGATTGATCAAATGGATAGGACTTTTAATGCAACAATTACGTGTAATACTCGTACATTTACGTGGTTAAATCTTCCAATGAGTCCTCACACCCTGGATGGAACGAAAGGGACAGTTAGACTTGTACTTGACTAAAATCCACGGTTTTCCTTCACGTTCCACAGTCACGGTTAGGGGAGGTAAGCCCAAGACGGGTAGCCCACCTAAAACGGGTAAGCATGTTAAATTACGCGTCGCTAATTGCTGATGAGAATGTGTGCGTGCAGGACGCGTTGCCTCTCTCTATGAGGAGTCGCGTCCTGCATGTACACATTCTCATTAGCAAGAAAAACGCGTAATTTAACATGCATACCCGTTTTAGGCGGGCTACCCGTCTTGGGCTTACCTCCCCTACCTGTTAAGATAGTCCCGGCAGGCAGGCTTTGGCCCTCTATAGGGGCCCGTCAAACTGCTGACAGCTATTTAAGGCGCGCGTGAAACGCAACTCGCCGTGATCCGGGCATGTTCCATGATCGAACGGTAAGTCACCCATTACTCGACATCCGCATTCTACATTTATCATCTTTAGTAATATCTAAAAATGATTTTTTCGAATATGATAATCATCATCACATTTATTTCTAAACAATCTTACCTGATGCATCTGGCTATCAGTATTTTACTTAGGGTTTCTTGCTCTTTGAGGAGTGGCTGGAAAGGCGTCACGGCGTCCTGACCTATCGGATGACGCAGGTCCTCACCGGACACGGATGTTTCGGGAGGTACCTGTGTCGGATGGGGAAGGAAGAAACGCCGGGGTGTCACCATTGCGAAGATCGCCCGGAGGACACAGTAGAGCATACGGTGCAAGACTGCCCCGCTTGGGCAGAGCACCGCCGTGTCCTCACGGCAGCGATAGGCGGAGACCTCTCGCGCCCGGCATTGGTCGAGGCCATGCTGCGGGGCGAGACGGAGTGGGAAGCGGTCGCCTCCTTCTGCGAAGCAGTAATGCTCGTTAAGGAGGAGGCGGGCCGTGAGAGAGAGAGGATAGCGTCCTCCCTCCGCCCCACCCGCAATGGTAGACGCCCACGGCGTCGGACGTCGCAAGACTATCTCCGGCCACCGTAAGCGCGGGCATGCGGGCGGCGAGTAAAGGGCAACTCGCTGCCCGACCATGGACCATGCCCGGGTCGACGGCGCGTTGTGTTCCACGCGCGCCTCAAAGAGCGTCAGCACGATGACGGGGCCCCGCCCAAGAGGGCCAAAGCCTGCCGGGGTCGCGGGACTTATCTCATTACTGTGACCCCGGAACATAAAAGGCTATTGAAGGACACCGTGGATTTTAGTCAGTACAAGTCTGACAGTCACTCCCGCCCTGCCCGGGGTGGGAGGACTCATTTGATGATTTTACCACGGAAAAAAAAAAAAAAGGGTTTCTTGCTAACCTTTTGACCTCATCGAACTGGTTTGTCCTGTTACCGGGCATCGCGTTTCCCCTTTTGATAAACTAATTATTTTTAAATGAACAAATAAAGAAAATGATAGTTTATTTGCTACAATACATATCTATTTTACGAATCTTATCTATGAAATTATTTTTCTTCTGAAAAAGCAATACATTCAAAAGCTTTTTTTTTCTAGCATTTGAGGCAATTTGTTCGGAATTTAAATAAAAACGTAAAAGAATTGCCTTTCGCTAGTGTTGCGGCGTCGTAAAAACTGTGAGGAACATTAGTTTGGAAAGCCGGTGCGCCGGCGCAAACCTACACTTTGTTATTGTTGATACTGTACGAATGCACAAGGCATAAGCGTCAGCGGAGGAGTATTACTTTTGTAGGAGACCTAAACGCTGCTGATGTGGCGATCTCCTTTTTTAGAGACTTGCCGGAGAAGGCAACACTCAAGGACGATTGGAAGGATTTGGGGGAGGCCTTTACCCAGCAGTGGGGTAGAACAAATCTAAGAGACAACTATAATTCATAACACGCGGACGATGTCACGGGCAATATCTAGTTAAAAGTAAAGAGGGTACATCTGCTAGGTTTAAACTAAAGCAAAAATAAGTGCAATCAGTAATTTACGGGAAGTTTTTTTACCAGTCACTTACTATAAATGCTATTAGTAAATCTACCACACTTTTTTGCATCATTCCCCAGTTTGAGCAGAAATCCCCGTTTGGATTGTACAGGTTTTAAATTATTATAAGCCACACTACCAGTTTTCATTATTTCAAAAGAAAGAATATGCAAATATTAGTTTTTCATTCGTTCAACGTATTGCTACTGTTTAGTAAAACTCCCACAAAAAGCTTTTGATTGCAGTGAAATAACATTTGCCCAAACAAAAAATACATGTGGCACTCGGAGACTGCATGCTATTGCATAACATTTTTTTTTAATTTTAAAGGAATAAAATCGCCTACCGCGTATACTATTTAACGAGAATATTATTTATTTAAAATGTTTGTGGTGCACTACTAAAGAACTTCTTTGCTGTAGGAGAATTTTATAAGTAGGTTTCATTGAGAAAACTTCTTTTGTAGCTGGCCGTTTAGAATCAGTAAGAAAAAGTAAATTGTTTTTATGACGGATATTTTTATGATTGCCGAAGTCACCCGAACTGAAACCATGTTAGACGATGCGTGGTGTCAGGTATTTTCGTTAGGTTTTTGGATTTTTTTTTATTCAGTCGCCGCGTCGCGCCGCGCTCAGAGCCCGCGATAAAAGCTATGCAATAGCTTAAAAACCATGACAGAACACATTCACTCAAACCTCTCCCAACTTAGATTAAAAAAATGTCCAGATAGATAGTAAGCCACTGAGAATTGAAGCCAAAAATACGGGGGACAAATGTCCCGCGTCGGTCGATCCATACGTCAGTCGCATAAGAACGTTCTCCGCGTAAACTACGTAACGAGCCCCTGTTGTGATACTTTAAAATTAAAGTTTGTGCTTTGAAATGGTTTCTAATTACACTCCAAAAAAATAAATTTATGCCATAATATTTCATTTCATTATGTTAGAATTCAATTTCAGTATGTATTTATTTGTTACCGCATTTTAATACGTAAACAAAAAAGTGAATCATTTGACAACACTGTGACGCCATAACTGAAGGGTGTTGCCATGAGTATAATTTTTTTACCCATTATTTAAGCTTTAAAGACTTAAAAAAAAGAAATGAGGAATGAAAAAAGAGTTTTATTTACTTAAACAATGATTGTTTTTATAAGTGTCAACCGCGTTGGCTCAATTACTGAATTCAGAACGCTTTGTCCATTGTCTCAAAGACTCAGTTAGACTCAATAAGAACTCTAGAGTCAGATTAATAGTGAAACTTAAAGTCAGACTCAGGGTCAAATACAGAGTCAGATTCGGTGAGACTCAGTCATACTCGGTCAGACTTGGCCGGACTCGGTCACTCTCTGTCAGACTCAGTCAGACTCGGTCAGACTTGGTCAGACTCGGTAAGACTCGGTCAGATTCGGTCAGACTCGGTAAGATTCGGTCAGACTCGGTCAGACTAGGTCAGACTCGGTAAGACTCGGTCAGATTCGGTCAGACTCGGTCAGACTAGGTCAGACTCGGTAAGACTCGGTCAGATTCGGTCAGACTCGGTAAGACTCGGTCAGATTCGGTCAGACTAGTTAAGACTCGGTCAGATTCGGTCAGACTCGGTCAGACTCGGTCAGAATAGGTCAGACTCGGTCAGACTAGGTCAGACTAGGTAAGACTCGGTCAGACTCGGTCAGATTCGGTCAGATTCGGTCAGACTAAGACAGACTACAGTTTGGGCTACTTCTGATGACTACCTAAACCTATATCATAATAAGATACATTTTACAAACAATTAACTAACGAGTTCAAGCACTTATTGCAAAAATTCCTAACATGATAATCTATAATATAAAAATGAATCGCTGAATTTGTTGCTAAGCGATAAAGTCGCACATGACAAATTAAAGAAATAACGTTAAAACTCATCAATCGTATTGATAAAAATCATGTCATTACTGTTGATGATATATTTTAAGCTGAACGTAAAATAATGAAAATCTCCCACATTTAAAGGGTAAATCTCCGCAACTGGTATTACTCGCACATTGCACACAAACGCAAATCCCATACGTAATACACTCCCGAGCGTGGCGTTCACTCACACATTTATAATAAAGTGGATTCACTTAAAACGTTACGTTTTGTTTCGAACACGGAATCTGGACATTTTTTAATCTAAGTCTCCCAACTTGCCCCACACATCATGATTCATGCTTCATTGGGCACATTATCGTTGGGCAATTTGCATGCCTGCCCCAGCCACCGAATAACGGTAGCTACAGAATATTGCCCGCCATATTTCATATCATTCACTGGATCCAACTAATCTTCCTATCGTGTATTTGAATTGTGATTAAGCGATTTTTTTCGAATCGTGCATGAAATCTGTTTGCAATATTTTTTGCGTGCCGATTTGCAATGCGATTTTGACGAGTGATTAGTTGCTGAGAGAAGTTTTTTATTCAACTTTTTAGTTATATCACGAAATTCGCACTATTCATACTTGGCACATTACACATAATTTAAATATCCGAGAAAAGTGAAATTTTACTTTTTCCGCAGTGACGGAAGGCCACCGAAGTCAAATTATTTATTTATCATACTTAATTTATAATTCAAATTGCCTAAACACATAAATAAAATATGTATATTACTTTCTATGCTGCGTAACACCTAGTTCCATGGTATAACATAAACACCAAGCTGCTACCAAATGCGATGATGAAATTGCGTCATAATGGAGCTAATCGGTTGACACATTATCGATATCGTGAGCGCTTATCGGCATATATGACGTCACATGATCCAAATTTTGTGTGCGTATTTTATGTACCTATGGAGTTTTTCATTGAGCTGAGCTTCATACGGCTCAGAATGTTGCCATCATAAATAAAAGTTATTTCGTCAGTTTATTACACAATGCAACACAGATATATATTATGGCACAGATGCGTAACATTTCCCCGAAAATATAGGACTCGTAAAATAAGTCCGATTTCATGGAAAATTTAGTGTAATCACTTTGGCTTAGTAGTTGCAAGCGGAACTGTTGATTATGTAGTCACACTCGCAGCTGATTTTTACTTTCCTCAAAAATATCTCTACGATACGCGAATGACTAAAAACATGCGTGATGTTAGTTACCTATGTAATAAGACTTTGTGGCTAATTAGCGTCATGCATTCATTAACACTCAATTACATAAACCTTTATAAAACGTTCGTGTTAAATCAAATTATTATTTTATTATTACATGTTCCTCCTTTCTATGTTTAAAGCATATAAATCCTTCTAATACATGCAAACGTCAAAACACGTAATAAACGAGATTATTTGATTGTTATGTGAGACTACGTGTATTTTATACACCATTTATTATGGTTTAATAACTCGTTACGCACAAATATAATATAATTAATCGAGACACGTTAGCCCATATGCAAAGCTAATAAATTATTTTGTTTGCATATCTGTTGAGACAAAATGATTAATTAACGATTAATATCGAATGAGTCAATCTCAATTGGAGGATTTAGGAGCTTACAATTGATATGAGTCAATAACCTTATAGATATTGTCAACAGCAGTTGGTTGTTTATAAACATGAAGGCTACTTTATTTTCATTAGTGAATTGTAACTTTGGCAAAAAACACATCTATACATATAATAAATCTGTAGAAGGGTCAATTCTGTACATTGAAAATATTGAAAAAATAAATAGCGGGAGGTGTTGCTGGATCGATACCAAACCCAAATATGTGTTTAAAAAAATTTTGTCTGTCTGTCTGTCTGTCTGTCTGTCTGTCTGTCTGTCTGTATGTGCAGGCATCACGTGAAAACTAACGGTTCGATTTCGATGAAACTTGGTATAATTATACCTTATTATCCTGGGCATAAAATAGGATACTTTTTATCCTGAAAAAATACGTAGAAAAAAATTCTTATTTTTCAGTTTTATTCATAGACGTTGTTCTGTAGAACCGCGAACACACGTTGCATTACCCGCAGTGGATTCAGCGCCGTAACCTGTAGCGCCGAAAGTCGGATTTGGCTTGAACCGTTTGCGGCACACGCGGGCCACGCCTCCCCGACTCCTATATAAGGAGCCGCGTTCCGCGCCACGCGATGCATATAAATTCTGAATTTTGATGCGAGCGGACGTGTCCAGTGTGGCGAGCGGTCTGGTCGTCCGTGGAATTAATATTGTATGCGTGTAATTTTAAACCGTGCTTTTCAGCGCGATCTTTGTAATTAATGTTCCGATCAGTTATTTGTAAATACAAGGTCGGAATTACTATGAAAAAAATACTTACTACAGAACGCGAGCTCAACAGCAGTAGCTCAATAGAGGGATCTCCTTAATTATTATAGGCTTAGCCGTATTTGGGTCCAATAGATATTTATAAGATGTCATTGTCAGAGTTACTCAAAATGGAGAAATAAACCATCCACGCGAAGACCGACATCCGCGCGGACGGAGTCGCGGGCGGAAGCTAGTATAAAAATATTATTGACAGAAATGGTTTCAAGATAAGTAAAAGGTATAATTCTATAAACGAATTCTTCACTAAAACTTCTTAAATAATAATATTTATTTATTTCCATAAAATTTTATTATTAAATCGATTAAAATAAGACAACACAATTTCTGGGGAATTAATTTTCCTTTAGAGATGAAAAATCATTGTGCTCATGGACACACGAAATGGTACGGACACTATCTTAAATTCTATTGCATAAAAATATGATGTTTAATATTTAGATTACTCAAATTATTATTGAAGTCCGCGGCAAGTAGCATTAACATTTGACAGTTCATTAACTGATATTTTTTTGATAAATCTTTCTCAAGCTTATCAAACCGTTTATAAAATAAATATATTTACATTTTAAACACTGCATAAGTTTCAGTAATATTATAACGTCCTTGTATTCACCATTTTCAGAACACTATTGCCCCCACGCTTGTTTAAAGTGCAAGCAAAACCTGCTGCTATTAAAAATGATAAAGATTGAACTTGCGTATAATTATAATTATTTATTGAGAAACTCAAGTCACTGCCGAAATTGCTGTGATACAGAGACAAAAAATTAACAGCAGTTTCACATTTTTACACTAAAACTTTCCTACTTTTTTTTCCCAAATAAATTGCCATTTTTCAAAAAATATTAAACTTTCTCTTTCTTTCTTTCTGTAAAACTACATTCATACAGTATTCGAAGAAAATTGAAAGACGCTTTTGAATATTGCCCAAATCATTGCAAATAATATAACTATGTTTTTTACGTTGTAAATTAAATGGATCCTCCCGCACAGGGTGCAGTGGAAGGGACTGTCAGACTCGTAATGACTAAAATCTTTCAATAGTTCTGTACGTTCCGGGGTCACGGTTACCTGTTTAGACCGTCCCGTAACCTTTAGACAGTCATGAAACCTATAGACAGTCATGAAACTTATAGACAGTCATGAAACCTTTAAACAGTCATGAAACTTATAGACAGTCATGAAACCTTTAAACAGTCATGAAACTTATAGACAGTCGTGAAAACTTTAGACAGTTCGACAACCTCGACCACCTGGGTTGCCTTGACTGAAATTATTTATTAGCTACTAAGTCCTAAATACCACTCTTATGTATTTCTTCATCCTGAATTATTGCAACGGAGATGATGATAAACGCAACAGAGCAAATTGGTGCATCTACCAACTTTGTTGCGGTACTAATTCCTGCGTAACATATTATCAGCTGCACGCACGATATATTTTACAGCCTCTAAGATAACCGTCTCAAATGGTACCGCTGTGGGTAATTTATAGTAAGTAATTTACTAACAGGAAGCCATTCGGTATTAATCTTGTATGTTACACTTAAATATCAAGTTCAAAGCGTTTGTGTCTTCGCCTTAGGCTTCAGGCTGAATAGAACCCAAATTATTTTGTAGTTAGATAAAATATTCTTATGTACCCTATATCGTATGGATAAGAGGAAAAGTTTATCATTAAGGTTACATACACACAATGAGTTATAGAAACATGTATTTTTTCATGTTACGTTTGTTTTCGTAATCGCCCGATTTTTGGCAGACTTATTATAAGGCTATTTATATGCAAAGTGCATATTTTACGTTATTTTTTAAAGCTAAAAAGTCGTAAATATTTTTCAATGACAACTTAATTAACACTAAACTACTGTATCTTATCTTTTTGTTAGTCAATATGATAGTAGTTTTAGTAAATTGTAGCAAAGCTCGTTACCTCTGAGTAACATACGGTTTTTTGACCCACTTAATTACATTTACACACGTAATCATTTTGTGACATTGAATGGAACAGGTTGTTCGTATTATTAGCCGTGGCCGAGTTTACATTCGTTATTATTATGGGTAATTATTTTTTTCTTATGAAATATTGTTTCATTGCTCCGCTTTTTACAGAGTACGGTTCTGTTCAGATATTTGGGATTATGTTTTTTTTTATTATACTTAGAAAGAACACTATGCCAAAAACGTACCACTTACCTCTAGAAAACTCCATGGCATCTCTTCATAAAATGTAAATGTATGTAATGCCACCCATGGCGGATCGCGGGGGACTGTCAAACACGTACTGACTAAAATCCACTGTGTCTTTCAATAGCCCTTTACGTTTCAGGGTCACGGTTTCCTGATAAGACAATCCGCGACCCTGGTAGACTTAAAGTATGTTCCTAACGAATGATACTTGAATGTGACGGCTTCCTGGACTGGAATTGTCCTTAACTTACGAGTATTCCCGTCAAACCTCGTTTTCTGACTAATATTTTAACCGCAGATGAAAAAAAGTTTCATAAGACTCTTCATAACAGTACATTGTGTTCTAAGGATAATGCAATCAGCGTCAAAATAGGTTATCTAGGTGCTAAAAAATACATGTGGCACTCGGAGACTGCCGCGGTGAAGCTATTGCATAACTTTTATTTTATTTTAAAAGAATAAAATCGCTTACCGCGTATATTTAACGAGAATTTAATTTATTTAAAATGTTTGCGGTACACTACTGTAATAAAGAACTTCTTTGTTGTAGGAGAATTTTATAAGTAGGTTTCTTTGTGAAAACTCCTTTTGTAGCTGGCCGTTTAGAATGTATGAAAAAGTAAATTGTTTTTATGTAGGATATTTTTATGATTGCCGAAGTCTCCCGAACTGAAACGATGTTAGACGATGCGTGGTGTCAGGTTTTTTGCTTAGGTTTTTGGAAATTTTTTGATTCGGTCGCCGCGCCGCGCCGCGCTCAGAGCCTGCGATAAAAGCTATGCAATAGCTTAAAAATATTGTAGTATGAAACTACCTATTAACATGAGTTGGTTTTATTAATTTATTAGGTGATAGGGATAATCAAACTTCACTGTTTAGGTTAACTTTCAATAGAGACTTTTAATTTAACCTTGATATTATATTTAGAAGTAATGTGACTAGTTCCTAGCACAGTAACGGGACGAATGAAAAACTGAACGAAGGGCAGGCGTGAACCATGAACAGGCTCTTTGTCTCAGAAATATAAACAAATTAATTTTTGCTGATAAGTAATTTCTAAGAAACTCAACACGCCCCCTCAAAAATTAATCGGTAGTTATACAAACAAAAAATTTATGTAAATTGACTACCTAACTAAATCACATTAACTTCCAAATACTTGCTGGGGAATTACAATTTGGTCCAACATTCGTTCGAGGGTTGAGGAAAACCCAGTAAAACCTTCAACCAGACCAATTCAAATCAAAATTAATACTTAAGGTAAATGTAACTAACTTAAGTTCTAAAATCAACATAATATGTAGTCCAGCTGAACTCATTAACTTATGTACACACTATATTACATTATATAATATATAAGTTATGTACACTATACACTTATTTACACTACTATCACTGTAAACCCATTTGACACCTCAGCTTTTGGAAACTGATTGCAGGTAGAGCTTTTGTCAAAGCATCGGCCAACTGTTCACCTGTGGGAATGTAATTTAATGTTATTACATTTTTCTCAACTTGTTCCCGAGAAAAGTGATACTTTATGTCAATATGTTTTGACCGTTTATGACATGTCGGGTTATTGGCTATACTTATACAGCCATTATTGTCTTCATAAATGACAATTGGTACAGTGATTAGTATATTTATACTGGCTGCTAGAGACTTAAGCCACAATGCTTCTCTAACTGCCTCAAACAATGCCATATACTCGGCTTCAGTTGAAGAAGCCGCAACTGACGATTGTTTTCGTGTATTCCAAGAAATTGTACACTGATTAAAAAGTTTAAACAAATACCCAGTTGTACTCTTTCTGTCATGTGTATCATTGCCACCCCAATCTGAGTCTACGTACCCACACAAAATATCATTGTATTTACACCTCTTGTAACACAATTTTAGATTAGTTGTGCCTTTTAAGTACCTTAGTACTCGTTTAAGACATTGCCATAACTCTTTATTATTTTTGTGTGTGTACCTACTCAGGATGTTTACACTGACGCTTAAATCGGGCCTAGTACAAAGCATAATATACATAAGGCATCCTATGACGTTTCGACAGGGTGCGTCATATTTCTCCTCAGAGTTCAATGCGTCATAATTTAACTTATGTTCTAAGGGGGTCGACACAGGTTTACACTCGTGCATATTAAACTTAGATAAGACTGTTTTGATGTATGCACTTTGGTCCAACAGCATTTGGTCACTTTCTCTAGTGATTTTTATGCCTAGAAACAGTTTTATTTCATTTAAATCCGTCATTTCGAATTTGCTCATTAAATATCCTTTGAAATTAGTCATCGTATTTTGGTCTTCGCATACTACTACTAAATCATCAACGTAAAGCACTACGTATATATTTCTACATATATCCCCTCTATCTAGTATGTATATGCATCTGTCAACTGATGAATTTTTAAATCCTTTTTCTTTTAAAGCGTGTTCGAAAACTTCGAACCAGCATCTAGCCGCTTGTTTAAGCCCATATAACGCCTTTTTTAATTTACAAACATAGCCTTCTTTACATGAAATACCTTCAGGAACTCTTAAATAGATTTCCTCTTTTAATTTGCCATTAAGGAAGGCAGTTTTAACGTCCAAATGATGAACCAATAAATTAAACTGATTTGCAAAGCTAATAATGAATCTAAAACTGGCTATTCTCGCAACAGGTGCAAATGTTTCGTTGTAGTCTGTCAGATACTCTTGACTGAAGCCTCGGGCAACTAAACGGGCCTTATATCGTTGAGGATATCCAAATTCATCATTTTTGACAGTAAAAATCCATTTACAATCTACGATGTTTTTGTTTGGCGGCCGTGGTACTAAAGTCCACGTTTCATTTTTATGTAATGAATTAATTTCCTCCCTAATTGCGCTTTCCCATTTACATCTATCATTTCTATATTTAATTTCTGCAAATGATTTTGGTAAACTGTATAAAACAGACTGAGCGCACATCAAATAGTCTTTGTGATCAATTTCATTATAAGACACAGGGGTTTTGTCTTTAATCCTGTCACTCCTCCTTAATCCAGTATTTTTGTTTACACTTTCAATAGAACTACTCATTGAATTATCAAAACGTACCTCGCTTAGCGTATCATGGTTCGGTTTGCGAATTTTAGCAGGATTTTCATCTTGCCCACTAGATTTTAAACTATCTAGTTTCTTTACAAAATGGTCTGACCCACTAGATTTTAAACTATCTAGTTTCCTTACAGCATGGTCTGACCCACTAGATTTATAACTATCTAGTTTCATTTCAACATGGTCACAGGACTTACTTGACACTGATTTACAAGACACAATGTCATTATCAGTTTTGTCATGAGAACTTCCAATATTCTCTTCAGGCTTCCAAGAAGGCCTGGACCTCAAAAAGGTGCTTTCGTCCACGATAACATCCCTGACCACCACAAATTTTTCGCAATCTGGGTTCCAAACTTTATAACCGTTTGGTTCATAACCCATCAGAATACCTTTCCATGATTTATCATCAAATTTAGCTTTGGTCGTTTTGTTATGCACATAAACAGTTGATCCAAAAACCTTTAAAAATTTTAATTCAGGTTTCTTATCGTGCCACATCTCATATGGTGTTTTTAAAAGTTTGAGAGCTTTAGTGGGTGTTAAATTTATTAAGTAAACAGCAGCCAAAACTGCTTGTCCCCAAAAAACTTTATCTAATCGCGCACCGCTTAAGATTGAACGAGCTTTCTCTGTAATGGTTCTCACCATTCTTTCAGAAACACCATTTTGCTGTGGAGTTCTAGGAACTGTTAAATGGTATGAAATACCCTTTTCAGCACAGTAGTTCTTCATTTCGGCGGATAAGTACTCACCACCGTTATCGCAAAACAAGTTAGCTACCTTTAAATTAAATTTAGCTTCACTTTTTGCAACAAAGTCTTTGAATGCTGCATATACGTCTGATTTGTATGTTATCAGATATGTAACACAATAATGAGTATACTGGTCAATAAAAATAACGAAATAGTTTTTATTATCAACTGTCGTTGGAGTGATAGGACCACAGACATCAGAACTGACAGCAAATAGAGGTCGATTTATGTGACTTTTGTCCTTGGTGTGATTAAACGGAAGTCGGCTTTGCTTTCCATTAATGCATGCTTCACACAATTCGTCATCCGGTACTACAGTGCTTAATTCACTTACGTCTTTAAACAACTCATGTCGTTTTATTTCTATAAATTTGTTTTTACTCAAGTGACCGAGGCGTTGATGCCATAATTTGTAATTATTTTTGTCACTAATGCATGCTTGAGAAACTAGACGACTCACGTTTACACACACGACAAAATCTACAGCAATTAAATTGTTAAAAGGCATACCTTTCATTACTGTTTTACCATTTTTGCATATCCTTGCACCGTCAGTACTGAATATGACAGTGTAGCCAGCTCGCTGCATTTTGGATACGGACAGCAAATTGTACGGTACCTCAGGGCAGTACAGAACACCATCCAAACATCCCTGGACACTCATGTTGCTAGTAACTTGCAGTGCACCTCTTTTCGTAGCTGAAATAAATTCACCATTTTTAGCAACTGACATTTTAAGTGGTGTACCTAAAACAACAAAGTTGGTAAACAAGTCATCTCTATTGATGATGTGATTCGAGGCGCCGGAATCCAGAATAAAGGTAACTTTGTTATCATCGTCTGGCGTTTCATGTTCGCCGGTCATGAAAGCAAATCCTGAGAACTTATTCGATGCTGATTGTTTATTTTGGCTTATCTTGACTGACTGTACTGTTCTTGGTCGGTCATTGTTTTTATTATAGCCCTTTTGCTGATTCCTTTGTTTTAGAAGGTAACAATCATTCCGTTTATGTCCTTTACGCCCGCAGTGATGACATTTTACGAACTTAGCGTTCTCTTTCCTGCGTTTTATATATTTATTTGACTGCTTGTTATCATATTTTCTTTTCCTCAACTTATCATTGTTTTGCATTTCTATTTGCAACACTTTTTCGCTCATATCGCCTGACTCATTTTTCAACTTCACTTCATGGTCCAATAGCCGTGTTTTAACGAAAGCTAACGTTATGTTATCTTCTGATAACGTCTCGATCGCTGTAACGACTCCGTCATAAGTTGAGGGTAAACTTAGTAGTAAATGAGCAACTTTATCGGTTTCTTCTAACTTCGCACCAGCAGCAAGTAGTTCAGTGATGAGGTCATTGAACGTTGTAAAGTGTTGAATGAGCGACACTTCACTTTTCAATTTCAACGATAACAACTTTTTTCTTAGTGCCAACTGTGTCGCGATGCTCTTACGTTCGTACAACGTATCTAAGTTTTTCAAAATATCTTTTGCCGAAACATCCTCCTTTGCGAAACCAAGATAAGAATCGGAAAGATATTCTATGATCACACTTTTGGCAATTTTATTGTTTTTCTCCCAGGTTTCGTTGCCAGGTAACGGGTCTTCGTCGATAACTTTAATCACTTCTATTTCACTTAGCAACGCACGAATACGAAACTTCCATACACTGTACTTTTCACCATCGAATGGCTTAATATTTCTTTTAACCTTCGAATTTTCCATTTTATTTTTATTGTCCAACGGCGGATTTTAAAACTATTGTCCAACACAGTGAATATATCACTCGCGCACACCTGGGCCCATAACCTATTAATTTATTAGGTGATAGGGATAATCAAACTTCACTGTTTAGGTTAACTTTCAATAGAGACTTTTAATTTAACCTTGATATTATATTTAGAAGTAATGTGACTAGTTCCTAGCACAGTAACGGGACGAATGAAAAACTGAACGAAGGGCAGGCGTGAACCATGAACAGGCTCTTTGTCTCAGAAATATAAACAAATTAATTTTTGCTGATAAGTAATTTCTAAGAAACTCAACAGGTTTAGCATCAACTGTAAGGTTTATAAGGTACTGTGTAAACCTTGCTAAATTAAAAGCCGGGTGGTCCACACATAAAACAAACCACAAGAAAGTAAAAATCAATATATTTCAAACCGTACAGATACTCAAGCAAATAACCGGTTTTACGTAACAACATACAGGTTTACAATAGGTGAAAGGTCATAACTCCCATAATGTGGTACGGTAGGTTTTCATTTTACGATTTTGTGCCTCTCCGCGTACTCGAAATAAATTCTCGTGAATTTTCCTGTATTCTTTATTTCTGTTTTTTTTACAGTGATGGAACTCAACGTATGTTCGCTGGAATTCATCACCCCCCGGTTGAGCGCTTCTGTTTATTTTGTAGTTTTATAAACATGCTTTTTATTCATTATTGCTTTTGTTTTTTATGCTGAATATAATAGATTTTTTTTGTGATTCAATTCACGTTGTCACAAGTGAACATACTGTTTCATTGAACTGAATATTGTTTCATTTATGCCCATAAATAAATAAAATCCACTAAAAAAGAAGAAAATACATAATTTTTTTATAGGTACTGGGTTAGACCGTTCGTTGTAAAACAATGAACGAATGAATATTATTGGATATTGTGGATTTCATTTATGGGCATAAATGATCTAAATTAGGCAAAATTAATAACAACGTCATTAGGTTCCCTATAGTTGCGTAGACAGTTAAAAAATTTCAGAAAATGGGTCATATTTGGGTATTATCCCCGCCTCAGTGTTTCTAAATGTGGCCCCATTTTTAGGGTTCCGTAGCCAAATGGCAAAAACGGAACCCTTATAGATTCGTCATGTCTGTCTGTCTGTCCGTGTATGTCACAGCCACTTTTTGTCGAAAGTATAAGAGCTATCCTGTTGAAACTTGGTAGAAAGATGTATTATGTGAACCGCATTAGGATTTTCACACAAAAATCAAAACAAAACAAATTTTGGGGGTGCCCCCCATACTTAGAATTGAAACTCAAAAAAAATTTTTTCACCAAACCCATACGTGTGGGGTATCTATGAATAGGTCTTTAAAAATGATATTGAGGTTACTAAAATCATTTTTTTCTAAACTGAACAGTTTGCGCGAGAGACACTTCCAAAGTGGTAAAAAGTGTGTCCCCCCCCCCGTAACTTCTAAAATAAGAGAATGATAAAACTAAAAAAATATATAATGTAGACCTCAACCAAAACTACCAACGAAAATTGGTTTGGATGAGATAAAGTTAGCAGTTTTTGAGATATAGTACATTTTCAAAAACCGCAAATATAACTTTGCCATTCATACAAATACTATGAAAAACAAAGTTATTTTTATTGTTTGTGTATATTACTTACTAATCTCAATATAATTATATCTCTAATCTATGCTTGCTGCTACGGAACCCTTCATGGGCGAGTCCAACTCGCACTTGGCCGGTTTTTTTTGTTGGATTTGCAGCGACCCACCTGAAATACATAATCAATAAACTAACTTTAATTATAAAAGTATTTTACTATGCATAGCTGATCTATAAAATATACAAATGATTATATAAAAGTTGTTCCTTTTTACCTTCATGCAACCGGCACTTCGCGTGCACTTCACTTTATGTATAAATCAAGTACATACATAATTCACTCAACTTCCGGTTTATTTATATCACAAGCTAATTTATATCATACGAAGCTAATAAGCAATTTATATAAATAATTAATCTTTTGTAAAATAAAACCTGCTTCGTAATGAAAAGTTAGAGTTCTATTATTGTTTTAGTTGATTGTGAACACAAGAAACATAAACTTATGTAACCCTGGATGTCGTCACGTTTATTCAACAATTATAAACATGAACTATTCTAAAAATGCCTCGCGAGGCTGCTCGCTCTGTGTGGACGCACCTATTCCATTTCTAACGTCTCAAGGTGACGTTTAGCGCCATCTATTGCATCAACTTGTTCTGAAAACCAAACCCAACCTGATCTTTTATTTTGCGTAATAGCGGCCATACACCATACTGCCTATCGTACAATCGGCATGACGATCGATTTGATCAAATTGGCAGTTCGTCCATATACACCATACACCATACTGCCTATCGTACAATCGGCATGACGATCGATTTGATCAAACTTCAAATCAGCAGCAGTGATGCCAACTTACTTAGCAACTTTATAGCTAGATCTAGCTATTATTCGGTGACCGACAGCTACAATTTTATAAAACTTGTGGCTTAACTTTTTAGCTACTTTTTTACCGACTTGTTTTTTTACCGATTTTACCCACAAGTGGGAATCAGTTGGTAATACAAGTGAAGGTCGGAAAACATTTGCTTATCGTTAAGCAAATGTTTTCCGACCTTCAAGCGATTTTCGACTTTATTGACATTTATGCAAACACCGGATTTTAATGAAGGAGCAATGTTAGCTAACGAGCATGTGAGAAAAAACAAACTAAATTTTGAATGTCAATAAGGTCGAAAATCGCTTGAACCTGTTTTTTTAACTTGCTTAACGATAGCAAGTTAAAAAAAGGTTCAGGCTATTTTTGACCCTCCATTCCATTCCACTCCACTCTATTACAGTCCATTCCATGGTAATACACACATTACCCTCCTTTGCGTCGCGCAGTCTGTAAAAAGTGTCGTTACAATTTTTTCCGCCTAGCCCCCTTTCGCAACGCGCCATAAGGAACTTCGTTTCAAAAAAATATACGTTTCGAATTGAGAACCTCCTCCTTTTTTTACGTCGGTTAAAAAGTAGCTACCGAATATTAGCTAGATCTAGCTGTAAAGTTGCTAAGTTGGTATCACTGCTGCCGATTTGAAGTTTGATCATTCCGATTTGATCAAATCGATTTGATCAAATTGGCATGATCAAATCGGCATGATCAAATCGGCATGATCAAGCCAATTTGATGGATTCCACGCCCACACACGGTCAAATCTAACTGATCAAATCGGCAGCGTCATGCCGATTGTACGATAGGCAGTATGGTGTATGGCCGCTATAACATAATCATGTCGGGGCAACAAACATCATGTGTTTTTGTTTCTCAAATTGTAGATCTTAGAATTTAACTTGTATTAAACCTTTTTAATCCAACTGTACTCACTAAAATAAAAGCTTTTAGGAAAATCGTCAATACTTGGCAGCTTTAGAAACACCAAACATAATTATATAATATGCAAACGTTCATCATTACTATACCAAACGGTTAAAATTAATAATATGCAATATTCTCAACCATTCGGGCTTACCAATTTCAGCAACTAACGTCGAAAGTGCAAAACAAATGTACAGAAAGTGGCTGAAACATTTCATAGCATAACATATCAAGTTCCGCTAGTGAATTGAATATTGTTTCAATATATTCCGTCGCCCGCAGGCGCTCGGTTAATATTCATACCTCTGATTGGTTTGTTCTGTATCTATTTTTATTATACGGCCTTTTGCACTTCAGCCTCCGATAGTAAAAAGGACGTACCTTACATTTTTCCCCAAAATTGAGTCACATATAATTGCTGGAAAAAGAAAAAAAAATACGAATCTGATTTATACAACGCAATATTCGAAAAAAATTAGATACGTCCTTTTTGCTATCGAGGGCAGAATGCTTTTGTTCCGAAAAACGGTCCGCGTTTACAAAATGTGTTTGGGTATTCCCCTCACGTGCCTTTTGTTAAAATAAATGAGCCACTTTTAATGAACCGCGCTAGGGGGAAAACAAGTGGCTTTATAGAATTGCGTTTTAAAAACAAATTGTACTGTTTCTGTTTACGAAATGAAGCCATAATTTTTGGAACCTTTTATACCAACTTTTCTCGATCGTTGTGTTTTAATTAAATTACTACGCAGAGGGTGAACATATTGCTATTTACGAGCATTATTATTTCAAACTTAGATAATAAAAACTTTTTAATGTACTTAATAATTGTTAAAATTCACCGTGTCCCTTCAATAGCTCTTTACGTGCCAGGTTTATGGGGTAACCTGCCTAAACAGTCTCTGCCGGGGTCGGGCAGTTTGCTTACAGCTCCTTCACATACTACGCGTCTTCAACCCGGACTTGATTCTCCGCGGGCGGCGAGCTACTCATTACTTGCCGTATGAAAGCTCGCGCCTGGGAGGCCACAAATCGCCGAGAATAATTTGCAATAATTTCACCACTACTGCCAATCAACAAAAATATTTACATGAAATGTTTATTAAACAATTAAAATCAGGTAATCAATAGTTGTAAAATACCGGTAACACAACGTAATTAATATACGTAACTGCCGTAATTAATTAAGTATCAATAACGGTTAATTAAAATTACCTAACGCCTCATTATATTGCCGAATAACTTGATTGAATACTTGAAGCTAAACACTATGGACACGTTAAAATGCGATTACCGATCACTGAAACGGTATCATGATTTTTCATTGATTTCGTAATCGGTTTTCACGCGTTTAACCGGTTAACTGATCGGCTATAAAATACATTAACTGCTGCGTGGTCAACAGTTAATGCGCTGATCTTTTATGGATGCTGCGTTTAAATCTACTGTTCGCACGTCTACAAGTAGCTGAAAAAAACTTTAGGTAATGGACGTTTGGCTTAGATGATAAGATAGGCATTTTTTTTTAATATTGACTGTTATTTTATCATTCTATAATGATGATACTAATTTATAATTTTATTCTAAAATGACAAACATGTAACGCTTCAAAACTCGCGAGTCACTTCAAAGCTATGAAAAATTATATGTACTACTTAGAAGTGACGTATTGTGAATTAAAAAAAAAAGATGTATCTACTTCAATTTTTACTTATAAAACAAAAAAAACGGGTATAATAACTACGGGTTAAATTTTTGATAATTTTATTGATACTAGATATGATTTAAGATTTCTTCAGTCATCTTGCCATTGTAATGTTATACCTACGGTTTCAATGTATCAATTTCGCATGTCCGTCAAATCACAACATAAGAGGTCTTTCACCTAATAGCGGCCATACACCATACTGCCTATCGTACAATCGGCATGACGCTGCCGATTTGATCAGTTAGATTTGACCGTGTGTGGGCGTGGAATCCATCAAATTGGCATAACAATAGGCTTGATCATGCCGATTTGATCAAATCGATTTGATCATGCCAATTTGATCAAATCGATTTGATCAAATCGGAATGATCAAACTTCAAATCGGCAGCAGTGATACCAACTTAGCAACTTTATAGCTAGATCTAGCTAATATTCGGTAGCTACTTTTTAACCGACGTAAAAAAAGGAGGAGGTTCTCAATTCGAAACGTATATTTTTTTGGAACGAAGTTCCTTATGGCGCGTTGCGAAAGGGGGCTAGGCGGAAAAAATTGTAACGACACTTTTTACAGACTGCGATGGAGTGGAGTGGAGTGGAGTGGAATGGAATGGAGGGTCGAAAATCGCCTGAACCTTTTTTTAACTTGCTATCGTTAAGCAAGTTAAAAAACAGGTTCAAGCGATTTTCGACCTTATTGACATTCAAAATTTAGTTTGTTTTTTCTCACATTCTCGTTAGCTAACATTGCTCCTTTATTAAAATCCGGTGTTTGCATAAATGTCAATAAAGTCGAAAATCGATTGAACTCACTTTCACTTGTATTACCAACTGATTCCCACTAGTGGGATAAAACAAGTCGGTAAAAAAGTAGCTAAAAAGTTAAGCCACAAGTTTTATAAAATTGTAGCTGTCTGTCACCGAATAATAGCTAGATCTAGCTATAAAGTTGCTAAGTTGGCATCACTGCTGCCGAATTGAAGTTTGATCAAATCGATTGTCATGCCGATTGTACGATAGGCAGTATGGTGTATGGTGTATATGGACGAACTGCCAATTTGATCAAATCGATCGTCATGCCGATTGTACGATAGGCAGTATGGTGTATGGCCGCTATAAGAGAATGTTAGGTGTTTCACTCAGACAAATAATAATAGCTGCATGACGTAGGTAACAGTACATAACTAGGCATTAAATACTGGCTGAATAAATACAATTACATAAGCCTTCCAAAAAAAGAGGAACTTTTCAATAGACACACTAATTTGGTTAGGAAGATTCAGTTATGTTGGCACCACACGCATCTAAATGATGTGTTATTTAACTTTTTTACTGTAATAGTATTGGTTACCTAAGTTTTTTCTTTTTGTATCATTTACCTGTTTAAAGTGTTATTTAATTTTTTTTAAAAAATATTTTATTTAACTTGGCTTGCTACTTAGTATGTATGGTAATATTATGGTAATCTTTATTACAATTTGGTTTTAATATGATATGAATATAATAAAGTTGTCTGGGCTTCTTTCTTTGCGTGCATTTTACTGATAAAACTATCTGTTGCGAACTTTTATATTCCAAAAAGATTGAAGGATATGGAAACATTGTGAAAAACATTCTGAATTTATAACCATACTGTAATGACTATTATACTTAGTTTAAAAGTTGAAATTATTACCCACAAAATAATGATTATGTTGTGAATGTCTAGTTTTGTTAAAATAACAATATCGACATATGTTATAGTCTTGATATTCTCATGTAAGTGAATTTTTGTATTCTTATGAGAATAAAGTTATCTCAAACCTGAAATTGAACGTTATTGAAATGTATAAAACTATTAAAAATTGTAGCACGGCCTACGCGCCTACGCCGTAGAAAAAAGTCGTAGCACAAGGTCCTTTTATCCTTTATTATTTTTATTACAGTTCGTTTACCCCACAAGGCCATATGGGAACAATGTTACCTTGCAATGCAACATTCCATCAAACTGGTTCAAAAATCAAAAACAACGTCCTTCCAGGGCAGCCGACTAAAACGAGACAACTAAAAATTATAATATTCGCTCATAATGAGGACATTCCTCTCCTTGGACCCATGATCATCGAAAACTTCGATCCTGATCCCGATTCTAGTGGGCTACTATTTTTATTTCTTCTTCATGTAATTTTCGTTTGACAAAATATAAATAGTTATGTTAGAAAACTGAATAAAGGGATAAAACTTTCAAACCAGCAACATTTTATTTCAAAATTTATTTTCATCAACATTTACGACGTAACTCAAAACCAACTAACATTTAAACTCCTTTTTAAGACCGTTCGACGTGTGAAATTTCTAGACGAGCAGTCAGAAAACGGCACTTAATTTCTAAATGACCCTTGCAGCGAAGGAGCAAGTAGGTGCACCTACTTATTGCAAGTGGCCGGACACCGGCACTGCCGCATGCCAGAGCTTGCCAATCCTGTATGGAACAGGAAAAAATCCCGCTATCCCTCCCTTATTTAGAGTTACACTACACGCGCGCCGCATTTTGCACCGCGTTACAATTTTATCTGAAATTCTCGGTGAGCTTGAGGTCTGTGGTTTATTTTTGAGAAATTGCGTATAAAGAGTCTAGTTTCAAATATATAATAAGTATATTGCAACCACGATGTGTGAACTGTGATGAATTTAAATTATAAATTTATTGGCTAATAATATTCGTGATGCTCTAAATGATTTCTTAAAAGCGCAAAATATTTATCATTATCAACTATCAATTTAATTTACCGTTTCGCAACAAATTACCCACACCCACACATGCTCAAACTGTGTACACTTTGTAAATTATTGCTTTTAAGATTTTGCGTTATTAATGACTTCCAAATAACGGTAGCTACAAAAGAATAGGCCCCAAGGAGGTCTAAGTAATCAAGCTACAGTCACGTCTTTACAATTCAACCATCCATAAATTATGCGTTAAAAAACCTGCCTCAAGTCATTAATAAGGTCGTCGTGTTCATTGTAGATATAATGTTATGGCTAGAGGCAAATCAGTATTTTATTTTGCCGTCAGGTTTTATCTACCATGTGAAGAAAAATAGCCGACTTGCAATGCGGCATTCCTCGGCAGGCAACCGCCGTAGTCTCAACCGGCAAGTCAGCTCACTCAGCAGTCGCGAGCAGACTCAGTTCGAAAGTAGACTCACGGTCGTGTGGACGCCCTCGCGTTGTACAAACGCGCACGCGCGCTCTCGGAATACGGTGCAATTCTAAATTCAAATCTGACATACCGAAGTTTTTAACTTTTTTCATAATTTAAAAATAGTGGCCAGTGCTGTGCTTTGAATTTGAATAATTGGATTTAAATCGGCCTGTACATCGGACACCCGAATTGGATACCGATTAGTGTATCGATACTCCGATATTGGATTGTTTATTGTGTAAGTAGCGATCCCTCATTATGTGCGTTAATTGCGTTCAATTACAGAGCTAAGTTTAATAACCGGTGTTTCAGATTTCCAAACAGATTGTAGGTAATTTTGTTCGAGGATATTTAGTTCGCACGCATCCGCAATTTACTCCCGTCCATCATTGTAGAAATTAAAGTTGATTTAAGGCTTATTTATGCTAAACATTCAGGTTTGTTCTCTATTCAATTACCTTGCATAAGCTACAAAAAAGTTAAATATAACTGCAACACCTTTTCACCATTTTTGCGTCTGTTCAATTCATTAATGAGACCTGTAAAAACGCTGTTATTTAACCATTCGGCTTTCAAATCATTCGGTTAAATAATGTAGCAATTACGTTACAAGAATAAAATCAAAACATAAATTACTCTGCGATCCATGAAATTCAGTTTTGGAACAAAAGTATAATATTTGTTTACCGTGACAGTACTGTAACTTTCAATTCTATTTTATACAATCAGCAGCAAAAAATCTTTCCATTTTTATTGAAAATACTGAATAAGGTAGGTACTATTAAAAGCATAAGAACTCTGAAATGTGATGTCAGGGCAGGCACTAATTCGCTAAGTATGGTTCAGGACCCACATTTAGTAATCAAATATTTTGTCTTAGTCAAACTAAAGATGCTAGCGCTTAGATAAGAAGCTTTTCACTAAGTCTAAACACTAAAACAGTTGCGTGATTTCATAGTTCATAAAAATATTTATTACATCAAGAAATATCTTGGAGTGTTATTTTTTTAGTTTTGGCTAGCTGCTTGCTAAAAAAAATTATATCATAAAATCTATTTACTTTAACTCAAGCCTCTCAATCAACGATCTCTCATCACGTTTTTAGGGTTCCGTAGCCAAATGGCAAAAAACGGAACCCTTATAGATTCGGCATGTCTGCCTGTCTGTCCGTCTGTATGTCACAGCCAGTTTTCTTCGAAAGTATAAGAGCTATCCTGTTGAAACTTGGTAAGTACTCGTAGATGAATTATGTGAACCGCATAAGGATTTTCATACAAAAATAAAAAAATAACAAATTTGGGGGATACCCATATTAGAATTGAAACTCAATTATTTTTTTCACCAATCCCATACCTATGGGGTATCTATGGATAAGTCTTTAAACATGATATTTAGGTAACTAAGTATTATTATTTTTTTCTAAACTGAACAGTTTGCGCGAGAGACACTTCCAAAGTGGTAAAATGTGTAACTTCTAAAATAAGAGAATAACAAAACTAAAAAATATATGATGCACATTACCATGCAAACTTCAATTGAAAATTGGTTTGAACGAGATCAAGTAATTAGTTTTTTTTTAATACGTCATAAATCGTAAACCGCAATTTATCTTTCAAAGTTACAACCGACTACAAGAACTGTTATATTACGTTACTTGCTGCTTCGGAACCCTTTATGGGCGAGTCCGACTCGCACTTGGCCGGTTTTATAGATAAGTATTTATAGCAGATGTTTTCGCTCATAAAGATTTATTCAAACGTGTCTATACATTTTCACTCGCATACTACGGCTCGATTTGCATTGGAATCGAATATGTTTGCCGACTCGATTTCACGCCGGCACTCCGGATGCCAAACGGCCTACATGCGGTTTCCATGCACAAGTGCGAAAACTCAAATGACATGTGAAACAATCTAATTTTAGCATTATTGCTTCCATTCGGTTTTGTGGCGGATATAATGGATAGTAGGCACATTTCTGCCAAAATTTAGTGCCATACAACTTGTGGAAATGGTTCTCGCATTAACAATTTGGATCGGATTTGGATTTATCCGCCCCGTTTCCGATTCAAAACCTATATAAAAAGACTTTTATTTTTCAAAATAATAGTTATGAGTAGATATTTAAGGTTGATTAATTGAAGTAAATTTTCTAAGTCTAGATACGCCTTATTGTTTAGAGGACAGATTTCAATTGATAAGTTGATACCACATTTATAATGTTATAGTAGATTCAGGAAAATATGCCACAAAATGATGGAGGTATATAATACTCAATAGTCGATGAAACAGAACTACAAATGATGATAGTGATTAGTACCTATTTAACGAAATAAATAATAGATTGCGGTTTGGCTCATTTAAGCTATAATTACGATCAGTTTTCATATTAAACAGATGCTACATTTTGCAGGACTGCCGACAATTGTAGGGCTTCGAGTATCTGGCCTGAAAAGCACGGATTAAGTGATTATAGTGTCAATGCCTTTAGTATCCTATTAAATATCTTTGACCTATTAATAGAGCATAAAGCTAATCAAATTATTTTTTTGAAGAGGCCAAAAAAAGTAGATTGAAAGTTATTTTCCTGCTATTTAGGGCAATCTAGGGACATTTTTTTTAATCCAGAGTTCGAGAACTAACTGATTATTTTCTTAATTTAATAAAATATTTCTCATAAAAGATCAATGACCTCAGAGTTGTTCAGAATCTCACTAAAACTCGTAATTTCTTCAAGCAAAAGTGTTCTAAAAATCTTTTTTTAGTTCTGCCGTCTATAAACACGACTAACAAAATTCATTTAATGCAAACATTTAATGAATTTTCTTAGTCGTGTTATTATACCGCCCACTGTATTCAAACATCCGTTGTTTTCTAACATCTCGAGATCATCATACAATAGATTCTAGTACGTATGTATTTTTATAATAATATGGTACGTATATCTAAGAATATAATAACACCCGTGTCATGCTGGAGATTCTATTGCAAGTTTTTGATATTATATGCGTCAGTGTTAATCAGTTTTAGATATTATGCCAGACAGAGAGGCACCTATATGACTACAGTATTGTCTCTCCTACTTTCTCAAATCCATCCAAACGTTGTCCATTAGCAATAAAATCGCCCATTATGTCGGCCTATTGTCCCATTTATAAGATACATTTGTAAATAATTTGTATCGAGTGCATAATAAAGAGTATTCACTTTCACCTTTATAATACCATTCATAACACCCTTATCCGGCGTAATTTTGAGGCGACCAATTGGTCGGTTTTCAATTGTCAAAAGAATTGTTAAAAAAATGGCCAGTTTGAGATTTATTTCACCATTAAGCTTTATGTAATAAAATCAAACTTAGATTTTTCTAGTTTTCCTCAATAAATTATGTCTCATTTCTTTGTCAAACTTTATCCAACAGGATAAAGTTATTTCAGACTCTTAAAACAATACCAATAACACAGCTTCAACCGATAATTATATTAATCATTCTTTGATATCTGTAGCTCCCAATATACCGAGCAGTAAATCAAATGACTAATTAATAGAGGTCTACCGTTTATCAAAATACAAGTCCAATCGCGTATCCTAATCAACTGATTCTAATAATTGGTAACACTAATCACAATTTGACCCAAAATCCGAAACCGAATTTTGAATTTTCTATCTCTGTCTCACGAGACAATTTGCATGCTCCTAAATTAAATGCTGCTGTAATGAAACTGTCGACCCAGCTTCCTATTGTTTCCTTTATAATGGACTTTGTGTTAGGTAATAATACTATTATTACAGCCAGTGCCGCGCCAACCCCTTCCTTGCAGCGCCTGTGTGCAAAACCTATGAAGCGCCTGTGTGCAAAACCTTTGAAGCGCTTTTATGTAGTCGTCTTTCTTTTTTTCATAAATTCAAATTTTTGCTGAAATATTTTCATCAGTTTTATCAATTTATCAGTTTTCCGCCAGTACGAGCCGTTCTCCTTCCAAGGCCTTTTTTTGCGTAGTTATATCATCAAAGGAATCCTCAGGACTAAGATCTGTCAGACTCTTATTGACTGGAAAACCAACTGTTTCTTCAGGAGACTTTTGCGTTGAAGGGTTACGGTTACTTCCTCACGTGGCAGGATTATCTCAGAAGACACTTTTAAAACATTTTAAAGAAGATAGGCATGAAAAAGTTTCAGCTAAAAAAACAATGGGACATTCCTAAAAAACATTAAAGATGATAAATCTCTTTCTTTGAGAATTTTTTCTTTATCTTGTATATCTTAGACATCCGCCTGAGGTAATAGAATTTCTAGTGAATACAACGTCTATGCCAATATTTTAGTGTCAAGACTTCCGGATAAACATAGAGCTTCCGATGTTGACTTGCTGTTCATATTTGAACTTTATGAAAAAAGTGAAGTTATAAAATACCTAAATAGTTAGTTTTTAGTTTTGCTTTTATTTTTATTGAAATAATCTTAGCTATGAATCTTCCCGAGTCGACGGCGCGTTGTGTTCCACGCGCGCCTCAAAGATCGTCAGCATAATGACGGGGCCCGCCTCTAGAGGGCCAAAGCCTGCCGGGGTCGCGGGACACACGTATACCGCGACCCCGGTATACAAAGGGCTACTGAAGGACACCGTGGATTTTAGTCAGTACAAGTCTGACAGTCCCTCCCGCCTTGCCCTGGGTGGGAGGACTCATTTGATGATTTTACCACGATAAAAAAAAAGAAAAAAGAGCTATGAATCTTTATATCTGTGTCAAATTAATGTTTGAAAGTTTGAATGTTTGTCCTCTCGTTCCTAAACTGTAGAAACGATTGTGCTGAAATGTAATGAGGTCAGAGTTACACCTGTGAAAATATCTGCCTTCAAATATCTATAAATTCACATGACATTAAAATGCATGCTGCATTCAGCTAGTATAAAAATAAACGTTCTGACTTTAAAATCTTAAAACATTTAAAGCAGCTGGCAATTGAATATCTTTATGAAAAAGAGAATGACCTAATCCCTAAGATAAAGATTTATCTCAGATGCATAACACGTTTGACAACTTTAATGAATTAATAAATTAATAAATTCTCGAAGAAATATATTTATGATACTCCTAGCATAACTATAATATCAAGATTTTATTCCAAGACACGAATGATGTTTTTTACTCAATTCTGTTCCACCATTATTATGCAGATTAGTTCGTTTTGTAACGTTAAAAGATACGTTTATCACTGTTTTTGTTTCGTATATTTCATCTTCTTAAACATCAGCTTTGGGTACGGTTTTTAAACATCTCCAATTTAAATTCTTTATTTGGATCTCATACTGCCAAAAGCAGAACTCTCTCGCCAAAAGCAGAATTGGAGACGAAACAATATCGTTATACCACCTTATAGGTGCTAGCACCAATCGATTGATTGTCGATCTATGATGGAGTGAATCGATCGATCGTCAGTGGATCAATCGACATCAAGTCATCAAGCCCAGCTCAGCATAAATTTTCACGTTTTGTGACGTAAAGTAAAAAGGAACTTTGACGTGAATGTGAAAAAGTAAAAGTTTGTTCTTCGTTCAGAGGTGCTTTTTCAATTTTCCGAACAATTAACGCAGTAAATACTTCAAGTTCGCTGTAAATAAAATACAGTAATTATGATAAGGCCTGTGACTGGGTGGGTCCCTTCGTTTAAACGTCGATCAACGATGGACCAATGTTCGATCTATCACTTTAGATCAGTTACCATCGATCAAAAAATGCCACTCGACATTTATGGTTGTTCCATTTCCTTATTGTAATACTATTTTCAATTTCCAGCCTAATCGATTGCTATTTAGGTATAATATTAATTAATTAAATGCACTTTATGCCATTAACGAATACCTGCCAACATAATTAACTTCAGCAGTAAATTCTGTTACATCAATTTGCTTGTAATGACGTTTTCAAGCATGATTTGCCGATTTAACGCAACATTGCTTTGGGCGGGTTTTAGTTAAATTACTTTGCAAGTAGTAAAAGTGATATTTAGATAGAAAGGCCTTAATAGCGTTTAGCTTGAGCCGTTAGGTATAATGATCACTAGACATAGCAGTATATGCAATTGAAAATAGTAGCAATATGCATTCAAATATACTTGTATGCTCAAATATGCAACATAACATTAAAATAAGTAATCCTAAAATAGTATCTTTGTTTTTAATTTCCGTCATTTTCGTTAAATTATTATCATTATTTTTATAAAGTTTACTATTCCAATTTGTCAGTAGTATGATTGAGCTAGTAGACCTACTTTTAGTAGGTACATTACCTATGCATATGGAAATAATGTATTTCTATAAAATTCAGTCTCTAGCGATCACTATTGGCAGTATTAATTAATACGGTTCATAAACTTGTACCCACTAACAATAAAACATTAAATACAGGACTGCTGTTAAATGTAATGACTGCTGTTATAGTTAATTGCATTATAAATAAATATCTGCATGCTCTTTGCATTATTTATGAATATAATCAAATTAATTTGTTTGGTAGTATGTTAATTGACTTGTTAACGAGAACAACAGACTTGAATATTATAACAACACACTTAATTATCTATTCTTCTGACAATCACTTTTGTACTTGAAGGACCTGCATAATGAATTTTATGTGTGTCTGGCAATACATTTAATTAATTCATTCATTCATACATCTATATCCGTACTATAATGAGATGCATTTTGTATCTCCTTACATGGTAGACCACACTCTTAATACTGTTCGTCAGATTTCCAGAGTTATTATTTTTAGTACCGGAGCACACGGCGCGTTGCAGCGCCGCATCACAAAAATTTCGCCCTACTGGCAGACACAAGTGACCAATATTTGTGAGGCGAAATCTTTGCGGTGCGGCGCCGCAACGCGCCGTGTGGCCGCCGGCACTAAAGTATATTGAAACTATTTTGAATGATGCCACACTAGGAGATTTTCCAATATGCCTTTATAAACAATATTTAAACACAGATACAAAACAAAACAGCAACAAAAGGAAATATGAGGTGTAAAAAAATCATAAGGCTGATGCATCCCTCTGTTGGCCAAAAGCCTCCATTCCCTCTTTCGTCTACTCTCTATCTGTGGCTATTTCGACCCAATTCCTTAAGAAAAAGTCCATCAATAAAAATATTAATACGTCCCATCAAGTATTCAATACTCATAAAATAATTACCCATGTATATCACAACATACAGACTGGAATATTTACCCACCACACCTACCATATTATAACTGTTCTCCAAGCCAACGCAGATGACTTCACAGAAACATAAACAAATCTTCTCAGAGCACCTGACGTAGGCATAATGAGTGCCAACTAATCTGCTGACCCACATTTTAATCAACGAGTCGTTAAACTTACCGTTTCCATAGTCCGTTGTTATGTTCGTGACTTTTTAACTGACTTGGCTCGATCGCAAGTAATTGTTTTACATTCTTATCTGAAGTAGGCTTATGCTGATTTAAGATAACACGGTTTTAAATTGAATCAGATTAAATTATCGTGTTCAATTAAGTTTATTATCCATGTACAACTCCTCAATCAAGCTTTATGAGATGGAGTGAATTGTAATTAATCACGCGTTCATTATGGTGGTGATATTTGATGGTGGTCATCTCCCATCGATTTTTTGTCTTAGGACATGGTGTTTTTCGTAACCATTTTGAGAGCAGTGGTGATGAAATTAACACAAAAGATACTAGTTTGTTCTTGTCTGGGTTTAATTTATCCATTGGCCTACTAACGGCCACCTTCTCTAAAACATGGCGCTTTACTTGTACATTTTTATCTTGTTAAAATCATCGAAAGAGACCTCCCACCCAGGTCAGGGCAGGAGGAACTGTCAGAGTTGTACTGACTAAAATAATTTATTTGTATATACGACACGATTGTAAAAAAAAAATCAAGACGACTTTTTAAAATGGCTTGCAGTATACTTATACCCCAATCAAAGAATTTATTGAAAGGAAAAAACTAACATTTTCAGGCATTCATCATAATACACGCCATCCATCATTCTTCAACATTTTATTCAATTAAAACCCGACGAAAGTAAAGAATGTGAAAATTACTGAAATTAATACATTTTGTTGTTTATAAACATCCGCGCACACTAATTGGTTTGTCAATTATTTTGTGCGAATAAACGACGAAGCAACTGTGTAGCCGACTAGCCAAGTTCAGCGGTATGCCAGTAGTTTCCAATGAAGTTATGCGGAACAGGCACTCGTGAACACAAGCGATATATCATGAAAACTGGAAGATTCTACATTCTACGCGGCATAGCATGAATATCGTTTTCTTTGACGTGTTAATTGATAAAGCTGGCTGCATCTGATAGTCAATTTCTATCTAGGATTTTTAGCGGCAACGGAAGCGAAAGTTATCCTTCAATGAAAATGGAGTATGTCTGGCATTACTAGCAGTTTTTTTTTATCTAAAACAAAATCCTTATCTTTGTAATTTTGTTTATTCTATAGACAAAAGTGAGTTTGTTTAATATTTTATAAATATTAAACGCTTTAACGCATGCGTAGCGGATTTTCAAAGATTTTCTTTGGAACGAAAAATTCGAAACGCTGGCAGGATTCGGACCTGCGACCTTCGGTTTCAGTACATCCGACCCTCATTTCCAAACCAGTGGCTCGGTTGGAAATGAAAGAAAATCTGTGAGTTTGTTTGTTGTGTTTGTTTGCTGAATCGCTGGACTTTCCTTTTTATTATTGTTAAATAGTAAATAGCGAGACCGCAGACAAAAGCTTGTAATAACTAATGAATTGAGCATAAATATAGGTTTTTCTTTGATAGAGCATTTTTTAACCGGTCCGAAAATTCGGTAACCCTATTACCTATTCCGATACAACCACATGCTTTTGTTTCACGACTACATTATCAACACAAAATTCGACTTGCATACTGACAATGCTTTATCAGCTTCTTTCAGGCAATTATCAACGCTGTTCATTCAGAAATAGAATTCATAGTAGTATGTTTTCTTATCGCTTTGAAATCGTGTCACAGTTTCGACTGTTGCTATAATACAAAGCTTTTTGTGCTAACATTACAACTGCTGTGTTATGTTAAGAGCGTTACATTTAGCGTTCATTAACTTCCCATGTGGCTAAAACTATGATGTCATATAGAACAGTGCTCCTAATACAAAATAAGTCGGTTTCATCAGCATTAGGATAAAGGTGGTCGCATATTTATCAGAACCACACGCGCCGTACACGCCATTTTAGGGTCAATTGTATGAAATCATTTATGAAACCTCACACTTTTTTTTATAACCATCTTTTTATGATAATTATGTTAATGTGTGCATTACATCTGCCCACTG
This sequence comes from Agrotis exclamationis, assembly GCA_950005045.1. NCBI lineage: Eukaryota > Metazoa > Arthropoda > Insecta > Lepidoptera > Noctuidae > Agrotis > Agrotis exclamationis. The sequence goes on from OX465432.1 coordinate 10,869,032, forward strand.
CACTGCTACTATTATTACCTACATATTTTTTATTAACTTTTTTTCCATTCTCTTACTCTACTCTCTCTAAGGATTTTCGCCTGTTCGTAGATGCGTTTAGTAACATTTAAACTCACATACATAACGACCCTTTAGACTGCCAAAAAGCATGTCTTTTCTGCCCAGCCCATATCTGGGACACAATCTCCTCTTGGCTTGAGGAAGTGATCCATAATCCATCAAGGTCTGTTTTCTTCAGGCGAAATATTTTTTTGTCTTTCTTTTGCTCTTGTAATATTTGTGTCGAGATGCCTTTTACCGTGTATCAAGTCATCATCTTTTGCTGTAGGACTGTTTTTTTATTTATGTAATTTTTGCGTTTGGAGTACCATTTCGCCTGATGGTAAGCAATGATGGGGTGGACGGTGAAGATCTCTTGCCTAGAAGTAAGATATTCACTCTTGACTTAAAGATCTCAAGGTCGTAACTATTATAGATTAGCCGATTAAAAAAAAACATAGTAAACTCGTTGACTCATCACATCTACTACTAGATTCACTTCCATAGATTTAAATAATGCTTAAAAATTTAAAATGAACAGGAAATAACGGATTATTCTGATTATTTTATCGTCATGCGAGACATGTTGTGTGAGTATAAAAGAATGACACAGGAAGTTGGTGATCGGATAAGATGGTCACAATGAAGAATCAGATGTTTCTCGTGAGTTATTCATAAAACATACAGAAACAAATAGTTTAGTTCATAGAAAATAAAAGTTAACCTATGAATGTGTGATGATTGGTATTAGAAAGTGCTTCCTGCAATCCCAAAAAAAGTAAATGAAAAGTATATCTCTACGATATGGCAATTTTTGTATACCTACTATAGAGATAGACAGACCCACGATGAAGTGTCATCCCGCATTTCAACAATTGATTATTTCGACATGGTCCTAATTTCGTAGAGCAATAGTTCATAACTTTGACAGAACATAATTGTGATCTATCGTGATGTGCTTGTCTATCACAATTATGTTCATCAGAACATACTTCGATAACACACACCTTCATGTAGCTATTGGAGAATTCGGAATTGAAATATGTAGTTCCAATTGGATCACACGCATGTCGATATAAACGCAAACGCATTTCGCCAGAAAATGCATGTTCACAGATACGCAACTCGTCATAAACGCAACTCGTCAGATCTTTGAATCTGACGAGTTGCGTATCTGTCGAGTTACGTACCTAACTGACGAGTTGCGTATCTATCGAGTTGCGTATCTGACGAGTTGCGTATCTGACGAAGTGTGTGTCTGTCAAGCTCCGTTTCTGACAAGTTGCGAGTCTATACTGAGAGATGACGACTTGCGTAACTGACGAGTTTCGTTTCTGACGCCATGCGTGTAATCTTTCCAATTTTGCCCGTCGGAACACCTAAGTTGGTCGCACTGTATATTCAATAACAAACCTTACTTTAATCATACATCGGTATGTAGCTCTTATTATTTATTTCCGATCCACTTGAGCTACGCAAAGATCAATATTCTCGAGAACAATGAGAGTGAGTCAGATCTCTTAAAACAAGTCACTGACCGCTTTTTAATGAACTTGAAAATATATAAACACCAATTTATGACCTCATCACACTTAATTCATAATAATAATTTTAAAACCTGGTGGAGAAATTATAATTTTAAGAAAAATTACATACATAAAATGCTAATAGAGTATTTAAATTTATTAAGACAGTAATTAAACTTTTATTTATAATTTATTGTACAAAATAGTTATAATAATAATTTATCTATTTACTAATCGTATTTTAATTGATAATGTCGTTTGTTAGTTGTCTCAAAAATGAATGTTTTTTTTATATATTGTGTTTGAATTGCGTGCATCGTTTGCGAAAAATGTGTTTTAGCAGTGAGCACACGTCTATTTGCTTATAATTCGCATAGATCCAATGAAGAAATGGGTTTAAAAATACAACCCAGACCCAGTTTTGTAGTTCTGTTTGTTCGAAAAAGTAAAGTAGGTTATTATTTTGGGATAAAATATACATACTTAGACGTAAAATACTGAAACATTACTTCTGCATTTTATTGGATTGTAAAAATAAAACTTAGACTTTATGTCAATGGAACAAAATTCAACTTATCTACATTAAACGAATTTTTGAGTGAATTCGGATTTTTTTCTTGTATTCACTCTTTTCAAAAAACCAGAAAACACCTTTTGAGTATTAAACATTACTTTATACCATAAACTTAATATTAAGTGTACTTTAAACTAGCGTTTTATCGTGCCGATAATTGTATATTTAACCCAAATTATGTGTTTGTCTGAACGATTACAGCCAATCAGTTTCAGTCAATTAATCAGACGAACAGAAACACTTCATTTTAGAGCTTGTTCAAGTAGGAAAAGTGGGCCGCGGTTTAAAAACAGAATACATTTTTTTAACTGTTGTGCAAACATAAATATTTGTTAAATACTTATCACTCGGCATCATAAACTAGCTGGCCTGGCCAGAATAATAAAATATTTTCTAATATTGAATTGCTGGATGCCATTCCGCGGTACATCTACAATTCGTAGAGAAACCCCGATTAATCGCTAATTCAGTTATAATGCCAACAGTTCTTCCAGTTTTTCAAATAAATTGAACGACTAAACTCCAGACCATTTCTAGCTACTCTTATTTATATTTATTCGGATTTGTGTAAAAACATGCCGCCATTCGAGAAATTAGATCGTTTTTAAAACTTGTTTTTATTCTGAATTGAAAAACAAACGGCCTACAATCCAACGTTTACAATAAGACTTAGTACAGCTGGTTAGATCACGCGTCACCACTTTCTAAGAAGTGCTAAATCACTTGGCACCTGTACATAAATGTAATAGTAATGATAGTGCTTCCACTTTAGAAACGTTTGGAATACGAAATCTAAGCGTATAAAACCGTTTTGCTGTAGACACTAGCTTAAGTCTAGAGAATACGGTATGATTACGTAATCATTAAAGATACCTTCTTCTACCATCATATCTATGTATACGTAGGTATTGTGTGATTTTATCTAACTTTGGTGACAATAATCGGCAAGATACAGGACCATCTTCAACCTTATAAAAAGTCTAATAGTAATATTATGATGGTCTTTAACCATCATATTATTATTTTTTCCGGGCAATAAAGGCAGTATTCAGCATTTCTCGATGCACTATGGTTGTCCAGCAAGCTCACGAACGGCCAGCGTTCGTCGCCGAATCTCTGGATGCTTTTTTCAGGTTCGAATTAGTGGATTAAATAATATTCAGGATTCCAGTCAATAAAAACATGCCTTTCATTCGAGTGTGACATTTTTATTATTTCTTTTTAAAAACAACATGACAACTGACGTTTCGTTCACAATAAAACCTCAACAATGGTGGAGACTGATATAGCCAGAAAGCGTCGTGGCAGACCTCTTTGGAGATGTTGTGACGAGCTGCACAAAAACAACACCATTGGTTCAAATTGGCTCTGGCTGGAAAGAATTGGAAGGAGAAAGACTTTTGACTTTGGAATCATACAGTGTGTCATGCAGTAATAGTAAGCAAAGATATAATTACAAATCGACTAACAAGTTCTCTAAGTTGCTTAAAACAAATATCACGTAACCTCGTAGTATTTTTAGACATTACCTATAAACCTCAGCTATTTGCATCAGATGATCTGCATTCCCAATGCAATTCTCAATGACTTTGCAAGTGTAACCGACTCCGCAGTAGTAACGTGTCTTGGTTTTCAATGGACAATGTTGTTTGGGTCGTTTTCGCTTCATTGTGCTATGGAAACTAAGTGGGCGTTCACTACGTCTTGTCTCTTTGACACCGTTAAGGCATTAGTGCCAGGAAGTGTTAAAAGTAACAAGTTGTCGACGATAGCGGTATTATCTATTAACATTGCCTGGAAATTGGATTAGGTTAGGAGACGGTTTAGTATTAAAAAACAGTTTATAGGAAAAATATTCATCACCATAATTTTCCTCCCTTTTTCTTGGATTAACGCAACAGATATGTTTCTTTCATCCTTCGGGAATAAATTATTTTAACGGAAAATAGTTTCATCATTACTATTTCCTTGTTTTACTTGGGTCCTACAGGTATTTTTCTTCCATCCTCCCCTGACATCTGTATTTAGAATAAATAAGACCTCAAAATTGTTTCATCATCACTATAATTTTCACAGCAGGCCTTCGGCAGATACTAAAGAGCTTTTCTTTCCTTCCATTTTATTTCTATTTTATCCGGCTTTTTCCGACTAATACTGTCGACATCTAAACTTCAACCGTTGACTCTGTACTTCAATTTCTAGGAGCTACCAAAGAAAATATTATGTTTGATATATACCTGCCTACCTTGCGAGGGGCCTTCAGTCAAAGGTGTGTTCAAGCAAACAAACCTGTTATTCTTACTTCATAACATTAATAGTCGTTAAATCAAAATAATATCCCCAGGCGTTTGTTTGTCAAACTTACATGAGAAAATTTATTATTCGACCGTTTCAACGTTGATCCTACCGACTAAGGCCCCTGGCTGTTTTTTAGTTCTACAATATATCCATTACATTGTTTTTTGTATCTTTAATCGGTTTATAATGAATATTTAATGCTATAGAATTTCGTGTCTAACAAAAAATACGAAGAGCGCAAAACGAATCGTATTTCCTTTTTGTATGTAATTTGGACACAATTTTAGCAAAATATGGTTGTTATTTTAGCGTTTCTCTTTTTCAGCTTCCGCGCGTGAGGATTTTCATCTTTGGTTATGACAGGGATTTATTGGTTGATGGTTTCCTAGAGTCTCGTAGAATAACATCCTTTAGACATTCTTCTTCTCTTCCATACATTCTTTGTTATTAGGTATTTAAAAAATGTTGCTATTAACTGTTCCAATACTAACTGTATCAATCGAAAACCGTCGAATGCTGGATATAGAACAAGCGTCGTCATTTCTGCTGGCCCTGTGTTTCTTGTAGAAGTTACTAGTCTTGCTACCCAAGTTATTACGACAAAATCCTCGATTACAAACGTAATATCCATCGACAGCACGTATTCCAAACCGACCATAACATTTCTACCAATATCGGCGGTTGCAAAACCGTTCCGCTCCTAACTTGCGCCGATCCGGTAAACCGCGTGTCCAATGGTGCTGTCCGGCGATTTGTCGTGCATCGCTTAACAATAAGCACACGTAAGTCGCACTGTCGCAGTCGCTGCGTCGGTACTTAGCGAAGGGGACACTTCGATTTCACGATGTAAGCGGTCTAATGGGTCTTATCCTTAAGTAGTGTTTAGTAGAGTTGCGGTATCGATGGTCGAGTAACTGTTTCTAAATACTGTTCTAATATTAGGAATAGCTGTTTTGTTCTTAAAGCTAACAACATTTGCGTAATGTTTTGTCTTTATTATTATCATTGGTTTTATGTTCATTTGTAAAAAATACGGCACGTTGGAATGAATATTAATTTAATTTTCATAATAACGGCTGTTATGAAATTGAAATTTCGGCACCTTCCGAGGTTATACTGCCTCATTAAAACATTCTAACTTGAAAGATAAAGTATAACCTAATGCTAATGAGAGGAAGTTCTTCATTAAATTCTAACAATCTTTCAACAAATACCCAATTTACCGACGCTGTAGTATTTTATGATCACAAATTTATTGCAGCCTCATTTTAAAGATTGCTCCTGTTTTCTGTTACCACAATTATACAATTTTCTATCAAAATTATTTAACAGCTCTGGGTAAAAATTACAACAATAGGCACTAAACGAAATGGTTACAAGTTTTAGACGTAGGTCAAAAGTTCAAGTAAGACGTTCTTGAAAATGTGAATGAACTAAGGAGGCGTCGCGGACGCAGCGTGCGAAAGAGATCATTCGCGCGATAAGTAACCAAGGCCAAATTATCTTTTTTTATAAGCAACCACGCCTGGATTTTTGCTGTTGATGCTTATGTTTTTTTGCTTCAAATTTAGATTTTATGATCACGGGTTAAGCAATCCAGACTCGTCCATAAAGCATTTTTTTGTAATCATGGTGTTAATTTAATTTATCTATCTTATCTTTAATCTGAAGTAAACACGTGTAGAATTAGTTGTCCATGTCAGCATGAGCATAATCTTAAAATTAAAATTTTAAAATACGAGATAAAAAGCTCTCTAGAATACCGATCAGTTTTAAAATAACAAGGAGCATTTTTTGCTCTCATTGTAGCCACGTATAACAAAATGAGGTTAAATCATAGGATAATAAAGAATTCTTATTCTTTGTATAATAACGGCAAGTTTTAAGGAAAGATGAAGTTTTAAATCCGTTCAAACTTTGGCACTCGTTCTGAAAAGTGTAGTATCAAATTAGTATTTTATTTTTATTTTATAACCAGATCCAACCCAAACTTCATAATATAAATGCGTTATTGAGTTGGTTTGTTAGTTTTTTACGCATTTACGCCTAAACCACAGAACCGATTTTGATGAATTTTGGCACTCAGAAAGAAAACAGGTCTCTGGCGACGGTTTTAAGTTTTTTTCTTTTATGGGTAAAAATGATGATGAATTACCGTGACCCTGGAACGTTGAGGGCTAGTGAAGGACACCGTGGATTTTAGTCAGTACGAGTCTGACAGTCCCTCCCGCCCTGCCCTGGGTGGGAGGACTCTTTTGATGATTTTACGACGATAAATAAAAATGGGTAAAAATGATGCTATAAATATAACGGCTACCGACTTTATGCCCAAATACAAACACTTAGTAAATAAGTTTGGCCCACTTATAGAAGGTAAGTAATGATACATTTTTTTTTTTTTTTTTCGTGGTAAAATCATCAGATGAGTCCTCCCACCCCGGGCAGGGCGGGAGGGACTGTCAGACTTGTACTGACTAAAATCCACGGTGTCCTTCAATAGCCCTTTGTGTTCCGGGGTCACGGTAATGAGATAAGTCCCGCGACCCCGGCAGGCTTTGGCCCTCTTGGGCGGGACCCCGTCATCGTGCTGACGCTCTTTGAGGCGCGCGTGGAACACAACGCGCCGTCGACCCGGGCATGGTCCATGGTCGGGCGGCGAGTTGCCCTTTACTCGCCGCCCGCATGCCCGCGCCTACGGTGGCCGGAGATCGTCTTGCGACGTCCGTCGCCGTGGGCGCCAACCACCGCGGGTGGGGCGGAGGGAGGACTCTGTCCTCTCTCTCTCGCGGCGCGCCTCCTCCTTCGCGAGCATTACTGCTTCGCAGAAGGAGGCGACCGCTTCCCACTCCGTCTCGCCCCGCAGCATGGCCGCAACCAATGCTGGGCGCGAGAGGTCTCCGCCTAAAGTAATGATACATAACAGAAGTATGAGTAAGTAAGGAGTATTGACCTCCATCTTGAAATGGAGTGAGAGGAGTTGTGAAGCACATTCACTCCTTTCCTGGTCCACCTAGTTTACTACAACCAGTATCACCTTATATTATTGAAATTGAAACTGTGATTAGATACGATAAAAATTATATTTCTAGATTATTCATGTATTTGCCACATAGGTATAAAACATAGAGCTTGTGACATGATAAGACATGGTCCCACTTAAAAGGACACCGTAACCCTGGAACCCAAAGAGAGACTGACGGAATTTATCTTCGAAATTTTAGTAAGTAAGAGTCAGAAAGTTCTTTCTAATCAAGACTGAGAGGTCCTTTGATGATACTACCACCCAAAAAAAATATTAAAAATTCATACAATAATATTAAATGACCACATACTGCTGATTCAATCTTTAATAATAGTTCTTAGATATAAAGGCTATAAAGGGCAAAGTTTGTTTGTAAGTGTAACATTCGGGACGAGTCCGATAATTTAATACTTCAGTGAAGCTCGATTATCACCGATGATGTCGAGCGAAGCCGAGGCAAAAGCCAAACTAAAAATACATCTAATAAAAGAAATAAATCAGCAAAAGCAAAAAAAAGCGCATAAAAACTGTATCAGTTCTTTTTACAACTAATCCTGTCATTCCAAATTTAAAAAGCTGTCAAAAGAAAAGAAAGAAACTGCAAAAACATGGCGACTTTCCTATAACTTAACAGTATCATTTAAAAAGCGACAAGTGTACCCAAGAAAGCGGAAAGGTCTGCTATTTGCGAGTGGGTGTTGAACGTGAGGTTATTGCGATCTCGTCGTACGTGACAGCATGCGTTCACGCACGAATTGTTACTGCTTACTTTACTGGCTTGCTAGTACTACTCCCAGGAGAGTAATGCTATTTAGGTAAACGGGTCATTGTTTTGTTTACAATGTGTCTTGTTTAATACGGTTGCATGTATGTGCACACGGCTGTTATTCTAGTACAGAAACATGAGTTTTATAAGAAGTCCGCCGCTTCGTAGCGTTGTGCCAATTTATTTAAGTCTTACTACTCCTGTATTAATTTTTTTTTTTACACCTGCACTTTTGAGGACTTAACGTGACCCTGAACATAATAGGTCCAGCCGTAGTTTCGGGTGTTTCATATACTTACGAACATAAGATTAGTTTGGGGTACGTTGTACCCTCTCGTAGTCTTTAACAGACTTTCTCAACAAAAGTACACGTAATTAACACAATTAACTCTGTGTACACATTATTTAATCTAAATAGATACTTAACAGCGTTTTAATTCATGCTTGAAAATTTTACTTTCTGTCCTTTATGGCCTTTCCACACACATGCGGCGTCTAAACGATTACAAAATTGTACACGTTTTGTACATACGCGGTTTCTCTTAACATTAGGGTAATGAACCGTCTCGAAAACGTGTGTAAGGAAATCTGTAGGTATGTGTGGAAAGGCACTTAGTTAACACAGTTACGTAAAGAGAATATTTATTCAATTCTTAATATATTATGTTAACTTACACTCTTTTTAACCGACTTCAAAAAAGGAGGAGGTTATCAATTCGACTGTATTTTTTTTTATGTTTGTTACCTCATAACTTGCGACTGGGTGAACCGATTTTCATGATTCTTTTTTTGTTTGAAAGCTGGTGCTTCCCGTGTGGTCCCATTGTCACTATTTCAATATCTGATGATTGGATCCAGGAGAAATCGAGGGAAACCCTCAAATTTTATTGGCCGACGCACCGTTTTTCGCAAATATTATGAAGTAATTTAAGGACTTGCGTATGGTAACCATCATCTCATGTAGCTGAGCTGATGATGGAAGGTACAACTCCTTAACAGTAAGGAGTAGGCATCGACTGACTTAGTAAATTATTTTTATCATTAAGTATTTCAAAGCACTACAATTTAATAAAGGTCTGGAGTATATCTGATGATGGAGCCGAGAGACAGTCGAGGGAACTCCTCAACGATTAACAGCAGCTATCTTGTGTTTGAGCTTGATTAATTTGTTTTGATAAGAACTTTACACCTAGATGAGTTGTAACTGTTATTAGGGGTCTGATGACGAAGACGAAGGACAGTTCAGGGAATTACGGTGTTCGGTGTGAATTGTCGGTGGCAAAAAAGTCAATGAAATATAAAAGCAAAGCCACCGACTTCCGAAAGAAAAGTTTTTTGGTAGGTTATTTTACCCTTTTTCGTGGTTGCATTTTTAGAAGTCGGTTAGATTTTTTTTTATTGTAAGTGTTGGTTACGAAATTGTTAAATTTCGCATTCCAAACTTGAATTTTGATGTTGCTTCTGAAACCTGATTTTATCTTGGTGTTTTTTTTTTTTAATTGGCAGAATTATGGTTGTATGTTTGTAATTTCTTTAAAATTCCAAACTAGTCTAGAGGATATACCTAAATATCTTCTAAACTATTCTAGAACAATAAACCATCGCTGTGCAGTGCGTATCTACGAGTCCTCTCGCTCTGGGTTGAGTGTAAGGGACTGTCAGTCTCGTACTGACTTAAAACTGCTCTGTTCTTTCAATTTGCGTTCCAAGACAGAACCCTTAAAATAAAAACCCTTAAAATACACAAAACGTCACGCCTTTAATCTTTGAAGGTTTTTTTTTTTTATTTCTTTTAATTTTAGGGACTTTTAAAACGCACAGCGCATGTCAGTCCCATCATAACCTAAAACAATATTTAAAAAAAAGGAGTTCAATCTATCAGGGCCATAAAGTCAAACAACTTTCTTGCTTCATCTGAACTCGGTTTAGCTAGTAATCGGTGGAATGTACCAATGTCGTTCTTGTTCAATTTTAGAGCCCTGAACAACCTGCTCCTATCAGCCTCATATCGGACACATTCCATCAACAAGTGATGTATGTCCTCTATAACTCCACACACCTCACAGTTGGGGGAGGTATTCTTTTTCATCAAGAAGGCGAATTTGTTACATGGATCTTTGAAGGGTTATAGGAGTGTGCTGAATAATCATATAAATATAATACTCCTGACGAGTTTTGTATAAATGTTTGAGTACAATAAAAGCCCAACACTATACCTACCTATCTCATAGAGCACGACAATTCATCGCTATGCTTTGTTGTGATACTCCTCTACAGTCACTAAGTTCGATGACCAGATCAAACGTGACTTCGTTTCGATCACCGTTCGCAGGTACCAATTACCGACAATCATGAGTTATCTTAATAACACGGTACTGTCCTATCACGAGAGTTCTGGAGCAAAACTTTATTTGAAAATCGCGGCACGCAATGGTATCATTAACTGTATCTTCGTCGAGGAATACCACGGAGATGGGAAACTTTAAGAAAAATAACTATCATGTATCTTCCTGGCAGTTTGTTTAAGTTGGAAACACATTGGATAAGTTAAGCGTATGTATGTTTTGACGGGATCCACCTTTTTTTTGCGTGGTAAAATCATGGTGGTGGTGGTGGTGGGGCGGGAGGGACTGTCAAACTTGTACTGACTTAAATCCACGGTGATCCTTCAATAGCCCTTTACGTTCCGGGGTCACGGTAATTCGTTAGTCCCGATTACGCTTAGGACTCATTTGATGATTTTACCAAAAGCAAAAAAAAGCTTATGTATGTTTTCTTTTTTTTTTATCTTGGTAATTTTGAAATGAGTCCTCCCGCAATGGGTGGAGCGGAAGGGACTGTCAAACTGACTACCATTGACGGTATTCCTTCAATCCCTTACGTTCCATGGTCACTGGACCCGCGACCCCGGCAAGTATTGGCCCTCTATGGAAGCCTCGTCAGAGCGTATGTATGTATGATCACATTAAAGTATGTTTGATGCAAAAAGGTTGAATTAGTGCTTCACTAGTTTAAATTGTTTCTGTTAGAATAACTAAATCCTTAGCAAGGCAGAGATGAAAGTATAAATAATATAAAGCAGAATATAAGCAGCACGACCAATAATAATAAATCGCTGGTCGTGCTGCTTATATTCGATACTGATATTCAATTGTTTCTGCTTAGTTTTGGTAACTTTGTACCTTTTACTGAAACAACACTATTATACGCTATCGCCTTAGTAACATAGTCACACCCTTATATGTTGGTCTTGGGAAATGGAGTACAGTGTTCGTGAGCTTTGAATATCTAACATAATAAATTACAGATGATTATTCAAAGTTTCATTGTTTTAAAAGGTAATGAATCTAGGAGATTTATGAATGAGTTTAATGTTTGAACTTTAGACCATTTTGGGTCATTTTGACTAAGATCAATAGCGTAAGAAAGTCTCAACGATAAACGTTTTATAAATACTTATTAACCGACTTCTTTATTATTTTACTTTGATATACTGCTTACTGCTCCAATATCGATATAATATTCTTACGTAACTTCTATTTGGAAAATAAGTTACACATAAGATTCATGGGGTGCTAAGACAGGAAACCTCCACGTGCGCCCGTGGACTGGAGTTCCCTCTCGGATACGTCCGGGGGGAAGACCAGTTTTTCGGGCCGGTGCGCCCTGGGATGCGGGCAAAAACTCTCCTTAGGCACTGTGTGCCTAAGGGGTTTCTTTGCCCGTATGCAAATAGCCTGTCGGGTGGACGCTCCAACGCGTGTCCCTCTGAACAGCAGAGGGCACAGCGGCGGAGCGGGCTTGCGGACGGTGAGTAATGGGTATGCTCGCCGTCCGACCAAGGACCAAGCCCGGGTCGGTGGCGCGTCGTGTTTCACGCGTCACCGACGGGGCCCCTTATGGGGCCAAATGCCTGCCGGGGTCGCGGATTTTTCTTAATCCAGGATACCGTGGCCCCGGAACGTAAAGGGCATCCGACGGAACACGGGTGGATTTTAGTCAGTAAGAGTCTGACAGTCCCTCCCGCCCCACCCAGGGCGGGAGGACTCATTTGATGATTTTGCCACCCTAAAAAAAAAAAAAACACATAAGATTCATGTACGTAACTTAAGGCTTCGGTATACTTTGCACTATTTTTCCTTTTAGCATGTCTACCTCATATAATTATAATTATCTTATAATCTATTAGTACGTATCACTGACTATAAGACGAATTCATTATGTAATAGCGTGCATAACGATCTATTGATTGTAATCAGTCGGTTATTGAAAGCCAGTGTTGCTTAGCAGTAGGTACTTAAAAGCGTAGATACTTATCGTCTTCCGTTAGCGTTTACGGTTTATTTAAACGGCCAGACTCTATTATAATCATAGAATGCAAGATAAATATTATGAAAAAAAGAATAACAGGTAAAATCACGCATTTCGAGATTTTTTTAAGGACTTCGATGGAATATAAAATTCATAAAAATAAAATAAAACTTTTCGATAGCACAGCGCATCTATTTTTTAAACGTTGATTTGTATGCAACAGTGATATTTCAAACATACATCATTTTATTTATTTATTATTTATACACATACAGCTATCATTACAGTTTCCCAATTCGATAGTGCAGAAAAACATTTTACAATAATTTAAAAAACATAAACGTTAAACAATAATTTAGAAGACATACTTTACACTACAAACACGAAAAACTTATAGCATGTAATGCAATCATAGACTAAGGGTACTGAAATCTTATAAAAAATAACAGCAATAATATGTAGTTATAAGCAATACGTGAATAATAAAACAAAAACCGGCCAAGTTCGAGTCGTACTCGCCCATTAAGGGTTCTGTAGCAGCAAGTAACATAATATAAAAGTTCTTGTAGATGGTTGTTTACTTTAAAAGGTAAAATGCGGTTTACGATTTATGACGTACTAAAAAAAACTAATTACTTGTCTTGATCTCGTTCAAACCAATTTTCGCTTGTAGTTTGCATGGAAATGTACATCATATATTTTTTTTAGTTTTATCTCTTATTTTAGAAGTTACAGGGGGGGGCACATTTTACCACTTTTAAACTGTTTAACTGTTCAGTTTTGAAAAAAATAATATTAGTAACCTCAATATCATTTTTAAAGACCTATCTATAGATACCCCACACGTATGGGTATGGTGAAAAAAAAATTGAGTTTCAGTTCTAAGTATGGGGAACCCCCAAAATTTGTTATTTTTTTTGTAATCCTAATGCGGTTCACATAATACATCTACCTACTTACCAAGTTTCAACAGGATAGCTCTTATACTTTCTAAGAAAAGTGGCTGTGACATACAGACGGACAGACAGACAGACAGACAGACAGACATGACGAATCTATAAGGGTTCCGTTTTTTGTGATTTGGCAAAGGAACCCTAAAAATACCGGTCATATTCAGGGAATTTTCAATAATAAACATACTTCATCCGTAGATAGCACATCGTTTAGTAATACGTCTCTATTACCAATACAAATAAACATCTAAGAATTTAATAAAGCAATTCCTATCTATAATTCCATTCAAAGACATAATTCATGCAAATCGCAAACAGTTATGCCTCGCTTAATTATGGATGAAAGAAAATGGCGTATGCTTTGCTTGTGCATTCACGATTGGTTCCTGTGATTAAATCGGACCTTTGTAGGCCTATCTCTTAATAGGGGTAGTAAAATAAACCTAACATAAAGTAACATTCGCTAGAATCCTCATTACAAGTGAATGCTCAAGTTTATCAGACACATTTACATTTTATTTGAGCAGAACTAATGAAACATAAAATCAAGCAAAACACTGCACTTTTCAAACACCCGAACCGTTAAATAAATTCAGTATTTTACGAGTACTTCGCGTTCACTAACGCGAAACAAAAAAGGCCGTCCATTCTTATTATTCTATCAACTTTTCAATGTAAACCTTTAGCACCTGTTAAACGCATTTAGAATTGCAATGTTGCGGAAATTATCAAGGAAATGTATGAGAATAGTATTATAAACTTATCGAATCGAACACGAACGTGCTGTTTAGCGTGTCACGTCACGTCAATTTCCTTACGAATTCAATAGCGTTCGCGTTTTTACTGTCAAGGCAAATGTGACCTTGTCAGTATATTAATTGTTGTTGATTAATTAAAGTTTTATTACTACAAACATTGAATAACTCCCATTCAATTTGTTTTTAATGATTTTGAGCATGCATCTGGTGATTGGGTTTTAAAAATACTCGTATTTTAGATAGAACAGAAGGCACATCGCACTCAAAGCATTCCCTTTTTAACTTACTTCAAAAAAGGAGGAGGTTATCAATTCGACGGTAGGATGTTTTGTTACGCGACTACTCCGCCAATTATGGACCGATTTTCAAAATTCTTTTTTTGTTCGAAAGGAGATACTTCTGAGGTAGTCCCATAGTCACCAAGTCAGGATTTGATGATTGGATCCTGGAGAAATCGAGGGCAACCCTCAAATTTTATGGGCTCACACATCGTGTTTCGCAAATCTTATGAAGTAATTTAAATACTTGCGTATGGTAATCATCATCTCATGTACCTGATCTGATGATGGAAGGTACAACTCCTTAACAGTAAGGAGTAGGCATCGACTGATTTAGTTTGTGTTCGCATATACCCGGAACTACAAGTCGGATTTAAGTAATTCTTTTTTTTTTGTACTAGGTATCATTCAACTTAGGGAATACTGCAAGTTTCATCAAAATCGGTTCAGTAGTTTTTGAGATAGGGAATTTTATTAGCTTATTGTGTATGAGCGATGTTATTACCGGTGCTACGGATTACAAAATTCTAGTGTACATGTAAGAAGATGTCGCCCGCATGCCCGCGCCTTTGTTGGCCGGAGATCGTCTTGCGACGTCCGTCGCCGTGGGCGTCTACCACTGCGGCTGGGGCGGAGGGAGGACGCTGTCCTCTCCCTCACGCGGCCCGCCTCCTCCTTCGCGAGCATGACTGCTTCGCATAGGACCACTTCCCACAATTTAGTTTTTTTTTTATTGGAAAACATACACAGAAGGGATTGACAATTTTTAAATGCCCTTTTAGTTCGGTAACGTATAAGACATTCCCGCAGCATTAAGCATAGTCATGTAACAACTTCGTTAAACGTATTCTTGTCCGTTTCCACACCGATTAAATCGCTGGCAAAGCCAGTAAGTTACTATGCCAACAACAAAACGAATTATAATTACAAATCCTATAGCTATACATCTATTATCTATTGCCAATAGAAAAGCTTACTCCCGATATAGTGTTTGAATGGTTTCCGTTGACCATAGACTGTTACTGACTCTATAAGGATCGGGTTGCTTATGCGCATGCCAACCAAACTAAGATGTTGGCTATGTTTCCGATACGATTCGGATAGATAGTCATCTACACGATTGTTTGATTGTAATTGTAATAATGAAATTGAAACCCTTTAAAGACCGGTTTGAAAATGATTGTAATACAACGATGAAGAGATAAAGTATTGTAGGGTTTTTCCTTCAGGAATTTCTGTGTTTTTTGTCATGACGCGTGAGGTGGAAACAATCTTATCCCTCTACATGGGTTCCAAAACATAATATGTGAAATGCCAAAAAAGAGTGATTTTATGTTACATTCCTTGCAAAAAAAACACGAATCAAATCATTATCTTTCACTAGCTGCTCCCCGCGGTTTCGCCCGTTGATCGGTTCCTATTGGTCCTAGCGTGATGTTAAATAGCCTGTAGCCTTCCTCGATAAACAGACTATCTGACAGAAATATAAATTTTTATATTTATTATTATTATTAATTTTAGACATCAATTTTTTCAATTTGTACTAGCAGTTTCTGAGATTAGCGCATTTTTCAGTTTCATTATATTGGCATAGATTAGGAAACATCTTGTTTATTTTTCTTTCAGAATTGGATTCAAGATTGCTTCTCTGAAACTCATGTATAGCACGAAACAGACGTTACATTAACCAAAAAATAAAAAAGTGTGAAAAAATAAACGAAATTACAGCTAAATTCAATTACCAGCCAGTACGTTCGCACAATAAAATTGTCTATTACTTTTTACCGAGATACCACAACCGAGGATGATATAATAATATAATTTGGTTTGGTAGCCAAGTGATAGTAAGTTTCAAACATTGTGTAGTTACGTAAAACGGGTAATGGTAAGATGTAGGGGCGTCTAGATTGCGGAGTTAGGCGGCAAGATTCTTCAGTGATTAATCACTTTTAGGTACAACCCATCTTCGTTCTACGATCTTGCTGAGTCATATTGATGCCCTAAATTTTCTTGTGTAGAAAGCTACGGGTCTGAAACCGCCACTTTAGCAATGTTGTCAGAATTTTACGATAAAATTCGAAAAATAGATTATTATACTCAAGCAATACAATAATGAAATAATTACAATTTGCAAAATTGCTAAACAAAAACATTGAAAGTTTTAGACCCCACTGAACTCTGTTCTGATATCTACAGCCAAATACTAAAGAAACATTTTTATTTATTAAAACCAAAATGTAGTTTGGTTAGCAAGTTATAAAATAACATAGCCATCTGTAAAGGAAAACTGATAAAAAATACCCTTTACTATATTATTTATGATATTATGATCACGTCTACACAACCACAGACTTTTTCACAGGGTATAAAAAGACCTTGTATTCAATAAAAACATTAAAAAAATCTAGTAGCTAGGGCTACTTGCAATACGTGACGACAATAAATAGAGACTATATGCGACCACAGAGTAGTTATAGATTGGAGCAATACTGCACTTATAATCGTGGACATCGCGAAAGGCGACTGCCATACGCTGGTATGTCACACAGCGCCATTATTACGAGCGTTATCGTAAAGCATAATGATTTCGACAATAAAATAAGGATTTGTGGGCTCTTTCGAACCTATTCGTATTTCATTCTCATTTAGATAAATTGATTGTGAATAAGTCACGTTATTATGTAGTTTACTATCAAAAGTGTTTCCAAGTGGTGAGTTTCAATTGAATTAGCAAACACTCCATTAATTTACTTCTCCACGTATTCCGGTGAAGCGAAGCGTTGAATAAATAACAACTTACGAAGTTCAGAGGCTTCCTCTTTCGCTTTCCGAGGTTTCAACGTTGGATATTGCATACTTAATCGCTTATGAACGTAATCATAATTTATGTCAGATTTATGACTGGCCTCCGGGCTCGAGCTTTTTTAATTTATGGAATAATTGAACGATGGTGTAGGGAATTAGGTCTTATGGAGAATAGGTCAGAAATTTTTATAAGCACACTTCAAGTTCATCGGTATTTTGACGGGGTCCCCCATAGAGGACCAAAGCATGGTCACAGGACTGTCTATGTAGGTAATCTTGACCCTGGAACGTAAAGGGCTATTCAAGGAACACCGTGGATTTTAGTCAGTACGAGTCTGACAGTCCCTTCCTCTCCACTCAGGGCGGGAGGACTCATTTGATGATTTTTCCAGGATAATATATTATAAAATATACATAATGTATTAGGTACCAGGATAAAAAGTATCCTATGTGCGCCCGGCACTCTCACGCATTTCTCTGGCATTGGTCGAGGACATGCTGCGGGGGGTGAGACGGAGTGGGAAGCGGTCACCTCCTTCCGCGAAACAGTCATGCTCGCGAAGGAGGAGGCGCGCCGCGTGAGGGAGAGGACAACGTCCTCCCTCCACCCCAGCCGCAGTGGTAGACGCCCATAGCGACGGACGTTGCCAGACGATCTCCGACCTCCGTAGACGCGGGCATGCTGGCGGCGTGTAATGGGCGACTCGCCGCCCGACCATGCGCCGGACCGCGAGGCATTCGACCGATTTCATTCAAATCCGTTGCATAGTATTTGTGTGTAAGAGTAATAAACATCCATCCATCCTCACTGACTTTTGCATTTATGATACTTATAAATTTGAAGTAAGATTACCTACATTAAATTAGTTGCAGTGCATTAAGTATTCACATTCCTTGCCCCAGTCATGGAATGTCAGATTGCATAATATTTATAAAGAGCCACTTCGTGTCTGAGCTTTTATCGTTGATGACCATATTTTAATTCAAGATTAACACGTTTTTCGTCCACACCCAGTTCTATAATGATTTTCATACAAAATTATTTTAATTTTATAAAATTCAAATATTCAACTCATTTTAAATACCTACTGACTTATCATCACAGTTATTCAAGCTTAGACACATTTATTGATATAAGGAACTGCAAATCACCTGGTTAACCATTTATTGCAGGTATCCAATCATATTTCAGTTACAATATCTATGACAGACGGAGACAGGTCATTTAAGTTTACGAAACCACACAAATCAATATTATTGCGCTCTTTATCATAACTTCACGAGCTGGAAACTGTCCACAGATTGACGTGACGAAATCTGATCTATATTCTTAATACAAGTATAATATATATACAAATATGAGTATAATGTCCATAAGTACACCGTTTACCTCGGCATAATTGTATACCTGTTTTGGATTGAGTAATTTCTGGTATAAAATGAGAGTCATGTGCAATTTTCGCTCCTTTAATAGATAATAATAAATCAACTCTAGATACATAATTGAAGGCAGAACTTTATAACGACTTCATCATTAGGTATAAGATTGTTATTACCATAATCAACTAAATTATTTGAAACAACTAAATTCCCCGCCGCGTCTGTGTGTGAACGTGATTAACTCAAAAACCACTGCATGAATTTTCATATAATTTTAACTAAAAGCCGTAACGATTCACGAGAAAGGTTTAGGTGTAAAATTTATTAAGATCCGGTGTATTTTATGATAATTATTGATGTTATTGGAAAAAAAATCCACCGCTGTGAAGCCGGGGCGGCAGCTAGGTAATATGTCTATAATCTCTATCGTCATTCATAAGTGCATTGTCAATATCTCTATCAAAACAAGTCTTATAGACTTAAATCCCTTCGGACAGTCAGACTGAGTCATCCGTCTTAAATCAATTGAAGCGGCACAATGTTTTTGTTAACTGTCAATCATCTTGATCGATTGTCCGCTCCTCTACCAATGACCCGTTCAGAAATATCGATACGAACGTTGAATAGATTTACAGACACCGTAATCGATTAACGAGGTAGGTACCTAAACCAAGTCTGAGTGATCTCATCAGGTATGAACCGTGGCCTTGACTGAGTAGTTACATTGGAAGGTCATGCGCACGATTTATAGACAATCTGATACATAACAAGCTTATATCTGCGGCTTCGCCTGTGTGGAGTTCAGTAATTGTTATTTAGTATTTTAAACATATAGCTTTACGTACAGTACCCTTTTTTTTTTGCGTGGTAAAATCATCAAATGAGTCCTCCCACCCCGGGCAGGGCGGGAGGGACTGTCAGACTTGTACTGACTAAAATCCACGGTGTCCTTCAATAGCCCTTTATGTTCCGGGGTCACGGTAATGAGATAAGTCCCGCGACCCCGGCAGGCTTTGGCCCTCTACAGAGGGGGCCCCGTCATTATGCTGACGCTCTTTGAGGCGCGCGTGGAACACAACGCGCCGTCGACCCGGGCATGGTCCATGGTCGGGCAGCGAGTTGCCCTTTACTCGCCGCCCGCATGCCCGCGCCTACGGTGGCCGGAGATCGTCTTGCGACGTCCGTCGCCGTGGGCGTCCACCACTGCGGGTGGGGCGGAGGGAGGACACTGTCCTCTCTCTCACGCGGCCCGCCTCCTCCTTCGCGAGCATGACTGCTTCGCAGAAGGAGGCGACCGCTTCCCACTCCGTCTCGCCCCGCAGCATGGCCGCGACCAATGCCGGGCGCGAGAGGTCTCCGCCTATCGCCGCCGTGAGGACACGTCGGTGCTCTGCCCAAGCGGGGCAGTCTTGCACCGTATGCTCTACTGTGTCCTCCGGGCGATCTTCGCAGTGGTGACACCCAGGCGTTTCCTCCTTTCTCCTTAGACACAGGTACCTCCCGAAACTTCCGTGTCCGGTGAGGACCTGCGTCATGCGGTAGGTTAGGACGCCGTGACTCCTATCCAGCCAACGTACAGTACCCTTAGCACGAGTTTTCACTCTTTTACTTTACAGCGTCTTTTCAGTATTTACAGCGATTCTTGTATGAAAAAATGGAACAGCGCCTCTGGTGTGCGAAGAAGGAACTAATTTTTTCCTTGAAAATTGTCAATTTGAAATTGTCAAAGTTCCAGTTTACTTTACGTCTCAAATACAGAAAACTCGTGCTAAGGGTACTGTTTCCATACAGCATCAGCTATCTATTAATGTCCTGTCAAGGTCGATCTTGACAGCAGCTTTGGAGATTACCTCAAACCGACAGAGATATTTTTTATAGATAGTAAAATTATAAGGAATTTTTAAAATGTTTGATGTTATAAAAGACTATTATTTTGAGTGTTTACCCGTGGTTCCAGTGGGTCAACCCATTACCGGGTCCACGGGTAATTTAAATTACCCGTGGTCCCATGCTTAGGAATTTTTCACTGAACTTTGGCTATATCGATATCTATAGGTAAAATTTAATTACCACCATATACCAAACTTTATAAAAGCATATTAGGTACCTTATTCTTAATCATTTATTTCAATTAAATGGACGTGGTTCAGGTAGACGGAGCCCGCTGCGCGGGGCTCCTATTTCCGTGTGCATGGTTTAAAGGAACCTAACCAAACCGAACTTCGGGGTGCCACTGACGTCTACTTTCAAAGACACCAACAACTATTGAGGCACCCCGAGGTTCGGTTTGGTTAGGTTCCACGGGACCACGGGTAATTTAAATTACCCGTGGACCCGGTAATGGGTCGACCCACTGGGACCACGGGTAAACAGCTACTATTTTGATGTTACAAACAGACACCTCAATTTTGTTTGTTGGTTGTTTTAACGTCAACAAGTTCTCGTTGAGGCGAATTTTCTCGTAATTGATCAGCACCTTCCTTATTTGAATAAGTTTTTACTCTTTTGTATTGTTTGCCGTGAACTCTTACTTTTTGTTCATCAACATTTCTTCTGTGTTTACTATGATGTAAGAAGATCAAAGTTAACAATAGCACGCCTATTACATTCAAAGTACTTGTACTATAATTGTTCTTTTTATAATATAATGTCCTACCACAATTCTTCCCTACTGCTCTACCCACTAACTCCTCTCTTGTTCCTTCTCGAAACAATCCTTGCGATAATGCATTCCACGTTATTACAATTCCAAGTTCTTCTATAAACTCAATTATTTCCAGATTAAATTTAGAAACAGTAAAGTCTACAGCCAACGGCTCATTTGTTCACACAACTTCTCCAAAACTAACAGTCAAACAGTCGTTTGCACGCACAACCGCAACAATCTCATAGTTTCGCGTGTTTGTTGCGAAACTGAACAAAACCAAAGCTGTATTATTTGCTTCAATTATCTCTCTACCAACATTTGGTAATGTCTTTGTACTTGTGTAGATAGGCCTATATGGGGAACAATGGTGCCAAGACTACTGGCACTTCACGCACGAAATAATGAACGTACTGTTTGTTCAAAATATATTTGTTCCCGTGGTGTTTACTTCAGCTATGCTTTTAGCAGGTTTCTCCTATAGTGGAACTAGAGAATGGAAATACTGGCATATGGCGTAATCTTGTGCTATTCCAGCTCTAAGTGTCAGTAAGAGCATAAGTAATATTAAGCACAACATTGGTATGAATTATGCCGTTTGATCATAATGAGACTGCTTGCATCTGTAGTTCGCTGAGCTATTCATAATTCGTCTCTGTCGTCCATATAAGTACCTTTATTAGCACATCATAGTAATTACATTAATTCCAATTTTTCTTCACTATCACAACATTGCAACGTCAATTTCGTATTCGTTGTTACAGGACAAAGATATTCACAATATATGCTTTTCACAAGTTTATACGGTACTGACCTTACCCTTTATACCTCCATCAATCATTCTCTCCCCGGCGGCGGCGTTTACATTTATATTACCTCCGTTATTTTCACTTCCAAAGGAAACATTAACTTCTAAACTCGTAAACCAAACATTCAAAGCCATTTATTTATCAGTTTTCTAAACCACTGTTTCCTAATTAATCATTTGAGCTATTACCCTTGTTGTAAAGGTCTGCCATTATGTGCGTATCTGTGGAATGGATTATATCTACTAGTATTTTAATTAAGTGCTTAACGGATGCGATTCAAATCTAATTGCTCGTGCGATGAGCTATTTACGTAATATACACGCATATATAATTATGCATATGAAATACAGCGTAACACTGTTTCGTAATAGGCCGAAAATTAACGTGTTTTAGTAATAAATCACCAGTTACAGAACTGAGTGAATTAACATGTTACGAATTCCAATTTATTTTTATTATTGCAGAGCGATGGGTACGATAAAATTCAAAAATTGCATGATTGACATACTTTTTCTTGTTTCAATGCAGGTGGTCGATTCGTCGCAGATATAGTTAGGTTTAAACATTCTTCAACTTTGGTTTCATCTTGCAAAAAATTCTTGTGGACTCGACGAAAGTAAACATGTTGAGTCACATTGTGTCATAAGTGAGTGGAATTGTTTCTAACCATTGACTTTCCTTGTTTGCACAAAACTCTTGCAACGTTTTTGTTGTTTTTTTTTTGTTAGACTATTTAACAATTTTTTTGAGAAGTAATGTTTTGCAGTCCCTACTGAAGCAGTCTAATAAATCTTCAATCATGTCTATCACTGAATCCAGAGCAAGGGAAACCAAATCAAAACCTTTCATGACATTGTTACAAATAAACGTAGGTGTGTTCAATATAAGGCGTGCCCATCAAATCACAGTTTCCCCTTGCACTTAGTAATTGATAAGTAACGACCTTCTTGATACGATGGCATGAAGGCGGCCTCGCAGCACATTGAATAGTAATGCGACTCTACGAGTTTCCATTACTATATACGACACGTCAATACAAACTGCTTTCTAGATTTTGCAATGGTAATTTTATCTCGAGAATTTGCATATCTTCACTGCAATGAGAGTTTATTTAGATTTTCAGATGCTGCTTTAATGTTGAGTGCATCTCAGTATTTAATGTTTGTTTTGTGTTATTATCTGCTTTGCCTTCACTTTATATGCTAATAAAGAATTACGCAATGTTATCATTAATATGCATACATAACAGCACTTTTTTAACTCAAAATCTTGCTTGCAGTTATATTTGCAGTGGTTCAGTTCTCCAGTTTCCTCCACATTGCGGAAGTTTTATTTACATAAAAGTCTGTTGTCACTGAAGAAATATGCGGTTTCGAGTGCAATGGAGTTGCGTAAATGTTTTGTTTGTAAACACTGCGCGTCTGTCAAAGACAATTGACCCATTTCAATCTCACTTCTTTACCAGTGTCAATAGAGACACAAACTGATTCGAACCTTATGTCGATGACATAGGGAAGTGTGACTGAATAGATTTGCTTCAACGTTGACAAAAAGATTGTGGTAAAGAAAATTTGGCTGGTGAAAGTAACTCAAATTGTAATCAAGAATTAGAACGAGTGCATCTTTGTAGTGACAGGTGTAATAATAGATTACCCGATTATGTTGAGGAAGAAAGATTCAGATCTCAGAATTAGCATCTTACAGTGATAAAATTAGCCAAGAATAAACTGATTCTAAAACAATTTCTTGTTTAAGCCATAGAAAACACGTGAACAAAAGTGGCTAATTTACCATATCCGAAAGAAATGATGCGTTACCAAAGCTTTGTATGTAAAGACTACAATAACCCACTTTCTAAAGCCGACATTTATGAATTCCAAAACGACAAGGCTTACTTACAGTGTAGCGTATGTTGTTTTTTGCGGAAACCAATGTTTTTTATCTACCATCAAGACGAAAGTTCATAAAAAGATGAGAAATGAGAATGATTTTTAAAGGTAATCTCTCTTATTTATCTTCTTTGACAGTGAACAGGAATAAAAAGTAACATATTTCTTCATCAGTATTCCGAACGTATTATTTTTGGAGTTTAAACTCTTTTCCTATGTTATTGAGATCAAGCTACGAAATCACGTTTTTCCGTACCGCTACCAGCTTGAAAGAAGCTTTGTCTCCACAATGTAATACAAAATTTTGGTTTTTTATTTTTCATATTTTCAGTAGGTAGTATGGTATGAAAGTGAGTCTTAGTAACTAGTGAGGCTAAATCAATTAATATTGGCAAAAAAAAAATATACCCAATTATTCCCCAATATAATTACTAAATTACATGTTCCATTCGTTACATTAGCTGTCAGTTGCCCGTACTTGCTACTACCTACTACTCGTAGCAATTAACCGAAGGTTCGGCGACATGTCGTAACACTGGTTGGTGGACTTTAGCGGTTGCTGGAATGTGATCATGATTTACGAGTGTGTGTCTGTAAATGTTCCGTACGTTTGTTTTATGACCGTTGCCGAACAACTGGTTTGGTTACCAATGTTACTTTTAAGTTTTGGTTGGTTTTGTTCGTTGCTTTAAACTGGTACTGGTTGTTTTCATGGAGGTCTTGCTTTTTATAGAAACCGGCTTTCAGGAATGGAAAGTCATTGTAGAAAAAAAAACTCGAAAAATAAATCGTCATGATGATATATACACTCAATATGAAGACAAATAGGTCTACTTTAATTAAGTTAAAATATAGTATGGTGAAGCTTTTTAAACGAAAAAATTGGGGCCTTTTTTTACTCCTCATTCTTTCTTGAATAAACGATAACTGTTTTAAATAGCCCATTGTGTAAACCAAAAACACCATTCCAACCACCAACAATTTACAATACCATAAATATCCTTAACCCGTAACGCATAAGTTGGCAACAGAAAATTTCTTGATAATAAGTGGTATGCCGTATAACAGGAAGCAATGGTTGGCAATAAGGCACGATACTAAACAATAAGAACGTTCAGAAACACAACTTAGAACAATATTGATGTCAGAAGAGAGTTCTTAAAAGTTCCTTTAGTAAACCTTTCAAGAGTAGAAGACTTTTGAGATACGTAGGAAGTAAGAATGGTTCATCATCATCAGCTGGAAGACCTTCATTGCTAAACAAAGGTCTCTTGATCACCACGATGAACGACAATCCGCTATTTTGCATTCATCGGTTACGTCAACACTTACATAGATGATTTATTTTGAAGTCAGATTTGTAAACTGTTAGTTTTGTGCTGCAATAAGGCTGCAGCTAACCCACTGACCACAAAACAAAACAAAACAAATCAAATCAAATTTATAATAAAACGAACATAACTTGTCTCAAACGTTAAGTACGATACAAATATTTTCTACAAAGTATGTAGGACCAATTTTATCTATATTATATTAAGAATAGACAAAGTTATTACATGGTTACAATTCGTCATGGTACTACTTGTCATGAACTCATGACTGAGGAGTCGCAATATTTTTTTTTCTCTACATTTAAAAGACGCCATACCTGAAATGTTAAAAATCTTCCTACATTCTGCCATTTTGTCGACTAAACCCGTTTCTGAAACCGTTTCTGCAAGAAATGATGATCATGCACCTAGAACTAGAACTGATATTAATCAGTCTAATATTCTGTAAAGAAATGGGCAAGTATTAGAACTTATAAAAGTGACGCTTCAGTGAACACTGAGCCTTCTTTCTGTCTTTACTCCACGGTGTCAGTAACAATTTCCTAGCAAATTGAATGGTGACGTGGAACAGGCGTCGCGTGACGACTCCGTAACGATGTTGACAACAAAATACTGTTCACCAACACTCAGTGGGTAAAGAAATTTATGGAGATATTGTTTCCCTGTTTGTAAAACTATTTTATTTTTGTTGGCAAGGGGTTTTTTTAAATGGAATTATTGATACTAAATCCGTTTTGTACATGAAAGCACCTACTGATCTTGGTCTTCAAAGAATAGTTATTCCGTAATGATAGTTTCAAATAAATATGAAACTGTACAATAGCTTAAAAAGTTCGTTGAACACGACGACATGCAATGATACAAAAGTCCTGATGTATAAATATATTTCAGCTAGATACATAATTCTTAGATAACGTAACGCTTCGTTCATTTATGCAGAGTGGAAAAAGACCAAGTGGAACCGGAAAAGAACATGTTACTTTGCATTTGTTATCACTTGACGAGGCTAAGATCGAGTTTATTTTTCTAGATTATCACTAAAGATTTACTAAGAAAAAGTGCATCCTAACCGCAGTTACTTTTTATGGAGCAACGTTTCTAGATGTTAGTGGGCAACATCCAATAACAAAAAGTTATTTGACGTTGGTCGCTCCACCAAAAATAACCAGTTCATAATCAGTTTACTAGAATGTTTTACTCTTTAAACTAAAATCGAATTTACGTCATCCAATCTAATCTAATACGAAATATTGCGTAGCCTGATGAAATATTTATGTTCTCTCGAGTCGTAAGCTAGGTAACTGTTGTTCAAAATGAAGAAATACGTCACAAAAACTCGCTCACTGATAGACAGTCCAATCAAATCTACATGTAAGTTCTCACCTGTACAAATGCCAATAAACTGTCAAACTTCACAATACCTAATTACCGCATGGAGAAAAAGTCATTGCAACGAAACAATGCTGCCACCAAAAAAGAAGGTATTGTACTCGATTATAGAAGCCCTATTCGATAGACGCAATCGATGCGGTGGCTAAGAAAATAATTCTGAGATAAACCCTATGGGAGAGATGTAATCGAAAGATGATGTGAATCTAATGTAAGAAGAGATGTTCGAAGACTTAATAAAAATAGGGATCAGAGGCAATTTCAGAGAGAAAAGAGCGACGCATTTGGCGTAAGTACAGAAAGAAATAAGAATAAAATATATAAATGCACGCTTTTCTGTTATTATGATGATGTAAAAATTACAAAACAAACAATTTAAGATACTTAAATTATTTGTATGCAGCTGTATAATATGGTAATGCAGAATGTGAATCAAACAACAGACGTGAATCTTTTGCTACTATCCACTAGACCCTGTGAATCCTGTTTTAAACGATCGATGCCTCAAATTCAGAGGACGCAGCGTATGCTCCTATGCACGTAGACTCTAGTATACAGGGTGATTTGTTATTCGATGCAGTCCTTGAAATGGGTGATACTAGACCTTATTTGCAACAATTTTAACCCTGACAATATGGGGTCTAAACTGACTGGTTTTAGAGATATCGAACTTTAAAGATTTTCCGAAAAATTTCTACCTCTCCCTCATTAAGTGCTTATTGTTAGAAAGTAACGGTAGTCACCACTTAGAATTTATGCTTTTCTGATAGAATATGAACGACTGAATCTAGTGAATACAAGTTTGTTGTAAAAATAATCATATCTTGGGAAATTAAGTGTCATAAAGTTTCTGTTTTGAAGATTTCTGAAAACTTTCCTTGTCTTTCAAAGCATATTTTTCAAAATAAATGTATGACACTTGGTGTACAAATTACAGAAAAAACTTCCTTGTCTCATCAGCTTTCTAAAATGGTGTCACAGTATCCACTTTTAGTTAGTGTGTTACCAGAAAATTAGGGTTGTTACTAACAAAGTAGTAAATCAAAGAAAATTGGTTCTAATGTTTTTTCGACCCAACATTTTTTTTCTGTGGTTTTGGTCCAAACTGCTGTCTGATATTAGCTTTTTGAGTCAATGCGCTTAATTTTGGTCGATCGCATCAAGCAAAATCGGTCTTTATCTGGAGTATTTTTACCTATGGACCAGATAGTCAAACCATCTATTTTCTTTCATTTGAAACAGCTACTTGAAACAAATGTACAATGACTGAATGTTTAAAAGCTCTGGTTTCGCAAAAAAAAACTAAACTGGCGTGCATAAAAGTTGGGTCACCCTACTTGTAGGACAGGTAAAAATACTCCAGATAAAGACCGATTTTGCTTGATGCGATCGACCAAAATTAAGCGCATTGACTCAAAAAGCTAATATCAGACAGCAGTTTGGACAAAAACCACAGAAAAAAAATGTTGGATCGAAAAAACATTAGAACCAATTTTCTTTGATTTACTACTTTGTTAGTAACAACCCTAATTTTCTGGTAACACACTAACTAAAAGTGGATACTGTGACACCATTTTAGAAAGCTGATGAGACAAGGAAGTTTTTTCTGTAATTTGTACACCAAGTGTAATACATTTATTTTGAAAAATATGCTTTGAAAGACAAGGAAAGTTTTCAGAAATCTTCAAAACAGAAACTTTATGACACTTAATTTCCCAAGATATGATTATTTTTATAACAAACTTGTATTCACTAGATTCAGTCGTTCATATTCTATCAGAAAAGCATAAATTCTAAGTGGTAACTATCGTTAATTTCTAACAATAAGCACTTAATGAGGGAGAGGTGGAAATTTTTCGAAAAATCTTTAAAGTTCGATATCTCTAAAACCAGTCAGTTTAGACCCCATATTGTCGGGGTTAATATTGTTGTAAATAAGGTCTAGTATCACCCATTTCAAGGACCGCATCGAATAACAAATCACCCTGTATATGGCGATGTGAAGCAAGGCGATGGCAACGCAAGAGCATACGACCTTGGCTCCATATTTATAACTGCACGTAACATTGTCCCACGAGGTATTTCATTGCTACGCCGATAGAATCATTGATCATTGATAACACTTACACCTTGGTCGTGTTAAAGATGACAATTATTATGATATCAAAGATTTTATAATGTTCGCAGCTTTGTATATCTGCTGCATTCTTTTCGAAATAGTTATTATTAACAGTTCGATGTTTTTCTGTTTTATTTTTCCATTGCACACATTCCAGAGCGATTCCGTCAGGAATTTTTCGGTATCGGCCCGGATTGTGGATTTATACCCAGCTAATGAAAATTAGATAAACCCCTATAATTCTAACTAACTCAACCATAACCGATATTCTAACAGACCTTCGGGGATTACAGACATGATGTTATTTTTAAATCAATATCTAATTTGATCTCCTCAAATCTCATGATATAAGAAGGCTTAACAATCTTCGAACATATCGAGGTTACCCATGTAACACCATCACCTTTACAGTCAAAAGGTCATACGGAGCCAACGGTATCTCCACAGCCGTTCCGTTATTATTTTCTTTGCAATACCGGCTTATTATATGTTATGGAATATCTCGATGACTTTGTAGTGTTCTCTCATCTCCGTTTGTCGCTATTTTTTTGTTTAAATACAATAAAGTATTCCGCTGGGTATTGTAGTAACAGAATATCATCACCGTGGGAAGAATGCAGACTGCTATTTGATAGTAACAATGGAAGTATTATTAAAACATGAATATTGAAGAGTAAGGTGACTATTTAAAACGTTTTGTACTTAATATTAATGTCTAACCCCCTTACTTATAAAAACTTGTGTTGCTTAGCTACCGATTAAATATCACCTGTCCTTGTCATTTCTATTTTAATGAATAGAGATGGCAAGTGACTTAAGAGCTATTTAAGATAAGTAACGTCTAATCAATGTTTATAAGTAAGGCCGTTAGGAACGGTAGGCGCAGTGTTTGAACGATTGCATGTTATGGATTAGATTCCCGCATGGAATAAATATTTCTATGATTTACAAGTAGCACCCACGCCACGATACAGGAGAAATTTCAAGCATGAGATAAGAATTTTAAAAATATATTACATGCTCTACACGTTTAAAATGTAATCTTTGTTCACTGACGGAACTAAATGACATAATCAGCTCATTAATAAAGGCCTCTTGACAAGTCTAAATCCAGTCTGTAACAATATGCAAATTAATCAGGCCTTATACATCCATAATCATTACTGCTAATCTTAGAAGATACCCGTTTCCAAAGTGCCTCTTAAGCACATGTTTCTGTATACATTATACTCCTCTAAAGCCAGTTAGTTTCCGTAATTTATAGTAAACGTAGGTTGATACTTCAGCGTCCAACATAGTTTAACTTCTACAATTTGCAGCAATTTTTCAATTTGCTCCACCTATCATTCAATTAATCTACAGGCTGCGTCGAATTAGGTCACCAGAAACAACAATCAACCTTCAGAGGGAGGGAACACTATTTATGTTTTTTATTGGGAACAGCTTTAAATCGTTTAAATCTGACAACCAGTCTTACCAAGAAATATCGTAGTACCCTGTATAGGGTTGCGTGAAAATTAAATCGAAAATTTTCTAATTACAATAGGATAGACATACATAACTGCAAGACAAGTGAAACGAAACTTGTGATGCGCCGCAATCAAGGTAACATCATTGGTCTACTGCTTAGCATGGAGGGGTAAAGGGTGACGCTGATGTTGACATAGTGCTCTAAAAGAGAGGTATTCAACCTCTTCTGTTCCCTCAACCTCTTTACTTTAAGATCTATTTATTGTTTTAATAATTTTTAAAAAATCATATTTCGAATTTTCAATCTGTCATTGCGTCACCTTCAATCCTTTTCTAGGGATTACAATTTTTACCACGGCTCCGGCTGACGGCTGTACGTTCTGCAGTGTTATTTTATTTTCATTGTATTTTAAATAAATTAATTAGAAACTCCGTTGTTTTTTTTTTAAAGTGCTACACAACAAGTACGACAGCTCCAAATCGAGCACATACCGCACCAACAGTACCGAATTCGCCATCCATTGCGGCTCCAGCAACCTTTCTG
Source organism: Agrotis exclamationis (assembly GCA_950005045.1). NCBI lineage: Eukaryota > Metazoa > Arthropoda > Insecta > Lepidoptera > Noctuidae > Agrotis > Agrotis exclamationis. The sequence continues at coordinate 10,899,937 of OX465432.1, forward strand.
GCTTCCTCTCGGAGGACGATGTCACCGTGTGCGACATCACGGTGCGCGACATCACGGTGCGCGACATATTCCCTGGACCCATGGCCGGCCTTGCCTTCGTGGCCGCTAATTTCGACGGCATCCTCGGCATAGCGTAGCAGCATCTCGGTGGACGGCGTGAGACCCGTGTCCTACCTACTAGAAGGTGGCGCTAACGCTACAGTGGTAAACAGATCAATCAATGTATATAGTATCATGTCACTTGTCACTAGATACTGACCACCCACTGAAATGTTGAGGTCAAATTCATAGACAGGACCACATAGGAAGCTTGTATTTACGTTAAGTCAGCAATAATATTGATAATAGTGACACAGTATTATTATTTTGAGAGCAGTGGTGGCCCAGTGGTATCGGCCTCGACTTACGAGTTGTAGGTCGTGGGTTCGAACCCCGTCAGGCGCATTACTTTGTGTAATTTATTTCAACACCACTGCTCTCAAAACGGTGAAGGAAAACATCGTGAGGAAACCGGCATGTCCTAGAACCAAAAATTCGAAGACATGTGACATCTACCAATCCGCACTGGGCATGCGTGGTAGATTACGGCCCACTCCCTCTCACAGAGAGAGGAGGCCTGTGTCCCAGCAGTGGGAACATTTATAGGCTGAGGATGATGATGATGATTATTATTTTGATTCAGTTAAAATGTTGTTTCAACAGCAGTATGTCGACATAATTCATTTTCTAACTCAAGTCAAACGTGACAAAAAATTAACTTTTTTGTCTTCGTTTTTTTATCTTTTTTTTTTTCTCAGTTGATACTGGTTCCTTTTGAAATATCAATGTGACCCACGATTTTAAAAAATAACAGTTTTATGTTGATTATTAAAATGGCGAAGGATTCTATTCTAAAGATAGTGATTTCGTAATGAATGAAGAAGTTAATAGCAACATAAATATTTATTACGTCTATTTTGCCCATAAAACTGACCTCTAAATATTTAATAATTTTCTCGTTAGTTTGTATTTTATGTGGTATAAGCAACTTTATAATTATGTTCTATCGGATCTTCGAATACCGATTGTAGAACAATTCAACTACATATTTCTTTCATCGAGTTTTCACTAAAACTTTTACAAGTTTAACAAGTGCACTATCAAATTAAAAAATTGCTTATTGGAGAAACATCGTCGACCTTGTCTTAGTCACTCTTGTCCTAGACTAAGGTCAAGAGCAAACCCATTACACATAAAAAAAAAAAAAAACATTTGTCTATCACACACGCTGTGTTCCAAAGTTATTTTTTTTAATAATAACCTAACGCGCTAATTTTACTTAAAATTAAAATATGTATAAATCAAAAGCTAAAGTCCAACTTCAAATAACACTAGCTACATTTGTTTTTTTTTTATCGCTAACTAACTACATATTTTTAACCGACTTCTTCCATATAGAGTTCAAGTACATAATTATCATGTACTGCGACGGCACACTTGCATGTTTAACCTACATACGAGGCATTGCGTCTAAGGGCATGCCCTTAAGAGCCTCATGCAGTCGAAGGCAACACTTCATACTAATTATCACTTTATCGCTTCACTGATTTGTTGGCAATATCATCATCATCAGCCTATAAATGTTCCCACTGCTGGGACACAGGCCTCCTCTCTGTGAGAGGGAGTGGGCCGTAATCTACCACGCGGGCCCAGTGCGGATTGGTAGATGTCACATGTCTTCGAATTTTTGGTTCTAGGACATGCCGGTTTCCTCACGATGTTTTCCTTCACCGTTTTGAGAGCAGTGGTGTTGAAATAAATTACTTACACAAAGTAATGCGCCTGACGGGGTTCGAACCCATGACCTACTACTCGTAAGTCGAGGCCGATACCACTGGGCCACCACTGCTCCGTTGGCAATATACCGCAGCATTATGTAAGTCTATGGTAGGTAGTTCTACTAGGTAGCGGAAATGTCAAAATGTATAGATTTGAATGAGTACTAAAAACTATAGATGAAAGAAAGATTTTCAAAAAGATAAACATCCTTTTTGGAAGAATCATCAAATGAGTCCTTTTGCTATACGTAGAGAGTCTAGAGAGTAAGAGACTGTTCAGGCTCTTACTATAAATAAAACTCCATCCAGTTCCTTCGTTTGCCCTTTGCGTTCCAAAGTCACTGTTACCAGTTTGAACATTTTCCGGGACCCCTGATGATGTAAGTCTTTAGGTGGCGGAAATGTGAAAATGATGTATTTGAATGACTTTATTCTACTCAAAACTATGGAAGAGAAACTATTTTCAAGAAGATTCCCTTTTTTTGTAGTGGTAAAATTATCAAATGAGTCCTCCCGCCCTAGGTGGACCGGGAGGGACTGTCAGACTCGTACTTACCAAAATCCATGGTGTTCTTTCAAAAGTCATTTACGTTCCAGGGCCACATTTATTATACATTGACACGTTACCTGTTAATACAGTCCCACGACCCCTAGTTTTGTATACCTTCTTGGTAGAATCACTCCTATTTGGATGCAAATCACAAAAACCCCCTGAATATCTACTCAGGTCACAGGAGAAACATTCCTCAATAGATTGCCAGTTTGCCACCACAATAGGACATTCTCGATTCTCGTCTGGTACATTACCATCACGTTTAGTATGTGTGTCGCTCGTTGGAATGTGTGGGAGTGGTTGACTCGGAGCAACCGCTAACAACCGCGCTAAGTGTTCGACCACGATCCATCATTCGTGCGCAGCACGCGAATTATATGTGGATGTTGACTTATTTAAACGCAACTGCAAATATTTCATGTAAAATATGATGGTAAGAAAATATAGGTAATACTAAATCAAAATATTTTACATCACATAAGCCTTAATGGGCACTTATAAAACGTCGAAAAAATGGCACGGTTCGGGGTGATCATTTCCTTAAAAAAGAACCAGAAAGTAACTCCATGAAATATTTGTTTTGTTGAAGAAACACGCGAAATGAGAAAGAAACTAGGCAGAACTTGTTAAACACCGGAATTTATAAATCTGGTCATCATTTTATTAAGAAAAAAAAATATTTTGTAAAAAGTTGAGCCCTTTTCCAATTCAAATTAGAACACCATTCGGTGAATAAAAAGCAATGTAGGTTGCCATCGCGACATCAAAACGAAAATAAATAAACATGACGAGAAAGTTACGCATCAACAACATAACGTAAGAGCCTACAAAGTTGAAGAAAACTTTTACTACCGTACAAAATCTCTCTTCTAACTTGTTGCCAAAGTTGTTCAATCATTCTCATACTGGAGGCATGTTTTGAACTTAGCAGTCACGCTGCCAGGCAAATACCAATTATTTTAAATGTCAATATGATCAAAGGTTCCTCAGACCTTGCAGTCGAACCTTATGAGTTACGAAACCTGTTTGATGTGCACCTACAATACTTAAATAACAATATAAATAAATATCTACCTGTACTGAAGTGTATTGTATACATAATGGACTTGTAATTATGTAGGTAATACTCGAAGGACCTAACAGTAATAAAGATGTGGATGGCATCATGTCTCCTAGGACAAAGGCAAGCTTAATAATGTAACCCACTAGCGGTCCGCTTCGCAGGAGTTCGAATACATCTGATTTTCTTATAAAAACCTTTATATACCTACATATATTTAGATAAAAAACCTGAAGCTCTATTATGACTTTTCTAGTTTTTGTGAAATAAACTGGAACTTGGACGTTATTTTGAAGGAAAAAAATTGTTCCTCGTACTTGTACACAAGAGGCACTTTGTCATTTTCCCATACCTACTATAAAAGTAGTAAATGCTGCAATTACGCTGTCAGGTAAAACACAGAAACCTCGTCCAAGTACTCCTGCTAATAACGAACCCAACAAAAAAAAAAACCTAAATATTTAATTAGGTGCAGGCTGTCGTTACGAATTTTTAGGTTATGTTTTAATCTATGTAAAGATTTGGACGCAATTCTTCCACCGTCCTTACGAAAAACCCAAGTTAGATTAGGGTGACAATGGACTTAATGACTATCGACATACTTAAAAGAATTCTATATTGATAAACCCCTGGCAAAAACCTATTTAACTCTATGTACCCGATGTACTTAGCTTTAAATATTGTGACTGACTGTCTAATGGGTCCATTAACAAAATCAACTTTCTCATTTATCCTGAGCACCAGACTATATTTTCTTCACAGACACGTAAATACATTTAACACAGATTTTATAAATTAATATCTAGAAAGTTCAAAAACACTTTATTTTTAATTACAATGTCTATAAAACATGACTTAAGTTGCTCAGTACATTTTTATATCTTTAAAATCACACTTCACGCTTTCAAGGCATCAGTAGATTAGTTCGTCAAACAAGAATGTCCCGTGTCTAATGCTTGTTAGTTTAAACTGTAGGTATACTAACTACGGAGTAACGGTCAGTTAGCACGCTAGACTAATCTAGAAGCTAGCGGAAAATTAATAACATGGAGCTGAAGTGAAGAAATTTTCATGATTTGTTGCTGTTCGAAAAAAAAATAACGAGGCATCTGAAATTCTGAGATTGAATTACACTGATATCTTATTTAATAAAATTTATCCACGAAATGCTTTGTCTTCAGTTTATCTCACTGAGCCTTATTTAGATTTTTGTGAATATATTGTGGAATGTATAGTCTCATCCCTTTAATTATGATTAGGTCAGGTTCATTCAATTACTTTGTTTCTCATCTTTTCTTTCTTTTTAACCGACTTCTTCTACTAACTGTTTAACAAATATATTCAAGAATCTTCATGCAACATAATTAATACATAACCGTTTATAGATGCCTATAGCATTATGTGATTTACAATTACCATGCAAAACTGGAAAGCAATGCAATTTTCACGCCACTCACTGTCCATCGACCAATCAAGACACAAAAACTATATTAATTCAGTGTGGTAAAAACAAGGAATTTAAGTATAGTCAACCTTATTATTACTATATCACCCTTTTTTGCCATATCACCTTTTTTTGCTATATCACCCAAAGGTTGAATCTCACTTACACGACACATTGGCCTAAGCTTTTCATTACTTGACAAGCATATTTCTTATATCAATATAATATTCATTCTTGATACTTCTATCATCACTGGTACAATGCCACTTGGTAAGGGCGGTATTAGATTAGCATATTTTATTAGTTCGTCGTTGAAGTGCGTGTAGGCAAAGGTGTAGGTGCGTATACGCACGTATTTTGGCGTGTACGCGCGTTCTGTTTTTGAAGTGTGTTGTCTCGGGCACATTTCCCGTAATTATGTGCTTATGTGAAACCGTTCGGAGCTTGATTAAAAAAAAAAAACGATTTGACAGATTTATCTATGGTAAAGTTTCTAATTTCTGTGAAAGGTAAAGCTGTAACTCCTGCGCAGTTGACGATACTATTAGTAATAAGTAACACAATCAAGTAGTTAGTGGTAACTACGCGGTCAGCGTAGACGCCATTACCGCGTGTGGGCACACAACCGTCCATTACACGCTGTTTAAAGACGATAACATGCGCAAGCGCCGCTTTTCTTTTTCAAGTTGATTGTGTGGGGTGTACGCACTGGCTGGTTTAAGTGATAGGTACCTTGTTCTTTTATTAGCAGAATTGAAATAAACAGCAGTTATTTTTTTCTTTTAATATTATGTGAGAAAAGTTATGAAAAACTTGACAATGTCCGGGTTTTTCCGTGAGGATTTTAAAGATACACGTCGTTAATTAAAACACACTTTAAAAAAGTAATTACTGTGTGTCGTCAGGCAGCCATCTCAATAGGAAACCATTCCATGTTTCGATGAAAAGCTGTAGGTACCATGTTGCAGACATTCTTTAGAATTCCTGGAAATAGTTTCATGTATCGCTTTTCCTCTTAAAAGACTGCAATACATACACAAACTCACGTGTTTTCTCACAGGGCTTAGGCAGAAACTATAAAACGCAACTTCTTACGATCCTTACGTTCCATGTAGGTAGGTGCAAACCCAGTCGCCAAGGCCGCTACTGAAAAATTCTGTGTCGAAAAACCTTAAAAGCTGATGCCTGATCTGCCAATCAAACACGGGACCTCATGTTTTGCAGTTACGCTTGCGGCTACTGAGCAACAATGCTTATTAAGAAATCGGTGATTGAGCAATTTTCTCTTTCAAATCAAAAAATATTTAATTGCTGTAGTTAATGTGGTATGTACAAAGATGTTTAAAATAAATAGAACTTCAAACACATTTCGCCATAAAATGCTATGCGAACATTAATACATTTTTTGGTGACACAGGGTTTGATAACTACATACATAAGTTAAACGTTTTCTTCGTCTTAGATATATCTTACAGAAGGCGACTTTGGAAGAACGTATCAAAAAGTAGAGCGTTTCAAAATGGAACATAGAAAATAGATACACAAATTCATAATGTTACTCCTCATAACACAATGTAGAAAAAATCTTGATGTTATGTCATTTGTTTGATGTGTTCATCAACGACACGTGGCTCTAATTCTATTCAGTTTCTGCTTCGCTGCTGATGGATACCACAGTTACAATACAACCCATCAAAATGTTTGGTTCATTCATTGTATGAAGTTTATAGTAGACCTGGTTTTTGGTCATGATTATTGTGTCTTAGAAACTGGGAATTGCTAAATCATCTTTTCATCCCATTGCAGTCGACTGCTGGACATAGGCCTCTCCTAAGGAACTTTTTTTTTGACATGGCCTCTCTTAAAACAACAACTCTATGGTTGAAGCTACTTAACCGGACAGCTCCTAAGGAGCGCCACAGCGCACATCAATCTCACGCTTTTTACACCCAGCCACTGCCAGCTACGTTCTTCAGGTCATCTGTCCATCTTGTCGGGGGGCGTCTCAATTTACGTTTACCCACGCTTGGACTCCATTCGAGAACCTTCCTACTCCACCTTTCGTCGGTTATGCGGCAGACATGACCAGCCCACTGCCACTTCAGCTTGCCACAGTTTTGGAAAATATTCATAGTTTAATGGATCTAAAATATCTATGCCAAGCAATTCTGAATTTTCTATGCGGTAGCACGCAGTGATCAAACCCAAGCTGTGTTCTTTTATACTGTAAGATTCTGGAAAATCTAATCATACTTTTGGGTAACTTCAAACAACTTTTAAGACTTTAATATCTTGAATGTAATGTCATTTTAACTAAACAAGGCACGGAAAAAAACATCTTGTATTTTTTACGTCGAAAGTTCTCTTTACCATTCCATTGATCTCTGCATAATCTAAATATGTTTTAGCTATAAACTTCTTAAATTAAAGCGTTGGTACTTCAAAGTAAACTTTTTTATTACTGCTGCACGTCAAATCTTTGATGTTTTTAAACGGTAGTGAAGTAACTGCATGTTTAGGAATCATAAAGTCCAAAGGTGTATTAAAAATTGGAAAAAAATGTAAAAAGGATAATATGGAGTTATAAAATGGATTCCGAAAAGTACAAGTTATCTCTAGTTTTAGTTTTCACGTAATCAGTTTACATGTATCAGTCTACAAATTAATCTCAGATATCAATTTTTTTAAATAGGTATAATATTTATGTTTCACGACCCTGGTGAAGTATAGTCGTAAATTCTTGGCTTATAGATGAAATCCATAACGGACAACGGTACTCTAAATGGCAATGCAGGGTCAAATATAAGTATAGAAAAATATTTGTAAAGCAATTAAGGTTATGCAAACAAAACCAAGTTCATAATATTTTCGATAAAATAATAATTCAATAAAACATCATCATATAGAATGTTAAGTAGGAACAGCGAGAGAAAATTATGAATGAAAAGCACACAGAATAATTTGACAAATATTTAAGCAATTTAATAGTTTGTTTAAGACAATGCCTTTATCTTTTCTATTAAAGTAACCCAATAAAGATACATAATAAGGTACCATAACCTTGTTTCAAACCTCGTATCCGTTCATTGTACTTAATGAAACGTATTTATTATATAGGCAGTAGTACATGGTCCATTTCCTCCGATTCTTCCTAGCCCCACCCACACTTGGGAGGACGATTACCTCTAGGAGGTCATTGAACCTCACTCTCTTCGAGAAAGGACGGATACAGGCATTTAGTTACAGCCCATTCACGTGACAGCTGTCCGAATTTTTCAGTTTCGTTGATTGAATCATCCGTTTTTACCCGACTGCGCCAGAAGGAGGGTTATGTTTTTCGAGTGTATGTATGTATGTATGTGGGTATGTTTCTTTGGCACGCTCTGCAGCCTAAACGGCTTGATGGATTTTAACTTGAGAGGTGTCGTTAGATTCGTCTTAAACGTGAGAGTGTCACTGGGTACACAAAACTGGCCAAGTGCGAGTCGAACTTGCGTGCAAAGGGTTCCGAATTAAAATATTTTTTTAAAATCTCTCACATTCTATCAAGTGGGATATCAAAATAAAGGATTTTAAAAATGGTTTACCAAAATATATATAACTTATATGTTTCAATTTAATTTGGACTGATAAATGCTAAAAATGTTGAGGAAAAGGACAATGTTCCAATTCCAAACTCATAATTATATAATCTATGGTTTAAGAAGAAAATTGTCTTTTGGTAATGCTGCTACAAAAATGATTGTAAAGAAGGGAAATAGTTTAAATAAATAGTACAAAGTGTCTACATCAACCCGTTTATTATTCCTCGACCAGATAAAATAATTTAACAGTGGTAGCAGAGCGTGGTTCTCTGTTCTCTGCAGTTTCCTGCACACGAAACTCCGGCAGTCAATGTTAACGTCGAACGCAACGTGAAACCACAAAAAATGGCGTCGGGACATTTCGAGTTTGTTAAAATAAAACAGTTTGAAGGAGAAAATTTCGATACGTGGAAATACAGATTAAAAACAATATTAAAGGAGCAGGAATGCTTAGAGGCTATAGAAAGTGAGGATTTTGCGAGCAAAACAGAGAACTTAAAAAAGGAAACGAGAGCAGTAAGCGTTTTAGTAAGCTCCATCGCAGACAGTCATATCGAATACATAAAAGACGAGAAAACGGCATATGGGATGCTTCAGAAATTGGAAGAAAATTTTATGAAGAAAAATACCAGAAGTAAAATTTTTATAAGAAGACAATTAATGGAAATTAAGTTTAATGAAAATGAAAAATTGCAATCACACTTTACACAAATGGAGGAATTGTTTACACAACTCAAAAATGGAGGATCCATCCTGTCAGAGGAAGAAAAGGTGAATTACATTTTACTCAGTATGCCGAAATCATATGAAGTGGTAATAACAACTTTGGAAACTATGACTGATCTTAGTGTCAACTTCGTCAAAGAGAGATTGCTAGGGGAAGAGGAGAAAAGAAAGAAAACAAAAACTGAGGAGACAACAGCTCCCAACAATGCTTTCTTGTGCTACAACTGTGGTTTGCCGGGCCATAAGAAGTTTCAATGCCGTAGTAAAGGGAGAGGATCTTACGGATCAGCCCGAGGAGGTTATGCAGGACGAGGACAAGAACGACGAGACCCGAATGCAGGACGAGGACAAGACCCGAATGCAGGTCGACCACGAGGATATGGCAGAGGACGAGGACAATATAGGGGACAACACCGTGAAAAGAACCATCACACATTCCTGTCAACATTTGAAGAAGAGGAGGCTCCATTGTGTATTAGTGAGGTGAATATAAATGAAAGTAACTATACTACATGGTGTGTTGACTCGGGTTGCTCTGATCACTTAACTAACGATAGAAGCGTCTTTATAGATTACATAAAATTAAGTAAACCTAAAATAATTGCAGCAGCTAAAAATGGTATCATGTTACAAGCAGAAGGCATAGGTAATATTAATGTAAAATGTTTTGTTGGTAGAAAAGAGTCATATTTTACTATTAAAAATGTTTATTATGTCCCCGATTTAAGAAAAAACTTATTGTCAGTGTCAAAAATGGAAAACCATAGCTTTAAAGCGAGTTCTTAGATATATAAAACAAACACTTAATTATAAGTTAATTTATACCAATTGTAATATTAATAATACTCTTGTAGGATATGCTGATTCTGATTTTGCTAGAAGCATGGACAGAAAGTCCACTAGTGGTTATGTTTTTAAACTTTATGGTAATACTATTTCTTGGAAGTCTAAAAAACAAAATAATGTCACATTAAGTACTACTGAGGCTGAGTTAGTAGCTTTGTGTGAAAGTTCTGTAGAGGCTTGCTGGTTAATTAAATTACTTAAAGATGTAAATGTTAACTTGGAACATGTAACTATTTTTGAAGATAATCAGAGTACTTTAAAAACTGTTTATAATCCTGATCAGAAACGTCTCAAACATATGGATATAAAATATAATTTTATTAAGGAAAAGGTAGAACAGGGACTCATAGAGGTGATTTATATTCCTACGAATAATCAGTTAGCAGACATAATGACTAAGCCTCTATCTACTCATCTATTTAGAAAGTTTGTTATTTTGTTGGGTTTGGAAGATTGTAACATTGAGGGAGAGTGTTGAGGAAAAGGACAATGTTCCAATTCCAAACTCATAATTATATAATCTATGGTTTAAGAAGAAAATTGTCTTTTGGTAATGCTGCTACAAAAATGATTGTAAAGAAGGGAAATAGTTTAAATAAATAGTACAAAGTGTCTACATCAACCCGTTTATTATTCCTCGACCAGATAAAATAATTTAACAAAAAACAACAAAATATTAGTACTAAAATAACTAGACAATTTAAATAGTTTTATAATCGATACACACATAATAACAAATCATAAATTCTCTCGAATGAATCGTAACTAAAAAGTATAAAATAAAAAAATAATTTTAAGAAAAACAAAAAACCCGACTGCGTAAAAACTAAATAAATACTAAAAAGAAAGAAACAAGCCCTGTTGGGCTTGAGTCTTGAGTCGTTCTGTTCTGCTTCTTCCTGCTGTTCTGTTGAACAGTAGGAAGAAGCAGAACAGAACGACTCACAGTCGGGGCCCATTCAAATTTTACCAATCAAATCTTCCCAAGGGGCCCCGACTGTGAGTCGTTCTGTTCTGCTTCTTCCTACTGTTCAACAGAACAGCAGGAAGAAGCAGAACAGAACGACTCAAGACTCAAGCCCAACCGGGCTTGTTTCTTTCTTTTTAGTATTTATTTAGTTTTTACGCAGTCGGGTTTTTTGTTTTTCTTAAAATTATTTTTTTATTATTTTTACTCCAAGATCCGGTAATTTATTTTTTTTTGTTTTCACAGAAAATTTTAATTGACTCTTATTTTTTTTTTGGTAATCAATCTTCATTCATGAACGTTTAGTTTTTCAACCATTTTGCAAAACGGAAAGTGGGTTTGACAGCGTCTCACTTGCGATAAAAAAGGTTCACTGAAAACAGTGTAAAAAGGTTGCCACGGTTCGCCTCGAGCAGACGTCAACTTATTTTTCTTTTTTTTTTTTACTACATGCGAACCTTTCTGATATTATAATAAGGTAGCTGTGAAATAAATGATTAATGTATGTATTGAATCAATTTGAATATGCGCCAGCGCAGAAATGTAATAAATTAAACATGCATAAGTGATTTATTTATTTTAATGTTAAAATCAATCGACTCTAATTTAATTCATTAAATAATATTTAATCCTATATAAAGGGTCATAAAATGATAATAAAATAAATATGAAAACCAACATACAGTTCTTCCACATTATTTTGTGGACGTGCACTATGTATTTTCGTTTAGCTTTCTAATGAATCGTGTGTCATCAATTCCATTTGAGGAGTTTGGTGAAAGCAGAACGATACGACATACTAAATATTATATCGAATGACTTGATCGAGTTCTGTTGACTTTACTGTTTCATACTATTTTGGTTTGTTTATAAAACAAGTTATGTTATGCTTGCCATGTTTTCTTTGTACTTAAATAAATCAGGCCTTCCATGCTTACAAAAATAAATAAAAAAAGAAAAAATGGCTATGAATGTATTCTGAAATAATAGCCTCTTTTGATTTGACTATACTGTAAATGAATACACTAACTCACAGCTATCTGCTGAAACCAGACGTAAAAGGTATCAATAATAATAAAATATATACAAGAAACTTTCATATCCAGCTAACATTGAACAAACGGAAATTATCTTCGACAAATCTTTTTTTTTATCTTTGAACTTGCACTTCTCATACATTCTAATTTCCTTTGATATTCACTATTTTCCAATTTCCCATCAATAATTCCGCTCACATCACAACATTTACTGGCATTTTGTAAAAGAAAACGCGACAAGTCGCACACACTTCGGTTGAAAAATCGCAGGTCCTTTACTTTCGACTTTCACTGATGCGACGCGACTTACAGACACACCTATTGACCTTACTAAATGGACTCGACACAATAGACATAGAACACGTAACATAACAGCACACCTGTAATCCTAGAGGGGTTAAGTAGAGATATGCGGTACTTAATAATATACTCACATTTTAGCAGTGGTGTTTAAATGGTGGTCGGGTGTGTCAAAATCAAATCAAAATCAAAATTAGGCCAGTTACAGGCACCTTTTAATTGTCAAAGACAAAAAAAGCTAGCTAAAGCTAAAAAGTCGTGTCTGGAGACTGTCGTTTTTTTCCGATATTTTTTTTAATGTTGTATTTTTTGTATTCTTATTTTTGTCAATTGGGCAGTTTAGGGCCGACTGTGAATTCCTGAAGGATAACCCAATAATACTTTGCCAGGAGTTCACCACAAACTCACCTCAAGAGTAGCTCTTGAAACTGTCTTAAAAGGGCACCGCGGCCCTAAAACGCAAGGGTTTTTTAGTTAGTTAAGTCTGAGCTGAGAGTGCCTTCCACTCCAGGGCTGAGAATTATTTGACATTCCACCATTTTTTTTTTCCTTTTTATTTGCGATCAGTGCATAACACTATAAGCAAATTTGGTGAGAGCGTTGTGGCGGTTAGAGTGCGTCCCCCAGCGAGGACGTCTCCTCATCGTCTGTACATGTATTTTATATGATGTCCTTCCGTTTGAGGCGCTTTGTGTAGCTACGTATCGTAAGCTGTGTTGCCAATATGTTGGGATGTTTCGTTAGCTTCTCCCGGTATTTCTTGGTGACATTTTGGATTTCGTCCTTTATTGTGGGCATATTCAGATGTTCATGAATTTCTTGATTGGTGATAATATACCATGGGACATTGCTGATTGTTCTCAGTATTATGTTTTGCATTCTCTGCAAGCATGAGATGGTAGAATTGCTGGCGCTACCCCAGAGTTGTATGCCGTACATCCATACCGGTTTCAAGATAACTTTATAGATGAGTAGCTTGTTATCCATTGATAATTTGCTGTTACGACCCAGAAGCCAGAGTAAGTGCTTGAAGCGAATGTTGAGTTCATCTCTTTTCTTTTTAACATGTTGGTTCTTTTTAACACATTTAAAAAAAAAAGAGTAGTTACAACCCGTTCCCGACTTTGGTCTAAGCGATGAGCGGTGCGGCGGGTGGCGCGAATAATACATTAGTCACTTTTTAAGTACGCGAATTCGCCACTGGCGGTGCCATGTGGTGTCTTTCAAACATTTCTATACATCTGATCTTATGCTAGTATAGCTACCCCGCGCTAAGTCAGCGCTCAGAGCGGCAAGTTCGTGAACAGGCCGTTATTGTTAAGTTGTTACCACCAATCTAACAAGGCACTGAATGTATTTATCTATCATTAAATAAAATAATACTCTACGAAACAACATTGTTACATTGTTACGTCAAGAATCTGTGGACTACTGTACCTACGAGACGGTGAAAAGAAATTTATTTCATCTCAGTGTACATTATAGTAGATACTATTGAGAAACCTGTTCTGTTTCGCTGGATAGGCCCGCTTTTACTCAAGATAGGCACTGCATGAGTTACATGATTACATGCTGATTAACTTACGTAATTCTGAGGTAAATGAATTGTTTTGCAGGATTACGCACTACACTCAATTAACATACATTAACATAGGAATCTTTGAGATAGATACTGATGGACTAATCGGACTGAAACTGAATCAAGAATTATGCAATGATCTCGCAGAATAACCAAGGGGTTTTTGTTTTATTTTTTGTATCACAGAAAAAAAAAACAATCAATAATGAAATGTTTTGAACTATGAATACCCACACCTTATTATGTCTTGTAAGATACAAATGAGTCCTCCCACCCAGGGCGGGGCGGGAGGGACAGTCAGACTCGTACTGACCAAAATCCACGGTGTCCTTCAATAGCCCTTTAAGTTCCAGGGTCACGTAATTTGATAAGTCCCGCGACCAGATACAGGCATCTAGTACAGTTCTTTTTCTGGGGGTGAGAACGCGTCTTCTTTCTCCCTTTGCGTTCCAAGACCGTTGTTACCTCTCAAGAGATTCCCGTTACCCTGGCAGACATCTGGACCACACCAAAAATACTAAAGTTAGAAAAAAAATAGGCTTTCATCTGAACACAAATCATTAAGAGAATTAATAAATCAACAATATTTCCAAAACCATTATTCTTAGCCAGTATCTAATAAATATCCAAACCTCATCTAGCTGTATAATTAAAAAGTAATTTATACAATAGGCGCTGGACAACGAAGAGATGATATCTCGACACATGATTACGAAAACAATGGATTTTTGAAATTGTTTGTAATTGTAATAAATTGTGCGATACACATCAACATATTTTCTATGCAATTTATTGCAGTAACTGAGGATATTCGGACCAAGGTCTGAAATTATAAATGTATTAAATTAAATATTATAAATAATTAGCGGTAGCTATATAAATGTTTTTTTTTTTTAATGTTTATGTTTGCAATGATCTTGAAACTTGCAATACTCATCTACTATGTACCTCATCTGTATTAATTAAAGGCAAGCATATGTCATTTCTAATTTATCTTGAACGTTTGCAAATGACATCGTCAGGCTCACGATATAACTATTCTACTTTCTTTGAACAGATTTATCTAGAGCTCTTACTCAAGCTATTTACTAACTACTTAGCATATTAATTCAAGTGTTAATTACTTAAGTAACACCTAATTTATTCAAACAATTTCATACTTTCGCGTTAATTTTACTTTTACTTAGCGTATTTACTTTTAATTCAGGTAATTTGTCGGTAGAGGTAATTATTTTGGAGTTTACTAACAGTCATGGCCAGTAACCGTATGTTTGTTCACACATTAGGTAATTGAATAATTGCACACACGGTTAATCTGACTGTTGGCTAAAATGGCGCTTGTTTTTGCATAAAATAAAAATGGTTGAATATTTTTTGATTACTCTATAATTTATTTAATTTTATGTACAACCTTTAAAATTAACCAGCTGAGTGAACACGAGCCTAGTTCAAACTGATAATGGGGTGTTATGAAACAATTTAAGCAAGGATAAATTAGTGCAACAAAATAGAATAAATTATATTGACGGAATCCTAAACTCTTTTGACTCTGACGACGCATGATAAAACTGAACGCAGCTCATCTAAACCGCGTTCAAAAGCTGTCAAAACCCTATCAATTAATATTATGATAGGTCTTCAAAGCAGGTTAAATGCGTTGATCACATTAAATCTTGTAAAAATCACTTTTAAATCCTATGCATTAAAAAATATATTTTCGTAGGCAATGTCGACCCAGGTCTGAGCATAGCCTAAACCTAAAGAAAAACAACGCATACGCTATTAATATTTTCGTGTCGACTGCTCATAAGTTACCAGTATTATTTCCAGCACTGTAGGTATCATTGGCTGTCAATTACGCGTTCTTATTATACGTTGGAGCAAATCCATTAGTACAGTTTCACTGTGCTAGAGTGGCATTTATTGATAATGTGATAGGTCTTCCAACAATCAATTATTCTGGATTATTGGAGCATGAATGTGATTCTGTGAAACATGGTCTACAAAGGGAATTTACGTCTATTTATAGGTTACTTAGGAAGTTAGGACTAACTTAAAATTACAAGAGTTTCGTATTAGGTATTTGTTTTACATAATTTATATCATTTTACAGAACTAAAATGATGATGATGATGTCAGGCTAGAGCAAGACGGGAATCACAGCTAACGCTGCTGAGTCCAAAACAAAATAGCCTAGAAGCAACTAAGTCAAAACTTTACAAAAACCTTTTAAATTAAGAAAACTAAGAAGAAGCACAAAGATTGCTCTGCGTTCGTGATGAATTTACAGTTATCAAAATTAATAAATACTCGTAAAAATTATGGCGAAGTTGCGATAATTATTCGTGGCGATTTAATTTTGTGGCAAATGTACAACAATCCCACCATAGTGAGATTGTTGTACACTGCAGTGTTTAAGAATATGAAACATGAAAAAAAGAAATCAAAGCGACT
Source organism: Agrotis exclamationis (assembly GCA_950005045.1). Taxonomy (NCBI): domain Eukaryota; kingdom Metazoa; phylum Arthropoda; class Insecta; order Lepidoptera; family Noctuidae; genus Agrotis; species Agrotis exclamationis. The sequence goes on from OX465432.1 coordinate 10,916,304, forward strand.
GACACCTCAAAAATGTCAAAACCAAAAGCCATTAAACATTCCTAACCACAACTAAAGTTTATAAACAAGCAGACAGCAGCATTTTAGGCCCCCCTCAGTTACACCGCGTCTGTATTTGGATGCGCTCGGACTCTTTCAAACTTTTTGTATGTTTTGTGGCCGAAAGTGAAACTAAACAATCGCAAGTCGTCAGTTACGCATGCGACTAAAAAAACGCATTATGTTTGACGCATTAGGTAAGTAACCTGTTAAGTTATCACTTAAGACGTGAGGCATTGCGTGTGTTTACTTGTTATGTGACTAATGACTTAAAGTTTTAACATGATATGAGCTGTGGGTAATCGCAATGAATTGTACTTTTTTCGATATTGTGAAAGTAGAAATAAATTCTGTGCAACCTCTTCAAGAATAAAACTAAAATAAAAAACAAAACTTACTTCATTTAAAAACGTTTAATTAAATAGTACTTAAAACGTAGAAGATTTATTTCACTTTCAACTACTTCGACTTCCCGAAGCAGTATATAGAATTTCCTACCTTATCGTCGATTTATCACATTTCCTGCTTGTTAAAGAAAATTATAAGTCACTTATCTATGCATCAAGAAAGATTAATTTAAACAAACATTCTCCTGTAGGTATCTTATTTATGAACACATGCAATAAACGAACTTGTCTAGTACACATACACACAAAGTCGTAAAATAAATCCGCAACGTAACGACCTCACAAGAAATTAAGTACAGTCGATAACACAACTCCTTAGTCATTTAAATTTACGTTTTACATTAGCTAAAATACATATGTACGTTATTAACAGTATACGTTTTACGGAAAGACAACTTTTATCTACGTCTGCCTTAAAAATATTATGCAAACGAGCGCCTCGTGTGTCAAAAACATTAAACATATTTTCGCATACAGTTATGCAAATATTGAAATGTCTAGCGAACAAACGTGCCTAATCTTGTCATGCATTAAAAAAAGAAAAAAAAAATTCAACACTACTAAGGTAGTAAGTTAGTGCTACAGGAATGATTTGTTCGAAAAAATTATAAGTTGCACGATACTTGCCAAATACTTAAAGTTGATTGTGTCCGTATATTTGTAATAGAGATATTATTTACTATCATAGTGACACTAAGTTGAATTGATAGTATGTGGTATGAAATAAAATGAAAGAAAACGACTAAAAGATAGCGAGAATAGAAGAAAAAATAACATAAACACAAATAATAAGGAACCAGGACAGGAAGAATGATGTGGTGATGGATGGATGGGTGGAGAGGTAGGGACTCTCAGACTGACTAAAAGTCCACTCTGCTACTATTATCCTTTGCGTCCAGGGTCACGGTTACCCTTACCGACGGACAATTGCAACATGACTAGGTACTCGAAAAAGAAACGTCTGGAGGCACAACAATCGAATCAGTTGTGAAATCGAGACTCTATCACATCACTACGATAATAGGGTATCCACACACTAATGTGTGGGCGATGGAATCACGCGCCGCCTGAATATTAATAACTGTCAGGGGTGCTTATACGGTGACGAGGTATGGAGTAAGTTGTAAGACACGGCGAATGATTTATTTGAACAATTAAATCGTAGCCTTTAGTGGTGAAAAGGAATAAATTAAGCTGCGTAAAGGATTGTTATTCCTTGGGATAAATTCTTGGCTAATTTCGTATTCGTGCCTTATAAAGTTAGTCAAACTTATGACAAAGGAGGTTGAGATGCTTTGTCTTCAAATCATGTAGTCATCGTTCGTTGATAAACTTAGGATACTTAAGGTTTTATTTATATTATCATTACTTAATATGATTATCATTTTCAAAAGTCATTTTTTAAAAGAAAAACATGTTTGAAACTTGACACCATTATTTACGAAATATTTGTAATCTATCACGGGTAGCATGCAACGTCTTTCTATTTTTTTTTTTTTTTTAGCGTGGTAAAATCATCAAATGAGTCCTCCCACCCCGGGCAGGGCGGGAGGGATTGTCAGACTTGTACTGACTAAAATCCACGGTGTCCTTCAATAGCCTTTTATGTTCCGGGGTCACGGTAATGAGAAATGATGAACAGAAAATATTTTTTTAAAACGTCTTTCTATTTAAAAAAATATTTTCTGTTCATCATTTTTGACACATCATTAATATGTTTTTAATATTTGCGCGTTGTTTATCTTTCTAATCCTAACAGTATTTTTTTATTATCTTTTACACATAAAAAACATAAAATAATAGCAGCTCTCTTGAATCGACCTTTTTTAATCAAATGCTGCAATACCACGAAGAACCATACAGCTTTTGGGACCGCTGTACGCTACTACTTGGACCACATCGAGCGTTAGGCAACGGTAACGTGTCTATAACGAAACGGTCCGCAACGCTCGGCCAGCGCGCATTACATATCGCACGGACGTGTAATAACTAATTGACTGTACTTAGCTATCATTTGCATCGCTTGCAAACGGTTGTAGATTGGGCGATACAGTTAAAGTCTTGCAAAATTTTATTGACATCAACCTAAGGAGTCTTGTCAACCCACTTAAAATGAACTCGAGGTATCAATCGACACAATCACATTTTAATGGGTCGATTGGACCCACTGTTCAATTTTATTATTAGTAAGACAGTCACGGAATTAAGACAAATCTTTTGATTTGTGAATTCACATTTTCAGTTCACTCATGAATTTTATTATATTTTAAAACCACTCTGCGCTCGACTGTATCCACTGTTAACTTTAAAAAATAAATTCTTTCTTGATTTGAGTCCAGTCTACACTAAAAATAATTATAGAAAATAAATTATGTGACTTTTTTCTAAATGAACTGAAAAAAAGTTTTTTTATTTAAACACACTTGGAGCATCGTCATCAAATTTCAGTGTATCATATCAGTAGATCCTGCATGGGTCACGGGACTGTCTCATCAGGTAACTGTGACCCTGGAACGTAAAGGGCTATTGAGGGACACCGTGGATTTTAGTCAATACGAATCTGACAGTCCCTCTCGTCCCGGCTTGGGAAGGAAGACTCATTTGATGATTTTACCATGATAAAAAAACAGGGTGTGAGTTGGACTCGCCCATGAAGGGTTCCGTAGTAGCAAGCATAGATTAGGGATATAATTATATTGAGATTAGTAAGTAATATACACAAACAACAAAAATAACTTTGTTTTTCATAGTGTTTGTATGAATGGCAAAGTTATATTTGCGGTTTTTTAAATGTACTATATCTCAAAAACTGCTAACTGTATCTCATCCAAACCAATTTCCGTTGGAAGTTTTTGTTGAGGTCTACATTATACATTTTTTTTAGTTTTATCATTCTGTTATTTTAGAAGTTACGGGGGGGGGGGGGGGGACACACTTTTTACCACTTTGGAAGTGTCTCTCGCGCAAACTGTTCAGTTTAGAAAAAAATTATATTAGTAACCTCAATATCATTTTTGAAGACCTATCCATAGATACCCCACACGTATGTGTTTGGTGAAAAAAAATTTTTTGAGTTTCAATTCCAAGTATGGGGGGCACCCCCAAAATTTGTTTTGTTTTTATTTTTGTGCGAAAATCCTAATGCGGTTCACATAATACATCTACTTACCAAGTTTCAACAGGATAGCTCATATACTTTCGAAGAAAAGTGGCTGTGACATACGGACGGACAGACAGACAGACAGACATGACGAATCTATAAGGGTTCCGTTTTTGCCATTCGGCTACGGAACCCTAAAAATGACACCAGTAGAAAACAATCTCTATTTGCATTTGAATAAAATGAAAATTGTAATTAATAAATAATGATATTATTAAATTTGCATCTTTTCATCGTTTACTTATCTGCTCCGCGTCTCACATAAATAAGTCCCATGTGAAAATTATAACTACGTCCATAACATCGATTTATTTATAAAATCTAAACAATAAGCTCAATTGATAAACACTGGGTCACAAATTAAACAAATACAATACAATACTTCATTGAAATAATCAACACAAAGAAGCATTGTCTCATTCAATCTATTGATCTTTGGGAAGCTGCCTTGATTTCCAGCTTGTAAATATTATGACTAATAGAACCTGTTCATAGGATTGCAATTTTATTTAAGCTAATATTATTACTATTATTAGTAGTCAAATTATAAACGTTACAAATCCTATCATAATGAGCATCTAACCACGAATTTCGCATCCCTCATCATTTGCCGTCTACTAAATAAACAATATAAGATCAACATAATTTTTGGCAGCGAAATATTGTTATTTTTCTTCCAATTCCCCATCACCTTATTCATTTATCCTTACCTTACCATCATCACCTTACTCGTCCTTTTTCTTGAATTTATTTACTTCTCACTGCAGTCATCTTCGGATTCCCCTTTACCTAATAGTTAAAAATCGATGCGGGGACGCCGCATCGATTTCGGAACAGGGTGAAAGCTTTTTTGTACCGACAAAAAATGTTTAGAATCTAACTAGATATGAATTTAAATACTTTTCAAAACATTTTTCTGCCGGCAAGGTAGAAAAGTCAACTAACAAGGATGCATTCAACGAATATTTAAATACATCTTATCACCACTCGTGCTTACTTCAACACATACCTAGGTACCTAAGATGAGATGATATGACTTCGTATGACATCAACTCAACAAGTGATCTGTGATTTCATAAGTAACTCATCATGACAAATAATGAATCACTTACACAGGAAATACAGAGAGGAAATCGTAGTCAGACAGTAGAAATCCCAAGACATGTAACATAGAATATCCCTATTGAATTACACTTTAATATTGAGCTAGCATTTCTGTCCTAGATTATTGAATAATAACTGCCGATAAAAAAATTACAATAAATATGTAATAATTATGATTTTAAAATCAAAGTTGTAATTTTGTATGCCTTTTTTGTCACGTTTATTGAGGCGTCAAAAACGTTATTCAATACCTACAAATATAACTTATTCCAAACCAGTTCGTAAGTTGACACTGAAACCTCCAAGCAGTAACAATTCGTCAAGCCCCATAAGACTTTACGAGAGAACACACGTAAGCATTACAGTAACTCCAATAACAGTCTAAATCCAGTGGTCCTACCAGTTCGAAGAACACATAATTATAAATGGTACTGGTATTTTATTGCAAAACGAACAACAAACGGGATGAATATCTCGCGACAGACTCACAGGATATGCTAATTTTAGCGGCATCCATTTCGAGATCTCGCTTCAAGCGCTTTATAGTCAGGAGCCGGTTATGTAGGATTGTAAAATATTATTCATGGACGTCTTAGCTGCTGTTTTGTATAATAAGTCTTGTCTTTGAACGAGCCGCGAAAGCGGGTTGGTCTTATCTAAGATTTGCTAGGCGTAGCGTGATGAACTGATGATAAAGCCCAACTTTGGCTGATAGTGTAATGCCATACTTTGCAATTCAGCATGTCTTTAGTAGATAATTTTATAGATCGAGAGATAGGCCACAGTTTTCTATTTGCAATAATGGAATATTAGTAAGCGTACAAAGAAAAACGAAGCGTTCAAAATATCAGCCCTTTGATATACTACATACCTACCAGTCTATTTTTTCACCCAGGGCAGGGCGGGGGGGACTGTCAGACTTGTACTGACTAAAATCCACGGTGTCCTTCAATAGCCCTTTATGTTCCAGGGTCACGGTAATGGAATAAGTCCCGCAACCCCGGCAGGCTTTGGACCTTTAAAGGGGGCCCCGTCACCTTGCTGACGCTCTTTGAGGCGCACGTGGAACACAACGCGCCGTCGACCCGCGCAAACCTACCATTCTTAGAACATATTGCATTTTTTTAATAATACCAGTTTATTTTTGGGTGTTAAATCGTCAAATGAGTCCTCCCGCCCTGGATAGGGCACAAGGAACTGTCGGACTCTTACTGACTAAAAATCCATTGTTCTTTCGGTTTCCCTTTGCTTTGCAGAACCACACAGTCCCATCACCCGAGGAAATACCCCTAAAATTAGGCCTTTCTTTCCGATGGGACCCTGCCGTAGTCATTTAAGTATCCCTAAATACCACTTAAACTTCTGTTATTTCGAATACCCGAGCAAGAAGTTGTGCCGCGTAAGTTACGCTACTGTATAAAAGGGACAAATAAAGATCGAGGTTTATTACGCTTTGGAACCGAAACTACGGTTTAGTGCACTCGAATTAACTTTATTAGACTTGGCAGATTTAGATCAAGATTATTATAGATTTGCTCTATCTGTTTCAGTTAGTGTTTATTACTTAAATAGTTAGATTTTCAATAAAACCAATTTGCATTGAAAAATGTCGAAAGTAAAGAATTAGGTAACTTTTTTCGCCTCCTTTTTTACCGACTTCAAAAAAAAGGAGGTTATCAATTCGACCCGTATGTATGTAATATTTCCAGAACTGCCCAGTTTTCGTATATGTTAATCTATATCAGCGTCTGAACAAATGTGCCAAATTTCATAAGTGTATGTATGTATGTATGTATGTATGTATGTATGTATGTATGTATGTATGTATGTTTTTATGTTTGTGCACGCATATCTCCGGAACTACAAGTTCGATTTACGTAATTCTTTTTTTGTTGAACTAGGTATTGTTCAACTTAGGGTACACTGCAAGTTTCATAAAAATCGGTTCAGTAGTTTTAGAGATATGGATTTTTTTGCTTACTTGGATTGTGGATTTTCTAAGTCGATTGAATGTTTGCTCGCAATTATCTCGCGTTTGGCTGAACCGATTTTGATGCGGTTTTCAGAAAAGTGTTTGTTACATTCTGGGGAAGGTTTTAGTATATAACAGTAATGAATATTTCGTGACGTTGCCCGCATAGATCCGTTTTTGTTGCTCACTTGGATTATAGATTTCTAAAGACCCGATTATACGGAGATCTTTGTTGAATATCTGAACTAAAAAGGGTAAAATAAAAACTTTTTTAAAAAAAGAACCGACTTCAAAACCAAACACAAAAAAGTGTAAAATAAATTTTCTTTCGGAAGTCGGTGGCCATAGTCAATGAAATAAAAAACAAAGCCACCGACTTCCGAAAGAAAATTTATTTTACACTTTTTTGTGTTTGGTTTTGAAGTCGGTTCTTTTTTTAAAAAAGTTTTTTGGTATTTTATTGAAATCATTATACGAATTTTGACCTTTATCATTAAGGCGAAAATAGATACATGTATGAATATACCAGCCAACGTAATAAGCAAAGATAACAAACAGTCCAGCAAGTTCTAAATTGACAAACTTATTTGTTCAACAAATCGTGATAACATCTCAATGACAGCGTTACATTAAAAAGCGCTAAACGACATTTAACATATCAGTCACTTACAACATTTTAACCTTGATCCAGCGTTTATGATACAAAACAAAAAGATGAACACAATGCATCTCCCACGTTTTTGTGCGTCTGCGCACTTGGATCATGTCGTGTAATGATAAACATCGTCTCTATTTAACTAAGTCTCATGACACCGGATTTATTGCGTTACGTTAAGAATTTTATAAATAACTCGTGGATTATGTCACATAATTCCGCCATTTAAAAAAAACTTTTTAAAAAAAAGTACCGACTTCAAAACAAATGCAAAAAAGTTTAAAATAACTTTTCTTTCGGAAGTCGGTGGCAATAGTCAATGACACAACAAAACAAAGCCACCGACTTCCGAAAGAAAAGTTATTTTAAACTTTTTTGCATTTGTTTTGAAGTCGGTACTTTTTTTTTAAAAAGTTTTTATTTTACCCTTTTTAGTTTATTTATTACATATTCAACCCAAATTCTTGTAAAATAATTTTTTTTCTTACATATGCACTAATCTTGTAATTCGTCACAACATAAAAAAATCCATATCTCTAAAACTACTGAACCGATTTTGATGAAACTTGCAGTGTAGGGTACACAAGTTGAACAATACCTAGTACAACAAAAAAAGAATTACTTAAATCGAACTTATAGTTCCGGAGATATGCGTGCACAAACATAAAAACATACATACATACATACATACTTACATACATACATACATACATACATACACTTATGAAATTTGGCACATTTGTTCAGACGCTGATATAGACTAACATATATGAAAACTGGGCAGTTCTGATAATATTACATACATACGGGTCGAATTGATAACCTCCTTTTTTTTGAAGTCGGTAAAAAAAGGAAAAATCGCGTTATACCTGAAATTATAGCTAAAGCATTGTAGCTACATCTCTCAGGAAAATGAAAAAGAAATGGAAAATTTGAAGCAAATTAAAAGAACTTCTCGACCTAATTCTATCTTTGAACGGCTCTGGTTTATTGTCTTTGCCCAAAGCCATATTATCTTAGATATTATTACATTCCTACCTATTATTACGGAAACTTGTTACAAAAACTACCTGACAGTCCATAGACTACGAAGCATACCAATCAATCCAAATCGACACATAAATGACCACTTCCACAACACCCCGGTAACAAAATCGTAATGTTTTTATTCGCAGCTCTCATGCGGAACAGACGATCGAGTAGAAAAGGACTTTCTTCTAATAATAGGGGCCTATTACAAGAGAAACCGCACAGCTGTTCGATAGTAATGGCCGCCACATTGGTATCGATTATTTCTTTCGATTGAGCATCGATAAAAATAGTGGTTTCGATCTCACTGCTCATTACTTACGTTGCTATTTATTGCTTAGAATAAACAAGTTTATTGAAGTATTAAAATGGTTTTATGGCTTTTAGAAACCCTATCTATTACTTGGCCGCTGTAATCTTAAACACTACAATACACTGAAGAACTCCATGGTTCACTTACGCTCAAAAGTAAGATCAATATCATTGAGAAATCAACTTAGTACTTAAGCAAAAACATAACAATGAAATTGCATAATTATAGCCACATAGCTACCAGCTGAGACATAAACCCATATGGTGGTGTAGTATAATGCAAATAATGTTCCTAGAACCAGGCATTGGTCCTAGCAAGAACTTCAGCAACTTATAAACAATGAAAAAAACTGTTGGTATTTTGTAATGTGTAAAATTGAAAAAAATCTTTATTTCCGTTCTAAGTTGCGAGTCAAGGATTCCTTCCGACATATTGTAGTAACATCAACATCCGGCAAATGTTCGATACAGACGGTTGTTGCTATTATACCGCAAAGGGCAGAACACATCTTTGCTAACAAATTATTGCTACAAGACTTAACACTGGAAATAAATCTAAAACCGCATTGAATACTTTACATTCATTGCCCCTATCCACAGAAGACGATCATTTAGACAAAAATACCGTTGTCGTTGACTCCAAAAAATCTAATACTTTTAATATTTTACCATGTTGAAATATTGACAACAGTCTACGAAGTTTTGCAGTAATTTAATGTGACCGTGTGTGTGCAGAACGTGTTCAAAAACCTTAAATAGATGTATCAAATTCATAAAACTGTACTAGCTACCATATACCGATAAAGCGTTTCCGTACAATAGATAAAACAAGCAATAGCTCTGTGGACAATTCATTGATAAAATCGAAAGGAATGCTATTGACACGGCACCTAACGATGGGAAATACATTGTCCGACCGACAGACAATAACAAATAAGGCGGCGATTGTGTCCGGTGTTTATGAAATGTACGTCAGCCACATTTCTCGCTAGCTATAAACAATCTAATACACAGTTTAGATTGTTAGTGGATAAATGAACTGTGAAAGTGCTACACCTGTTTCGCAAAATTTAAAGAAAAGAAAGTGAAATAATTTAACTAACTCCTGAAGATGTTAGGTAATTTATTGTCTGTCAAGATGATTTTGAAAAATGGACACATTCTGAGCCTGCCTCTTTCGAAGATAAGTTGTTTATGTTAAAGTTACTATACATAAAACAAAAATTTACAAAAGCGGATTATTTTAAATTAAGAATCAATACTACCATCCTCAAATCTTTGCCCAAAAACTAACATCTAAATGGAAAATCGTAACAGACCCAGTCGGAATCGGATCAGCACTAGATAAAAATCGATGATCTCGAAAATAAAACTGATGTTTCTCTCAAAACATCACACATAATCTTTGCCATTGTCATATCTTTAAGACAATAACTAAACTTAATCTCGTGGTCTTGACACTGACATTGTAGACAGTTACATAGAATTCTCCACAATCGTAAAATAACGCATACTCCCACGCATCTTGCAACCAGGTCGAATATTTACGATTCTTCGTTGCGTGGTTGAAGTACAAAGGTACTTATTATGTTGGAATTTAATTCTTCGCTTTAATCAATTATTCATAACCCAGATTCTTTAATTTAATAACTTACCGTACGGTCTATCAGTGTCGCAATTTTATATCATTACCCGTGACGAGTGTTGGACGGGTAATTTCAAAAAATCTATCTGGGTGAGGAGATGATTGTCATGAACCATAAACCTGGTTTTTATGATAATGTAGGTATGTAAAAGAAAAACAAGTACCTAAAAAACATAATTAATAACTAGCAACAACGCCTACAAAGATGATGTAATTAAATAAAAGCAATTATAAGAACAATGGGATGACGCAACTAAAATTAAATACTGAAGACGATTTAAACACCCAGCGATTACTCATCCAAAGATTTCAAAAAATAGATAAAGTAGCATCTTAAGTTAATAGGCACTATGAATCTTCGAAAAACAAGTTTCTTTATACGACAAACTGTTCAGAAATTGTGGATGAAAAATAAGAAAAACGTGCTGTAAGTAGGAAGAATTTGAAAAAATAACTGTTTACATTGAAGAGAACTCCATAAAAAGCAACGAAAAGGAGTCAATCTTGTCTATGTATTGTAACAATCTGAGTCGCCTTCGGTAGAATGATAGATAGTAGTTCATTTACTGAGAAGTTTAATAGAAAAATCATGAAATCCATCTCTTGTTACAGATCAAGGATTAATAATGGTCGCGCACTGAACTAGCAATGGACGCGCTCACGTGGTTGTCGCTCGGGCTCCAATTCGCAGCACTATGCTCCATTGTCGGGGCACTGCTGCTGTACCTCTTGAGGAAGGTCAGGGTGGCAGAGGTGCTGCCTGTCGATAGCGCCAAGACTGTGCTTGTCACATCTGTTGATACGGCTCTTGGATTACAAGTAAGTTTGAAAATTTTTTTATTATATTAATGGTCTAAGTGAGGTCTTACATTTTTCTTTCATAACGACAATTTTGATGGCACTGATGCGATGCATGTCGCGGCATCGATACCCGCAACGAATATTTGTATAATCTACAAGAAGTTTTTCCGGTTCTGACTGTTTATGTGAGTTAAATATTGTGTGTTTGTTAACACACGACACAAGAGAAATTCGTAAAGCCCCGATTTTGAAAAATTTGAAGAAAATTAACACACAGGAGAGAAAGTAAATACACAGAGTAGAGTAGATACTTCAAATAGTATCTCATTTCCTGAGTTAAGACTACAGACTCCTCCAGGCAGACAATATACAATGTGGGAGGATACCGTCAAAATGAGCAGTTCTAGTTGGCACGAAGATTTGTGACTACCATAAAATGTTATTGCTTGCAGTTAGCACCCACCTAGCCAGATGCCACTGCACGCTGTTCTGATTTAATGGCATCTCTTGCAACACTGGAACAAAATATGTTGGTTCCTCTTAACCGACGACCTCATAACTTGTGACTAAATTAACCACTTGGTTATCAAAACTTCAAAAATGTGTGATGTGACTACACAATTTTAATTGTAATAATGTGTGTTTTCTGCCTATTGAAATGGGCAGACGCATTTATACGTAGTGTCACAAAACACATCAGCATCCTTAAATCAAAGTCAAATCAAATCTTTATTACTGCGGGTCTAAAACAGCAACCTTAAGCAATAATCCTAATGATTCACTTCATGCTTTCGAGCAACGTCATTGTAATTCACGAAGTGAGTCATTAGGAATATTGTTAAATGACCGCTGAACACAGTTTTAACATACAAACATTGTCCCTGCACTTTTTCAAATACTTATCACTAGAGATATCCTTTTTTTTTACGTGGTAAAATCATCAAATTAGTCCTCCCATCAGGCAGGGCGGGAGGGACTGTCAGACTTGTACTGACTAAAATCCACAGTGTCTTTCAATAGCCTTTTACGCTCCAGAGTCACGGTTACCTGATAAGACAGTCCCGCGACCTTAGAGATATCCTAAGCACAATTTTCCATTTTCTATTCCACCTTAATGCCAATCTCCCTCCACAGATCGCAACATACCTGAGCAGTAAAGGCTGGCGGGTCATCGCCGGCTGCAGATCAGGAGGCTTGGGTGCTCGTCTAGCCGACTCCTGGCTCCAAGCCCATATCGCGACGACTCCCGAAGACCAGCCAAAGCCGAGGCTCGTCACCCTTGAGCTGGACGTCGCTAGGGAAGATCTGCTGGAGGAAGCTGCTAGGGCTACTGCCCAGCATTTGCCAGCCGGAGAACATGGTGAGTGGATAAAGATCAGGAGTAACTTTTAAATATTCTACAACTACTTAGCTGTTGCTAGCGGCAAAATTATCCCACAAGAACATAAAATGGGAATAAAAACTATCCTATGTGTTAATCCCGCTTATAAACTATATAAGTATGTGCCTAATTTCATCCTAATCTGTTCCAGTAGTTTTTGCATAAAAGAGTAACAAACATACATCCATCCAAAGTTTCTCTTTTGTAATATTAGTAGGATTAGTGGGATATTCCTATTGCCAGGATTTTTTAGTTGTATTTTGGGAACTGAACTGGCGAAACAGTAGTCTTTTTATCCGTCCATGTGTAATCACGACCACTGAAATAATAACCCTCTAGCTTTATGTAGGTTAACTTTAAATGCTACTTTAGTTTTCATAAAGTAATTTAATTAAATTACCTACTTAAGTACATTTTTCTTTGCAATATGCCTTGCAGTATTGCACTAAAGATTAAAGTGATACGTAGATGTTACGCAAAAGGCTATTTTATTACGAGAGTTATTAATATTAATAATTTACATAATTTTCAGATATTTATTTATGGTACCGTACCTAAAACAATAAAATTCATTTCTGATATTTTTAGAACGGAACGAAAGGAACAGAATTTTCATTAAATAAAAAAAAAAATTAAAAGCATACGAAATAAGCATAATAAAAAAACATACGAAAAGAAAAACTTAAGTGCACTGCCCGGGAATCGAACCCGGGTCGCAAGAATGGGAATCTTGCATGATACCACTACACCAGCAGTGCTTGTGAAACAATGTTGAAATAACAGTACATAATATCAGCTCAAATCAGAATAAGCAATTTGACGTATTGAATGAAATGACGTTCATTATGTTTAAAAAAATATCACATTGACTTGACATTCAGTTTTAGACAAAAAAAACTAATGAAATCAAATTAGGGTCAGTTCAGACCGAGACGCGAAGCGACGCGACGATGCGCGCACTCTTTTATGAGTCAATCAATATACGACTTTATTTTCTACACTAAAAGATACACATTTCGTTGTGAAAATTTGAATACGTTGAGATGCATAGCGATGCGCCGCGCGACGCCTCGCGGCGCAGCGAGGCGCATCGCGGCGCATCTCGACGCAGCCGCTTGTCGCGGGGCCTCTTGACGCAGCGAGACGCCGCGCGGCGCCGCACGACGCAGCGCTGCTCAGCGCGGCGCCGCCTCTCAACGCCTCTCGACGTCGCGATGCGTAGCCGAGGCTGCCCCGTGGTGACTTCTCGACATATTTCAGTTCAGATTTCGTGTAGATTTCATGCAGTTCGGTCGAGCGCTCTAGTTAATAATGATAGACTGGGATTTAATTACTATCGGACTTCTTGCGGAAGAGGAAGAGGAAGAAGAATACAAAAATAAAATAAAAAAGAAGATATTATCACGGAGAAGTATTTGGGTGCATGATTTATGGCGAAACAGACGAATTCATGGTGAATTTCACACCTTGGGTTATGACAACATTGCCAATTATCCTGACAAATTTTATGATTACTATAAAATGGATTATAAACAATTTCAAAACTTGTTGAATTTGTTGCGGCCATATATAAATACACAAAAAACTAATTATAGACCCACTATTTCAATCGAAGAGCGGTTATCTCTCTGTCTTAGGTAAGTGATACTAATGTACAGACGCCAGCACATAAACCTACCTCTATCTGTCAATTTCTTTTTTATAGATTTTCAACCTTATCACAATAGTGAAAGGGTAGTATTCTGTTGGTAAAATTTGACAGATTCGGGTAGGTTGACCTGCTGAAGCTGATGTCTGTACCTAACTGTAACACTCAGGTATAATGCCGTGGTATATACTTAGTTGATATATTTCCTTGTTTTAACAAATTCTGAAGAGACTCATGCTAGGCTCAACTCGTATTTTTATGGCTGACGGCTGACTGACAGGAAACCATAAAGTTACATGCTCTGAGACAGCAACTGTCACATATCTCCTGTAAGTAAGACTGTTTGATCACATCCTCTCGTGGAAGGATGTGAAGACATGGCTATAGCGATTCAGCCGTCTAGCTGAAAGGCAGTGGTTTTGGCTTTGGCTGGTTGTCTTGCTTCGGGTGGCTTAGGCTGGTTGTCTAAGGCAGGCTATGGCTGTAACTTCAGTGGCGACATCTCTGCCAAGCGTTTTATAACTGAAGAGTTAAAAAAAAAACTACATACTTACTCTGTTTCTTTGGCTTTTACAAATAAATAGAGAAAGTGACTTTAGTCTCTAAATCAGTGATTTTACTGTCTGTTAATCTTGTCTAATGTTAGATGCTTTTTAAAATAACGTTAAATTCAGACGGTGCATCCCACATACGTCTGCATGCAGCAGTGCATCACTCATTGCTTCAGCCATCTGTCAGTTTGACGTGTTCTATAGCCTTTAAATGATGCGACAGGAATCAGGATGCAGACGCATGCGACCGAAGCTAGGGCTTGAATATCTGACGATTTTTCAGTTCCGGAATTGGGTTTCGTTATTCAGTCTTTCAAATCCGGAATTCCGGAACTCAAAAGTGTTTTTACTGGTTACATATACAGGGCGTCCCACGGCTATGCCACATGGAGGGAAAGTACCTTAAATATTATACTATAGAACATTTTACTGAAAGAAGACATTATTTTAATTTAAAAAACAATTTAAACTGTAGGTATTCATAAATTTTTAAATAATTACATGGTTTAACCGGAAATCGAACCAGCTACACGAGAAAAAAATGATCCTGTAGTTTTATCATACCGATCGAAAGGCTTCATCATAATAATTATTTTTTGCTAAATAACATGGTTTCAGAAATAAAAGCAAGAACATGAATTTTAAGCATTTTATGTAAAATTTTGTAAAGAAAAATAAAAGGAACAAACATAACTTAGACATATTATTTTAAACATCCACCACAACAAATTCAAAAAATCGACAGGGACTGAAATAATCAAAAGAGTGCGACTTTGTATTCAACAGTACTTATGTAATGGGACTCATTTTGAGCGTTTGATATTGATTAATTTTGAAACAAAAATGTTAAAATTCATGGTCTTCCTTTTATTTCTGACACTATGTTATATAGCAAAAAAGAATATTTATGATGAAGCCTTTCGATCGGGTTAACGAGGAATAGAGAATTTCAGCTTGCAGGTGTGGGTTGCAATGGCCTAGTTGGTAAGGCGTCTGGAGTACTTATCCAGAAGACGCGGGTTCGAATCCCACTTGCAACTGAATTTTTCTTTCCTCAAAAATCATACTTCTATATTTCTAAATACATACATATTATAGATAAATTACACCTAGACACAGAACAAATGATCGTGCTCATCACACAAACATTTGTCCTGGGTGGGAATCGAACCCACGACCTCCGGCGTAGCAGTCAGGGTCACTAACCACTAGATCAACAGGCCTGTTAGTGTAACGTCTTCTTTCAATAAATTGATCTATCTACAAAATATTTAAGGTACTTTCCCTCCATGTGGCATAGCCGTGGGACGCCCTGTATATATAGGGTAGAGTTTCTAGTGATAGTTTAAAGTTTTATTGACTCATAACAGTAAATAATTGCTTAAGTCCTTTTTTATTTTAAATAAATGTGTTATATGTTATAATATATTGTTATTTTATGGTTCTCAAAATAAACGTATGACATCTGATTGGCAAATTACAGAAGAAACTTTCTTGTCTCATTACTTTTCTAAAATGGTGCCACGGTACCTACTTTTAGTTAGTGTCTGATTTACTGCCTTGTCAGTGACAACCCTAATTTTCTGGCACTAACTAAAAATAGGTACTGTTGCAAATAAGGTCTAGTATCACCCATTTCAAGGACCACATCGAAAAGCCAAAACTAAATGGTGTGTAACTAATCGCGGATAGATTAGAAGTAACTTTTCTCTTATTTCTTCCGATACATAATGAGTAGAGAAAAAATAGCATCACAAAGCGGCGTTCTGGCCTTGTACAGATTGGAAATACGCCACGTCACACGTCAACTCTTATAAAAAACTCTGTAAATCCAATATGAAATATATTCTTCTACTTCTACTTCTTATTGTTAATTTCTCGCACCTCAAGCTGCAGAGAATAGTACTTATTTCAATATCGAAACTGCGGTCTTGATCTCGTCATTTTCGGAATTGGAAACAGTATTGGAATTCATCGGAATTCCGCAACAGGTAGAATTCCGGAATTCTGGTGAATTCCAATATCGCTTCCAATTCCGGAATTATACCAGTTTTGGAATTCCGGAGCTCAAGCCATAGATCGAACGCATAATTTAAATATGTAATGTTAGAAACATAAGCCCTCAAAAAGCACTGTTAAAGTTTACTTTAACAGTGCTTTTTGTTTGTTTGTGATGGATGTTGAAAGTAGGTATTCCATGTAGGTATTTTCCACGAAGACCGACAGTGTAAAAAAAGGAAAGTATTTTCGCCACAAATGACGCCATCGCAAAATAAAAGAACAGGAACTAGTAGCAAGTAGCAATAGCAAAATCAAAGCATTTATTAGGAGGCCATAATAGGCACTTTTTAATTGACTAAAATTAAAACTACAGTTTAAAATAATTATGGTGCTAAAATAACTCCACCATTTTGAAAGCAACTAAACGATCCGACACACGCGCCACCATCAGCGAGACAATTGAGTGATCATGACATACTCTCAACCGCCAGGCTCATTCAAGTCAATAAGAGACGTAGGTACTCAGTGAATGATAGCTCCGAGGTACATAGCATTCACATAATGCTGGCTATGAAACTATATAATACTAGAAAGATTGAATCTATACAATGCAAACCCACCAAAAACATTTCATATAAAATGTTGTCAAGATGACCACATAAGGTTTGCGTTGTAAAAAAGATATCAGATCTCATATAGAGCCAAGCTTCTGAATCTACACGGCCTAACTGTGTGATAATGCATTATTTGTCAAATTTTTAGACCATCTAAAAATTATGTGTATGGTATTACTTTACCGGATTTTGTTTCACCGATCTAGAAAACAACTATTTGCTGTTAGTCGAAGCCTCTTTTGAACTTTTTTCGTTTGCCAAATGATTTATTTGCCATATTTTCACTACACCGAAACAAAACTTTACGTAGTATTATAGGGTCACAAACACCGGTCAAATCATAAAAATAATGTCAAAATGTTATTAAATTGGCTTATGGCGACGGCGTAAACAAGTCGTCATTACTTTCATAATTAGTATAAAGTGCATAGGTTTTATCATTACTAGCAGATGACGGCGAGCATGTGTATGGTAATGATCTGCTTGCGCGCTTTGAGCGCGAGTAAGTTTTGTTTTTATCTGTACAGATTTTGTTAATTCGAACCTCAAAATTAGAAAGAGGATCCGTGATATCTGTTTCATTGCTATTAAAATTTGACGGTGTGTAAGTGTCGTATATCTTTATAGGGTTATTATTTTTGCCTGTTTGGGAATTATCGAAAGGCGCATTGATTGTCTCAGTGCGACCATTACCAACCGATGATAGCGTGTGTGTCGTAACACTTTGTACATGAGATGAATATAACTTATTCAATTCTTCTTGTTCTGACAATTTTAATTCTTCGTCATTAACGATCTGGAAGATCTTGCGTTCAATTTCTGCCTTTGTTTTATTAGGCATACCTTTTACTTTACTTGCCATGCATTTAAAAAAATAATCTGTAGAGTCCTCTTCCTTTTTACCCTCAAGGTAACGGGATAATATTTCGGATGCTTTAGGCTGTTGAGGCTGTGGCTGTGAATTTTTTAGTGTCTGTGATGGATACCGCGATTCAGATCCCGTTTGTGATACTGGCGAGTTTGCTTGATATGGTGGTTCTATAGGTTGCGAATCATCATTTATAGAGTGTGCAGAGAAGTCATCTAGATTTGAAACCTGGGGAATATCCTGCACAATATATTGTTTAAGAAACTCCAATTCTTTCTCATATTTTATAGGTTTAGTCTTTACTCTAGCAGAACCACTTTTACCCTCTTTTCTTAAATTTAATGATCTTCTATAGCTGTCACGGATTTTTTTCCAGTATTTTTGACAGTCCTGTGCTGAAATAAAAAAAATGTTATTGTATAATCTACAATATAAATGAATCTCTGAATGTGTTGCTAAGCGCAAATCTCAAGAGCAGCTGAACCGATTTCGCTAATTCTTTCTTTTTATAATATTTTTAAAAATGCCTGAAAATGTCTAGAAATGACACTTTTCTATATTCCTATACAAAAGACTCGTAATGATACTTAGAAGTCAATTTGAACTTTAATACAATAAATACCATAAAGTATAAATTAATGTTAGTGGAGGGGTTCCGGGAAGGCAAAACAATACAGTGACGTTAGTATCGTATAAATATGAATATCAATATTTATACGATGGTAACATTACTTAAAATCAAATTGTCTTTGGTAAAATGTAAATAAACTGTGTGTGGTAAAATGTCACTTGAAATATAAACGTCTCTTGCTTGTGCATCTATATTATTACTGAATCGTGTGTGTATGTTTGTAATGAAGATACTTGAAAACTACTGAGCCGATTTAAAAAAAATATATCGGCACAGTAGTTTTTAAGTGTATATATTTATATTCACCATTAGAAAGCTACATTCACCATGAGTAACATAGGCTACATACTTTTATATCACATCCACCTGTTCAAAGCCGGGACGGGCCGCTAGTTTTCTATAATAATAATAACAATTATACAGGATGTATATGATGAGGTATATGGTGTGAAAATGATATGCAGACTTGCAGAATAATATGGTATATTCCATGAATCCAGTTACATTTTATAGTAAACCCGACAGTAAAAATTTGTCCGTGATGCGGACGCGGGCGAGAGAACGGAAGATTCGAGAATGTCAAAAAACGGTGTTGCCATGCGCGAAATGGTGTTACCATGTTCGGAATGGTGTTGCCGACGTCGAAGACGTTGTAATGCCTGGAACGCACTTGATAGGCGTTAACATCCTGCCGCCCTTGGAACATCCTGTTCCAAAATTGGTAGTGGGACCAGTCGATTGTACGCTCTTCTTAGCGTACCAGTGGTGGTGTGCACATCAGCGACGCGACTGACGCCATCGGTGCCCGGGTACAGCCGCTCGATCCGTCCAAGCAGCCAACGGTTGGGGGGTAGTCTCTCGTCCTTCACGATGACTAGCTGATGAAGATGCAGTTCAGCACCTGGTTTGCTCCATTTGGTGCGCTTCTGCAGCTCTGTAATATAATCACGTTGATAACGCTTCCAAAAATGCTCCTTCAGAGCCTGCACACGCTTGTGTCGTGTCAGTGTGTGAATCTTATTTTCATCCTCCGGTACTTGCGGCGTCGGCAGTGATGTAGGCGTGCGCCCGATGAGAAAATGTGATGGAGTCAGTGCTAAAAGGTCAGATGGGTCAGTCGATAAGGGAGTGAGTGGTCTGGAATTCAGAATTCCCTCTATCTGGACTAGTGCTGTTGACATTTCTTCATAAGTTAAATTGGCTAGCCCGAGAACTCTCTTTAAATGATGTTTAATTGATTTTACAGAACCCTCTGCTAGGCCGTTAAAATGAGGACTATATGCAGGTGAAAAGTGGAAATTAATTTTATTCTCAGCTGCATAACTAGAAATTGTATTACATTTAGACTTTAAAAATTTTGAAAGCTCGTTGTAGGCACCTACAAAGTTTGTGCCATTATCTGAGAATATGTGTTGAGGCATACCCCGACGGGCAATAAACCGATTCAATGCTGCGAGGAAGCTCTCCGTACTTAGCTCTGTGACAAGCTCTATGTGTACCGCTCGGACTGCCAAACATACAAAAACACAAACATATGCTTTAATTAATCGAGATCCTCTACCTTTCCTGTCCGCAATCATGATAGGCCCCGCATAGTCCACAGCAGTACTCTGAAATGGATATTCAGCATGCAGCCTTGCTTGAGGAAGATTCCCCATTATGGGTTGGAGTGATTTGCCTCCAAAGCGGCAACAAGTTATGCAATTTTTTACTGTCTTCCTGGCAAGGTTACGGCCACCAACAATCCAAAATGTATGTCGTAAAATTGAAAGTAATTGCTGTGGGCCAGCATGCATGAGTTTTATGTGATGATGTCTGACAATAAGTTGTGTTATATGATGATTTGCATGTAAAAGTATGGGATGTTTAGTGTTATAATCATAGTTAGAGTTCGATAGTCTTCCACCAACTCTTAATAACTGTTCGCTGTCCATAAACGGATTTAAAGAAATTAATTTATCTTTAGGTGATAAATTATGCTTGCCCTTTAATAACTGATATTGCTTTTCAAACATTTCCCTTTGCACAATCCTACACAATGTGTTTGTTGCCTGTTGTAATTCTGACATCAGTAAATGATTGTCAACAATTTTATGTTGTGGATTACGGCAATTATTTATAAATCTTTGCATATAAGACAGTACATGTTGCAATTTTGTAAAATTAGAGAAACGTGAAATAAAATCCAAAGTATCTGTCTGTGTGAATGTCATATGACAATATAGTTTTGTCTCAGGTAAATCTATATATTCCTGTGGTTGTGGTGGTTTCTTTATGACTATGTCATGGAGAAAATCACAGCCTGACCACCAGAGGTCGCTAGTGCGTAGCTGTTCAAAGTTTATGCCACGTGTTCCTATGTCAGCTGGATTTTTTTCAGTAGGTACATGGTTCCAATCATAGCCCTTGGTGAAATCTGTAATTATGTTGACTCTATTGAGTATGTATTGTTTTAATCTAGATTTAGACATTTGTATCCAACCAAGGACTATGGTTGAATCACACCAATAAGTTTCGCTACTTAGCTGTACTGACAAGGCAGATTTTACCTTTTTAACAAGTTGTGCTGCTAGCACTGCGCCAGACAACTCAAGTTTAGGTATGGTCATATTTCTTTTAAATGGTGCTACCCTGGATTTAGCAATAAGTAAGCGAACAAGAACCTTACCATCACAGGTAACACTACGTACATACACACAGGCTGCGTATGCATTCTTGGATGCATCACAAAAGGCATGCAGTTCTACTCGGACTGGTGCATCACAGAACACACGACGAGGTATCTGTACGTGCTGCTGAAGACAAGGTAAGTGCTTTATAAATTTTTCCCATTGTTTATTTAAATTTTCAGGAATCTCACTATCCCATGATGAATTATCCTTCCACAACTGTTGCAAAATTAATTTTAGTTGCAGCAAGCATGGATTAATTAAGCCCAAAGGGTCAAATATTTGTGCAAGTGTGGATAATATGGTCCGCTTTGTTTGAGTTAAAGTGGAACTTACTGTAAGTGATGGCATAAACATTATAGAGTCGCTGTCTAAATCCCAGGTGATACCTAAAATCTTACTAATTTTTTCATTTTTAATTATTAACAAGGGATCATTGTTTATTTCACCATTATCATGTATTTTTTCTAATAAGTGTGTGTCATTTGATCTCCATTTGCGGAGATGTAATTGTGCAGATTCTAACTCATGAATGACTCCCTTACAGGTCCGGACTAGCTGTGATGCATCATCAGATCCTGTCACGAGATCATCAATATATATATCATGTAATATTGTGGAGCTTACAGATTCATTAGCACAATCTCGACCAAGCTGAATGAGACACCTAGTGGCAAGGTAGGGCGCAGAGGCAGTACCATAAGTTATAGTGTTAAGTTGGTATACCTTCAAACGAGCATTTGGATCTGAACGCCAAAATATTTGCTGCAATGGACGCTGTGCTGGTGTAACAAGAATCTGCCTATAAAATTTATCAATGTCTGCTGTGACAATGTATTTGTGTTGACGAAATCGGATCAGAATACTAAGTAAGTCGTCTTGCACAGTGGGTCCGATTCGCTGGATATTATTAAATGAAAGACCACTGCTTGTGACAGCAGAAGCATCAAATACTGTTCGAAGTTTTGTGGTGAGACTTGTTTCTTTTAAAACACCATGATGTGGTAAGTAGTATTCATGTTTGTGTTGAGCTGTGGTTTCACACATGTGACCCAACTGAATGTATTCTGTCATGAAATCTATGTACTTTTGTTTAAACACAAGATCATGTTGAAACCTGTGTTCTAATGAAAAGAATCTAGCTAGAGCCATTTCCCTAGAATCGCCTAGAGTGGATGGGGACTGTTTAAGGGGAATTTCCACCACAAACCGCCCGTTTGACAAACGCGTGGTCGTTTGTTTAAATAACCTTTCACATTCAAGTTCATCATTACTTAAGCTGTGAGGACTATTAATATTTTCACATTCAAAATAATGATCAAGGCTATTTTGTAAGTCAATGTCTGAGTTATTAATAAATTTACAATACACTAAATCCTGAACTTTATTGTGTATATTATTACAATTGCATGAATGTGAATGTATTTGTGTGTGTGACTCACTTGTAAGATTGTAAGAATGATTATTATTATGAATAATACCTGATACCAGCCACCCTAGCTTTGTTTCATTTAGAGATGGTTTATGTTTTCCTAAGGCAATATTATTATTGCAGAGTACCTGCCAAAAGATGTCTGCACCCAACAACATCTCCACCTCGGACGGTATGTAGAATGAAGGGTCTGCAAGGTGGATGTGTGAGGGAATATTGAATGACGAGGTATCAATCTTGCAACTTGGTAGTAACTGAGTAATATCTCTTACAATAAAACAATTAACTTTGGCATTAAATCCACTATTTGTTAATGACAACATTTTAATGTCACATCTGGAAGTGATGTGTGATTGTTGGTTATTGAGTCCCTGTACTGAGACACATGTTTTATAAGTAGGAAGGTTGAGTTTGTTATACAGTCTCTCAGTAATGAAGCTGGAAGTACTTCCATTATCAAGAAGACAGCGGACCTTGTGAACTTGATTGTTGTGGTCCATTACACCAACAATGGCAGTTGATAATAAAACGTGGCTCTGATGAGTAGATGAGAGTGTGACATTATTGTGTGTCTGCACTTCAGTTTGTGTGTTTGATTGAGTAGTGTCTTCCTGTGTGCCAGAAAGAACAACACACTGTGTAGGATTAGGCTTTGATTTCTCTGCTAAATGTAATAAGCTATTGTGCTTCTTGGTACAGATTTTGCAAGGGCCTAGTGTGCATGATGTGCCTTTAGCATGTCCTTTGCGCAAACAGATCATGCATAGATTCAATTCTTTAACCTTTTCAATGCGTTTTTCGACTGGTAATGCCTTAAATTTAAAACATTTAAATATTGCATGAGATCCTTTGTTGCACATCAAGCACTTGGAGGAAGGTTTTGTTGTTGTGTCACTAGCTATAAAGGCCTTTGTTGACTGATTGTTACTATTATCATTGGCCTTTTGTGCCCCCTCCATAGTCTCAAGCATGTCTGCCCTACCCCTCAAAAATTCCATAAGTTGTTCCAATGTTGGAAAGCCTTTTATTGTGCACCGCTTCTCCTCCCACTCACGAGCAGTAACCGGGTCGAGTTTAGTGTTTACTACACAAATGATCATAAAGTCCCAATGCTGTGTTGGTAATGATAGAATTTTGAGTGCCCGGAGGTTCTTATATACTGTATCAGTTAAATTGCGAATCGCCTCCGCTGACTCATGAGTGAGAGGTTCAATGTTGAGTATAGCGATCATGTGATTATTACCTAGAAGCCTATCATTATGAAACCGGTCACACAATAACTGCCATGCAGTGTCATAATTCTCAGCAGAGAACTCAAGAGATTGAATGACTAAAGCAGCACTCTCCTTTAATGAGGCCCGTAAATAATGGAATTTATGTATTTTAGGTATGGACTGATTATTGTGTATGAGTGAGGAGTATGTGTCATGATACCCTAGCCAATCTTGATAGCGGCCAGAAAAGGTAGGCAAATGAATGGTGGGCAACTTAAGATTTGGCAAATCCGTAGCGGTACCTGTCTTTGAGTCATGGCCTGTCATGGGCTCCCCGCTACACAGCAAGAGCTCCTCCGCAGCAGCAACGGCTCCGAAGTATGCCCCTTCAAACTCCTCACGTTCGATTTCCTCTGCCTCTGGAATGTCGGTTAAGGATTCTATTGTAGTCTGCGTTTTATCAAACTCACTATAAATTGTTTTGATTTTACCCAAACGTAGTGTTAGTTCTCTTATTTGCACACTACTAAGCTTCTCACAGCTCTGAGCTGTATCAAAGTACCTTTTGAATATAGTTAATTTACATTTTTGTGAACTGCGAATCTTTTTTAAAGCCTTGAGGTCCATTTCCATTTTATATATGTGTTAACTTAAGTTGATGTGACACACAAAATGATGCAAAGCAGATTTAACAGTGCAGCTGCCCACAACGAGCTGGTTAAAACAAACCGGTGGATGAAAGGTGCGAGAGAAAAAAAAGGGTGATACTTAGCTAACAAATGCAAAGCAGAGCAGAGGGCCTTCAGGCCGGCGTTATTACAAACCACGTGGGCGCATGCCAATCAATTCCTTATTCCTCACAAGAAACCAACTCCCAAAGTGTTCTTCAGGCCGGCGTAAGTACAAACCACGTGGGCGCTCTCGTACATATTTTCATTATGACTTCGGCGCACGCCTTATTTCCTCTTGAAACTCAATTCCTTATTGATTTCTAATTTCTCACAAAAATCCACGACGTATTTGTTTATGCTCGGAGAATGGATGCACAGAAAATTTTGATGTCGACTCAATATTGTTCACACAATGGCGGCGAACGCTCTGGAACACGGCGAACACCAGGACCGCAGGCACGCGTCGATGATTCAGTTTTTCTTCCGATGAAGGACCAGCTTGTATATGATGAGGTATATGGTGTGAAAATGATATGCAGACTTGCAGAATAATATGGTATATTCCATGAATCCAGTTACATTTTATAGTAAACCCGACAGTAAAAATTTGTCCGTGATGCGGACGCGGGCGAGAGAACGGAAGATTCGAGAATGTCAAAAAACGGTGTTGCCATGCGCGAAATGGTGTTACCATGTTCGGAATGGTGTTGCCGACGTCGAAGACGTTGTAATGCCTGGAACGCACTTGATAGGCGTTAACACAGGATATGCCAAAACTCAACGTCACCGGGCTGACGTTGATTTCTCGGATATCCTAAAACTAATTCGAATTGTTATTATAATTATAGCGATAGATTTTTTTAAATAGTTGTTAAATAATTTTCTAATTATATTTTCAAATTTGTTTTTCAGGTTTTTGACTACAGCTATGAGCTTCAAGTCTGTTGCACAAAGCTATCGCATGGGTTACAGTACTGTTCTAACAATCATTCACGAAATCTGTGAGGCTATTTGGAAAGCATTGCAACCTATGGTAATGCCAAAACCAACTCGAGAGCTATGGGAGTCGATAGAAAAAGATTTCAATAGTATCTGGAACTTTCCTAACTGCATAGGAGCTATTGATGGAAAGCACGTCCACATAAGAGCACCTTGGAATAGCGGAAGCTTGTACTTCAATTACAAAAAGCACTTCAGCACTGTTTTGTTGGCAATAGTAGACGCTAAGTATAGATTTGTTGTAGTTGACATAGGATCTTATGGGCGCAACAGCGATGGAGGCATTTTGTCTAATTCTAAATTGGGAATTAAGCTACAAAACAATCAATTAGGAATACCTCCCAATAAATGTTTGTCGGGCACAACATGTACCGTACCCCATGTTTTTGTAGGAGATGAGGCTTTTCCACTATCTCAAAATATAATGCGGCCCTTTCCCGGTGACCAAGTCTCCCAAGATCGCGAGAAAAAAATTTTCAACTACCGCTTGAGCAGAGCAAGGCGCATGGTAGAAAGTGCTTTTGGAATTATGCAGCAGAAATTCGAAATTTTTCAAAAAAGAATACGTATTCAGCCGAAGTATTTAAACAACATAATTTTAGCTTGTACATGCTTACATAATTACATGCTAGACGACATACCCGAAAACATTCCATTACCAAGAGACAGCATTCTGCAAAATTTATTTGAAACTAGACAATCCGATAATGAAGAACCTTTGACTATTCGAAACATTTTTAAGAACTATTTTAATTCTGTGAATGGTTCGGTGCACTGGCAAAATGATATGATAGAAAGGTGTTAATAGGTAGGTAACTATAACTTCGCAGACAGCAATAAGTTACAGTTAGTAACTATAAGTTCAACAGACGAAATAGGTTCTGCAAAAACCACACCATGCGATTTTATCACAGTTTATACTATATTCCCTTCAAGCCTTCACTCGGCCGTACCTACGGCGATAACTGTCTACACTTTCGTCTGATGTCGAATTCTAAAAGCCCGGGGATGGGAAAGCAACGGGATGTGCAAGACGATTTGAAATGTTCCAGTTCTTTCATTTGTGTAAGACGAAACCACTTTTGTTAAGACTTCATTCCTATAGTTATGTTTATGTTATAGTGTCGCTGGGCTTTAGAGTTTCACAACAGGTGTTCCAGATCTTCGACTTTTATAAGTCAACAGAGAGTGCCCATTAGGCTGAACAACTCTTACGTCATTCCTATAGTGTAGTTGGGTCTGGAGTTCCACATCAGGTGTTCCAAATCCGCAATAAAAAGTAGCCTATGTTCTTTCTCAGGCTCTAAACTATCTGTGTACCAAATTTCATTTAACTCGGTTCAGTAGTTTTAGCAGCGGCTTTCAGCACGAGGCGTGTCCTGTACGTACTCTCTGATAGAATACCTTAACAAATGTTTGCCGTGATTCTTTAAATTGACATAACTTTTTATGTATGAACCGATTGACATGAAATAAACACTAAATGTTAAGTGAAGCTTACTACTATATATTAGTGAAAACACGCATCTAAATCAAATAACCCGTGTCTGATATTAGCTTGCACAAACACACAGACAAACAGACAAAAAAAATTACAATTTCGGGTTCGGCATCGATAAAATAACAACCCCTGCTACTTTTTTTTATACACCGTGTTCTTCACGTTATCCATAAACTTTAGCAAATACTTATATGGCTTTTAAAAATCAAATCCAACAAAGGAAGTAGTACTTAAAAAGGCTTCGTTACAAAGATATTTGTAATTTCATTTAATGAAATTTAATTGAGCTATGCAGTGAGAAAGTATCTTAATTTGGCCTATGTTGCCGCTTAGTGCAATTAAAATGATAAATCTATCAAATAC
Source organism: Agrotis exclamationis (assembly GCA_950005045.1). NCBI lineage: Eukaryota > Metazoa > Arthropoda > Insecta > Lepidoptera > Noctuidae > Agrotis > Agrotis exclamationis. The sequence continues at coordinate 10,943,971 of OX465432.1, forward strand.
TATTTGCATTTCATTTGTTTCAGCCCGCCAAATGTTATGAATGAAAATACGACGTTGCCAATTCGGATAAAGAGGCATGCATATCGGGTTATTTACGTCTAGGTATTTAGTTTGTATGAAAATTAACAAAAAATAAAAAATAAGAATTTATTAATGTGTCCATAATGAAAAATGCTTACTTCCGTGGTTTGAACATCTGGTCGAAGTTTATGTATATCGTCCGGAACACGGTGTATATTACCATTGTACAGACACCACTTTTCTACAAATTTATTATATGTATGTAGATATAGATAGACATAGATTTTCAGGTTGGGGGTTAGTTGAGGAATAGCCTAAATTTTATTTGTGACACCGACGATTAAATGTCTAAGATCTTATTTTTATTATCTTTTAAGATTAAAGCAATATTTATTGAAAATTACATAAATATTCAAGTCGAAAAAATACATACATACATACAAAAATACACCGAAAAGACTGCTTTAAATCCTAAAATTAATCGTCAGATACGGTGATGTATTGTTGACTCCATTATTTTGTTAAATATTCAATAATTAAAGAGTTTATAAAGAGTGAATTATTAAACAGTTGATTGACAAACAGTTATTTTATTGCTTCTTTCGTTAACATTGAACCTTTGGCTTGGCTAAAAATTCTAAGTGCTCAACTTGCCCCATACCCTTGCTCAATTTACCTCACCTATGGGGTACGTTGAGCATGATTGTCTTTCTGCATTTAAACAGCTATAGCTCTTAAACGCAACTTATAATAATAAATAAATACTATAGACATTTTTACAGAGGGATTAATTACTAATCCATCACGTTGCCCTATTGACGTTATATGGTTGAGGAGCTATATTCGCTTTAGGGCTCGAATATCGGACGTTTTTTTCAATTCCGGAATTGGGTTTCGATATTCAGTATTTCGTTTCCGGAATTCCGGAATTATACCAATTCCGGAATTCCGGAGGCCAAGCCATAATCCGCTCAAGTGAAAAATTGAAACTGCCCTTGACATCATTTGATTTCAATGAATATCAAGTGAAATGTAGTTTCAAAATAATGCCGCAACAAAATAATTATGAGCTGGGCAGACATGTCACAATTGCGGCTATAAGATCCCTATTTTGAGTAGAGGTTGGACAGGCGCAACTGGGCGTTCTCACCTTCGGCCTGACGCCAGTCCTCACCGGACGCGGTTATTTCGGAAAGTACCTCAGGAATTTAAAGGCAAGTGAGGGGAATAGTGAGCAGTCGGGACACGTGAGGGTACGAACATGCTATAAGGCACGGTCCACCCACCGTCGAAGACGTCCAGCAAGGCTATTGGCTAACTTGATAGTCACTGACCAGCGGCTGTCCACTGAACTTGGATGACTTGATGAGGCTAAGTTGAGAGTGGAGTGCCTCAACAGCGTTAGAATAGTTGATTTTAGGGAACATTTGCATTAATCAGTTTCATTGCAAATGCAAAAACCAATACGAAATTTACGGTTTGACCTGTCAAAACCTGTGTGATAAATACCTGTATTTGATGATCACCACACAGACACCGAGATACGCAATAGCCCCGCGGCTTCGGAAAACGCGGGGCAAATACCGGTTATCGTAGGCATCAGCTTGCGGACGGTGAGTAATGGGTAGCTCGCCGTCTGACCAAGGATAAGGCCCGAGTCAACGGCGCGTCAACGAAACTAACGGGGCTTCCATAGGGCGCGGGTGAAACCCCGAGCAGAAGATAATTATTATTAGATACTCGTATTATTTTGAAAAGTATGTTCGATTGTTTAGTTATGGTATAATAATAGATGTCCCGGCTTCGCACGGGTGGATATTTGTTTATATAGCTGACGTTTTCAGTGATATTACAAGTTTTATTCTCACAGCAGCTACCCATTATTTGAATTGCCGGAAAGTGTGTTCAACATTTTTGCAGCGTATTACACAAAATTTAGTCATAAGTAATATATCAATAAAACGTTTTTTCACAGAAAATTCCTTTGTTGACAGTTCTTTTAGAATTATCCTAAGCAACGCCACCTTGACAGTTGCCTTCCCAACTGACCGTTTATTTTGTACATAGTATTTATAAATTACTTACTCGATAAACCCATTTGCCCACTTATCTTCTCCCATGCATTATTTTTTGCGTTCCTGTCGCAATAGTGTTTTGCTCTTACATTGTACAGGCATTCATAGCGCTGAACATAAAAAATCAACTTCTCCTCAATCTCCATGATCTCCGTCAAACATAAGTAAATGTCATTGTCATGCGCTTCTGCGCTTGCAAATCGACTATCACAATGAACAGGATCGAAACTGCAAAACACGGACTTTATAAGAAAGCAATTTAGGTTCAGCTCAGAGTCAGCTCAGACCGAGACGTGACACTGCGCGCTCATTTCAATAGAGCTATTAAAAATCTAACTCTATTTCTTACACGAAGAGATACACCTGTCACAAACAAGCGCGGCGCCGCGCTGCATTTAAATAGCGGCTCAAAATCTAACTTTATGTATTACACGAAAATATACACATTTGAAGTATCGTTACGTTACGTCGCGTTGCGTGACGTCTCGATGCTGAACTGACCGTAAAAAAAAAGGTTTATTTTGCCCTAGAATGCATTTTTGCAGTTTCGATTTTGTTCGTAGTCACAGTCGAAATGCGGGACGCGGGGCGGGGCGGGACCACGTGGCGAATGTAAACAGATTCCGCTGCGCCGCGCGGCGTCCCGCTGCGCAGCGCAGCCTCCCGCTGAGCAGCGCGGCCTCGTGAAGACTGGATGCGCCTGGCGACGTCGCGATGCGTCTCGCGGCGCAGCGAGGCGCATCGCGGCGCCGCGAGGCGTAGCGCGACGCAGCCTGAAATGACAGGCCTCTTCACGCATCGTCGCGTCGCTTCGCGTCTCGGTCTGAACTGACCCTTACACTTCAAATAATAATAGGTAATGTAGCGCCATCTATGTTTCCCTTAGCTACTCACGTTTACGCAACGCTCAACACGAATGGGTTGATGACAGCTAACGTACTTACGCAACTAAACATAGGTGGCGCTGATACAAGATTGTATTATTTAAAATAAATTACATGCCATTCAATTATTTTAAAATTTGTAAGGGTATTATTTGAATAATTTAGGATTAATACCAGTTTAATATAAATATAATTTAGTTCAATTGCTTTGCTCAGAATGGCGCCCCGCAGCGCCGCGCTGCGTTGCGCGGCGCAACGTATTCTAAATTCTCACAACGAAATGTGTATCTTTTAGGGTAGAAAATAAAGTCGCATTTTGAATGGCTCTTAAAAGTGTACGCGCATCGTCGCGTCGGTCGCTTCGCGTCTCGGTCTGAACTGACCCTAACGATACGAGCGAATCCGATATCAATAATATTGTCCGACTCTTGTTAAAACGGAAGTTTATTTTCACAAAGGTGAAATACAATATTACTGTTAACTATTGATAATGAACACAAGTTTCCTCAGGATGTTGCCATCGCCTTTTGAACTCTGTTTCATTTGACATTGTTTTCAACAAAGTAGGTAATACGAAACGGGTTTCCCTAACCGCGGAAATAATCTAGTTACGGTTTCAACCCCGCTGCTCTGATATTAGGACTCTCTGAAGACTATCCAACACAATTTCTTTTTTCAATTCGTAACAGTAGTTCCTGTGATCAGCGCATTTCATCATCACCAGCCTGTAATGATCCCACAGCTGAGACACAGGTTTCCTCTCTGTGAGAGTGAGTGGGCCATAATCCACCACGCGGGCCCAGTGCGGGTTGGTAGATGTCACATGTCTTTGAATTTTTGTTTCTAGGACATGCCGGTTTCACCACGATGTTTTCCTTCACCGTTTTGAGAGCAGTGGTGATGAAATAATTTACACAAAGTAATATGTCTGGCGGGGTTTGAACCCACGACACCACTGCTCTCACGCACGGGCGTTTAACCAAACAAACTCTTCAGCTTTATAATGTTAGTATAGAAATTAGGCTTTCATTAAACGGTTTACCCTCGTCTCCAGGTATCTGGGCGGTAATCAACACAGCCGGCAGTAGCGGTCGCGGCGGGGCTACTTGTTGGGAGGCGGCTCTTAGAGGCAACGTGCTCGGAGCCCTTCGGGTCGCGAGGACTTTCTCGCCTCTACTGGCTGCCGCAGCTGCCGACCACCCACACGCTGGCAGGCTGTTTTATATCGGTAAGTACCACAACTAAAAAGCTGTAGGAAAATACCATTTTCATATCCTTTACCAGAATCGAAAAATTAGAAGATGTATTACCTACTCTCCGATGGCTCGATCTCGCGACTCTCAGTGTAGCAGTCAATCGACCTTTGCGTCAACCGTTCCGCCAAATTGCGGAAGCAACATTTTGAAAGTGTTCTATTGAAAGATGCTTAATGCCAGGCTACCATGATCCTAAAGAAATCTTCATGGTGTTCAAGCTATAACTCATTTTCCAGGATTAACATCAGACACAGCCTGCGAGAGCCTGTCCCGCGTCGAAGCAGGTGAAACGGGCGAGAACAGCGCGGGCGCAGCGGCCGCTCGTTGGGGTGTGTGGGGAGCTGCGCGTGCGTTGCGTACAAGCCTGCGCGCACGTCGTCTACATGTAGTGTTGTTGCACGCGCCTGATTTAGCTGCGCAAGAGATTTACTCGCCCCCAGCACTGCTGCAGCCACCGAGCCAGCCAGCCAGGTAAATTTCAATTATCGTACTGCTAATTACAATCCATTACCTAGTTGCCATTCCACCAATACGCACTTAGAGCTTCCAATCTTTCTTTGTAATGCACACAGCAAAAGAGTAAAACTCACTAGGTACTTGCATCGAACGCATACAACCCGAATCTCTTTATAGATAGAGTAGTGAACGAGCTTCTTCTGGGTAATCTCACTTCATTGTAGGCTTTGTCTGTGTCACGTTTGACCTAGTCAAGAGCAACCCATCTCAAACAAAAAAGAGAACCACGCAATTAAAATTTTCTTTATGACGAGAAATTTTTAATCATGTTTCAGTCGTCCCGAAACTCCAAACTCGGAGGTGAGTGCCGGTACCGCCAGCTGTGCGGTCACAATGCCAGGGGAAGCAGCAGAGTACAGCGCAAAGATCCTCCCTACAAGCGCACTGAAGGTTCTAGAGGATGCCCTTACAACACCTTCACCAAAAGACGCCTACTATCTGAAGGTCAAACAAGACTCCTGGTTCACCAGGATGCCCTCATTGAGAGTCGCACACTGAAGAGAAACCGTGTTTCTCAATTTGTACACTGCCAATACATGTCGCATGTCACAACCAAGTTATATTCGGATAATATCCGCACAGAATGTACGAACGTTTGCTTAACTATTGAGTTCGATAAAACCTCGACAAAACTACATTTTTGTATTTTTTTCTTTGTATCTTTTGAATAATTTCGTAGTTAAGCTAACGTTATTTTGTAAAGGATTTCATCAATTGTCATTGATGTTGAATGAATATTTCTTGTCTGATTTTTACACACGATCACCAATTTTAAGGTGAAGGGTCCATACTTTCTCACATCGAAAAAATAATTTCTAATCATTTTATTGTATGTAGTATGCTTTAATCGAGTCAGTTTTTAATTTTATATTTTATTTGTTTGCCATTCGGGCTGATTTTGCAATTTATACTCATTTAATCTGTACCTAAGTATAATATATAATCGTATGTTGTAAGTTTTAAGCGACCCGTTATTCCCAGATAATTATATCGAAGACTCGGGAGGACGGACGTAAAGCGCTTTGCAGTGCTTAAATATATAAAACGATATTTCTGAGAGTAATATTCCATGTTTACTTGGAGTAGTGCCTTATCTTACACGGTGACTGAAAATCTTTGCTTAGCAGAGCATTCTTATTTCATAAAGATTTTTTTATTTGTGGGAATTGTACATAAGTATTTTCAAGCTCACATGGTGCCAATTATGGAACACGTCAGTTGTTTCAAGTATGGAAACTATATAATTAAACACTATAACATAATAAATCTAGTGAAACCAGTTCGTAATAATAATGGTTTCATATATTTTCTGTAGTGTTTGTACGATTTTCTGAGTTGTTTGTTTTTATGTCGTCATTAGCGTGTAAAAGCGATATGAATCATAATCATGTAAATAATGTTTGTGTTGTATAATAAACATTTTGTCTATAAATTATGACTTGTTCATTTTGAATTACAATGCTTCTATTTTACACTTTCACAGATCACATTCAAATGACAGAGAGCATTTACTTAAAGCTTAAGCTTTTGATAAGTAATGTCCCCAAGGTATATATCTATCTAAGTCAATAACATATAGATTTTGTTAAATAGGAACTACACTACATTTCTTGCAGGTCTCATATCTTATTGACACTTATACAATAGATAATACACAATTCTAGCAATCCATCATTCTAGTAATTTTCAAAGACCCGCTAGGCAGTCCTCTGAGGCCTACTTTATTTCAAAATATTTCTATTTGGAAACCGTATCTCAAAACTAAATGAAAAAAGAAATAGTTACTTACATCAACGTAGATTAAATAAATAAAGCACAAGTGTGAGAACTAAATTACAAACAGTGTTTATTAAATACCAAGAGATGTATATAACAACTAATAAACCCAGTGTAGGTTTCATAGTAGTTGAACAACTTCACCATCGGATAAATCTAGTGGACGTCAAACACAGTGGCAATCGTAAACAAGCGAGTGCGTGTGTTGTCAATGAGGCATTGGTGGTGAAATGAGGCATTTGATGAGGCGATGGTGAAGTAAAAAGAAACTCACACTGAGCACTCAGGTTCCCTTGTCTTTAAATTATCAAAAGATAGCCAAACACGAATATTATAGACGCAAGTCATAATTCCTCCCATAGGGATGGGTTGGTTTTCTATGTTTCCAGTACACGTCCAGTAGTGAGACCTGTTGCGGAACCCTCTTTTCTGCCAACTTGCTGCCGTACTTACGGCAAAGCCCATACTGTCTGATACATTGTTTATATAATAAACAACACCTTGGGGATACTTTAGAGAGATTGAATCGATGTTGCGTATACTGAAAAAATATGTCAATTACCAACATATTTCGGTAATAAGCAAACGCTATTTATATTGGTCTTTCCATGACTTCTTATGGTGCCATCGATTGCTTCGGTGGAAGCACGAACAGTGTTATAGTTATGAAGTAGCCCCGAAGAGGGCTCAAAAAAGCACTTATGAAAATTATGAGAAGGTAATTGCCCAGCAGAAGGCTGACAATGTTATTTATATAAAATTGGAATTAAAAAGTCGATACCTGTAATTTTTGCGACAGTAAACTTTGTCATGTTCTTTGTGACCGTATATGTCCAGGACAATTTGTTGGGTTTTCGCAAAATTCTTATAAATACAGCGCGTATCCCCCGGACTTTTGGCTAAAATTATACCACGTAGAGTTTTGCCTTTTGTCACAAAATTAAGTATTTTGGTTTTCCTTCTGAAAAAAGGAACAACTTTTTTAGACTGGAACTGCAGGGCTGTATCTTCTTCTTCTTCTTCTTCTTCTTCCTGCCCTTATCCCATTAACTGCAGGGCTGTATAAATGGTGATATTCATATAGTTGCGTTAGGCTTTGAAAGTAATTTAATATTAAATCTAAAAGTCATTGATAAAGACCATCATCATCATCAGCCTATAATGTGCCCACAGCTGGGATACAAGTCTCTTCTCTGTGAAAGGGAGTGGGCCATAATCCACAACGTGGGCCCAGTACGGGTTGGTAGATCTCAGAGAGGGCCCAGTGTTGGTTGATGATCATAATAAATAAATAAATAATAAACGTTTAACGTTTTAAATATAAGAAAATGCAAGCATTATCCTACGCCAGGATGATATCTATCAATCGTGTAATCCTCTTAGTGCTGACCCCACTGAGCTGAAGATCGTTCAGTGCAAACAAATAATTATGCGCTTTTGTAACAGTTAGACGCTCTTAAATAAACAATAAATAGGTAATCATATAAAAATAACATTAACAAGATATTATCGATAGATAATATTTACATATGATTGAAAATTAATTTGCGCACAGTATTTTTGCTAAACGTAACCATTGCCACAATATGGCGCCAAGCCTGTCCTATTCCTATTTGAAATGGATAGTAATTTTTACTTACACAGTGGGGCTCGGTAACGTCTGAAGTCGGGACGAAAATATATCCCAGTTGGGAAAATATTTGACAAGCCTTTCTGGTATAAACCTGCTCTTAATAATTGGCTCTGTCTGCTTGATAGCGGTAGCTAATGCGTTTATTATAGGCAGCTCCAGAGTCAGGCACATAATCATATGGCCGTTCTTTAGCTCTTTCTGTGGAAACATTGGGATACCCACTGTAAGAAAGAGTACGTTGGCTTAAATTTTCTGCAATATCTGTTGCGTCACTGTGATTACGTAACTTACGTATTATAAAACTAGCAACAAGAGAAGTCAAGTTGTTTTTCAAAATACAAGTGAAATCCAGATTCAAATACGGATTCGAATCCAGATATTTAGCGACGACTAAGGGACAGGTATCATCATCAAAACTTCCGGATTGTAATATTGGCATGACACACTATGCAAACTAAGATGGTGTAGAATTCCTTATACATTGTGAGCGTACATAAAAGAAAAAAATACTAACAGCTTGTATCTGGAAAGCCAGGGATAGTATGTCCGATCCACAAGCCACCCAGTGAATTGGCAATAATCAGCCCACGGGAGACCGATCCCATAAAGTCCCCAATGGGGCTCCTTGCTTCGTAATCCACTATTGCTATAAAATCTGCGTATTTTTCCTGGAACATTCAGTGTCAAGGTGTTGTAAGACTCCCCCCATTGCACTGTAACGCAATGCAGAAGTCTTCATTCTAATTCAGTTACGAAAAAGACTCGCGATGGAATTCGTTTCTTTGATATTATTGATATCGCCGTGCCTCGGAAAGCACGTTAAGCTGATGGTTCTGAGCCTGATCTCTCTCCGGTCGTGTCGGAATGCCGTCCCGTCGGAACTATGAGAGTAAAGGACACATACACTTGTACACTAAATAATCTCCGGTAAGACTGGCCGCCGTGGTCGAAATCGCTCTGGAGGACTACTATTAATACAACCAACTCGTAAGACATGGCATGCAGTGATATACAAACTTGAAATCTGACCTTTCCATAGATAGGGGTCTATGAAAAGGTCAGATTTCAAGTTTGTTTAGATTTCAACTATGGATATTGCCTTTGCTCCGGGCGTCATAGCGTTCCAGATGAATGCGAAAGTTGAGGCAGGCACTCAAACACCGTGTTTCACTAACGCTGGAAATTAATATTTATCTCGGTTGCTATCGTCGTTTGGATCTTTGTGTGTAACCAATCAACGACTGAATTTGCCTATCCTAGTTTTAAGATGTCCAATCAGAAGCGGCCGTCAAAAACAAAAGAATTTTGGGATAGGTTATTAATTTTGGGCGTTAGCTGTCTGCTAGCATCAGCCAATTTTAACAGGTAACTGTTTATGTATATAGTACTTTTTTTTTTGTGCTCACATGCAGTATCGAACCTAGGTTCGTCGATAGAAAAAAAATGAAAAATACTAACATTAAACATAGGTGACAACGTAAATCGGAGCATTGAATCGCCAAAGATATCTTCGGGAGAAGCCTTCCATCGTAGCTCGTTATCTGGCGTGATGTAGGAGTAGTTCATACCTTGCTCCATATATGGGTCTGTGCTTCTCGGAGGCTTATATACGTACCACCTTGAAGATAGTTCATGAACTTGGAAAATGAGCTTTGAAGTTACGCAAAGAGCGTTCAAAACTTCTTGGTTTTTTCGCTCAATTTAATGTTACTTAACTAAATAATAGGTTAATCTGTGAGAGTGATTTGAAATGTCTAACAGGAAACCAGGGAAGCAGGCGCTATTTGACCAATGAGCGCACATGGTCGTAGAGTTGACTATCAGGTCGTAGCAACTCTACCCGAGGCCACTCTGTGAATGGGTAACAAAAAGATATGCCACTCTTGCCAAATTATGAGAAGAGATGTCAGATGTTACACCTCTTATGCGACTACTGTAAGGGTCGCTCGTTTTTGTATCTCTCAATACCTATTTCTTTTTTTAGCCTGGTAAAAACATCAAATGAATCTTCCCACCCAGGGCAGTGCAGGAGGGACTGTCAGACTTGTACTGACTAAAATCCACAGTGCCCTTATTGAAGGGCACTGTGGATTTTATTTGTGGATTAAGGGCTATTGAGCCCTTTATGTTCCGGGGTCACGGTAATTCGTTAGTCCCGCGACCAAATCTCTTAATACCTAGCTTACTTTTGGATTTCAACTAAGAAATATATTATGAGATAGTACTTTTCAAATAAAATGTGTTTTACCAATCCACAGGCTCATTGTCATTATCCCTGCATTGTAAATTTAGGAATTCCCATCCATCTGCAACTTGTGGGCAATAGAAACACTCCAGTAGAACAAGACACAATAAATAAATAAAGGGCATTATTTCATTTTAAAACCAGCACTACCAAAACCTACGCAGTCACTTCATTTGTTATCGATTTATTTTCAATTGGATTCTTTAACGACTCGTAAAAATAAATTCACATAAAAATATTATGTCGTTCCTATAGTAAACTAGTTGACCCAAGCCCGCTTCGCTCGGTAGGTGTAATAAATAGTACATTGTTATCCAAGGCGTGAAAGTTACTTATTTACGTCCCGAGACGGGGTTTGGCGCCCGTAACGTAGTGAGGGCGCTAATAGTTCGAGGGACTAAATAAGTAATTTACCCGAGGTAAACACTGCTTTTCATTACGAAAACGAGGAAAGTAAAAGTAACAACATAAATTTTAGCTAAAGAAAAAATGAGATCGGATTGTCGCTTTGCCGCTTGTTTTTTTTTTTTAATTTTTGTGCTGTGGTCGTCCAGCTATACAGCCAGGATTTTTCATGTTCATTATTTAAAAATTGGCAAAGATTTTGTCGAAATCTGTATTATTTTAGAGAAATAGTTGAAACTAAATTATTTTAAAGTCATTATTTATATTCTTAATACTTAACTTTATGTTATTTTAATTTTAAATCGCTCTGTAATTTCGTGGCTGTATAAAAAGTTTGAACATGGTTCAATAGAAATGTCAAAATAGAACTAGTTTTTTTTTCTTAAAATTGGCAGCTGTCAGTTGAAAGCGATTTTCCCTAGGGCGGCAATGGATAACTTTCAAACGGCTAATCAGACATGTAATGACTTTCAGAGTATGAGTAGTGAAAAATTATTTTCAACACATTTGCTCGAAAAATGCATTTACAAAGCCTGTATACATTGTTCGAAAGTTAAAAATGACGCACCATACAACGGAACGTGCGGTAAAATAGGTACTCTCGCCTGAGTGCATATTTTACGGCATACCCCGTTGTATAGCACCGTGCGTTTTCTTTACGGTTTTTTTTTAATTTTCATTTAAAAAATGTAAGAATTCCACCAAAGAGTTTCACATTATATGAATAAACAACCTGACTGATCGAACCTCCTTGGAAGCGCTTTTGCTCAATACGTTGTCTCACTTTAATACTAAAGAGTAAATGAGACGAAAGATGTGGTTCTAATTTTCACCACGTGCATGAGGCGCCATTTGCAAATTTGCGCCATTTTCATATTAGAAACTTCAAAAATAGTTGCGACTTTCCCACTGTTAAATAAATATTGTACTGTTTTCTCGCAAATGTGTTGAAAAACATTGTATGACACACGTGCAGAAATTGGTATTTACAAACTCGTGACTATGGTAAGCCCTCGACTTCATCTCGGGCTTACATTCGTCTACTCGTTTGTAAAAACCAACTTACCGCACTAGTATCATAAATAACTATTACGACCTATTCTCATAGCAGTCAAATGAAAAAAAAGCGATCGAGTCGTTTCGGAGTAGTGCAGCCACAAACACCGTAACACGCCATTGTTTTATATTGGATTGTTACCAAATCAATGAATAAAGCAAAAATGCATAAAACTTTTAAGTAGGTACTTCGTTTTATTACAAAATTAACCTAGATACTTATGTTTCTAAAGTAATAAGCTAAGAAATCGTAGAACCCAATATTTTAGTAACATTTTTACAATACCATAATAATTAAAAAAAAAAACTTTAAAATTTTGATAAACGATAGCGACTAAAAGCAAATTCCTAATTTATAAGCTCAGGTAAAATAAAAATTAATCATATTATTATCGGCCGACAGTTGTATTGTATCCTATAAAAATACAGACACAAGATTTTAATTTGTGTACGAAAGCGATTTTTTCATGAAATACGTAAAACGAGAAAAACTAGAGACAATTTCCCTTTAAATTTTCTACGTTTTTCACGGTGGAATATCGACCGGATAAGCAATCCAAGTACGCGTTAAAAAAAATTGTCCCTTACCTTACCCATAACTACAAGTATTGCCACTTTTTTAGGACACATCGTTTTTTTTATGTGCGACAAATGAGATTGAACATTTTTATATGTCCCACATTGTTTTTTTTTAAATAGCGGGCACACATAGCCTTCGTTAATCGATAATCCACATCAATTTATACCTACTTAAAATTAATAATTATAACTAAAAACACACAACAATCGTACACTTTGATCACAGATCATAACACACACCTTTTGTACTAAAACTATATTATATAGGCATTTTATCTTATTTCCCATAATGATAAAAGTAAGGGAATGTTTTAAGTCTGAGTATGAATATTAAACGAAGGTATCCGGTACTTAGAAAACTTACTTTTCTAAGACTTGTGTGGAAATATGCACAAACGCTAACACTCGGTACAATAAATATTTTTCAATTTAAAGTTTATTTTCAATTTGTCTCATACATCGCAGTGGCGTATTTACCATTAGGCTAAGTGATTTCCATGTTTTTGATACCGCCTTACCCAGCGAAAATTTCGAGTCATCCCTAGGCCGGGTGCTAAGTTTTTGAGCTCGCTCTGCTCGCTCTTCAATTCTAAGCCATCTCACTTTTTATGGCTTATTTTAATAAGGCAACACAATTTAAATTTAATATCTGCATGCCTGGTAAATACCTAATTTATGAGGTATCTACTAATTTGTTTTGAAATTGCTTTGCTCGTTCTGTTTTTTTTTTTTGTTTAATTAATATTTATTCTCGCGTTACCACAGACTTTGTGTTAAGTTAAAAACCTTAATGTTATTGGGCTGGGGTGCTTATTCATAAAATAGGCCACTGGTTCATCAAATTATAAACAAATACATACATGACTACTCGTAACATTCTCACTATTTACACATATGATTAAGATTTACACACACTATTGAAAAAATATTAATATACAAGCCTTTTTTTACTTCATAGCGGAAAATAGGCGACAACTTTTCGTTGCATCAATTTAAAGTTTTTTTTGAAGAATTTGTGTACAGGTACATAAGTCATAAGAATTTATGTGACAAATAGCAAAAATATAGCCAACTTTTTCTATTTTGCAGATGTTACTATAGTTTGTTTTATGGCAATTTTAACAACCAGAATGGAAACTACAGTCAAAAAGAAACCTCTCTGTTACCTGAATTTCAGGCGTAATAGGTAACACCTGTATTATGAAATGATGACAACCCATAGGAACTTAATAATAAGGTCTAATTACACGTCTGTACAGATTCTATAAGATGAGCAAAGTTACCCCATAGGATTGGACCTGAGGTGCACACTGTTCCGCCACCGCGTGACTCTTGGGGTAGCTGAAAAAGAAAAACAGAAAACAAGTTAAAGATAAAAATATTTTAAGTTCTTTTTTTGTGATTTCTAAACGTTGCCCCACACTAGGAATTCGTCCTGTATAACATACACAAACACCCAGACCCGGAACAACTACTTGCAGATCATACAAATATTTTGTTCCGTACGGCGATCGAACCCGCGACACGCTGCGCGACAGTCGATAGGTGCGCCAACTACGAGTTAAACACCCATCGCTTGTGTTGCTCTGCGTGATCCCACTGCTGGGCAAAGGCTGCACAACTTTCAGGTGTTTCAATCCAGGGCCGAACTAACTCTACATAATGTTATTTTGGTCCACAGTTCACTAGTCACAATACCAATATTTATTGTTATCAAAATCACAACGGTTGACTCAACCGCAGGCCACTAACCAACAGCACAAACTTGATAAAAGAAACGGTGATACTGTTTCAAAAGGTTGATACAGATCACCAGCTGTAAGCAGTGAAGTGCTGGCCCAGTGATAACAGCCTCGACTTACGAAGGCGTGGGTTTAAACCCAGCCAGTCATTACTTTGTGTAATCATTATCATCATCATCAGCCGGAAAACGTCCACTGCTGAACTCACGATGTCGTCGGTCCACCTAGTGGGAGGCCTGCCTACGCTGCGTCTTCCGGTCTGTATCTAGTGGAGTGTGTAATAGGCAGCACAATAAATTGTAAATTAAATTAGTCAGTGAGCCAGGGTTTTGAAAAATAATGGACACGTATTGTTTCTTTCGTTAAATCTATGCATATTTACAAAGATGTAACGCATCAAAATTCGAGAGTGGGGGCTCGTGACATCAGAAGCACTTAGCCATACGACAAGCGATAATCGTAAACGCTCAAGAGTCTTTAATAGAATTTCAACATAATACCCAAGCACATAAAGTTGAAAATTCATTGAAGACTGCTAAGCGATAGCGAACGGAACGAACGAAAACGCTCAGTAATAATTTATCGATTTATAACTTTATGCGCTAGTGTATAAAGTTGAAAATGTGTTAGTGTCTAAACACACTATGCCGAAGTTACGCGACCGAAGTCCGGAGGCTGATTTCACGTTCCGACGTATTTGGCTGATATGACACACCATAAGTGCCGAACTTACGCGGCGGAAATTCGGCGCGGGTGGCGCGGGCGGCTCCCTACTGCTCCCCGCCCCCGGATCTTCGTCGGTAATTGAACCGAACTTCGGTCGCGTATAATGTGTGGTCACAGAATAAGTTGCCGCTGAACTTACGCCCGACCGAAGTTACGCTGTACGCTATGACGAGACGTAATTTCGGCATAGTGTCTTCAGTAATTCAAATAGCATTGCAGGCGTAATTGTGCCGAACTTCGGTCGCGTAACTTCGGCATAGTGTGTTTAGACACTTATAGTTACAAAGCGTTAAAGTTTATCGCTCTCCGTTTATCTAGGGGCTCTGTACTTAAAACTGTCGTATCTTCGTCAGTTTTGGTTGTAACAACAGAAAAAATACGTGCCAAATATTTTTGACAATCTAACTGACGGACTTATTAGATGTTTCAGTCAAATGCTCTATTAATTTCAATTCTTCTGCTCTCAAGATCGTGAGGAAAATGGCGTTGCGGTAGTTCTTGTATTTATTAGTTTTTGCGTTAAGCATAAACAAATTATTCCAACTTACCGCTCTATTAATATCCCCGACGCACACCCAGTAGTCTGCAACCTTGGTGTCTTGACTGTTGTGCATCTTGTGCGCCACGGCCACAGCCCACTTCGAATGATCGTTGTGTGACGTGAACGACATCTTCGCTATGGGGAACTTGAGTCGCTCGATGTTCCGTACCCTGTAACGAACGTGACACCGTAAGGAAAAATCTTTTTTTTTCTTAATTTTATGTCTTTTAGAGGGACATAAACCTCTACAGCAAAAAGACATATTCAACAGACATCAAATAGTTGATAACCAGCAAAACGATGAAGCCGTTTCCAAGAAATTATGATAAACAGTTTAGAAATCGAGGGAACAGATACATTACATTAAAAATACATACGAGTACCCGCCTTGGGTAAAAGTATGCGTTATGTTAAAACCAGAGAAGGATCAAGGTCAAGGTCATCCGTTATAATTATTGTAATTAGTTCCTGTTTTTCAAGCGTGGGTAAAAATACGGGTTAATAACAATGTGCTGATGAATTTTGGGTTACATAATATTGATATGAAGCCACTGTACAAACAGTCCTTTTGAATATTTGTTTTGTTTTCGTAACACCATGATTATCAAAGCTTTACAAGTGTATCAATTATAATCGAGCATTACAGTTCATCTATACATATAATAAATCTGTAGAAGGGTCAATTCTGTACATTGAAAATATTGAAAAAATAAATAGCGGGGGCTGTTGCTGAATCGATACCAAACCCAAATATGTGAAAAAAAATTTTGTCTGTCTGTCTGTCTGTATATGCAGGCATTACGTGAAAACTGACGGTTCGATTTCGATGAAACTTGGTATAATTATACCTTATTATCCTGGGCATAAAATAGGATACTTTTTATCCTGGAAAAATACGTAGAAAAAAAAATCTTATATTTCAGTTTTATTCATAGACGTTGTTCTGTAGAACCGCGAACACACGTTGCATTACCCGCAGTGGATTCAGCGCCGTAACCTGTAGCGCCGAAAGTAGGATTTGGCTTGAACCGTTTGCGGCACACGCGGGCCACTCCTTCCCGACTCCTATATAAGGAGCCGCGTTCCGCGCCGCGCGATACATATAAATTCTGAATTTTGATGCGAGCGGACGTGTCCAGTGTGGCGAGCGGTCCGGTCGTCCGTGGAATTAATATTGTATGCGTGTAATTTTAAACCGTGCTTTTCAGCGCGACCTTTTGGATTACTGTTCCGATAATAAACCATCCACGCGAAGACCGACATCCGCGCGGACGGAGTCGCGGGCGGAAGCTAGTAATTTAATATTTCTCGTTTTTATTGAAAAACAAACTTGTACCTACTGGAACAAAGAATGTGGCTTTTTTGTATGCAATTGTCATTGACGGAATTACAGCTATCAAATTGGTAAGTACATAGTAAGAACAACAACCTTTAGAAGACGGTACTCACTGGAAGTTCCTCGTGCACTCCGAGTCCAGTGTTCCAGGTCCATTAGTCCAAGACTCCACCAGTAGATCTGACTGCAACACCTCAGCCACCAAACCACTGTACAGGTCATCGTTGAACATCGCACTCTTCGCAAACGACAGGAACTTTCGTCCAACCAGTGTCTCGAAACTTTCTATGTGGTACCTGAAAAACAGTAAAGGAGAACATTGTGAGGAAATAGGTATTATAAAGCATCATGTCCTATTTAGTCACAACAGCGTTTAAAGTGGAATTCGTGGTCCTAAAGGTGGTCGCACATGCATCAGCATAGTACGCGCCGCATTATATGTCATTATGACGTCATCAACATTATTCAGATACTGACAGCATTTTCCGATTAAATGCAATGAATTCTAAAATGCAGCGAGTAAGGAGCGCGCGGCGCGTGCGGCGCTGACAAATGTGCGATCAGCTTAAAAGTTTGTCGGGCATTAATCGACATTTTTGCACCGACTTCTGCGTAAAATGAGAAGATATTATTATCTGACTTCGACTATCCCGCTATATTCCGGTTTTTTTTAACGTCGTAAAATCATCAAATGTCTTCCCACCCAGGGCAAGACGGGAGGGACTGTCAGACTTTGCTGACTGAAATCCATGGTGTCCTTCAATAGTCCTTTACGTCCCAGGGTCATGGTAGCTCGTTAGTCCCGCGACCCATCCCGCTACGGGCTGGGGTGGTGGATGATTTAATGTTTACCTATATCAATAACCTATTAGTAATTCAAAGGATTAAGTTTCTGAAGGGTAACTAAAAAAAGTGCCCATAGGAAATTTTATATTTTCCTATGGGCACTTTTTTATTTGCTACATCGTTCTCACATAATGTACCATCTTAAGATAAATGATGTAACAAAGATTCTGTAATAATTTTGGCGATTGAAAAAGAGTGTCCATGGAGTTTCTTGCTCATTCTTCTCCATAGAGATCTACGCTTTGGAATGAGCACCTACGGTACTTTCACAGTTTTTATGTCTTGTGACTGGGACTGTAGCACCATAACTATTTTATTTTACCTATTTTATTTTTTGTCTTTTGACAATTCAAAAGTGCCTGTAACAGTCCTACTTGAAATAAATGATTTGATTTGAAAACTACGTGGACCCTACTAAATATACCTCCGCTGTCTTTTTGTTCGTCAGCCAGCAGGCCTTATCTCATAATCCGTAATAAGTACGCAGTTGAAAGAGGCAGTTCAAGCATGACCTATTCCTTTCTCGAACACATAATGTTGATGGTTATGGCTTATGTTTACATGACCTCATTAGCCTAGCCTTTTAAGAATATGTTAGTTCTGGTTACAGTATAATCTATCTAATCCTAACAAAGAATCATTACTAACTGCACGTGATGACTTATACTGACTCATATTCTGCACATGGTTTGGGAATGTGGTCTGCGAAGCACTGAGCGGCGTTAAGACAATTAAAAATTTTAAATCATAAAGAAATATGGAATAGAACTAAAATTGCAAGGAACCGAAGAATAATGACTTGCCAAAACCATGATATACTATGTGGTATTTGAAAAAAAACCGGCCAAGTGCGAGTTGGACTCGCCCATGAAGGGTTCCGTAGCAGCAAGCATAGATAAGAGATATAATTATATTGAGATTAGTAAGTAATATACACAAACAATAAAAATAACTTTGTTTTTCATAGTATTTGTATGAATGGCAAAGTTATATTTGCGGTTTTTGAAAATGTACTATATCTCAAAAACTGCTAACTGTATCTCATCCAAACCAATTTTCGTTGGTAGTTTTGGTTGAGGTCTACATTATATATTTTTTTTAGTTTTATCATTCTCTTATTTTAGAAGTTACGGAGGGGGGGACACACTTTTTACCACTTTGGAAGTGTCTCTCGCGCAAACTGTTCAGTTTAGAAAAAAATGATGTTAGTAACCTCAATATCATTTTTAAAGGCCTATTCATAGATACCCCACACGTATGGGTTTGGTGAAAATTTTTTTTTTGAGTTTCAATTCTAAGTATGGGGGGCACCCCCAAAATTTGTTTTGTTTTGATTTTTGTGTGAAAATCCTAATGCGGTTCACATAATACATCTTTCTACCAAGTTTCAACAGGATAGCTCTTATACTTTCGACAAAAAGTGGCTGTGACATACACGGACAGACAGACAGACAGACAGACATGACGAATCTATAAGGGTTCCGTTTTTGCCATTTGGCTACGGAACCCTAAAAACATGGCTAGACACACTTCAAAAATGACCGGTCGGATGCTTATTATATTTGCCAAAAACTATGTTTTCCACAAATGTTATGCTTTATTGTTGACAAGTATTCAGTAAACAAATAGATTAACGAATTCGGATTAAACACTGCATCGTACCTAGTTATTCATAATACGGTTATGACGTCATAACGTAGTTTCAGTTATGCTTTGTGTAGGTATTCTTGTAACGACTCATCATTGATAATACCTTTGTTTTAGGCACGTGATCTCAGTATGACGCAGTACCGTAATTTAATATAATATTATTGCATTGATTAATTTATTTTATTAACAATATGCTAGTTTCCAGCATAAATAAGTTGCAAATCTAATTCATCATTAGTTAGAGTTTTGAAAAATAATGAATAAAACGCATCAAAATTCGAGAGCGGGGGCTTGTGACGTCAAGACGCACTTAAAATTACAGTGAATTTTAAAAGCGTCCTATTTTCGGCAATTGAGACTTATGTAAAAAAAGAAAAAAATAGGAGTCAATTTTTTTTGATAAATTGACAGATTTTTTTTTGGTACACAAGCCTGTTTGAGCCTTGAGGAGCTCATGGCTAAATAATTACAGCCTCACAGGCCGATCTTCCGGGTTAAGCCGCACTTGCCGAGGTTGGTCTGTGGATGGGTGACCATCTGTCATAGCGAGTTTCCTCTGTGCCTCGGAAAGCACGTAAAGCCGTTGGTCCCAGCTGTCATTTGTAGATCTTTGACAGTCGTTACTATTAGTGAGAAACTCTTAACAGTCGCAGTCTGACAACCAGTCTTATCATGGGGTATAGTATTACTCAGTTACTGGGTTGTAGAGGTCCGATAGACAGTCGCTCCATGTAAAATACTGACATTCAGCTGCATCTGGTTCGACTGGAAGCCGACCCCAATATAGTTGGGAAAAGGCTAGGCAGATGATGACACAAGCCTATTTGAACATGAGATCCATAAACTATGGAATGGAGCCATAAACTACGAAACTCACTCTATTTCGCAACAGAACAATAATATTTAGAAACAAATTCATCAATTAAACCCGAGAAGTACTATTGTTGTGCCTATTGTGCATTCGTAAATTCAATCCATGAGAATGTAACAGCCAAAACGAATGAATGAAAAGTCTAAACATAAACATCCGTATCCAAACTTACCATGGCGATGCATCGATCGTTTTATTTCGGACAACATCGACTAAGTTCGGCAGTTCGTTTTCAAACTCCTGCGGTATATGTGACCAGACCACCAGAGGTTCGTTGTACTTCAACTGGGTAGCTATTTGGTTGAGGGTTGATGTTTGTACGGAGACGCAAAGGAAAGACTGGCCGTACTTCATACCACTGGACGGATAGTCGTAGGAGCTCACGTTGAGGCCATTGACTACTGGAAAAGAAGAAAATCATTAGATAAAATGTGATATTATACCCCGCTCTAACATTTTTTTTGTGCTCGTTAAACCAGGAAAAGTTTATGCCGTGCATTGTTATGTACATCAAATTCAAATACCACGTGTCTATAAAAAGTGATTTGTTCAAGAGCAAAGCATAATTTGGTTGAAGTTGGCAGTCAAAACAAAGTGCTGCTTCGGAATTTGCTTCATAACTTCATCTTTACAATTAAAAACTAAGGCCTACCAACCCGCTTAGCTGCCCACTGGCTTCGATTCCGACGCCTAAAGGTGGCGGTTTGCGTTGACAGGAGACTCAGACAGGAGACCGCGACAGGAGACCGCGACAGTACTTAACATTAGGCAATGTATGACCGGCAGTTCGCGAGCGAGACACAGACAGGAGACAGTACAGTAGCGATCTGCGGTCGCGGTCTCCTGTCGCGGTCTCCGGCGCGTACCACCACTTTTAGGGACTTTACCCATGGCGCGACGCGATGGAATTCGACCGATTCCAACTACAAGTGAAAATCAACCTTACCACTACGACATATGACATTAAATGCGCGGTTGTATACGGTTAGATGAAAAACAAAACATGATCGCCACAACGACGTCAAGTCAATCGAATTGCATCACTATTTCGTAGTAGCAAGGTCGATTTTCATTTTTAGTTAGTAGAAATTGCAAATCGCACGAATCGAGTAATGCATGGGTAAAGTCCCTAAAAGGTGACAGGCGTTTTGGGAGACGGTCCTATATTATTTTAACGTGAAAAATGCTGGTTCTAAGACTCATTCGAATAAACGATTTTTTTATTTGGGATCGAATTTTAAAATAACATTGACATTTGTAACATTCTCTGATTCTATATCCTCATCATAATTATGCATAGCTGCCTGAAATTGAGTTCAATTTCCACTCTAACCTGGATGGATGGATGCACCTAAATGTATCAAAAGTAAAAACTTACAATCAGGAATAGGCGGGAACCGTGGTACAGAATGCACCAACCACAGCGAAGTAAACTTGTCCCCTAGAATGACACCCTTGGTATGTCCACTCTCGACTCTGGTCTTCATGAACTTGGAATGCATCTTGCACATCTCAGCCAAATCGTAGTCATCATAGTATTTATCACCCAGTTTGAACTTTTTGTACTTCTTAACTCCTTGTTGCTTCATTTGACCTGTTTAAGATATTTAGCGGTATTAGACTAGTTTTTTGAGTAAGCCCATTTTGCACCGTTTCAATAAGTAACTTTTTTTAATGGCGTAATAAAAGATATTTATTACAAAAAAAATCTATCAAAAAATCAAGATGGAAAGGCCTGACCCTTATTTTATAAAACTGACAGTCCGACATATTTCAAGAAGTGACAATTCACTTTTTTGCGTGCAGGACTTGAACCCGCGACTTTCCGATTCCGGACTTGAACACGGGACAGCTAAACTATTATATAAAAACTATTAATATTACCTCTTTTGCTTTTAGAGTACATATCAGCGACAGATTGCAGGATATCCGGTTGATTTTCTGAAGCCGGTGGTTGATCATTGTAGATCAACGAAATTATATTTCTATCCTGGAAATAATAAAAATTATAATTATGTTAAAACACAAAAAGGGTAAAATAACATACAAAATAACTTTTCTTTCGGAAGTCGGTGCCTTTGTTTTTTTTTATTTCATAGTCTTTTTTTTGCCACCGACTTCCGAAAGAAAAGTTATTTTGTAGGTTATTTTACCCTTTTTTGTGGTTGTTTTGAAGGCGGTTACATTTTTTTTTTGAAAAAGTTTTTATTTTACTCTTTTTAGTTTAAATATTCAACACGAATTCTTGTCAAATACATCATTATCTTACATCTGCACTAGAATTTTGTAATCCGTAACACCGGTAATAACATCGCTCATGTACACAATAAGCTAATAAAATTCCCTATCACAAAAACTACTGTACTCTACTAACTTAGGAAATACTGTAAGTTCAATCAAAATCGGTTTGAATGAACTTACAGTATTTCCTAAGTTAAATGATACCTAGTACAACAAAAAAAGAATTACTTAAATCGGATTTGTAGTTCCGGAGATATGCGAACTCAAACTAAATCAGTCGATGCCTACTCCTTACTGTTAAGGAGTTGTACCTTCCATTATCAGCTCAGCTACATGAGATGATGATTACCATACGCAAGTACTTAAAATACTTCATAAAATTTGCGAAAAACTATATGTGGGCCTATAAAATTCGAGGGTTGCCCTCGATTTCTCCAGGATCCAATCATCAGATCCCGACTTGGTGTCACCAAATGGGACCACCTCAGAAGTAACTCCTTTCGAACAAAAAAAGAATTTTGAAAATCGGTCCACAACTGGCGGAGTAATCGCGTAACAAATATACAAAAAACATTTTTGAAAAATATAAAACCGACTAAATAAACACAATAATAAACTTTTTTAAAAAGAACTTTTTGAAAAAAGTATTGACTTAGGATCAAGGATTTTCTAGTTCAAATGAGGTTTGAGTACTTGCCTTTACTTCCCAGTCTCAAAAATCCACTCATTCTAGGTCAGAGATTTTAAGTAGTACATTAATAATTATAACCAATTTAAAAAAGCTTGTGAAGTCTACTAAAATCACTATAAAAAGTCACGAAATACATATTAATCACATTTGTAAGCTATCTTACCGAATACAGCGGTGATAACGTCTTCCCCACCATAGAACGTGGATCGCTGATGGCCATATCTGACATTATCCAGCCTCCTCTTAGTTTTGACGGTGTTAGATGCATGTAGGCAACCCCTCGGCGAACCAAAGGATTCAAATGATTCTTCTCTCTTGGCAACTTGTACACGTAAAACCTGTAATGTGATTTTAGATAACAATTTTGTTCAGATAACCTTGTTAATCAATGGTGCAGGCCTATGTTCAGTAGTGGACGTCCATTTTTTTATTGAGTTCTCTCATCTAGGGAGGGACAGGAGGGACGGTCAGACTTGTGCTGTCTAAAATGATTTTAGACAGCACAAGTCTGACCGTCCCTCCTGTCCGTCCTCCTGATTTTAGTAAAATCCATGGTGATCCTTAAATAGCCTTTTACATTCCAGGGTCACGGTTACTGGATGAGATAGTCCCGCGACCCCGGCAGGCAGAGGCGTTTTTGAGAAATAGGGAACATACTACTACTACGAACTATTTATGGACGACTGAATAACAAAACTGGAAATTTTTATGTTTTGCCAGGAAGGATCATGATCATAACCGATTATTATTTTATTGCACTATATTACTGATAATTTGACATACAACTCGCTTCTGCCAGAGCTGGGTTTTTTTTTTGAGCACCCTCCTTTATGGTAGGCAGTCAGCATCAAAAGTTGATGACCACATTAGATTTTCAAAATCGCTGTACACCGCTGCACCGTAATAATACGGTGTACAGCGATTTTGAAAATCTGAATGTGGTCAGCAACTTTTGATGCTGACTGTACCAAGTCGACAACAATATTTTGGTAACCAGTTGGCGAGAGCAAAAATCACAAGAAATTACGATAAACACGGAATTGTATTAAATGCCTACTAGACTGTACACAGTAGATGAGGAAATAAAAGCATTCCATACTATACCTCCGCTTGATAAAATAATGATAGACACAAAGAGATGTTTATAAACTAATCTACATTTTTCTCTACAAAAATAAAATGTTTATATTACTTTTCTATTGTTCCCGTTAGACATATTCCGTATTTATAAATTACTGTGAAGGGATAGTCATACTCGGAAATGTTATTCATTCTTGTATACAATTACTGCTATTGAGACTAGTACAGTAACGTGCAAAATACTTAGCATTATTTAAAAGGAATGTTCAACTATGTATGTTGAACTACGAAATACTGTTACCCGCGGTTTCCCTCCTCTTTCCTATACATATAATCTGTAGCTATCTCTGTAGTCTGTAGACAAATCTTTCTCTATTCATCAAAATCGGTTCCGCCTTTTAGACATGAAAACGGAATAAGTATACATTCTTAAAAACATACGCACTTTTGCATTTATAATGTTAAGTATGGATTAAGCAGCTATGTTTATGCTGAATTACAGTTTATTATGCCCTTCAGCCCTTCACCTTCCTAAGAAGAGTTTAATTATTTTTTTTTATATATTTCATCTTTCAGAACCTTGATCTACATATTATTTAGATAATGGGTTTTGCGTAAACTTAACTTCGTTTTGGTACCTACTAACAGCCTCACAACTTATCTGTTCACACAGGAAAAACAAAACCACAATGTCAATGTAAACAAAGAACCGCAATAGAATAATGATAAATATGTAAATTTAATTCCATATTCAAAATTTACATACTAACCAATCAACAGGCTCTCCTCTTTCATTCCTGCATTGCGGAGTTAGACCCGTACAAACAGTCACAAAAATGGAAAACACAAAAAATACGATAAAACAACACATCGCGACGCGAGTACGAAGAACGAATAACGCCATCGAAGTAACAAGAGACGCAGGAAGTCCCCGATGCGACTATGTTTATGATGTCATTCAACACGCTCGCATCACTACCGGTAATGTATCAAACAATCGATTTATTTACACAACATTCACAATTATTTCCCTTCGTTCATTACGCGCGCACGATAGCCTAAAACCGAATGATTTCATAGTGTTACATTTTAACGTTAAACCGTTGCCTTTACAAAGGAATGCAGGCACAAGGGCGGGGTGCTGGTAAATCACTATACTATGGTCTTTATTTGTTAACACATAAGGATTGTTATTGCGATATTCAGTAGCGAATCGCGGCGGCCAATTAGATATGATCTCACTGACGATTGGTCCATATTACATCAGATGCGTACGCGCATGTGTGATTACGCGATTTATTTAAAGTTTGTAAACAGAAAGGATCATTACAAATTTAATATCACAGACACTACAAGATCGCGCTATATCTTTACTACCTATTTTTTTTTTATCTTAATATGTGTGAGTGTGTGTATGGTGTAGTAAAAAAAATTACGAAGTATTTATAACAAGTAATATTTTTATTGTTATATAAATATAAATGAACAGTATCCTTAGTTTAAAATGGAAGACATAAATTACATGGCATGATATAAAGGTATTTAGATAGTACAAAAAAATAAATGCTTAAACATTCTTGAACACTTATAAAAATAAACAAACATATACATATAATTTATATACTACGTTATTTACTGTTGTGTAGGCATGGATACAGCAGCCTTGGCGTGAGAAACATCACTTTGTCTCCAGAAAGAGACAACAGTCTTCAATTCAGTGAAGAAATCGATGCCTTGTTTGCCGCAGAAGTGGTTGGTACCAAGGAAAGAGCCTCGAGAGCCAGTGAAAGAGAACATAGATAGAGGAACAGGGATAGGAACATTAACACCGACTTGTCCAACATCGATTTCGTTGGCGAACTTTCTTGCTGTCGCTCCATTGGTTGTGAAGATAGCTGTTCCATTGCCGTAGGGGTTCGCATTGACCATTTGAATGGCTTGGTCTAAGGTGTCGACGAAGAGGCATATTAGTACGGGCCCGAAGATTTCTTCCTTGTAGCACTCCATGTTGGTTTTTACGTCGGTCAGGATGGTTGGGCCGACAAAGTTGCCCTTTTCGAAGCCGGGAACTTTGACGCCACGACCGTCGAGTACTAGTTTTGCTCCTTCCTTTACGCCTGTTGGAATATTGGTGTGATTAGTTTTTGTTACGATAGTGCACGACACTATTTCCTACTAATATTAAAAATGCTTCTCTGAAAATAGTTGCCCAAGCAGGAATACCCTGACAAGGGTTGTGTATTGTATACAAAGTATAAAAATATAGTACACTTTCTATCTACTTATGATCTACACACAAATTCATTACAATTTAACGGTCTACAAGCTGATCTACGATCTAACTTTTATCTTTTAAATACTAACGTTCAAAAGGATTGGTGATTAAAACATACAAGTTCATTATTTTGATTTTCTTCTTCAGTGTATATAATTATAGGTATAACCGATGTCAGTGATAGACAGAATGTCTAATAAGGTCTGTTAGTATATGACTACAAATGTAGAGACGTCAGCACATAAACCTACCTCAATCTGTCAAATTTATTTAATAGTTTTCCAACCTTATCACAATAGGAGAAGGTTAATGTTCGATTGGTAAAATTTTACAGATTCGGGTAGGTTGACCTGCTGGCGTCTGTACAATATGTGAAGATCGTTTTGGAGTAGTATTTTGGATCGCATGTAGTTTTTGCAAGGTACAATGAAAATCTTTTTTTAAAACCTAAACGTAAGCGTAATAATTCTTTACCTGATTCGACAAGTCTTTCGATCCTCTGCTTAGCCTTGACGGAGATGACGGGTCCAACATCAGTAGCGGGCACGTGACCCGCGTTCACCTTCAACGCCTGCGCACGCGCTACCAGGTCGGGGATCCACTCCTTGGCTTCACCTGTGTGGACAAATGTCATAGGTAACAAGATGCTATACATGAAAAGGAAGGTTTCAAAGACGAAGGCTTCAAATAGTTTTGTTTGTTCAAAATAATAATTTCACTAATACGCTCACTTTTTTTTTTTTTTTTGTAATATTTGTGTGGAATTGCGCTAGTTTGGACGACGGGACACCTAATTTTAAGAAATACAAATATCTGGAAATTCAGAGGCAACGATTTAGATTTGAATGTTTCATGTGCTTGTCCCGTCGCCACTCGGTCTTAAAACCAGATAACAGCGTTCTTGTTTAGCGGCAGAAAGATTAAGGTACAATTTCGATGTATAAATATATACTCTCCTAACCTAACGGTTAGTAGAGTATACAGGATGAATTTTTCAACTGGGCGTGAATGGCTAAATCCGAAACTATGAGGAATATCAAAAAATGTTGAAAGGAGTCTAGAAGCCGATTTTGATGAAAGCTAAAACTGCAACATTGGATTTTAGAAAAATCAATAAGTCTCGCCAGGAATCGAACCCGATGATTTAAAAAAAAAATCACACCCTGTATTATTACACCACTCGATAGTGTTGCTAATAAGGATCATATTCTGGGAAGTAATCATATACGGCAAACTTAAGGAAAACGTATAATTAAAAAAAAAACTGATCAATCTTCATTCTGTATTCCAAACATACTCGTAAGTTAACCGTTTCTTCTTTGAAATATTGCAATTTTTTTGTTCAACTCAATAATTTCGTATTGCTTAATACAGTGGATTGATGAGACGGCAAACCCTTCTACTGAGCCATAATTTCGAATAAATTATGGCTCAGTAGAAGTAAAGTAACATAGAAAAATAAAAAGCAATTTCATAAAAATCAGCTATTTCCTTAAGTTTGCCGGGAACGGGATGGCTTTGGCCCTATCGGGTCCCGTCAGTGTCAAGTTTTCCGAATGCTCCACGAGACCTGCATGGAACACGACACTGACGGCAAGCTACCCATTACTCGCCGTCTATAAGTCCGAGTTGACTGTGGCTGGAAATGGCCTACCTATCCCCGTCGCCCTGAGCGCCTGACAGACGCCTGACGCGGCTGCGGCGTGTGGAGGAGGATAGCCTCTTCCTCTCATGTTCGTGTTTTTCCTTCACTAGAATGACTGGATTGCAAGAGGTGTCTGCTTCCCATTCCATCTAGCTCGCAGGTATCCGTGAGGACATGGCACTCCAACCAAGCGGGGCAGACCTCCACCATAATTATGCTCTAATTATACTGGGCGGTCAACACGGTTATCGTCAATAGGCTTGCTCTTATTGACATTGGACTTAAACATAACTGCCGAAATGAGCGTGTACTTCAGCATAAGGTCAACCTTTCGGATATAAAGCATGGCTGTTACATAATATAGAGATCAGTGGTGGCCCAGTGGTATTGGCTTCGACTTACGAGTTGCAGGTCGTGGGTTCGAACCCAGCCAGGCACATTACTTTGTGTCATTTATTTCATCACCACTGCTCTCAAAAACAGTGAAGGAAAACATCGTGAGGAAACCGGCATGTACTAGAATCAAAAATTCGAAGACAGGTGACATCCACCAACCCGCACTAGGCCCGCGTGTTGGATTATGGCTCACTCTCTCTCACAGAGAGGAGGCCTGTGTCCCAGCAGTGGGAACATTTATAGGCTGATGTTGTTGGTGTACTGACCCACAAACACGGCAGTACTGAGCGCCATACACCGCTGTCCGGCCGCCCCGAAGGCCGCGCCCGCCAGCTGGTTCAGTGTGTGCTCCTCGTTGTTACATAGTGTACTGACCCACAAACACGGCAGTACTGAGCGCCATACACCGCTGTCCGGCCGCCCCGAAGGCCGCGCCCGCCAGCTGGTTCAGTGTGTGCTCCTTGTTGTTACATAGTGTACTGACCCACAAACACGGCAGTACTGAGCGCCATACACCGCTGTCCGGCCGCCCCGAAGGCCGCGCCCGCCAGCTGGTTCAGTGTGTGCTCCTTGTTGTTACATAGTGTACTGACCCACAAACACGGCAGTACTGAGCGCCATACACCGCTGTCCGGCCGCCCCGAAGGCCGCGCCCGCCAGCTGGTTCAGTGTGTGCTCCTTGTTGTTACATAGTGTACTGACCCACAAACACGGCAGTACTGAGCGCCATACACCGCTGTCCGGCCGCCCCGAAGGCCGCGCCCGCCAGCTGGTTCAGTGTGTGCTCCTTGTTGTTACATAGTGTACTGACCCACAAACACGGCAGTACTGAGCGCCATACACCGCTGTCCGGCCGCCCCGAAGGCCGCGCCCGCCAGCTGGTTCAGTGTGTGCTCCTTGTTGTTACATAGTGTACTGACCCACAAACACGGCAGTACTGAGCGCCATACACCGCTGTCCGGCCGCCCCGAAGGCCGCGCCCGCCAGCTGGTTCAGTGTGTGCTCCTCGTTGTTACATAGTGTACTGACCCACAAACACGGCAGTACTGAGCGCCATACACCGCTGTCCGGCCGCCCCGAAGGCCGCGCCCGCCAGCTGGTTCAGTGTGTGCTCCTTGTTGTTACATAGTGTACTGACCCACAAACACGGCAGTACTGAGCGCCATACACCGCTGTCCGGCCGCCCCGAAGGCCGCGCCCGCCAGCTGGTTCAGTGTGTGCTCCTTGTTGTTACATAGTGTACTGACCCACAAACACGGCAGTACTGAGCGCCATACACCGCTGTCCGGCCGCCCCGAAGGCCGCGCCCGCCAGCTGGTTCAGTGTGTGCTCCTTGTTGTTACATAGTGTACTGACCCACAAACACGGCAGTACTGAGCGCCATACACCGCTGTCCGGCCGCCCCGAAGGCCGCGCCCGCCAGCTGGTTCAGTGTGTGCTCCTTGTTGTTACATAGTGTACTGACCCACAAACACGGCAGTACTGAGCGCCATACACCGCTGTCCGGCCGCCCCGAAGGCCGCGCCCGCCAGCTGGTTCAGTGTGTGCTCCTTGTTGTTACATAGTGTACTGACCCACAAACACGGCAGTACTGAGCGCCATACACCGCTGTCCGGCCGCCCCGAAGGCCGCGCCCGCCAGCTGGTTCAGTGTGTGCTCCTTGTTGTTACATAGTGTACTGACCCACAAACACGGCAGTACTGAGCGCCATACACCGCTGTCCGGCCGCCCCGAAGGCCGCGCCCGCCAGCTGGTTCAGTGTGTGCTCCTTGTTGGCATCCGGCATGATCACACCGTGGTTCTTAGCACCCATGTTACTTTGGACGCGCTTGCCTGGAACAATGAAAGAAAAGAATAGTTTGTTATCCTAAAAACATTTAGAACAGTCTTTTTTAGGGTTCCAACACGTGGCACTGTTCGGAAAACACTATTTTTATAATTGGTAAAATCATCAATCGGTCCTCCCGCCCTGGGTACTGCGAAAGCGACTGTCAGACTCATACTGACTAAAATCCACAGCGGTACTTCAATAGCCCTTTACGTTCCAAGGTCACGGTTACGTTTTTAGACAGTCCCGCGACCCGCATCAGTGAGACACTACCACTTAACTTACACCATCTTACTCACCGAGTTGTGTTTTCGAAACCATAAGGCTATTTTCACAAAGGCACAAACATTTTTACCCATACACTTAATCTATACATATAATAAATCTGTAGAATTCTGTACATTGAAAATATTGAAAAAATAAATAGCGGGGAGTGTTGCTGGATCGATACCAAACCCAAATATATGATTAAAAAAAATTTTGTCTCGTCTGTCTGTCTGTATATGCAGGCATCACGTGAAAACTAACGGTTCGATTTCGATGAAACTTGGTATAATTATACCTTATTATCCTGGGCATAAAATGGGATACTTTTTATCCTGGAAAAATACGTAGAAAAAAAATCTTATTTTTCAGTTTTATTCATAGACGTTGTTCTGTAGAACCGCGAACACACGTTGCATTACCCGCAGTGGATTCAGCGCCGTAACCTGTAGCGCCGAAAGTCGGATTTGGCTTGAACCGTTTGCGGCACACGCGGGCCACGCCTCCCCGACTCCTATATAAGGAGCCGCGTTCCGCGCCGCGCGATGCATATAAATTCTGAATTTTGATGCGAGCGGACGTGTCCAGTGTGGCGAGCGGTCGTCCGTGGAATTAATATTGTATGCGTGTAATTTTAAACCGTGCTTTTCAGCACGACCATTTGATTACTGTTCCGATCAGTTATTTGTAAATACAAGGTCGGAATTACTATGAAAAAAATACTTACTACAGAACGCGAGCTCAACAGCAGTAGCTCAATAGATCTCCTTAATTATTATAGGCTTAGCCGTATTTGGGTCCAATAGATATTTATAAGATGTCATTGTCAGAGTTACTCAAAATGGAGAAATAAACCATCCAGACGAAGACCGACATCCGCGCCGACGGAGTCGCAGGCGGAAGCTAGATTTCAATATAGCTGAGCACTGTGGCTGTGTATTTTAAATCCAACAGTGTCGTTTTCTAACGCTTTGTGGGAACAATCTTTTGCAATTTAAATGTTTAGCTCGAACGATTAAAATCGAGCTCGTAGTATAAAATTTCACCTAAAATAATACCCTACCCTTACTTTATTAGTTTCTTTCGGCACCGAAACAATTATTAGACCTTCTAAAACTCAATGAAAAAAGCAAACATAAAATAAAAAACAAAAAATCTTATCACATACCTGCTGCGGAAGCCCTGGTGTAGATGTGTTTGCCGGCCGCGTCTCCGCCGACAAAGGAGACTGCTTTGATGTCAGGGTGGTCGCACAGGAAGTTTACAGGGTCGTGAGTACCGTGGATTACCTGGAACGATGATAGATCTAATATATAAAAATCAATGCCACTTTTCGTTGTAATGTAATAACTCAAAAACGGGCTAACCTATCGTAACCAAATTTTTAGGTTTTGTTCGAACTATTTAGTAGATAGCTGTGTGTAGTAGAGTGCTTTATGTGAAGTTTGCACAAAATCGGACGAGCGTTTCTTAATATACCCGTGCGAAGTTGGGACGGGCCACTAGTAGATTATATTTTATGTGACTTAATATTAAAAGAGAACAGACCAGCTTTAGTAACGGTCCCAACTGTTTTAGGTCGTGGGTTTGAACCCAGTCCGACGTATTACTTTGTATAATTCATCATTACTGCCCTCGAAACGATGAAAAAAAAACATCGTAAGGAAAACCGGTATGTACTAGAACAAAAACTTCGACGACATGCGACATCTACCAACCAGCAATGGGCCGACATGATGGATTACAACCCACTCACTCTCACAGAGAGGAGGCCGGTGCCGCCTATGTCCCATCAGTGAGAACATTATACGTTATTTCTAATATTAATATTAGTCTCATGAATTTCTATGATAAGCGGCGCTAGTCAAAGTCGAGCTATAGAAGGCTAACCGTCGGTTAGCCTTCTTTATCTTACATCGCATATCAAGACATTTTCGTTTTTCAAACTGGACATGAAACCCATGGTCCCGACTAGCATTCGTAAATCTTTAGAAAGGATATGAAAGTCAGATAAAATCAGTCACTCAATCTAAAATACTGTTATTCTGCAACTGTTGAGAGAAGAAACCAACACCAACATATCTGAGCAAAGGCTTGGGAGATTGGGCTTGTGGGCGGCAAGTAATGGGCGACTCGCTGTCCGACCATGAACCACGCCCGGGTCGAAGGCGCGTTGTGTTCCACGCGCGCCTCAGAGTGTCAGCACAATGACGGGGCCCCCTTAAGAGGGCCAAAGCCTGCCACGGTCGCGCGCTAACGAGTAACCCCGGAACGTAAAGGGCTATTGAATGACACCGTGAATTTTAGTCAGTCTTGTGTCAGCGGGAGGGACTGTCAGACTTGCGTCTGACAGTCCCTCCCGCTCTAATCTGGGTGGGAGGACTCATTTGATGATTTTACCACGATAAATAAAAAGGCTAGGGAGATGATAACTTACGTTAACAACACCAGGTGGCGCTCCAGCCTCGTTGAGGAGCTCCATCATCATGAGGGTCGCGCCAGGGTCCTGTTCTGAAGGCTTGATGATGCATGTGTTACCGGTCGCCAGTGCCGGCGGGAACATCCACAGGGGAATCATCACGGGGAAGTTGAAGGCAGCAACACCTGATAAAGAACAGTCGTTTGAAGGTATTTTCGAATAGAAATTAGTTCTGTGACCTCAGAGCCTCCTGACTGATTAAATTATAGATCTGGCCATCTTCTGCCGCCCAAATTAGGTTAACAATTTAGAATAAACTTAGATTATAGATTTGTTAATTTGCACACTTCAGTTACAGTGCAAAATAATTATACTTCCAATGCGTAGATCCAGGTCCAACATTCTCATTCAAACAATACTTTGTCTCATACCGATTAGAATAGACCGCGCGATCCGTCATTTTTGGATATTAATAAACATAAAATTACTGCAAACTGACCTTTGTTAGCTTGTATTTAGGTATTGTAATTTTTTTTTTCACATTCATGTAAACATCTTATGCAAATGCAATGCTTTAAAAACCACGTGTCACTATATTTGCGTATGCTAATCTTCGAAACTACTTAACCAATTTTGTGAATAAGTATGGACGGTTCCAAGTTCAGTATCTTTCGGATAAGATATTTTGGTCACCATAGGTGGTGCTATTGTCAGTAAATTGCACCCGTTCGAAACCGGGGCGCGTCGCTAGGCTTTTACATTTTTATAAACAAAATTTTGAATGCAAAATATGAGGATAGTATACCGGCTGCTATTTAACGTGCTGTCGCTACCACACCTCCCCGACACCCGATCGTGCGATAGAGAGCGTTGCAGCTCGCGACTGACTGTATTTTTTATATGAAATTTGTCTCTCGGGAGAAAACGTTTTTCACATATTAAATCACGACCAATCTCTTAGATTCTGGCGTCAATCGTTTCAGCATAATTATTATATTCTAGGTTTATAGGTTTTGCTTTTTTTCTAAAACTTCTTTATTATAAAATACAAAGGTCAATGAAGATTTTGTCATAAAAATAGTAACTTTTAGGCGCCTGTAACTTTCAAACTATTATAAATTTTGAAAAAATGAAAACCTATAAACCTAGTTTTTTACTGTATAAGAAGCATTCTAAAAAAGCATTGAGATACGATAACATTTAGGTGCAGGAAAACGTTTTCTCTTTTAGTATGGACGAGCGCTCGGTAGACTATCGTCTTATGTTTGAATTGCATTGATTGACCTTATAGATAAGACAACGTAGCAAACTTCGCTCATTATTAAAGCATATTGTGTTGCCATAATACGCGATAAACATGGCTATTTATTAAACACATTATTTGAATTCGTTTTACACAAATAAGATAATAATTATGACGTTGTCAAATAAATGTAATTAAGCTATGTAATAGTAATTATACTTATTTGTTAATCGCTCGTTTTACTATCTTGTTTGTGATATTTATTATTTTGTTTTTCATAGCAGTTCTATCAGTAACTATTACGATATCTATTTTATTAATCACATTATGATTAATACGTGCATTTAAAATCACTTTTATCTTCTAATGAATTTATTATCAAACTATGTATTTGAAAATAAATTCAATTAAACAAAAAAAAATAGCCTACCATTTAGCCCTGAACCAATCTTGATAAAATTAGGTACAGATAGAGATGGGACCCTGGAAACGAATATAAGCCATTAATAAGTGGCCTTGCACCAAACGAAGAGGAGAGGAGAGGGAGAAATCCCTTTCTCCCTCCCGGGAAGGGGGCGTACAAAACCGTGGGCTTATTCTTGTTTACAATACTACTCACCTCCAACAACGCCAAGGGGTACTTTGTAGCTGTGTGTGTCCATGTCCTTAGCGATGTTTTGGATGCAGTCGCCCAACTGAAGAGTTGTGATGCTGCAGCTGTTCTCCACTGACTCTAAAAATTAAAAAAGAGGGAATTTTATATTGAGATCCTGTACACATTCAAGGCATTTGAATATGGATTCGTCAAAGACTCTATAATGGTAAGAGGTTTTGCAAAAATCTCACTTTATCATCAGAAAATGCTTTCTTAAATCTTTGGCGCATGGAATGTTCCTGAGCTCCTCGCATCTTGCGGATACCCTCGAAAACTTACTATGATTTTATTTTAATGAAACATTCCTATCAGGTCACGGCGGGCGAAGCTTAAATATACTGGATGATCAGATCGACCAGTTCGAAGATGGTTTCAATCAAGAATATCAGATGATAACTTACGAATGCCTCTGAGAACATCGCCTTCAGCATCAGCGAGGGTCTTGCCTTGCTCTTCGGTGATCTTAGCGGCAAGCTTGCTCTGGTTCTCTCTCAAAAGACGGGCGAACCTGTGAATTAAATATTTCTTTAATATTAAATAATTTAGCGACCTCAAAAGATAGCTGGGACAGATCAGATGCGAAAGAGGGAGGCAGTGCCAAAAATAGGGGTTTGCACAAGGACAGGGCGCAGAAATGACCAGACCAGCAGGGCTATTGGCTAACTTGATAGTCACTGACCAGCGGTTGTCCACTGAGCTTGGATGGCTTGATACCTGTTATGATGCTAAGTTGAGGAGTGGAGTGCCCCAAGAGCGTTAGAATAGTTGATTTTAGGGAACATTTACATTTATCGGTTTCATTGCAAATTCAAAAACCAATACGAAATTTCAGCTATTTGATGATCACTCTATAGACACCGAGATATGCAATAGCCCCGCTGGACCACAATTGGTCAGACCAGGGCGCAGTTAAAAGGGTCGCACTGGTCGCATAAAAGTTAAGTTACGACCCTGGTGACCTACCATGACCTCTTAAAGCGTGAGTAGTTAGGCTGTGGGAAAGAGACAGAGCTATACCTTGGTATAGCTCTGTCTCTTTCCCACAGCCTAACTAGGGAACGAGATGGCGCTAGACGACTTGTCGTCTAGCGCCATCTCGTTCCCTGAGCGAAACCAGTTACGCTTTAAGACGTCATGGTAGGACACCTTAGCGGAGGGCAGGATCGTTTGCAGACTGAGCTGATTCAAAAGTCTATTCAATTCTTGCGAACCTAGAAACTGTTCTGGGGGTAGTCAAAAATTAGTTAGTACCAACCTAAACATGAGCTGTTGTCTGGTCATAATGGTGCTCTGGCTCCATGATTTGTATGCATTCTTGGCTGATGCCAACGCTGATTTCAGTTCCTCTTGAGTGGCTTCTGGTACCCTGGAAGTAAATAAATAGTAATGTTGCACATTATCACTGTCAACAATAAGAATGCAGAATTTAGATCTACTGTTTAGTCCTAAGCTTATCTCAATAACCATAAGTTTACAAAATAATAAAGAATTAAAGAGTTTAAATGCACAACAGAACACACAATATGTCACTTTAAGATGTATACAGTTAGATATTTCTGAAATTTTGTTGAAGGGAACCTTTTTTTCTTGAGACTCCAAGATTGCTAAGATACCTACAGGTTTCAGTGCCAGTCACTCTCATCAATAACAAAACATACAACACTATAAGTAAGAAAAACCTAATCATTCAACTTAATCATCATGCTAAAAAAATTCACCTACTCCTTTTTTGTAGTTAAAAAAATACAAGACCATAGTGAAATAAACATTTTTCCTAAAAAAATAACTCTTTAAATATTATTGTTAACCATTACGTAACTACTTGAGATAAAGCAATCAAATACATTTATAACTCATGGAGGCAAAGAACACAAGATAGCAATAAAAAAAACTGTGTTATCAGCAATCAAGGCACATATAAGGCCAGATTTGGCGTTCCTGATAAGAAATTTGTGGGCAAACTTTGATTAAGGTGTGTCTCCATGTCTGAATTAAAGTGAAAATAGGTAAATAGGGATAGTTGGTAACATATTCTGATGTAAGTTATATAAAGCTTTTTTACAGGAATTAGTTAACTCTGGATGACTAACGCAAATGTAAATTAGATGACTTTTATCAATGAAAATTACAGAATAGAAAGAATATATTAATTTATGGGGTGAATAGCATCAAACTAAATAATTTAAATCATCAGAACAAACCATACCTAAATACTAAATGTGACACAATTTACATGATGTTGATTTCAGGTCATAAAATCATGTTATTTCATCACAATTCACAATGTTATATCAAACTTTAAGATAATAATTATATTATACCAACAACAATAAACACAAATAACATGCATCAAAGAGTTAAGATAAGTTTTCGGACATTAACAAACTCCGGGTAAATTACAATAAAAAAGTACTACTTGGATTTCATCTCACTTCTTACTATTTTAAATGCGAAAGTTGTTATACTGATAGTTTATAACCAATGGATTAATCCATGTTTTAAACTGTCTGTGTACCAACTATGATTATTTTTTATCCCAGTATGACATCCGTGCATTCCCACACGGTGGAATGTGGATCACAAGGTGCAGGACTGCCCCGCTTGGGCAGAGCACCGCCGTGTCCCCACGACGGCGATAGGCATTGGTCGAGGCCATTCTGCGGGGCGAGACGGAGTGGGAAACGGTCGCCTCCTTCTGCGAAGCGAAGTCATGCTCGCGAAGGAGGAGGCGGGCCGCGTGAGGGACAGGACAGCGTCCTCCCTCCACTCCAGCCGCAGTAGTCAGACGCCCACGTGGCAGAAGATCTCCGGCCACCGTAGGCGCGGGCATGCGGGCGGCTCGCTGTCCGACCATGGACCATGCCCGGGTTGACGACGCGTTGTGTTCCACGCGCGCCTCAAAGAGTGTCAGCATAATGACGGACCCTCCCTTTAGAAGGGTAAAGCCTGCTGGGGTCGCGGGACTTACCGAATTACCGTGACCCTGGAACGTAAAGGGCTATTGAAGGACACCGTGGATTTTAGTCAGTACGAGTCTGACAGTCCCTCCCGCTCTACCCTGGGTGGGAGGACTCATTTGATGATTTTACCATGAAGAAAAAAAAGTATGACATCCCTGAAGTCCAATTACACCACTTCACACAGGCAATGCACAAACATAAGCTAGTAAGCTTATAATTTAAATTACCTGCCAATAACTTCATTGGTGGCTGGGTTTGTGAGTTCAATCCAGTTGGTAGTCTTTGATTCCACATATTTTCCGTCAATAAACAGCTTTGTGGTGGGGGC
This sequence comes from Agrotis exclamationis, assembly GCA_950005045.1. Classification (NCBI taxonomy): domain Eukaryota; kingdom Metazoa; phylum Arthropoda; class Insecta; order Lepidoptera; family Noctuidae; genus Agrotis; species Agrotis exclamationis. Next base: position 10,982,154 of record OX465432.1, read on the forward strand.
AGCACTGCTGTAGCTTCTACGGAGTACCAGCTGAGACTGAACAGGAAACATGCATGATAAGATTATCATTGTATCTGAATATGATGGTATTATAAATGAGTTATGTTGAAATGTTTGTATACAGTCAATATATCCTTGTATCTGTTCTATGTTTAAATATTTCAGAGAAAGATTTTTGCAAATGTAATTGAACACTTGTGCTACTATGATGCACTTTCTGACTTTCGTATGGATAAAAGTGACAAACAAACATACACAGCAGACCCCTGCATCTTCAGTGGTATTGCTTGCACATTGCCAACCTTACAAGAGTGTTGTGCCAAATATTTCACGACTAGTATATTTGGCAAAGCATTCTTGCAACATTCACATACATAAAAATAGTTTTGATGTCAAATATTATTTCTCAAGCTTTTGAATTAGAACTTCTCATAACACTGCATCCAGCGTCTTCCGGCGACCTTTACAAGGTCGTCTGTCCACCTCGTTGGTGGACGTCCTACGCTGCGCTTGCTAGTCCGCGGTCTCCACTCTAGCACTTTTCGACCCCATCGGCCATCTGCTCTGCGAGCAATATGGCCTGCCCATTGCCACTTCAACTTGCTAATCCGATGGGCTATATCGGTGACTTTAGGTCGCTTCCAACCGGTATATGTGGAGATCTAAAGGGGAGGCCTATGTTCAGCAGTGGACGTCCTATGGCTGAAATGATGATAATAACACTGCAATGTATATATTTGAGAAACCCACTTTTACAATCTTAATTTGATTGAGTGGCACTGACTTGTAAGATTTGTTATTATATTATGAAGGGAAAAGTACTTGTTAGGTAATTAGTAAATTATACAATTCAAAATGCATTCATATTTTTTTATCAACCGAGAATTCACTCCTGAACTAGAGGATTTGTCAACGATGGTTCAAGTACTTACTGCAGCCAAAATAAAAAATGTTGTAAAACTCGGCAACTTGATTGCTTATTCAGAAGTTATGTTGAACACACCAAAAATACACTCCTGCTCATCCTCTTGACATACTTACACATCAATTTTGTGTCAAACTCAATGAAATTTTCAAAAGTGAATAAATGACAGACATGTTGAAACTAGAACATCAACATTCAACTGCGCAACAGCCTATTGGTATCAGTTATAAATAAATAATGTAGCCAGTTTAAATACCAAATTATGTGAATGCATAAACCCTCTTTGTTTGTCTATAAAACAGCTACTTACTGTCAGCAAAGAGAAAAGAAAAATCTAACAGAAGCTATTCTTTTATCATATTTGTACGTATTGCAAACAGAATATATATATAATTATTACAAATAGGTAAAATTAGAAATGGAATAATATGAAACAGGAACTATATATTACTAAATGAAATAATAAAAAACTTTTTTTTAAAAAAGTACCGACTTCAAAACAAATACAAAAAAGTTTAAAATAACTTTTCTTTCGGAAGTCGGTGGCAATAGTCAATAACACAACAAAACAAAGCCACCGACTTCCGAAAGAAAAGTTATTTTAAACTTTTTTGTATTTGTTTTGAAGTCGGTACTTTTTTTAAAAAAAAGTTTTTATTTTACCCTTTTTAGTTTATTTATTACATATTCAACCCAAATTCTTGTAAAATACAAAATTTTCTTACATTATGCACTAATCTTGTAATCCGTCACAACATAAAAAAATCCATATCTCTAAAACTACTGAACCGGTTTTGATGAAACTTGCAGTGTACCCTAAGTTGAACAATACCTAGTACAACAAAAAAAGAATTACTTAAATCGAACTTATAGTTCCGGAGATATGCGTGCACAAACATAAAAACATACATACATACATAGACATACGCTTATGAAATTTGGCACATTTGTTCAGACGCTGATATAGACTAACATAATATATATGAAAACTGGGCAGTTCTGATAATATTACATACATACGGGTCGAATTGATAACCTCCTTTTTTTTGAAGTCGGTAAAAATGGAAAAGCATTCAATTCTAACTTACATTGATGGCTGATACTCAAATAAATTTGCCATGCACACAGTACAATAATATGTGCATAGTGTTGAACATTTTACGTTATGAATACTGGTACTGTAATTCCTTTTCCATAATTTACTACACTGGTCAGAGCAGTTCTTGTTTAAATATTTATAAGCCGATAACGTGACTGCGCACAACGTGCGGCGTATAATACACATGTTGAATTAATAGTTATAGATGAATAAAAACATAAATTAAACTTACTTCAGTTTTCAATAACTTCAGCATTGCAGAGGCCATTGTCTTTTTATATATTATCTTGGGAAAGATTACCAGCCAGATCTGCGAGCGCCCCTTAGACGTGAAGGGGGCAAAGCCAACTGATTAAAATACATTTATCTGGCCTTGAAATGATAAACTTGAATTTCATTTGTCATCATGCGCAAGTTGATTTGTTTTGATTTCGGTAAAAATAATTTGACACTGACGCTCCGTGATTGATGATTTTACTTAGAAATATGTTACTAAAATTACTCATGTGAAACGATTTCGTAGATAATTAACTTTCGTTAATTATTAAAAATGTGATATTTGCATTTGAAACTAGTGATTCAAACAGTAAATTAAAAAGCAATATTTTTCATGAAAATGTTAAATATAATTAGTACCTAAACTTTCACGTGAAATGGAACGAGTGGAATGACATTGACGTTTTGACGACATGACACTGACATTCAAAACGGGTGTTACCAGTTTTGGAGTCTAATAAAAATTAAATCAAATTATAAAGTTATTACTTTATAATCAATAAATAAATAAATTATAATTAACATGAAAATCTTGTTAAATAAACAGTCATGTGTACACACAACAGTAAATTATATTTCATCATTAAATCACTAGCAACTCTGCAGATAAAAACATAAATTAATTAAGCTGCTTGTTAACAGATGGCGCTGCTAGTAACAAACTGAATGCTAATCAAATTATTATTGTGTAAAGTAAAGTAATATTTTGGTGTAGTACAGATGAAGTACCGTACCGAATTGTACATAAATTATTGTTTTAACTACGCGTGTCTTTTGGACATACTACAAAAGAACGTAGTCGTTTGGTTATACCTACTTATACTTAGGTACCCCCTTATGCTAATTTTCTATCAGGAGGATGTAGATCCCGCAGATAGTGGCAAAAACTCAAAATATATTATGTTATTAAACTAAACAACACAAGTTGCGACATGTACAATATTGTCGTTATTTTAGAAGCACGTTTTGCAACCGGTGGGGTTGCCAGCGTTACCACAAAGACCCCGTTGATGGCAGGCTGGAACACAGCGGTCCACTGTGTTGATAAGCTAACACTTGATCAAACAGAGACATAGTAACTCTTCTGTGCGAGGTATGTACGTATTACCACATTTTATATTAAATATATTTTCAACATTAATTTTATGACAGTAGATATAAATTTAACAAGGTAGTTAGATAAATAACTACCTACCGTAATGTGTATTATTTTACTCAGGATACGTAGTAGTATTTAAGTAGTAAATACCTACTTAGTTTGATTCTAAATCAGTTAGGTATTCATTTTTATGCCCCGGATGGTATGGTTATTTTTATTTTAACTATCTTGAAGTAGGAGCCCCCAAAGCGGGGCTTCGTCGGCCTAGCCAGTATCACGTAATTTACTATAGACAATAAAACAACATTCTTCATGTCGCACTAGAGTACCTACATAAAAATCTCGAACTTCAGTGTATCGCACAAGCGTGCATTCGAACTATAGTAACTTGTCGCAGTATAGTTTTGTCTCTATGCATGAATCGCACATCCATACTAACACACACACACACACACTACATGAACTACTGTAGTACACTCGTCATTTTGCAGCTAAACTTAGGTACGAGTACCATAAGTAGATATTGATGGGTCCTACGTATAATAATATTGTGTGTACCTACCTACATATATTATTTTATTTCACTGGTGTCAATGTTAAATAATATCATTGACTGGTGTAGATAGGTAAGTATTTAAAAAAAATCACTTTCTGAAGGAGGCTGGAATTCTGATAGAGTTATTAATTTAAAAACGGTATCACGAGACCAAGACATTTTTTATTTAAATATTGAAAGCAGGTAGAAAGTCTCTTCCTTATATTATGCCGGGGAAAAGCTAGGATGTAACCATACGCCTGAGATTTTATTTCATTTTTAGAAGCAATGCAGCCACGTACGATTTTTCAAATCAAATTTCTTTACTCTTAACCCAAAATTGACTGATAACACGTATCAACATTCATTCATCCAACGACTAGGTACGACTACGTTTTCTGAGGCACGTAGGAACATTTTCTACGTCAGTCTCCGGTCTCAGCACATAAGAAAAATAATTATGTAAAGGTCTTGCTGCTTAGGTGTTCCAATGGAAAAGATCATTCAATGCAAGGCGGAGGCGCATGTAGGTAGCCTGATAAGAGGGGGTCAACGACCGGCCTATCGGTCATGCACACACCGACTCACCGGAGCGAATGAGTGTACACACACACGTGCTGTATTGTATGTAACTGAAATGACTGATTGAAAATGCGGATGAAAATTTTAATATCGCAAAGCAGTTTCCATTCGTTGCATAGGTTCCTGATGAAATAGCCAACGTTACACAGATTCGACATAAAAACTCATTAGAAACACATGGAACTGCGTACCGAGTTATGTACCTATGATTCATTTTCAACTAGCTGCGAGACAAAGAAAAAAATATTTTAAAACTAAAACAAAGAGCAGCGTCTGTGGCAGCGTCCGTGTAAATCATTTAGAAAATGTATGCTTCAAACCATATTACCATTTGACTAGGAAGTGTGGAAGAAACCCAACTTTCCATAAACAAGAACACCTATTTTTAAATCAATAAAACAATACCTCATTACAGAAAATCAAAGCTCGTTCAAACACGAAACAAATATAGGTGGTTGTGGTTACCCTTCTTTTGAACTATCTACGGTTGGCGTTGACTGACAAATGGATTAATCTGTTGAAGATAGTTTAAACAAAAAAAAACGAAATCTTCCGTGAAAGAACCCATATGTTAGGAATATACCGCTTTTGATTAGCCATGTTTCCAGCAAAATAGATTATAGGTACCTACTACGCATAAGGCTCGAACAGACACACGCGATTAAACGCGCTGCGACAACGAGCCAAGCTAAGTGTCTGCTCGAGGCTTTAAGCCTCCTGCAGACACACGCGATTAATCGCGCGGGGCGACATGTCGCGGTCCATTCGCTGTATTTTTAGAGTGGAAATTAGCTTGGCTCGTTGTCGCAGCGCGATTAATCGCGTGTGTCTACAGGAGGCTTTAAGCCTTTATGGTGCGTGTGTAAATCTAACAATCGACAATGCTGTTGTGCTGCATTGGCTCCGCTACTTCAGCTGAACATAAACTATTTTATCTCACTTTATTATTTCACGGGTGTAAATCAATTTAGACGCAAGGCATATTAAAATGTTTACGAGGTTTACTTACCTGCATTTTTACCATCTACCACAAGCCAAGTTTCTGGTTACCTTTTACCCTGTTTGAGTCTTTGGAAAGAGATTCCATAAAGAGGAGATCCTAATATCTTCAAAATAAAGCTAGCCTTTTGCAGAGGTCCGAAAAAAAATTATGCCAAAGTATAGGTAAGTACTATGCTTGTTTAAAAGGAACTGGGAACCGGCTAAACACAGAAATATTAATTAAAATTATAAGGCAAAAAAAACTTTTTTTAAAAAAGTACCGACTTCAAAACAAATACAAAAAAGTTTAAAATAACTTTTCTTTCGGAAGTCGGTGGCAATAGTCAATGACACAACAAAACAAAAAGTGTTCTTCAAAAAAGGTGATAACAGCCTATTGAAGAACTACAGACCCATCACGCTTCTGAGTCATGTTTATAAGCTGTTTTCAAGGGTTATCACGAACCGTCTCGAACACAGACTTGATGACTTCCAGCCTCCCGAACAAGCCGGTTTCCGAAGAGGCTATAGTACCATAGACCACATCCATACGCTGCGGCAAGTTATACAGAAGACCGAAGAGTATAACTTGCCATTATGCTTAGCGTTTGTGGACTATGAGAAAGCCTTCGATTCGGTGGAAACATGGGCGGTACTTGAGTCACTCCAGCGATGCCGTATTGACTATCGGTACATCGAGGTGTTGAAGTGTTTGTATTATAATGCCACCATGTCGGTCCGAGTACAGGAGCAGAGCACGAAGGCGATTCCATTGAGAAGAGGCGTAAGACAGGGGGACGTTATCTCCCCTAAACTGTTTACTGCCGCAATGGAAGACGCCTTCAAACTCCTGGAATGGCAAAGACTTGGCATCAACATCAACGGCGAATACATCACTCACCTTCGGTTTGCCGACGACATCGTAGTCATGGCAAAGTCGATGGAGGAACTCAGCATGATGCTCGATGGCCTCGACCGAGTTTCACAACGGGTGGGCTTGAAAATGAACATGGACAAGACGAAAATTATGTCAAATTCCAATGTTGTGCCCACCCCAGTCTCTGTTGGAAACTCGGTACTCGAAGTTGTTGACTCATATATCTATTTAGGACAAGTAGTCCAATTAGGTAGGTCCAACTTCGAGAAAGAGGTCAACCGCCGAATCCAACTCGGTTGGGCAGCGTTCGGGAAGCTACGCAATGTCTTTTCGTCCGACATACCTCAGTGCCTCAAGACGAAAGTCTTCAATCAATGTGTGTTACCAGTGATGACTTACGGCACCGAAACGTGGTCTTTCACTATCGGCCTCATCTCAAAGCTCAAAGTCGCTCAGCGAGCTATGGAGAGGGCTATGCTCGGTGTTTCTCTACGTGATCGAATCCGAAATGAGGAGATCCGTAGACGAACTAAAGTCACCGATATAGCCCACCGGATTAGCAAGCTGAAGTGGCAATGGGCAGGCCATATTGCTCGCAGAGCAGATGGCCGATGGGGTCGAAAAGTGCTAGAGTGGAGACCGCGGACGAGCAAGCGCAGCGTAGGACGTCCACCAACGAGGTGGACAGACGACCTTGTAAAGGTCGCCGGAAGACGCTGGATGCAGGTCGCTTCCAACCGGTATATGTGGAGATCTAAAGGGGAGGCCTATGTTCAGCAGTGGACGTCCTATGGCTGAGATGATGATGATGACAACAAAACAAAGCCACCGACTTCCGAAAGAAAAGTTATTTTAAACTTTTTTGTAAGTATTTGTTTTGAAGTCGGTACTTTTTTTAAAAAAAGTTTTTATTTTGAAGTCGGTAATTATAGAATATATGGGAAGTGTACATACATAATATGTTTGGAAAATCCATACTATACTTCAATGACCTGTTTTTAATTAAATCATGTTTCATTAAGCTCCAATACGTAGGCATACATTTGCACAATGTAAATACATAGATGTGTATGTGTAGGTATATCTCCCGATAAGGGATTCAATTTATGCGCTTAAGTAAATTGCGCAAGTACTAATTGCTATAAACAATACACTATAAATGTGACAATGTTTTTGAAATATCACGTAAACACAGCTTCTACGTAGTTGTCATACTTGTCCGTAATTGATAATCGGCTATTAATACATATAATAACTATAGTGTCATGTGAAAATTATTTTTACATTGGTTTATTCATAATTATTTGTGAAAATTATTTTTACATTGGTTTATTCATAATTATTATGACTGAGCCAATCCTTTCCACTATTTATTAAAGAGGAGATGCTTTTGAAATTTATGCCTATCCACAAGGAGAACCAATGACCTCTGGTTTAACCATTAATTCGCTGGATGCAATCAGATGCACAGGACATTTTGTCGAACTACATCGGACATAACATTTCGGCGAATATGTTGATGAATATTTTTGTAGGTACCTATTAATAATATCTACTCAGACATCCATTTTACAAGCTTCCTTCTTGAGGTTATTAGACACTATCAAAGGATTAAATGAAATAATGTTTTAAAATCGCGGTAGGTGTATGGTTATATATAATCACTTCAAAGCAACTTTGTATTTTTTAAATAACCTTTTCACTTTAGCAATAATTATGTTACTTATCTTCGCACGTTATAGGTAGTAGTCGAAATCAACGTTAGATTGTTTAGTTGACTTTGACTTGACTTTGACTAAACTTCAATTTGAAAACTGGCTACTTATAATGTTTTCAGGTTCATTTGCTACTCAGGTTAATTACATCATTTTATTGAATCTATTAATATTAATATTATTCATCATCATCATCAGCCTATAAATGTTCCCACTGTTGGAACACAGGCCTCCTCTCTGTGAGAGGGAGTGGGCCATAATCCACCTCGCGGGCCCAGTTCGGGTTGGTAGATGTCACATGTCTTCGAATTTTTGGTTCTAGGACATGCCGGTTTCCTCACGATGTTTTCCTTCACCATTTTGCAAGTAAACAAGCATATTATAAATTAGAAGATTATCTTCAAGATAAAAGTGCTTGGAAACATGCTGGTCCTGCTCCATAGTACAATGTAAGGCTTGAGCAGAATCAAACTTTGTTGAAATTTTTAATGCTCACACACTGCCTATATATATTTGTATAAAAGTTATAATTACATTTTTTTGTGAAAGTGTGAACACCGTGTACCTTTTTAGCTGTATAATTATTTCTTGTTTTTTTTTTCCTTTAAATTGTCTTCGCTTGAGTACATAGCTTTCACATTTATTTATTTTTTAAATTTGTAATTTCTAAACATTGTAAAACATTTTTGAAAAAGAGTAAGTATGGAGTTTCTTGCCCATTCTTCTCCATACAAACCTACCTTTGCGAATGGGTGTAGAATCAATCCCATCCCTTCCTATTTCCTTTAATTTTAATAATCGACGTTCAAAAGTGCCTCTATGATGGCCTAATTGGAATAAATGATTTGACTTTGACTTTATTAGTTTCAATAAAATTTGGTCATACCCTATGTAGCAAATGAAGAATAGTGAATAATATTATTAGAATCAATAAAATTTTGTAATAACCTGTGTAGCAAATGAAGCTGAAAACGCTATTTAATAACGCTAATTATAGGTTGTCAATTTTTGGTTCCCATAAATTAGTCGACAGACCGCAGCCAATACCTATTTTGTTTGAAAGTGGTTATCAACACGTCTACCACACAAATTATTACCTCATTAAAATAACTAATTTCCCGACAACATTGTTAAACAGTCCTGGGTTGAAGCTGGGGCAAGTAGATAACCTCTCCCGTCTGGTCTGGAGGTACTTCCAATTCATGCCAACTTTTAGTATGCAGACTCGATTGATCACGATAATCATGCAAATATTTCGCGTCACGTTACTTATGTTCTACCTACTTACATACACTAGCGATCAAAAGTATAGAATCACTTACTAGGCATTGATGCAGGATAGCTTCTTAAATAATGGCGTGATTTGATTGAATTTGGTATCAATTTAAAGTTAACAGTTAAACCTTTAAAATGGTACCATTTTTATTATTCTTTACTAGTAATTAAGTTCTCAAGATCGCGCGGTATCGGAGTAATCATACTTTGGCTCGGCTCGCGAGTGTGGTTGTATAGATAACACCTCGAATGTTTGAATCAACAGCTTGTTTTGTTGTTATGCTTTATTTTTAAGTATAGCGTCATGTTTGTTATTACTACGTTCTTGCTTACTGCGTACCACGAGGCTACCGTTTTCGGGGAAAATATACATAATTATGATGGTGACTACAGTCACGTTCCATGCACATTCGTCATGCCGATGCGTAGAATTCCCTTTTTAGGGTTCCGTAGCCAAATGGCAAAAACGGAACCCTTATAGATTCGTCATGTCTGTCTGTCTGTCCGTCCGTATGTCACAGCCACTTTTTGTCGATAGTATAAGAGCTATCCTCTTGAAATTTGGTAGGTAGATTTATTATGTGAACCGCATTAGGATTTTCACACAAAAATAAAAACAAAACAAATTTTGGGGGTGTCCCCCATACTTAGAATTGAAACTCAAAATTTGTTTTTTCACCAAACCCATAGGTACGTGTGGGGTATCTATGGATAGGTCTTTAACAATTATATTGAGGTTACTAATATTAATTTTTTTCTAAACTGAACAGTTTGCACGAGAGACACTTCCAAAGTGGTAAATTGTGTGTGTCCCCCCCTGTAACTTCTACAATAAGAGAATGATAAAACTAAAAAAAATATATAAGTATGTAGACCTCAACAAAAACTTCCAACGAAAATTGGTTTGGATGAGATACAGTTAGCAGTTTTTGAGATATAGTACATTTTCAAAAATCGTAAATATAACTTTGCCATTCATACAAACACTATGAAATACAAAGTTATTTTTATTATTGTTTGTGTATAATACTTACTAATCTCAATATAATTATATCCCTAATCTATGCTTGCTACTGCGGAACCCTTCATGGGCGAGTCCAACTCGCACTTGGCCGGTTTTTATAAAAATGTTCAGACAGAGAACACTGCTACATACATATTTTTTTCTTACCGATTTGGTTTTTCGTTTACTGCAAGAGATATTCCTGACTGTTCTGTGGTAATTTCTACATTGCTATTCAGCTATTCATCATTCATTGTTTTTACTTCTTACTTGGATGGAACTGACTTCTTGTAAGACTTTTTAGACATCGATAATGGTAGGAAATATCTGACCAAAGGTCAATTTCAACTCCTACTACCTAATACCTACTTAACTAGGACAGCGGCCGAAACTACGGCCCATTTTGGCCGAAGCCGAAACCGAAGGTTATGTCGGGTTATTCCTATAGATTGGTAGGTGTACTTTAAGATCAATCTACACTACCTACTCAATTATGTACAAAAGGTAGGTTAGCTAGGTCAATAAATTGTTGCTCCCTTTCTACGTGTAACGAGTAGATAGCACCTAGAACGTTAGTTGTTGTTTGTTATAAAACTATCTAATTTTATCATACTATCAGCTTAAATAGATAATCAGTTTGTTCAACTTTGTACGATTAGAAAATACATAAAGACATTCACGGTTGATAAAAATTTAGTTAGGTGCCTACAAAATATGAATGAAGGATCTAAAGATGAACGGCCTTTATGTTGCCAAGGCAACTCGCATCATTATTTATGTTGTTATAATGTTTAATAGTGTGTCATGTGTACAATACACTATTTGTATAATTAGTAAGACTATTAATAATTTTGCCGCAGGTAAAGTTAGTTAAGTATACCTTAGAGCACTGGTTCTCAAAGTTGAATAGACTTCGACCCATCTAACGAAACATTCTAATCTTGGGACTCACCTCTTAGGTTTCTTAGAGAGAAGAAAATTTCGTTAACTGTACATTGTAGTTGGTTGGATTGTCTTGAAATTGGTTACAAATCTAATTCAAAGAGTCTAACTTTCCATCTCTTACTCGAAATAGTCGTCAAAAATATTTTTTAAGCTCACTCAATTCTCGCGATCCAATAGTCCAGTGGGTCGCGAGTTCGCGACCCATTACATAGTTTGGGAAACACAATTTTTGCCATTATCATTTTTTGGCCCGGTTCGAAAAAATCGTAGATCCGGGGCTTCTGACGAGATGTTGAACATTTCCAAGTAACTCCGAAAATTTTGGAGTTAGATTCGTTTTTTTCAATAGGGACTGTACACTTGTATGTTTTATTCTCTTCATAACAAATTCTGGACCTAAGGGCCAAAGAACGGACAAACCAGATACTACTTATCTTATGGTTACCCTAGCGGCATGCAAGAAACGGAATTGGAATAAATATTTAATCACTAAAAACTTGCAATATAGGTACATTTTTGTGACCAAATATTAGCATATCTCCAACGATAGTAATAATAGATTAAAATGAAAGGCTTTGTCTACAAAAATAGATAAAGCAAAGTACAAAACAATGTCATAAACACAAAGCATTACGTACCTACCAAGATCTTAGTGATAGACAGACATACGTAATGTAATTATGTACAATGTATGCTACAAACGTATAAATAATAACCAATACATCAATCCTACAATAGTTGCGGAAATATTTTAAGAGATTACTACAGCCTTAGAACACAAAGTGCAATTGAAGGAACCGGATGAATCTTAGTCAGTACGAGTCTGAAAATACTTTTCGCTATACCCAAAACAAGAGGAGAATTTAGATAAAATAAGTAAATCGAAAATATTTCTATCTCCATTTTCCTGTGTAAACTTTTCACGCATTAACTACGGAACTGGTGAACTGAACTGTCTCTAGTTTCACTTCCATGTAATAGGAGTTGAGCTTATTGTCAGCCAGCAACCGAAGGAACCCTAATAGGAAAAAAGAAAAATATACAAAATTGGTGTACTTCCTGATAGTTACACCTTGGAGTTTTAAGTCCAGAGTGATTATAAGGTTGCTCCTAGACAAACCTGCTTCACCATCAACCACATCTTCGCTTGCCATCAGATCGCCACGCGAGCCTGTTGCTAAATAAAAAAAGACAAAAAAAAATACATACAAAGTCGCGGGGAACAAGTAGTCCCTAATAACATGAAGCATTTTGGTGTGTCTAAAGGTCAATTTACACCGAGACGCGACGCTGCGCACATTTCAATAGAGCGACTCACAATTTAACTTTATTTATTACACGAAAAGATACACATTTCCAGTACTCTGCTTCAATTCGCGTCGCGTGTCGGTGTGTTCTGACCCTTAGGAAACGCGCGAGTTTAATAGATAACGTGGTATCATCTCATTATTAGGTACTTGAGACTTTTGACTGATAGCGTGTCAGACGTTTGATAACATTGTTTTAAATACATAATAAACATACGTTATTATTCTTGCATTTTCATTGTAATTATAACGTTCGTTCGTGAATCAAATTGTTCGCGAATTTTCTGTGAACCTTGCTCGTTCTGTTTACACAACTGAGAATTTCTCTTGTTGATTTTTCTTGCAAGTTTTAGGAATTTAATATAGTTAACATTAACTGCGGTATTATAATCAAATTATATGTAGGTATACATATATAGAATTTTATTTGGTAATTTGGTATATTTAATTAAATATTTGCTGTTTTCGTATACTATTCGGTACTGAAGTATACTTTGATTCTGAACAAAGTAGGTATGATTAGGTTTCTTTGCTTTGAGATTACCATGGCTTGTGGTGTCCTGAATAGTTGTTTAAACATGCCAATAATCCCATTACACGAATATTAAACCATTTAGGAAGTTACTTGCCTTCCTACTACATTTTCCACAAAATAATATTTCTGCCTATAAAATGGTATTTATTGAGACAAGTTAAATTATTAAAAAAAAATTTTGATTGTGGCAAAATTTATTTTAATGTAGTCAATAAAATGCATAGTAAGTTTTTTTTTAATTTTTTTCGTAAGAAAAAAAAAATCATCTCGGTCAAAAATAGATTCGACTGCATTAAATAAATACGCTATTTTTGCCGGTTAATATTTTAACTTCTCGGAAAATACCAGACTATACTCCGACATGTTATACTCGTAATACTCATAATACCAAGGAATACAACATAATTGCTACAACAAAATGTTTTATTTGAACACGATCTAGTCAGTCGTGGAGTTTTCCGAGAATCCACAATGATTCAACGGTGCACCGTGCTCCATGCAAATCATGAGTCTTCCTGCTATACGGCCATACTTTAGTCAGCGGAAATAACTAAAGTACGCATAGGAGTTGAACCGAGTAATTTCTCGGCTCAGGCAAGTGTTAAAATACAGGTATAACGCGGAATCTCTTGCCTAAGAATGAATTGAATCAAAAAAGGCGTATATCAATTTATTCACTCCGAAACGCGACGCAGCGCACACATTTCAAAAGAGCGATTTAAAATCTAACTTTATTTACTACACGCAGGGCCCCCGTAAGGTCTACTGGCGCCTGTGTGCAAAAAAGGATTTTGGCGCCCCTTAAGGCATTTTGATTTATCTTTTTTTTTACGGTAGGTCGGTCAGTGGCGTATTTTAAAATTCAGCGCCCTGGGGCTGTAAAGCTTGCCGCCTCGGAACTTAAACACAAAAAAAACCAAAACTTCACACCCAGAGTTCCATACCATCTTAGAGAAAACAAACTTAAAATTTTGTAGGCCACGACAAGATTAACTAACATAAGAAGCAATACTATTGAAAAATGAGCTATCAAAAGAGAGGCCATGAAAAGCGAATGGCAACTTGATTTGAAGCGCGAGCGAAGCGAGCGCGAACTTTTTTAGCTTTTTGGAATAGGACAAGGCAATTCTTCATAGAAGAGCGATCGCAGTGAGCTCTAAAAGTTAAAAGTGTCCGGACTTCAAGTTTTAATCTAAAAGTGAGATCAAATATTTGAAATCTTTAGTACTTAAATCTAATCCTATTTAAATTCTCAACTTTTAGGTATTTTTACGTCCATGAATACGTATATTTGGGCCAAATAGTCTCATTCCAGGCGAGGCAAGATAAGGAAATTCTACGTCGGACCGAAAACGCCTGGAAGAGCTTTTGGTCCATGAAAGACCTGATGAAGGGAAAACTTCCTTTGTCGCTAAAGCGGAAAATCATGGACGTTTGCATCCTCCCCATCCTCACGTACGGTGCACAAACTCGGTCTTTGACAAATCTTCAGAAGTCCACACTCGCGGTTTGCCAGCGACGCATGGAACTCAGTATTTTGGGAGTCAAACTTTAAGACCGCATAAGAAACACAGTACTGCGTTCCTTAACGCATATTGCCGATGTGGGAGAGAAAGCTGCCAAGCTGAAATGGGACTGGGCTGGCCACGTATGTCGAATGCCATACAATTGCTGGGCAAAACATACATCCGATTGGGTGCCAGAAGAGGAGAACTCGACGTCGTGGCAGGTCCAAGCGAAGATGGCGAGATGACGTAGACTGCTTCATGAAGGACTGAACCACAGTCGCAGAAAGCCGTGAGAAGTGGAAAGAGTGGAGGGAGGCCTTTGCCCAGCAGTGGGACACTATGGGCTGATATAATAATAATAATTTAGGTATTTAAAAATAAAAACTATGACATAAAACCAATAAAGTAAATAACACTATTACAGAGCATCGAAAAACTCATCCTCAACGCTGTCAGCTGGTAATGTGCCCAAGAGACTGGCGGCGTTGCCTCTTTGTATGGCTATACTTAGCCTCTGACCAAGGTAAAAGCCAGCTCTTGTGTCACGGGAAGCGTCAACAAGTCTTTTCGAAATGTCTCTGAAGAGGCTGTGAGCACTTGGACCCCATGGCCCTATAGTTTCAACCCCAAACGGCTCAAAAATATAGTTACTACTTAGGTTACTATATTTACGCCGCTTGAGGTTTTCAGCAACCGCAGCAGCAGCGCCAGCAGAGCACGATGAACTTGGAAGATGGGATGGCGCAAGAGTATCGACACAGGTTGCGTCCCACACTAGAGGCCTACCCATCTTCCAAGGAAACAAAGACATACCGTCCGGTCTTTTGCCATCGTCGCGTGCCAAGCCGTTGGGTTCTAAAACAGCTGGAACGCCGACGGTAACAAGAGCTCGTCGAATAATGTCGTTTATGTTCACGTGCCGCGCAAAACGGCCCGCACTACGGCTGCAGGACAGGCCATGGTGTCCGTGGCTGTTGACAGCTTCCCCACACTTTAAAAATTATTTTTGATATTTTTTTTACAATTTTTTTCTGGGCCCTAGGCTTTGGCGCCCCTAAAGGATGGCGCCCGTGTTCATTGCACACTTTGCACATATGGTAGCGGGGGCCCTGACTACACGTAAAGATACACATTTCCAGCAGAGACGCGTCACGTCGCGTCGCGTCTCGGTGTGTACTGACCCTAATAGTACACTCACATTACATAGGGTCGAGCATATTGCCACCAACTGGGCATGAATCCAGAGTCCAGACCAAGCGGATGCTACTTATCGGACAACTCAGTAAGTAACTGTCTAACCTGGGAATCGTACCCAGAAGCTCATGTACAGCAGTTGCGATACTAAAGCCCAACGAGTCGCCGGACCCTAGATTACCGTACTTCCACAGATTTAAATGAACATAAAACGCTAAACGTCACAACAACGTTCAGTAGTTATCCCGCAGAGCGATCTCATAATTGGTGCGCATACGCATATCGACGCACAATCTAAACGCAGTCCGTTCTCTATTTGAGAGCTAGGTCAACGCTCGGCGTATCGCTCATTTAGCTATAAACAAAGTTTATCGAACGCACACACAATGGCACTGAGCGACATTAAAATCACCTACCTACGTGGTTACAATAACCGCAAAACACATGGTAGTTTTCAGAGCGGACTTATTTAGATTGAGCGTTCACAATACCGGAGTTTTATCGGGCATTAAAGTTTAATTGTATTTTGTACACAATATTTTTTTTTAAAGTTCCATAAGTGCAGACGCTAATGCATTAGGCCTACCCCAATCCGTCTTCGTCTTTCTTTAATCGATTTGATCATCTTCATTAATCGTACAAAAGTTGAAATGTTCGATTGGGATAATTAGACAGATCGTGGTAGGTATACTGATGTTTGCCAGTCCTATAGATTTGGTATTAGTTATATTTAGGGTTGCCATCTCTAAAATTTGAAAACTCCGGATTTTAGAGTCCGAAACACGGACATGTCAACAGGTTTTTTAAACAGTGAAAAACAGTTGAAAATGTCGTAAATCACCTTTTTATTTATTTTCTTTTTATAATTTTTCAAACCCGGACTACAAGAATACAATTGTACAAATGAAACCCCCCCGGACGCCCTCTAAACTAGGACAAATCCGGGGAAACCCGGACGGATGGCAACCCTAGTTATATTTAATAATTCAATTATAACCTAAAGCCATATTTTAAAATTCTATGACAGGCAATCTGAAAACTGAGTTCAGCCAGCAATCTACAAAAAACGAATTCAAGTGTCCTTCTTACCTGCTACTTTTCTTTAAGCAAATAAAGATAATCGAAATCAATTACCAAAATGATAGAGTATCAGCAGATATAGGATATTTTTCGAAGTTATCGAGTAATTAAACAATGAACTGCGTAGGTACCTAGATTACTACGTCACGTCAGGTCATTAGATAATAATGTATTATTCATCTTTGGAATGCTCGGCTCAAGAAAACCCTTTATCTAGTTGATTTTGGGCATGCGGACGGCGAGTAATGGGTGACTCGCCGTCCGATCATGGACCATGCCCGGGTCGACGGCGAGTCTTGTTCCACGCGCGCCTCAAAGAGCTAGCAGCAATTTGCCGAGGGCCAATTCCTAACGAGGTCGCGGGACTGTCCGTCAGGTGAGCGTGGCCCTGGAACGTACAGGGCTATTCTGACAGTCCCTGCTGTCCCGCCCTGGGTGGGAGGACTCATTTGATGATTTTACCGCGATAAAAAAAACCTTGTTGGTTTTTCTTCGGCTAGCCTACAAAATTGTATTTGTATTGTATGTTACAAACATAGCAGCTGTTTACTAAAGGTAGCTGTACTAGCTTTTATCTATTAAGAATTTCGTTCCTCAACTTCCTCAACTCGGCTTTATAACCGTCTCTATAATGCCATCTATCTACCAAAGTTTTAGTAAATATCAAAATTCATAAAAATCTCTCTAGAGGTTTAGGCGTGAAAACGTAACAGATAAACTGACTAATAAGATGGGATTATAATTTTATTAAATAACCCTTCTTCTGTCGCTGTCGGGTTAAACAAATTTCTGCCAAATGAATGGCCTTCCTCTCTTAAATCTGAACGCGCTGATATGTTATGAAAAAACATCCGGTAGCCAGCTAGGCATCACAATTAAAAACCTACAAGCTACAAGATAGGGAATCGTTATCACTGAAAAACTAGCCTCACTCGACCTTTTTTATCTACAAAAGAAATTTCATACACAAAATACATTAATGAAGCATGCAATAATTTTAATGACAAAGAATAAAATAGCGATGACGGAAGCACATAAATGTTGACCGATAACAACCTATTTTGTTGTTGATTTAGTTAGGTATATAGTATATTGTTGTATACTTGCGTTGGTATGGCATGAATGGTATAATTTATAAGGTACAAGTTAATACATAAGTGGTAGAACAAATGGCTAACACTTGAGTAAATATCCGTATTGTCCTCAATTCGGTACCTGGTTACCAACTGTACCTACGTATAGCTACTGCATTTGTAAGGCGAACAAAACATAGAGTCAGACCGGAATTTGATATTTTTTTAATACAATGCATTCCTTACGCTGGCACACCCAGTCAATTTTGGAAATATACCTACCTATGGCACCTGCATTTTTAGCACCTTTTTCGTATCTAAAACCGGTATATTGGCGCCGTTTAGCTAAAGCTAAATTTAGATTTGGTGAGACCCCTCAAATGAGAATTAAAGCCTGTACAAATCAAGTTGTTAGGTTAGAGCATGTGGTTTGGCACAATAATGATATAAGTATCTCTACAAAATGGGTTAAGGAATGTCTGGATAAAATTTACCTTGTTTATTTTGTCTTTGTCATTAAATAAATACATCAATAACAAGTTAAAATATATAGGTACCTTACCACACACCACAGTCACACCACAATTGACTATTTTTCTTTATCAAAGGGGTCTATTGAGTTCCCTTAAAGAAATGAAGTGAAACAGGTGCCCGTCTATTTATTCACTGCATACCATTTCCTAATGTTGCTATGTTTGCCTAACAAACACATACCTACACATTTTATTATGTCATCCTGACATTTAGTGTCGTTTGTTCTACAGGGATCCACGTATGATATGCTCATGTATATTCATTTCTTTCACTACATAAATCTTTCCTCATACCTCGCCTCTTAGCACTACAGTGAATCATAATTGACTTACTGATGAAATTACCATAACACAACAGATTGCTCATTTTACTAGACGTTTAGCCTTGAGAATTTAAATTGAAGATTCTAGAAGCAATATTGCAAAAAAAACTTGAGACTCATCGTTATTGACCCCTTGTTATTTACTTAACGATAAAGTCACCATTATCATGACTGGTTGGACTATAATCTTTTATTGGATAAATCATCGGAAAAAGTGGTTACTTGCTATCTTATCTAGACTTAATTATGACTAAACACAAGAACGTATAACTCTTTGTTAAAAAGAAGTTTTGCTACTTTGACCACACTTGGTGTTTACTATATCTAGTAATAATATTGTCATATCGCGTATATTGTAATCTAACAATTAATGACCTAAGACTTCATAACGCAACGGATAAACTAACACTGAAATTGAAGATAAATTATTGTAATTTCATAATATTGTGTAAGTAAATAGTGATCAATGTTGCAATTACAACTATCATTACACGATATAGTCGTAATTAACAATGATTGCGTGTATGCTTGTTGATATCTGCGTTGCGTGTGGGAAGGGGACCACGCGGAATTGACCAGAAACACATTTTCATCATCTGCATACCCTACTCCCAAATAAGTTGATGTCGGTTTCCAATCTAACCGAATGCAGTTGAATATCATCAGCATTTGAAACGCAGCGACTGCATACATCCCAGTTTCCACTACGAGCGGAGCAGACCCAGAAATGACTTATCTACCTCACAATGCAAAGAGTCGAGCGGAAATGGCTCAACGTGCGAAAAGAGTAAAAATGACCTCGCTCTGGTAATCAGAAGACTGAACTCTTCCTTGGTGGAAACTCAAACCTATTTCATGAACACAAAGTCCGCTCCGCTTAGTCATTTCCGGCTCATTAGGTACTCTTTCGCGGTGGAAAACCGGCTTATGACATTCAGTCGTTGCGAGTTAAGTACCCCACAAGTTAGTACCGGGTACCATTTCTTTGTCAAACTCTGCCAGACTTTCGAAGATTGTTATTTAATCACTTATCAAGTTATCATACATAATAAAGTTTACCTAAGACCTAGATTTTCGTCGTATCTTCAGACTTATAAGTCTCCAATAACCATGTTAACGGTAGGAAATAGGTATCGAGACAATCCGAGTACACTTATATCGAGATTACCGCTATCGGCTATAAATATAATCATTTATTTATCAGTAAAAGCCACACAAATTTTCCTTCACGCATCTTTCGATTGTTGATTCATTCATGATAATTATAGAAAACATAAAAGCAAGTCTTTCGGTGTTCTCTCTGTCTTTGAAGACGTTTTCAGTGTATAGGTATTGGTGAACATAAAAAAATTGCACTATTTCTAAATGCATTTTTTATAAAACCGAGATTGTGTATAAACATTTTTTCTTTCTCAGAAGTTTCTATGGAAATAGAATTTTCCTCGGAAAAATCTTCATGTTATTATTCATTTAAATGAATAATAAACGCAAAAGAGTCTCTGTCTTTTCTACACCTACAAAAGACTTGAAAAATGTTTTACTGCGCTGTGGAAACATTATTAATTCCATAGTACAAAAATAAGGACGTTTTTATTTTTGTACTATGGAATAATAATGTAGAGCAATCATTGCTCAATCAATCTTCAGTATTTAATACTACATATTTTTATTTTCGTGTAGGTAATGCGGATTTCCTAGTATTGCGAAATTTGCAATATGTTGTAAACATTTGCAATGAACAAAATCAAGACCTGAATACATTACTCGACGGAGTGCAATGTTGTCATAACCTATGACGACTTTGACACGTCAAGACGCCGAAAATACATTGCGTCATTATCATAGAAACGTTGCATTCTGAATTAGTTTCTATGATAATGACGCAGTGTTTTTTTGTATTTGGCGTAGCATAAATACCCAATGGCTTAGTCATTACCATGTTTTTTTTTTTCGATAGAAATTCATCAAATGTGTCCTCCCGCTCTAGGTGGAGCGGAAAGGACTGTCAGACGTGACTGACTTAAAACTAACCTGCTCCCTCCATTGCCTTTTGCGTTCCAGGACCGCAGTAACCTCCCAGGAAGTCTACAGTAAGGTTTTGCGTCGTTACACAATACCTAGTGTCAGACCAAAATTATAGCTTTTTATGTTGAAGTGGGTCTTCGAAATTATGTCACAAATAGATTATAACAATCACAAGTGATATTTGTTCATTATTTTTAGCGGAAGGTACTTGATAACTCGATATGTGGGTTACTGTTGTCGATGATAGCCGGCAAGTGACGATAAAGTGGGTTTTATTGTAAGTAACATTCTGGTTTGACTTTAGGTACTTCTTCATTTTTGTGTGTGTTTTTGCTAACAATTTTAGAATAACATGGCGATGAAAAAAAGGCAGCTTTCTTGTTATCTTTTTTTTTTCTTATCGGTCCTAAATGTCACCTAAATCTGCATTTTTTAAGTTTGGGACATCATTTTTGACGGATGCGCTGCGCGAATTCGATTCCGGCCAAAAATTCGTTTCATTCATAGTATTCAGTAATTTTCAGACATATTAACAAAATTGCGACATAATTTTCGACCATTTTAGCTGACAAGCGATTCAAATTTGACATTGAGCAAACAGCCATTTCCTAGCTTTAAGAAAGATAGGGTCTCAGTATTAGAGATTAATTTATCCACCATAGACAACGCAAAAAAACATCCAATATCGTGCTCTATGGTTCAAAGCAGCTGTAAATGCTGCATGCTTTTATGTCTCTTGAAAAGTAATGATGGAGGGCGCGAGGCGCCGTAGTAATGTTTGTGGAAATTATTATAAAAATAATATCGTGGAGATCATGCCAATAAGGTGACAAGCTATGTGACGAAACCTATCAAGGTTTCAAAATCTTGACTTAATGTGTGATTCACATTTTACCAGAATTATGTGCCTCTCCCTCTAATAACTACATACATAATTATACTTATTTATGTACGCATTATGTTCTTCCGTATTTCCAAGATCGAGTAGATAAATAAAAGTGATTAAGAATTTCCCCGCTTTAATACCTTATATTGGATGACTAAGTTGTTCATTTTTTTTTCTACGAACATAATGTTGTATTCTTGCATTGACGTGACGTCAAACTGATTCACGATCCAATATATTTATTTTTTGTGTAACTATAGCAAAGTAATTATCTCGGAGCGTGTGAATGATGCAAAAAATTGCAATATAATAACACTAATAACCGATGAGTCAAGTAACATTTATTGACCTTTCCTCATGTTTCCAGTTTCCACGTTTGAAATCCTTATTGAGAATGATTCACATTTTTTTTTGCAGTTATGTATGTGTTCCAAATGTCATAAATTAATTTAAGAACTGGAATTAACCGCTCAATCATCTCCATAAATGTTAACTTATTGGATTAGGTAGGTACCAATTGATATTAATTAATTTTACCTAAGTAACTGGTGCAGACCGCAGCATTTCATATATCAAAATGTAAAATACCTACTTAGGATTAGGATGGCTCCTTCGATTGCATTAGTAGATTGAAGATTTTGATCTCCAGAAAAGGGTAAATAAATAGTCCGTAGGAAAAATTTGGAAAAATAATCTCAAAGTTTGTGACTAAGGTACCTAAGTAAGAGATAATTAAGGCATTACACACAGACACTCGATTGAACTAAGCGTTACATGATGTGACCGTTGGGGATGTGATATGTCCGTCTCTTTATTCTTATATCTCTTAATCGATGTTGCAAGTCGGGGAAAACCTGTTTGAATTAGATGATTTTTTTAATAAACCTGACCATTAAATAAAAAAGCATTTAAAATTATACAAACAGGTTTTTCAACACAAAGCAAATATAATTATGTAGCTATAACAAGGAGAAAGAAACTATATGTTTTAAGAATAATGGCATAAACAGACAGACAATGGGCTAGGTAACATTATTCCATAAGCACAGTTTAACGATCCATAAGCATTGTTATGATATTAAAACAATACTGTCAATACACACGCCCGTCGCGTCGTCAGCACTTAGAATTCTGCCATACCCCCACGGAAAAATACTTAAAATACGATACTAACATAAATTAACGGTCAATAATAAAAAATACATTCAGGACTTCCAAGTATCGAATAACGTTGTTCTGTGAGTATCACAATAACTTTAATATAAAAATATTGTAGGTGTACGATTATGAATATAAATAGTTTTACGCAGGCAACGTGACTTCGGTCCATGGCCGATGGAGCAGACGAGTCCTAGAGTGGAGACCGCGTATCGACAAGCGTAGTGTGAGGTACACTACGCTTGTCGATACGCGGTCTCGCTTGTCTATACGGCGCATCTAGCCCCAGCTAGATGGACCGACGACCTTAAAAAAGTGCCTGGGACAGACTGGATGCGGAAGGTACAGGACAGGGTGATGTGGCGCAATCTGGGAGAGGCCTAGGCTATGGCCAGCAGTGGACTGCTAAGTTATGAGCAGTCTTCAATTTTTTTCAAAAACCGCCGTTTCTCAGTCCCGTGGTTTTTTTTTAGCGTGGTAAAACATCAAATGTGTCCTCCCACCCAGGGCAGAGCAGGACTGTCAGACTCGTACTGACTAAAATCCACGGTGTCCTTCAATAGCCCTTTACGTTCCGAGGTCATGCTATTCGTTATTCACGCGACCCCGGCAGGCTCTGGCCCTCTAAGGGCGTCGTGCTGACACTCTTTGAGGCGCGCGTGGAACACAACGCGCCGACCCGGGCATGGTCCATGGTCGGACAGTGAGTCGCCCATTACTCGCCACCCGTATGCTCGCGCCTACGGTGGCCGGAGATCGGCTTGCGACGTCCGTCGCCGTGGGCGTCTACCGCTGCGGCTGGGCTGTGAGGTGGATGTCCTCTCCCTCACGCAACCCGCCTCCACGACTAGAATAGTAATAGTATGGGTGACAGAATATTTAAAAAAAGATAGACAGACATAGTTAGCTACTACGAATAAAAGTTAAAATTAACCATCCAAGCCCACACACTGCTTTTCATTTATGAAGAACTGCTTATTATATGACATGAAATGATTCTCTCTTCTAGAGCCAGAAACTCATCGATATCGCTAGACAGTTTGTCAACCCTTCACTAGACGAGAAGACCAGAAGGCTGGTATTTTTCTGACCAAGGAAACAGAATCACAATTCCAAGTGGCAATGTTGCTAACGTTTTTACTGACGCCTTTTCATTTATTTTTCCTTCTTGATACTTTTTAGGGTTCCGTAGCCAAATGGCAAAAACGGAACCCTTATAGATTCGTCATGTCTGTCTGTCTGTCCGTCCGTATGTCACAGCCACTTTTCTTCGAAAGTATGAGAGCTATCCTGTTGAAACATGGTGAGTAGATGTATTATGTGAACCGCATTAGGATTTTTACACAATAATAAAAATAAAAGAACTTTTGTGGGTGCCCCCCATACTTAGAATTGAAACTCAAAAAAAAAATTTTCGCCTGACCCATACGTGTGGGGTATCTATGGATAGTTCTTTAAAAATGATATTGAGGTTACTAAGATCTTTTTTTTCTAAACTGAACAGTTTGCGCGAGAGACACTTCCAAAGTGGTAAAATGTGTGTCTCATTATTCTTAATTGGGTAAATAAAAATATTAATATGTTATACATAGTCGATAGTATAATTGTATGTGAATAAACA
Source organism: Agrotis exclamationis (assembly GCA_950005045.1). Lineage (NCBI taxonomy): Eukaryota > Metazoa > Arthropoda > Insecta > Lepidoptera > Noctuidae > Agrotis > Agrotis exclamationis. The sequence goes on from OX465432.1 coordinate 11,006,709, forward strand.
GACATGCTGATGACGGTCATGTACTCGCCGCAAAACTCATTAAGTCGTTACAATAATATAAAACAGTCAAATATTATGATTAATTATAATTAGCAAACAACGATAGCCTAGGAGCGGGCTATCAAAGAAAATACGATAGCTATTATTTCTCTGAACTACGTGTGCAAATTTTAATGTGTTTGTATTTGTAACTTACTAAGTTTTTACTATATTAACAATTTAAATTTCTCATCACGTCAAAACTGTCGTAAGAAACGCTATGAGGAAATTAAATAAATTGAAAGAAATTATTAATGTTCCCCTCAAGGCTAGCGGAGTCATGTGTGGTACAGGATATGAACTGCCACCACAGTTCACACCAGTGCCAACGGCCACGCATTTACTACAACAATTAATGAGAATACGGTATAATTGAAAGGGCCTTTTATGACTTGAGAAGTCGACGGCGACAATAAAAAGTAAGGCATTAAGTATACAAAGGTCATTGTCATCGTACTACAGAGTGCTCAAGTAGTGGATGGTAAGTAATGAACAATAGTACGCTGAGTCAAGTCGAGGGATGAGTAAGAGGTAGCCACACAGACTGGTCGCGCCGAGCTGCGGTCGACACAGAACTGGTTCAATCCATTAAATTTTTATTTTTAGTAATGAACCCACCTCTTGCTCGGTCAGTAAGAAGGAAAAAAACACACCATTTAATACGCAGTAGGTAATAAATGCATTGTTTATTGATCCAACTTTCCTTTGAGCTTGTCGAAAGACAGATATAACCGTAGCCAAGGGATTTAATTGCTTTTAATTGTGTGTAATGACTTTTAATTCGGTTTAAACCATATCATATAGGCAATATACCTATAGTATTTCATTAAATAATTGATTCCAAGTTTATTATTGTGCCATTTCTTATATTTGTTGCAATAAAGGAGAGCGAGTCGACTGCGGACCGGTTGCGAGTGCCATGTCGCGATTTATAATAATAATATTTTCAGATAGCACATATAAATTAAAACACGAAATTTAATTTCGTTACACGATGCCTCATAAAGATAAATAATTACAGTGATAACACGTACAGATGAACAAACGAACATTAAACGGGTGTTGTTGTTTTATTCAAAGGTTACAAATACGTAGTATAGTATCGTATGATGCATTAATGTACACAAATCGTGATAACCTGCCAATTATTACGTTCTTCATACATTTATTATAGCGGTGCGGTGGCGGTAAACAGGAAAATAATAAAGTGAACGTTTAATGTTAATTTTCATTTCATGCAAAAGCAGCTGTGATCAATTTGCCATACATAACTCCAGGGACAATTTGTGCTCAAGGCTTCAATAACTCTGTGTACAGATGGTAGAAAAGTGATCAGACAGAACAAATAGAATTATGTAGGTAACGTATTTTTTATCTGCGCTTACTTTTTCATTCAAATTCTCAGGCGTAGGTAACCTTTTTTTTTGTTTTTGCGAAACCTTCAAAAGGCTAGGTTTTGGGAATAAAACCGTAGATTCTGGGATTTTTACCTCGCCTGTGGTCACCATCAGCATGGGAGGAGGCCTTTTAAAAGACGTAGGTAAGTACTGTTGAACCCAATTGGGTATAACTAAGAGAGTTTTGTCTTGCTTCGAACTAATTAGCTTTTGTTAAATAAATAAATTCAGACAAGTATCTATTTCTTTACATTTCTCTTTCTCTATGTGTTGTAAAAAGACCTTTCTAAGTATCACGCTAAAATTTTAAAGAAAATTTTATTTTTTTTTGTTTGTTTTATACTTTTCAATAACAACCATAAGTGGGTCAATACGAATACATTATTCAAAGTAATAAATACCGATAAAACATTTATTCACAGCGATATTGTAACTGAAACAATGCGGTACATAATTCACAATAACATATAAGTAGGCATTTAAAGATAAACGTCGTTATCTGACACCACACAGGATTATTATTAAACATGACCCAATTTAGGCCGAATTTGGAGATTTTAATGTTTTTGAGCTTATTTTTTTAATTTTGTGATAAATTAATAAAACATTTCCGTTCCAAAACTTTGTAAAGGCATGATTTAGTAGGTGTCCTAATTAAACCACCTTATCAGAGCAGTCCATAACGATTAATACATAAATGTTAACGTTAATTATTACCAACCAATGACAAACAGGTAATAAAACGGATAATGTTTCATGTTTTTGTTTTAACCATTTTTTTTTGTTTTACACGCAGGATGGCGACAGCATAAATACATATGGCTAGCCATAATTATGTATTTGGTCATCTTTAATTAGGAAACAAGATAAGTACCTACATATTATTTTCCAAGTGCCACAAAAAAAAAACAAAATTTTGCAAAAATGTCTTAATATTTTTGCTGACTGTCCGTTCTTATGAAATATGAAGTGCGAAATAATAGCATTTGACGAACATTCGATACTTGTTGAAACACCTGTTAGCTTTTGTATAATCCTGCGGTTTTGGTTATGGCAAAAACGAAAGTTTTCGGTATCCTTGCAAAAAAAACTCAATCGACTAATTTAATAAATAAGGTAGTATGAGACTTTGCCAGCCTGGTTTTAAATTACTTTATAAATGATATCGGACCAGCAAAATTTTTCTTCAGAATCACTAAATAACTTGTGACAAACTATTTATGTGTATTGATGACAAAATAACAATATTCCTCTATCGATAAAAAGTCGTAGCTCTCGTAGCAAAATGCTACGTCTATCGTAGACCCTTCGTAGGCCCGCGAATTAGAAATTCTAATGCCTTTCCTTTAGGCCCTACACGCGTAGTATGACCAATTCTATCTCTGTTCTACCCAGAATAGATAGTTATTTCAATACAATTCGACACCTTAAAGAATAGAAATATATTCTTTAACATTTTTAGTTTCGCCATGTTTACGACGATAGAAATCTTTCTAAATATGTAATACCATTTTGTCTATTCTTCCGTAGACTTCGCTTCTACGGTGGCATACTACGCGTGCAGGGCTAAGTATTGAATGAAATACAAAACTTAGCAGTATTTAATTTTTTTTAGAAACTCGGAAAACAAGGCAGTCATTAGAACCAGCATATTAAACTTCACATGATGACTTTCTGTAATTCTGCTTTAAGACGCCTTTTGAAATCAGTGATTGATAACAGTGTACAGGGTTTTTATTGCAATTGCTGTAAAAGCTAGCTAACTATCAGAAAAAATATCTACAAGAGTTTTTACTACTTGGATGTCATAAAATTCTTGCCGCGCCTTCTGACCAGATCGTTGGCAAAATTGATGAAAACAGTACTATTTTCAATCACTGACAAGATTGCGGACTGACATCTTGCCTCTGTTGTATTTACTTTTCAGGGTTTTTACTTGAAGATGTCGAAGCCACTTAGTTACAAAGTACTCTCTCGGGATTCCAAAGTAATAGGGAGTAGAGCTCACGCAAAAGTTTCGAGTTTCTTTCCGTATGTTCGTTAAGGGATAAAAGAGTAGAACCCCGATTCTGAAAGTCAAACCAGAACCTGTTTTAAACCTTAAATCTACCAAACTCATTACCAGCGCAGTAAAGCAGGCAGTTAGAGCGGTTATCAAGCTTCGTTGTTTTTTCGCGCCAACACATTCAATCAAGCATACACTCGTAACAGTCGTTATGTTAACATCGGCCGGAGCACACGTATATAATGCGTTCCCCACTTATCGCGAGCCATGCACGTAAATGATCATGCAACCACGGAGTGGCAAGTAGCAAGTGGTTAAGTGTTGCTTAACTGCAGTGATCTAACTTGGTGACGATTACGAACACTAAGCTATTAACAAGCCGATAACTACATTTTGAATGCACCTGGTAGAAGTTTAGAACATACGAATTTACTTTTGTGTATTTTTTTTCGTTTAGAAATGTTTTGGTCTCAGGCTGGTTTTTCAAACCATAAAATTCGGCTTAGCTAGGCTTTTTGGCTTACTGTTTTGGTGCTACACTAAAAAGTATTTGCGTAGTAACGCATTACATTTATAGCATCGACAAACATGGTTTTTAGAATCATTTTCCTGTAGTATATTTTCAGATAAGTCGCGCTGATGTATCAAATATTGCTAACAGCAACTGACGCACCATTGTGTACAAATCCAATAAAGACTGTATGGAACCAAGTCTACAGATTACACAGAATTTCAAGAATTCTGTTCGATTCCGGCTAGCCGACCTCTTATCAGTGAATAAAAATATCTTTATCGGTTACTTACTATCGTAGTTTAAACGCTTTTTTATCGCACTTATCGTTTGCTAGCAATATGTTAAAGCGGCATTAATGGATCGGGACGGCGATTATTTGAGTGCAAACAAACTGTTTGTAGGCATTTTCAAATGCATAGTAATATTATGTAAACGTAAACTTAGTTTCTAAAGTCACAGCAGAACTGCACTGCGACATATGCTGAAACTGCAGTGCGAACTATGCTTAAAGAAATGTTTCCCATATTGCAAACATAGCTAAGGAGTGGAATTTCCTGCCAGGGTCTGTGTTTCCTGAGGTCTTCAAGTCAAGAGTGAACAGGTTACTTCTAGGCAATTGTGCTTCACCGTCGACCACATCTTCGCTTACCATCAGGCGAGATAGTGGTGAAACGCGAACCTATCGTTAAATAAAAAAAAAAAACGTCATTTTCTCAGGAAAATACTTTATGGGTAACCTTATCCGATTTATGAAGAGCTGCACAACGTAGCGCGTCTTGTTCTTTTTCCGTACTCTCTATTAGTCATCATCTTAGTAGCCATGTAATGTTTCCTAAACATACACACAGTCCATCCACCGTTTCCCATACAAAAAGTACTTTTTCATGGATCACAGGATTAAACTAGAAAGCAGAATGAAACAAAGCGTTATTTCGTTCTGCTTTCTAGTTTGATCCTGTGATCCATTCTATTCTGCAATTCTATATAGTTTAATCATTTATTGGTGTCAGACTTAAACATGGCCTGCCGTTAGCAGTCAGAGTCTGACAGTACCTTCCGTTCCACCCAGGACCTAACAAGGAACTTAAAACATAGACCGTCGTACCACAAGAACTTTTAAACGTCTGTTGAACACTTGTCTAAAAAAATGTCGGATTATGTCGTTGAAATAAGGTCCGTTTTGCAGTCACACTTTTTTAGACAAGTGTTCAACAGATGTTTAAATTTTCGTAGTAAGGCTGTAAAAGTCCTTCAAACAACAGACGGGGTGTTTATTTAAAAAGCTAATTTGGGATCTCCATAAACATATGATCCTGTCAATACGAAAATTGTAGTCGAATGTCAAATACGACAGATGAGGGGAATATGGTGACATCATCGGTACTGTTGTAAAATCGCGGGTTATCGCTAAATGCGCGGCCCACACACTACGCTTGATTTATGCTCAAGTTAGCAATGGTTTAATATTCTTCTCTTGACGATCGATGCGAATTTGACCTTTTATTAAATTTAATGTACTGCCTCACCCGATTATTACATCAGCGTATTGTGAGGCTTGAGAGCCAAAGTGTCAAACTTACTTCGTTGTCTGTAACTTATGTTAATTTTTCTTCAACAAAGCCTGTCATCCACAATGGTTAGGCAGAGGTGTATCTTAACAACACCCACATTTCGCCAATATAATGTTTATTTTCCATGTGTCTATTGCCCTATCCAAACTTCATGGCTGCTACTGAGCAATTCATTTAGGAAAAACCCAATAAAACTATAGAACTCTAGTACTAATAATAAGCATTGTCTCATCAGAAAGCTACTTCTATTATTAGATGATATATAACTTAGTACTGGGATTCCTGCCTTATAAATGTTTAATGAGTACCGCTAACGGGGATACAGTGTCGTTGGCACATTTTAGAATTCATTTACGGTATTTCAGAATTTGATTTGTACCTTTTGCATGAGCAAAACGATAAAGAAATATTACATAATTATAATGTGACACACTTTTGTACGGATTTGAGATTGAAATAAAATTTACTGTTATCTTTTACCACGTGACAAATGTTAATGTCAAACCGACTCTAGTATCTTAGAAGACTGGAAGTCAAACACAAATAACTGACTTTACCAAAACGGCGCTAAAAAAAACAAGTAAAAATAGTTCATACACATACACTGTAAAACGTAATGAATTTCTGAGTATTGAATTTTAGTGGCAAATTATAATATCAAGTAAAATAGTACAAAGTTTCTAAAACAATATACGTTCCGAAATCTGGATCCCTGGGAATTCAGCTTTTCGAAAACTGGGTTACTTCTGATTGTTAAGGTTTGAACTCAACATCAACATCCCAAACAATGCTTAATAACGGCTAATTAAGACCAAACAGAAAAGTGCATGGACCTTATGTGCAGGCAGTGCAGGCTTAATGCATGTGAGTGCGTATGAGTGCGTTTAAGTGCGCCCGAGGTGAGTGCCTGGGTTACGTAAAGCGAACGATACGTCGCATATCTTTACGAGCCTTTGTCTCGATTCCTGCCAACCGTATTGCTCGAGTATACTTACCCACAAAATATTCAATTAACTAAAAAAGTAAATGTTTTGTTTCAGGTTCTTTTTTACTTTTTTTTCGTTAGGTTAGGTGTGTGATTAACAGCTTGCCACCTCTGAAGTGTTCCTTTTTAGCGCTGTATTCAATCACATTTTGATAGATTTCACTCGTGTAGAATAACTTATTATAAAAAAAAAAATATTTCATAAGTACTTCAATATAGATTAAATTTTAAGGTAGTCATTAACAACCTAAGCTCACATTTGACCCTTTCTATCCAATTCCCAGGCTGGCATGGAAATGAATTTGCACATATTTCAGATTAACAATTACTTGATGAAATAATTACCATGCAAAATTGATTCGATTTTTGCCGAATGACGCCCATGAGTTTAGTAGGAACTTTTGTTTCTCAAACCAATTATCAATTTTTGCGATATACATATTTCCTTGATCAAAATGACATAGGTACGTTGACGTTCAAATGATACCATCCGTTGAGCTAATAAGTACTGACAAAAATGCTTTATTTTCTATGAACTCACCGCTTCTGTATACGATAGTACAGGCATCCAGCAGTAAAATTTATATTGCGTTCACCCGGTAGCGGGTCACTTGTCGCCGTGCCTAACCGTTGATACAGCATTCTCTAAGCTAGGCTTATTGTAATAGAATATGCGTCGCAAAGCTCCTAGGGCTACCACAATTTGTTCACGTCACTCTAATAAACAAATCTCTACGCTAATTCAACTGTTAAATCTAAGATTATTGCGCTTAATGAAATCGTTTAAAATTTCACTTAATTGTGGAACATACAGATTTTAAGAGAAAACATTGGCCAGGGTTGTGCAATAGTGAGACACACTCGTAAACTGTTAATTGAGTGAGTATTTATGATCTGGGATTGTTTTAATGATGAAATCGACCTGTGAGCTGGGCTCAAAAGTAGTGCATACCTACATACACTTTCCATTCAATATTGTAAAGCAATCGTAATGACACATATTTTTTTATCATGGTATGTTTAAACCTCTCAAGTGTCCTGTTCAATTTACTTAGTTTATCAGTTACCTTCACACTACCCAGAGCTTGTATATTTTGTGGATACACGAGTACCCTCAAAATCTCTTATCACGTCCGCTTGCCCTTCTGTTAATCCCATAAATAAACACGGAACGGCCAGGCTTGTATTGGCTTGTCGCTACGGAATGCAAAATTTTGTGATTTCCTTTTTTAAAACTACCCTTGAAAAACGTGACTTTCCAAATATTTCGCGGCATTAACAGGGCAGGAAGCGGACGTGAGGCATCCGTCATTCAGTTTCACCTCACCTCTATCTGTTTTATGTCAATTTAAATAACTTTCAGTTTAATCCGTCTGCATGCATTAAGTGTGGATGCGGTTACGCTGCTTGCACTCTTGCAGTTTTATGCATCATTTTTCTTTAGCCTTTATAAATAGGTACGCATATTATTTATTACTCCGCAAGAGGTTCACTTAATTATGCATAATATGACTTCCAGTTAATTCTGTAATAAAAATATTGCGGAAGATGAAGCTTCTGAGTCGATCGGCTCATTAAAAGTAATAAGTCATTACAACAGCATAATTTATTAAATCACAAGATGCAAATCAGGAAGAATATTTTAATGGTATTCCATTAATTGAGCAATGGCTAAAAAGTTCAACAGGTAATCGTTATAAGTAAATACAATTTCCAAAACAGTAATGCCTTCTCAAACTGCCATCAATTTAACCAGTTTAGTGACTCCTCGTTCGTTCCTATTTATACATCTCCTTCGTTATCTTATCAGTGTTCTGTACAAATATTAGATAATGGTCGCCCTCACGCATCCAGCAGTAATTATTATTATCACTGAACCAACATTGAGTTAAGTATTTAGGTACCTACTTTCTTGGATGTGATAATGTCAGTTGATATACGGACAAATGCTTGAATTTTACTTGCAGGTTTTGGAACTAACAACGTGGTCATACATACATTATTTACCCCACATTCCATCCTATTTATACATACATTCTTTGTTGGATTTGGCCATGCTGAACTGCAAACGTCATTATTAAGTTGAAAATAGGTGAAAACTGATATCGGATGATCCCTGAGCCACGTGTAGTGATTATTGCAGGTTTCAGATTGCGCTTGTGGAATTAAAGAAACAAGGTGTGTTTTTCGGAAGTATTCTATGAAGGTGGACAGGACACTTGGCAAGATGTGGTGATCACTAGTGGAGTAGAACTCTCTCTGAATAATTATCGAATTGTTGGCGAAACAATGGTCCGGTGGATGGACGGTATTCAGAATTTCGCGGGTAAAACTTGGTTTAGACTTGTGCAGCTCAGGGAAGCACAAAATGCAGGAGGTCAGAAACCCTTTCCTGATCAGTGTTTAGAACAGGGCTGCCAATGAAGATGATGCTTTGACGCTACCTCATTCCCTGATTCGACATCCATGAATTGACATACTGGACTCTGTACTTTTATGATGAGAAGGTATGGAAGGTAATGATGGAAAGGGACTAGGAATTATTTTCCACCATAGTTGGGAAAAAGCTAGGCAGATGATGATGACCTAAGTACAGTAGAATGATGACGACGATGCATTTTTGTTTATTCAGTTCTGGAAAAATCTACTAACAGTCCAACTTAATTGAAAACGATTTTGCACCGACCACGTGGTATTATTATTTCTATACATAGGTTCAGGCAACTTTGCGTCACTGTTCCTTAGTAATTTTAGCATTAGCTTTATTATTGAGCTAGCTACCTAATTAAGAGCCTGATCTTATGACCCCCGCACAAGCTCGTTCATTATTTTGTTCGTCGAGCACCAGATTATAACATCCGTTACACATAACAACTTCATCGTTGCGTTTGTGGAAATTATTCTGTAGGATTATCATCTTTATGTTTTCAGTTTAAAGTAGTTTTTGATTAATCGTGAAATTACTATCGGCTGTCGTTAGTATATTACTGTTTTGTCAAGGCCAGTCCTTATCTTCGTGTTGGGTTACAAGAGTCGCCGACTCAGCCAGAGGAACTCGACGCCTGGCTTCGTTTTAAACAAGGATCATTTTACTACTTACTACGAAACAAACCTCTGTTCTTGTAAGTTGCGCATGATTCGTTTTATGTGCAGTACCCATACCATAAGTTGTCATTACGATACTCGATCCTACGCATCGACCGCGTTTGGCGCTCTCATTGGTTGAGAGTTCATACAACCTTGGAGCGGGCCAATGAGAGCGCCAAACGCGGTCGATATCGATGATCGAGTATCGTAATGACAACTCATGGTATGGGTACTGATAATGTTAACTTCAAAATAAAGTCGAGTCCATGTGTTTTGTATTGCATTTTTGTGATATACTAGTAGGTAAGTAAGTAAATACATAATAAATGCCTCATTAGTCATTACATACCAACTATTACCTAACCTCTTGTAGGTTGTAAAAAAACCACAAAGAAACTGGGCTGGGCGCAGGTCTGCTCTATTATTAAGGTAATTACAAAAAAAAATTACCCTATCCTGTTCCTCCTGTATTCAACCCTTGCTTTCCATTCTGACATTTCAGACCAGATCATCTCAGTCCAAGTGGCTCGTAGACTGCTAACGCTCGATCTAGAATTCCATTCTAACACCTATTTACCCCAATCATTCTGCGGCAGTCATCCACTTCAATGTAAGTACAAACTTACCATATCAAACATGAATTAGGTTGATTTTCCCACGACCACACTCAAAATGGTAGGTACTACGTGATACTTGCTGAATGGTTATTTCTACGGCAAATTTAACCGGCTCAGTGTCATAAGTAAAGTCAGTTGTCATGTTTTCATTTCTTCTCTTCCCAAAAATGAAATTTTGTAAGGTTTACTATGTCTGCTGATATGTATCATTATTTCATAAATATTTATAAATAACAATAATTCTTTACCTTCTACTATTTGTACTGCCATCTCACCGCCAGAGGTGGGCCGAGTTTGCAAATTATTGAGGAGACATAAGTTATTGTTTACAGGAAGTAAATGCTCATCCATAGTGCCTTGCTCTTGAACTTTAAAGACAATGTACTGAAGTTCCTTGTTTGCCAATGGATGACGTCGTGTATCTCATCGCTGTACGATATTGAATAAGTAGGTACCTATAGGAATTCAAATATGAATATAATATGAATCTTACTAATAAATAAATGCGAAAGTTTGGATGAATGTTTGTTACTCAATCACGACTGAACGTATCTGGATGCAAGGCACAATGATAGATTGTGGCTTTATATCCCGGAAAAATGACTCACGTGGGATAATATACCACATTCAACCACGTGGGCGAAGACTGCCGCACTGCCTGGCCATAAAACAGACTAGTTCAGGAACACAGGCAATCAATGTTTAGTTTTAAACTAGGAAACTAGACTTGTGTGTAGTTGAGTCATTGTATTTGATAATCACATATCAGTCACCTAAAATTTTAATTATTATCTACCCTCAATTACTGCGCCAGTCCGACCGATTGCAAACATTAACAATAGTAGGTATTGCGACTTAACATTTTTTGTTCGACATTTCCTTTATTTTATCGCAACTGTTGTCTGTTAGTACAATGCAGGTATTACTTACTGCGTATTGGCAGACTTGGAACAAATATTCGTTATTCACTGAATAAATAGGTTACACAAATAAATTACATTTTGTAAATTCACTGCGTAGCTTGGTTTTGCTAGACTGTAACATGCCTGCTGAACTGAAATCTTTCATTGCATGCCTTCTGGTAGGTAACTGATTGCCAGGTTTGACTGTTATCTTACTGAAGCCTTTTCAATGGAAATGATTTATGGGTTTACTTACCTACCTGATGGTCAAGGTATGAGGGCTACAAGGGTTATCGAAGGATTATAACGGTTGGTGAGTGATCGACTGATTACACAGCGCGCAGCGTGATCCCCACGGAACAATTTGTATGACCTACAAGTAGTTGTTCCGGGTCTGGGTATTTGTGTAAATCCCTATGCGAGTTTCTGTTTGTGAACACACCCACGTTATAGAAGAAATTCCTAGTATGTTTTAAAATTAGCCTGTTAGCAAGTTATAGGAAGTATGGAAAAGAAGCCATGCTGCTTCGACTTCAAATGAATGGAATAGAGTAGAAGAATAATGATAACTATACCAACATTCGTAAAAAAGTATCCCGTCTAGTACAAAATACCTATGGTCCCTCCTCTGTAAGAGACTACCCTTCAATTTTCGGTTACGGTCAGGTACTGCTCAAACTGCCATTTTCAGCGCTGAAATTTCTAATTTCAGGTGAAGTCGTTTTCCTACAAAACCTACTGACGAATATTAGGTACCTATACCTAACAAAAATAAACCTACCTAAACATTTACCCAAAGTCTACACATACAAGCGGGAGTTTTTTTAAGTGTTTATCTACTTCTTATAAAAATTACGCCATTCATTGTGCTAATGTTTATTCATGAGCAATTTCCGTGTCTGTCAAATTTGTTAATGTGGGTTTTCCCAAACTATAGAAGCCATTCATTAATTAAATCAGTTAGTGACTCAAAGGGCAAAAAAATTAAAGGGTGGACCCAAAAAGTGGTAGGTAAAAATCATCAAGCATGATTGACAGCATCAAAAAATTGCAGAATATAATTAGGCCGTCAGTAAGTTTTGAAAAAAATAACTCATTTTTTTATCGATGAATATTGATAGAGATGATAGATAACACATCAAAACTCGGGAGTGGCTCATGACGTCAGAACTATGAATTCTACTTAGAAGTGACGTATTGTGAATTTTAAAACGGTCGTAACTTCCGTCAATTAGGTTTACGTAGGTAACAGAAGAAATAATACGGGTCTAATTTTTGATAATCTGATTGATGGATTAATTAGATTTTTTCAGCCATCTTGTCGGTTCTGTAGGTACGTTTCCAGAAAACGGTACTTCAACTACCGGTAGTTTCTCCTTTATCCACCTGCGTGAAGCACGGGGATTACCAAAAACCTCTAACTAATGATTTGTAAGTAGGTATGTACAATCAAGCAATAGGTACTTTTGTTCTGTTTTTATCTTCTTTCTATATTTTTTTTCACCATCTGATGAGTCACCTTCTTTCTAGACTGTGTGTGTTCTAAGTGTATGTAAAAAGACTAGGTAATTATGTCCTAAATGAAGGAAGAGAATTTTAGGATAGGAATAAAATAAAGGAAAAGGAAAACAAAAAATAAAAACAAAATTAAACATTATTTTGACTATAATTCAATAAAAATGCAGATGGAAATAAGGAAACTTACAAGAAAAATGTCATAATTAAGCTTTATACTTAATTTGTTTGTCCATAAGAAAATAGAATACGTAGTAGTCATTTTTTGGAAGATTAACTTACATTGGAATTAAATTAAAAAAATTAAATACTTAATTACAAGTGTCGTAGGTACTAACTAACCTGTTATATTATATGACTCATGATATATTACTAAACATTAAGTTACAAGAAATCGTACAACTTAAATGTCGGTTTAAATACAAAAGAAATTAAATAAATCAGTTTTTAATGGTTTATAATTTGTAATGAACTGATAATAAATAATAATCGTGATCTTTATGAACGCTTAAAACTAAGATTTCCTTAACATTAGGTACAAAATTATTATCTTGTGGTCACCATGCAACGACTCGCAAAGAAATGGAGAAAGACTGAAACTAAAAATAGTAAAACAAAATAAAATACCATCTCGGTTCTATAAAGCTGAATAATAATTAAACACAAAACCAGTATTGGTCAAATGTCGTTTTATTGTAATATATTATATGAACTCGTAGATCTGACATGTAACAAAAATATCATCAATATGTGGCGCGAGGATACAGTCTCTTGGTAAGATTCGATAGCATACGATGGTTCTATCAGAATTTCTCCTAATCACTTACATTGGTCCCTTAATTAAAAGTTTAAACTTTGTTTTATATAAATATTATAAAATATCACACTTTAAATTCAAAAGAAAACTATGCTACTTGGAAACTAATCACTTAGTTCTGTCAAAGTAGGACTAAAGTTAAACTGTGCCAATTTGAATATTATATTCAAAAGGAGACAATAAATAAACAATAATCTATCTCGATCAACTAAAAATTAAATAAATCGATTTATCTCGTTTATAAAGTAAAAGGCACACTTGAGGCGGAGCGCGAGCGAGCGGACAGCACGCCCGCGCCCCGCGCGGCGACCGCTCGCCGGCTACAATTGTATAAACATGTTTCATATATTGTTGTCATATCTCTATACAGGTTATGGACGAGCGCTCGAGAGTTCGGCGGGCCTGCGCTCGGGAGGCTCGCTCCCGGCGGTTTTTGCGAGGCAGACGCGAGCGCCGAGACAGGGACTCGGCGCGACCACTACAAAAATAATCACCAAAACTTGGAACCGGTTCCGGGCCGCATCTCGTCCTCCTCGCACGAGGTAAAAAGAAAAAAAAAGGCCTTGGCAGACTAGTCGAGTGCAGAGCGGTCGTGCCGATAGTTCTCAGATGGGCCGCGGAGGAGATCGCTAGCGGTGTCGGCTAGCCAGAGATTATCGCAAGGCACGCAGCCACAAATGAGCACTTTCGGTTTTTGTCTGCCGAGGTCGACTATAATATTCGAGATTAATAAAACTGGAATACTTTGATGCACAAGCCCATCGAGCCCTCGAGTTGTAGACCGACTGATTCTGTCCGCAGTGTATATATTGGTGACTGTATTAAAATAGTATCATCTGTGTTCAGGCACAGAATCAGTCGAGTGTGTATGGTAACGAGCCACGTCCCGTCGACGCGGGCCTCGTCCGTATGCGGTGCGGCATCGCAGCTGCTAGCTACAAAATAAAATAATTATTACAGTTAAAGAGACTCAAAATAAATAATAAATTATTATCTTAAACCCTTAAAAATAGATCACGAGCGCCTTCTCGCGGTACAGTACCGAGCGCGGATAGGCAGTACGAAATAAATAAAATGTTCTATAAGCTAACTTTACAGAGACCACCGCTCGGCGGAGGATCATCGGGAAGACTTCCGCGAGCTACACAATAAATATCTAATATTATAAGGTGCCATTTACAAGTGCGTGCCGATAACTAAAAACATGTAGGTACGAAACCACTATACTTCACACCGCAAACTTTCGAGACGCCAGAAAACACTTCGTTTCGTTAACTTTATAAATTACAAGGCGAAGTAGCAATATAGCATCGACAAACTGGAGATCATTCGTTGAGCGGGTGTGCGTGTGCGCGAGGCGCGACGAGCGGACGCCGCTCGGGCGCTGGCTGGAAGACGTCGAGTAGGCACTAAGGTGACGGACGATCCTTAAGCTATGTTCGGTATAAGTTAACTTAGGACTAGGCGGTCGTAGGGCTCTAGGCGATCACGAGGTCCCCGAACGCCGAAGACAGACGGTTGAACACAGGCAGTCGCTCTTCTTCAGGCTCGGGAGATTGCGCGCGGCGGAACGCGAACGCGGTGGCCTGCGCGGGAGGAGACATGGCGGGTGGCGAGTGCGGCGCCAGTGGAGACTGCGGCGCCAGCGGTGAGTGTGGCGAGCGCGGCGAGCGCGACCCGTCGCTCATGTACGACGCCAGCGAGCCGCCCGATGACAGCGACGCCAGGGAGCCGCCGGGGGACGGAGGCTCGCGGCGCCGCGCCTCCTCCGCGTTGTGCACGAAGTGGCAGCGCGGCCCGTACGGACAGAATCCCACCGAGTGGAACGTGCGGCACAGCTCCGTCTTGTACTTGGGGTGACGTTGCAAGTTGCGCAGCTCTCGCATGCCATGCGCAAATTGACACTTATCGCCGTATTTGCAAACGCCGGCTTCCTCGAAGGGTCTGCATAGTTCGGTCTTGTATCTGCTGGTGGCGGGCGGGGGCGGCGCGGGCTCGCTGGTGGTGCGCTCGAGCCGGCGGTGGCCCAGGCGGTCCAACAGGCCGGCGAGCGCGCGGTGTGCGGGCACGGACGCGGCGCGGGCCAGCACCGGGTGCTGCTCCCAGTTCACGGTGCCTGTCACTGCTCCGGCGCCCACTGGCCCCAGGGTCGCACTCAGTGTGGCGTTCATGGTCTGCACTGGCCGAGATTGGTTCTGAAAAATGACAAAATAATTTGTTAATAAAAGCTTTGTGGAGCTGACTTGCGCTTTAATAAATACTTTAATATGAAACCGCTATGCTGGTTTCATGATTAAAGTATTTTTTTTAGGTCTTTCATAATAATACGGGTTGGGCACACAAATACAATATTCCACAAAAAAGACTATGCCAAAAGGTATATGAGAACACGTTACATTACAATATCGTAGATTTATTTGTGTTGTAGAAAAAAACTGTACACAATCTGGAAGGGTCGCTTGGTACCTGCTTAAGTTAACAAAAAAAAACTACCCCGAGAGCTGGTTTGGTCGTCTACCTGCTCAGATTCATCTCGTTTTCACTAATGGTCTACATGTTGAAATGGTTAATACTACCAATTAACCGAAATTCAAAATGGTGTTTTGAGGCCCGAGGGCGAGTCGAATTATAATGTTTCGTTTATAACGACCAGAGGCCATCCGGAACCCCGTCATGAATTATTAATTTCGGTAAACTTCCCAATTCCCATAAATATTCCCTTTCTAGAAGAGTAACGTTTAGAGATGCAAATGTGTGGCGTATCTTTTGTTTTCCCAGAGCGTCGAACCTGAAGCTACAGAGCATCACCATAACAATGCTGGTTGTTCACGCGAGAGGCAGTTGACACGGGCGTGGCGGCCACAATCGCGGTGATTGTGCACTATTGTTCAGGCATCGCTTGTCGCCTCGCCACTATGACGAATAATAATTGTCGCAGAGCTATTTGACGACACTTCTCCACAAGAGGGGCAACGGTCGCACGTGTCGTGTTAAATAACAGTTCTGATCTTTTGAACGCCTGGTATTTGATCGGCTGTCATGTTACTAAAGTGCTGCATAGTGCCAGCCGATATTTTTTCAGTCAACTTTGAAGGGTTGACTAAGAAAATATCGGCTGGCTCGTATGTAAAAGAATGCAAGAAAGAAGTTTAAGCCGTTGTTAATGATTGCCGCTTAGTAGCAAGCAGTATTACTTGATATATCTTTGGCGAGACCAGAGCAGCATGAACGTCGGATCGGATTTGAGCTGGACGTGGAACGCAAGCTGTATACATTAATGTATGATACGCCGCATCTTGTATGCGGCCTCAATCGATGTGAATGACATGTCATTGTATATTCTATTCGCCTCCATGCACCTCGCCCGGGGATCGTAAACATGCAAACACTTGAAGTTTTGGAATACAACGGACAAATTATTACATGAACTACGCTCGTTTATTTCCATGATTGATTATATTTTCAATCATAAAATTAACTTCTATAAATACGAGTATTACTCGTACCACCATAGGGTTTAGTCGATACTGCCTCGTATTAATGACTACCGACAAAGTCTATACTAGACGTTAAGTCTTGCGGTTAGCAGCAAACGGTAGGTAAACAATTACATACGAATGCTTTTAGTGGTGTATGAGCACCTATTGTTCGCTATGTGGGCAATAACCGACTACGCTTATGGCTCCGTCTGCGCAGTAGCTATTTGTCCTCCATGAGATTGCTTCTGCCCTGTACAAACTACCGAAAGGTAAACGACTGGAAAACTGACAGGTAACAATAAATAACAGAGAAAAGTTATCTTTGTCCTACTCTAAAAATGTCGCGAAGCAAACTGTCTATTATAGAATTTATTGTCTACAATATATTCCTGCCTTATGAAACAATATGACCGTACAGTAACGTCAAAGGCGAAAGTGAAGCAAACAAATGAGCGTGTCAGTACAATCGCGGGTGAAATGTTGCAGTGAAAAGCCAGGGGTTAAGTTGGTGGCGGCCAAGTGTCGACGGAAAACGGTCGAAGCGTAATTAGAGAGTTATCAGAGCGGAACATTGGTTAAACGCTGCTTTCCATCGGACGTTGCGCTCGCGCAACCGAGCTCCAGGGAAAATTGTAATCACTGTCGATTTCAAATGGCCGCGGTCGTTGCGTTCGAAGCTGAGGGTAATCAGCCGGCAGCGCGAACTCCGCGACTGCGCCTGGCCTATTATAATAACACGTGTTTAGACACTGGCTGTACGTCAACAGTTTACACGTTCAGGCCAACAAACTAATCCATAACACTGTAACGGGTGTTTGTTTGGTAAATATAATTTTGGGTAAAGGATAGTGGATGGTGTGCTGAACGTTTCCACAGATCCGGCGGGCACAGGTCGCGCCTCATGCTGCGATGTGTACTGTTTTGGTTAGCGCGCGATGTTGTCAACGTGACAAACACGCAGACCGCTCGAGCCAATGTGTTTGTGCTTCTCGTTATTATGGTAGCAGCAGGTTGCATAATGTTCTATGGCGAGACTATTTTAAGTTTAGTTAAAAGTACCGATTACATACCCATTTAAGCGGAAAATTAAAACGCAAGGAAGTCAAAACGCTAATATTTCTAGATGAAAGCAAGACTACATTCAAAAAGCATTTTATTGTAGCCAAGGAATGACGTAAGCATTCCAATTTACAATCGTAAAATATGTGTTGAAAAAGTAAACATTAGTGGTAAATATTCAGATGTTAATACCAGAACGTACAGAGGGCAACGACTTTCTGACCAAACAAAACAATTACGGTTGTAAATTTTTGGCAATTTTTGGAACGTGGAGGTGCTGCTAAAGAATTTAAGCTTCTAAACTACCCCAAACAAAAGTGAACAATGAACAGAGCATTCTGTTAAGAGCAATTTTCTTCAACCTGATTAATGAAAATTGAAAAATTGTTTAGTCAGTCAGGTTATCGAACTCGGAGCATCACTACGCGTGTGCTCGCGTATTTACGTTGGCAATCACTGAAAATTTACACCTCTTCTTTACTGTCGATGCTTTCCGAGGTCTCGCTAAATATATTCTCTTTCCAGATAACCTCTGAGGGCAATGGCACCGAACAACAAAGAACGCGAATTTAGGTTACTTGCTTCCAGCAGAATCTATTCGAAAACTTTTAACTTAACAATTCAAATGACTGTTGCTGTTGTGTAACTATTAAATGTTTGTCGTTGACTGTTTTCTTTACTAACAAGGACCATTTCGGCTAGCCGTTCAAAAGGGTTTTTGCAAATGGCTTTAAAACAATCTTACCTGTAAACCATACATCATGAACAGGTTGATTAAACAGTTTTAGGTTTAAGATTCCTTAGACTGAATGAATAAAGCCTACACGATTATCCATTAATGTGCTCTAGAAGGGTTTCCATAATACGGATGAGATTTTCCTCATAAACGAGTGAAGTTTAAATGTGACCTTTATTGCAATCATTAAAATTTTATCTATTGAATGAAAAGTTTCTTTGTGGTCATTTTTGCTAGGTCGTCGTATCTGTCGTAAGTAACGTAACGAGCATGAATTCGAATCATTAAGACAGAGTGTCTCGCGACAATTGATACGACAATATAACTCAAACAAGAGAACTGCTTAATTGAACGTTAATTGGTTCTAATCAAATGCGTTCTATATTTAAATGAACTTTTAACGATTTAAAAGTCTCGGACAGCCACACTGGCCACACTGCTCTCATCCGGACTAAATTTTTTTTATTAAACTGTAATACATGGTAAAAAATATTTCAAAACATTGAGATCGAACTACAAACAACCGTTGTGCATCGTAGTATCAACTATTAGAAGTGGTACATTTCTTTGAGAAGTCAAGCGAGGGTCTTGGCGATTGATCCCATCACGTTTATTGAATGATTGCGCGAAAACGATCACAGCCGAGATGTTGCGGTCCCCTCTGACAGAGACCTAACAACAATCTCCTAATAATGTCCAGAGTAGTCATTAACCTTTCAGCGTCTGACGTCGGCGGTCGTCTCCCGGCTGCACATAAAGTCGTTTTTTTCAGTTTGAATACAATTCTCTGAGAACAATGTTCCCCCTCATTCATTTTTCAGTTGTTTGAATAATGGACGTAATAGAGATTTCCCTCAAATAATTGAAATATAAAAATGACCGCTTAGTGAGCGCTCACGCGAAATCGTGAACAATGGATGTGATTCACGCGGTGTCACTGCGTAGTGACTACTCACTTATGGTTATTCAAGTGGCGCATTTTACCACAATTAGACTGGCT
Source organism: Agrotis exclamationis (assembly GCA_950005045.1). NCBI lineage: Eukaryota > Metazoa > Arthropoda > Insecta > Lepidoptera > Noctuidae > Agrotis > Agrotis exclamationis. The sequence continues at coordinate 11,026,432 of OX465432.1, forward strand.
TGTCTACTAAGCCCGCTTTACGCTGATACAATTATGAAATACATTAAAATAGCGACGCAAGCGCAACAAATAACAACGCGATTCAAAGCTCTCCCACATAGTCCAGATATCCAATAAACAGTTCCCATTATGACTCAAAACAGTCTAATAACTGTGTCGCTTGATTATTTATGAAGTCAACTAATTTAATATAAAACTTTTTTATTACAACAGTATGACAATAAATTATGCCGTGTAGGAGGTAACAAAGTAAGACTACGTATTTGAAGCTAATTACCCGAAATAAGATGAAATAATAGAAATGATATGCTAACAAAAATATCCTTATTTATCTTTGGTGGCTTGTATGTACAGCATATATGAATATGGTAAACGTATCCACGCAGTTCACATAGTTAGCGACTGTTAGATGAGTAAGACCGGACGCCGGGCGTACCGCACGCATGCAGATAGGCACCACGCCGTGATTGCAATGCGAGAACACACCGGCTAAGGTATAAATGCCATCACATGTCAACCGCTCCTCTTTATTTATATTACGAACACCTACCAAACGATTGTCTGCTGGTTTATTATATTAGACGAAACAATGGAAATGTATTTGAAGAAGTAAGTAGGTAATCATTAACATAGCGAAAAGGAAATCACGTAGTACCGGAGACAAGTTTCAAGAATTCGTTATAACGCCTGTTTGTATTATTTTCTTGGTAGGCTCAATTCAATCAGCTCAATACTCAATTCAATAACAATACAAGGATATAAAAATGATTTTAGGAAGAAATGAAATGGTAAGTTTTAGCAGAAACTTTAACCCGGGATAAAAGTTAAGATTCTTCAAAGATTAGCGTTTATCCTTTACAACCAGAAATGAAACCCTCATTTAGAAAACAACGGTTTTTTTTGCTAAATAACACTTGCGTTATGAGCTAGTTAGCTTTATTAGATAGCAACCAATTGAACGGCTAACCCATGGAAACCCTATAAAACCGTCGTCGGATAAGGGTTACCCTTTTAAAATAACTGTTCGGTTTGAAAGAGTTAATTAGTCCCATTTACAAAGTATGATTGGGTGAGATGAGACGTTTAAAATGAACCGAGAAATTTTCAAAAGCCTACCGCTCTTGCTACGGCTTATCAAAATGGTAGGTGGGTTTAAGGCTTTGACGATATTGGTTTCATAATGTTGTAATGTCGTAGTAGTGAGCGAGACGTGATGTGTGTTGTTATGGCGAAGGCGGGTGGGCTGCGTGCCGCTTGCATGCAGACGTTCACCTCGTCGTCACCGGCGCTGGCGTCGCTACGGGTGCCGTGTTTATTGCGCGCGCGCCATAAAAGCTCGCGACTCGAGGTGAAGCGGCCGTAAAGCAAATGTCAACAAAGGGCTTCGTTCAACTCGAGTATGTTTACCCCCCGGCCGCTCAAAGCGGAGGAAGCACGTCCCCCGGTCGGGCCGCTTTTAGCACCTCCTTATTTATAGATGCAACAAGACAACGCCGTCTTGGGGTTGATTTGCAATACTGGACAGGTAAACAATTTTCGTTCGTAATGATCGCTGCAGTTGTTGAAGACGTACAGAATTCAAATAATGTAGTTGTACAGTCTGTATTATGTTTACTATTTATGGCGTGTAACGTGGCTATCTGAAGCGTCATGACAACGGATCATTGTGTAGCGGTCATTAGTGACAAGCTGTTGGCCCTTACGTCAGTCGCGGGTCTAGTTGCAACAATTCCTTTGTCCGTGTAATTTTTATTGTTGCGTCACTACCGGGTTATACTTTCCCCGCAAATCGTTCGACATGTATGACTCACGCAGAGGTAATAACATAGATAAACATTTTCTGTGACTAATGCATCTTTGGCCCTTTTTGAGTCACTGTTTAGTTTCGACAATTATGGTTGTGGGTGAGACCAGTCTATTATTTAGAATGGACATTGAAAGTTGTGACACTTTGAATACAATTTGGGTCTTGGTTTACCTACAAATTGTAGGTACTTAATGTGAGAACCACAGAATACTTAATAGTACAACAGAAGGACTACTCTAAAAAAAAATCAAACAAATGTAAAATCTATATACGAGAGAATAAAGTACATTTTAACTGGCAGCCGTACCGCCCACCTACTTTTATAATAGCCTAAACTTCCCGTGCGCAAGCAAAAATGTACTGAATGGTTACGCCCGAGAGTTTATTTTGGTTTATCTGACGCCAACGACATTAAAAGGTTACTATGGGTCAAGCTCAATAGGGTTGCGACTTGCGAGTTTAGGCACAAATAGGTAGGTACCTATGCGTATTTTATGCATTTGTTAAATTACATTATTACCATAAATACCTATGTTCCTCAAGGAATTTTGTTTTTATCATCAGCCTATATCTTTTTGGTTTCGTCATCGATTACTACATACATTATTGATTGTTAGCACGGAATGTTAACAGTAGGTAGTCTAGGTACCTACGGAACCTTACGTGAGGAATAATATTTATAATAATATTATCTTTTCTACCTATTATTGTTATATTTTTGAACATTTATCTTACAAAAAAAAAAAAAAAAATTTAAAAGATTTTATCGTCTATGGCAAAATATTGTTATTATTATTATTATAAGCCCGTGTCGTCCCACTGCAGGGCAAAGGCCTCCCTTCCCTCCTTCCACTTTTCGCGATCTAGTGCGATTGTAGGCCAGTCCCTTAAAAATGAGTCGAGCTCATCCCGCCATCTCCTTCTGGGCCTGCCGCGTTGTCTTTTACCGCCATTTGGGATCCACTGTGTAGTTATTTGGCAAAATAGCCAGTCCTTATTATTTTGCACTCAACCTAGTAACCGACCAATTATTATCGCATACTGTCACAGGCCCCGCGTTGCGTGTCTTTGTAGGTAGGTAAAAAAGTGGCGCGCGAATTACGACCGCTGACCTTGAATGCGTAGTGTGGCCATTTTCTGAGTTAGAACTTTTAAACAGCAACGCAAACATCTTTCTACTTTCTACCGATCCTAATTCTTAGTACTCAGCTTAAGGTGAGTGAGAGTGTCGTCTTTTTATCTTGGTCGTCCAGTAGGCTCACCCCCCCCCCCACTTACCCCCGTATCTATAAACAAGTCAAAGGTTTTACTTGAGTAAATGTCATTATTTAAGAGACGATATTTATTATGTAGATTAATAATTGCTTGAAGTTTGAACTGTAAAAATATAGAATTCTTACCTTTGCTTTGTTTGACGGTTCCCACTTCGTTTAAATTTATGTCTATTGCATAAAAAAAATTGCATAAGTAATTGCTTAAGCTAAAGTAATTACTTTCACTTGCCTACCTGCCTTACCATCACTCGCCTCATTTCCAAACTTGTAACCTACCTAATCATGATCAGTTAAGCCCATACTTCACAAGCAGGGAGATAATTTTGTTGATCGTTACTAAATATGTACTATATATTTTTTTTCTTCATAATAATATTGTGTTATTAATTTACCAAAAGCACCTAAAGCAAGAAACTTGTGCGTAACTACACGTAACGTAACAAAAATATTAAGGAGACGGAGCGCGTGCGTAACGGGTGGCGCGTGGCAGCCGTAGTGAATGGGCCACGACATAATGGCCCCGCAACTACTTGCAGTTTTATGCCTACACCGCGGAGTGAGACAGGCCTGGTGAGAACAGAAGAACGCGGATTGTCAAGTCATATTTTGTTCATAGCAGTATTTTACAAAGTGACGAATTAAACTGTTAACACAGTACACGCCAATGCAGCAATGCCTTGCCAACGAGTTAGTTAAGCAATAATTACAAACATAAATAAATACTAAATTACACTGTCAAGACTAATCATAGCTCTACAAACGCCTGTCAGCGTGTAACATAAGGTAAAACAGTGTTCTAAGTTTGGTTAGGAATAGTTATAGACTTTTTTTCCCAGATCCCTCAATTACCCAATTACCTCTGGTTTTTTTTTAAGGAATATTGTATACCTATAGCAGTTTTTCATTGCTTTCAGATCATATCGAATGAATGAAATTAATAAGAAGTAAAACGAGACGAACATAATGCTGATATTATTGATTACGATGACTATTTATAAAACTTACAATGACAGTCATTTCATCCAACTCGTAATCGGGACTCACCTGTGAAAAAAGAAAAACAGAAATAAGTAAACGAAGAAAGGTATTAAATTAGAGCTGGAGAAAACTAATCAAGGGGTCAAAACATATGGAATGTAGGACTGTAGACCGAAGTATTTCTGAAGTCACATTTAGTTGGAATGCTAAAGTTCTTAATTACCAAAGTGCAATCAGCAACGATTGCTTTACTATTGATTGCTTCCAGCTTAGGTAGGTATTTGCGTATATGTAAATTTGAAAACTACATCGGCTTTTTAATTGTAAAACTAGTAACAGGGTAGGGGCCAAAAATACTAAAGCAAAGCAGCAAATCAAATAATCAGTATTGTTCGCAGAAGGTACGAGTAATTCCGGTAACAATATTTGTTTACAAGCTAATAGTATAGAGCCCCAATATATCCATAGAGTAGATACTCTTAACCGGTCTCCGTTGAAAGCGATAGCACTTCCTATAAGAAAGTAAAACGTAGCCGCTAGTCGTCCGGAAAACTTACACAGACGGCCCGATATAACTGAACTGATTTTATTAGACAGAGTACACTTCTCGACGTTTGCCAAAGCGATGGTCTGCTTATAATTGAAAATAATTGCGAGAGTAATACAGCAATTACTGCTTTACTGGCGTTTTATGATGTTTTTATTGCAACTGACTACACTTCATGGTTATTAACTATCCGAAGTGTTATGCAAGCATCAATAAATCAGTTATGAAACTATTACATTCGGTATCGATATGAGGCTGTTTATGAATCAGGTTTTTGACTTATTGGTATGTTGTTAACGACCCAAATATGGTTTTACTAGTTCACGTTGATTGTATAAGAACAAAGGCTGTGGAAGTGACATAATTGAAATTCTAACAAAACACTCTGCCAAGTGGTATGGATATAAAATACACCGCGAATTTATTTCTTGTTCGAGCCAATGTTCATTGAACAATGAAATTTCGATAGTACACATAGCATTAATTACCATTTGTCCTTCACACGTAGCGATACAATGCGATAATGCCCACATTTTCCGCTCCTAGTTACGTACGAATAAGTATATACTTGTATTCATTCCACACAATTAACTTCTAAGTTAGCTGCACGTGAAAATTACTGACAACAATACTGATATTACGCCACCGCGTTTAGACGTGCGGTGTCACGACCCTAGCCGGTAATGGGAGACTTCGTTTCTAACGCAACTGGGTGATCTCTAATTGAACCCGGCAGCGCGCGAAGGTCTTGTGCGGATCACGAACTTAGCAACACAATCTTATTGACCGAATGAGCTGTTGTTACCAAGATTTTTGTACATTCAATAGATTTTACTTCAGCGTTACGTAAAAGGAACTAATTCTATAGAGCATAGAATAGAGAGCCACTTGTAAAAGCTATGATTATCATTAGTTTACTTTTCCGGATTTTTTATTCAAATTCTTGTTTTGTGCTTTTTTTAGTAAATTTATGTTAGGTAGGTACTTATTACATTCTATTTTTGTTTATTATTTTATCCGCTGCCTTTAAATTCATTGTCATCAAAGTGTCCACGTCGCTTGTCGCCATATTGGCTACGAGGCATAATCGAGACGACATGGATTTGAGTCTTCGAGTAGAGAAGGATAGAGTTACCTACATTAGGTACGTTGTGGTTTTAACGTTCAAAAATTAGAAAAGTTTGTTGATGCCTTACATAAAAGATTTGATAATTACGTGGTTAAAATTATGTGCTTCATCAACAGCCCTAGTACCGACTCAGAGTAACTAAATTACTAAAGCAGGAATTACTTTCAATGAAGAATTATTATGTCTTGTCATAATTCGTTTTAGGCTTACTTTATCCCACTTCCTCATTACAAGCACACATGAATTTATCATCACGTGTCTGTTTCTGTTAGTAGCAAGTATTCATGGCGCCTGAGTTTTGCGACGATCCTCGGGCAGCGGGCTCGATCAACGAAGCAATCGGGGCCACTTGTGCTAATGAAACACTTCAATTGAATTGGGGACATTAATTCAGCAGGCGTATCGCGCTACTGTTTACATTGGTACTAAATAAAAATAGTTCTGCACTGCACAAGGAAAATTACTGAACAGAACTACAGACAGACCACAAAGCCAGACCCGGTTAATTATTATACGGCAATTAACTGTTTTACATTACTCGCTTGGTGTATTCTTAATCTTGTTTAAATATGTATAAGAAATGTAGAACATTATTTATTCAAGTATTTGAATGTATGATGAACTAAATAAATAAGTAAGTAACCTTTGTGTGGAGCTTTTATGATATCATCGTTTTACATTCTAAATTAAAATTAGCTTCATTATAAAGAGGCATCTATGAAAGTCTTGTCCAGTTTTTATTTCAAATTAATCCTTTTCATTTTTTTTAAGTTAACAAGTTGTTGCTTCACACATTCAGTGTTAATAAGACGTGAGATTAGGTTAAGTTAGACAATGAACTCACTCACAAGGCCGTAGTGGAAGAAATCACTATAAACGTATTTAAATTTAACATCTTTTGCGCAAATGGAGGCCGAATTACTCGAAAATATCACGAAAATGTTCGAGGTAGCATTTTGGTAAAAAAATTACAATAGTTGGTATGACACATAATACGCAGTATTCGAATAAATGCATCAACAAGTAGGTATAATTCTTTGGTATATATTTAGTGGATATCGAAAGTATATGACTAATTTATCGATCCACATTGCGATATGAACTTGCTTAACTATTATCTACTTTAAGTGATAAATTCACGAGCGATAAATAATAGACTAATAATAAGTCAGTTGCATAAAGCTATGTTCACAATTATTGAATATTATCTAATTTATTACGAGATTATCGTTGACGGGTTTGCCTTGTAGTAACCGAAGTTCGATTAAAATACTCTAGGTTTAAATATTCATAATGAATTACCAGAGAAACAGGGTTTTGTTGATGTCGATGTCGGCACTAGACATTGTTGGCTTCTAGTATGTTAAATTATAATTTTTGAAACTGATTAAGTATTCCATAATTTAAGTGTTTTCAAGTTGGTGACGCGACAGTAAAAAAAATTGCAAATGAGCGAAGATTCCGTTCATTGCTCATAGCGCAACCTTAACCAATGGCCCTAATAGCGTAACATTAACTAGTGGCCATCATAAAAATCATAAACTTAACATTATGTACCTATTTGAAAACGAACGAGCACAAGATAGAAAAACTTAGCAACATTAATTTATAGAAAAAATACATAAGTATGCAACATCTAGAATTCTCTAAGACTATAATTATAACAAAAGAAGTTCTAAAGAAACTTGCTTAGTTGCTAAGCATCTGACACAAATTGATATTTAAATAAGAATGAATCTACAAAAAACTTGAAAGCCAATTGACTAATATTGAAGATCAGCCGCCGCGACCTTGAAGCTACAAAGAGTTCGCCGGCCAAATATTAATTAATTATTTATAACATAACTCGTTTGGCGAGTCCGTGGCTTGCGTGTTGATTCTCCACTCCACATTAAGAACCGGACACTGATCAATAATATACATAGAATCGACACAGCACTACAGAACTATGATCATCATTCACAATCAATGTTTGTGAATAACAGACTGACGTTTGAAACGTTAATTACTTTTTACAAAGCATTCATTCATGAATGCAATTATTTTAAGTCGATCAAATCCAGTTAGCACTCACAGTATGAAGTCTGGAGGATGGAGCAAATCTTTTATGACAAAAAGGAAGAGTCAGCATCATGAGATAAAGAAGAAACTAGAGTTGAGGATCCAATTGGGAGAAACACATGTAAATCTTTCAGTAGACAGAATTGACAGATGATATAACAGGAGACAAAGATAAGGCTTCCGATGTGTCTAAACAATGTCAGTGAGACATGAGGTCGGATCTACGGTACGGTTAGTACAGCGTGATGCACGCGACTGCTGATGTTGCAATCACATGTAGAGACTGTCACGCGACCTCTGTTTAGCAACCGATCTAATCATCGTGCATCGTTAAGATTCCCTCGACCTGATTTTTTTAATTTTTAGAACACCCATGGCCAATTTCCTGAAACCAAACACCATGCTCCAAAAGTACCCTTTGTTTTGGTGTCATAAGGTTTGTTTGAGGTAAATAAACGGCAAAATAAATACAGTAAGGATTTGTGGATATGGAGGTCACAGCCTTATGACGTTGACATGTTAATGAGTGCACGACCAGAGCCCTGCCCTCAACCTAAGCGAACCTTGGCAGTAGGCGGGGAAGAGTTTACTAACGAGGCATAGTTTTAAACTTCTTCAGCTTATTGCTTGAAATTGTTCATATTAATTTGCAATTTAAATATTTATTAGAAAAGTATCGACTAATTGTTACATGCCGAGATCGAAAGCGGTTAGAAAGAGGAGTATAATTATTATTACGTATCGTCCCGGTCTTGGTTATTCGATTTCATTTGTAATTAAAGACTTGTGAAACGATGCCGTTTACGCAAAGCTATTAAGCGGATAAGGGCTTGTCGATGGAAGACCTTCGAAGCCTATGAATGTTTCCCAACTTGTGATAGTATATGAACGAAAGGCAACAACATCAAAATGGTAAGTGATAGTGATCAATTTAAATGTTCTGGCCCCGGAAATGCATGTTGGAAGGTCGGGTCCGGACAAGACGAGACGGCCTTGCCGCCGGCTGTGCTACTTTCTCCGCTGCAGATCAAGAGCCCACGTGCGTTACGTATACTTCACAAAACAATACATGTTCCACAAGCTCTGTTACGCCGACGCATTCTTTGGAACAGCTGACATAATCACCCAAAATTACAGCGTTTCTATATGCGGACAATGCGAGGACAATTCAGATTACATTAGCATCGGATCTTCAGCAGCTTGTTAATAAACGAAGCCTTGGTCTCCAACTGTGACGAGACATTCTCTTTCCATAATTATCATGACTCACACTGTTTCGTAACACTATGCGTATCATGTAAAGATCAAGATTTGTTAGGTTCTCCAGCTTAGATAAAAGTTTTCCATTTGTACCTAATTTGCTCATGCCCAAAATCATGTAGAATCTTCGTCAAGTAATACAAGTTTGGTTTGGATAGCCATTTATTTTACTTAGATATCAACACTTAACCTATTTCGCCATAATTGTGTTTGATGAATCTAATTATCTTATTGTGAAGTTGCAAACAGGTTTTAAAATAACTCATTGTGGAAAGGTTGTTTATAATAAGATAACTTACTGCACAACTTGGTTTAAAATTCTTGCAGTTCACAATTATTTCAAAAACTGTTTTATTTCATATTCATAATTTCATAATAATGAAATGAATGACTTTTCGTAAGATATTTTTTAAGGAACGAAAAATTCAAAAAAACAAGGGATTGAGAAATTCAGTTCGTTCGAGAGTAGGTAGTGGTTGCGATGGCCTAATTGGTTAAGCCATCTGGAGTACCTATCCAGAAGACGTAGGTTCGAACCCTGCTCGCAGCTGAATTTTTCGTTCCATAAAAATATCTTTAAGAAGACGCGACGCAGGTGTATTGCGTATTAAAATATAACTTTATGACTTTTCGTAGTTGGCACTGACAGGACGCATCATTTTTGGTAGACTTTGGCACAAGTATAACGGTTTATTATTTCTCAGTAATTCTTATTTGTGACACAAGAGCGCTTGTCGGAGGTCCGAGAGGAATAATAGAGCACCGATTTGAATGCATTTGATAGCGACGCGGTATGACGATGGCGAGCCAGGCTAGAGCAATTTGAATACTGAGAACATTAAATGCGGCCACCAAAATATAGTCCCCTTATAACTAATCTGACCACAGTCGGAAACATCTAGGCAAGTGTAAAATTGCTCAACACCATAATACAGAGTAAACCATCATTTACGTAAAATTTGACAGACGCCAATGAAATTGGTTTTGTCGAACAAACGCTATGTTGTGTTAAAATGGGAGAAATCGAAGGTTGACTTACGACGCAATGGTGGCGTTGCGTTGCAAGCTAGTTTCGGCAAATGTTAGCGGTGGGCAGGTAACTACGTGCCGCGCCACCAATCGCCGTCGTTAAGCAATATTTTCACAATTCACTGAAATAGTGGATTAGCCACATTTGCCACGCACCCGATACGCCCACTTCGTTGCGGACTTATTGGTATATGCCACCGAAGAGGATAATATTATGTCTTATGTGGCCAATAAAAATAAAATCACTAAAAATATTATACATATTATGGTCTGATTACTTTTTTGGCTGTCTTTAATGATGCAGGCAAAATAATAACATTAATGCTCTGACATACAATAATAAGCGCTATCTACAATGTTTCAGTACGTAGAACTACGAATGTTATGATGTACATTAAGTCAAGTCATAATTTAGTTAATGAGTTAACACTTAACACACACTGTAGGCAGATAAAGTTGATTAACAACAAACTGTATAAAAAGAAGAGCTGTTAATGAAGTTTTGAGATTTTTCTTTTAAACACTAGAACTGGTTTTAGAATGAATTTGACATTTAGTGAATGGTAAGACCTTTGTTTTAAAACGCTAATTTATTGCATTATCGCAATCAACAACAGAAATAATATAAGTTGAACACAATCAACGGTCGGCCGCGTCGTGGTAAGGTAAGTAGGTGTGTGAGCGGCTGACCTTCGCAGGAGGAGCAGGCGAATGGGCTCATCAACGCTACTTCACCACTCTACACGTTTAAAATGGCTTTAATTAATATCACTTTTATGTTAACGTATACATATAAATGTAAGGCGATACGTTCTGTTTTTATTGTTATGTGAGAATATCTTAACATCAATTTTAAAATTATTTGGGTGGTTTGTTTTAAATGTTAATTAATGCATAATGTGTTTTGGTTACAATTCGTTTTTTTTTGTTCCGGCCTGGCTTAATAGACCCTCGAGTGGTGTTCATCAATTGATGAAATGAGCACACAATAATAATTCAGTTCGTTTAGGGGTCTTGGTGTTGGTGCGTGAGGGGTAAGCGGTAAGATGTGGCGGGGGGCGACGGAAGCGGTCCAACGTGCGGGACACATTGTGCGAACATGGGCATTAAGGCGGGCGCCTTCACTGGACGTCTTCCTTTGCTAATTACTTGTTATTATGTCTCCAACAACAGATGTGCAACATCCGTTCCTAACGCGCTTTAGTCTTTTTTCAGCGCAAATTCATTATGATGTCTTCATAGTCATAATTCCTTATGGGAAACAATTCTGAGTCATCAGGGTTTCCGTCATTCAAGGAAAACAAAAGACAAATTATAAATAGCTCGATATTTATAGGTGTTAAATCATACAGTTTGCAATGTATTTCACTTCAAAGAGCGTTTAAATCAAATTATTTATGGCGTTTAATTCAAGATGGCGGCGGTTGCAGTCGTCTATGAAATATGGAAAGCAGTTTATCAAAGGTTTTAGTCGTATGTTGTTCATGTTAAGCTTGGATAAGTACAAAAAGTAAGTAATGTTAGGGTTGTCTGTACAGTGAACCGTGGAGGGTAATGTACATTGAGCGTAGTTGATAGGAATATGGGCAGTTGCCAATGGTACAAAGCGTTAGCATATAGCTGTTGGGCACTGGACACTGGACAGACAAGCAGTAATAGCGAGCGGTTCTATTACACAAAAATAGAGAACAAGCGGGACGATTACATCTAGTTTCACTTTCGTTGGAGGCGCATGCGGGTCAGCGCGGTGCATCGTTGCCGCCTGCGCCCGCGCACGGCCGTACGCCCGGTGGCCTCGAGTTGCGTTCACATTGCGTGCACTCACTATTTAACGTGAATATTACTAATTTACTATTGACACGCCAATAATTTACAGCAGTGTATTGTTATTTATTATTATAACGATAAATAATAGAATACTGATGTGATGATGATGACGTTTGCCCTACAGCAAGTTTTGATTGCCGTGTGCCATTCATTACCGCATTTTTGTTGGTGTCATCAAAAGCAAATGAATTTGAAGCACTTCAACAAGTCTCTATAAAGTTTACGGTATAGGTACCTAATTATATTTGAGCCATAACAAACAGTAAATTGTGATGAAACGTAACACAAGTTGAACAAACTGTCATAAAGTAAGTTCTCAGAGCAGAGATATGGGCCGTCGCCGGGTCAACACAGATAACTTCTGAACTGCATGTACTAGTTTTGGATAAGTTATCAATGTGCGTCACAATAAGATAATTTTAAAAAGCCAGCCTGCATTTGTAAACGTTGTGGACACAGAAAAATGGTTTTAAATATTTCGTGGTCATGGAAAGTCAGTCACAATTACGTGAAACTTGTTCGTATTCGTTATCGCAGTCGTTTTCCACGGGTGCCGCTCATCGAAGCATGGCTTTCCACGTCATGGCATAGACCACCCCATTTGTCACGGTGATGCCTCTGCCTATCCACTTGGCGGGGTCTGCAGCTTCGTATGGGTTACACAATCATTTAACAATGCTCACGATCAGCACAGTTTGTGTTGGATGCGAGTTTTTGAAATTACACGTGTTATTTACATACTAATGTGTGTCCGCTAGTTATGTACTTGAGGGACTTTGTACACGTCATGTTAGGTAACTATGTAGAAGAAATCTCACGTTTGTTGTATGAGATCTATGAGATTAATAACTTCGATATGGTTCTACCTAGTTATAAAATTGCAGGTAGGTTTATTTATATTTTGGGGGCGGGGTTATATTGTGAGGTAGGTAGTGGTGGTGCGTTTCACGGGCCCTTGCGCACACAGGTACCTACGTTCCGCTTGTAGGGAGCAACGATGCGCGGACGCACCGATTTGATAATGCACAGTATTGTTGCACATAATGCTGTTAGGGCAAGTTCCACCTGTTCCGAACCTGTTATTCAAAATATCACGCTCACTGCACTATTTAACTTATAACGTTTACTGAATAAAACATTCTTACTAAATAACACAAAAAACAGTCTGCACTTGAATGTCTAGTTTTCTAGACTTATTTGATGATTAGCAATTAATTAAAGATTATCTAACAGGGTTATTAATGCAAAATTGATCAACTAGTTCTTCATTTTAGTACAAACTAAATGTATGCCAAGGAAAAGTAATTCATGAGACTGAAACAATGACAACTCTAATTAGAAATTCGGGAATTTTCACCTTTGCATATCCTAATCTAGTTTGTATGGGTTTAAAATTAAGTGAATAGTAAGTAATATGTGAACGTTGAACAAACAATCAATTGGTGTTCGGTATATGATTGATAGTCATGCATGACTGACCGTAATTGAATAATATTGAGCTTAGAAGTGTTACGGCACGCTGCACGCTGGCCTCAACTTGCCTCGTATCGAACGAGGCATCTCTAAGCTCGGATAGTAACCACATTACGTAATTAGGTTTTGTGGAGCTTTTTATATCATCTATCGAAACGCGGATTAAGTCATGCGTGCCTATTGTAACTTGAAGTTCTGTTAAGCTGTATGTACACAGGTCCACAGGTAGGTGGTAGCTAGAATTGCAATTTCTGCAAGTGCAAGTTTATTATTTATACATATACATATAAATTGGGTACTGTTTTCAAAATTGTTTACTATGGTTATCCCTACAAAACCTCCTGTACTGAGAATAATATCTATGCAGGAAACTGTTCTTACATAAGCCCTCCATGTTACGAAATTATTAACAATTTATAGGAAAATACTGCCAGTAATATCGTAATCTAATATTTTTTATACCATCTAGGTAATTCATTTTTCATTATACGTCAAGAAAACACGAACAAAAAGACGTAACCTCAAATGATTTCATTAAGTGTAATTTTAAGGCGTCAAGATTACAGTGTAGACTCCGCCTATAGACGTTTCGGTTCGTGCACGAAGCAGGAAGTGTTGTGGCAGCGAGACCTTGCGAAGTTCAACGCCTGGAGATGACAAGACCGGAGAGACCCACGCACCAACTATACCAACATATTTTATATTCGCTTCCGCTACAAGAGAAAACTGACCTATGAACCCACTGCATGTTGCAATCAAACGTTTGAGATTCCCTGCATTATGCAAGTTCTGAGGTAACTTCAGCTTACGAGATCCTGACTTGCAAAACATTGTGAAAAATTCGTTAGCGTGGATTTACACAATTTGCTAACTATTGAATTTTGGCTACACTCATCTTGAAAGCATGATTTAAAAATATATTGATCACTAATTAATTACGTATCTGCAACATCAAATAAACAAAATATAAAATGAAAATTAAACTGCATTTTAGGTTGTATGGGTGTTGCAAGCTGAGGTGAGTTTTTAAGTAAATAACAGTTAACAGAATCATCTTTAATAATAATTATAGTAACAACAACGACAGCTCAGTGTTTTGAATATTAAATACCTACCTACTGGTTAGCTTCAAATTGCTGCAATCGGTTGGCCGATAACATTTATTAAATGCAATAGATAACGCCACCTACCTGCTTCTAATAGTTGATGTATTAATGCTAGGAATAGTGCTGTGAAGTTAGCAATAAACTGAGACGAATCATAAACTCTGAAATGGGCGCGATGGATGTGCAGTCTGACATGGGTTACGTAAAGCGAGTGGACCGACACTGACCTACCGACAAAGGCGGCCGCGCCACTTTCCTTTCATTATTGACACACTATCTATAAACGGGCAACCACTATCACTAAGCTTAGCTACGTGATTGCCGATATAAACACGAGCAACGCAATTGTGTACAAAAAATGGATGCGGTCCTCAACCGTTGTTAATTTTGCCTCTATTCGACTAAACTTAAAATCGCGTTTGCTCGCCATCTTAGATAATATTTACAAGTTACAACGGATGTGTGATTTTGAGCCCCGTGAAGCTATAACCGAAGTTTACACTTAAGAATTTGTGAAAAATAAACAATGCCACATCCAATGTTTGTAACATTTATTTTATCGATTGTTGTTTTCACAAGGCAAACAATCTTAGTCTGCGGGTGGCGGGTCTTTGAGTGTTGCGAAATATTACACAGCAATTATAAGTGACGTGATGTCCAACGTAATGAGGATTGCAGCCGTTTGATACAACGCAACGCGTGTGTACACACGGCTACACGAGTTATGTAAAACTAGTATAAGTTGACCGTTCCATGTGCGGAAAAATCTTACAAAGCGGGGCAAAGACAAACTGGTCTTGTAATAGCTTGACGTACAGCCGTGTGTACAACACGTATTTTACGCCTCGTAGGATATTTAACTAGCACCCTTAAATCTGATTTTATACTATTATGCTATGAAGTATAGCAAAGAAGGGCCTTATGCTATACTATATAGCATGACGTTCACATACGCGATATTATCGCAAGCTCAGTCGACCGCGATCTTTAAAGAGTGTGCACAGTTGCACAGCACACATCACGATCGACACAATGCGATGATGACAATGCGGAATTTGACACTATCTTGTCATTAATGATACGAAAGAAGAAATATGCCAGACTCTGGATATCAAATCATTTATAGTTCAGAAGAGAACGTGGTAATTTCAAACTATTTGAAGATTTAGATAATTTAGGGGGTTAGGGAGGAGGAAGAGGGCGGCGCGCGATATTGCATAGCATGAACTCTGCGCATCGCACCAATTTATAGCGTATAGCAAGCCAGTAATATATAGTACAGTACAATGTGAACGTGTCCATAACAATGTATGGAGCGCGATATTGATGTGCTATGAGCTATAAATATACTATATGCTATTATATTATAGCGTAGTCTGAAATCAGCTTAAAGCCTCCTGCAGACACGCGATTAATCACGCTGCGACAACGAGCCAAGCTAATTTCCACTCTAAAAATACTGCGAATGGACCACGACATGTCGCCCCGCGCGATTAATCGCGTGTGTCTGCAGGAGGCTTTATGATACTACTATTGCCACAATATCGTACCGTTGACGCCACACCAGAAAACAATCATAATAGGTATACCTCCACTTATCTGAACACGATAGCGGATACGAAGAGGTATTCCTCGTAGCGCTCCCGTTTTGTAGCGCTCCCATCTAAGCGCTCCCGTTTTGTTCCTCCAAGCGCTCCTAAAAGGAGCGCTTGAAGGAACGATTAAAAATATTAAAATTTATTTCCTCGAAGCGCTCCCACGTTTAAAAATAGGGAAAAGCATGAAGTAAACGTAATGAATTATATCGATAATTTTTAAAAACTCAAAATTGTGTGCATCATCGACATCGAATATTGACCTTTGACCCCGAATAACTTTTGAAGCACACATGGGATCGATGGGGACTTTTAAAACTTTATTCGTAATGGTAAACCCTAGCTCTCCACCAATATTTACTTTTTTTTAGCGTGGTAAAATCGTCAAATGAGTCCTCCCACCCCGGGCAGGGCGGGAGGGACTGTCAGACTTGTACTGACTAAAATCCACGGTGTCCTTCAATAGCCCTTTATGTTCCGGGGTCACGGTAATGAGATATGTAAGTCCTGCGACCCCAGCAGGCTTTGACCCTCCAGAGAGGGGGCCCCATCATTATGCTGACGCTCTTTGAGGCGCGCGTGGAACACAACGTGCCGTCGACCCGGACATGGTCCATGGTCGGGCAGCGAGTTGCCCTTTACTCGCCGCCCGCGGCCCGCGCCTACGGTGGCCGGAGATCGTCTTGCGACGTCCGTCGCCGTGGGCGTCCACCACCGCAGGTGGGGCGGAGGGAGGACATTGTCCTCTCCCTCACGCGGCCCGCCTCCTCCTTCGCGAGCATGACTGCTTCGCAGAAGGAGGCGACCGCTTCCCACTCCGTCTCGCCCCGCAGCATGGCCTCGACCAATGCCGGGCGCGAGAGGTATCCGCCTATCGCCGCTGTGAGGACACGTCGGTGCTCTGCCCAAGCGGGGCAGTCATGCACCGTATGCTCTACTGTGTCCTACGGGGTGATCTCACCCAGGCGTTTCCTCCATTCTCCTCAGACACAGGTACCTCCCGAAACTTCCGTGTCCGGTGAGGTCCTGCGTCATGCGGTAGATCAGGACGAGGGGTCTTACCGCCGCGATTTCGGCGTGCCCGACCAATATTTAGCTTTCCGGGATTTTTTTTTAGAGTCTATATTGACCGGACTAGTACATATGTCGGCAGATTATATTCATCTATTTGGTGGACTAAAGCCTCCTGCAGACACACGCGATTAATCGCGCTGCGACAACGAGCCAAGCTAATTTCCACTCTAAAAATACTGCGAATGGACCGCGACATCCGACATGTCGCCCCGCGCGATTAATCGCGTGTGTCTGCAGGAGGCTTAAATGATTTACAATAAAACAAAAAAAAAAATACCAAACCCGTGCGAAGCCGGGACGGGCCGCTAGTTGTATATTATAACAATGTGTTCTACTGATTACCTAGTTATTATCGATAATTTCAGTTAGTATAGTCCCATCTCTATCCGAAAGTTAATCATGGGAGCGCTTCGAGGACATAAATTTTAATATTTTTAATCGTTCCTTCAAGCGCTCCTTTTAGGAGCGCTTGGAGGAACAAAACGGGAGCGCTTAGATAGGGGCGCTTCAAAACGGGAGCGCTACGAGGAATACCTCGATACGAATACTATTTATTACGCAAATTGTACGACCGGTACAACAATCACTTAGTAGTTTCGAATTGAATCAATATGGTGCCCTACAGCTGCTTGAGTTGAGCAGTCGAATCAAATGTTCGACTGAGTATACATATTGGAGCTGTTAAAATTCAAATGAGTCTTTGCAATGACTAAACATATAGTAGGTAAGGTTAGTGGAACCCGGACACATTTAGTTAGCTTACAATACAATAACATACCGGGTCGGGTGACGCATCCAGTCCGTACCTACCTCGTAAGGTCGCCCGATAGCAACCCGGTTGCGTAGCAAATAATGTTTTTTAATGTAAATACAATACATAGGGCATTGAGTTGGTTCACATAATTGCTAAATAAAGGTACTAGGTGATAAAGGTTTCTGATGAATTTTGAGAGAGATAGATGGAAACTAGTTATGGGCTATAATAATTAGGTCGGGAAGGCGAGCGAGCGAAGCCGCGGGCCACAGCTAGTTTACAATAAAGGCAGAGGCGTCGTGAAGTAACGTTGGAGTAGGTCGGGGATTATGATACCATAAAAAGTGAAAGAGTTCGAAAGTTCACTTCCTGCAAGGCGAGTGCATAAGATATAGCGGCACGCGCGGATTATAATCACATCGCGGTACCTAAGTCCACGTTTGTGCAACACGCTTATGCAAACTGCAATCGCGCAAAACATGCGCAATGTATGACAATTAGGGCTGCTGCTTCACTGCTCACGACTCCTAATACAGAACATTTAACTACAGACTGTATAGGACAACTTCGATCAAGATGCTGTCGGACATCTATGGGTTGGGTAGGCGACCATGAAATGATACGGTGACCGATTAACTTAGTTCCGCTTCAAAAGCACGATTTGGTCCCTAATTTTGAAAGAAGTTGTTTCCCTACCGTGAAATAACAAAATACTTGATAGTGACCATCGAAATGAAAAAGTTAATGCACAGGCAACGGCTTGTGGGGACGCAGTGTTGTTTGGTGACACCGGCGCCAATGCTGATGTTTCCAGCGATGGAGTGGCGGCGCTGGGCCGAGACTGCTCCTCTCCGCTCGGCCGTGTTATTACGAAACAAAAAAAGAAAGTTAAGATCGTTTCGGCCGAGAGAATGTAGCTCCAGTGGGCTCGCAGCCAGCACTGCAGTGTTGTGCCATATTACATCCTCGCTGTCCCCGCTACACTCGTGACGCAATGGCGGCTGTACGGCAACTTGCATTTTTTTGTTTATTTGTTTACCAAGTAAGCACACCTAGACTGGTTCGCTAATCGAATTGAGCACAGCATCTCATTAGATTGCTTACAATGTTATTATTACTATCTTTTAAGAATTAGGTAGTTAGTATGATAATATACTTACTGTTTGTAAAATTTGATGTGGATCCAACTCTTGAAAGTCAACAAAATTATTACCTACCATCAAAATTATTGAATTCATCAGAAGAATAATTAAAAAAAAATAGGGTCACTAAAAGGTTCATATCGCGCAAGATTGTCATGAGGTATTAAGACAAATGAGTTTACCGGCTTTATAAATTAGAACAGAGTCACGGAGTTACATGCCACCAATGTTAAATTGAATTTCATAAATAAGTATAACGCAACTGCATAAACTTTGCTAAATTCCGAAATCTAGTTCTTCGACCTAGAAAACTGACCTCTTAAACTTAACCAGAATATCAAAATGTTTTGCTATTGCATAAGTTGATGTGTTCTTTACGAGCAATTATGTAAAGCGGTGGATCGCGTCGAGCTCAAGTAGGTAAGCGAGAGGTTGCCGCGGCGGTAATGGTAAAAGTGTTACGCGGTGTGCCCGATTCTGCGCGCGCGCAGTGACGCAACGCCAAGCGAATGTATGCCAAAAGTGCAGTCAAACCTTCGACATTAGCTGCGAGATGAAACACATGTCTTCTTAGCTTCGAACTACAATATCTCGCACTAACTAAACGTTTGTTTCTATGAAATAATTGCCTGATTTCAGGAAATCTATTTCAGAAAATTTAGAGCTTGCTGGAATTCTAGGATAATTATTTGCAACTGATAACAGGAAATATGATGAGTTTGGGTATATTCGTCCATAAGACATTTGTAAATTCTTAATTATTAAGGTAGGCCAACAAAAAAAACCACGTGCCTAAAGTTAGGTTAGGTAGCTAGGTCCTACAGGTTTTGATAAAACCGCAGAAAGTCACCTTCAATTTAGCATTTAAGTAATGTTGCGAAGTAAAAGGAAAATAACCTCCTTTTTTTTGAAGTCGGTAATTAATTAAATCGATATTGTTCTTTTTAAATACTTTATAGTTTAAATAACCACGTTATTTTCTTATACAACGCTAATAATGTTTCCAGTCGTTTATCAGCTCCGTGATAAGATACAGTACAGAACCCCTTTGTTTATGCACTGCACTCCAGTATAAGACCTTAGATAATGCGTACCTACATAAGCACAGTAACTAGTTATTTTATTTGCTTACTCACCCGATGCTTACGTCTCTTCTTTGTCTGTCTGAGAACGAATAAAGCCTCCTGCAGACACACGCGATTAATCGCGCTGCGACAACGAGCCAAGCTAATTTCCGCTCTAAAAATACTGCGAATGGACCGCGACATAACGCCCCGCGCGATTAATCGCGTGTGTCTGCAGGAGGCTTAACGTTTGAAATACAAATTAAATCTGAGAATTTGTGTAATGTAATAAAATTTACATAAAGGTACCATAATTCAATTGGGGCATCGTCTTTTTGAAATCAACTTCATAAAATATAATTTTGAAGCAACTGTATTTAAGCAACAGAGGTCACGAGAAAAATCAAGGTAAGGTCAACTAAATCATTTTAAATTTTAACCTATGTTAACATTCCATCAAAAAGTAACAGAAATAAATGTTAGGTGTTATTTTGAAGAATGTGACAAATTGTAATGTAAAATAAAGCAAGAAATCCTTGTTTAAATATTTTGGTGTCATATTCATTGTGTTTATTTATCATTAACTAATCATCAAATTAATCAGACATCATGCCATACAGTACTTATCTATTTCAAAGAAAACTATAAGCTTTAACTAATAACTCTGTGTTACCATTATGACTCTTATCAAAGACAGCTAGCATACATAACAATATGTAACAACATTTAGTGCAATGAAGTAAAAAATTTGATAAATTAATTCAAATGATAGTTACACAATAACATTGCAAACCGGTTTGTACGTTTAAGTTTGCTAAAGTAAAAGTGATTCTTTACTTTCTACTTTGGTTACCTCTCTACCTTGACCCACAAAACCGCCGCAGTCCGTATGTCGGTCAAGGTTCAGGAATCAGAAGCAATTTTAGGAGCTGCAGTTACATTATGTAAATGTGTCTTTAAGGTTGGGAGTCCAGAAAACCGAGCGTCACAATGTCTTTTTTCACAGGGATGCCAAGCTATATTCATAACAATATCGTTTGAAAATTTTATACAATAATTTACCAGAAACCTGACAGTCTTCACGATTTTGAAACATAGTCAAGGGTTCAAAAGTATTCTTCCTCGAAATTAATCTGAATTACAATGTTTAAACAAGGTTTGCTTCAAGGGTACCGTAAAAGAGCGTAAAAGATATTCCAGGCAACAGGGTCTGACTTAATCTGAAATATCTGTTACCTAAAGACAAATTAAACATAACTCATCGAAGACTTGTTTGGACATACATAGCAACGGCCGTGGTCAGGCATACGACCATGTCGTTTGGCCGGCAATGAACTCTCGCATTTGCTCTGCCGAAACAATTAGCGACGCGTCGCGAATCTAACGAGAGTATTTGCACAGCAAACCTCTCGACGACATTGTAAAGGCCCACCACGGCAGATTCCAACACTGTGAGACAAATGGAAAACAATAACTTTGCGGGCATGTCGTTAAAATATATTATTTCTAAGTCAGACCGATCTTATGGCTTACGTAATGTTATGGAGTCTAGACAATCGTGCCAGCAACAGATACATCAGCATTGTGCATATAACTGGTTCTTAATGGTCAAAAGTTAATCGTTTTGATGTTAATTGTGTGATCGACATCTTCATTTATATGTTTACCTTGCTCTATCCAGTGACTTCGTTACAAAATGTTTATTTCAAAATGCGGCCTACTTGGAAACATTAATGAGTGATTTGCCCAGTTCATCTTTACATAATTTATTTAAGTAAAGTTTTAAATTAGTACGAATACATGACAGCTAACATAAGGTATTTATCATTACATAATTTTAAATTGATAGACTGTTTCCGTGTTTATTATTATTCAAAAGTACAAATATTTTAGCTGTATTGTCAGAAGTGTCTAACAAATTGAATAGATGTCGTGTGAAGTATTCAGCATTCACTTTTCCTTGTCTAAACAATTGGTTACGAAGGGGACTTAATAATGCTATTCTCAAGATTATGGTTACATGGAGTTGCGCACAGAAACGGATTGAGATACTGATTTCAACTTACATTGAAATTACAAACACTTGGCGCCTGAAGATTCTGATTAGCCTTCGTCTTAACAAAATATAATGTGATTTGTTTAACTTCGAAATTTAGTATATTGCTTAGTCGTTTGATTTTATAACGAAGAGGTGCAAAGTCTCATAAATATTCCATTTTGATTCAAACCATGTGGGCAGCGAGGCGATTGTCGCAACTTCAATGACAGGCTGTAGTGTGACACCTCTATCTTTACGTCAAAGTAGAGTGTAGTGTTAAGGTTGGTATATGAGCATCGAAACATAATGACATCTCATCTCCACATTGAGCAACGAAACGTTCAAGGCGAACTACATATTAACTCTAAACAATATTGAGGCTTGTTTGGAAAGTGACACCTTGACGTGTGTTGACCACATCAGAGGGACGTGTGGTGAAGTAAATGGGCAAGGCGTCTTCACTTGAGGCCGTTGCGCTTCGGGGGAACAAAGGGTTGACTCACGTCCGGGCCCCAGCCCGCGGAGAAAGGAGTCGGGCTAAAAATAGTACACTGGCAGTTACGAGTGCGGCCGTTGGACCTGGCCTACGCAGATCGCGTCTTATACTCTTGTCCTGACACAGGCTAGCCAATTATCACAGTACTGCTTAACACATGCAACGATCATTTATCTAAAAATACCTTTATTTTTACTTAAATAATACTCTTAGTCATCTGGATGGACCATCTACCTATCGTGCAATTCCTAAAAATTTTAATAATTTGTAAGAATTTCCTTTCAAGTTTAATTTACCACAATACACGACCATAAAAATAATACCATGAGTCCATGAATGAATACCTACTGAATCTAAATGCAAGATAACAAACCAGCCATTGCATGCGGTGACATGTCCCACGCGGCGAGGCGGGCGTCGCATTTCGCCAATAGAGCATGCGAGGAAATGCTCTAAAGTTACTTATTGTGTACAAACGAATGCTGCGCTAGCACTACTGAACTCCCACGATCAACACTTATTGTTTGCGTTGCACTCCAAGATTTCTGCAACGTCTAGGTGTTGGGAAACGACGGCGGAGGTGTCGACTTTGAGGTTAAAACCGGCTGTTTGAGAAACCTTTCGAGTTTAGATTGCGAAAAGCATGGAAAGCTTGTATTTACTTGCATAGAATTATACAGAAATTGTCTAGCAAGGCATGAACAAACATTAGACTGAAATCTTAAGATTTTGCGTAAGTAAATGTTAGGAGAAGCAAGTCGCACGACTGTGGACTTTTAAAAAAGCTCCCAAGCCCCAACCTAACATTTTGGTGGAAATTAGCGTTTGCCGTCTGACAACATTTTGGCAGTGCAGCGGGTTGTCATGCCATACAATCAATCTTTATCAGCACACGTGGAGAGTTAATCGCGTCGCATGACGATCTCCACAACATAACTACCAACGCAGATTTTGTTTATCTTGGACAAAATTTTAAATATTCTATTCTGATTGCTTGGATTCAGATCACAAGTTCAGTACGTATCGACAAAAACGAGGTCTGCACGCCTAAAGTATTTACTCTAATGAGTTGAGCTTGAGAGCATCCTCAAGCATATTATTATATTGAGTATGTAGATAGCAGCTCTACGCTATACTTTAAACCAAATAGAGACGTACCAAAAAGATGCACAAAGGTAAATAAGGTTGTGTTGCGATGGTTGCGATTTTACGAACAATATCGGCGAGTTGCGTGCGAGCGTGGCACGAACACGCTCCGCCGCCCCACGTGATTACACGCCTTACTGACCAACTAACTACTAGCGAAATAGTTAACACTACCAGTCGTTTTAAACCACAATATTGTATTGTGTTGTTATTTTTTTTTCAAAATGATTACGATAATGTCAAAGACCCTGTCTAACTAAAGGTCAAAGAAGTGCTGCCAGGAAACGGTGTAAGTATAGGCTAGAATGATTATCCGCTGATAGATAGATTTGTATGTATGGAGGGATTTATATGTATTGCAGTCTGAATAAGTCAGATACTGGTTTAATACCCTTACGAAAAGATTTTTTTTTTTTCTTATGAAATTATGCAAACACGTGGAGTCCACATTAGGGCTTCCAAATATTCTAAAAATTTGGTATTCGAATATTCGATTTTCTAAAAAGCAAATATGTATTCGAATTATTCGAATAATTGTATTTTTTTTTTATGTTTGTAAGAAATTTTGTCACGACGAGAACGACGCTAGAATACCTACTATGAATCGTTACATTTAGGTGGGTAAGTTAAAAAAAGAGTTTTTAGTACATTTATAATCGTCTAACTTGTCAAAATTTACAGCTACAACAATACAATAAATTAAGAGTGAAATTAACGTTGTATTACTCACTAGTGAGATTATTACACTTGCACATAAAATACATTGTTTATTTTCTAAAACTTTAACAAAACAAAAGTTTGTAGTTATATTTAAAATAAAATTGCCCTTCTGCGTCATTTTGGTAGTCGTAAATTGTCACATGAATCAAAAGAGTGTATCTACTATATTACAAAAGGCTCAATCAGTCACTAGGAAGTGGAACGAAATGAATTATTATTGTGTTTTTTTTCTGGTATTATAATTTAAGGAATCTTAAGGCGTTGACTTCGTCAGCTCGTGAAACATGGATTGGCATATTAGACTCGGAACTCAAACCATCAAACCATTCTGGTGTTCCCTCGCGCACTTCCCCGAGGTAACTTCTGTTTTGCTCCAGACTAGTAACGCCTGTGTGCACAACGCAACGTCTCACGTCCAAATGGATGGGAAGCAACAAATATGGCCAAATCTACCACTCTAACTGAACCTGTTCATGAGGGTTCGAAAACGGCCGGTGCACAGTCTCTGCCGATTATTGGTGCCTTGCAGCTTTGAAGCGAACTGGAGTAGATGGCGAAAGGTCTCCAACTATGAAAAGAGGGGTACAGGGCGACCCGTCTGATGCGGCTCCTCGGCTAGTGTATGCCGCACCGTATCCTCCGAGCATTGGAACAATGATAGCACCGAGCGTCTGGCCAAACAAACGGGTGTCGGATAAACGGCACACCCGTTGGTCCTTTCTGAGAGCACCGGTGTCGCTCGAAACGTCAAGGAGCCGTGCTTTCTTTCGAGCTAGTCATCGAGTACAGACCGCATCTCTTTGAACGTCGATCGAGGCCAGGGATAGAGCTCAACCTTCGCCCGCCATTCCACCACCACGACCGATCTAATCAAAACGTCCTGTAAGCTTCATCACGCTTCTCTTCGTTCTCTCGGGGTTCTTTTGTACGCAAAAACCAACGACGTTTATAATTTCGAATATTATTCGAATATAACCCAAGTCATTATTCGAATAGTAAAATGGGCCGAATATTCGAAGTATTCGAATTGGAAGCCCTAGTCCACATCTAAGAGAAAAAACTGGAGATAATCGGGGGTTAGTAGGTATACTTTTGTTTGCCCTTATGGAATCGAAAAACCTTGAAACGTCTGGTTTATTCCAAGTGATTCTAAGAAATAAAATATTATAGTGAAGAAAGAATACTAGTTCGACAACATAAAAAATATAAGGCATATTCATGTTAAATGCTAGTTGCAAAACTTGCAAAGAACATTTTAGAAAACAAAATATCATCAGGGCCTTCCCACCAAATGTTTTGGGACAAAGAGGAGACACGGAACAAAAAGCCCTTTTATCTGGATCTCGGAGTGGCACAAAAAAATAAAAGCAGCGGTTGTATTTGTAAATAGATGGCAGGTAGAAGTTTGTAGGTGTATTCAACGGTTTAAAAAGTTTTTTTTTGGAATCGAACTTATAGCACGAAAAAAAAATCTACACGATGCACCTTTCAAAATTCCCACTGCAATTTTATACGTTAGATTTTACTGTGCTTTTAAAATTGCAAGCAAAATGTTGGTAGTATAACAATGTCATTTTATCCTCCAAATTGTCATTTATTCAGATGACAATGCATTTTTTTAAGTTTCAGGGGATTTCATAACAAATATAAGTTAAATACCTACTATGGGACTATTA
This sequence comes from Agrotis exclamationis, assembly GCA_950005045.1. Lineage (NCBI taxonomy): Eukaryota > Metazoa > Arthropoda > Insecta > Lepidoptera > Noctuidae > Agrotis > Agrotis exclamationis. Next base: position 11,052,628 of record OX465432.1, read on the forward strand.
ATTATTCTGTGCTATGGGTGTGAATTACTGTAGTGTTCCATTTGTAGTTTATATACCCAATAACCTCATTGTATTCAATAAAAAAACAACCACAAAAAAGGGTAAAATAACCTACAAAATAACTTTTCTTTCAGAAGTCGGTGCCTTTGTTTTTTTTTCATTTCATTGTTTTTTTGCCACCGACTTCTGAAAGAAAAGTTATTTTGTAGGTTATTTTACCCTTTTTTGTGGTTGTTTTTGAAGGCGGTTACATTTTTTTTGAAAAAGTTTTTTGTTTTACTCTTTTTAGTTTAAATATTCAACTCAAATTCTTGTCAAATAAATCATTCTCTCTCAAGTGCACAATAAGCTAATAAAATTCCCTATCTCAAAAACTACTGAACCGATTTTGATGAAACTTGCAGTATTCCGTAAGTTGAACAATACTTAGTACAACAAAAAAAGAATTACTTAAATCGGACTTGTAGTTCCAGAGATATGCGAACACAAACTAAATCAGTCGATGCCTACTCCAAGCCGTTGAGGAGTTGTACCTTCCATCATCAGCTCATCCACCTGAAATGATGATTATCAGATGCAAATACTTGAACAGCTTTAGAAAATATATGAAAATGGTACTATGTGCCTATAAAATTTGAAGGTTGCCCTCGATTTCCCTGGGATTCCATCATCAGATCCTGACCTGATGATCATGGGACCAATTGGAAAGTATACCCTTTCAAACAAAAGAAAAATTTTCCAAATCGGTCCAGGCGTCTTCGAGAAATCGGGGAACATAAATAAAAAAAAAAAAAAAAAGATTCCGACGAATTGAGAACCTCCTCCTTTTTTTGAAGTCGGTTAAAAAATACATGCAAGAACATATTCATCAAATAAGTGCAGGCCATAGAGTTAAGAAACCACCAAAAATTGGCTTTAAATGAAAATCACAACAGATTCAGTAGGTATTCACTTGCTCAAAGCATATTATGTACTTACATCTAACCCTCTTCCTTTTCACGTGGCCTATTTACTAGGGCTATACAACCCAACACAAAACAGAATATCCCCAAGCAACAAGTGTCTTTTACGCAAAGTAAAAGACCACAAAAACTCCGAGCAGGTAGCTTATGCGAGGGCCAAACCATTTAAAACCATACCAAGTAACCAATAGGACCGGTTTTTCTTCATCATTACGAATAGCTTCCAAAACTGGCTTCGTTAGTCGATTTTGATCCCTATCAAGATAGCTTTAGTTACGTTTCATGGAATCGACAACCATGCCATACCACTTAGCTTCGTTTGTAACTCACCCCTGCCGAGATTTGAAAAGGATCAAGCATTTATTTATACATACCAGATAGGCATGGCTATTACTCGTATTACTCGTATAATAAAATCCTTCGAACTGAAATATAGTCGAGATGAAAACTAGTATTTTTAGACCCTGATTAAGCAATGACAGGTTTTCGAATGCTGCAGGCTATAGGAGTTCTCGCGAATATTTTTTTTGTAGCTACGTACGAAGCACCCTATTTTTGTACGTTATATTTATACCTAATTATGAAATTAACTGATGATGATAATAATGATGATATTATGAGATGAGACCAAAGTGGCAGCTAAATTGAACGAACTCACAATTCACAAACCTAATTTCACGTAGGTACGTACTCGACAAGCATTTTTTAAGAGAAAATCTATAAAGACTAGCGCTATTGATAGATTTGTTTTTATTATAAGTAGGTAATTATTGCAGAAAAAAATACAAACAAATGGTTGACCGTTATGTCTATCTTGGCCATATCCTTTCCTTTGGCAAGGAACACCAAACAGCGGAGATTTCGTGGGCTGCATTCAGCAAATTGGACGACATCCTGAAAACAGCTAAAATTCCATAATGCCTGAAGACCCGTCTCTATAATCAGTGTGTTCTGCCCACCATGACGTACGGTGCTGAGACGTGGACGCTCTCACAGGAGGCTGTGTACAGACTCAGAGTAGCACAGAGAGCCATGGAGCGTTCCATGCTCGTCATAAAACTAATAGACCGAGTTCCAAACGTCGAAGTCCGGAGACGAACGAAGGTATTCAATATTGGTAATCGAGTTATGGAACTCAAATGGAGTTGGGCAGGACACCTGGCAAGGCGCGGTGACGGCAGGTGGAGTAAAGCTGTGACAGAGTGGCGTCCAAGGAATGGAAAAAGAAGTGTTGGTCGTCCAGCGGCGAGATGGGCAGAGACATTGTTGCCATTGCGGGAGTGTCCTGGATGAGGCTGGCACAAGGCCGTAGAGCTTGGCAAACAAAGAGAGGCCCAGCAGTGGGTAAGACGGGCTGTGGATGATGATGATACAAGCTAAGGATTTTCATAATTCATTTAGGTATAAATAGGTAAACGTAAATCACTGTAATATAAGGCATGACCTTAATTAAATTGTTTTAGAATATACAAATACCTAGCGAGTTATAATAATGACTACCGCCTGTGCCTGTGTGGTAATCAAACGTTATAGGTAGGTACCTATTATAACAGTTACTTTTACTTTCCTAAGGAAACTGCTAACTACGAGTCGAGTCGTGTTAGATTCTTAGCTAGACTACCGCAAACATTGAGGGCCTATTCTATACCTAGGTTAATACCTATATAATATTAAAATAATATTACCTATAACCAAAATAACTGGTGTGCTTGAAAATGCTCGTCCTAGCTTGCTAGGCATTTGTTTCATTCTCTTTATTCGATTAGCACCAATCTAGATCTATTACAAACCGAATACAGAATACTAGAATGACTTGATTACATTGACTTCGAATCGTAAATAACTTGTAGGCACGGTTGGTCATGTTCATTTTATCGGTTTCGAGAATAAGTCCCCGTCTTGCAACTTTAGTAGCTACATCACGCGGGTGCACGCAAGTCACAGCAACTGGTTTTACTTATTTTCCGTATCTTGTAATTATGTTGGCAAGAACATTGACTTAGGCGGAAAATAACCGCTCTTGTGATCACTACGCCAGAAACTAATTGAAAAATATAGTTCTATAATGAAAAGTTATGGCAATACACAATTCATAAAGCTTAAACGTGGGTAATTGTTGAGTTCTCGGAATAAACGCTGTGACAATTATCCCCATTATCCCAGTCACAAATAAGTATAATTTATGAGTTTTGTGAACTATTCAGGCTTAGGTAGGTATATAACTTTGTTTGGCATTTGTCTTACAAATAATAAAGTTTGAAATTCCTACTTTCCTTGAGTAAGGTACCTACATGGTTACTGTTATTGCATTGCAAAAAATAATAAGTAAAAGTCCTATTTTTTGAAGTTCAAAATGCTTTTTTCTCGGATAACCAAAATATTTTTTAAGATACAAACAAACAATAAAAATGTGTTCACAGCCACCTAGTAATAAACGATGGGTTTTATAATTTGATTTAGTAAACATACTATAATGTAAATAACAGTGTTTTGATGATTGTATATGTATTTATAAGCAACTTCGTTACTAGGTAGGTATTTATTGTTCATACCTAATAGATAATACCTACGTTATCTGATTTACTGCTTCGGGTAGTAGGTATTATACCTACCTATTATTTTATTGTAAATGTAGAAATTCGGTAGGCACTTATTATTTACGTTGGTAAATAGGTACATAATTTAACAAATTATTGGACATACTTTGCTAAATAGGTTGGTTCATGGAAATCATGGACCACGTTTTGATAACCAAAAATTGTGTCTTTTTTCGTAGTATTCGGTATAATTTTTGTTATATGTGAAGGTACAATGTTTTCTAGAATTTTGTACTTGTAGGTAGCGGTAGCTATAGTTTATTGTCTTGTTTTCACATTTGAAGTTTGAACAACATGAATTTTGGGTAATAAGCTTGGAATCTATGATTTGAATCTATCGGGTACCTATCGAATTTTTAGAGTAAAATAACTACGTTTTAAACAAGTATGCAATATTAACAACTAGGTAAGATTTTACGAGTAAACTGAGCGCAGTAAAAAAAACTGCCGGCATCAATGATATTATAAGTAAAACTTATAATATCATTGGCCGGCATGACTTGTCATAGCTAGGCACTTTTACGGAAGATAAAGTACCATCGATGTGTGGGCACAGATTCAACAATGACAAAAAAAATAATAGAATTACTATAGTGTAATCAGATATGACAACGTACGATAAGTTAATCTTTCAAATAAAAAAATCAAACATACCTTCAAGAACAGATCACCAAAGTCGTACAGCGCAGACTGATGCATTATGGCAGTAGACATCATGCAAAACCAACTCGACACTTAATCCAGGTTTTAGTGTTATTTCTCGTATCAAAAATCTGCAAACTGACTGATCCACTGAAGCACGAATTTGTAAGGTCGACGAACTCACTGTAATTTTTAGGTTATCCGAAGAAAAGTTCACGATATTTTTGACGAGAATTTTATGAAAACCTTTATAAATATAGTCCTTGTAATAATCTAGTAAAATCGTTGCGTTTTTGTTTTGTCGTTCGGTGACCACAGATTGTGTCCGAACTAGTTGGCCAGGGGCAGTGTTTGTTTTTTATTGTGCCCTCCACAATTGAGCCAGATCAGTATTTTTGAACACAATTTCGCAATCGTTGCGAAAATGTACAAAACAGTCCTTTGTTTCGAAATATCTCCTTCACTTATTTGGCGTCTATACGGAAATTCACAGATTTTGGTCAAAATTCTGCGCGAACTGTCACGAAGTCAACTTTTATGATAAAAACTCTTTTTAGATTATCGACTGTATACTCCAAAACTTTTTAATTCTGGCCGTATAAATCGTGAGATAAAAAAATAAATCGCAGAGTTAACGTCCGCGCAAGACGCACCACACGTACATTCCGTATCACGCTTGCTCGCGCACTGAGCTGAGTTCTTGTTGTTTTCGCCTTCGCCCGTGAAACGCCGGCAGCGGGCGGGTGGATTTTGTTTTCAAATCAAACAGCACGATCACGTTTTGGAGCGAGATTCGTATACGTTCGGGTGAGTTCGGCAATATTCGGCTGTGTGTTTTGTTGTTGCTCCGCCAGCCAGCCAGTCCGCGACCGCGAAGTCCCTCCATCCCGCCATCATGCCATTCCTGCCCGCCATCAGTCAAACAAAAATTTCGTCAGTTATCTTTTTACCACATTTACCCCTTTTTTAACCGACTTCTAAAAAAGGAGGTTACTCAATTCGACCGTATATATTATATGCTTTTTTTATGCTTGTTCGCGCAGAACTTCGTCGTTTATGAACCGATTTCGATGATTCTTTTTTGTTGGAAAGAAGATATTTCAGAGGTGGTCCCATGATAAGGAAATCAAGGTCTGATGATGGAAGACCAGAGAAATCGAGGGGAACTTTCAAAAATCGTAGGGGCGACTAGGGCGTTTGTAATTTTTTTCATTAAGAATTTTAAAGCACTACAATTTAATAAAGGTTTGGAGTTGATCTGATGGTGGAGCCGAGAGACAGTCGAAGGAACTTCTCAACGTTTCAGAGCACCTATCTAGTGTTTGAGCTTGATTAATTTGTACTGATAAGAACTTTACACCTAGATGGGTTGTAACTATCATTAAGGGTCTGATGATGAAGTCGAAGGACAGTTCAGGGAACTCCTAAACGGTTTACAGTAGCGACCTTTTGTTTGGACTTAATTCATTTATATTGATGAGAACTTTACATTAAGATGGGTTGTAACTGTCACTAGGGGTCTGATGATACCGCAGTGGTAGACGCCCACGGCGTCGGACGTCGTAAGACGATCTCCGGCCACCGTAGGCGCGGGCATGCGGGCGCCCGGAGTAAGGGGCAACTCGCCGCCCGACCATGGACCACGCCCGGATCGACGGCGCGTTGTGTTCCACGCGCGCCTCAAAGAGCGTCAGCAAGATGACGGGGCCCCCCTCTAGAGGGCCAAAGCCTGCCGTGGTCGCGGGACTTATTCCATTACCGAGACCCTGGAACGTAAAGGGCTAATGAAGGACACCGTGGATTTTAGTCAGTACAAGTCTGACAGTCCCTCCCGCCCTGCCCTGTGCGGGAGGACTCATTTGATGATTTTACCACGCTAAAAAAAATGGAGTCTGATGATGAAGACGAAGAACTGTTCAGGGAACTCTTCAACGGTTTACAGCAGCTACCCTATATTTGGACTTCATTTATTTAAATTGATAAGAACTTTGCACCCATATGGGTTATTGTTCGATGCAGTATACCTGCCATTATTGGTTCAAAAAAAACATTTAGTTTCGTTCAGTACCTAGTTTTTATTTTCTGAGCATTTTTAGCTTATTGTGTGCACGGCGGGCGATGATTGTAACCGGTGCTACGGATAATAAAATTCTAGTGCATTATGTAAGAAAATTAAGTATTTTATAAGAATTTTGGTTGAATATTGATACTAAAAAGGGTAAAATAAAAAACTTTGTCAAAAAAAAATTAACCGTCTTCAAAAACGACCACGAAAAAGGGTAAAATACCTACCAAGTAACTTTTCGTCCACTTTACCTACCAAGTGCATTACAGAGCCATTTTTCTTATTTCCATGCAGTAACATTGCTAAATTAATTAAAACTTGTTAATATTTGACAACTATGTGCGACGTTGCCAACTTTCAGAATATGCGCTCTTAATACATTTAAACGTAAAAAAGACAAAAAATATAGGTAGGTACCTAATGAATCTTTATTAAACGTCCTAGAATAACACGCAGGGTGGTTTGAAGTTTGAAGCGGCCGGCCCCGAGAAAAGAATTACCCAATGTAAAGGTATTTTCGACTTAGGAAAGTTAATGATTCGTTCTTAAGTATCTATTTATCTCGTACAAGGAATTTACCTTAAAATTTTATTACTATCTCCAACAATTTGCAAATCGCTATAATTATTATTATCGCTTAGCTAAAGGTGTACCTACACAAATGGACAGCCACTCTGCAGACTATTGAAATCCAACCAAGTAACCATGATTAATTGTTTTTTTATTATTTATATTATCTGTGCAGACAATAATTGACCATTTATGACTTTAACAGTTAAAGTTAATTTTACACTTTTTAGCGAGGAAGTCAGAAGGGATACTAATATGAGTAGTTGAAGACCTGCACAAAAACTTGCGATTTTAGATCTGGTTCCACCAATCGAGGTTTCTGCCAGTCACCCAAGCAAGTAGGTAGCGACCATAGTCATAAGCGGAGATTAACGCTTCAAGTACAGTAACACCATGCGTGGGTGTTGTTATGAAACTTGGAGATGTCCATGGCCATAGTTGAACAATGTGACAAGCAACATAATGTAGTTGATGACATATCCATTGATTGCTGTATGTCACAATGCCATCTGAAAAAGCGATTATTTAAAATCCCCAGTTCTTAAAGAGGCTATTCCCAGAAAATCAAATTACGGGCGTTATACCCATTATAATAAATACTTTGCAAAGTGTACTTATCATTACTTAATGTCTTAAGTACTTAGTTAGGTACCTAGCATGTCTCCTGGTTGAACTGAGAAAAGAGTCACATGTTTTTTTCCCTTGCTTTTTAAAAAAAAAAGTTTAGTGAGCAGAACACTGCAGAACATTCATTAACAAAATACCTTTAATCTAGACACGATCGTGCATGATGTAGCCTTTCCATTTCTCATCATAATCGTATCAGCCGTAGGATATCCACTTCATTTCCAACATGACTAATTCTGTGCGATCAATTTCTCACCATGAAAAGTTTTCCAGATCCTAATGCAAGGTCGCTTATTCTCTACAACGTATCCAATCCTTTATCGGACCGCGTCCTCGTCTCTGGAACAACTTTTTATTATAGCATTCGTGGTTGCAAACCCGTTTGACGGTTTTAGTGTTATGCGCTATGTTGCACCAAGCCAAAGGAATCGGAATCAAGCCTTGAGTGCCCACAGCCCTTACATTGTGGGAAGAATGAAACTATACAAGCACATAATTGTGTGGACGATACGCTTTATGCGAGGTGTGAGGATTGTGGAAAGAACTTGTTTGTTTGTTTACTTGTAGGTGGTTTTCTATGAAATTCTCGGACTGTGTAAACGTTTGGTTCCTGACTAGTTCGTATCAGGGGTACTATTATTTAAGCACGAAACCTGTGGCTTCGGCCGACGTTTCAGACTTTCCTTTAGTAATGATACGTACTAAAAATTGACAACATGATTGGACAGTTGTCTCGACTCCCGACATGTCAGACCCGACTTATCAATTCAGAACTAATAGGGAGAAGAGTTCACTAAAAAGTTTCGGCCCGGGCCCATATTTTCGTTGCCAGACTTGGAGAGTAGGCGAGGTCTGCATTAATGACACTTCTTGACCAGTTGTACTGCCTCTTTGCTCAACTTTTTAGACCATTGTTTGAGTATTTCCTAGGCAGTTCGAGACCACTGTCCACTTTTGCGGTGATCCATACACTACTTTCTTCAAGTTTTCTGTTTTGGTCTTGTAGATAATAATAATATTATTACCTAATTATTTATAATTATCGACTCTGTGGCTTACTAAAATACTAAACCTTGCATTCTTAAGGCAAGTTTCAAAACAACAAGATTCTCAAATCACTGCAGAAATGTAGACACCAGGGATTCACAGTACGATGTTATCAGTAAAAAGGTGGGTGCTTACTGTCCATTGTCCTCCTAGATATAATCAACTATTATAAGACACACGCCACAATATATGGGGATGTCGGCTCTTTACAGGGAACCACGCACGTGGTGATTCTTTCTCGTTCTTCAAAACTCAAACTATTCCATAATAAAGTGGCGAGAAAGGAAACCGTTACACTCATTAAAATTAAGTTAATAAAGTAACTGGAGCTTATCACAGGAAATAATGCCGACAAAATAACAACGCACCTAACTAGCTTTATATTTAATCTGCTTACATTATTATTGTGACCCGCAATCAACTTCCTGTAAGTATTTTAATTAATACATTTGTTTCTCTCGAACATTTTTAAATTATTAAAATGATGACTTATCTAGGAAGGTCGGGTTATAAGTTAAGACCTAGACCCGGAAAAGAAAGAAATATAATATTTCTACAAATATAATATTGCTGGCTGAAGGCTGGCATTCTCTCATGGGAAATATTTTGAAAGTCGAGCTGAAATATAAACTGGGGCGATGTGTTTAGGGGTCTCTTGGTTATAAGTAATTCCACTAGTACGGGGTTATTTCGTTCTTTCTCATTTTCTCATAAGTAAGCTCTTCCCCACTTCTTATAAGTTTAAGCATTTTGTAAACTACGTCATTTTCATCGAACTATTGTGCTTGCATTGCGAAAATTGGCTTCCTCTACAAAGTTATGTTTGTGATAATAATATATGTGTGTGGTAAGTACTCCAATTTATTTCACAATGTTTCGCAAAAACAAATCCTTATTTCAGCTTTTGGTGACGTATTCTAATAGCTCTGATCTAATATTAAAGTGAACTGAATGTTGCATCACACATATGAAAAATAATATAGTAGGAACAACAGTGTTTAATATATTAATCACACTTGGTTTAAATTTGAAATGACAGAATCAAAAACCATAGTTGTTGTCCGTTTTCCTGTTAATATCCCTGAATCTCTTAGACTGTAGTTATTTGAGGAGGAATAAGAATAATTGGGAAAGTTTCAAGTATGAATATGGCTAATTAAGTATAAAGGAAGGGCAATTATACGACGATAGGACTATATGAAGGATGATGTGTTTGGAAAAGACCGGACTACTAAAATGACAAGTAGGTATTAGAAAAGTATGGAGGTAAAAGATATACTGCATCGACATCTGTCTAGAGGCCTTAGATTCAAGGCATCCACAGCATTGTCCGGTTAAGCAGCGCCACCTCCCGAAGCCATTAAAAAAAAAATTTCGCCGACTCCAAATGAAGAGCAAGCGTTTGATGAGTCACAAGTAGGTTAAAAACTTGGTAGAGTCGGGAGTGTAGCACAAGTATGTATATTTTTACTAAATCGTAGTCAAAATATTCAATCTAATTTATTCACGGAACCCAACGTCACCACAAATGTTTGTTGTGCGACCGTCTTTATATATTATGGGTCAGTGTCATGTGTCGGTCACGTAGTGCTTACTCCTAAACTTATGGCGCTTGGTAATACAATACATTGTGTGCAAACACTAGCTGATACCACTGTTGACAAAGCTATACTTACACCCAACATTAATGAATCAGCACAACGCTATTATTTCATATTGAACCTTGGAATTAATCAATGACACAATCTCCTCATTTGTTTTCAAAATTAAGATTTGAACGGACAGCATATAATTTAGAGAGCCATTAGTATACACATACGTAATGGTTTGATAGGTCGAGAATTCGAGATATATTTGTATTCGTTTCATACATAACACTTTGCAATTAAAATGATAATCTCGATCCACTCACACACTGAACTCATTTTATTTTCAAAACTAGTTTATCATTAGTGGAGAAAAATAAACTTGAGATCTAGTGCCAACAAATACTGTAGGTAATGGTATTTCTATTAGGAATAAGGTTCACTATTTAAGTACCTAAAAGCCTCTAATTTGTATGTGTCTGAGTCGTGATTACCATAAATAAATAATTGTTAACAGAATGTGTTTACAATAGGTTCTAGTGAGGTTTAAGTTTATATCTCTCTACTGCCCTAAACCTTACCGTAAACATTTATTTCGGCTCAATAAAATAAAGGAATAATATATCAGGTACCAAAAGCTTAGGGACGACCCTGAATATTTTAACAACACTTCCTCTAAAAGTAAACAATAAACTTTACAAAATGTTACCTACTCGTAAAACGGTACCGTATTTTTACAAAACAATTTCCTTTGACCTAAAAGCAACTTCGTATATTTTTACATAAATAAAGGAACTAATTTTAAACAATAGGCTTGTAATGGTATTTTTTCCAAAAAGAAAGACCCTTACTTTTTTTTATTTCGTTCTAAAACCTAAGGGCCATGGACATCAATGGGGGTACGGGCAACAGATCGTGGTGTTTATTTTAAACCAACTTCTAAAAAAGGAGGTTACTCAATTCGACCGTACACCTGTAGGCTTTTTTTATGTTTGTTCGCGCAGAACTTCGTCGTTTATTAACCGATTTCTATGATTCTTTTTTGTTGGAAAGAAGATATTTCAGAGGTGGTCCCATGATAAGGATATCAAGGTCTGATTATGGAAGACCAGAGAAATCGAGGGGAACTTGCAAAAATCGTAGGGGCGACTAGTGCGTTTGTAAGTTTTATCATAAAGAATTTTAAAGCACTGCAATTTAATAAACGTCTGGAGTTGCTTTGATGATGGAGCCGAGAGACAGTCGAGGGAACTCCTCAAGAATTCACAGCAGCTATCTTGTATTTGAGTTTGATTAATTTGTAGTGATAAAGACTTTATACCTAGATGGGTTATAACTGTCATTAAGGGTCTGATGATGAAGACGAAGGACAGTTCAGGGAACTCCTTAACGGTTTACAGTAGGTACCTTGTGTTTGGACTTAATTCATTTATATTGATGAGAACTTTACATCAAGATGGGTTGTAACTGTCATTAGGGGTCTGATGATGAAGACGAAGAACTGTTCAGGGAACTCCTCAACGGTTTATAGCAGCTACCATGTATTTGGACTTCATTTATTTAAATTTGCACCCATATGGGTTATTTGTCGATGCAGTATACCTGCCATTTGGTCCCATAAAAATCAATTAGTTTCGTTCAGTAGTTTTTAGCATTTTTAGGGTTCCGTAGCCAAATGGCAAAAACGGAACCCTTATAGATTCGTCATGTCTGTCTGTCTGTCTGTCTGTCTGTCTGTCCGTGTATGTCACAGCCACTTTTTGTCGAAAGTATAAGAGCTATCCTGTTGAAACTTGGTAGAAAGATGTATTATATGAACCGCATAAGGATTTTCACACAAAAATCAAAACAAAACAAATTTTGGGGGTGCCCCCCATACTTAGAATTGAAACTCAAAAAAAAAAATTTCACCAAACCCATACGTGTGGTGTATCTATGAATAGGTCTTTAAAAATGATATTGAGGTTACTAACATCATTTTTTTCTAAACTGAACAGTTTGCGCGAGAGACACTTCCAAAGTGGTAAAAAGTGTGTCCCCCCCCGTAACTTCTAAAATAAGAGAATGATAAAACTAAAAAAAATATATAATGTAGACCTCAACCAAAACTACCAACGAAAATTGGTTTGGATGAGATACAGTTAGCAGTTTTTGAGATATAGTACATTTTCAAAAACCGCAAATATAACTTTGCCATTCATACAAATACTATGAAAAACAAAGTTATTTTTATTGTTTGTGTATATTACTTACTAATCTCAATATAATTATGTCTCTAATCTATGCTTGCTGCTACGGAACCCTTCATGGGCGAGTCCAACTCGCACTTGGCCGGTTTTTTGACTTATTGTGTGCACGGGCGATGTTGTAACCGGTGCTACGGATAATAAAATTCTAGTGCATATGTAAGAAAATTATGTATTGGACAAGAATTTGGGTTGAATATTTAAACTAAAATAGGTAAAATAAAAACTTTTTCAAAAAAAATGTAACCGACTTCAGAAACGACCACGAAAAAGGTTAAAATAACCTACCAAATAACTTTTCTTTCGGAAGTCGGTGGCAAAAAATTTAATGAAATAAAAAAGCAAAGCCACCGACTTCCGAAAGAAAAGTTATTTGGTAGGTTATTTCAACCTTTTTCTTGGTCGTTTTTGAAGTCGGTTACATTTTTTTTTGAAAAAGTTTTTTTGTAGTAGCTAATAAATATTCCCAGCAATACGAAAAGAGAGGATAGCGAAACTGTATAAAGAAAATAAAGCTGTTTTTATCTAAATCTTATTAGCTTTTGCTTGTGGTCTCAGATGCATAGCCCGCGGAATCGGTATATTTATTGCTCAGTTATTGCTCATTGCAGATGCATCTCGTTGGCAACAATGTAACTTCATTATTTTGATGGTTAGCACTTTGAGGTGTATATTATTCCGACTTTAATCCTTTATTTAGCGTAGTATTTTATTAGTGCTGGGAATATTTTAAGTGAATTGAATTTCATATTCAGAGTTCTAAAGAGCAAATAAGAAACGGATCATTTTAATTTCTTCATTTTTATTTTGTGCTATAAAGTAGGTAGATGTAATTACTTCTACCTACTATATATTAGCACATAAACGAAAAATTGAAACGTAGGTACTATAAATATAGTACGTTTCAATAACCTATAATTAATCCTCTATAAATTCGTTTTGCTTGTCAAGTGCATTTTTAGTTCCTTCTAAATTGGTTTAACACTGAAATGTACACTCAAAATTGATATTGCCTTGAGAAAGGCCTCACTCTTTATTACACTACTTCTTAGCTATTCTATTTGAGTAATTATGGAGTACCTATACTAAATATTTAGAATTATCAATGATTTCAAAATATTCATTTGCCAGTCGACACTTACCGGTGTACACACATTAATGTGTTCGAGTCGCGATAAAGAACAAAGGTGACATTGTCATTCATGTTTACCTGATATCCTTACATTACCACCATTATAATTTACGACTCAACTTATTGCTATTTTATTACTTTATTTTACTGAAATGATGGTCAAGCTGTGTACCAAGAATTTTCACTTGTTTTTTGTAACAATCAAATGTAAAGTATATGTAGAATACTTAATCGTTCTCGTAAAGGACAATTCATTGTTTTACGCGTATAATTTAGTTTAGGAGCGGTCTTAAGAATTATTTTTTAAGTCAGCCTAATACATATAAAAGAACCTTTTTACCAGTCAGTTACGGAATGCTACGCACATTGGCAGCATGAATTGGCTGCATCTATGTGTAGAACTAGCGATTTTCTTTACTTTATGGCTCAGAATCTTCTGCAGCGTGCTCGCTACTACAGCGCTGTACAATTCACGGCAGACTTTTCCAATAAACACGTCTCTTGGCATGCAGATAGCAATCACATAATGGTGTTAGTAACGAAAGTGGAAGCTGCTGCCCTTCCTCCGGATATCATTATTTCCTCTTACGAAACCAACGGGAAGTCTCAGGTGGTTTACACTCACAACCGACAATAAGATGAAGATGATTGTGGTCATAACTTAGCATCTAATCAACCTCAGTAACTAATACAATAGGAAATATTCTAATCGGTTTAATTTGATGATAGATTGACTTAGATTGTATAGAATTGCGTCCATTGAAAATTAATGCCAAGTATAACTAAGATTCCATTGTACTAATTTGTTTTTTGGTCGGTGCAGGTACAACATATTCCGATGGAAGCAGGGTGCGACTGTGGGACTTATTCGTCAACTCGCGCGCAATTAACTCGCTCGCTCGAGCGAGTTGGCACATTCCGATTTTAATTATTTTTGTTGTCGTCAACTCGCGACTAGAGCGAAAAATGGTACAGTCATCTATAAAAGTGTTATAATAAATTCAATATAGAAACCTACTTTATAAGTATAAGGCGTTGTACGATTTGAATATGAAATAAAAGAAATGTAGTTTTTAACCGACTTCCAAAAGGAGGAGGTTCTCAATCCGGATGTTTATATACTTATATGTATACATATTTGTTTTTAATGTTTGTTCGGGCATAACTCCGTCGTTTACCAACCAATTTGAAAAAAAATGTTTTTTTTTGTTAGAAAGGGGTATACTTCCCGAATAGTTCCATTAAAATTTTACCGAAATCGGACTAGCACTTTTTGAAAAATCAACAAAAACCTAAAAAGTTTTCAACATTGTCTACACCGATTACTCCGAGGTTTCTGGTCCGATATCGATGATTTTTTTTTGTTCGATACAGTATATCTGCCATTTGGTCCCATAAAATTTTCGTTTAGTTTGGTGCAGTCATTGACTTATACAGTATGGACAATTGGACAGGCCCTGCCAAACAACGAAAATGGCACCAGTTTCAAAAAAGTTTAAAATGACCTACAAAAAAATTTTTCTTTCGAAAGTCGGTGAAAAAAAGTCAATGAAATTAAAAAGCCGACTTTCGAAAGAAAAGTTTTTTTGGAGGTTATTTTGAACTTTTTTGTGGGAACACACATCAGTAACATTTTTTTTTGAAAAAGTTTTTTTACTAGGTATATTCTGTATTTATAATTTACAACATTAAAAAACTGCTCATATTATGTTACCTACATTTTGAAGATTATCAACAATATCACATTTTTTAAAGATTTTGGTTAATAACCTAGTATGTAACATGACTTAAACTAAACAAATATAACAAAGTAAAATCAACAATATAAAAAAAATATGAGTATACCATTTGGCTAATTATTAGGGTACATATTTGAATATCGAAGATCAAAATATCTACGCTTATGTATAATATCGATGTTCAAAACATCGAAAATGAAAATATCTAACGAACATAAAATCGAAAATTAAAAGACCCCGCCATCCTCTTCGTGTCAGGTTACTTTAAACCTTGCAAACAGAAATAGGAGCCCCGCGAAGCGGGGTTACGTCGACTTACCTTGATAGGTGGTAATCAGCAATTTGACTAAGGATGCAAAAGCAAGTCCGACTTTTTATCCGGTTTCTGACCGATATTTCAACTAGTAGATATTTTTAACGTAGATATTCTGAACTTAGATATTATGAACTTCGATGTATTAAACGTTGATATTTTGAACTTAGGCATAATGTCATTCGATATTTTGAATCATTCGACATTTTAATCAATCGACATTTCAATCTTCGACGTTTTAAGCGTAGATGTAACATTTTTCGATATTTTGTTACAATCGATACTAAAATTTTCGATGTTTTGAACATCGATATTTTAAGTATGTACCCTATTATACATAAAATCATTGAGTAATTTCGCCAAATGGTAACTTAACAAAAGCTTTTCTTTGGTCAGAAAGATTCGAACCGCGAGCAGTATTTCACCTCTAAGACGACCTCCTGACAATCAGTTAACCTACTCTATACGTTTCATGTCTTAAACATGTGAAGTAGGTTCAATTAAAATAAATGTTAAATTTATAAAAACACTTTTGTAGACGACTGTAAATTTTCGCTCAGTCGCGAGTTGACGACAACAAAAATAATTAAAATCGGAATGTGCCAACTCGCTCGATCGAGCGAGTTAATTGCGCGCGAGTTGACGAATGAGTCGACTGTGGAGCCTCATCTCAAACTCACACCCACCTCCTGTCATGTACTTTGGTTAAGTCTCCCATCACTTTAACCTGTTCGAAGCCACTACTAACACCAATGTGGCAGAGTTTAAATCAAAGCTATTTTTTTAGTTATAATTATATTAGGAATCATCGACTCAACGAAGAAGAATATTCTTTTATTTTCAAACTACAAATTAGATATTAATAGAATAAAGTGTTAAAACAGACGTAGTGATGACGTCAAGGCTCTTCTGATTGATAAAATTTTACAACGTGTCTGCAATTCAATTTGATGACAACAGCTTGCAATTAATATCATATAAATTTTTGGATTGCTCATGCATTTAAGTACCTATTGCTTTTGGTAAATGATGCGTATTTGCTTCAATGTTCATGTATTTTTTCGATTACCTACGTATTGTACAATAATGTTCGTTCGTCACTAGATTCTATGAGATTTTCATAGCATACATAATATTGGAATGAGATTCAATAGAAGTTGCGTTTAATAAAATATTATTGCCGTAAGTACCTATGACGTATCCAAACATTAGTTGAGAGAGTATCTGGGTGTATGGTTGAACAGAGGCGACGTACAACTCGAAATACAGAAAATGTAGTCTTATCAAGCCATTTGAACTAAGCACCTATTGTCTAATTTGTGTGCAATTGAGTTCACCCTAACATTACACGCTCGTAGTAACTGTGTAATGTTTTCAACATTGTGTGAAACAATATGCGGGCGCGACGTTCTTATCATCGAAAGCATTGCAGTGTGCAATTCAGAGCGATACCCGATAATAATTATAGTTTTACATACTTATGTAATGAACCTAACATAACAAATAGCGCAATCAACTTTAACACATTCGTAAATAATCATTTGCATTCTGCGTGTGCGCAATGATAACGTAGGTATGTTGTTTATTCACAAAACCTCGTGTAGTCGGTTGTTCTCCTTCAAAGACTGGTATCATTCATAGGGTATAAATTTATTAGCTTGAAGGATTAATAGAATTGCATCGACAGAAAGATGACACACGAATTTTATTTCTTTGTCCTAAAACTTAGACTTCAACCTTCAACGGCCCTGTTTCCTTGAACTTAAGTGACATATTCACGACATTTTTGCCATGTTATGATAAGGATGAATATTGCCCATTTGATGAATATCACAGTAGAAGCTGCTTGCCAGTTTTGGGCAGTATGCTAACTTTACATTGCCGGAACACTTCGCCATGATTAAATGCTGAATGGCTGATGTTTTCCGACAACGGTTCATGAACACTCGTTTACTAGATCTAATCAGGGTCTTGCGTACAATGTGCGTTCTGAGAACATAATATCAGGAATTGTATTTTTATGTTTCTGTGAAGTTGGAGTAACGTACATGGCCCTCATATGGCACCGAACATTTGTGGATCGAATTGTCTTGTCTTGTGAAAAAAAATTCTTTAGTAAAATCTATGATGGGACTTCTATCCCCAAATCAAAAGAAACCAGTTGTCAAGGTGCGTCAAGAGCAACAGGTAAGTCCACAATATTTTAATGATAGATCATTATGAAGTACATTAATTCACCTATGATGAAGGTGCAATGATAAGCTTATTATTGCACGACACGTGGGGCGGTGCGTGCTCCGGTGAACAGACTTCCTTGCACTATTAACGTGTATGATATCACTGCAATCATTCATTAGCATCGAGCAAACAAAGGTAAAATTGTTGTTGCATTTCACAGATTATAACTTGGCCATTGGCTCGAAATAAACCTTGTAGGGGGATTATTTATAAACGAAAAAGGACGAGAAATAAACCAAAAAATATGCGACGTTCTCGTATATCTGTAAAATGTGCAGAAAGTTATAAATAAATTGTAGAATTGCAAGAACCAGTTAAACTTGAATGATAAAATTATGACCGTTCCCAGCAAAAGCGACGTGCGATTTGTTGGACATATGTATGAGCTCCAAATTAGGTAAATTTTCTGATGAAGATGTTGATGTAGAAGGAGGCTCTAAAAGTCAAAGGTTGTTCAACCTGGCCTTCCTTATTTGATCATAGTAGCCAGCCCTATGCCACTCCCTGTATGGTGTATCGGCAGTTTGTAAAGGGCAGCTAAACGATTACCTCGAGACGACGCTGGTGACCTCCTGATTACTGCCGGGTTCTCGTTGCTTGTCCACATTCATAATGGATTAATAATAAAAAAGATGAAAGGCCAACTGAGGCCGGCTATACTTTCAATAGGTGCTTGTGTACGTATTTGGTAGATCAGGAAGCGTGTTTCTCTGTTTCCTGCTGTATCGTACCACGTAGCCGAATAAACAGTGTTCCTTTGTTAGGGCTTGCTAAAATTAGGACTTGCTTCCTCAGAAGTAAGTTATGTAACACTCGCTATTCCGTGTCCGTACTGTCTTACCTATAACATAGACGAAATATGGTGTAACCATTTAATCTGCAACACTTAACTGCATATTATGTCTTCAGAAGTAGCACATTGAACTACTTTTTCTTATTACGAGTGGAGGTAGAATAATAACATACAAGTTATTACTAACGTAGATGTTGCTCAAAAGTAAGTAGGTTACTTAAATTAAATCCACTTGACGTATCAAAGAAAAAGAAGCCAAGTTATAAGAGCTTCCGTATTAGAAAAAGAGGCTATTTATTACGTTAAAGCATTGTCACGTTTTTATTTGTAACGGAGAATCCTTTATATCCCTTTCGAAAACTTAATTTGCAAACAAAATGGCTAATTAGCTGCAATACCGCTCACATCATTATAACCATTGTGTAATAATTACTGAATTACAACATGACCTCAAGTTTGTACTATATTTGTGTATGAAATCGTGTGTCGGCTGCACGCACGAAGCGGCGAGTGTGTGCGAAAAAAACATGGAGTTTACGTGATCCATGCAATTAGTCCCATGCGAGCAATCGTAATCGTTTCGTCACAGACCAGCTTAGTCAACATTTGCTATTAGATAAGGTCCAACTCAACAATAATAATATATTATGTGCTCATAGATTAACGCCAGTCAAAACAATAGTTGGATAGTGCTCTACTAAGAATTTATTTATAGGAACATACCCTTACTTATAATAAACAATGATTAGCAAATGGTTTATTCATTAGCGTTGTGTACGGGTAATCATTGGTTTCTCTAGGTTTTTGTACCTACTTATTTACGAAATTCAGAGAGGTAGGAAAGCTTAGCTTTATTTAGTTTACCTACCTGATCAGTCTGTGTTTCATTTAGGTACACTACCAGAAATGCTCTCTAAAGAATCAGTGTTTCAAATTCACTGTTTATATACCTATGTGGTCTATTTATAGTTTTTAAGCCTGAAATAATGATCAATGAAAAAAACCATGATTCGTATATCAATCATTTCAGCTTCGTTCGTTTGCTTCTTAAATAACATTATAAATACAGAAAAGCATAGCAATCGCCAGTTACCCCACGATATTTCATAATGTATTCGTGCATCATTTAATTCTATGATTCACTGAATTGCCAGAACTGGAGCAGCTTTGAACAAACTTCAGTTTTGTAGGAAAAATCTTCGCGGAATATCTCAGGTCTTAACATGGATATACTTACCCTACTCGTGGCAGACTGGTTACTTTAATTTTATTGTGTTACAAGTCGTTATTGACCCTATATCGAGTGTTCCAAGAAAATATTAGGTTTATCTTGCTTGCTTGAGGCAGAAAGTTATTATTTTTGTTTGTATTATGTCAAGTAAACTGTACAAAAGAATCATTACTGTTTTAAATTGTAATCTTGGCAGACTGCTTGTTTACGTTAATATCTAGCCACGATACTTCATATGCTGGAACGTAATTTAAAAAAAAATAAAGCATTTTCTTACAGAATTACCGATATAATTCTCTAGTCGGAGCGGTTTGCTCGATTGCTCAGGCTGGACGAGGAGGGGACACACCTGGCAAATTATAATGAAGATTCCAATAAGACAATAGTACTGAGCCATTGCAGATTACCTGTTCTGAACATACACGCTTAACGAACGACATTACATCTTAAAAAAAAAACATACATTTGTGGTTCGCTTTGCACGTTATCTTGTTTTGCCTATTCTGCAAGAACAAAACAAGTTACCGTGATAGGAAACGAATCGTATGTAATGCTAATGTAATAAGGTAAATATAATAAATGTAAAATGGCAGATAAGGATTGTTAAGATTACCTTGCCTTATTTCAATTCTCTATACTGTGCCACAGAATACTTAATAGTACTAACTGTGCTGATAAACTTGAGCATTCACTTGTAATGAGCATTCTTGTGAATTTTACATTAGAGAAAAACAAACGAGAGGGTTCTGGCGAGCTTTTTGCCGAGCTAATAGTCAAGTCTGCCATTTTTATTTATAAAGTAAAGTTTTTCGACGACTATCGACTAGGCACTAGAGCGTTCGCTAGAAAGAACGTGAAAATATTCTCAGCAATGTTCGGCTCTCTGCTATGCTTAGCTCTGTACGTTGTTCAGTTCGACAAAATTAAAAACGGGGTTTGCTCAATGTTCTGTTACAAGCGAATGCTCAAGTCTATCAGCACCTTTATGAAAGCTTAATGGCTGATTCACACTAGACATGGCATATCTTTTACTTTCTTTTGGGCAAAATTACATTAAATTGAGAGTGCGGCACACCATACTTCCCAGATTAGTTCATTTTTTTTCTATGGCAAAAGCTTGTGGCAATTAACGTTGCAGAAGACTTATTTAAACCAAAAGATACTTTCATAATCATATTAGACGTACTCTCCCAGGCTCTGGTCTCTAAAGCGAGTTGTTTGATCAATAGTTATGCTAACTATTGTTAAAAACTCAAACATTTCTTAAAAAATATATGGGATTGAACAAATACTCGTAGTTGAACTAATGATTAAACAACGCGACCTTATTTGGTAGATTCGTTAACTAGCAAATTGGCTTTATAAAAACAACTTCTGCGTTGAATCTGTCATAAAATTATTGTAACCAAGTTTGCAGAAAAAAATATTTGCACATGGCCAGGAACAATGTTTTGTCATTTGTGGCAAACATTATTCACAGAACGGCGGTTTTCCTCTACAAACGTAAACAATTGATTAAGGACTCGTTAACCTATTTTTAATGAACACTATCGGTAAGGATATAATTAGCTCATGTTCGGTTATTGTACACAGTTTCAAATGTGTGTACATAGGCTTACTAATTGGATTCTGTAATAAATTACTATCGCATGTCGTTATCAGCTCACCTCTACTTGGTGTAATAATTGTTACCAGAATAGGCTAGCAGTATTGACTCGCAAATCAATTGCTTCTCAAATATTATCACCATACTGTTACTATCTTATTTCTTTTTTTCCCCACTCACAGTTTCATTCCACATTATAACGTTTCTTGTATTCCTATCGTCTGTGTTGTCGTGATGCATATTTACATAACAGCTTTGTTGATCTCGTAGGTATTTCTCGCATATACTTACCTACGATAAGATTATAAAGTCTAAGTATTTTCCGTACCTGTTGCAAGATCTACCTTTTATTTTCCTAGATACAAGACTTTAATACAAACTAAGGAAAATTCTGCATTATCTCCAATTATAGCTTATTATCAGTTAATAGCTCTCTAGTTTAATGAACGATCATTCTAGTAACGAGAGTTTAATGATCGTTTATTATGACGCGGTTCCAAATCACTTTACAAATTAAATATACCTTCCCAATTGTCTAATTTACGCCATTTAATTTCCTTGCTACGATTATATTGGTGCTTTCCGTTTGTAAGCAAAACGAAGCTTCATAATCCATAGGACCTAACACCTATTTAATTTTCGCAAAGTCTATGAGTGTAAATGTATATAGGTGACACTAGTATTGTTTCGCATTCAAACAACCAGCCAACCAGAGGACACATTAGTTGCATAACACAAATTGGCCGGTAGACACCGAGGGAAACTGTAAAAGTGTAGAAAATTACGTTTTTCATTCAGAATAACGAGCATGTACTCACGTTCTCTTTGCGTCACCTAATAACAGGTAAATATATGAAATATATAAGGAAGCTAGTTTCACTGTATTTTTCCAGCATAATGGACACTATTATAGGCGCTTCTGTATAATAAACTAAACTTACGCAATGTATCTCGCTCACTATGAGTTTTGTTAACTATTCATCTCAGGTTCGCATTAAAAGTGCATTTAACTCGATAACTAGAAAAATCCGGTTGTTGTAAATGATATAGGCAAAGTTCTGCAACACAAAAAACAATGTTATTTAATGATTAAGAATAGAACAAGTAAACTTACTAAGAATATCAGTAGAGCACATATGGAATTCCTCAGGGTGGCACAGCGCCCCAACACTTTAAATCTTACACAATAACTCTTTGTAATTTCCTATCATGCTTCCGCTTTCTAGTCAGATAGATTGTGAGGGGAAATTAAACTGTGATGAAAAATGATGACAGTCTTTAAGTATCAGAACAAATACCTAGCTGGATATCTGCAAGTTTGAACAGCGCAAAGTATCTAAAGTTATCATTGAAGAAAATTCAATCTACAATGTTCATTTTCAACTTGTGTTTATTAAACTAAACTAAAGATTTATAAGCTTTGTTTATAGGACGAGATTTTTCTGACTGTGAAGAGCCACCCTTGTGTCCACGATACTGTAATAGTATACGCCAAGTCAAGAATCATTTCCAGTGATTTAAAAATGAACCCTGATTGAAGAATAACTTTATTCTGTAAGTACTGAGTCTGGCATTTAGATTGTGTATGAGTCTTATGCAAGCATAATTATTATCCAACAGCAACAAAAGCACAACGGAAGAATTACGAAATGAAACCATATTGTGCAAAACCTATGTACAAAAAAGTACCTACAGCGAAAATTTACGACGGAGAACACAAAAACCCTTTATGCGGTTCTTTTCGTGACAGAGTACGATAGTCTGCTGCAAGACACATTAAAATTTAAACAAGGGGAAACATGTTCAGTGTTAACACGTTCAGTTAATAGGAGATTCCGAGAAACGTAACAACTATTATCTCAAATCAATTGCATCGAAAGTAAAGATCCTTTTACAACATCAGCCATAAACGCGTCGGCTGGTCGACTCGCTAATAGTTCCGATAACGCTGATCGCTCACGAGGAAGTATAGGACCGGTTCCACCTCATGAGCGACGTGGTGTCGCCGACGATATACACATGGCATTTATTATAATACCCCCCTTCTACTGACAGTTTACAACTAGGAAGTATTGGTACTCGTATGACGCGATCATTGCAACGTTTATCGTAAGTTATCGCTCGTTACGGAAAGTTCTGGGGCTCTTTGTTTTATTTTTGTGACTACGACCGGTCGGACAAACAAGTTTCGTAGGAGCTATGATAATGTGAACGCGTGAATAAATAAAGTAATTAATTTATCGATTTAATCTTGAGCAAAAATGGCAATCGCTATGAATAAAATGTAAATTCTTTACGGAATGTTACTGAGTTTATTCGAAAAGCTTGAATAAAAACTTTGAAGATAGTGTTTCAAAGTGCAGATCCAGGCTGGCCCGAGCACCTAATCGCGGTTGGAACGGCTCGACTCGAATTATAACAGCACGCACTAATTTGAATAATGAACAATGTAACCCCCACAACCGGTTTGATCACGCGACTGCGCCGCGGCGTGCCTGCGCGAGCGCTGCTTTACGATCAAGGGATGCTGGCCTATAAACGTGAGCAGTAAAACCTTTTGCCATTCTCTCGAATTGGACGTTAAAAGAAATGAAAATGTAAAGTTATTGCGAACCGTTTCACCAATCCCACGTAATGGCCGAGTTCATCAGAAATATTGGTAAGGATCCACGAACATGTCCGAGGAAGCATCATTAAAGTAACACAGCCAGCGATTCATCATCGATGGTTTTTTGTTTGTTCGTTAGAGATTGGAACTAACATAATTTAAGAACAAAAGGGTCTAGGAAAAAAAACTGACGCCCGCAGAGTTGGGACGAGAACAAAGCGTGCATTCGCCAAGTTATGTTTTTAGGTACAATCTGAAGTAGGCCTGGCCATTTAAACTGCCACATAAATCGCGTCCGTGTGGACGGAAACAATGAGACAGCCATTTATGTTTTGTTTTTTTTTTTGCCAACGAAATAGTCGACTAGCGGGATATTACATAAGATCGTTCGGCATTTCGATACCACTTACAAACGTCCGACTGACTCCAATCGACCGGCTATGTGCGTGTTTGAAATAAATCCAAACTGGTATTGCTTATTCGCATTATTGAGTCAGTCTGTATCCAATCTTGAGTCAATTTATGTTAATTAGCATAATGTAAGATTATTTCTTTGTATAAGAATAGCATGTCATAAAATCGATATGATATGTGCTTGTCTCAATATCGTTATAATATTGTATTATTATTAATTGATTTTTCGTTTTTTCGTTGATTACATATCACAAACACAGCGAAGTGTGCACTAATAATTAAGTCTATTTCGGCCACTTATGAGATCACTATCACGTTTCCAGGAAATTGAGCGCACCATCTTATTATAAACAAGTTTATCTCTTGTCCAAATTAAACGGATTGTTTTCGCTTTCGTACATATAAACAATATTATTACTATTGAGTTTATCGTCGACACCATTAATTAATATTGCGCTTATCAACTAAAAGTGGGTTGCGGTTTGGCCTGTGATAGTTGGATATTATTGATACTTATTCTTATTTCCGTTCATAATATTCAGTTTTTTTTTATTTAATGTTCTTGATTGATCCATTTTGGGTCTGTTGAAACATCAGCAACCGCACAATTACGCAGTCAAATGGTGAGATCACGATCATCGCGTGAGCAGTTTTTCATTGACGTTACAATTACCAATTTGAATTGGACGGTTAACCAAATAATTTAAAAAAAAAAACATTATTAATTAAAGGTTATCATTTGTATTTCAAAAGGTAGTAGGTTAGCGGGTTGAATCATTGTTCGTTTCTGTGTCGTGGCGGAAGTTTCAACAACTGACATGTGCTAAAATGTGGCCTGATACTTATTCATTAAGCTTGTAATAAATTACCATATTATGATAGCGCATAAAAGCATATTGCTATACATATTTGCGAATCAAAAACTTCCGTGTTATATCAATACTATATTGTATCAATTCTCTTAGAAATATTGAAAAGAATACAGAAAACCTTGAGAAAAATCTGTATAAAATATGGTGTAAACTCAACCTTGATACGAAGAAAAATATATAGGCTTTTCATATTCAACACAATCACAAGTAAACAGAACATGTTTTGGTTACAAAGGTGTCAAAACACTTTGAAATTCATCGTTTTTGAAAACATGTTAATAAAATGGTAATTAAAACCTTCTGTTGCAACCATGTTGTTTACCCATAAATCAAGTTGGTTGAGCAATGGTCGGCCTGGCTGACATTTGGATGGGTCTCTCT
Source organism: Agrotis exclamationis (assembly GCA_950005045.1). Lineage (NCBI taxonomy): Eukaryota > Metazoa > Arthropoda > Insecta > Lepidoptera > Noctuidae > Agrotis > Agrotis exclamationis. The sequence continues at coordinate 11,078,297 of OX465432.1, forward strand.
AAAAAAAATCTAAATTGATTTGCATTAGTTGGTAGCCTATAGTCTCATCAAATTATGCATCTTACGCATCACTAGTTAAAACATCTAGAGCTAGACTCGAAGATGTACTTGAAATTAATATTTGTATTTATGATTCTTTTGTTGGAAATATTCAACATTGATTTCTAGGATGTGATTGGTGGGAACTTAATTAGAAAATTCTCAAAACCTGGAGTCGTGCCAAGTTGATGGCAATTATGCTTACTTATGCTTTTGTGGAACAGGAGTAAGACTTAAACAAAACTGGCATGTCCACCATCTGCTTAAATCTTCGGTGGATTTAGGTGTGACTGTGATATTATGTGTTGGGTACTTATAACCTATTGGTAGTAGACACCAATAAGGGTAGTTTCCAGGGTCAAAATAATTACATTCTATTTAGATAATTACATTCTATTTACCGTCCGTATTTTAGATTATAAAAAAATATTGGACACGTATTTTTTCTTTTTTAGATTAAACAAAAAATAACAAAGATATAGCCTATTAAAGTAACGTGTGACGTCACCCCGCGCGAAAAAATGCCACGCGGCATGACGTCACACGTAACTTTAATAGGCTATATCTTTGTCATTTTTAGTCTAATTTACAAATAAAAAAATACGTGTCCCTTATTTTTGAATAATCTGAAAGACGGAGTAATTAGGCCACCCAGGGCAGGGCGGGAGGGACTGTCAGACTTGTACTGACTAAAATCCACGGTGTCCTTCAATAGCCCTTTATGTTCCGGGGTCACGGTAATGAGATAAGTCCCGCGACCCCGACAGGCATTGGCCCTCTGGAGGGGGGCCCCGTCATCATGCTGACACTCTTTGAGGCGCGCGTGGAACACAACGCGCCGTCGACCCGGGCATGGTCCTTGGTCGGACAGTGAGTCGCCCATTACTCGCCGCCCGCATGCCCGCGCCTACTGTGGCCAACGTCCCGTGGACATAGTGAAGTTTTGGGCTAATAAAATATAAGAACCGTCGTGCCAGCGATACGAAGAAGTCCTCAATATGAAAACTGCGACCTTTTTGTCAAGAGTGTGCGGCTAAGAAGATGAACTACAAATTGTGGTCGAAGTGTAGTTGAAACACGTGGTTTTTCGCTCGGCTTAAAATTATAATGGAATAGGTATAAAATGTGCGAAATAAAATATTTGTAAATACACACGAGCCCGAAAGTCTAACAGTAATGACATAACTTAAACACTATGCCAACAGTCACGATGTGGTTGTTATTAATTTATAGTGAAGAAAATGGAAATATTTTAATTAATGTTATTTTAAAAACATGTTATTGAATATCGTATAATATCACAATAATAATAGTATGGTGCTTCTTGGTTTAATTAGTTACCACCAACCACGAACACGATTGTTGGAGGCAATCGAAGCTCGATAAGTCGAAAACCTCCAAATCTCGAAATATCAACCCTCTATTAGTCGAAATAATCAGTGAGTCCCTCCAAGCCATTTTGGTACATATTTTCCCTCCATAACTCGAAAAATGAAATTTTAGCTCTGTATCTTAAATTAACTTAAATCAACCTTTAAAACTCTATTATTTGAGACTCAAATGAGAGTACCTCTATAGTTCGATAATAATAATAAGTTACCGACTTTAAGAATTCGCCGACAGTGTAAGTACACCATTGTTTCTTCGAAAGAAATTTGGGAATCTACAATGAATAGAATTACCATGAATTTATGACGTTCTTGGTGTCAAGTGTTTCATTTCATTAGTTTTGATTTCATTTTAGCTAAGCAAGGCATTTGTTGTCGAGTGAAATATCGTCAGAAGTAGTTTGGTGCTACTGCAATACACATCAATTTGTACAACAGTGTACAAATTAAATTGTTGGAAATATGAGTGCTGTGAAACGTAAGCTGAAAACTTTGAGTCACGCTGAAAAATTAGAAGTGCTCGAAGCTATGAAGAGACGTCAAAAGAAGAAAGATGTTGCTGAACAATTTGGCTTGTCAATGAGTACTCTGTCAACAATAATAAAAAAAAAACAGACATAATGACAAAAATACAAAACGGTCAAAGATTGAAAAATATGTGTGTCACCACTGCAACTTGAATTTTTATTTATTATACCTCTCTAACTCAAAATTTATAAGAATTAATCTCAACCTCTTTATGACGAATCAAAATTCGCCTAAGTCGAAATTCTCTAGATATACTCGTAGGTCGAAAAATCTATATCTCGAATTTTTTGGCGTCTCCCTTGATGTTCGACTTATAGAGGTTCTACTGTATAAAGTGAAAATCTCGAATGTATTGTAATTTTAAATGAATACATTCGAAATAACATCTTACTTTATCATTGAATTTAATAATTGAAATATGTGTGTGTTGAGAAGTGGATAGGCAGGGCCGATACGCGCTTATCACAAGCCGACGACCCCAGCAAGCGTGGCCGATAACGCGCCTCCCGCGCCGCCTGCACTACGCCTCTAACACACCAACAATATTCTGATATTTTACACCGATATTCTAGTCCACGGTTTCGTTATCGATCTTTGTTTGGACCAATGTCCTGCCATAAAATACACGTAATTGGCACAGCCACCTATTAGCGTTTATCGGTGTAACAATCATAGATATCTGTCTATGAATTTGATAATCTAGGACACTCAGTCTGCGGCGAATGATTATTAGGTATTTAAATGCTCATAGAAATAGGTTCAGTACAAAGGAAACTCAAGGACTTGCTTTACAAAAAAAACGACATATACATATAAAAATAGAAAGCAGCACTGTTGCAAATGAGAGTGTTATTTATAGAAAAATATTAACAACATACAATAGTAAGGTTGGGCATCGACTCGTTGCGGCCAGCTCAGTCGTCGACTCCACAATTAGCCATCAATTGACCCCAGCCGGCTGAACCAAAGGCGCCAGTCCACCAATCACGCGCCTTCTAGTGGCCTTGCTACTAGCAGAGCATTGTATGGTGTCGTGATCATCATGAGACGTGCAGACCCACAGCTGATACATAAGTGCAGCTCTTCAATTCAATTGCCAATCAAAAAAGTTGTAGGGTAATTTGTCGTTTAACGCGATACTTTTAGCATTTGGTCTCGTGACACACTGCTAAAATCTTTCCTGTCTGAAATTATGGCACGAATGCTTGTGCAATTGGCTGTGCAAATCCCTTACAGATCATACCAATCATCGGATTGTAGATGGTTTTTGGTTCCAGTCTCCTGTATATCATGCACTGTGGCCATTTTTTTTACAATTGTTTTGACAATTGAATGCCGACCAATTGGTCGCCTCCACATTACACCGGTACCCTGAGCACGAGTTTTCAGTATTTGAGACGTAAAGTAAACTGGAACTTTTACAACTTCAAATTGACAATTTTCAAGGAAAAAATTAGTTCCTACTTCGCACACCAGAGGCGCTGTTCCATTTTTTTATACAAGAAACGCTGTAAATACTGGAAAAACGCTGTAAAGTAAAAGAGTGAAAACTCGTGCTCAGGGTACGGGTATGTTAAACTGTGCTCAGCAGTTTAACTAAAAATTTTGTAACTGACTTCGTGCTTTCACTGAGGTCTGTGCTGAGGTGCAGGTTTAAAAGAAAAAAATACCGTTTCACTTCAGATCTAAGTAAACCTTAGTAATACGGTTTCTCTTAATCAAAATACAACTGCATTGGATGTGGTAGATGCAGCGACAATTAGCTTACGAACGTTTTCCTTATCGATGTACAGAACGAGACTATTGAACTAAATGGTTTTCCACAAACTCTTCATAACATTAAAATTCTTCTGATATAATGTTCAATCTATCTACTTTCTACATGACAGCCAATATTTTATGTATTTTGTATGGTAAATTAAGTATCTGTAGGTATGGTAACGAGCCTCGTTGAGCCAATTGCTGAGTTTGCTCAGTAGCTAGCCGGCCGGTCGCACTCGCGTCATTCGCTCAAGTTGACCAATACAAGTAATGACACTAGTTGTCTGTTTATATTGACTGATGATGACACATTATTATTTGCATAGTCGGTTGAAGGTCTGAGGGTTTTTGAACTGTTCGTGACATTGTATTTTTAAATTATGGACGTATTTTAATTAAACAATCTCATCTCATAGTACTTGTCTTAAAATCTTTCTTGTGTACGACAGTTTTATCCTCATCATGGCGTTGGAACCTAATTCAATTTACCTTTATTATTACAATTTGAACACAACAGCTAAATGGATGGTTAAAAGACTAAAAGGTTGCTCAATAAAATTATCTCCCTGACTCATCTCTTAAGCTGACTTCAAGACTCGCACTAAGCAGCAGATATACCTGTTATTTATTTTTTTAAACACCCGGATCCAAGTTGAAACCAGTAAATTTTATATGAACGAGTACTAAAAAGATGTTCTGTTACTCATCATAACAAGTTGAAGTGACTTTGACATGTTCTGGAGCTCGGTTCGTTTCAACGTTGATTGAACTGTTCTTCGAAGAAATTCTATCCCGTGCCAGACGTATGGGAGCTGATTACTCGACTCTTGTTTCATTGTTTCCAATCTAGTCCCATTAAACGATCAATAATGTTTGGTGATACATTTGTGTGCGGCTATTTTGGTAGTTCCACTTTATTCAGGGCTTCACTACATTACTTTGTATGCGGCTTTTACGCAATATCTAGGTCACCTAGATCCTGTGTGCTATTTAAGTTTTACTGTTGACCTTTCTCAACTTGGTCGTGTAGAATTTCAAGTATTTCTTCTTATGTAACTTTCTGAATTGGACGTGAAACTATTCCCTGAAATGTTGCTTGAAATACCTTCTAACGTCTGATGATAAAGTTATGTGCTTTCAGTTTCGTCGTAGAAGCTGTTAGATATTGAGAAAATAAAACGGTTTTTGAAATTCAGTTTCATGGTTTGAAGTAAAATAGCAACCGTACTATATCAACTGAGAACCGTATTAGGTAAATGTACTCAATTAACTTGAGTACGTACGTACGTTAGTAATATACCTACGTTTATTCACATAAAATATTTCTAAACTAGTTTTATATAGGTACCTATTACTGGAAATAATTGTTGCACACACAACAATTCATGATTTGAATTATGACTTTATTATATTTTTACACAACAATAAATAAATTAGAACAATAGTTATATTGTATGATTAATATGTTTAATTAGTTGTAATGAGTTATAGAAGTGACAGGAAAATAAACAGAATTAATCAAAGCTTGTAATTTAGTAGCAATGCAGGATACCTACAATGCGATGAATTTTAAGTACCATTTTAGTCAATGGGGTGAACTCAACAGTTAAAAATTAAAAAGGAGGAGTCGCATTCAAAGTGACATACGAGTAACTTTATTCATCATAATCCTGTACAGAGAGTCATTTTACTATGATTCCCGCTGTCCATCATTTTTCAAAATATTTTTATAAAATGTTTATCTGTCCTCCAGTGGTGTCCAAATAAGGGGGTGGAATCATATGTCATTTCGATTATAGGCGTTCTAGAACGCTCCTAAAAGTAGACCAAAATAAAGATACCTACATAACTACAGAATGGTGAAACAAAAAATGAACACGTATTGGGAGTAAATCTATTTTCTTGACGGGTATGACGTAGTAAAAAGATTAGCCAGTCAGCAAGGATGGCAGCGAGGCTGATGCCCTGAGGCGCCGGACGTACTTACGTATGACCAGCGTAGACTCTTCTCAGAAGCATCCGACCCACGCGTGTGCTCGAAGAATAATAAATAGCAGTGACGTGACGGTGATCATACTCTGTTGAGCAGTCCTGAATCAGCACTGACTTCGAAGAAAAAAAGAGGAGATTCTCTATTCGTCTCAATCTTTTTTTTTATATTTGCTGTACTCAATCAACCCGCGGTTCAGTAGTGGACGTCGATATAGGGTTCTTAGCTTTTTTTGGTCATCGTCAATCACCAAATGAGTTCTTCCGCTCTAGGACTGGATAAGCCCGTCAGACTCTTATAAAATCCACCCTGTACCTTTTGCTGCCCTTTTGCTTTCGAGCAGATCCGCGCCTCTTAACTTAACCATAACAGTGATCTCATACAAGGGTTGCTTCTATGCCTGGTTTTCTTTTATCCACATCAAGCGGCTTCCAGAAGCATTTGTCAAGGGTTTGGTCTAATGTTTGTGGTGGTGATAATTGTGTCATTGTGTCATTCAATGTGAGAGAAATATAGATCGAAAACTATCCTTTTGTCATAGTGAGATTGGAAGCGTGGGATGTCCAAAACTTGCCAACACCCACATGACTTGGATATCTGCACTGCTACGAACGATGCAGTTGATGAGTTTGTAAAGTAGTTGTCTTGAAGGATCGCAAAGAGAGAGAGAAAGAGGATGTATATTTGGTACAAGGAAAAGACAAAGACGCAAATGACAAATAAATTCATAATGGCCAGGAGGTTAGCACCTCGCTTCTCATACATGAAGTTACGAGCTCAAACCCGGGCAAGTACCAATGTTGAATGTGAATTTTTTAATTCATTTACTTTCTAAGTTTATCTTGCACATTACTGACATTGGTGAAGGAAAACATCGTGTGGTAATCTGGACTTCTACAGAGTCCAAAGCCATGTCAGAGGCCTTTGGGATTCCTATTAGAGGCGGTTTAATTAACTATGAGACTAGATGGTAGCCATATCCTCACAATAAAGAAAGACAAGGAAAGAAATAAGAGAGAAAGGTGCAGAAAAGAGGATAATTTTGAATTCAGGCTGAAATGATGATAAAATACCGAGGCATTGGTAACTTATGGAGTGAACTGTGAAGTACTTAACAACAAGTTATGATATTATTACAAGCGCGGAAGCTAAATCTTGCTGCTAAATAGAAACTTGCACTACGATTATATCACTTGTTCATTAGCTGTAAGTTGTGAACTTGTTTGTTAAAGTCATTAATATGTAGTAACATAACTTTAGGCCTGTAATATCTGTAGGTTTATAGGCAGACGTAAACCTAATTGTACACCCACGATTCGCCAGTCCTGTTTTAAGCCCCATGTAGTGTGTGGAAAATCGAGGAAATCAAAAAAAAGTGAGTTACTGAAGAATTCCTATTAGGGAAACTCTTATAACACTCTGCTCGACCTGGAAATTGAAACCAAATACCCACTTCAAAATTGCGCTTGCGGTCACAAGATCAACGAGGCAGTAATTACATTCTTATTTTTATGTGTTATCCTGTTTCTGATGGGACGACATAAAGAAGGTCTTGGTTAGACGAGGATGGAACTCATAAAACCAGGGAAGCATGGCACAAGATGAGGTTTAAAAGCGGTTTATCATCCTGTTTATGAATTCGAGCAAAAATTTGATTGGAGTTCTAATTTCTTAATTTGGGAACCCTTCTTGGGCATAATACAAAAGATCTTTGTGACAATTTTACGTAATTTTAATCTAAATAAATTAGTATTGTTAAAACATAATTCTGTCAGAAAAAAATATAAACCTGTTTGTACTGTACATAACCAAGAAGATAGGTCAATGGAATGATAAAAATGCACGTCCCCCCTTTGTACGTCAATCGGACTTTTGCAGCAATTTTTATTTCAGTAGTAATTTCCAAGTTCCTGATGCATAACCTTGCCTGACGTCTTGTTCTGAAACAGCACACTTAGGTCTTGATTTTTTTCAGTTAGATACTTAGATATATACCTATTTATCAGGATATAGCGATACAACTTAAACAAATGTCAAACATTGAACCATGTATGAACCCCAAGTTAAGGTCACCAAACTTCAAACATTAGTGATCAAACAAAAACTTATTTGTAAGTACGGAATGTTAATCTGTTTGTATTTGCAGTGTCCACGTTCGTAAATCTTGCCTTTCTAAATATTGAAACGCAAATGCATCTTTTAAGTACATTTATTTTGTTTGTAACTTGAAAACCACCAATTTAACTTCACGGAAGTTATTTCCTTATCAAATTATAGGCTTTCTTTTCGATGAAATTCTCTTAACAATTTCTTTAAATGCGGAAAATTGCTTTGGGAATTATTTCGGTACACCCAAAGCAATTTAACTCAGAGTTATTTGAAAATAAGCTTTGGTATGAAGTTAAATGTTGTGTTCAACATTGCTTAGTTATAGACTTGACTTCAAGGTAACTAGAACGCCCGCATACTTACAATTACAACCAACAGTTTTGCTAGTATAAACGCATTTAGTACTTAATTACGATTTGGAATGACAATATTAGGGCTGTTACAAATTACAAGCCACCAGTTTGCTCTGATAAGTGTCTAGTTCGCCAACATCGACCAGTCTGTGCCACTACTCACAGTTGCGACACGAGCATTACACCGCGGAAACTTGTGCTCATTTATTTATCCAACATAGCCAAACGGATACTCTATAGACAGTTTATTGGCTCGCCGTGTATCTCATCATGCCCAATCAGTAACGATGTTATAAAATGTAGGTGTTACTTCAGCGGCATCCTTAGAACGCAATCTTTTAAAAGCTCCTTAAACTTTTTGTTGAGAAGTCGTTAAACTGGCGCGACGAGTGGCCGAGTGTTGACTATTTTACTTAGTACAAGAAGCTCAATGGTGGCCGGAGGAGGTCGTGTTAGCTCGGTAACTCGGTAGTCTATGTGAGCTGCAATGTACCTTTCACTGAGCGATCGAACGAGCGCGAGCGGTGCGGAAGCTCAGTTATGTCACCGAAAGGCTCAGTGGGCCACCGGCTGACCGTAATGGTCGCGGCACACTTAGCACGACCCACGAAAACAAGCGTTGCGTCAACAACACATGACAACATATTGCATAATTTTGGATATTTCTGCTCAGCTTATTATTTCTTCGTGGATTTTCCCACTGCAAGCCTTCCGGCACACTTATTATGATTGACGAAATTGTAACAAATGAGGCTGTGGCGTAATCTTAACCTGACCTTAGCTTTGCCATAAAGTTATGTTCTACTTAGCAACTGCTAAATATAGGGACATTGTGAATAAGGTTTAGTTGTCTACTTTTGCACATAGGTATAACACTTGTGAGATTTTACGAGCACTCGGCACATATTTACTTTACATACCTGTGATAAGTGTGCGAGTAGCTACCCAATGATATTAATAAGTGCCTATGCAGAGCATGAAACAGCAATTTTCTTAAGGTTTCATTAGACAGCTGATGAAAACTGGCAGTATTTTCAGTCATATTTGTATTAAAACTTGTCCAAAAACTGGTCCATAAAACAAACAAATCGTGCACATACGTATAGGTAGATGAGAACCTCCTAAATGTCAAGATGTAACATCGGAGTGAGGTCATCGCGTGCTCCTGTGACATTTCCACGGCGGATAAATGAGAGGCAGCACAAAATAGGCTACAACGGCGCTTGTAACTATTTACAAAACTTGTTTAGATTTGTATGTTATCCGCCTAACCTCATTTTATCGACGACGTCGAAGAATGTTGGTGTAAAGCGTGTAAAATGGCCGGTGACGTCATCGAACGTTTGACTGCTCGCTCGCTCCGACACTCGCAGTTATGCATTTCGAGTTACGACGCTGACTAAGATGAATGTTTACGTTATAGAGATGAATTGACGACATTATTGCGCCTGTATCCGCACGCAAATTGAAATAGAGATCGTAAAACAAAACTTGCCATTATTAGATAAGTATCTGAACTACGTAGTTAAGAAAATAGTCTCAGTGGTAGCATTAAGGAAGTTTAATTATAAGTAATAATACTGCACAGTTCAAAAATTTATGTGAATATCATTAAGTAAATAAACTGGTATCGAATATTATGTTCATTAATATTCAAATATGATGCTGTGATTTAATCTTACTCTATAAATGTAGAGTGGGTCGGGTTTGAGCAAAAAGTTGAAGACTGAAAATAGTTGAGCGGCGAAGCGTGGCGACTCAAATTGGGCAGTGCGTGGCGTGCTCCACTCCAGTGCGCAGGAGTTGACCAGTCATCGTCTACCCTCAACACGGGACCTTGGGCTCCAGAGTACCAAGATATATTAACGGAAGCCATACAATCCAAACCACAACAAAAAAACTATGCTCTTAAATAATGACACAAAAAGCTCATATAAATAAATGTATAGGCATTATTGCTACGCCATTATATACGTATAGCGAGCCTCATTTAAATTGCTAAACTAACTAATGTTTTTAATGAATGAAGTAACACAACAACCATGCATAGCACAAAAACATAAAGCGCTTAATGCGGACATTACAAGTAAATGTAATAATGAATTACCATAACAATAAAGCGTTATAAGTAAAAAATGATAACATGTATCCGAAACAGCAGTTGAGCTCAAGTATTATGTAAATAATGCACAAAGACGTTACATAAGCGCGCAAGCATAGCGTGTCAGTCAAAAGACTTCAACGCGCTTGCTTATCTAAACATCATCGAATGTAAGTAAATGTTGTTATTTCACGCACTTCCTTATAAAGCTGCCTTTAATCTTAATAAGGAATTAATAAATATCCAGTTCACCTGGAACTTCCTAGTTGTTTACTTGAAAATCAGCATTAATCGTAGCAGTGAGAGTGGATCGAGGCGCTGGCGGCGCGCGGCGTTGCGGGCTGCGCAGGCGCACCGGCGCGTTACGTCAGCGCTCGGCGCACACACTCACACTTTCACTGTTAGATAATAGCTCAACACTACGCCACTGCCTTACTTACACACTTACACACACAATAGGAAGTTGTTCTATTACACGTTTATACTACACAGCGGCTCTACGATTTTAGTGCAGAAAAGTCAAACGAACAAATTCGTTATGTAGCGATGACGCAACGCGACATTTAATAAATGCCGATAATAATAATTATTATATGTATATGTAGGTATAATTTGCCGCAGATTTCAGTAACAGACAGATGCAGGTCGATAATCTTTATGATGTAACTGGGAGTTTAGTACGTACTAATTATACGTTATTATTTAATTTAGCAAGCTTTTATTGGGTAAAGAGGTTTACAGCTGAGTAATAAAGATCGAGTACCCACTGCTCATTATACAACGGACCTTCTCTCATAATATGTGCTGTACATACGAATATGTATGCACAGAAATACTTTAGAGATGTGCCGACTACTTGCCGATTAGTCGGCCAAAAGTGCTAACTGGCTGGGGTGATAATTATGATAACCTTTCTTGTTGTTAATTAAAATTGTAGAATAATTAAAATTTCAACTTTTATCAGAAAAATACACAAATAATTATGGACCTACCGAAAGTGGTGTGATCGAGTGCATTTCATAATGTCCTCAAAGCACGATTTAACTGTTGAACATGTAATTTCACTGACTGAATTTCAACAGCCCCTGAACTCTACCGTCGAAAAAAATCGGCTCGGCCGACTAGTTAGCTTTTTAGCAGTCGATTATTCAACTAGTCGGCCAAAGTCACAGTCGGGGCAACTCTAATATTCGTCATAAGTTATATCATTGAGGCACTCATTTGGTTCACGGCCCGCGCATCAATTTATCTCGTTAGACGTGACCGAGTGGCTGCAGCAATCAAATTAGTGGACCCACAAAAAAGGCAGGTATACGTACTTGTGTGAGTGGCGTGAGGTGTTGCCAGAGCAATTTACTTCGCTAATTGATCAAGCGGAACTTTGTTCGATAACTCATAAGTTCGTAACTATTGGTAACATCGTGTGAATTCGTACGATTTTTTGTTTGGATCGTAATGAGTGTGCGTGAACGCAACACCCTGTAGACTGGTACAGACTACGCGCACGTAATCGCTCTACGGAAAAGCTCTCGCTTGCTATCATAAAATGTAACTACTGTTAGATGCTGCACAATTACTTAGCGCCACTTGGCACACTTAACGGAATACCTTTCGCTATCTTAACTAACACTTAATTAAAATAAAAACCTCTTAAATCAGTATTTTAATTATAAACTATTAGGTAGCAAGATGATTCTTCTTTTAATTAGGCTAATACAACCAATACCAGTTCTTATTACGAAAAAATTGTTTTTAAATGCAAATTAGTCCCACTTACCTCTCGTACCAATGCCGAGCGCATAATTTATTGCCATATTTAACAGAAATGTGAAACAAGGATAGTTATTCTCACACAAGCTTTTGTGACCGGTGTTACACGGACCAATGTATGTGAAATATGGAAATCCTCTATGAACTAGAATTTAGTTAACGTGGTAAACGTAACATTGCAACATCTTCTTTTGCATAGCCTCAAAAAATTTATGTCCCTATTTTACTTCTTCAACTTAGTTAAAGACATGTTTAGTGCTGTTTAAGTCAGAAAAGATTTAAATACATTAACATTATACCTACGTACCTAGCTATTCAGATTGTAATTACTTAAATAGCAATAAAGTAAATTTACCATTCAAATTAATGACCTGAAAATTTAAAAATAATTATTTCAAATGATTAACGCCGTTGGACATCATCATTACACCGTCCTTGGCACACAGTAAGTATACGGAGATCTGATGATTTGAAGCACCTAGGTACTTAACTTACTTATGAGTACAATACGCAAAGGAGTTAAGCATGCAGACTGTGTAACAGTTATATTTTTATACGCAATAACGCCTGCGTCGCGTCTTCACAAAGATATTTGTAAAGAAACGAAAAATTCAGCTGCGTGCAGGGTTCGAACCTGCGTCTTCTGGATAGGTACTCCAGACGCCTTAACCTTTTCGTTTCTTTACAAATATCTTTGTGTAACAGTTTATAAATAGAACTTAAAATAAAAAAAAATACAAGATAGATAGAAAAACAACACAAACACAGTTCAGAATCGTCACGCACTGTAGCAGGTAGAGGCCTCCAGCAGTCAGGGCCTCCAGCAGGCAGAGTCCACGGCAGGCAGGTTGTAGCAGGTAGAGGTCTCCAGCAGTCAGGGCCTCCAGCAGGCAGAGTCCACGGCGGTTGTAGCAGGTAGAGGTTTCCAGTAGTCAGGGCCTCCAGCAGGCAGAGTCCACGGCAGGCAGGTTGTAGCAGGTAGAGGTCTCCAGCAGTCAGGGCCTCCAGCAGGCAGAGTCCACGGCAGGCAGGTTGTAGCAGGTAGAGGTCTCCAGCAGTCAGGGCCTCCAGCAGGCAAAGTCCACGGCAGGCAGGTTGTAGCAGGTAGAGGTCTCCAGCAGTCAGGGCCTCCAGCAGGCAGAGTCCGCAGCAGGCAGGGGCCTCGCAAATAGCAGACACAGCAGGCAGGCTGCAGGACGGGCCCCAGTAGGCGGTGGTCCTCAGCAGGTAGGGGCCTCGCAAGTAGAAGCCACAGCAGGTAGTTTGGGAGAAGACAGACTATCCAGAAGTTACGAGCCCGTTAGCAAGTCACAGGTCCTGGACTATAGCGCACTGCCAAGAAGGCCAAGGTAGACCTGTCGACTGCACAAAGCCGACTCCACAAAGGGCAGAGATAGAATCTTCACTGCACTGCACTTCTTTTCTATTTTCAAATATTAGTTTCTTCAAATGTAGTGGAACCCGACAATATCAGACCTCCTTCGTGTACGTAAAATTTGGAATCAAGTTATTTAGTACAATCATAATATAAAAATTAAATTAGAATTAATACAATATTTCAGCGAAATCAATGTGATAAAAATTATTTAAACTATATAAACTAAAAAGTAGCATCATAGACTAAACTAGACAGAAAAATAAAAAGAAAATGACAGTTTGACATAAGTGTCACAAGAAAATTATCGAGTATAAATATTTTATTAATCATCATCATCATCATCATCAGCCGGAAGACGTCCACTGCTGAACATAGGCCTTTTATTAATAAACGGATGATAAATAGTATGTAAGTATACATAAATACTAAAACTGCTAAAAACCTCTTTTTGACTCACGTAATGATACTTAGGGAACTCCAATTTTTTAAATCGTTCGTCATGTGTTTTTGAATTTTAATCACGCAGTGTTCATCCTGCATACTTAAAAGATTATCTATTTCTTGTCGGTATACCAACCTCCTTCGTCGACTATACACACATTCGTGGGCTGGCAACACCGCACGCCGCCATATCCGCATGTGGTTTGACCTTGACTTGACTCGTTCAGTAATTTTATTCCGTACTTAGTGTTCCGTATCATGATGAACACTGTATAGGCGTGTTTAGGAGCCTAATGTAGTTGCGGAGCTCATTTGTGTGTATGACGCTGTTATTTAGATATGTAGACGAGCCATTACAGCTTCTTAAACGTGTATATTGCCTTGTTTTATAGAAGAGCATGTTCTAGACGGATGCAATACAGTCTCATCCGAGGTGACCTTGGAGGGAGCTCGGATTCCATCCACAAATTTTGATTACATCTGCTGTTAAGATGGGGCATCAGGCAAGGGCACTTTGGATGGGACGCTGGATTGGCATGCTTTATATGCTAACCCACCTAATATATTTTTTTGGGTAGACTTTGCATTTCATTATTTGATATCACAATCACAAAAGGAAGCTAAGTTAGACTTCCTGGGTGTCTCTATTGTCTTTTGCAAAAGTGACTTGTTCAGAATCTTAATTCATTCAGTAGATAGTTCTTTGTTTTACTAACCTTATTTCCACAGGTATCAAAACTAAGCTTTCAATTTCAATTGTAAGTTATGTACTTCCCATTCCATTTCTACAGTCTGTTCTACTGGTACGTTTTGGTATTCCGCTTATTTTGTTCACTTACCCTTTCGAGTAGCTCCGTGGCACAGCCATTGATGTCGCTACGCCGGTTTGCGTTTTCTGGGGCCTATTTGCAATTACACGGTGATTTTTTACCATTATTCAAGTTTGGTCACGAATATCAACAAAAAGTTTTATCTTTAGAACATAGCCTTGATCTTTTGTTGGCCATTTAATTACGTTGAGTCGAATATGTTCAGTGTTCAGCGTTACACTAACTATCGGGAAATAAAATGGCACACTTGGAAAAAAATCAATTATTCCTGACAGCATCCTTGTAAACTGTCAGCTCGGAACTGGTTCATTTTCAATGAGACTTTCCTTCTTGTAAACGAGGAAGTTAAAATAGCTAGTGTTTGCCCTGTTATGCCTTGCGAAGTTGAATAATAGCCTGATTATAAGTAAGGAAGTGTGTGAGTCATCGGTTAAATACATCTTGGCTTTGTGCTTAGATTTAATCAAATCTTTGTAGGTACCTAGTGACTCTAGTCTTGAGTTAGCACAAAGAACTTCATACAATAGTTGATTACTTGCTTTTGGTCGCGGCATCACACGCGTGGAGTTCGGTTATTGTTCCTGCGGATTGTAATACCGACAAAAAAATTCTATGAGTGGATACTAGAAGCGCATGACGTTTTTTGACACCAGGGCTTTGAGGAAAAACATAATTATTAACTAGCTTTTGCCAGAAGCTTTGTCCGCCTTTGTCACTCAGGACAGGACCAAAGAAGCTTTCAAGTGGTGAATTTTTTTTTTTAAGCTGTCCCGTAGTTTCGGAGTTAATTCAATGCGGTTTGCATTGAAGTAACTCCGAAACTACACATCAATACAACAATCAAATCTTTCCTGTTTATAATATTAGTGTAGATAAAAACCAACAAAACCAACAACATTTTAGATTTTGGATCGCAAAAACTGGAAGTCTTATGGAAAGGCCATTTCCTATCAGTGGGATAATGCAGGCGTGCAGTATCAGATCAGTAGGTAGCATAGCAGGAAGAAATTTTAATAGAACATATACGCCTGTTAATCTATGGCACACAATCTGTGCCACATGGCATGGCATTCTCGAACATTCAGTAGTTTTTCCAGGATAGAGTAGATAGCAAATATGAATCCATCCATTTATCCATCCTCAGAAACTTTCGAATTTATAATAGCAGTAGGTAAGATGCGTTGAAAAGATTAGTTTCCCCCAAACCTACCTATCAAAAGAAATATTTGGCATTAGTCACCATCCTTTTAGTGCAGAAATACGTCAGTTATAAGACGAATAGCCCTCATTTTAATGCGCCGGTCACGTTTCAGGCAGCAGTATTGAAACCAGTTCAACTTGATAACGAAGAAGTAATTGATTTTTAAAAGAAAAATATAACTTCGCAGTCCTATCAGCCTTAATTTAGAACAAGTTGGCCTGATATAAATTGAGTAAAAATATCTAGCAAGTAATGAAGTAATGACCTTTGCCTGATGCCCTCGTCTCGCGACTGATATAAACGGTTTGTTATTCTTTCTCCAAGATAACAAGGAGGATCTAGAAAATAACCAAAATAATGTACAAATTCTCAACTTTAGTGTACCAAAAATATTTTCATGCTTATTATTCTAAGCCTCTGGAATGAGAGCGAAATAGAACAGGCTCTTATTTTTATAATTAGCATAAATTCTCATGAAAACAACGTAAACAAATTCATCCCAGCGGAAACAATATTACTTCAAAGTAAAGCCGCAGAAAATTGAATGAGGCTCCGCTCGCTCGGGAATCAAGTCGTGAGTCGTGACCCTAATCGCCAACTAGATACTTAATTACGTTGGCGGCGCTTAAGCGTAAAAATTATTAGTTAAATTGCACTTCCCAAACGAGATCACGCTATGAATCTTAATCTTGAACGAACGACGACTCATCAGCATCATCCGACGTCCTCAACCGTTGCGTTGCGCAATACAAGTTTCGACACTATTTTCTAGCTACACAATCGAATCGCCTCTGATATTTAAAAGGCCATTAAAGGAGAGATTAAAATGAAATCTGATGCCACAAATCACTCTTAATTACACTAAAGTCAGCTACAAATTAACGTACAATGATTGTCACACAAACAAACCCAATAGTTGCCACAAATTGTGCGAACTCGAGGTTAGAGAAAGTACTGATTTATTTAGCGTGTCCTCATTTTGTCTGAAAAATTGAGAAATTCCAATTCTGGAGTCGATTTCGCTCGTGAAGAGTTGAGCAAGAATATTAAACTTGAAGAAGACTGATGTTCTGATTTCGAAACAAATCGTACAAGTTTTCTTATTCAAAAAATTCCACTATCCTGCGCAAAAAGCATCTTCCTTTGATATGATACGAGGTCGGGATTAATATTTATCAGTTCACTGGTACGACAACAACAACGAATCAAGGTATCGATGTTTTAAAGAGCCTATGAATATAAAGTGAAATTTAAATGCGGGCTTCATCTGACACATTCATGTATTCGTCCATTATGTTATCGATAGTTGGGGGATTGATTGGCAGCCAGTGGTCTGGACGGGGTCGTTGCACGATAAAATCCAATGAGTATTTATCGAATTCATATCTGTTAACAAGTTAAGACAATGTAATCGCTCGCTACGTAATTACAACACAAACAGAGACGACACGTTTTATCTGTTCGTTGACTTGTGATTCATGACAAGAGCTCCTTTATTATGTTGTAGGTACTGTCGCAGGCTAATTTTAGACCAATGTATACGTGTGAAGGAGTCCATCACATTATTCATATCGTTTTGAACGTCAAGGTTTCAATAAATGGCAATTTCGAGGCAGAAGACAACCTTAAAGGTGATACTTATAGCACGTTACAGTTTATGACTTGGGCGGAGTAGTTGATGGATAAAATAAAGTATTCCCATAACGAAACCGCGAAGGCACATAACTTTATCGTCATCCGTCATTCGTTTTACGGCGCAACAAAAGTGTAGCCGGCATTATTCATTTGCGAATAATGATGGTTACAAAAAGCACCCTCAGAGTAGTCCCATGCGGGTCGCGTGCTGCGCGCGTGTCCCACATAACACGCAAATTTGAACATAATAAAAAGTTCAAATCGACACTTGAAACACGCATAAACTTAGTGATGAGCTGTTTGTGTAAGCGGTGGCGCTTTATGTTGATGGGAAGGGGTGCGCGCTCTCGAGGGAAGGTGCCAAAGATCAAGGCTGGCTTGTGAACACAAATAGCGCTATTAGCATACTAAAGTTGATATGTTTTGCAAAGAGTACACCGGTTGATATTTGCAAACCGGATTAGCGACTTTGCTTTTTTACGATTTCAATAAAAATATAAGTGTTCGAGATTAGTTAATTTCATGCAGTCCTGATTATAATGTTAAGTTAAAATATTGAATATACACAATCGTTTATTTAAAACTGAATTATGTAAAATAATAACAATTTATCCATTCTTTATCATTTTCATGTTGCCTTTATCTAGTTTCTTTCCCCATTACATCAACAGACGTTTCCTTTGATATAGCGCTTACTTTATGAATGGTCTTTATAAACAGTTCATATAACTACATTTATATTATAAGGACATAAAAAATGTTTGCCATGAGTGGTGAGTAGGTGAGCGTTCCGAGCAATCAACCCTGTTCGTTAACTGCGCGAGCTGCGTAGATAAGTGAATACGTTAACCTTTGTACCCAGCTAGGGGTGAGCCGCGACCGTTGCATGATAACCCCAGCGATTAGTAACGTGTCTCACCCCTAATAGATATAATAAGCTGTGAGGAAACCATTGTCTAATCGCAGTACTTCAATATTTACTCAACTGCCTCGAACTACCCAATAGCGCCCGCCCCGCTCGCCCGATGAGGACACATTTCATGAATGATATGAATCGTACTGTCCGTATAACAGTATTTGGCGTAATACAATAATATGACGTACGGTAATGACGTAAATTACGATTGTTACAACCTTCGTAAGATTACACGAGAACTTACGTACGTGTCGAGTCGATACTCGATCGACGTAATAAGTTTCATTTCGTAGTAGATTGCTTCCGTAATGTGTAATTGCTTTAGTACACGTCCACATTGTATTGATAATATATTCGAACAAAAACCGTACTGAAGTCGGCACCCACTACTGAACATGGGAGAAGTTCTTTTAATTGTAAGAGCTGCATTCTTTTGTAATCACATCTTCAATGCCTTTGCCAATAAGACACACGATGTGTCTCACTGAGTAGAGTCAGGAACGTGATAATAATACATAATGTATCGCGGGTTTTCCTACTGGCTGTGTGTTTTTGCAGATAAAAACGATTTATTTTGAAGTAAAATAAAAAATCAATCAGCTTTTCATGATCACTTTTCTGAGATCGATAACCTCTAGACTTTGATCGCAAACATAACAAGTACGAAAATGATTTTTTTTAGGTAGGTACGAATACTCTAAAAATATGTTACAAAATTTGAACCAAGAGTTATACTTTTTTTAATCTAATTTAGATGTAATTATGTAAGTAATAACAAAAAGCTATCAGAATCCCACGTTAAGTTCCCATAACATCAATCTTCCCTGTTTTGATTTCTCCATTATTAACAGATTGCTAAAATTTATACAACGTGACACTAAAATAACGCTTTATTTATATTACAATAAGGTCTTAAATCGATTGTGAATATAGGAGCTTAGTTAATAAAAAGTTCATTGTTGGTCCACTCGCGCCTCGTAGCGAAGCCCGCATAATTCTACCCGTCAGATTAAATACAGTTAGTTCCACAGTTTAGGGTGGCATACCCCATCTAATCACGGGAAAGCACCAGTGAAACATTTCGTTAAGGACCATTTATGTGGACCAAATGTCATGGGAAAAATATTGGTTACAAATAATTGTTTGTGAATGGCCAAACTAATTTAAAAACTAGAGCTCTTGAACTTTCCTGTTGGTCTACGCATCGATAATTTTCTTTCCTGTAACCACCATATAAACTGTTGCAAGGACCCCAAGGACCAATAAATCTGTTAACCTGATACAATCTTATTAACTTGTGAAAAAACTAATGGGAAAGATTTGTGACGGGTCGTTGGGTTAGGATTGAACCATTACAGTAACAAGGAGACGGAAAAAATGCTGTGGTGACTACATAGTGGAGCAATTAAAAGTAATTATATGTTATAATTTATAACGCGAGCTCGTCGCTTATCTTAGCGAAATCAATATGGTAATTGTTGAGTGAGCGACCGCCAACGGTCACTATAAAAACGGCTTCCATGTGGGGAGGTAGGGCATCAAGTACCCGCATAAGTGTTATTAGCGGTGCGCCAATCTAGCTACGATTCCCCTTCACGAGGGCTATTTAAAACGAGAGGGTGTCGCTACACTGAAATGCATCAACAGTTTAATTTCAAACAAACGTTTACCCATTCATTTTAATTTAAAATAACTTAACGCTAACAATCGTGTTTCATTGTTTAATATTTTTAAACAAAATACGACGTTTCATGAAACAATAATTTTAAAGAATAGTACGTATAAAAATATACCACTGTCGCGCAAGTAACAAATTATCATGTATTAACCTTTTACCTTTGTTAACATCGAATACATGGTTATATAAATGTGGTTTTATATACAGCAGTATGCAAACCTTGACATTGCAGGGCACGCTTTCGGGTATATAAGATAATGGATGTTTGTTTTTTAAAGCCAACTGTGTTTATAAAAATCGTGAGCGTTGTTTTCGCGAGTTGTAAGCTAATATATGTATAATACGTATGTAGTTAAGTGTGAGAGTGGAAATAGTCTATTTTTAGTTAATTTGCGTGCATCTAAAACGCAAGTCACGTTCAAAAACAAAGGGCCGGAGCGCCGACCACCGCAGTTTCTGAGAACACAGAACACACTCGTAGCATATTTAGCTCGCAACTTTGAGCGAAAATAATCTCGCTCCAAGCTTTAATATAGTTTCCTGTCGACAACATAAAACATACACAAATTGTTATGCTTATGTCAACTTGGAGAGACGAAATAATGAGACCCAACTTCATCATAATATCATTATTTATTTATAATCATCGTTGTTGTGAATACCCACGTTCTTCCAAACTTCAGTCCAAAGAAAACCTTTAATGATTCGAAGGAGTTCCACGAAATATTGAAAATTGATTCCTTTCCATTTCCTTACAAGAAAAATACAAAAACAATCCAATTGTAATGCCGCGTGCCGTTACAAAGTCGTCAGCTTCAGAATCTGAAATTCAGATAAACATAATCTTTTTAATGATTCCAAGGAGTTACTCGAAATATTGAAAATTGATTCCTTTCCATTTCCTTACAAGAAAAATACAAACACAATCCAATTGTAATGCCGCGTGCCGTTACAAAGTCGTCAGCTTCAGAATCTGAAATTCAGATAAACAGAATCTTTGAATTAAACTTGTAAATTAATTGCCTTTGTAAGTATTCAGGACTCTGCTCTGTGGATAATTAAAACTTTACAACGTTGACTTTGAGAAATGTTATTTATTTCACTTAAGGAGAACACCAAATAAATTAATACGTTGCGCGTTGCCCCGTAATGACAATAATTTACGCGTGAACGGTAAGTAAGGAGGTACATATTTTTCTCTTTCAGTTTTTAAAAAACACTTATATATTTATAAAATCCCTGGCAAAAGATTTTGCAACGTCATCAGACGATTCAATTCCATAATATTTTTTTCTTCTTTATGTATGACGGACAATTTATTGACCTGACTTCAGGGATGCATACTACTGGTTTCTGTGAAATATCAATCAATCAATTTAAACCTTTATGAAGGTAACAGAAAAGATAAAAAAATATGTGTGGCACTCGGAGACTGCCGCGGTGAAGCTATTGCATAACATTTTTTTTTATTTTAAAAGAGTAAAATCGCCTACCGCGTATATTTAACGAGAATATAATTTATTTAAAATGTTTGTGGTGCACTACTGTAATAAAGAACTTCTTTGTTGTAGGAGAATTTTATAAGTAGGTTTCATTGTGAAAACTCCTTTTGTAGCTGGCCGTTTAGAATCAGTAAGAAAAAGTAAATTGTTTTTATGACGGATATTTTTATGATTGCCGAAGTCTCCCGAACTGAAACGATGTTAGACGATGCGTGGTGTCCGGTATTTTCCTTAGATTTTTTCGTTAGGTTTTGGAAAATTTTTGATTCGGTCGCCGCGCCGCGACGCGCTCAGAGACCGCGATAAAAGCTATGCAATAGCTTAAAAAAACTAAATTCATAAAATAAATATGCAAAGCATTAGCATGGTCTTGTGTGAACGCAATCATTTCTAGGGAGCTTAAATAGTTTATTACCTCTATCTTTTTTTATTTATCACTCCGTAAAAAATATCTCAAGTCTGACAAATTATCATGGCATTAGTTCTTAGTATGCCTTTTTTATCCTCTGGATAATCGGCTGTTACAAAATTATAGGGTCTGACCAACAAGAGATGAGCCGAGCCGCGTTTATCAAGAATAACCTCTAAATAATATTCAGACTTATCAATCGAAAAGTAGGTGACTAACTTACAGCTATATAAATAAAATTAATATAGTTTTTTATACGTGTTTAATTCCCAAATCAGTCCTTGACGGGTCTCATGATATTTACTAAATATTTAAGCCGACTGTCTGTTTGTGTAGGCAGGCAAGTGATATGATAAGTTCCTCGTTTTACATGGAATACGAATATGGACACTTAATTTGGAAATAGAGGCGGTAAATATTGCTTTTTTCGTGATTTTTATGAGCTTCCTATTACCCTTTTCTATTACGAATTTTATAAATATATCACGCACTGGGCCTGTGTGGTGAATCACATGACAGCTCTCTGCCTCCCATAAAGAGGAAGCTTGTGTCCCAGCAATGGGAAAACTGGGAACATATAAGCTGATCATGCTTATTTTACTTATTATCAGGAATTTTAGCAGCGCTATCTATGAATTTGTGACTAGTTGATGCCAATATGCTTAAACCATTACATAGGGTTAAACAATAACTTGTAAAACGCGAAAAGTACTATTTATGGTACGTCCATCTTCTTAACGGTTCGTGGGAAACAGCCATTATGTTAAGTTATTTATAATAACATAGGTAGGTAAAGCCTTGGATAAATTTCTTTACGCTTTGGAATTCTAAATTGACGTAATTCTGTTTAAATTTAATCGCTCAGATTTTTATAATCCGCTCAAGTCTGCAGAAGATTTAAATGTTAACTATCAGAGACAATAGAGTTGAATTTAAATAAAAGGATGGCTGTACAAGTATGAGAATTTTGTGCTTTCCATTATTTATCTAAATTAAATCACTATTTGAAGAGGTTTGCTTCGATACTCAGTAAGTTATTTGAAGAGAAGAGATATTTGCATGCTTAAGACTTGGCAGTTGAATAGTTAAATTAAATCGGGTTTATCCTTCGACTTAAGAACCTCTTCCTTTTCTGTCGGTTTAAAAATATTAGTTACCCTTCGTCCAGCAATGAAATGAAGAGAAAGATATAAAAAATACTTTAGTTTCGTTTCAAGCAATAGTTGTAAGCATTGAAATATAAAGACTTACAAAATAACTAGAAAAGCTATACTATACCTAGAAATACATATTACCTACATAGTTGTTTTGAACAAGAAAGGTCTCACGTTAAACAAGAAGTGTACAATAACTGCCGACAAATCAAAGGGTTTACGATGAAAAAGCTAACGTTACCGCTCAACCTCTGTAATTTCAACCTGTCGTGCACTTTTATTTGCAACTGAGTGGGAAACGAAATTAGAGACTCGCAAGTTTTGTGTTTCAGTAAGATTTGATTAGGTTTACCGCCTCAAAACTTGCGAAGGGTATTATGGACAAACGTGATCATAAATAATATAATTATTAAAAAAAAGTGTCACTCAGTAACTTGGATGTAGAGGTCAGATAGGCAGTCGTTTCAGGTAAAATACTGATATTCAACTGCATCTGGTTAGACTAGAAGCCAACTTATTAAATTAACCAAACACTAATAAGCCACCGTATTGACAACTGACGATATGCGCTCTGCCTTTTTTACCGTTAACTTATTAGTAGGCTTCGAGGTTCCTATAGCATCCCAGTATGCAGAATCAAAAACACATGATGTTGGAGTTTGGAGGAAGGTATAACCGCCAACTTTAAACCCCATGGTATGGTGATACGGTCCATTTCGAAAGGCCTACATAAAGAGACGATGATGATCATCCAAATTGTACTAAGATGATTCAAGCTATATATGAAAAGCTTATTTCAATCGGAAGGCGTTGTAAAATTTGAGACACTTTTAAAGCTATTACAACTTGTCTAGGCTAGAACTAGATCTAAAGAAATTATACAAGCTGATTCTGATAAAATGACAAAAAAAAAACATAGTTACTACCACGATGTTGAATTGCATTTTTAAATTGCAATGCGGGCGTGTGTAAAACCAAACCTACGAACTAAATTATCGATGAGGGAATCGAGATTGATAGCATAATCGTGACAATTCATTAGTATTCATGATAAGAAACCATATTCATTCTATTGACTTGCCAACAATCAAATGGAGGAAATGTGACCTAATTAGTAGGCACTCTTAGTGGGAGACATGACAGACGTATCTTTATCTGAGTATTCGAGTGTACATGCATTATTATAATTATAATATCTAACTGCTAGCCCTGACTTATCTGACCCGGCTCACCCGCCACTGCACTGGTGGTCTCAGCGGTTTACTCATACTAATAAATCATGTCCATGACTTATTTTATCACTCCTTGGCACTGCATATGTACTGTCGATATCGTTATATACCTACACAGGATAGGGGTACAACATTCCCAAACTTTATTTGCTAACAACAAAATCTTTATGCTCGTAGAAATATGAACTGTTTTACGTTATTTTAATTGCAGTTCGCAGCGATATCGTCAGTGAGAAGCAGGGGAAGAGGTCGAGGCTATCTACTGATAAGAGTGAACTGAACGGCGGTGGGTTGACTGAGCCCAAATGACAAACATACGACTGCTGATATGCAAGATTTGGATGAATGTTCAGTGGTATTTACATTTTAAAGCCTATTTGATTTTAGATCAGTGATATACAGTATATGAATTACATATTGTGTGAAAATGCATCATCATTCTGGTTGAAGGATTTTTAAAACTAAATTGCTTCACAACAGATAAGTTCACAGTAGCAGTGTGTACGAGTATCTATCTACCTAATAAATAACAAATAGAAAGTAAAAGTTGGAAATGAAACATAAAGCAGCATTGGCACTTATTTCCTTTTATTGGCTGCCAGGGATACATAACTCTGAGTTAACAGGAGTTACAAAAGTGGGAGTGAGTTGTGCGCTCCTGTCTGGTTGTATCAGGGCCGCTCGTTATACAACGTGGAACCGGTTACCGGCTGACGTCATCCTCCAATCCCTCCAGTTATTTTTTGTGAAGTTACGATCCAAAACATCGATGCAATTCCCCATGATATTTTATAGCTTCGCAGAGAACGACAGCTATGAAATTAGCAAATAGATCGATGCAATTTATAACGTTGAAAGAATCAGAGAACTCATATTGTTGATAGAGATCAGTTAGCTGGCGGAACTTAGAGACACTAAATGCTGTATGTGTGTATGAGAAGTTTTAATGTATTCCTAAAGGGAACGCTTAGCAGGGACTGGTTCTCGGATAATGGACACAAGTTATACAGCATGATGCACAAGATGCTACATTACAGGCTGTTTACTTTACATAATCGTGTATTACTTAATGAGATGTTACGCAAAACAGTATTTTTCCACTTATCTAAGCGGGGAACAGGATTTTCTAGCGGAATAGAGAAATGACTGACAGTGAACACTTATTTCAAGCTTTTATGAGTTGGGATCGTTGGAAGAGCCTGAGATTCTGATAACTTCTACTGGTTAATGAAGTAGAATTATCTTGATTTCAATAAAACTGCGTTTCCTACATTCATACTTAAGGGTTACCTATAATATGATTTAGTGAAATTACCATAAAGTCTTTGTTACTACCGGATCTATAGAGGAATAAGGTATTAGAAATGTTAAATTTGTTAGCTTGCAGTATCTTTTTATTTGTTATTCTGGAATCGTCTTCAATTTATTATGGCCTGTCACAATTGACTGCTTGTTGGTTGCCAGCTTCATTTTCGGTCACGTCACTGTGTTTTTCTTCTTTATTCGAATCGTTTTTATCAACGGAGTCCGCTTGAGTTGGAACTTTCCGTCGTGCATTCATTATCGGCTGCACGATCAGTTTTTTCATCCCTGACGTGGCAAGTTACCGGTTTCACGCGGCCCATCTCCTTCTGAGCAACCCAATCTTTAGGGAAAGACGGCAAGAGTCGGATTTTTGTAGTACGATGTTACCTACTGTAAAGTAATTTATGCTTTAGCGTACGAATCTTTTGATACTTATGCACATTGGGACCTACAACATACCACAACAACACAAAAAGATTTTACTATAATGTAATGCAAAAAGTGATTACAAAAACATCAATCAGTGGATACGTTGTTTGATTTGTTCTATAAACTTGCATAATTGAGCAATATTATATTTTTATTATAACACGAAGTAAGATTTATTTGAAACCTTTACAAATACAAGCGATGACGAAGTTAGTTTCATAATATTAAATCCTAAGTCAGAAAAGCGTTCACTTTTACTTTCGGTGCAACCGCACCGTCCTCACTTCCCTCTTAAAAAGAGGAGGGATGAGGTATGTGTTTGTCTCTTTTGTACACTGCCTTCTTGAGTATGATGATCTCTTTCGAACTTCCCTTTGGCATCATCCTCGGTTATACCAGTTTTGTTCGCGCTTAGTCATCGCGGGTCAGAGATAGTGGTTTCAAATGTCATTACGTTACTATCGGACTCAATAGCGCTCCACGACATTTGGTTTTTATTCATACGTAACTTATCCATGTAACAGAACTACGAAACTGACTGATAGAATATTCTGATGCAATATGACTCTTGCTTTGACTAAAATTATTACATAATACCACTTTTAGTACGTGTTTTCCGAAGTCCCTACAAAATTGGGGCAAAGTTTTTTTATTTATTACCGACGTTGGCCCATTTTTTATTCCAAAATTTATAAATAGTGATCACGTTTATCGAGCAAAAAATGACCTACAATATAATGCCCATAAAATGTTACCATGGAATAAAAAAACGTTGTACCTGTGTGTTAATTACATCTTTCAAATTGATGTGGGCAGGTTTGATGGAGTCAAATTGAACACATTTCATTTATTTCTTCAAATCTTTATGATTTCAAATACCCATTAATTACCGCTATACATATATTTAAGTGTTTTATTAAATGTCAATTCATATCAGGGTTTATTTATAAAGAAGCAAAGGCTTGATCATTTCGAATAAAGCGACTTATAGGTATTTTTGCGCCCAAAAATAGTATTTTATTTGATTTCATTAAGTACCTATGTAATATGTGTGACGTCTGACGGTAGAGAATGGAAGAAGAAAACGTGTTGTGCCAACTCCAAGTAATATGCGTTATGGGCATGAAGCTGATGAATAACTATAGAATTCAGAATATATACTTGTAGGTACATTCATTATCTGTAGTAGAATAGAGATTTATATGACACGTTATGTTTTCACTATTCAGTTATCTCGCAACAAACCTAATTACTCGTTATTTATAATTGTGTATTTATCTGCAGGTGGATAATGTTTATTTGTAAACAAAGTAATGATATAAATGTCAAGTTATTCATATAGTACTGATTCCCACCAGCTATGGTACTTAGTAGTAATTACTTGCGTGATATTCTCTTACAAAGCTGTTATTATTGTTTAATTAATGTCTGAAGTAAAGGCCTATATGATTTATTTATAGAGTGTTACAAACAAGTTAATTAACAATATTAAATGGACGGCTTGGTTGGGCACAGTAGGTGCAGTGTTACGGGTGCGATCCCCACATCGAACAACATTATGGAACAAAATATACACGTGGGCATTTGTTATTGCAGTTCTCAGCTCCTCATCACCTTCGCCTACGGCTTGGCTGAGAATTCCGAATGTATGTACTATGAATGTTCATGTACTATGTATGGTCTACAGGCAATCATTCTGGGTCTGGCTGTTTGTGTATGTGAGTTTTAATGTGTGTAAATGCAACTTTTAAATGAAAATTGTACCTACACAGGCGAAAAATGGGGGCAAAGTTAATAAAAATGTATTTCTCGTAACATGTTCAGTATTGTGATTTATCTGTTTCCAACTGCAATCTCACAGCATCACACTGTGATCCTTAATCTGCCCGGGAACGGAGCATGCATCACGATCTAGGAGGAATAATAACATAAACACCAACGTATGGTACAATTTAGATTGCTGTTCAACTTCCTGTTGAAAGTCCATACCTATATGGTAATGGTTGTTTACAACGATATAACAGAAACCGTAACTACCGTCTATCTATCTCAAGGTAGAGAAAAACATAAGTCGTGTAGGTATAGAATTAGGTACTTATTTGAATTTAGTTTTTTTTTAATTTAATTGTCCACCACAAATAAGAGAAAAAATCTTAATTCTTTTTTGATAATTAATTATGACCAACTTAAAAGTGAAAAAAAAAATTGAACAAAATCGACGTGAACACAAACACGCCCCAATTGCTCGTCTCGGTTGTGACGCCACTATGACAAAGAATTTCTTTAGCACTGTGTCAACTGGCTTCTACAATAACAATTTCAAAGTTGGAACACGTACTATCGATGTATAGAAATTGTCATAATGACGTCACACCGCCCGCCCCGTTGGTCACTGTCGACGTGTTTTCGGCTCGGAATTCAATTAATGATTTTGAATTTAATATAACTTCCTAATAAGAGCAAATAAAAAAAACTAAATACAGTTTGTTAGGAAATAAATATATGATCTTTCCATTAAAGACAAAAAAAATCATTGAAAGGACCAATTGAGACTAATGTCGTTTTAGAATCAAAAGTTACAAAGTTTTACGGACAAGATTTCAGTTCTGTAAAATTTACAGGCAACGGAGGTCTCAGCACAAGATTTCTGTATTTTGCGGTACATAACAGCATACCTACTTTACGTTAATGGTAAGAAATATGATAAAAAGCGTACACCAGATATGGTGTACTTACTATTTTTTTCCATCAAATTAACTTCCAAGTCCCCGTTTACTGAAAACGTTTGACTTAAAGTCACAAAAACGTGAAAACTCGTGCTTCTGAAAAATTATCAGGTAACTGGGTTCAGGAAACAAAATTTTCTTTGTTTGTTTGTAGAGTGTTCAGGAAGAAGACGGAATAAATGATGTTACATTTCATTTAGACAACAGTCAGAATTAGTCTTAGTCTACAGAAACTACAGAGAACAGAAAATTTTAATTTCCGTATATTTTGTCACATTCATAAGTGTTGATAAAAATACGTCATTCTGCTACAAAATTATAAATCCATGTCAGAATGACAGAATCCTTCCGTGAAGCATCAAAAATATCTTTCACAATACTGCGTAGTAAACGCCCTTGATGAAAAAAAGACTATAAATAAAAGACACAGCCTGAAATGTTAGCAAACAACATCTGAATATGAAAATCAACGTCGACGTGAACAAATGACAGATGAAAAACATTCACTTATAATACCACAAGAGCTTCAAAATTATCGGGTATTTTCCGATAGGTTCGTTGCAAACAAATGAAGGAGTCAAGTTTTTCAGGTTAAAAAATCACGAGCGCGAAGCGCGAGTGATTTTTCCTGAAAAACTTGACGACTTTATTTGTTTGCAGGGAACCTTGAGGGAAATGCCAGATAATTTTGAAGCTCGTGTGGTATTCAGGGGATTATTTTTCCGACCCATCTCCAATTTTCACAATTGAATTCAACCTGTCAGTTTGACGTGACTACCAGAGAAAATTTTCAAAAAATTATCAGTATAATACCATGTAGGTTGTACCACGTGACGTCGAATGGTGCAATTCTATTGGTCGATATTTGGGTCGGAAAAATAATCAACAGAACACAACGCAATAGTATTTCTGTTCTAAATTTCAAATTGCTAACGGCCGTGTTACATTAATTTCATAGTAATGGCTTTGGTTGCAAAACTTGGTTTTTTGAGTTGTTACGTTACGTTCTAAGATCTTATCTGACTGCTATTGTTTTATATGTTGATATGCTCACTAGCTTGATTATGCTGTATCATTATTTTTGTCAAGATGGAGCCGTTATGCCTATAACATAAGAATTTATGTCGTGAAAACATGTGACAATACTGCAAACGATATTTGTTGGAGTACTTCCGTTAAAGTATTGAGTTAGATGATTCGATCCTTGCAGAATATTGTTGTCGATTATTGATTTTGGTAGTAGTTCCCTGTGTTCATAAAATTGAAAATTTTCAACGTCCCTAATCTTCATCATTATCAGTAGACGACGAATACGTCCACTGCTAAACAAAGGCCCTTTCCTTTGAACACCACGCCGAACGACAATTCGCCACTTGTATCGCGACTCCCACGTTCCCAATATAATTTGATAATTCATTAAACTACGCTATTAAAAAAATAATATTGAGTTATTTTGCTAAAGTTTTGCTGGATTTTTCTAGCAATCTTTATAATATTTAAAAATATCTAACACAGTACAAAATAGATTTGATTTTTATTTTTGGTTCTAAACTTCTCAAGCTGATAAGTTATTTCATCCATGTCTGTTTTTTTAGCTACGATGCCTGAGCTGGCAACGTCGCTTTTTAAATATACTGTAGGTAAGTTCATCCCAAAGTTATAGAGATCTGACATTTATCAGAGGACCCCAATATTTTGTGGTAAAAAATGGTGGTTAGTTTTTTTTTTCATCGTCTTCGAATAGAAATCTTTCACCTGATATGATCCTTTCAAAGTTGAAATGTCTTTTACGACACTCAAGAGAAAAAGATATTATGGGGATGTGACTTTTTTTTTCACGATACGGAGTTGACTAAATCCAAATAGTCTCCGAACATACTCGTTATTGACGAAACTTTGCCATAGTTTATCTACCGGAACACAGAAGTAACGAAAAAAACATCCATAGCTTATTTTTCGCCAACATCGCTTCATTTGAGCCTCCATTGGTCGTATTACAAATTCAAAGAACGTATCCTAGCTGACTTTTTTCATTTACTGGTAAATCCTTATCAATCCAATCTATATTCTGCTAGTAATTCGATCCTCAATACAAGTCAGGAGCCAAGCTAAATTCAAGCGACATCGCGCTGGTAGTCAAACATTAGTAAGCAGACGGCGAGCACACGTCCAAGGTCAATTGCTCCACGCAACGCACCATCACTTCCTCGTTGGCAAGCAGCTCGCTTGAGCAACCACCTCTCACTAGAATTAGGCTCCCGGTTACAACACGACACATTCACACACATCAAGCCACTGCTCAAACTCAAATCACTTGCTATACAAGTATATGCACACCTACCGGTGATTTTTTTATCACTACCAAGATTTAAGACCGCCTCGTGTTCGGAATTATGAATTAACAACATCTAGTCAATTCGATGGGCTGTTGATTTATCGAGGAATTCGAATATTTGTGTTCTTCAGTTAAGTAAATTGATTGGTTGAATGACGGTTTATTATTTTCACCAAGTGAACGGCGCTAATATTCGGGTCGTTTCCATAATCTTTGAATGGAATAGTTTTTTTGTTAGCGCTTACGTTTAATTGTGATCGCTTTTTGCAGTGCAGCAGTTACCTACTTACTTATTTATAAAACAGTTTTGTCATGGCAGGTGTTGAGTATTAAACTCAAGTTTACTTTGCTATGAATTAAACGAATTAAGCCCTCCGCGTACGTACAGAACGCGACGCAAGTGTGGTATGGTATGGTATCCATTGACGCGTGCCTTTGTACTAGCAATAACCTCTATGGACTTGTATTGCGACAGTCGCCTGGATACCAAAGTCGCAAGGTATCGGAGACTTGCGTCGCGTTGTGTACGAAGCGGCTAATTTATATGCCAATATGTATCTGCCGATCATCTGTCACTGGCAACCTCGAACATATTAGAAAACATACTGTCATATTTAATTAATGGTATCTTAATATAATACATAATCGAATAGCATTTATATTTCCCATTTGTATAATATAATCAAAACGCAAAATGTAGTCAATAAATCATAACCAACATTATGATTGGTTAATAAACTGCATTTATAATGTCATGTTAATAGATAATGGTAGGCATATGTTTTATTATGTACACTGTGAGTGCAACACACTGGGGCTTGTCGAGCTGAGATTGTGTAGTCTCATTAATTAAACTTTATTTGATACAAAACTTTTTTATCATAGGAGGTCGGCACGGCACACATTTGCGTTAGATTTGGACTGGTGAACTTATAGGTCTGAAATACACTTATTTATGTATGTGTAAGAGCAAGTTAATTAAGGCCTAATCACCTAATGTTATTTTCTATCAACATAAAACATATTATACCTACCTTAAATGTGCTTTCCGTTCGACCGCGATTAGGGCTTTAATTAGTTCTAGCACTTTGGCATCCGATTCTCGACAACTGTTCTTAGGCAAAGACATTATACTTAATTATGTTGAGTTCCGAGAAATGTTTAATAGGTCAACAGTTGAAGTTTTGGTGGGATTTAAGTTATAGATCATAAAGCCGATATTAAAGTTCGAAAAAAGGAAGGAAAGACTCGTCTTTTAAAATAATACAGAAAATATAGTGTAGGCAAGATAATCCGCGGGTCCAAGTGCAATTAGTCTAAGTTGACCAATGACTCGGAAGGACTTCTCTACTAAAGATATAGTAAAAACCAAAGAGTATAAAAATAATTACAAGTTTTTGAACCAAATGGACATAGCATTGTTAGAGAGAGGTAATTGAAATCAATAAAGCAATCTAAATCAATTCAGAAGAGTAATGTGGGACTATACAACAAATACATCCACCATCATAAGCGTTATTAACCAAGGGATTCACCCAGAACAATAAATGCCGCGAATTGACATAAGAACTCCACAATATTTACTATAGTTTTAGCACCTGAGTTAAAACGAACAAATAAAGAATTACATTATTATGCGATTGCATTTGACGCCAAACAAAATAAAGTGAAATATGTTAATCTTGTAATAAAATAAATTAACATAAACAATGCTGTGTGTAGTGGCCGTTTATCAGCTCCGCAATGAAATTCAAGGCTGACACCGTGTCATGTTGTCCAATAGTTGATAAACTAGGAACAAAGCACGCGTGCGCAGGCGCAACCCGCAGGTTCATTCGTAAGCAATTGTCGGCTGGTCAAATGTATTACGAATATACACCGTGACTTTTTAGTCGTCTTACAAAAGTGGTCCACGTAATGTCCCCGACCTAAAATACATCTAGGCGAGTTTAGTTTTTTTTTAATCGTTGAAAATAATTTTTAATATTAATAAATAGGTACATTAGAAATATGAAAATGTTTACGTATCAAGCTGTAGAGTATACCTACCCAGCGCAATAGTAAGGCATATCATTCCATCTCCATTTTCTATGAGACAAGGGTGTTTTTAACTACTCCTTGCGTCATAATAATGAATTAAAATTTAATTTATAATTTTTTCAAATCTCTTAAATACCTATTTTTTTATTATAAACGTGTTCTAGTCATTGGATACATGAACTGGGCTGCCGTTGTAAGACGACTAAAAAGTCACGGTGTATATGTTTCGTTATAACATGAATTTTCATTCTGTTTAAATTTACTTTGGAGCTAAGTGTTCTGATTCAGAATTCTAAATCTGGGCAAAATGAATAAAGTAATTACGTAGATGAATCTGTGCAGTTAATAACTTGTAGCCCCATTGGCCTAATAATAACAAACTTCGGACTGTTTGAGAAGTCCTGCGTTTAATTTCGAGTTTGAACTGAAGTTTAATTGGGTAGCTCTCAGAATAGATAATTGTGAGATAGACTGAGTCGCAGTGGCTGCACCCGGCTGAATACTAATCCCGTACATCTTGCCGACCCATTTGCGGCCCGTCCCCACAAACTACAGGTTTGATACCTATCAGTAGCGTAGCTAGGTCAGAAGGGGCCCCGCGTAACAAAACGTGTATGGGGCCCTTCTAATCTAAGTGTATAGTTTTGAAGTGTAAAAACAATAGCATCGTGACTCTTATGCCTAATGCTTTTACTGATGTCATTAAAAGAATTTTGAAAGGACCTAGAAAATTGTGAAACCGATCGACTGATCGTATCTCATTTATGACAACTACATAATTATAGCTTTTTGAAAGTTGAGCTATGTTAGGATTTCGATAATTGGAGCTTTATGGCCGTAATAATTTTTCATTTACCAGCAACATTAACTGTCGTACCACAAAAACTTTTAAACGTCTGTTGAACACTTGTCTATAAAAATGTCAGATTATGTCGTTGAAATAAGGTCCGTTTTGCAGTCACACTTTTTTTAGACGAGTGTTCAACAGATGTTTAAGTTTTTGTAGTACTTAAGGCTGTTAATGTTTTAATTCTAATTGTCGGGGGCCCTTGATACTCGGGGGCCCCGTATAATTGATTCGGCTGATACGGCGGTAGCTACGCCTCTGATACCTATAACAACTTGCTACTATGATGCACTATTGTGAAATGCAAATCCAACAACTGTTTCATTTGGGAGTGCTAATATTTCACGTTCCACTTGGAGTTCTATTTGTATGCTACTGCAACGTTTGAACCCATTAGGTTATTGCAATACGAGGGTTCATATCATGCTAATATATGATCCTCATGCTGGCAACACTCGAAGTTTCTCTCCCAGATCCGTGATTACGAATTATTGCCAGTCATAAAAATATTAGTTATATCTACATGGAACTATCAGAAAAATAAATTCACTTATCATTCGTATTTATACAATTGTTTTGTAATTTATTGCAAAATATCTTTCAATATTTGATTTGTCTTTCATTACTCATCAGACATTAATTATAGAAATAAGTAGGTACATATTCATTTTCGGTGTCTTCGAAGGAAATATCTTGAATTTATTTTAATAAGGAAGAATAAAGGACAGGGAAGTTTTCATGAATGTAGATGTTTATGATGAGACAGTAGGGAAAATTAGACGGTAGTGTGAAGAAAACGAAGATGATAGAGTTGTAGGTATATAAGAAAACCGGCCAAGTGCGTGTCGGGCCACGCACAGTGTAGGGTTCCGTAGTTGCCCATCAAAATACTTATGCGAACTAAATAAACTGATTCGCTGAATTTAATTTAAATTTAATTTACGTACATTATTAACATTTATTAGGTACCTAAGTGATTCAGTATCCAACTCATAACGTCTAAAAAACATACCCACCTATTATAGCTGTAAAAATAAAGTTGACAAACTTACATTTGCAGTTGAAGAACATGTTCTCCGATACATTTTGTTTAGGAAAATATGCCAAGTACGTTTTATAAGTTGGTCGACTATTACTCGTAAACTTGTAAATACTTAGTCATGAAAATAAAAGTTCTCTAAACCTCCTAGGTTCCCCTATTTTCGAAGATAGTTTCTCATCATTCATCGACGAAAAAATTAATCATTTTAATGACATCTCAGATCGACTTTCCCAAATCAACTTACATTCAGCATTCACCCTTATTAGGTATTGTTGTTTTGGTCCAAATTTTATGTACTATCTCCGGTGTTCTCCTCTATGGAAGCATCAACACATTTTGGACAAAATTGGCCAAATTATTCGTAATACTTTAACATCCATCCTTAATGTGGCCCTGGACGACCGAGCGTGGCTGCAAGCCACCCTCCCTATCCGTTTTGGTGGACTCGGCGTCCGCAAAATTTCTAGTGTGAGTTTACCGGCGTTCCTGTCCTCTGTCCACAGCACTGAAACCTTAACCAGGAAGATATTAAGTCTCTCCCTGGTTGACTCTGAAGTGCCGTGCTTGACCGATGCGGAGAACGCCTGGAAAATGACTTGCCCGGATTCAGATCGACCCGTGAACCCATCTTCCCAGAGGCAGTGGGATGAGCCGCTCTGCAGGTTGGTACGGTACAATCTTGTTAATACGTCAACCAATTCTGTAGAGCGTGCTCGCCTGCTGGCTGTGGGCGAATGGGAGTCGGGTCTATGGCTTCAGGCACTACCGTCACTCAACATAGGTACCATGCTGAGTGACACTACTTTCCGGATCGCTACATGTCTGCGTTTGGGCGCTCCTTGCGGTGCTCCACATCGCTGTCAGTGTGGCGAAGCAGTCGACTGCCTCGGGCACCATGGCCTTTCCTGCAGCAAAAGTGCGGGTCGGTTAGCACGGCACGCCAGCTTAAATGACATTATCCGTCGTGCTCTTGTCATCGCCGGGGTGCCAGCTGTTTTAGAACCCAATGGCTTGGCACGCGACGATGGGAAGAGACCAGATGGGATGACTATAATGCCATGGAAGTTGGGTAGACCTTTGGTGTGGGATGCAACATGTGTCGACACCCTTGCGCCATCCCATCTTCGCGGTACGGCGTGCTGTGCTGGTGCGGCTGCTGCAAGTGCTGAAAACCTCAAACGGCGTAAATACAATGGCTTGACTAGCAGCTATGTATTTGAGCCGTTTGGGGTTGAAACACTAGGGCCATGGGGTCCGAGTGCTCACCAAGTTTTTAAAGAGCTTGCTAAACGAATAGTCGACTCTTCGCGTGACCAGAAGGCTGGCCTATTTCTTGGTCAAAGAATTAGCATTGCCATCCAACGTGGCAATGCTGCCAGCGTTCTGGGCACTTATCCCGTTGACAGCGATGTGGATGAATTTTTTGATGCTCTTTGTTAGTTGTAGTAATTATTATTAGGCTTGTTAATTTAGTCATGATAATTTTCTTTTAAACTTCGTTATATACAACATTATTTTTAGTATATGCGAAACCTGAATATAGTTTGTTCAGAATCAGTAACTGATTCGATTCCAATAATTTTTACACCATGTCATATTTTTTTTTCAAAAATATTTTAATTAAATTTTAATACCAGTTAATTACAATAAAATCACCGTACAGCTAGGTACCTATTGCCAAACTATAATCACGAGTGTATAACATAGGAGACGCGGCTTACGCGGGTGTACCGCGAAATGAGCATGTTTTTGAATGGACAACCAGGTAATTACAAGCTTATAACTTTGTGATTTTTTATGATACGGTTATAAAATTTTGTTTTTAGATTCTTTACACAAAAATACTAGACAGGTGTATCGGGTTTCGCATAAACAAAAAATAATGTTGTATACTACTATTTTGAATTTTTTCACACCTTATGTTTGGGACATAACCGTTTAGCTGGTAGAGGGGGGGGGGGACACTCGAGTCGACCAAAAATTAGTTCTTTAAAGCTTAATATTTCACAAACGAATCTTTTTATTAAAAAACTAGCTGTGCCCGCGACTTCGTTCGCGTGGAGGTCGGAACTCAACAATGTATTTTTTTAGTGCTTCTTTATTAACAACATTAGCTGTAAACCATCATTCTGGAGCATACTTACATAAATATGCGTACGTAAATCATCAAATGAGTCCTCCTACCCAGGGCAGGGTAAGAGGGACTTTCAGACTTGTACTGATTAAAACCCTCGGTGTCCTATAAATCCTATAATAGGCCTTTACGTTCTGGGGTCAAGGTAATTCGATAGTTCCGCGACCCCGGCAGGCTTTGGCCTTCTAAGGGGGGGCCCGTCATTGTGATGACACATTTAGGCGCGTGTTGAACACAACGCGCCGTCGACCCAAGCATACTCGCCGCCCGCATGCTCGTGCAAGAGAAAAATCTACGTTTAAACGCCTCTGGGACCTGAGTAGTATAGGCGGACTCCGGAGCCTGCCCGTTCCTGCCTTTACCGGCGCTGGCAGCCCCAGGACGTAAGCAGACATGGGCGATAGTCATTCCTTCAAGGAAACAGGTCGTACCTATGCGTATCCCATCGTATCCCATCATATCCCATCGTATCCCAACGTATCCCATCGTATCCCATCGTATCCCATCGTATCCCATCGTATCCCATCGTATCCCATCGTATCCCATCATATCCCATCGTATCCCATCGTATCCCATCGTATCCCATCGTATCCCATCGTATAACATCGTATCCCATCCTATCCCATCCTATAATATTAGGTTATTATTAGGATTAATATTGTGTTAATGAAAATACCTTCGCAAGTAATGCATTACTTTAAAATCAAATTTGATTTCCATAAAAAAGGTTATAATGACTTAACCTTAAAAGATAAATGTATGCTCTCGCGGACTTTATTTTAGAACTTTTTATCAGGAATAATTCCGTAGTACATTATTTTTGCGTATCTTTAACCGTTTACGTAGCGCACGCAACGGAAGCTCTCGAAATGGTATCCATTTTCCCGATTTTGAAACATCGGCAAAGTCAAAGACAGAACGTGTGAGTAAGTTCACTCACTCGTCTTCAATAATAAATCCTATCTTCTTTGTTAAGTCAGCAAAATTTTGTACAGTGATTTGCTCTTGTTTACTGCTTATTCATGCGTGCCACTATTTATTATCAAAGAGACACTATAGCATTTCATACATCTTGGCATGCTCGTAACCCCCAATTAAGAACGGCGCAGCTCTCGGTACGACTGTTTCAAACAAAAGGTTTCAACACATTATACATTGTGCACTTAATAAAACAAGGTGTAGGGTGCCGGATGTTTGCCCAAAACAAACGTACGCCAAAATAGCTTTGGATGTGGTCCCAATATGTGCTCTTTGTTTCAGAATGCGGGCGTTATTCAGCAATTAAATTATAAATACTTTTTACGTGACTCGTGTTATTGCCATTCTTTCATTTGTTTTATGTGCAAATATTTTGAACGAGTTGATATGTAGAATACATTGCATGTCTGAACCGCTGCCGCTGGCAAGTCGAGAGGTACATAAATGCGGTACAAACAGAGGTCTGAGATACTTGCTTCATTATTGTCTCTTGGACCGCACATAATTGCATTCCAAGCATGAATGTGTAGGTCCGCGCTCCGTGAAATTGCCGGCTACAGGCAAATTCAAACATTTCTGTACTGATTCTCACACATTATAAATTGATAAATTTTGAGTGCGCGTGTTTATAGAAAGAAAGCAAAACGGATTCCAAATGAGTATGAAACTGTTGCTCTTTGTTGACTACCACATTCAATTGAACGCTCCTAGATGGAGACGGAGAGGCATTCCATTCAACTCGTTATCTTTATAATATGTGACAGGTGACATACAACTTGTAAGTCGTTTATGCCTTCAATGGTACACGATTGATATGTAGGAAAAAATGTTATTTCGCATTCAGAATGTGTTAGTAAACAAAGTGGATACGCAATACGCGTATTGCGTAGATGATCAATTTTAACATTTAAATTGGTTATTGAGAACAAAGGGGCATGTTTACAACCCAGCCCAAGGTTAAATTTTGATTGTAACGTGATTGTGAGCGCCACAGGTACGTATGTGCCTTCAGATTCCACCACGTGGCAAATTGGCGTTACAATGAGATTTATATCGGTAATCATTTTTTCTTTGGTCATTATGTTCCGATGAATAATACCCGTGAGATACAATAATATCTACACTTTTGTTTAATCTTCGTTTTACCTTCAAAGTAGTACTACCTACTCCTACGCTAATCTGCATATTTTTATAGGAGTTCCAAGTTTCAAGTGTGTGCCTAAGATCACTATGATGACAATATTTGGAATTGAAATGTTTACTTCCTGGACTCCTTTTTTGGATTATTAACCTGTTTATTGTGTGTGTTTATTTTTACTGGTTCAAGATACGTTTGTCAAGGCTATAAAATATGAAGTCGGTTAAAAATTTACAAATGTCGCCTAAATTACACTGACTTTTCTTAGGCCTAAGTAACAATTACTTAATTACATTGCCAGCCTTTTGGATGCTCTGTCAGCGATGCGGATGCGGAAGAATTTTTGACGCCCTATTATATTTTAACTTTAAATATTCTACTTTTACCCGATTACCAAAATTATACTTAGGTTTTAAAACACATTAAGTGAAGTTTGTAAGTAATAGAGTTAACAAAGCATAAAGTGCATCGCTAGCATGTAATAAATAAATAAAGAAATCCACAAACAAGATACCTATTCTCAATTTTAATTTAACACATGTGGTCGTAATCGTGGGTTGAAAATCTCAAAGATTTTCCATGGAAAGGTAAATGAAGGTGGTCGAATGATTCTGTCCAAAGAAAATCTTTCAGATATTCTCAACTTCACAACAGACTCATTTTCATACGTAAGTACTTCACGTACCCACACAGAAGTGTAGACACAAGAACTACTTACCAATTAAAAAGAAACAATAGTACAATGAAAATTACTTGACAGATAATCACCTCTCAATGATATATGGACTGATTACATTTTAACAATGGCAATCTCTTATCACGTAATCGATTCAATCCCATCTTGTACAATGTTAATTCTTTATCAATAACTCAATTATTAACTCGTAAAATCTGCTTCCGTGAAAAATAGTTTAATAGAGAGAAAGGTATGAA
Source organism: Agrotis exclamationis (assembly GCA_950005045.1). Classification (NCBI taxonomy): domain Eukaryota; kingdom Metazoa; phylum Arthropoda; class Insecta; order Lepidoptera; family Noctuidae; genus Agrotis; species Agrotis exclamationis. Next base: position 11,118,619 of record OX465432.1, read on the forward strand.
ATGGTTTAGCTCCTTATGCTCTAGAAAGGAAGTGCACAAACGGTAGCTCAAGAACCTTTCAGTTCAGGAAGTTAGGTAACTATTTGTCGTCATAATCACTTCACTAAAAGATTGGCTACTGTATCTCATTACGTTACTAGAGCATTAGAAGATGACATTTGGGATTATGTTAGGCAAGAATATCATTTTTTTTAACGGTAGGTCCGCGTTGCTTTTAACAACTATCTCACGCGAAGCTAAGATGTTGTCGACGATGAAGCACGCTTGCGTGCAGAAGTAAACTATTCACTACTGACTTGAAGACCCCAATGTAATAGCTATCAGATAACACAGACACCGACAGGAAATTCCACTCCTTTGCTGTGCGCACAGTAAAAGTATTGGATATATCAAAGGGATGTCCACCCATGCAACGATGGCGCATTGCCTTACGTCTTGTAGTCCGATGATGGAAAGAACCAGGCTGAATCAAGTTGTGCAGTTTCATTGCACACTCTCCGAAATGTAACCGATAGAAACCCAATAGGTTGGCAACTCGTTCAGATATAATAGATTCGGTCAACTTTTTATTTGGATAATGTAGACCGCGCGGGGGTAAAAGTAGTGTGGGACGCCCCCCGGCAAGAATACCCGATGACCTGAAGAAGACAGTGGCTGAATAAAAAGGGCAAGAGTTCGAGCTGCGTAGCGCTCCTTGAGGGAGGCCTATGTGCAACAGCTCTCTATTTTTCTCATCCTGGTTACAACTTACAAGATCAATAGAATATTTTAGCGGCTGGGATGACTAAGTCTTACCTCTCATAAAGGTGAAGCAGCTTGAAGTAGACACGGCTACACATAAAGCATAAACAAAACCTGTTTATCGTGGTCTCGGTTTGAACGATCTTTTCGCGCAACGAATGGTCAGCGTATTCTGGTTTTACAAATCTTGAAGAGTGTAGCCGTGTGTACAAGATAATTGATTCGCCAATCGTTCAACAGTGTTTTTTTTATTTTTGTTACATCCTTGTAGGCTATGACTAGCAAAAACTTTTCTTGGTGGAATGCAAATGTCAAAGAGCTATTTTCAGAATAGTTTTGTTATAACAACAAAATAGATTCAACTGATTTTGAACCTGTTTCTGTAAAATATTATTATACGAGAGGTATACATCCGGATATTGTAACACAATAAATATGAGCACCTATAGATTATTTAAGTATTAGGTATTTCATTACCGTGACCCTGGAACGTAAAGGGCTAGTGAAGGACACCGTGGATTTTTAGTCAGTACAAGTCTGACAGTCCCTCCCGCCCTGCCCTGGGTGGGAGGACTCATTTGATGATTTTACCACACTAAAAAAAAAAGAAAAAAAACGTATACGTTTTAATGTATACTTTGAAAATATTATAAAATATTGAATGAAACCTGGCATAATAGATGTTGGTAGGAAAGTTGCTAGGCTGAAATGGGATTGGGCGGGTCACATTTGTCGCATGCAAGAGGACCGCTGGGCAAAGATCTCCACACAGTGGGTGCCGGGAGATGGACGGCGCCGCCCGCCGAGGCCGGCCCAGAAAAAGGTGGCGAGATGACCTGGACACTCACCATGAGAGCTGGTTCAAAGCGGCCCAGGAAAAGAGTTCCTGGAAAGAATTGGGGGAGGCCTTTGCTCAGCAGTGGGACAGTAGGTATAGGCTGATAATAAAAAAAAATGAATTATGTAATTATTTGGCGAAAGTTCACAGACGTGCAAAAACTATGAATGTTAAAGTAACTTTAATAGTAGAAATGAGTCATCGCTATAATGTTTCCTTTATCGGACAGAATTCTTAGCTTTATCTTTATTTAGTGAATAACAAATATAAAACAACAAATAATTTAATTCGAAGTCTAAGCTTATTTAAGATTAGAATTTATACTGAAACACAGTGACGCTACGAAATTGATCTGTGATAATTTTGTTTCTAAACATATACATATAAATGATAGAAGTAGGTATGTGTGTGTGTTTATACGTATACATAAATATAATACATACAACAAAATGCTTCTGAAACCGATTACGATTTACTCATTCATTAAACAGTTTAAAACTACAAAGCGGACTGTTGGCGAGTGTTCACAATAATATTTGTAGACAGGTAATAAATTATCTAATTATAATGTACACTAAATAATTAGTTTAGTATTGGTATATTAAACCACAGTCTCTACCAAGAGTCATTCCTAAGTAAAGAGATAAAATCAAGATTTTATATAATATAACTAGAATAACAAGTTGGGATTTGCCACCTGTTGACGTCTTATCCAAACCCCATTGTTTTACTTAAATGAAAATAAACAATAACATAACTAAAGTAATTAGAAAATCCGGAAAACCTGAAATTGAGATTTTTCGTTTTTTGAGTCGAAATCATCGCCTTTTTCTCAGAAACCGTTTATAACTGTCAAAACAAGTTTACGTAGGTAATATAAAACCGACTAATTTGGCAAGTTTAATTAATCATTCAGAAGGCAGGACTCGTATAATAACTTGAATTATAATATTATAAGTTTAGAACAAAAAAAAACTTCAAATGACGTGCTGTGAATCCTTGAATCTTTATAAAAAATATTTTCGCTACTTCCTCGTTGTTTTTTAGCATAACTAGAGGCTTTATAAAGTCAGTAGTCTAATCGAATATCCGGGTCAAGTTAAATAATATATCTTAATTATATGAGAAAAACTATATCCACTTATGTTTTTAGATTTTCCACTATGGAACAATGTGAGGAAATACTTGTAGTACGAACTATTTGTGGGGCATGTACAGTAAGCAAAAGGGTTAGGTATGCGGGCAGCAAGTTTAAAACAGTTCTTCTGTGTACTTTATATATGCTACATCATGCTACATGTGCACTTTTTAGCTGTACGTATATGCTACATGCAGCCAAAGAGTTTTGCATGCAGGCACATTAAAACTTACAACACATTGGAAAACCGTTTAGAACTTGCTAAATACCCTTTTGCTGATTGTACAATACCTACTCAACCAAGGTCGTATGGGGTTAAGTGTACCCTGGTGTTAAAATAAATACCTATACTTAACGAACCTTAACATATAATTTAGAAATATAGTTAATTGTAAGTTTTATAACAATCGTATAACATTTTAAATGCTCAATCACTTTCGTAATCGTTTGTAAGGCTGAGTTCACACGGTAGCCATACAGATCGATTTTCTTTGTATCGTGTATTGTTTTCTAGTATTTTATAGTGTCATAGTGTGTGGATAGCTACTATTATTGTAGTCATTAGGTGCGTCCACACAGAGCGCGCAGCCTCGCGAGGCATTTGCTGCGCGAGGAAACTGACAAGCGAGGCTGCTCACTCTGTGTGGACCCGTCTATTGTTTTTCGACCGAGGCACGAAACAATATACGCGAGCAAAACAAAAGCCGACACTGGATGGCTCGAGCGCTCGGTCGCTCGACCCGCCCGAGACACGTCCACACCAACCGAGCTGCTTCGCGCGGAATATGCCTCGCGAGAAATTGTCTTAGTGAGGTGGTGTAAAATGGAACACTAAATTCAAGAGAAGTTGTTATTGTTTATTTGATTTCTGAATTCTTTCTTTGTGCGATGTGAGCGTTACGAAGTTGACAGACTCATATTCCTATTATTTGGACAATAGGGTGTTTGACCGAAAAATCTAAGAAGATACATTATCAAGAAATATTTGACACATATTTTCTCTTTTTTTTGTAAATCAAAATCGACGAAAATAAAACAATTTTAAAATTGATAATACGTCACAAGCAAGAACAGTCTTCACTTGCTTCTGACGTCACGAGCCCCCAAACGTATTTTGATAAATTTGCATTGATTTAACAAAAGAAATAGGTAATACGTGTCCGTTTTTTTCAAAACTTAAACTGACGAACTAATGGATCCCACCAAAAACATTTCATGTAAAATGTTGCCAAGACAACCACATAATGTTTGCCCTGTGAAAAGATATCAGATCTAATGTTAAGCCAAGCTTCTGAATCCCGCGAAGGAGGAGGCGGGCCGCGTGAGAGAGAGGACAGTGTCTTCCCTCCGCCCCACCCGCAGTGGTGGACGCCCACGGCGACGGACGTCGCAAGACGATCTCCGGCCACCGTAGGCGCGGGCATGCGGGCGGCGAGTAAAGGGCAACTCGCTGCCCGACCATGGACCATGCCCGGGTCGAAGCGACGGCGCGTTGTGTTCCACGCGCGCCTCAAAGAGCGTCAGCATAATGACGGGGCCCCCTCTCTAGAGGGCCAAAGCCTGCCGGGGTCGCGGGACTTATCTCATTACCGTGACCCCGGAACATAAAGGGCTATTGAAGGACACCGTGGATTTTAGTCAGTACAAGTCTGACAGTCCCTCCCGCCCTGCCCGGGGTGGGAGGACTCATTTGATGATTTTACCACGCAAAAAAAAAAAAAAGCTTCTGAATCTACACGGCCTAACTCTACCGACCCTAACTTCACAAATTCTACATAAATCAGTAAAAATTTATGGCTTCGCCGTTTCGCTATCGTCGTGGAGGTGATGCGAATATTTAGTTTCTGAAGTAAGTAACGAAACAGCGAAGCCATACATTTCCCTCTCCCTCTCCCTTTCCGCACTTCAGGAAGTAGCCAAACATTTTGATGATCATCAGTGTGTCAGTGACGAAATTGGTGTATTTTAGATATCAATAAAATCTTAAGTATTAGAGCTATTCAATTCAAACTTTGTATGGTTAATTAGTGTATTATTGACATCATATCCTGAGAATATGAACTATCTGGTAAATCGGAAACCAACTCTATGAGGGTTCAAAAAAACGACGAAACACTTCGAGAAAAGGTAGGTAGTGCCGTTGCGCTTCGCGTCGCTCGTTTTGGCAGATTTGTAATTTATTGCTGTCAACATATCTTGTAAAGATAATGGAGTCTTTCTGAATAAGTGTTAGTTATTAAGGTAAATGAAGAGGTAAAATGCACAGTTCAGTGAACCCGACACATGAAGGTTTTCCTTCTTCAACGACAGTTTTCTCGCGACTATTTGCATTTTATTTTATAAGACGACTCTTATTTGTACATCAATATTAGCACTTAAGTAAGCGGATGTACCTGTTGCTAAGTATAGTCACTCAACAGAACAATATATTTTGCACATCACTGGGGAAAAACTAAACCCACACCGATGAATTAATAAAAAAATATTTATGGTAGAGTTCTGAAACAATATTGACTCAAGTAGAATTGTTTTCCGGGGTCGCGGAACTGTCTTATCAAGTTACCGTGACCCTGGAACGTGAAGATCTATTGAAGGATCACCGTGGATTTTAGTCAGTACGAGTCTGACAACACCTTTTGCTCCACACAAGGAGGACCCATTGCGTAGTTAAATCAAGTAAAAAATATTAGTAGAATTGTTTTTCCTACTATTTAGTCAATTATTGTATTTCATTATCAATCATAAATCTCTGAATACATAACAAAGTATCGATGACACGTCATCGAAACGATAGTGACAGTCATTAGAATCGTTTCGTAAATAACACGACAGAATTATTTCCTTATGCAATCGATAAGGAGACAGAGCATAAAATTATCTAACATTGTATTGCGGATCAATCACCTATGAACCGAGCTATGGCTATAAATCGGTCATGGCAGCCGATCGCAGTAGTTCATAAAGCGTAGGATTTAACGAGCATCGGTACTGGCGAGTTGCATAATGCACGGTTAGGGTTGCCAGGTTTTAAAACCGAAATGTCTGACAGTCAGTTTTAGAGGACATTTGGGTAAAAAGACCGGAAACCTTCATTTGTTTTAGTCCAAAGAGCCATTTACAGGACCAATTTTAGAAAGTAGAGCTACGTTCGGTACATCTGGGGTCGCGGGACTGTCTTGTCAGGTAACCGTGTCCCTGGAAAGTAAGGGCTATTGAAGGAACATCGTGAATTTTAGTCAATACAAGTCTGACAGTCCATTTTGTTCCACCCAGGGTGGGAGCACTCATTGAATGTATTCAGCACGAAAAAAAAAGGTTTCCAAGGTTCCCCTGGACGTGCAACGCGACCAAATTTAAAAAGCCTAAAAAAAGCCAGACAGGCTGGACACCATCTAATTTGGCTGGACACGCAACCAAAAAGCCTGACTGTATCCGGCAATGACCATTTATATCTAGACTCCTAATCACAGGCGACCGATGTCTGTCAACACATTAGGCAAAAAAGTCTTAAGTTTGTATTAGTTTCGACCACTCCTGTGAGTCCCCTCGTCGCACTGACCTTGAGTTAGCCAATCAGAACGCAGTACCCCGTCCCCCTCGCTTACGTCGTACCTCAGCGACTTGGCAGAAAATTTTCGTTAGTCAGATCGTGCATGAGGCGTCTAGATATAAATGGTCGTTGGTGTCCGGCTTTATCCGGACGTCTGGCAACGCTATGCATGGTGCATACAACACAATCTATACTTACTCGGTACCTGCACAGAACTGCAAACACACACCACTGTAAATCATACACAAATACCCCTATAATGAAATTGAAATGATAATTCAGATTCACTTTTCAATAGCTATCCTTTCGGGCAAATAATTATATAGATGCAGATGTAGCGTAATGAATTTCCACTCGAATTCAGAATAGAATTTAGGATTGCGATTACGTTTCACGGATTGTAGGACTTTATCAAAGAAATTGAGAGCGATTAGGAAAAGATTGGGAAATGTGAAAGTGTACTCTGAGGACAGTGTTCTAAACTCTTTATCGTCAAAGTTATTTTTTTTTATCATTTAAATGCTATACTTAGAATGGAAATAGAATAGAAAATTTGCTATAAATTTTAATAATCAGAACTGGCTTTTGTCTTTCACTTGGCTTGCAGCTGAAAATACCTGGAAGTTTGAATCTTGAATTCCCAACTAAATGATCGGGATTACATATTTAAAGGTTTACAACGTCTCGAAATACCCCAAGGACCTTTTTGCGTTACAAAAAGTCGTATCCTTAAAAATACTTTCTGTTTCTCCCCGGCCAGGTCTACAATTTTGTGTTGGGGTATTTATTACTGGAAAAGTCTTGGACAAGTTTTCAGCTACTGTTTCGGATTACAAAATTCTCTTTATTTCAGAATCGACAACTGTCATTATGTACATCGTTGAAAATTCACCCTGTATCAGTTCTAGCAATATTGCTAATTAGTACGTACTTGTATCATATCAGGGTATCTTCTTTGGAGACTCGTAAGAGTGCATGTAAGGGAACAGGTTACTTAATGGTGCTAGTATGCAATGAGCTGCAAGCCGTCACTTGTGCACTATTGCGTGAAGTAATTGCTATTCATGTCTCAAGCGGTATTAACCCAGCTTGCGAGACAGACGGTAGTACACACCTCTGCTTTCTCCATTTACTAAAAACCGTGATTGTAATTGATATATTACACAACCCAAGCTAATGAAATTGTCCGAAACATAATTCATCATTCAAGTGTTTCAACACTATCCCGTTGTGTTCCTAAACATACTTTATGTTCGTGTTTCTGAGCTATTTATATTAAAACATTTACACAGTACACAAACGTATTTATGTGACAAGAACACCGTGTTAACAGCCCGTATCTAATATCGAGTTAAATATTGTTTATATGCCCATGTGACCTATGGAAACCAATTTCAATAACTTTAATGCAATAAAGTACACTGATTTATAGATATCTAACTGTAGTTGTATTATGTTTTGTTAAAAAGGAGCAAACTAAAAGATGTTGCGTGGAGTTTGGTGCGAGCCAAACGTACAGGTTTTGCGTCTGATTCCCAACCAAACTGGTTCCTTGTCCGTAACGCCCGCCACGCCACTCTGCCTCGCCCAAACAATGATGGCGTGCAAAAAGTACAAAACGCACGTATAATAAACATATCAATGGCTGAACTTAACAAGAACCAAATGTTAAAAGTGAACAACTAAAGAAATAACATTTAAAACTAGTTGTTAGTAACACATGTTTTAAACTGAAGACTTGTGATAAAAAATTCCACGCGCTCTTTAAGTAATATTTCAAGGTTTTAGAGTACCTACACGTTTTATTAATTAGTATTAAATTTAACGAAGTATAGTGACTTAAATAATGAACTCCGTGGTTGTTCTAGTTTATTATTAAAACTTTGAACATAATACTAAACTTTAATATCTGTATCGTTGGAGTAACATTGAGAAAAGTAGTAAAACAAGAGCACTTAGTTGTTCAAGTACTAACAACGTACAACTACTATCGCTGGCAGCAGATGCCGAAACGATATTAATATTTGAGGCTCCAAGGCTGCGTGTACTGGCTTGTAGCAAGTGCAACTAAGTATTAAGTAGAGTAAAGCACTCAGTTTCCTTCAGCTAGGTAATGTTCGATGGGCTCTATTGATTCACTTTGAGCTCTCCTCTGGTTTGGTTTACCTTTGAAACTTCACAGTTTCAGTAATATTTACATTGAACTAGTCTGTTATTTCAAGGGATATTCTGGGGTTGTTTTATGTAAGTTTTGTTAGTAATTATTAAACAAGGGATTTATTTCGTAACTTATAATTACTTATAAAGCTTCCGTGGGTTTTGTAACAATTTCGGGTTAGCCTGTCCCAAAGGATTTTAGAAAAGCTTTTGATACTTTGGGTATTGTACAATATTCTGGTTTGATTTAATATTTTATTAAGTTTGACCATTTTTTGTGACAGATTCATTATAAGAGTAAGAAGTAAACCAGCTAGTGTTAGATAAATTATGTTATCGTATCTAATGGAGATGAAGTTATACTAGGTATGTTACATGATATTAGATGTATAATACAGTAGCATAATCATAAGATTGCTTTAAACTATTGCCAGATTAATAGCTATTAATGTGGATATTTTCAATAACATTAAGCCACCTGAGCGGAGCCTAGTCTGGTCTCTAGAAACTTAATAGATCAAATAATTGAGCTTATTATTATACAAAGCAATATCTGATTAGCTTTGCGGTAAATGTATTTAACGATAAATAATATGACACATATAAATTACTGTAATTAATATTGATTGTCTTGTTGATATTCTTAGTATCAAGTACCTCTATTTAGCCACGGAAATATGTTCTTGCCAGAAGTCTTGCTGCTGAAACAACAATTTAATTTATGCCTTCTAAATGTGGTGTATTTCAACGTTTAGGTAAATTGAGGCCTTTTTTTCTCTCATCAAATATTTCCATGTGAGTTTTCAGTATTACCTACTTTTCTCATATCCTATCATTATCGCTTGTCTAACTTTTTACAATTAAGGGATTGGCTTCTTATTAACCCTAATTCAAACGAAAACCAGGGCTTCACATGGAATGACTCCTTATTTGATTTCCTCATAATAATTTCCCCCTTTTTACACTTATAGTCAGAAGCATAATTATATACTATAAAAAATGTTGGAAATACCTACTATCTGTATTCTTAGGTCATTAAATTGCTAGGTTTTGTACCAGATAGTGGAAAACCACATTCATTTGTAACAAGTAGCAATTAAATATTTTGATTTGATTTGAATTATTCAAGATAAAGCAACATCAACATATAGGCAACTTTTCCCCAGAATTAAGGCCGATTTACACATCAATAAGTAGGTTAGTGGAAACAACGTGTGACTGTATTTACTAAATTGCTGGGGGTTGTTCACAAGTGGTTTCTACTTACTTATTTACTCACTTGTTTTAGATGTAAATCGGCCTTTACGTTATGTACCTACTGTCATTCACGTTATGTACTGTCGTTGTACTATCATTCAAGACCATGTCCTTCCTTGCTTTCATTATATCTACCATACAATTGACTTGTCAATGTTCTCTGTGATATACACGTAACAAATTGTATTTTGCAAAACATGTTTTAATTCCCATTATAAATAAGTGGTCTATTGGTGTATTAAGAGCCCTTGACGTTGTTTAAAGAATATAATCGAATTATTTCCACAGCTGCTTGTTCAATGGTACTCTGGGCCTTAACGAAACTTTATAATATTTCCTGGGATACGGGTATTTTTGTACAGACAAAGTGGTATGACGCCGTCATACGCTAGTTTTAATTGCATAATTTTAGATACAAATAATTATAATACCTATCACGATATCGAATGTTCCATAAAGAAAAGTTACGATGTTTAACGGAAAAATCATATGTTAATGTTAAAAATAGCACAACCACAACGTATTTTTTTTTTATTTTTCGCTCTAATGACTCTGTGGTAAATACCTTGTTTCTAGTTTTTTGCGAACTTGGTAGTTGTTCGGGTAGCTACTTGTTTGTTATCAATGTCGTTGACAAGTGAAATTTATGGGACCTTGACATTGTCCCTGTTACAGCAGGTAGAGATTACATCACCGTGGTAACATCGTGTAGAACATGTTGTATCGTCTTACAAAACTATGGCTATAGCTCATGCTGATAAATCGTGGTTACGAACGTGCTCGGAAAACTAAAACTCCCGAACTAAGTCGCAGAACAACGTCGCAATACCCAGGTATATTGGTGATTTATTTATTTCAGTTGCAGTTTATTTTCACGTAGTAGAAACACTGACTGTTAAGATGCGATTCCACCGGTGTGCTGCACTGTGTGACACAATGTGTGACATAAATATGTTCGCTCTGGTAGACTTACTCAAGTAAAGATGAACTTTTGGTGTACCTGGATACTTATTGGACTCGTTATTTGTACGCGCACATTGCTAGACTTAGTTCAGACAGAGCACACATATTGCGTGTAGGTTAGGTACATATGGCATCTATCAATAAGCGTTACTTCCTTCTTTCTTTTATATGTGCTGCATTGTGCGCGAACAAAAATTATGCGTAGCCTTGCCGGTGGACGCGTTAGTGCGCAAACTGAAAAAGTGCGCGAACAATATTTTGGTGAAATCGTACCATAAGAAAGTGATAATATAAACAGAACATAAACCACTCTGCGCATCATAGTAACACTTACCTCCATTTTTTTAACGTTAATTGTCCCACGGCTGGGCCACAATATTCCAGATATATTAGAACCCAGCCTGGCACATTACTTTATGTAATTTATTTCATCACCACTGCTCTCAAAACGGTGAAGGAAAACATCGTGAGGAAACCGGCATGTCCTAGAACTACCAAATTCAAAGACATGTGACATCTACCAACCCGCACTGGGCCCGCGTGGTGGATTATGGCCCACTCCCTCTCACAGAGAGGAGGCCTGTGTCCCAACAGTGGGAACATTGAAGGCTGATGATGATGATTAATAAGGTCTGATCGCATGTAATAAACCAGCCGTATCATTAAATGAATACTTAATTAATCGTATTCAAAATTAAGGTGTGTGATAAAAACACAAATACCTAACTAGGTACATATTTTTTATTCTATTTTAAAACCAGTTAGAATACCCACGCTTTGAATATTTAAACCGCAAGCATGCGATCCGAAATAAAAAAAAACTTGAAGAATGGATTGTGACGTCTAAGAACATAATAGATAGACCATTCAAGAATGCGATAAGCCACGTTCAGCACCTCTGATGTTTCGACAAAGAGTGTACATCCTGGTCAACTTTTACTATCTATCCTATTATAACTAATATACTTATAATAAATGGAAAAGTAAGTTTGTTTGTTACCTTTTCACGCTCAAACTACTTAACCGTTCATAATTAAATTTTACATATACGCTCTCAGATGTACAGAGACGGAAATAGGGGACCTACCTTTAATCCCGAAATAAAGAACTGTTCTCGAAAAAAAAACATATGGCACCACTGACCACATCACAGAACAGATAAAGGAGGACCACATACACGATCCGAAATGATTGCCAATTCTATATTAACGCGAGCGAAATACTACTAGTAATTCTTTAAAGCTTTTCTGTAACACAGTAAATTCTTTTCCAACCAAAGAATATTATGAGTACTTACATGAAATGTCGATTAACCAGTGTTATCAAGAACGGAACAGATTAAACCACTACTGTGTGGACAGTAGACAGCACTTATGTCAGTAAGATAACAAATTAGGGCCATCAGAAATACGCACCCATAGGGAGCCAGATAAATGATAAATTGAAACATGCAACAATCAAACATATTTACTGTGACTGTGAGAAGAGAAGGTGGAATGGTAAAAACTGAAGTAAAAAGTGTTAAGTAAAATTTTAAAGCTATGGGTACAGGCGCCACCACATTAAGAGCGCATATTCTGAAAGTTGGCAACGTCGCACATAGTTGTCAAATATTAACAAGTTTTAATTATTTTAGCAATTTTACTGTATGGAAATAAGAAATATGGGTCTGTACACTAGAAAATTGATAAGGGAATGCAATAATTAATATCGTAACACCGAATATACAGTTTTAGATGTTAAAAAAGTATTTGGAAACTTGTCAAATGCATTTTTTACACCTGAAACGGTTACAACATCAAATTCAGTGTTTTCATTGCATTCCTATATCTATTTTTAGTGCACTACAGAGCAATACTTCTTATTTTCATACAGTAAATTTGCCAAATAAATTAAAACTTGTAAATATTTGACAGCCATTTGCGACGTTGCCAACTTTCTGTTTATGCGGCCTTAACCCACAATCAAACAAATTACTTTAATAGATTTTCAAACTTATCACAATAGTGGAAGGTTAATGTTCGATTGGTAAAATTTGACATATTCGGCTAGGTTGACCTGCGTCTGTACATTTTCTAAACAATGATATACAATTTTTAACGAACGTTTAGAAAATGAACGAACGTTTAGTAAATTATGTATAGTTTACTGAACAAACAACTAATCCCAATAAGAAGGGGTCTAATGTTAAGCACCGACACACCCTGTTCTCCATTAATTTAAATTATTAATAAAATGTTCAGCACAACAAACAATTTCAATGGACCTTGTTGCCATAGCTTTTCAAGTAACAGTTTACTTAACTATTGATTTGTACTGCTCAAAACAGCTAGTCCTAAGAAGAAGTGGTCTAATGCAAACCACCTGACACGACATTCTCCATTAATTATAAAATGTCCAACACAATAAACAATTACAATGGACCTTGTAGTCTACTCTACCCACGTTTGTGGTAAATTAAACATCAAAATATACCGTCTCTAGTTGACAATGTAATTGTATACTTGCTTATACAGTCAGCCCACTATCTGTTGATTCACGATGAATAATTAGAAGGTATCTGCCAATGCTTGGTATTTAGTGAGCGAATATAATACTTTTATGTACTCACACGTAAACATGTTTGACCAAAATGTACATGGAGGATAATTTTAGGTATCAATATGTATTTGTGGGTACGTTGTTATTTTTTGCACGTTTCAGTAATAATTTTGTTTAAATAATTTATTAAAATTTATCTTGCAAGAGGAAGCAAAAATAACAAATGAGATCGTAGTTAATGTATATAATAACGGAGACTTTATTAATTATAATAATTGACGTCTTAAGGCGCGGTCTTATCTCAATATTCCCAAAAATTGGTTTCTTAGAACGTCGAGTATGACGTAATGTAATAAAAATAAGCAACGCGAAAAATACAGTGAACAGAGAAGGGTATAAAGAAGAATTTAAACCGAACAGAATAATAAATAAGAGTTTGATATTCCCAATAAAAATTGGGAAGTTGTAGCACAAAAATAAACTTTGACGTCGAAGATCTCTGTATTTCCAGCGATAACACAGTTTTTTTTTTAAGAATTTAGGAGGTTTTCCATTTTTTTAAAACTTTAACCAAACCATTATTTAATTTTATGTCTATATTTTAAATAATCTAAAGAAAAGCAGTAAAATAAATGCCCATTCGCAGCTTACGTCACATTTCAACACAAATATCATTTTTTCAATTTTCAATCATAATGACGCTCCATAGTGGTGACAATAGTTTACGCGGTCATAAGCGATTAAAATCGTAGTCGGTCCGCGCCTTAAGTGGAGCTACGATTCTACCAGTCAAATAGCACTGCATATTAAATTTTGTATCAATGGATTTATATCGATTAGGTGGCGCCTGTTTTAGAAATAATAAAAATAAATAATCTAAGAACTAGAGATAGAGACCATTTATTGCTGAACAAGATTTTGTGATTCTTATATATAATAGATGCAAAGCTTCATAATATTAGCGATGACGACACACACAAACACCAGTGTTCACATATTGCAGTCAGGGTCACGGGTTCAATTCCCCCATTAGGACGAAAATGTTTATCATTTACAGATGTTTCCCAATTTATTTATGTATATAATGTAAGAACGTCATATCATCTACGTCAAGGGGAAATAAGCTGATATATTTAAGAGCTTTTTGTAAGTAGAATCAATTTAGTGAACGAAGAGGAAAATGTTCATGAAAATGTTCAGACATGACGTAAGCATGTTCCAAAGAAAAAACTTGTAACAACAAGTTCCAAAGAAGCTGACATTTCACAACATACCTACATGCAGGGAGAGAGATGACTTTCTGCCCTTTCGGTGCAATGCGATGTCTCCTTCAATTCTCCCCTATCAGTTACCCCTTTGTTAACAGTCCCAACACAATTATTTACACATCTGTTCTTCGGTCTTCCTCTCCCTCTCCTTCTATCTTCTATAACATGCTTCTCATCCCTCCTTATCATAAAAAAAGAACTTCATACAAAGAAACCGTTTGCGTCAAATTGTGTCATAGAAGTTTCATAATTCCAGATGCCCCGAATGCCAATACTGCGGAGTCTGGAGAGATGACATTCATTTATTTCAGAGACCCAACCCTAGTGATATTTTGAATAAGTTAGGGCCTAAAAAAACTAAGCAAAACTCTGGGCGTTTTGCAAAAGCGCATAATTTTGGAAGATGAAATCACGATTTTGGGATTGATCACTAAGCTAAAAACATGATGCTTATTTCAAAACTGGTTTGACCATTATGCAAAAGCTCTGAATTAAAAATACGTAAAAACCAATCCCATTCAGAGGAGGAAGGAAAAAGGAGAAACTAAAAAAAGCTCAATCAACGTGAGGACTAGAAGTGCAAAGTCTCTTAAAACTTACATTCTTAGGACATAATTTCAAATAGGTATGCAAATCGCGATGTGTGAGGACAAGCAGATAACATCTCTCTCCCTTGCCTTACAATGTCAGGCCTACAGGCATGAAGATCTTGTAAATGTACCAAGTTAGAGTTAAGCACTAAGTTACTAAGTAACCCAGCTGATGCAGTGAATGTTTACGCAAACAACCGTATTAGCTTCTCGACTTAGCGACTCCCTTAGATTGTTAGCTGCACAGGAGCGGACTTGAGCACGCATAATTGAAATAATTTATTTTTAAATTACCTTGTCACTAGACTTTCAGAAGGTGTGGTAATTTGATTATGTTCTCTTGCTAATTTATTTTATAATGGGACAGGTTTCTTTTACAATATAACGTATGATAATTATGTTAACATGATTTTAAGTAATTTTAACAGACGTCGAGTAAGTACTATTCTTCTATTTTATTGCAATTGTTGACAACCTTAGAAACCATAGAAATGAGTTCTTTCTCGTGTACATTTATTAATAAATAATCAAATGTATTTTGAATTGGAACCACTTTTGTAAATTCTAATGTATCAGGTTTTGCACGATTAACTATTTAAAATGAAATAAATTAAGTTAATAAGTTGCAGAACATCTAAATTCGTATAATAACATATAAATAACATATAACGTATAAAATTGTCGGAGGCGGTAAATATGATAAATAAGGATTTAGCACGTATTTCCGGTTGGAGTACTGCCCATGGCTTAAAAGTTAACCCGGCGAAGACACAAGTCATTGTTGTTGGCAGCCCGA
Organism: Agrotis exclamationis; assembly: GCA_950005045.1. Taxonomy (NCBI): domain Eukaryota; kingdom Metazoa; phylum Arthropoda; class Insecta; order Lepidoptera; family Noctuidae; genus Agrotis; species Agrotis exclamationis. The sequence goes on from OX465432.1 coordinate 11,134,458, forward strand.
GACTGCGTTCGAGAATCAACTGGTTGCAGCTTCCCCAAATTGTTTTTGAAGGTTCTGTTATTCCTTATAGTGACAAGGTTAAAGACCTAGGTATTTACATTGACAAAGACTTCTCTTGGGGCCCACAGTTGCAAGAAGTGAGTCGCAAATTATTCGCATCTGCAGGATCTTTGCGAAGATTGCGCAATTTTCTTCCAACTGCCACTAAAACTGCGCTCGCCCAATCACTCCTTCTCCCAATCCTTGATTATGCCGATGCCAGCTATCCAGATCTCACAGAAATGCAGTTGAATAAGCTTGAGCGACTTCAAAACTTTTGTATAAGGTTCATATTTGGTTTGCGCAAATATGACCATATTTCAGAATTTCGCAATAAACTCAAGTGGTTACCTATCCGCCTTCGCCGAAATACGCACGTTTTAACACTGCTTTACAGTATTCTTTATAATCCCTTAACTCCCTTTTATCTCAAAGAGCGTTTTAAATTTTTACACGATGCACACTCTAGGACTTTGAGATCATCAGAAAATTTGATGCTAATGATGCCTGCGCACTCCACAAAGTTTTATGACGATTCCTTCACGGTCCAGGCTGTCCGTTTGTGGAACGCATTGCCATTATCAGTCAGACAAGCACAGTCGCTGATTTCTTTTAAAAAATCAGTTATAAATCATTTCCTTTCGCTTTAATGTATAATTTGTTTATGTATTTATTTATTGTATGTATTTGTAAATGTATTTTATATTTTTGTCTATTGTATTTGTATGTAATTTGTTCTTTTGGCGCATTAATTGTGCATGTATTTGCTGTGCACCACTAACTACCCTCTTTTTAATTTAAGTTATTTTAGTCCATTCAGAGGTTGTCTGGAAGATATCGCTGTCAGCGATAAGACCGCCGTTGTACCCTTAAGATTAACAATACTGTAAAACGCTGTTTGTAATTTTGGTGTACAATAAAGTATATTCTATTCTATTCTATTCTAATAACGATTATTTTATTCATTAGTTTATTTTATTAGGCATTTATTTTTAGAATAATAATAACAAACTAAATTAGGGCCCGGCAACAATAATGGAAATGTTAAGAATATAAAGGATTGACTTATCTATCAAAAGATATGTAAATAATGAAGTCAAGTCTATGTAGAAACACAGAGCGCAGCGCTTTGAAAACCCTTTATCTCCTCAATTTTGTTTAATTCTGAACCTGGGGGTTTTTAGCATGTTCATGTTCGTGCTTAAAATCCTTTTTCTTCTAAGTGCGGCCCTGTACCTTGAAGCTGACACCTGGGGACCGGTCGCACTCGTTCTGTGGGCCCACGCAACGCCCGCCGTCTCTACCGCGTCACTTAGCACCACTACCACTTCACCACCACCAGACTCATAAATACCACATCCATTGAACCATTGGTAGATGCTGTGGTAAGAAACCACGTACAAACGTAGCAGTATGCAGTGTTGCAATCGAAATGATCGGTTGGTTCGTTAACCACTGCAGATTATAAAAGCGCAGGTTCTCGAGTGGACACCTAATAACAGCAAGTTAGTTACCAAACAATTTGCATCCCAAGGTATTTTTCCTTGAAACGCCTAGACCGCCTTATATTTCACTTGCCTCACCAGAAAAGTTAACGGTATAAAGACCGGACTATAAATTGTTTTGCAATCGCAAACTTACTTATTCCCTGAAGTTATTATACATTGGCAAATATTGTGTGGTTCCGATTTGAGTACTAATAGCACACATAAAATGGTCGCGGGACTTATCTGGTCGCGAGACTTATCTCATTACCGTGACGCTGGAACGTAAAGGACTATTGAAGGACTCGGTGGATTTTAGTCAGTACGAGTCTGACAGTCCCTCCCGCCGTACCCTGGGCGGGAGGACTCATTTGATGATTTTACCACGATAAAAAAAAAGCCCACATAAAAATGCATACGTAACGATATGTGATTCTAATAAAAATCTACATATCATACATGTCATGTACTTAAGACTATCTGTTTCCTGTGGTTTCACCCCCGCTTCACGACTTCTATTGGCCGAAGCGTGATGTTATATAGCAGGCCTAGCCTATAGCAGGGGTGGCTAACCAGTCGATCGCGATCGACCGGTCGATAAAAATACTACATCATTGTATACTAAACATGCTGTTTCATTTAAGATTTTAAGAAGTATGTACCTAATTGGTAGATCACACAAGGTTTCGTCAGTAAACAGTGTAGATCTTATGTCTTATCAAGTTGGCCACACCTGGCTTATAGCCTTCCACGATAAATGGACTATCCTACTAACTAGTAGTTCCTGAGATTAGCGCGTTCAAACAAACTAGCTTTATAATATTAGTAAGTATAGATCAATCTTTAGGCAACTTTTCCCAAGTGCATGTGGAAAATTGTAAGGGCAAGTGATGTGATCCCAGCGGTCCTACACGTAAGGCGCGATACTGAGGCTAATCGGAAGTGACGCATTCTTCCGTCTGCACCGACTTCCGGTCGGAAGTGGCGGGCTTCCTGAGACGGCATCACGGCACTCCCGTCGAGGCCGGTCGATGTTCCGCCTTACATATCTCTATAGCGTTTAGTAGCTCATTATCTTACGACGCTGACGATCACCGGTATGGCATGTTTTGGAGAAGATTGGAAGCCCTAGCTTGACTTTTCACGCTTTTCTGGCGTAATCTGGAGTTTTGACGTTAATTTGGTGGAAAAAAAGTTCCTGTTCGTAAATTATCAATTTTCCATACAATGAACGCAGAAAATACTTCAAGTACAAGCTGTAAATTAAAAACAGAAATCTTGTGATAATATAGAATTTAAAAATAATTTACAAAGGCTTCTAATTCAATATTGAAGGTCTATAATAATCACTCACGTGTAACTTGTGATATCTTGATTATTCAATTTTTACAGCAGTTGCAGTGTCACAACATTTCATTTACACAATACGTCATGCAACGTAATTATTGCAAACTATGTTGTGTATGATGATGTAATTGTCATCGAATGCTTTCAAACACATGGCGTGCTGAAGGAAAAAACCTCAACATGTCGAAAACGAGTTAAAATCCAATCCCCTTTATATGCAAAACAGGTTTGTTGCATATTTATTTACCGCCTTTATGTGGAAATACGTAGATATTAAAATTAGTATCAATTTACGATGCCATAAAGTGTAAAATGTGTCGAATTTCCATACCTTTCATGGGTAAATAAGATAAATTGAGAAAGATATTGGGTTTGATACATTTCGAAACGATTTCAATTTTGTGCAATATGCCTCCTGAACGGAATTGGCAAGGCTTATTGCTGGTAAATGTTTTAAAACATTGGATTACAGGGATTTTGTTAGATTTATGAACATTCCTTGCCATGGTGATGGTTGTGTTGTCCTAGGCCTCATAAGATTAATTGGTCGTAAATGTCTAAGTAGTACTTAATGAATACCAGTTGATTGAAAATCTATAAAACGTGTCATAACTTCAAGCCTGTATGTAGCACCTTGGTTTCATTGGCTATCTATCTTCTAACGTCTAATATTTTCCTGAGATTTTGTAACTCAACAACATAAAGGCGCTGTTGACACTATGTAAGTTTTAACTAGGTACTTCATATCCTGAATTATGTATATTTCCTAATAAGCATGTTTCAAACGACCAAATTATCCTAATAACTATAGACCTACTGTAACCATTTAAATGAAAACGTACCTATTATGTATTTATTTGTAACTTCTATTTTGTTAAATACAATCTTATTTGTTCAACATATCAACATAATGTTAACTAAACATTATGGGCTGACGGGCGGGAGGCAGGCAGCGCCGAGCCCACTCTTGTTGTTTTATTTTAAACAAATGTCAACACAACTGCGACACTAGAATGCATTAGCGCCCGGCCGACGTAAAAACTAGCAACACCACTGTGCCTTATTAGTGGAGTTGCCAGAACACGTCATATTTTTGTTCGCAGAAGCTGCGAGCGTCTGTGACGGCCACAAATATTTATCTGATATTTCTGGTAAATTGCTTGCCAAGGCGCAATTATGGCGCAAAACTTGATCAGTGCGTTGAACTCTCAGATATGTATCAAATTTTTATTTTGTAAAATCGATTCACGAATGTTTGTATTAATCCTTTAAATGAGAGGATGCTTCTTAAGATACTCATTGTAATCTTTTTGCGGTTCTTGTAATTTCACTGCGTGACTTGAATGTTATGCCATTATAAACAGAAATCAACGCTAAGTTTAGTATTCATGAACAAGTGACATAAATTCACGTTTATTAACCGCAGGAAACGTTAGCGATGAAATAATCAAGTCTTTAGAATGTGTCGCGAACGTGAATAGTCTCGCAGTGTCGGGGAAACAAAAGCTCAATTAAACAGTAAATCCGTGAATGTGCTGTAACATTCACTTCGAAATGTTATGCGTAAAATAGACAATGAGTAATAACCAACCTGACTTCTTCCTTCATTTTCGCCAGCGGTGCATCTCTGAGAGGTAAACATCTAAAATACAAACGTAGCGCACTCATATTTATCAACACAGGCTGCATTCCAGAACCTCACGAGGGGAAACCGTAGCTGTTGTTTAGTACTTCGCTAATATTACCCATGTCAGCCATGACAGCCGCGTTACTACCACTACCAACACTTCATAGTAAATTACCGATCATATTGCCGCAGCATTTAACAGGAAATCGTACATGAATGATTTGCATTCAAACGTGTTTATCTATCCTGAACTGTAAATCGATGTTATACCTGTTTGCAACAAAGTTACAATTTGCGTGCTCAATAACGCAAATAGAATTTAAATTCATTGATTCATACAGCTGGCCATCGATGATTTAGGTTTTAAAAATTTCTCGGTACCTACCGAGTAAGGGACGCATAGAAATGAACGTAGGTAGGTATAAACAGTTTTGATTTTGAAGTTCACTCATCTCACGTCCTCCATCTAATCAATAATCACGAACTGAATAATGTAACGTGTGCTTATATAACAATGAACAGGAACAGGACCGGGTGACGCTAACTACATGCAAAATAAGACAATATTATAAATAACTGAAGCTGCCGACGACATGTATTTGTATTTCAAGCCTACTGACAGTCCAAACGGTCAGATAAGACACCCATTTGCCACATCCTTATTCCAAGGACAGTGGGCTCGCTCGCCGCCCGCGCCGGCGAATCGCGAACGAAATGCTAATTCGTTCGCTACGGTGAATACCTTATGCGATCTTAAAAAACTGCCATAAGTACATACTAAGAGACTGCCATAGGAAAATGCCGAAGATAAACACGGCATAAATGATACTTTATATGTACACACAACGACGGCCAATTAATCAGGTTAATTATTTGGACACGAATGGGACTTCAATGAGAACTGGTCTCGATGCTAGACTCTCAAATGCAGGATATGAGTCTATGAGTAAATACATCATTGACTGATCATTACTGATCTGTGCTATGAGGCCTATGACCTGAATAATCTAGATTCTGGCTTGGAGTTCAGACATAGTAATAGATAAAGATGTTTACAAAGTTTCATTGATGATGTTCCTTTAGATACGATGTTTACTATGTAGTATAAATCCATTAATACCATTACAGCTACTCAACTCGAGATAGATAAACAACTGAAAGCTTTGGGAGCAGGTCGTTGGCAACAAGAGCACGCCGCATCCGCCAAAAATAAAGTCCTTGACCTTCCAGCTCTGAGTTTATCTCATTTAAAAATAAAAGTAGCCATGAACTTCTCAAAATGTAAGTGCGAGTACATTGCTAGTGCATGTAGGAAACTCGTTGTCGCAGAGCTGGGCGGCCTTCGGTGGTTCACGAACAAGGCCCCTTTGTGTCGCATGCATGAGTTCAAGCCGCCTCGTGTCTCGCGCCTCCAGTCTGCCGGCTTATAAGGCAAAGGCACTCATGTATCTTGTAGAACGAGGAAGGAAGAATGTAACGCTAATACTATTACAATCTCTAAAATCCTATATCAGCAACTAGTTCTGTAGCGGAATGAAACCATGAATATTAATTAAATTCTTAGAAATGACGTGTGCGCGCATTATTATTTGTGTTTCCTTGGCAGAGGTGAGATCTAGATTGGCAAATATTCTATCTTAAACAACACTTCATGAAAATAGTTCTAGCATCATTAAACACAACATAACCATGTTCAACCACAATAAAGTTTGTGTTCTCGAAGTTTTAGGCAACTATACGGTTAAATGTGGGACCGAGTCTGTCTATAGGAGCTTTGTGTATAAATGTACAAAGTTCTCGGTATTTCTCGACCGCGGCACCAATTAACTTCAGCACAGGGAACTCGAAACAGTCGACTCTTTGTTTCTTGCGAAAATTTGGCACGTCTCAACTATTTCGGCTGATCTGATAACGACTCCGACAAAATACCTCTAATATGGAATATAATTTTGTGTTACGGTTATACCATATTACAGCCACATAAGGCCATGAAATGCTACTCATTTTCTCAGAGAGATCAATAAAGACTAGATAAGTAAGCTGATCTAGATCCTTGTCATGTTAGTCATTTTATCACCATTTAGGGATGTTGACTTTAATATTTATACGTGCACACGTATGTAAAGTGTTAGGTCGTTAAAAAACCTCTGCAATACTGATTAAGTAAATGGAGCTGACGCTTTTCGAGCGAGCACACATTCTCTGGAGCTATCAAAGAGAGCCGCGACTCGTGGGACCAGTTTTTAGGCCCTCCCTGGTTTAAATACCGCCTAAGGCTTCTGTGTGAAAAAATAGATATGCTTATATGTTTAACTAGAATCTCTTAAACGAGTTTTGTGCATTTAAGCATTAGCAACAAATAATTATTATAATCTATGAAGAGGAGAGCTTAATCGCTCGTTAATTTACATGATGCATCAGCATTATACATTTTATGAGTTATATTTTGTATTCTGGTTTAGTAGATATTTATGTAAACAAAGGCCGTGTGGTTTTGGTAAAATAAACGTTTTATAATTGGTAAATATTCCATGTACAACATTAGACACATGCTCTAACCTCAGTGACCGGATCGACATAGCAATTCAATCAATGACGATGAAAATAGATTTTTTAACATTTATATGCCAGAACAATATCGCACGATTTAGCGTATTTTTGGCACTCTGTAGATAATAATACTTTTTAGGGTTCCGTAGCCAAATGGCAAAAACGGAACCCTTATAGATTCGTCATGTCTGTCTGTCTGTCTGTCCGTGTATGTCACAGCCACTTTTTGTCGAAAGTATAAGAGCTATCCTGTTGAAACTTGGTAGAAAGATGTATTATGTGAACCGCATTAGGATTTTCACACAAAAATCAAAACAAAACAAATTTTGGGGGTGCCCCCCATACTTAGAATAGAAACTCAAAAAAAAATTTTTCACCCAACCCATACGTGTGGGGTATCTATGAATAGGTCTTTAAAAATGATATTGAGGTTACTAACATCATTTTTTTCTAAACTGAACAGTTTGCGCGAGAGACACTTCCAAAGTGGTAAAAAGTGTGTCCCCCCCCCGTAAATTCTAAAATAAGAGAATGATAAAACTAAAAAAAATATATAATGTAGACCTCAACCAAAACTACCAACGAAAATTGGTTTGGATGAGATACAGTTAGCAGTTTTTGAGATATAGTACATTTTCAAAAACCGCAAATATAACTTTGCCATTCATACAAATACTATGAAAAACAAAGTTATTTTTATTGTTTGTGTATATTACTTACTAATCTCAATATAATTATATCTCTAATCTATGCTTGCTGCTACGGAACCCTTCATGGGCGAGTCCAACTCACACTTGGCCGGTTTTTTACATTATATTTTTAAATAAGCTTGTCGTCATCTTAATTCAGTGCACATTATGCACATGACAAAGAACAATAAAATGTAGGAACTAAATAGTAAGTTTCCTATACGGATACATGCGAGGTCGCCTCGTCTTCCTGTGTGTAGCATCCCGTTACCATTTCCTATAATAATGTCGTCTTATTTCTAAATTATGTCTTTCTGAATTAAGATTCTCAACTAAACAACTAATGGTTTATTGATGAAAAACTTGGAAAAAACGGAAAAGTTTTGATTCATGAATATTCGGAGCCAACTTTTGAATTGTGTTTTTTTTACATTACTCTTCTACATGACATTTTAGTTGTTCACTAATTAGCGTTATTATTAGTTACGCTTAATTTCTTTTTATGATTTAATATCTTCTAGTAAAATTAAAGTACTTAGGTGCTTGTTTCACACGTACCACGACCGCATCACATCACAACGACAAGTCTTATTGCAGTTGCGTTTTAGACTGTGGTACAGGCAAAATGTGGAATTTTACTAGCCGGTAGTTCACGGTGTCGCTGGTGGTTGCGCTATGGTACCTAAGTATCGCGTCAATTACACTATTTTCAACACAAAATATGCGCCGAGCACGTGCTGTGGAATAAATCCATAAAGACTAGGTACTTAATTAAAAATCCTTATTAGAAACCTCTCAATCACCCTCTTTAAACATGTTTAATTAATAAAATAAAATGGTATCAGATGGGTACTAGTCATCAACCATTAAGTACTCACTAATCTATGGATTATCATTGTGAAAATTCAGTTCCCAGCATTTCTCAGTAAATTTTTGCTAAAATGTAATTAAAGCCTACTCAGGAGACTAGACCATTAACGTTAATAAATACATTAAAAAGTAGTAAATATTATTATATTACTCGTTGTTATATATTTTTTTATTTATGAACCAGTTTTTGTATTATTTATAACCATTAATTGCCAGTAATGGAACGCTTTATCGTGCGTAGGTATAAGTAACTTAAATAAAAAGCATACCTTTGTAAAAAATATTATAATTATTAATCATGATAGGTATATAATTATATTACTAGTCATTGAACTGTCAATAGCTGAAGAATCAATCATTGTAAGTTTTTCTTTAACTCTACATTTTCAATACAAATTCACCGAAGAGATAAATTAGTCATAATGAGTGAACATCATAAAATATCAATAATATTAATTGAAAGATCTCAGTGAATTAATTAAACAAATTAGTGTTGGTTCTTTATTTAGGACTTACAAATAAAAAGTTAATTCTGAACATAATATAAGTATATCAAGCATTTATTTTATAATTAATCATTAAACCTTTAAAAACAATTGCTCCTCATACGTAAGTTTACAAAAAAGGGGTAAGTGGGTTTTTTGTAACCTTTTTATTTAAATTCCAAGTTTGAATTACATTTTAATGAATAGTTTTTGCAGCAGTTAACATGTTCATTCATTATGACACGATTTTATAATTCATGATATTATATTATGCATTAAGTATGCATATTTATAGCAAAAACTACACATACCTAATAGGTTAATTATCGTGCTTACCTACTTAAATATAGTAATAAATTTAAAAAAGATCTATTCCTTGGTCAAAGAATCATAATCGCCAACCAACGTGGAAATGCTGCCAGGGTTTTGGCCATATTTTCCGTTCTTCTTTTTGTTTTCGTGTGAGGATATGGTTATGCTCTGGTGTCAGAGATAATTAAGTCGCCATTAGGATCCCTCAGGCTTCTGACATGACTTTGGACTTATTATATTTATGATATAACTCCACGTTTTTTCACATTTTCTAGAGGATTACTTTACCTATGAATTTGATGACGGACGCCCTGTAACTCTTTTTCCCTTTTTTTATACTTGCACTTATTTTTAGCGTAAGTAAGATCTGCAAAAAGCATAGCAAAGTTAAATATATCCCACCCAAGTGGCAAGCGCCCCGGATATGACTACTTAATGCTTTTAGCGTTGGACAAGCAAAACAACCTGATATTGGCGCTCATTTATGCCATCTTTGTTTATGCATATGAATCAGCTCCATATTACAGTTACTTACGCAGTAATGAAAAACAAAACTATGTATGTAGTTGTAATGTTTCAAGTTTTACAGCTAGTGCAATTGTTTCTGTATCAACACAGTCTGAAGCTTTATCACAAGATTTTCGTATTTTTCCGAGTGTCCAGCGTACTTGAAGTATGAGGGGCGTTTATTGTATGGAAAATGAAAAAGCACCTCTAGTGTTCGAACGAAGAACTAATTTTTCCGTCAAAGTTACCGTTTACTTTACGTCACAAAAACGTGAAAAGTCGTAACAGGGCCTCCGCTTAGAAACTAACTTCAGCCACATTTCGGCTTTCAATTATCAAATGCACAAAACAAAAAAAAACAAAGAACAGGGGCCATCGCTATTCAAAAACCATACGTATAGGTAACAGGTACGCCCTTGGTTATGCGAGTAAAATTTTTATGGTTGTTTTTGAATAGCTTTTTAAAAACACTAGGTATACATAATATATGCTGTAACGTCTGGAGGACAATGCGACGGGACGCGTTTAGGGAAGTGCGTGACCAGCCTTATAACTTGCGGTTGACGATAGGGATGTACCTACCATTGAGGCAGTTGTTAGGATCGCTATCGATCTTTTGAAGAAGTTATGTAGACTTTTCTGAAGAACCACAGTCAGTGTTGTCACGTTTTCCTTGGGCGTTTCCAATTACCATAAGTAATAAGTTCATAGTAAATGAAATTAACAAGGAAAGATAACATTATCTTTTTGTTAATTTTACAGTCTTGGCCAAAACAGAAGTTTCCTACTTCAAATTATTAAATCGTATATAGTAAAATCCCATTTTTACTGAACACTACATCGTAAATTAGAATCATCAGGGAAATTGATACTCAACAGTAAACACGTCCATTATTTAAATTAAATACACGGTTTATCCATTCCCAAAAGGAATACATACAATTCAATTCAGACAATTTTTCCTTATCCTAAAAAACAAGCAGTAAAGTTGTCGCCCCGTATTGATAAGTAAGTAGGTAGGTATACATATATCGATAGTTAGGTATCGAGCAGAGGTCATCACTCTTGTGGTGTGCTTCACGCGGCTGGCATACTATAAAAGTGCATTGTACACCTCTTGGAAATCATAGTACGTCATCTGAACTTATTTACATACAAGCCATAACTGCATCGTTATAAGAAGCTGCTATATAAAATACGAACTTCGTCGTCAATGTTATACAAGTTATACAACTATATGACAATATTAATGATCCGCTAGTTAAAGTTTCACGTCAAACGAGTGAGCTGTTTTATATAAAGCTCTATAAAACAAGCAAACAAAGCCTCTCCTTGTGTGGCGAGTGTAAACACTGAAGCTTTAGCTCTTAATGATTTATAATATTTTGATTTATTGTACCACGCTGTGTTCGGATTTGTTGCTAATAGGAGCAAAACGTTCACAGTTTAATTAAGTAAACGCATGTGGGACACATTCAGAGTGATTCAGAATATTCGTCCTGCTATGCTATTTGAAACACACACAGACTTGCTTCAGAAAAAAAGTGTCTGTGTCAGGTGGATATTCGCCTTGAAAATCTGCGAAAGGACTACATATCATAGATCTCTTACAAGTGTTGGAGAAACCATATATGCTTGGCAGCACTTGTAATCGTGCTCATCTAGCAAAAACTTAAAATATAGGAAGAGGAAAAAATGTTGACCCAACTTAGGCCCCAACTGTAAGGGCCAAAAAAATCCAATACACATCTTAATATTTCTTGCATTTGAACAAAAAATTAAGCACAACCATACGGGCGTGTGTGTGTCAGAACACATGAGAAGTTTTTGTACGAAATCTCGTTTTGGATGCAAGACTCAACCAATCGACTTTACTTCTCCGAAACGTGACAAAGGTAAGGCACAATTCTACTAAAAAACAAAGACAATACTTGAAACACAGTCGGCGATGACCCTAGTCCTAGTTAAGACAGAACATTACAGATATTACAACAACCATTAGATAAAATCAACTGCGAAGTGAACAAAGCGCACTAATGGCGACATAACTTGGAACTTTAAGTAACCTTCGCGTTTCATAAATATTGCCGCGCAATATTTACATAAACTTTTATACATTTTGTAAAACATAAATGTTACACTAAATTATATATGCTAAGCAAATAAAATAAAATTGACTCTTGCGTCACTAACGCCACAGGAGATTGCGAAGGTCCAAATGATGGCATGCATTAAAGAAATAAGCCGAAATGTGATCCGTTTTAAAATTCTAGATATTGCATAAAAAATATCTCTCGAAACTTTGAAAGCAAAAAATCACACGTGCTTTCCTACGTAGGTATAAGTACCCAACTCATTAGTGTACCTAATGGCAACAAAAGCTAGGGATCCCAGATTATTTCATTGTTAGTATTAAGCAAACCCGTTGTGACAGACAATACAATACAATACGGTCTAGCAGATACCTACTGGAAAATGCAGCACCGATTAATTAATGATAGTTTACTGGGAAAAACAGTACCTTAACTAAAATCCAGGATTTAAATGACTTACATTGTCGCCTTATTTCTATGGGTACTTAACTTTTAAGTTTAGTATTTTGGTGACATTATAAATGCTTTCATGTTCAGAGCTCTAACGTCATAGTACCTCAAATTGCTGTGAAATGTCTGGCAGCAGAAATCTGACGAGACAGCCAATTTAACCTAATTATGTCCTTCCTGTAGACTGAACTAATCGCTTCATCGCGTTTGAGATAAAACGGAAAGTGAGTGACGAAGTGGTCTATTCTGTACCGGCAACCATGCAACTAACAATAATTAATTTCAGATCTATTAATTGCTTTATTATTCATGTAATAATCTACGCAATATGATTTTAACCGCGTTTATGGTTACTATTTCAATTAGCTTTAATTTATTCACTTATTAATGGTAAAGTTATTCATTTATTCAGATCATAAGGAAATAAATGAGGTGAGGATCCTGTGTATAGCGTCATGCGGGTGTCATCAGCAGGATATGGATGTAATTGATAATGCCTTCGACAATTAAATCGTGCTAGAGCTGTGGGTTCTTTTGTAAGTTTGATGTTGAACAACAATAACATTTCTTCTAGATTCCCAGATCGAACAAAAGATTATCATATTGGGTTTTACAGTTGGATTCTCTGACGTTTGATTGGGATCGTAACAAAAACAAAAAACAAACACGTTTTTCTCAACCACGCGCTATAATCTGAACAATATTTCGATACGAACTTTTACAGAAAATATTCAAAGAGAAAATCTTTAAAGGAAAAACCTTTACAGAGTAATCTTAATAGAGAGTCAATTTGGGTGGAACCCGCGCGATAGTCTGGCAAGGTTCTTCATCGTTTTTCCCCACATCCTTCTCAAGCTTTTCTTATCTCCATAATAAATTACTTAGTTGACACTTACATCGCTATGATGCTGCGAAAACCGGGCTTTTATATACCCGTTAAAGCTCAAACCAGTCCATATTACGTGTATGTGAAATTGTCGGCCGGTCGGCACAATTTCCTCGTGATGAAATATTCTTGCCAAATACTTTTCCGTCGGTTTACATGGCTCATTTCGTTTCGACAGAGAACCAAGCCACGTACGAATGTAATCAAAGAGATCCGCTTGTGTTTACGTGAGCGAATTCGATAAAGGACCTTTATTGAGTCGATTCTCGAAATGATTTTACCTGATTTCTGGTCTGTCTCTTAGAATTTGGATAATGTATCATTAATCTCTTGTACATACATAATAAGCTGCGATACACTGTGTCTGTTGTGTTAAATTAAACTTGATAAAACTAAAGAAAAAGAAAAAAAAATGTGTTTGTTTTGGAAGCAAATCAGCCTAATGTATTCATTGCCTAAGTACATAATTTGTTGTTGCCGATCAGGAAAATCAAGAATAAATGCGTAGCCAGTAAATAAGTCCAATATCGCATTCTCCACATGCGAGAGAGCCTGGCAACTGGCAATCAAGCCGGGACAACGCAGCCAATAGAATAAAAAGTCAAGTTACTTATTACGTAGTCTCTGCACGCATAACTTTTATATAATACTTACTTTCTTATTCAATATTTTACATCGTTATATGAAGATAAGAAAATATCTTTTAACAGGTAGGCAGACAGTTTTGGCGAGAACCCAGCGAGGCGGGTGTTAAAATATTCACTAAGACACCTGACGGCGTTCGCAATGTTCTCATGAAACAATACCACGCATTACCTAACTTCGCTTCTTGTTTCTAATAAGTTAAACTTTTTACTTTCTCGGAATGCCTATAATTAAAAGGTACACAATATAATTACCAAATCAGAACTACCTGAATTGACGGGGCAGGATGCGGCAGCTTTTTTTCTAAAAGTTATCACAATATCATTATGGCAAAAGCAATTTACGTTGTCAAGTGTAAATTTATTATGAACCACGCAGCTATATTTACGACCTATTAGTAGTCCTCCAACCGGGGTGCTTAAGGGTGAGAATTTCAATAACAAAATTCTTCAAAACTTGTCGCTATGTAGGGTCGTCGTAGAAAAATTTCCGTTGTCACCATAGCGATGCTTGTGTTTTTTGTAGCACCCGTCAACCCCACTCACTCTGAACACAAAACATTTAGTGATGGGCACTACCTCGTTCACAAATCCTGATATCGACAATTCCGTCGTGTTTGTATGTGTCATGCAAGTATTACATTACCCGTCAACAAGTACCTAGTACATTATCATCGCAGATTTCAACACGTGTGATGTGTTTATATTACATGCAGTTATTTAAATTACTTCTAATTTTATTAGTACTTTCTGTCATACTATTGTAATGGTCAGGTACGTGAGTTGCTTGAACAATGTTGTAAACAAACATGATGCCAAATTTAACAACAATGATAATTGATTATGGCATAATTACACTGACTACATTCAAATGAAATCAAATGGCGGCGCTATGAATCACTCATAGCTTTGCAAGATAAAGAATGAAAGAAACGTTGAGTCGATAAATCTGTGTCGAGTTGTAGCTCTTTGGTGACATCACTAGCATGTCGGCGGGAGTCAAACTTACAAGTGCAGGGTTGGGTTAGGTCAGGTGACACACTCCAATGCACATGCAGACGACACACACCACACACTAATACAAATCATGCTTTGTTTAGCTTTGATTTTTTGCTCGTTACGAAACGCTTTCAAGTGGAGTGGCCGAGCCCTGTATGACGGTTTAATCAAACACCCACTTAAGTGTTACACGTGGTTACAGCATGTTTCAATTAGTTGTTGGTAATCACTTTTAATTAAACTGAATGGGACTTGAATTGAAAATAATCTATGGATAATTATTTTCGTTGTAAGGCCTGATTAACTTCATATGTAAAACAGAGACAGTACAGGCTTATTTAGACTAATGAGTACTTGCCAATATTATTGGAAAAGTTATTTAGGGTGATTTCGAAAATTTTACCAATTTTGACCAAATCTATGTGATTATACATATGTATATTTTTTTTTAGTGTTTTTTTTTTTTAATAGCCACGCTTAAAGTACTACAGGTACTGTGGTACTGGACACAGTATTTAGGTATACGATGACCTTTCACTATAAACATCTAAGAAGACTCGACTCTAGTTTTATTTACATTGCTACTTTTAGTGAAAGTAGTGAATTAATTACTTTTTTATTAAAAATATCATTGGGTTAGGTAAGAATAACGATTATGAACAGTCTAGAGTAAAAAAAAAACTCCAAATTTCTTTTTTAAAAATTTAGAAAATTGGGAAAATCCGACGAAAAATTCCAACACGGGGGCGTCCAGAAGCATGTCCTGGACCCGTGCGGGCGTGCGTTTGTGCGTCGATGTCTCTTACACCCTGTATTTAAAATTATTGGTACTTACTTGTTATTGTCGCGAATCATATTATACCTACCTACTTTGATCAAGTTACAACTTGTCACTGATATATGCAAATTGCAAAAAACACAAGAAAAATTGTAATTTCGCGGGCTACTACGAAGGAAACACCTTAAGCAGAAATTATGGCCAAGCTGAAGGATTATAAGTTAAAGTTTAAAAGTTACTATAGTATCGTATCGTAAAGAGCTGTCAAAGTTAACGAGTTTTGCGAAATAAACTAAAGAAAAAACAGCCAAGAGCGTGTCACGAATCTACACGATAGAGTTATGTTGCGCTGTTCAGGATTTAGTTAGTAAGTATTTACGGAAACAATGTTGAACTTTATCACATTTCTATTCGACCCGTGTGGTCTCGAGACTTGACTACAAAAATATACGAAGCGAGAGAATCGCTCTGTTTTAAAACTATTTTTATTTTTTCTGTTTTAAAACTGACATGGTCACACTAGTATTAGGATTTAAAACGGAATATTATTATTTGATTCGGGTTTCCAATATTTCGGCGCTGTTCCAAGCGCAATGGTCACGGATGAATTCATCATCATCATCATGGCGTGGCATGGTTCATCAGTGATCATGACACTTGCTACAGTACCGAAATTTTGAAAACTCAAAACAAATAATAGACATAGTAAATATCCCGTTTTAATCCTAATAATAATTAATTAAATTAGGTATGTATTTATAAAGTACACTAATAAAATGTCTTTTTTTTGATAGCTTAAAACAGCATGTTATTCTTAGTCAGACTAGACGTTATGAAGAAATAACAATATAATTTCCAAGTCAACGCAGAAAACATCCTATAACAGAAGATAAAAGTTAATAATTATGACAGTGAACACAGAGCTAACTAGATAGCATGACAGTTTTCTAGTAAGTGCAAGAGTTAGTGATAAGATCTGCCATGTATCATGTTACAGCAGGTGTGGTGATACCAATCTGTATAAAGCCATATAAATAAGTTGAGATTTTCAAGACTCCTGGACATCTGCGTAATTGTGAATCTAGATTCTAGGGGCGAGAGGATGCATGCTTCAATTGTCTTTGAAATAGTTATTTGTTATACAAGAGTGCACAGTTGCTTTTTAACCGCGTGCTCAATTTTGATGACCGAGCAAGCGAAGGATTCAAAGCACGTTTCTGAATTTTTATTCGAGTCTTTGAAATAGTATGAATTGTGTGTGGTTGACAACATTCAATTCTATTAATCAGAAAGCTTAAAAATCTCAATCATCATCATCATCATCAGCCTATAAATGGTACCCACTGCTGGGACACAGCCCTCCTCTCTGTGAGAGGGAGTGGGCCGTAAACTACCACGCGGGCCTTGTGATTCAAAAATTAGAATCCTGAGCGCGAGCGTTAGCGACGGAATCAAAAGAGCACAAGGTGAAAAATCTTTGCACTCGAGTGCAACACGTAACTTTTCATCCCACCTCAGCGAGGAAATGACTAAATGCAAAAAAAAAACACTTTTGCAATCACAAGATACTTTTATTTCAGTTTAGTTAATAACTAGTCCATCATGATAGGTTAATACCTACGTATTACAGAATAATCTTTAATTAGGTATGTATAAAAAATAATACCTACTTAGGTATAATTAAGAAAAATTGAAAATAACGTTGCTACAGTTACTTATGTTTAGTGTAATATTTTTGTACAGGTACTGTAATGTTGCTGTTAGTGACTAATGCTATGTCTCGTGTGATACTGCCAATTTTATTGGCACCCATAGGCTGTCTTATACACTTTCCGTTGCCGTATTGTAGAAAAATCGATTGATTGGAGGCGGGCGTTAATTGATATTTGTCAACAATTGTTACATATTCCTTGCGAATGGCGAAGTTGCGGTTTCTTTTTGTCTTTGTGTTAGGTAAATTAATTAATAGTAAGTTATCTGAATGTTTCTCAAATTCTCAATATTGTTGATATTAAGTTGTGTTAATTCATTAGTTCGACATGCTCCGTTTATACCAATAATAAGAACAACCTGTAACGTAAAAAATTTTGTATTATATAAATAAATATAATAACTTTTTAACAAAAAAATCAAACCGACGAAAGATTGAACTGAAAAGCTAAAAATAAATTTTGAGGCGGCGCCAAACAAACATACAAACATGCACCTAAATTAATTATTTGAAGCGAAGCATAATTTTATTGTAGCTAGGTTGCTTTTCGTTGATTGTTTCTTTGGCGCCGCCTCAAAATTTATTTTTAGCTTTTCAGTTCAATCTTTCGTCGGTTTGATTTTTTTGTTAAAAAGTTATTATTTTTAGCTTTTTAGTTGTATACCATGATTAGAGTGTTTAACACATGGAAAAACCCGTCTTCCCTTTTGTCATTGTCAACGTAACCGTCACAGTAATTAGTATTAACTGTTGAGGACCTGTAACTTGCAACTAAAAACTCCACTCTCAGACTGTCAACGACTGTCAAATCCCAACTATATTTAAAGTTCTTATCACGATGAATGAAATGAGCCCAAATACGATATAGTTGCTGTTAACTGTTGAGGATCTCTTGCTACTGCCTTCTGTCCTCATCATCAGACCCTCGATGACAATTATACTCCAGCTAGGTCTAAAATTTTCATCAAGACTAATGAAATGAGCCCAAACACGATATAGGTGCTGTTAACTGTTGAGGACCTCTTGCCCCTGCTTTCCGTCACCATCCTCAGACCCTCGATGACAATGATACCTCAGCTGGGTCTAAAGTTCTCATCAAGCTGAGTGAAATGAGTCCAAACACGATATAGCTGTTGTTAACTGTTGAGGAACTCTTGGGACTGACTTCACAACATAACAGGGATCTGGAGTTGATCTGATGATGGTGACACCATCATGTTATCTTCTCCACATCTCTGCTATATAGTAATGTCCTCAGAACTACATTTATGTTAACTTTATTTCAAACGAATCGGTTCACAACTGAAAATTCTGTAGGAAAGTTGACAATCAATTCCTTTTTTTCTACCCTTAGAGGCCGATTTTAGTTTTGAAATTAAAATGGGACCAACTTTGAGATATACTCTTTCCAACAAAAAAGAATTTTTGAAATCGGACCACGCTGGGAAAAGTTATGCGTGGTCATACATAAAAAAAAAAAAAATATACATGTCGAATTGAGAACCTCCTCCTTTTTTTTTCGTCGGTTAAAAATTGATATGCGTACCTATAGATACGTAATATATTACCGCCAAATATACGGAATCAGGTGCTTCGTTTAGAAACTTTTCAATTTCAGATGCAGTGAAAACCTTCGATTTTTTGGGTTGATGACCAGATGACGCTCTTTTCAAAAATGCCACTAATTTATGATAGGTGAAAAAAGACATACATATCAATTTGTCTTTTTTATTGTTGCTTTAAGCATTGAATATTGTACACCATAGAGTGCTTGACCTTTTGGTCTCAGATAATTCAATAAAATATGCCAACAAAACGTTTTCCGAAAAAGATTTGGCTCCTTTAGCTAGTCGCTAAGTACGTGTTAAACATATCGTACTGTTTTAAATACTTCTCACGTGATTTTTGAGGGAGAAAACTCGTTTGCACATTGTTAACAGTTTCAATCAATAAATTCTGTAGGCGTCAAATAACTTCCTCGTCGCTTGAATCACTCATTTTTGGTTTTACACTGGTTTTCAACTTTATTTTTAACTTGGTTTGTTTTAACAATACTTAAATTAATATGATCAACATGAAAAGAAAAACGCGCGGAGCAATTCTTTTTTAAATTTCCGAATCAAATTCCGAACAATAGAGCACCATAGAGGTAGTAGTAAAAAGGTTTAATAATGTATCGAATTCACAAACTTCGTGCACACGATGTTCTAAATTCAATTTACTTTATCCACAGAGGATAAAAACTGCTTTTACACTCAGATATCGAAGAGAAAAAATAGTTTCCGAGATGGGAGGATTCAAAAGTTTTTTGTTCTTCACCGAATACTAAATATTCTAAAAAAGGACAAAATGTAACTATATTTATATTACACATCGCCCTTTAGAAAGAAATAATTGGCTAGTTTCGGCTTCGTGTAGCGTTATCTCTGTCACACACCACACCACTTATGTGACGTTTAGCGATGGTTCTGGTCTTTCCTTGTGGTGGATTAGTGCTAAGAGAGCAGATAGTAATGTAGACTTTGATTAGTGAACTTGAATGATGTGTGAAATTGCATTTTAGATGACCTTCCTTGTATTTCAATTTCGATATTTCCCTGAATTATCTTCATCCGAAGTCAAGCTAACGAGTACAGATTGAAGTAGGTTTAGGTTCGCACTGCTGCTTAAATTCTCATGAAATGCAGCTATGCTATTGGTAAATATTCATAAAGTAAAACACTGAACAAACACCCGCATGTATTAACAGAACAACAACAAGACATCGGTTCGCCAAACTGACTGCTAACAAAATAAATTATGTATGTTCATTACAAACATTCTAATGTGGCTCCACGGACTCAGAAACGTTAGTTCTGCGAAGCTCTAGCACACATACAAAGGCTTGATAATCTTAGATTGTAAACCGTAGCTTTAATACTTATGGCCTTTTTCACCAACACTTAACGACATCTAAATGTAAAGGTGCTGATAGACTTGAGCATTCACTTGTAACAAAACATCGAGCAATCGTCGTTTTTAATTTGTCGAACTGAACAACGAACAGAGCCAAACATCCCTACGAACATTTTCAAGAGTTTTTCAGAGTTTTTTTTTATCGTGTTAAAATCATCAAATGAGTCCAGCCTAGAGTGGGACGGGAGAATAGGACTCGTACTGATTACAACATTTATACAATAGCTCTTAACGTTCCAGGGCCACGGTACCTGATGACACAGACCCGCGACCCCGGCAGGATGTCAGACTTGACAGTCGGCTCGGCAAAAAGCTCACCAAAACGTTCGTTACAATGGTCGCTAAAACGCTTTCGTATGTTTTTCTGTAATGTAACATTCGCAAGAATGCTCATTACAAGTGAATGCCCAAGTTTATCAGCACCTTAATACTTAAACAAAAGCTCATTGGATTTTGAACACTTCCGCTGAGCACCGACAGCTAATAATCCAACAGCATGTTTTATTTAGGTGTAATCTTATCATCTACCTAGTCTTAGTTGCTAGGCATTAAAGTCCCATCTGGACGCAACATAAGCCCCTTTACGGTCGAAGTCTCGTTATGACGAACAATTTGTGACGATGAGAGCTCGACGCTCGTGTAATGTCTAACACAATCCATTATCGTCTTATTACTCTGCCCGTACGTAAGACTAATCTATCAACCACGAGTCACTTGTTTCTTTTAAAGTTTTTTTTATGAACAAAACTTATGAAAATAAGTTAGGGTTACCTAGAGAGACTATCTACGGATATGAGAGCATTTGTTGAGCGAGAATTGCTCGCTTGTGAAATGCCATTTTGAAATAGAGACTTTTCAACAAAGCCCTGGTTGATTTGTTTTCTTGGTGGCTGGTAGGTACCTACAAATTAAAATAGCGTGTGAAAATACCGGCATATGGTATGTAGTGCTTATAATACGCATCATACGCTTTCCGCATAATTGCAATTAAAAAAAAAAACATAATGTCGGTATTTAAAATCAGCGATCTCTTGCACACCAACTAAGCAGGATGCATTACGCATTCACTTTCATATTTCATTAATCAATTGCCCGTCGATAAATTAGCGAGAACCGTCAGTCCTGAAACCCTAGGCGTGAACATGCTACGAGCCCGGGAGGTAAACAATTTCCAGCATAAGGTGACCTCCATCATCACATACAATAACATGACGCTCAAATTTAAATTATAAGGGGATGGTTCACATTACAATGGTCGACAACACATGGTGTGCGGGGCAGGGAGCGCGGGGGAGCGAGGCGTGGGAACGTCGCAGGCGCACATATGGACCGCAGCTTTATCTTACACCATGCATATTACGTGACGTTTTACAATAATAAAAACGTTTAGTTAACACGATCTGTGCCGACCTCATAATGACCGACCACTTGCACATTTAGATAACGAAGTACCTACGCACTATACAAGCACTATTATACCTACTAACTATTTATCATTAATACAGGCCTGTGGCCAGGTCTACTATATTAGTCCCTAATGTACCTATATGAATTTATAATTAAATTGTAGTTTGATTGCATAAACAAGATTGTTATGATTTATGGTGTTTTAGTAAATTGCGACGTTTGCATAAATTAGGCTCAAACATTCCAGAATAAACTAAGACTACCTAGAGTACCTAGATAAATCATTTTAGTTGCCTGGTATTAATCAAACGGGGGGCAACAATAAAATCATTTACTCAAGCATAGTCAACTGAAATTGCTGAACATTTACGCAATAATTACTCATTTGAGACAGTCGCGACGTAACACATATTTCTTGCTGTCAATTACCTCACATTTGCTAATCAGACAGACAGAAGTGACAGGATGAACGTTCCACGTGTGGCACCTGACAGGTCGCCAATGACGTCACAAGCCGTTCCCTGCCATCTCGTCAAGTTCAAGGCAGAGTATTTCGGATGATCAGTCGCACTGGCCGATATCCAAAAACTTTGTGGAAATTTTTAAACGGACATGGACATTTCCTTGTCTCAGAGGCCCTTGGAGCTTTCGAAATATTATTCAGGTATGTTTAAAATACTGAAATACAAAATACATAAATACTTATAAATAGGTAAATATAATGTCACTAATGTTTTTCAATTGCCCCACGTCTTCATTAAATGTTGATTTAAATAAACATCATAATATTTATAGTATTTATACATAAATATGTCTGCCAAAACAAAATATACTGAAAAATAATGATAATTACATCAATATTAATGTTGTTACAAGCCATCATAATAATATTTAAAATATAGTATTTTGGAAATGATATACAGAAGGTGAGACCAAAGTATAAGTATAATAAGTACCTAACGTTATGTTAAATTAGTACCTAATACTTTAAACATAAATATCATAGCAAATTAATAGGTGCAGATAGCTAAACGTCAATAACATGAATAATAATATCTAACTGTATCTAGCTAAGGCTAGACGCAGCCAAGATCGGACAATGCACTTGCACTTTCAGACTCACGTGTAGATACGCCCATACATCACATGCGTCGGGTTCAACGTCCTGAACCTATGCCAATGCCAACACTCCTGACTGCCAATACCGTCCACTTGATCCACTGCTAGACTAACTATCCACCAACTGGCTAAATGTGGACAGTTATACTAAGAACCGCAAACATTCGGTAAGTTTGTCCAAATAAGAGTCAATTCCAGAATGATACCCACGCCGCACTATCGACCTAAATCATAATTATATTTTATGGCTACCATAATGCGTGAGATCTATATAGACTTTATAAGCGGAGCGCTTCTGATCTTGCACAGAATACAAAAGAAAGTTGTATATAGAATTTCGACAAGGTGTGACAACAATGAAAAAAACACAAAGGTGTATGAATCAGCATTTTCTGGAATCACTAAACGATTCCTGAAAATAGCCGTCTCAACAGTTTGCGCAGAATGATGATTTGCTAACGATGCGGAAGGGCCTGGGTGTTGGCGTGCTGCCACCGGGCCGCTGTTCAGCGAATATATCGTGGCATTGGGCCAGCCAGGGTCAGGAGCGGCCGATGCACCCGCCGCCGTCACGCTGACAAACATTACTGACACCTAAACACGTAAGCCTAAACAAACGATCAACACAACCCCAAAACCAATATAAGACACAAAATACTCAGAAACCCTTTCATAATTAAAACTTTAAGGCAGCGTCGAGATAATTATCAATTCAACCGCCTTACCCCAAATGAAAAGCGTTTTTATGCAAGATTGAGCCTAAAATATTATCTTAGTCAGCCTCTTGGGATAAGATAAGCGAAAGAGGACTTATCTCAAGACTCGGGATCGAAAGACGGAGCAATATTTAGAAAGCCCTGCCTAAAAAAAGTGTAATAAAAACCTTTGGTGCCGTTTACAACGCAGCAGGTAGTAAAGTAACGTATAGTTTCTCCCTTCGATATTGTTCTGTAAGTGGATGAAAGAACAATTTGGTGTGGCAGTAAATAGAGTTTTTATGACAAAGGAGGTTGGTTAGCTGCACTGGTCGCCCCCGCCGCGGCCGCCAGCTTTAGCGACCAAACACGTGTTCGTGAAAATGTTTATTTAGGCAAACCTCGTAAAACTCGCTGACAGGATGTGCTATGAACCCTCAAGGTTGTGGAGGTTACTTAAAATAACTACATTATTACTTCTAAATGTGGTAATTATCTTGAAACATATTCTAATTAATGTAAAGATTTATCAGCTATAACATATTCAGCGACTGATCAAGAGTTCTGACCGCCCTAGGCTAATTATGAGGACGCGCCCCCGCCAGGTGTCTGGACGCACAGTGTTTTGTGAAGCCCGATTTTCGGACAACCCATTTTTATTACAAAACTTGACAGAAATGATGATTTAAATGCAAGATCTCGTATCCCCATTTAGCTACCAAGTCTAGATTTTGAGTGATAATTTTTTGAAAATCGTTTTTTTCCATCTGGATATTAAGAAAAAAAATGATTACGCTTAAACTAAGCGTGATACGAAATAATGATGCTAGGTAGAGGTACATTGATGGCGCATTTTATGCCGAGTATTTTAGTCCATAAATGAACCTCGCAACATTGTTAGATCGAGATTTACGCGGGTTTTCCGGTTTTTAGGATTTCTTAATTTTCTCGAAAATTCCGCCGTTTCGGGATAAGTTATCAATGCATAAATAATTCTATTTACTTACCCAATACACCGCATGATTATGACATCCCAAATCCACGGAACTCGGCAGTTATTCCAATTTACGACTATTTTTGTTAGGTTTGTCAATTTTTTAATCCTAATTTTGAGGATAAATTTTTATCTATACATATAATAAATCTGTAGAAGGGTCAATTCTGTACATTGAAAATATTGAAAAAATAAATAGCGGGGGGTGTTGCTGGATCGATACCAAACCCAAATATGTGATTAAAAAAATTTTTGTCTGTCTGTCTGTAAATGCAGGCATCACGTGAAAACCAACGGTTCGATTTCGATGAAACTTGGTATAATTATACCTTATTATCCTGGGCATAAAATAGGATACTTTTTATCCTGGAAAAATACGTAGAAAAAAAATCTATAACAAACCCTATTATGGAACCACTGGCGACACCTATTATCAAGCAAGTAGAACATTACGCCACGCCTGCCTCCATTGATTTCTAAAAAGGTTCCACCACTCACCACTAGATGGCGTTGTGCCTATGACGCGCATTTCTGAATCGCGGTGTTAAGATTCTCCGAGAGTTAATGACTACCGCGACTTTATTATTTTTCTGTGTGACATAACTAGCAGTGCACTTGCGGGCTACGTCCTAATTGGAATAGCTACACAAGACTCGGCTACTAAGTTTTATTATAAAGTTAAACAGTAATTCAATTCTGTTATTTTTGGTTTAGAGGACCAAAAACCCGTGCTTTTCAGCGCGACCTTTTTGATTACTGTTCCGATCAGTTATTTGTAAATACAAGGTCGGAATGACTATGAAAAAAATACTTACTACAGAACGCGAGCAACAGCAGTAGCTCAATAGATCTCCTTAATTATTATAGGCTTAGCCGTATTTGGGTCCAATAAATATTTATAAGATGTCATTGTCAGAGTTACTCAAAATGGAGAAATAAAAAATCCGGATAAAACTTAAAATCATTGTGGTTTCCAAGTTACATGGAATTGGGATGTCATAATCATGTGGTGTATTGGGAAAAGTAAATAGAATTATTTCTGTATAGATAACTTTACACTGTGGGACGGCCTAAAAAGTAGTAACTGAGTAGAGTAGGTAGTAGTGTGAAAATTTTAACATGGTTCATACTACTATAAAAGTTTTCAGATCGATCTGCAAACGAAACTAACGTTATTTTTTGATCTGCATGACATTCAACCTTAGGGTGGCAAACCATTTTTTAAGCTGACCGTGCATAAAGGCAAAGTACCTCACGCATTATAAGACAAGTGACTGCAGGCTACTGCCGGTGTTTGTTGAACGCGCGCTTATTAAAATTTGGGTATGATTTAAGCTATCACCAATTTAATTAGTTTTGTGTTTCCTAAAAAATAGAGTTTGTCCCCAAAATAGTAGATTTGCCACCAAATTGTAGTCACCAAACAATATAAAATCAATTCCATAATAAATCACCTGAAATCTTGAAGAAATAGGGTCTAGTACCAAATAATATTTCTGTATGTAATATAATAGGTTTGTCCTCATAATGGCTCGACGGAGCCCCGCTTCGCGGGGCTCCTATTTCTGCGTGCAAGGTTTAAAGTAACCTAACACGAAGGGGATGGCGGGGTCTTTCAGACCCCGCCATCCCCTTCGAACCTAACCTGTCCGTGTCGGGGTGCCCCAAGTCCCGAGCTCGCTTCGCTCGCTCTTGCAGCCTAGGTCAAATAACTGATAACTACCTGTCATGCTGTCATCATCGTTTCAACATTTTGTTTATTTTGTTACTAATTACCACCTTACAAGGAAAATAATTATAATTATATAATTCGGTAATTCATACCTGGGAACACTTTTTGTTTATCTGAGGGCGAAAATATTTCGTGGTGATAGATCTATTTACATATTAGGTGATACAACTTGGTGACAAATCTAAATTTTGGTGACAGAATATATAGTTCCCTTAAAATTTTAAAATCAGGGACTCTCAAGTGCATTACGTTTTAATGTTTTGTCTCGGTCTAGTTGAAATATGTAGGGTAGATGCAATGATGCTTGGTTAGTGCATGCGACAACACGATTTCAGCGCCCCCCCGATCCTCGCGCCCTAGGCTGCAGCCTAATTAGCATAAGGGTTAATCAGGCCCTGAACATATTCGCGAATGATAAACCAGTTATTGAGTATTATGCACGAATACTATTAAGTAATATTTTTCTGCAGTTGATATTCTTTATAGGTAACTATAATTTGTATGTCTGTATGTTATGTATGCACCAAACTATTAACTATTTTAATCATACAGTTGGTAATTATACGGAAGTTTGATCATATTCTGAATATAAGTGTTCACTCGGCTCTCCTCAGTCGGTGTGTTGGTCGCAGCCATATTTTGTGTCGATAGCTTCCTACAGAGCATTACTAAATTTGTCGAAATCGTCCCGAAGAGAGCGCAGCATGCGTTTGTCATGTACGTTTATTTACGCGATGCCCCGCTGCGCTGGCCGGCTTCCAGCGGCTTACGAAAATAGCTGCTTTGTCGATGTCATTGTACTAGAGCAAACGACGCCCTAATGCAAGCCGTGCTAGAGTCCAGCGTTGTACTGCACATCAAGAACATTTCATTGATACATCTGCAGTATCGCGTGAAATTGTATTAGAAACAATAAAAGAGAGGCGGAATAAAAACGATGATGCACAAGTAGGCAAACGTAAGTAAGTAGTCTTTATGAATCGAGCGAGCATAGTAAACTTCTTTTTGTAGACTGTGCCAATAGCCACAATTTAAATGGGATTACACATGAATTTAATGGGACATCATCACACGTGGTTAGAGTAGTGCCAACAAATATAGTTACATAACTTTCAGCAATACATACGAAGCTTACATCATTACAGTTGTGACTTTATCATAAGTGAGGTAAGTAAATATATCATGAAGTTTACTTAATTCTATCTTTTTATGCAAACAGGGAGTCTAAAAGGCCACTTTATAAGAATCTTGATAAGAATTTCGAAAAAGATGTTCTTTATCCATTTTACGAATATTATTGCCATTCATATTATGATTCTAAAGTGACATTTTAGACCCACAGACATGCTCTACCGTCTCAGTGTCGTGAAGGCTTTTGTAACACCTGAGCATTGCTGAAAGTAAGTTTGCAAGGCAGCAGCTGTTAATAGTGATATTGAGCAAAGTCGAATTTAAATAGCTACTAAATATAAATTTAGTAATGTCAAAAACCAACCTATAGCAAATAATGTCGCTAGCGGGAAAAGATACGGAATGTAAATGTCCAAAGTCAATATTGTTACTGATAGGAAAAGCTCCACGAAAGATAACGCTGATGTAAGTATTTCAATATCAAAATCGAAGAATCTGCACGTTGAATGTGTACAAACAGTTTCAAAATATTATGATTGCGCTAAACTACGTACAATTCTAAGTTCTAAAAGCGAATACCATGTACACATAATGTAAGTAAAGCTTAGTCATAAACATAGTTCTTTCTTTATTGATTAGGTGTAGGTACTTATGCACTAATTGGTAAAACAGTGACACAAACTTTTCCTTGTTAAGTCAACCGTGGAATTCATGTCTACAAACCACGATTAATAAAATAATCAATAGAAACAAGGAAATAACTTCAAATTGTTAAGCTGATTACATGGTACCAACGACGATAGGTTGAATTAACTATTAAGCAATCCAAAT